>OX438705.1:7853702-9125422 GCA_949316375.1 Mythimna vitellina
CGACCGGGTGAACTTTGTAAGGTCGCGAAGCGGCTCACTACACCGGTACTACTGTTTCTAGAAACATAAATATATTGATAATTATGATTTATTGAAACAAAATGATGTTCAATTTATTCCTAAATGGTTATAAAAATAAGAATTATACCTTGTGAGTGGGTTGATCGCAGCGTTGAAGCTGAAAAACCTGCCTTTTGACGATGTCCTGAAATTATTTCAATCACATGACTTAATTATTATTTTTGTTTACAAAAAAACCCGTCGACCTGGTGAGAGTCGCGGGAATGCGGTGGATGCGAGAACGAGACGCACAGGATCGGTCGTTGTGGCGACACTTGGGGGAGGCCTATGTCCAACAGTGGACGTCTTTTGGCTAGAATGATGATGACAAAAAAAAACTAAAGAACCATAAGAACAGTACATGGGGCGTTCTTCTTTTCTATCGACAACCGATCAGCAATATATATCGACAATAGATCAGTCTAAGCATAGACAAATGAATTTTCTGTTTTGTGCAAAACGTTAGGTTTAAAATGTATGTAAAAATTATCTGCGGAAAAGTCATGTAACAAGATGATGTGCCAAATCATTTTCATACATTTTCAACCAACTTTAAAAGAAAGAGGAGATTCTCAATTCAGTTGTATGTTTTTTTTCTTCTGTTTGTTATAATGTCATCAGCAGAGGTCGGAATTAAGTAGAGTTAAACATGTACTTGCACCGATTTTATACAGCGAAAGAATAAAGTGGATGTCTGTTAAATTTCGAGATTAATTTCAAAGAGCAGAATTTTTTTTATGACACTGAAATCCTAACCTTAAACTTACCTCAATTAACGTAGAGATCTTTTTCAATGAAAAATACTAATAAAAATTGTATGTTAATTATCTTAATTTTATTTGCCTTATCTATATCTGATGTTTTTATTATTATTGATTTGTAATTTATTGTTGGCCACACAGATTTTTCATTAGAAATCCCGGGAAGATCCATATTAACATCAATATTTCGATGCGATTACATGAATAACTCTGCCTAATTCCGACCTCTGGTCATCATTTTATTAATATTATTCGACTTAGTAGTACAAAGATAACAAAGATAGATGTTTTCGATGCCCAGGGAAGCCAAAAACAAAACGAATGACCACAATGCCAGTATAATATAGTCAATAGTGTTGTATAATTATATTATTACGCATTTAAATTTAATTGAATAGTATAATATTTTTTTCTTAATAACTTGTATGTCAATTGGCAAAACATAGCGCTCTATTTATTTATTTAAACTTCATGTATAGCTGTAGTGGTACATAGGCGGACTTAATGCAACAAGGCGTTCTCTACCAGTCAACCTTTGGGTTAAAAAGACAACACAGTGGTAGGCTTGCACAATAAACATAAAAAAAACATATAATTCAAACAGAAAAAAAAAGTTATTTATAATAATAAAATACATATATACTATGAAATATAACTAATAACTAATAAATACTATGAAAAATATCAAATCATCACTATCTAATTTTTTAACATCTTGTATATAATTATAACCTATGTTTAAGAATAAATGATTCTGATTCTGATTCTGAGTACTTACTCAGTGCCCGTAGATATGTCAGATATTCTGTTGTTGGAAGAGTTGTTTGAATCCATGTGGAAACTGTCGCGGAACGTGTGCATACGCAGTTGTACCTCGGGCGAGCCCACTTCTATGTCACAGTTCTGTAAAGGCAGCAATATTTATTTTGTGTTTATAATATGCATTTTTTAGTTCAATATATTTATATATATATATACTAGCTGACCCAGTAAAGGTTGTTTTCAGTCAGTCAGTTTCTCCTTTTATTTATATAGGATAGCGGTAGTGTGACGTTTGACAAGACATAATGAAAGAAAAAAAACTTGTTACACCGATCCCAAAGACCACAGCAAAAGGGCAGCAAGATGATTTACCTTTCGTCCGTATCGTTGATGCACATGTTGTTGGACTCTTCGGAAGCAGCGCAACAGATGCGCGTGCAACTCTTCCAGCTCGGCCGGCGCGCGGCTGCCGTGCACGTCCAGACCTATGGACGACGAACATGTTAGATTATACTTGCTTAGAGGCCAGCGGTTCCCAATTTTTTTTTTTGACTTGGGGCTAGCTTGATTTCTTTGTTGATAGCAGGGACCAGAGGCCCCGTATGTGTGCCCTTTGTCCAATACGAAGGGATGAAGCTATATAGGGTGTATAGCTCCATTCCTCTTTCTCGTTCGCACACCTGATATTTTAATACGTAGGTAAGTAAACTCCAAAATAAAACTTAACAATCTTAATAAAATAAATCTAATATCATAAATTCAAAACTTGGAGCACGCCTATTCTTTAATATCAAAATTAACAGAATACACAATATTTTTGATAGAAATTTAAAATAGTTAACATCAATGTAACTTGACTGGCCTGTTGGTCTAGTGGTTAGTGGCCCTGACTGCTATGCCAGAGGTCATGGGTTCGATTCCCACCCAGGACAAATGTTTGTGAGATGAGCACAATCATTTGTTCTGTGTCTGGGTGTTATTTATCTATATATGTAAGTATTTAGAAATATTTAAGTATGTTTATCAGTTGTCTAGTTCCCATAACACAAGCTCTGCTTAGCTCGGGACTAGACGGCGTTGTGTGATAGTTGCAGAAAAAAAAAAAACTTTTCAGTTTAAAAATTAAATTGATGTTAAACGCACTATCACCGGCGGGATTGCAGTCAAGCACTAGTTTATATAATTTAAAAAAAAAACGTTTATAGTTTTTAGAACATTCGCTGAATATGGTCATTTGACTCGAGTGAACCACAGGTTGAGAGCCACTGTTCTGATATATGGAAAACCAAGATGGCTATAGTTTATTATATTAAACCGTGGGATCGGAGACCTTTTACTCGACTCGTAGCTCACTACGCCGCTTTTTTAGGGTACCGTACCTAAAGGGTACCAATGGGACCTCATTACTAAACCTCTGCTGTCCGTCAGTCCGTCTGTCAGTGGTAGAGTTGAAATTTTCATAGAATCTATATTTCTATTGCCGCTACAACAACGAATAATAAAATTAAAGGGGGTTTCCATACAAGTAACGTGATTTTGTCGGCGTTTCTTACTCGATTTTAATATTTTAGTACGAACCAAGGGGTTTTTACTTTTTTAAGTTCCAAAGTCATTATTGAAATCCTTACCAAACTTCAATAGCGGTATCTGGTCGGCGATGAGGTCCTTTAGTTCGGTCAGTAAGGGCGCGTGGTCCGGATGCCTCGCTTCGTACGCTGGCGTCAGGAAGGCACGTTCATAGTTCACTATGCCGCCTTGGACGGCTGGGTCTAGGATGCCTGAAGGTAAAAAAAAAGAGATTAAAATAGATAAAAAAAATTCGATACAAACACAGAACAGAGAAAAGAATAATAGTGCAGAATTACCCGAAAAGGGTTACCATTGGCAACCACACGGCAAGCCCACGATATTCAAATTTTCGTACAATTTTTTACAATTTCCAAGCACTTACACTCTTTTTTTTACACTGTTTGACTTAGAGAAGAGGTAAACCTAGGTAAGAGTAACCTAGGTAACCTACCTGGGTAACCTAGGTAGGAGTTATGTTAATGAGTTTAATTTTATAAATACATACCTACATGTCATTACCGCAAATATTTTTTTTTACCATACTATATAATCCTGAATTTTGTGAAAAAATAATCGTAAATTTGAATTCCGGTCGTACTACCGTTTATACTTTGGCTAAAAACGCATAAAGAAAGCAAAACGATAGTCTACCGGAGAAGTTCATCTGAGCACGAAGACCAAAGTACCTAATCCGAGTTGGTTTTGCGTTAATGCGATCGACACTTTTATGACGTACGGCGCTCCGATTGGCCCGCTCCAAGCTCTAAACCAATCAGAGAGCCAAACGCGGTTAGCGTTACGATCGCATTAACGTTAAAATAACTCGCACTAAGGCCTCCGAGCATGTTTTGGGACAGATCGATGGACGCACACGTCTGCACGGGTGAATTTGTGAGTAACTTACCGCTTAGCCTCATAGTGAGAGGATGCAGCGGGGCATCCGGGGCCCTGGCCTCTATGATAAGCGACCGCAGTCTTCTGTTAGTATCCTTCAACGCTTCCACTGCTGCCGTTATCGGTGACACTTCGTACGTGCGCTGTGAAACTACTGGGAACCATCGGAGAATTCCTGCGAAAGAAGAGAACATAACATGTTGTGTTTCTTTTCTTAAAAAAAAGTATAGTGATCTAAAAAAAAAATTAGACTACTTTCTCGATGATGTCCTTTTATATGTCATACAATTCTCACCTATAACAAGTCATTCTGTACCTATAGGGATTCAATGTAGTATAAGCGTTCCCTAGGGATTAAAATTGATTTGAATTTGGAACGTCAAAACTATTTGGAAGGTTTAGAACCTTGATAGCTGAATTAAAATCAACCTGGCCACTACCAAAATTAACTCCCTCTCTTTGTTCGAGAGTTAATTATTATAAATCCCTCACAGCATTCGGGATTAGTCTTCAATCTTCGTTCGTGACATAAAGAAATTGCTTTATTCCTTACAAGTCCTCGGCAAGAAATATATTATGTCGATGAGTTTTTTTTTTATTCGAAAACAGGCAAGAAAGAGAATTCGATCGCCGAATCGAAAACGTGTAGTAGCGGTACTGGTCCATGAAAACGCTAATGAAGGGTTCACATGTATATCCATCTATGGTGCTCAAACCTGAGACCCTACCATGAGTTACTAACGACAACCTAAACTGAACTGTTAAACGGATGAAGCTATATAGGGTGTATAGCTCAATTCCTCTTTCACGCTCACACGCTTAACATTTTAACGTCATGGTACCCTGGTCATTCGCCAAGTCTTCAAAGTCCCAGACTACCATATTTACAGTCTGTTATTTATTTCATCATCATCATCATCATTATTTCTACTGTTGTACATAGGCCTCCCCCAAGTGTCGCCACAATGAACAGTCCTGTGCGTCTCGTATCCATCGGATTCTTGCAACGCTTACCAGGTCATCAGTCCACCTTGTAGGAGGCCTTCCGACGCTACGTCTTCCGGTACGAAATAATTAATAACGATTATTTATTTATTATTATCTATATTTATAAAACGAGAAACTGACTGACATATCAACGCACAGCCGAAACTACTGGGAATAGGACCATGAAATCCTGCATAAGGCTTCCTTTTATGATGCAGGCGAGCTCTAAGAGAGGATTTTCTAGAATTCTCTCCCTAAGGGGACGAAACGGGGGTCCAAAATTTGTATAGAAAAACCTGTTTTCAAGTGGGCAGAGCCGCTGGCAGAAGAAGTTATATATTATATTCTTTATTGTAAACCACAACAAACAAAAAATACAGGACAAACATTAGACGTTAGTTATTATTATCCATCGTATTTTTACCTGGTAACTTTTCGCTAATCTCAAGTTCCGTCCTTTCGAGCCATCGTGTTGCGAATTCGTTTTGATTCGATAGATCATCTGTTGAACCATCCAGGGACTCTTCTGTAAACAAAAATAAACAAATAATTGTGTGAGTTATTAATAGCATAGTAGAGCATAGTCGGCCTTATAATGTTCCCACTGCTGGGACTCAGGCCTCTTCTCTACGAGAGGGAATGGGCTTTAATCCACCACGCGGGCCCAGTGCGGATTGGCGGATGTCACATGACTTCGAATTTTTGGTTCTTAGACATGCCGGTTTCCTCACGATGTTTTCATGTGAACAAATGGAGAAAAAATTTCATTGCAACCGAGGCGGAATTCTGTGTGTTATGGAGCCAAGTGCTGCAGTGACAAATTTCCAGGTGTATCAAACGACGTTTTACAATACACTTACAAAGAAACAAATAAGCGGAGGTTGCCACGCGACTCGTGAGGGTCACTTAGCGCCCAGCCTGTTACGATAAATGTATTCAATTGTGGCGCGGGAGAGTTCGCGCACTTTTCCACACTAGTGCGAAAAACAATAAATTGCAGAGATAATTGTAGGTATAAGAACGGTTCGAGTGAGTGTATTGAAAAATTAATTACCTGCTCTATAAAAAGGTCTGGAGAACTCAAACTTGTCGACGTTATTATGCTTGTAGTACTGTAGAATTTGTTCCGCTATCGGCTTGCCGGAGAGACGCTTTAGTTTGTCGCCCATTACTGGTTCTACCGCGTTTATTTGTAAATCTGTTTTGTTGTTAAGGATTTTATAATAATTTAAAAGACCATGCAGTGTTTTTTTTTACCCGAATAAGATATATATATTTTTTTAATTGATATAAACTAGTGTTTGACTGCGATCCAACCTGATGGTAAGCGGAGATGCAATCATTGTTGGTCAGGCGCACTAGTTTATTAACAGCCTATTCACTCTAGCCTTGAAGACACCTAAGTTGAACGGGAAGACCGCAGCAGGCAAATTGTTCCAGTCCTTTGATGTACGCGGTATTCGCGGAATTCTTTCTCAAAACTTTTTGTGCGTATGGATAGGATGTCCACCATGTACCAGTGGCGCAATTTCCTACGAAAAAAATAAGTTCCTCATAAACTCTGCCGCTACAGCTATATATTTCGTAAGAATACAATAGCATAGCATTGTCGGCCTTATAATGTTCCAACTGTTGGGACTCAGGCCTACTCTCTTGGAGAGGGAATGGGCCGTAATCCACCACGCGGGCCCAGTGCGGGTTGGTGGATGTCACGTCTTCGAATTTTTGGATCTAGGACATACCGGTTTCCCCACGATGTTTTCCTTCACCGTTTTGAAAGCAGTGGTGATAAAATAAATTACACAAAGTAATGCGCTTGGCTGGGCTTGAACCCGCAACCTACAACTCTTAAATCGGGGCCGTTACCACTCGGCCACCATTGCTCTAAGTAGAATATAAAACATAGAAGTATACAAGACTATACAGAAAAGGATACATTGCCCATCAGACTCGGTAATCTCTGGGCCGGGCGGGTCCAACTTCGGCAGTACTTCGGCATCCGGCCATTCGTCTAGAAGGCGGTCCTTGAACTCTTGCAGTGGCTCGTATTCGTTGCCGCGGTAAATGTAACCCTGGAAAGATTAAAAAATTAATTGAAAAATATAATTATTTCTTAGACCTGTACCATGACGTTTAAAGTAAGATTGTTTCATTCTTCTTTCCAGTGTGGGTAAGAGATGGCGCTAGGCAACCTGTATAGCTCTGTCTCTTACCCACACTGAAATAAAAATGAAACAATCTTACTTTGAACGTCATGGTAACCCCATTAATTGTAAATCGAGAATGTAAATATGTTCCTTTTCAAGGCTTTGGATCAAGTCATTTCAATCAGGGAGCCATTTTATCACTGTATAATCAATCTCTTATGTAGGCGAGGAAAGACAGACGGGGGGTGTACCTATTTATTCATACACACTTGTGGATATAATAACTCCCGCATCGATAGCCTGTCCCCGCTTAGATAGCCACCACCACCACCATGGCCGTTATCGGTTAGGAGGAATACACTTTCCAAAGTAGGCGATTAATTGATTGACTGGCCTGTTAGTCTAATTGTCAGTGGCCCTGGCTGCTATACCGGAGGTCGTGGTTTTGGTTCCCACCCAGGACAAATGCTTGTGTAATGAGCATGATCATTTGTTTTGTTTCAAGGTGTAATTTATCTATAATGTGTATGTATTTAGATATATATAAGTATGTTTGGTACTCATAGCACAAGCTTTACTTAGTTTGTGACTAGATGGCGTTGTGTGAAAGTTGTAAAATATTATTATAATTTATGCATTTATTAATTTTGACAACTAAGTAAATGAGGAAAAATCTATACAGCCTTATTTAGAAAACTCGCTATCGCTGCTTGGTTTAAAACTTTAAATATTTACTAACGAATTCAAATACATTGTAGAAAATTTTGAATTAAGAACTCGCTTATCAGTGTTTAAATAAATCACATAGATAATTGTATTGTTTTATAAATAAGGTCATTAAAACGTTGTTTTTCTGTCCCACTTCTGAGTAAAGGCCTCCTTACATTAGCATTACACTTCAATCATTTGCGATCCCGCGAGCCTAAAAGCGTTGGTTTAAATACGAAATATTTTGAAATTAGGGTCATTTCTGTCAAAATATTATCATCATCATCTTCCTCCCCTGTGCCCTTGTCCCGTTTTATTTGGGGTCTGCGCAACACGTTTTCGTCACGCTACCACAAACTCCCTTCATATAACTTCTCACACAATCCATCCATCTTTTATAATAAAGAAAAACAAAACGGTTTATTTCTGTCAAAATATTATATGGCGTCATATTAGGCCAATCTAATTTTTTTTTTTTATTTAGTTACTTCACAGCTGGGCAGACTTCCCCCAATTTCTTCCACGTATCGAGCCACCTCAATCTAAATATAACCAAAAAAAAAAAAAACATATCACTCACCATAGGCGTCCTCAGCAACTCAGGGAATCCCTTCCCATGATATACAACTCTATAATACCCTGGATGTGACCTCGGCGTCCTCAACATAGCATCATACAAGCTCGCCAGTTGAGTGTGCAGGTCTGCTAGCGGTGCGTACCCGAGCGCTTCCTCTTCGTACACAGAAACTAACTCTTTGACTATCTCGACGGCTAGCTCCCATTGGCGGCCGCGGTTTAGGAGTTCGGCTATGTCGAGGTATAGGCCTTCCTGTTGAAAATTTGAGTGGAAATTAGACAACAGTTTGTAGCGCAGATTATTTAAAAAAAAAAGGCGGTGAGAAATCATCAAATAACTTCTTCCGCTCTGTATGGAGCGGGATGGAGTTTAGACTAGTGACATAATAATAAAGCTTGCGCGGGACAGTAGGGGCATTGCTCGCTCAACTGTCGGCCGGTGCGGACGTGTGCGCTCCTTGGTGAAACCTGTGTATGACTTCCATTCAACGCAAAATTTGATGATATTCTACCTCAAAAAAAAAATATGATAACCATTAAGCTAGAACTACATTAGACCGACGCACACGTGTAACACGCCTGATTTGTACGTAGAACGACGTCGCATGGCGTGGATCAAGTGTAGATACAAGTCTAGTTTCCATATAAAATGTATGGAGACCGACGCGCCCAGATCGGCGTATGTGGCACACGTGTGCGAGTCTTCACGCTCTTAATATTTTTATTATGAGCATGTTGTATTCTACTAAAGGGACAAAGGCCTCCCTTCCAGACTTCCACACTCCTCTGTCCTTTGTCACTTCTGGCCAATCAAAATCACGTTCTTAATACGCAGTCTTGCAAAGCATTGTAGTCAGCTTTTTGTTTGTAAAAAAAAATCGACATTTACACATACCTTGAGTTCTCTATGAGTAGTGTGACTATCATGGTCTATGTTAGGATGCCTGAGCCGCGGCGGCAGCGGGTCGTGGCTCCAAGCTAACAGTTTCGCGTGCAGGCGTAGAGAAAGACCCGCCTCGGCCCATTGTTGAGCTGCGCGGTGCATTTTAGCTAGTTTGTGGACGTAACTGTAAGAAATACATGTTTTTTTTTAATTATAGAAGTATGAAACGTCACACATAAGCAGCTATAAAAATAATCGTAAAACAAAGTCTATCAAAGAATCCAAGCACTGTTTTTATTATTTATAGGCTCGCGTTTACCCATATTTCACCTGATGATATCGATGATGTGGCCGACGATGGTGCATGCTTGCCTAGAAGTACTCTATGCACTCTTGAATTAAAGACCCCTAGGTTGTAGCTATCAGTAAATATAGACCGAAATGTAAACGATAGAAAACCGACTCGGTGTCGATGTCCAAGGCTTTGGAGCTTCGACTCGACAAATGCATCATTGCCAATGATCTTGGCTCGCTTCTCAATCGACTCTAGCGCCTCCAGCTGAAGATTTTTCACAAATATGAGAGCAGTACTTATTGTCACTAATACATTAGGAAAAGAAAATGGAAAGCCAGTTGTTTTGAAGGAACGACTTTAAAAAAAAAAAACAGATTTTTAAGCTAATTTGTTTTTTGAATTTTCTCGCAGAGGGGTACGAAGCTCGTCCCACAGGTTTCTATAACATACATTATTTTCAGCAAAGACATTCAATATATACTACCAATAGACCGGACATAGCGAACAAAATCGTGATCCGATACTTATTCCACGTTGGTCATAAGTCACTCAGTCTAATATGACACACCTACACGTCAAGTCGTGTTTGTATCCGTTCTATGCACTAAAAGAAAATCATTTTCTGAGAAAATATGCCGAACTACGCATTACGCTATTGTAAATCTTGCTATGGTAAAATGACTGGACCTAACTTCGGTTTATTTTTGTAAATATTTTTGGTATTTACGAAACATTTAATTAGAATTCAATCATTTTTATAAATAGCTCCAGAACATTTTCAGATTTTGTATTAACGCCATCTATTGCTGAAAAGCTTAACCTTTCCATTATCACACACCGAGGTTCTACCACGAGCTTATAACGTGATAAATTTTTCGACCTCAATCGGTCTGTTAAAAGGATGGAGCTATATAGGATGTATAGCTCTATCACTCTCTTTCGCTCGTACGACTAACATTTTAACATTATCATGGTAAGGCCCCTGGCCACCTACCGAGCGATAGTTAAATCATTATAAATTTTGACAAATTTAATTCGCTTGTTTGCTATTCCAAGCCAGATGGCGTCACTGAGCCATAGGATGACAGTTTTTCTAAGACATTTTTTCTGATAGCCGCTCTATTGTATCTCTTTAAATCTCTTTGATTTTCAGTATTTGCGAAACCTGAATATAGTTTATTCAGAATCAGTAACTGAATCAATTCCAATAATTTTTACACCATGTTACTTTTCTTCCTAAAAACATTTAAAAAGTTCACAAGTTGGATATCACCAACACTATGTACAACCTGTGTTGTTCATAGTGTGTGTATGTGCAGGTCATAACAGGCATTAGGCGCCATCGAACAGCTGGGTGCGGGAACAAAAAAAACCCCTCAGTCGCCCGGATGGCCCGGTGACCATATATTTGTGCGGACAACCAGGTAAAATAACAAGCTTGTGATTTTTCATGATACAGTTATGAGTTTTTGTACATAGATTATTTACATAAAAAAATACTAGACACGTTTCGGTTTTCGAATTTTTTATTGTATTTATATAAACTAATGCTTAACTGCGATCCCTCCTGATGGTAAATAGTAATACTAAAACTAATGTAGTATATTACAGGAGTGAAGCTTTGGAACAAACCTACCATACATAAAACTTACCGTATATACATGTGCGGCCTCTCGATCTGCTGATAGAAGTGCAGCACACAGGTGGTGAGGTGCATCCGATGCGGGGTGGCGGACTTCAAGGCGGCGGCGCGGTACTGCAGCAGCGCGTCGAGCTGTCGTGCGGCGGCCGCCACTAGCGCGGCGGCGGCAGCGCGCAGCCCGCCCGGCGCGGCGCCGCACAGCGCGCCGCACAACGTCACGAAGCGCGCCCTCCAGTTGCTGTCCCCGTACCCGCTCTCCACTAACACGTCCACTTTGTCTATCATCTCGCTTTCGAGCTCTTTTAGAGGGCTTTCGTCTGTGGAGGGATTGATTTTGTTAATATTTTAATCACACTACTATTATAAGTGTAAAAATCTGTGTTTTTTTTTTCTATGTTTCTTCAGTTGCACTTTGCGTTCTAGGACCACTGGTAACCTTCTCACAAGTCGACCCATGACCTTAGTAGGCATCAGACTTGCTGGGAATATGGTTTTGCTGATATCTCTTTGAGACACGCGAGAAACACAATACGCCATCAACGAGTCGGGCCTGGTCCGCACGGTTAGATTGTATGTTTGCTACTTTTTTGCGCTGAAACGGCTGAACAGGTTCGGATGAAATTTAGCAAACGGGTATATACCATGTTCTTTTTTGAGCAAATTATAGGAATTCATCTAATATCTGCGTATCAAACAGGCTGTTGGGTGAGTTTATAAATTCAGACTTATGAAACTAAGACCAGTTAAATTATATATCCATACAGTAGACCTACCGTGCTGAAATAAAGAACTTATTAGGACCCTTCCCAAGTCGTCTATCGTCAACGTGATCATAGTTTAAAAGCTTATTTATTCATCCAATACAATGTTTGATTAAGAGGCAAAAAAAAATATAGATAACGCCTGAACGCTCTGTTGGCATTCGATAATTTCATCATTTACTTGAATCTATATATATAAAAGCGTAATACCGCTCACTGATTAATCACGAAATCTCCGAAACTTTAACACCTACAAACTTAAAATTTGGCAGGTAGGTTCCTTATTCAGTGTAGACATCCTCTAAGAACGGAGTTTCTGAAATTCACCCCCTGAGAGGATGAAACAGGGGTCCAAAGTTTCTATGGAGAACCCGACTTTCACGCGGGCGAAGCCGCTGGCAGAAGCTAGTGTTTTATAAAACTTGCTTCTCCTCTCAATAGACATAAAATTGGTTTTTACATCCTCTTATCTAGTCAGCCCATTATATCCAACTGCTAGACGAAGGCCTCCCTCTCCCACACGTATGTCTTCGGCCATTGCATGCCAGTCCATCCGGTACATTCATACAAAAACAATAAGAAATTCTCTACTTACTAGTATCTCCATGTAAAACACTATGACTATATTCTGTCTGCATCATATCGAAGAACAGCGGTATGGTGGTGTTGCGCACTTCTTGATCTCGAAGGAACGACACCTCTAGGAAGGGACCCACTAGGCACGGGATGAATGAGCGCTTGTGATGGTCTGTGGACAAAAGGATATTTTACTCTATACGATAAAAAATCTAAAAATATATTATTAAGATAGCTTAGGTAAAATGCAGTCGGTAAGTGCTGGTTTTAGTTCATAAAATAACAAAATAAATATTAAAATTCAATTTAAAGTTTTCTGTTTTTATTATCTGTTCTTTATCACCTTGAAATAATAGCCACCATGTTCTTACGTCATTCGGCTGTGTAAAATAAAGTAACAATGTCAACAGTCAACTGATCGGCTATACTGAGCGCATTTGTTTACAAAGACAACTGACGTCACGACCGCAGAGCAAATATGGCGTCCACTGCTTTCTACATTTTCGTCAAATACGCGCGAAGTTTGAAATGAAAATTTTAAATGCATTTGTAGGGTGCTTAGCGACTGAATAAAAATTATGTGTATTTAGTTGTTTATTAGCACTTTAAAATATAATTGAGACCCTTTTCAAAAATGAGTGTAATACCCTATTGGTATTACCTTGTATTTAGGTTTTTTGGTCGGATATTTATTCAGTAACTGTTTTAATTATTCGTAAATTGATTCCTACTGGATATTCTGATGAAAATTTGTTCATGAACAACTGGAGAATATGTGGAATCATTGGGACAAACGCGAGCTGAGAATTTTATTGAAGTGTTGACTACAAGCCAAAAACATCGACAAAAAAACCTACACAAAAAAATCTCTTTGTTTCTAAAAACAGCAAAGCAAATTAGTTATTAAATGAAGCAACAATTAGCATTTTAAATATTGATATGTGAATAAATGAGGGCGTAAATTGAACATCTCTCTATCTCTTTTGCACACACGTAACCTAATGGCCGTGATTTATATTTCAGTGTGTGCACCATATTTGAAAGGTTTCTAACTTACTTAATATTGAACGGATTTGTTTTTATTTTTTCTATTTGTAATTTTGGATAGTTTGTTTTTGATATGAAGAATGGAGTCAACTATCCATTTAACACCTTGTTAGGAAAATAATTTTTTTTTTTTTTTTTCACTTTATGTCTGAGATACATGTTGTGAATTCCACTTGTTCTGAATTAAGGCAAATTGGCAACACGATTTTTATATTATAACTAGAAATCGTGTAGCATCTGATATCAGTGTTGCTGAGGGGCATTTCTTGCTGCTGCATTTAAGGTCTCTAGTTGTAACTACAGATGTTCTTACCTAAACCATACCACATCTCGCTGAGACACTCGGCGACGCCTCTCCTCACATCGCCGTACAACGCACTGAGCCTCTGTTTCCTTGCTGTTGGTAAGGTCTCTAGTTGTAACGGTGATGACGTTGCTAGAGTTGCTCCAGCTTCGAACCAAGTTCGACATAATGAATGGATAGCGGTCAGTGTTTCTGTGTCAGCTTCGTCAGTGGAATGGAGACGTTCGCGGAGCGTCGTGGATAGTAATCTGGAATAGACGGTAATTTTTGAAATTTTTGATGAGGAAATAATGATTCTAACGTAACATTGTACGACTGGCCTGTTGGTCTAGTGGCCCTGACTGCTATGCCGGAGGTCGTGGGTTCGATTCCCACCCAGGACAAAGGTATGTGTGATTAGCACAATTATTTGTTTTGTGTCTGGGTGTAATTTATCTATAATATGTATGTATTTAGAAATATTTAAGCATGTTTATCAGTTGTCTAGTACTCATAACACAAGCTCTGCTTAGCTTGGGACGGCGTTGTGTGATAGTTGTGTGAACATTATATTATAGTGATAATAATTATTTTCAGCTAGTAATCTTCGTTAAATATTAGTATCAAAAAAGAAATTATTAACGGTTTTCGGTGCGAGTAAAGTCGTTTACTTAAAAAAAAACTAGTACGAATTTGCACAAGTTATAACAACACAATTTTGCGTTATTTAACTGTTACTGAAAGAAGGATGGAAAAAAAAAAATTACAACTTAAGATCTGTGAGCGGTCGAAAAGACTTTCATGCATAAGCCGCAATGAAAAAATTAATGAGAACAAATCGACGGATGCAAAGTAAATAAAGTTATCTGCAATTTTGCGATTTTCTTATAGTTGCAGAAACTTACTAAATATTCATATTCTAAGACATGGAAAATCGTCTTTCAAGTGTCAAAAATGCAGAAATGATAGTTGTTTTTCAACAATTAAAAAAAAAAAATACTAAGTAACTGCTTATTATTCACTTATTAATACTATCATCATCTTCCTGCCCTTGTCCCATCTTATTTGGGGTCGGCGCAAAACGCTTTTTTCTTTCATTCTATCCTGTCAACCATCATACTATCTATATATAACTTCCTTTTCTTTCATATCACTGTTTACACAATCCATCCATCTTTTCTTTGGCCTCCCTCTCCCTCTCCACCCATCCACATGTATACTCATAACTCACTTATTAATACTAATTATCAAAAAATTTCTTAACTTATTTATTTTGCACCCGTCGAAATACGCAAATGCTCATAACTTATCCTTAAAAGCTCTTACCTCAAAGCATGCAACATAACATAATGCTGAAGATGCAACATATCAGCCCAGTGCGGCCTAAACACAGGTCTCTGCAGTATCGCCAGGAACAAAGACAGCGCATCGGCGACTAATGTGCCTGAACCGCCGACATTCTCCGCTTCTAGCGCTCGTACTACCACCGAGTATTGGTGCTCGGACATTTGGCGGACCATGTCGAGAAGTACTGATAGTATTCGTCTCTGAAAACATTAACGGGTAATTAGTAATACGGTATTTTTAGGGTTCCGTACCTCAAAAGGAAAAAACAGAACCCTTAGAGGATCACTTTGTTGTCCTTCCGCCTGTCTGTCTGTCAAGACCCTTTATCTCCGGAACGCGTGGAGGTATCGAGTTGAAAATAAAACCATATACTCAAGTCTGCGGTCTCTTGAAGCTGTAAAAAAATCAGATTTCTAAGTTAACTGTATAAAAAGATACGGCCGTTTATGTCGCAAAAAAACGTATATTTCAACACTCTTGAGGGAATCAAAATTCTTAGGGTTCTTCCCGTTGCCCCAGAATCCTGAAATTTGGCATAAAGCAAGGTCTTATAGCACAGATATGGCAATAAATCTGAAAACTGTAAATTTTATGTATCGTTACAAAAAAAAAATTTAGATGCGGAATAATCTTCGAGACTCCATTCGGGAGTAAGTTTGTACGGAACCCTCAGGGCGCAACTCGGACTCGCACTTGCCCAGTTTTTTTTTGTTTTTAAGGATTCTTTATTTTACTACTGGTAAAAAAAAATTAAGGTTATATTGATATTTGATAAAGTATAACTTTTTTTTTTGTTTAGTTTTTTAATTTAATTATGATGATGATGTATTGTAAGTTGGGCTGCTCAAAACACGAATAGATAAGTAATTGACTATGTTATCTATGTTTTGTATTAAACAGGATTTAAAAGAGTGTCCATAGAGTTTCTTGCACGTTCTTCTCCCTAGAGATCTATGCTTTGGATTGTGCATTTATTTTCATCTTTCTTATAGCCCGACTTAACAATTCAAAAGTATACAATACTACAAAAGTAAGTACATAGCTTATCTACAAATCTGGAGAGTTTGTTCGAACGCGCTAATTTGAGTAACTACTCATCATCATCATCATCATCTTCCTGCCCTTGTCCCATCTTATTTGGGGTCGGCGCAACTACTAATAACTTCTCGTTTGAATTGAAAAATTGTTATAATGTCGGATAGTATATTTAATTAACAAAGCTACAGGCCATATAACATCACGCTATGACCCACGGGCTTAACAGTAATCACAAACGCGGGTAAAACCCCGTGAGTGGATGAGTCTTGGTTTGAAATAAATAAGTTTCAGAGTTTGAATTTGAGCATCTAATGTAAAATAGGCATTTGATACAATGCTAATTTCGTCCCAAGATTGATAACGTCAGTCGTCCTCGCTGCACGGATGATCTAAACCAGGAAACGCTTATCATTACCAAACTTTGATTTTATTAGCAGAAAAACATATTTAAGTGTGACGCATATGAATTTGTCACGCAACCATCCCGAAAAGGACCGTTACCAGAACAGATGGCTAAAATAAAGACCAAAAAAGAATTAATTAGAAATGCTACAAGACCTCTTTTCTCGAGGCATCGATTTTGCAACAAATTACAAATTTTTCACTAGTCAGATAATGTTTTATAATTTGAAAGAAAGAAAAAGTTTTTTTTTTTTTTTATTTAATTAGCGAATAAAATATTAGGCTACCTTTCATTTTCGTGCAGGAACGGAATTAAAAAACTAAGGAATATGTACGGAGAGCAGTGGTGGCCGAGTGATAACGGTTCCGACTTACGAGTTGTAGGTCGCGAGTTCAAACCCTGCCAGACGCATTACTTTGTGTTATTTATTTCATCACCACTGCTCTCAAAAACGCTGAAGGAAAACATCGTGAGGAAACCGACTTGTCTTAGAACCAAAAATTCGAAAACATGTGACATTCACCAACCCGCACTGGGCCCGCTTGGTGAATCCCTTAGAATAGAATATCATTTTTTTTTCCTCTCCTAGAGAGGAAGCCTGAGTCCGAACAGTGAGGGAACATTAAAAAAGGCTGATTATACTATGCTTACTATTACTAAAGGTAGTTGGCGTTTTGGCTTTTAAACGTTCCGTTTCGCAAGTACAGAATTATTAGTTATCTATGTAGGGTACTTATCTACCATATACCACAATAATATGGTTTATTTATGTATATTATAACGGACGGACGAAAAAAGATTGCATGTAGCGGAGATGAGAATGTTGAGATGGATGTGTGGTGTGACGAGAATGGATAAAGTGAGAAATGAGTATATTAGGGGAAGTTTGAAAGTGGCGCCAGTGACTAAAAAGTTGAAGGGGAATCGTTTGTCTTGGTATGGTCATGTGAAGAGGAGAGATGAAACGCATGTTACATGTTGTATAAATGTGGATAGGTGGAGAGGGTGGCCAAAGAAAAGATGGATGGATTGTGTGAACAGTGATATGAAAGAATAGGAATTTAGTGATAGCATGACGGTTGACAGGATAGAATGGAAGAAAAAAACTTGTTGCGCCGACCCCAAATAAAATGGGACAAGGGCAGGAAGATGATGATGATTATTTATGTATATTATAAAATCACACAACACGACAACAGCAACAGAAGTTAATCACATTTATTAATATTTATTATGATACACACAACTATTGTCATATTTCGGAACGCATCGGTGGGGTGGAAGGACGAGGTTGCATGAGTGCCTGCGATGATCGCACACTCAGTTCAGCCTACGCCGACCTTCAGTCTGCTACCAACTGTCGTGCGCGCGTTCGTAGTTTGGATACCTCGTTTCCCTTAAGCCTTGCTATTGTGCCTTGCTTATTTGCTTGTGTTTTCGTGTGTTCTGGTTTTTCTAACTAATAATAATAATTTATTTTCTCCATAATAGTAGTGTACAAATTTGAGCAATAAATTGAAGGTGACTTAATACAAGAAATAAAAATGTGCAACTGCGCCTGAGCTAGGCTGAGCCTGTATTTCAGGACGCAGTTTTCTTCCCAGAAAAGAAGTTTGAAAAATTGTGTGTTGTGTGCATGTGCTTCGTGTGTTTGTGGTGTAATTTTATATCAACGTTTTAAGAAGGTCTTCAGTAGTGAGTAGGAAGTCTAATAGTTTGATTTTGCATCTTTTTTTGTTTAGTGTGTAGATTGTATTGTGTATTGTGACTGTATCGTCTACTCCTTCTGTTATGTTTTCGTGTATGTTTTTGTGATCGTGGATTATAATCGGAGTAAACCGTGAGTATTAGTGCCTAAGAAGACTTTTATTTCCCGCTACCCGCACTCACTCACTCTCACATTCAACACACACACACACACACACATTCCGACGAACTACACCTATATTCGTGCAGTTTTACGAACTTGACGCAGATGAAATCGCTGGCAACAGCTAGTTTTATAATAAGCTAGTTTTATAATATGCTAGCTGTTGCCTGCGGCTTCGCCCGCGTGATATTAGAAAATTATCCCAATGGAACATACTCCCGGGATAAAAAGTATCCTATGTGCTATCGAAGGACATGGTATTCCCGTGTGCTAGTTTCATCGAAATCCATCCAGTAGTTTTTGCGTGAAAGCGTAACAAACATCCATACATTCATAGATACAAACTTCCGCGTTTATAATATTAGTAGGATAAGCCCCCCTAGTCAAGTTATAATCGTTTCGTTCGCGTCGAATGCCTCGAGTAGGCCACGCCTCCGATTCCTTTGTTCTGGCCACGTGACTGAGCGTTGAGATGACGTCACTTGGAAAAGGGGGCTGGATTAGGAAAAACCGTGAACAGCTAGAATTTAACCATCCAGCCATATTACGAATGGGCACGCCACAATAATGGCGGTAAGTCCCCTCTTTGAGGCGTGGTCTTTTCAACCTCACGGCGTCCTCACCTTTCGCATGACGCAGGTTCTCACCGAACAAGGTAAGTTCGGGAAGTTCCTACACCGGATTCGTGCGGAAGTGACGGCCGGGTGTCGCCACTGTGTGGACCGCCCGGAAGACACGGTGGAGCACACGGTGGAGGTGTGCCCCGCTTGGGCAGAGCAACGCCGTGTCCTCGTGGAGGCGATCGGCGGTGGCGATCTCTCGCGCCGGGCCTTAGGGTTCAGGCCATGGTCCGGAGCGAGGAGGAGTGGCAGGCGGTGGCCTCCTTCTGCGAAGCACTAATGCTAGCAAAAGCGGCCGATCGCGTGAGGCAACTGTCCTTACGCCCTGACCGCCGCCGGGATTCCGATCCCGATTTCCGGCCAAAGTAGACGCGGGCTTGCGGACGGCGAGCAATGGGCGGCTCGCCGTCCGACCGTCCGGTAACTGTCCGGACCGAGCCCAAGTCGTCGACGGCGCGTACTGTTCCATGCGCGCCTCAAGGAGATGTCAGCAAATCGTAGGGGCCCAGCAGGCTCGAAGGCTACTGGAGCCACGGTTAGTGTGAAAGCGACACCCGGTGCCCTGGGACGAAGGCAAAGAAGGAACAGGAGTGGATTTTTAGTCAGTAAAAGTCTGACACTATCTCCCGCTACGCCCAAGAGCGCGATTTATCATAAGATGATTTTCCCACCCAATAAAAAAAGCCATATTACGAAAAATATTTTATTCGAGGGAACGGTGTTATATAGTAAATTACCCGATGGTATAATTAATTTAAAAAATACAATTATCTTCAAAAAAATGTTAAAAGCTTGTGTCTAAAATTTTATAACAAAACTTGTGACCTCCCAAAATTCTTTAGAACTCTATATCATCGTAATTTTTCTATATAAATAATCGACCCACGGACTCACGATGTACTTAAAATAACTGCATGATTTATTTATAATCTCATAATTAAGTGTGTAGCGTCATCTATGACGTCACATAAGAACTAATCCTGCATCGCGCAATCAAAGTTCTCCGCGCGATTAGAACATATAGAACGGCCCGAAATAATGTATTGGGCAATTGCCCACCAGACATAACAACCCGTCTGGACGGAGGATCCTCCCTTTTCAACGGAGGTTTGTGGGACTTTACTCACTGCTCCGCCTACCTCCAAAAGTGAACTATTTGTGTTCTTTATGAGAATAAATGTATTTAAACCGAAAAAGATGACTGAAAATTGTACTCACCAACAAAGCATCATCCGTGCTACTAATCTGGCCCACACTTTTGCGATCCCTCAACATAGTCGCAGCTGTCTTCAGAACAGTCGGCAGTAACCTCCGAGCCAGCTCACCCCGATCAGCTTCGACAGGACCCACATCATCACGGGCAAGGAGAGACATCACCTCTCCCAGAGTTTCCACGCAAAGCTCCACCTAATGCGGGAGATTTATTAGGTCTTGCTTTTTAACTGAAGCAAACCCCAGTTTCCAGATTAGTAGGAATAAACCTGATGAGTTTCGTCACATCTTAATTGCATAGACGAATGATTTTACTTTCGAAGTTTGAGATCTCAGTAACTACGGACTTCTAATTGTTCAATTTATGACTACGATTTAGATGACGTACGTATTTGAAATTGTGCGTTCAATCTGAGCTTGAAAAGTTAATTTCTAATAAATTTTATGAGAGCATCTGCTGTTTATTGTACGTCCATTAAAAGTCTTGTGTACACACTTTTCGAATCAACGTCTAGAGATTGTAATCTATTTTATATTGATAATTATAACGCTACAAAATTCAATTCCATATATGTAATGGAGAAAAGTTCAATGGAATGAATGAGAAATGGATTTCATTTTACGTAATAAATGACAAGTACATATTATTATAATATTATTTATATAAGCAGAATAAAGCAAGATAACTATGTCGTTATTTTTTTTTTAAATATATTATTTACAATTTATATATTAAAAAAAAAATATTATAACTTTTGAATATTGTATAAGCATTATTATTGTAATAAAGCTTTAGAGATATTCTGCGTCCATAAACAAGTTCGCTATCAATATTTTTTTTACGAAAGAATCCTAGAATTCTTTACGTCTCAGAACGTTATGTATTTATAACTTCCCTAGCTTCATACTTACACTATCCTCTTGAGCGTGAGCACAGCTGCATGAAATCAGAATATGATTAAGCTATCTTTTGCATTTTATAGTAACATAAATCCTATTTCAAGCACTTGGGTATAAATGCGCTGTAGGCGTTAGATTTCATACATAAACAATAAATGAAACAAAGCAGATGACAACGACACAACTATATAGAATTTTTCGTAGCATTCGTTTTTTATAGTATGTACAAGTTACAAGCACGAATTATTCATATAACACGATAAGAGCACGATAATTACAGTCGAATTACTTTATTAGGAAAAGCTGAAATAAAAAGCAATGTATTAATTGTTGTTGAAAACAGTTATGAATCATAAATTTGATTTTTCGCGATCTCAGACGTATTAGTTGTAAAACTTATTACACGATATTACTGCCTCAGTTTGAGTAAAAGTTGTCAATGTCATAATAATATACTAAAAAGAACAACTGTCAAATCATATTGAAACAAACAACGATTGCAACTCAAACCGAGGCAAGGTAGTTTTCTTAGCCAACCTTATTCTAAAGGCGTATACATACGATCTGTTGGTGATGCGTGTGGTCTGCCAGCCTCGATGTGTCGGCGCCGAGGAGCCTCGCCGCCTTGCCCACCGAGCGCGACTTGTGGGCGGCCTCGCGATCCCACTGCCACACCCACATTGCTAGCGTACGCTGACTTATTCCCGAATTACTCAACTCAAGGCAGACTTGGGATGGATTTGGGTTTTTTTTGTCACATTAAGATGTAATTTTAAAGTTTATGAATCAAGCTTGACTTTTAGAATTAATCGTTCATTTATTTTGACATTTATAAAGATTAAATGAAATAAAAAATTAGATATTTCGTTAAATTTTATGTATTGTAGTTACATCGTAATATGACAAATCTAATCCAGGGCCAATAAATAGGTTGGATCGGGAATTCGTCTAAAGCGTACACCAATTGACTGATCATTATAAACTGATATTTTACTTCCAATTTAAGAAGTTTACATCTTTATTTCAGACCAATAATATCAAAATAATAATTTAGCATTTATAACGATCAGTCGCTACACTAGCAAGTAGTCAGATGAAAACTGACACTGACAGATAAAATGTCATCTGTCACTTTGACAGCTGTCATTTGACAACTCGCAAGCGCAAAACATGCAACACATCAAGAGTTTGCACACAATTTAGTTTTCAAGCGACATCGAAGGCGCTTGTTATTATTATTATTATTTTGCAAATTTATAAACATCAACATCAAAAAAAATGTTGCAATATTATTTTGAAAAATAAAGTCGTCAAGTGTAAATGAAGTTGTACATGTATGGATACTTAAAATAGATACGAATAATATAATAAATTTAAGTAAAATTAAATATTTTTATAAATAGTGCAGAAATATTTTCCATACATATAGTGAGAGAAGTTACGGAATATTAGTAAAGGTGTTCACACAGATAGACACACAGCTCTAAATGGCATAAGCATGGTTCAAAGATAGTCGATCAATGAGACAATCAGCTTTTAGTTTCGCTGTCTAATTGACCTTTAAACGCCCATTACTATAATTTATAAAACTAATTAATAACTAGTTAGTAAACTAGTAGTATTTATATTGCTAAACAGAATGTTGAATTATTTCTATGGACGAAAAGCACCATTTTATGAAACAGATCCACTCTTCCTGCAATAAGTTTAATTTAATTTTGAATTGTTTGTAGGTTGCTTAGTTTTACGGTCACAAATAACATTTAACCCACATTTAAAATAATTCCATTTTACTCTACTACTAAATATAACTCCCATAAAAAAAAAAATGAACCATCTTTTTGCCTATTTATCCAACAAATTGTGCTACACACAACTACACACAGTGTATCACACTACATGCACACACACAAACATAAAAAGTGATGTTAGTAAATACATATTAATAATGCGAATAACGTAAGAAGGGTAGGTATAGCGCTGTCGCAGAAAACGATGAATTTTGTACATTGACATAACACTACTTGTCTCTGTCCCTCACTGGCTATAGTTGTCTCACTCACACGTATTCATACTACGTATTCGGAAACAAAACGAATTGACTGAGCGTTTGCATATTTAGGTCCGAAGTAAATAGGGATAGAAAAGTATGAGAAAGATAAAACCATCCTAACAAGTTAGAGTCAGACGACGGCTGCAATATTACCTTCATCACTATGACTCACAGAAAAGGTACTTGACTTTGGCTGCACAGTCGCTATATCTCTTTCTACGGTATTCAGTTTTGTCAGGGTAATACTCAGTCCATTCTCATGTTTAGCGAGACGGCATTTAAATTGCGAGTAACAAAGACACGTATTGATGAGTTGTACAAAATTCATCGTGCTTTGTGATCGCCACAGAGTACTGAGACGTTTAGACGTCCACGGCATTGTAAAAACTTACCATACAAACCGAGCGTGCTAGTAAGTGTTACTGTTAACACAAAAATCGACGGCCCGAGACTATTATGACTATGGTTATGACAGCCGAAACCTGCGGCCCTACCACGAGCTCTTAACGCGATTCGTTTGACGACCTGAACTGAACTGTTAAAGGGATGAAGCTATATTGGTTGTATAGCTCCATTCCTCTTTCTAGCTCGCACGCTTGAGATTTTAACACATCATGGTAAGGCCCCCCTGTTCAGACACCAATATTAAATTAGTAATGCCGTCTTGTCGCTTCTGCGCTTTAATACTCTGTGGTGATCGTACTTTAGTGGTACTTACTATATAATAGTCTAATATCTTGAGTGAAATAATCAATTCATGTTTTAATAAAATTATCGAGTGATGTTACTGAATCACGATTTGTGTGCAGATCTCACGATGCGGGTGCGACGATGGCACGGTATTTATTGTTTAGGTTTGAGTAAAGTGATATGCAAGTCAGACAAAAGGCGAAGTGTTGGGTAAGAGCTCATACACACGAGCGGCATGAGCCGTCGACCTGTAATGACACTTGACAAGTTGACACACATGACGGCTGCCGCCGATCTACAAAGTTGGAATGTCGACGGCACCGTTGACGCGTTAACAGCTGCCACCAACGTGTTTACAGTTGCAGTTACCTCTGTGTGAATGAGCTCTTAGAAGCTACACAAACTAGTTCAGTGCAGTTGATGTGATTTTGTTTTGGAGTCTTAGTAACTTTATTTTTTTATTGGTTTATTGCATGTTCAGCCAGCGTTATACAAGCTCCCCTAGCCAAGTTACGATCGTTTCGTTTGCGTCGAATGCCTTGAGTAGACCACGCCTCCGATTCCTTTGTTCTGACCACGTGAGTGAGCTTTGAGATGTCGTCAGAACAAAGGAATCGGAGGCGTGGTCTACTCAAGGCGTTCGACGCAAACGAAACGATTGTAACTTGGCTAGGGAGGCTGTTCATGGATTCATTTTGATGTATCCATGAACTTGTATGACGGTGGTTACTCACTACTATACTAAATTTACCATTACAGCCTACCACACTGAACTTGGTGTTATAATAAAAAATCGGGAGAAATAAGAGAACACTATAGTCGTCTTTTGTCTGGTTTTATTATTGGTGAACGGTGATGCTGTTCATTTGTTTTGCTAGTGCTATACATACGCATTCACATACAAGTCTGTACAACACTACACAATAATATAAATAGTTCGGGAAGATAGACGTAGTGTGTTCACAGCCTTAGCTACTTAGATAAAATCAAGAAAATTATTAAAAGTCATTAGAGATCTGACATCGAATCTTATGTGTGTGTTCTGAATCGAAAAAATTAACCTTTTGAGTAGCGTAATTAGAGACTCAATAGAAAAACAATGACCGAGTGAACGCCGGCCTTCGCTCGGGGTTTAATGAATACAAGTAAGACAACGCTTGTTGCTTTGTACCTTTCACAAATCAATCACGAAGTGATGTCGAGTTATCGATAATAACTCGAAATCTTATTGAGTTTATGATCTGATTGTTTTGAAAACTTGTCAGTATTCTGAGTAGTTGAGGCTTTAGGATACGTTTGCAGGGTTATTATGGCGTATTAGTGCGATACAAATTTGTTAGTTGCATGCTAGTTATATGAGTAAACATGACTCTAATGTTAGTCACAAGTAATTAAAAAGCTACTTTGAAAATAAAATATGAAAGAGCTTCGATTTGAAACATATGAGTATTTTTTACGAAATATATTTCAAAGTTAACTATGTTTTTATCAATTCTAATGATATAGTCAAAACATGATATTTAAGCGATTTTATTTTCAGTAAATAACTTAGATTGATTAAATATATTGAGGTTTTATATCGAGTATCTAAGTGTCGTTAGTAGTGTGGAAATTTTTCTGAGTTAGTTTCATCTTAGAAAAATGAGCTATATTCTTTCTATCGTTCTTTCATACTAAACTACTGTAAATATATGTTAGAAATGTGTTTTCACTGCAAAAAGCTATTAAAGTTTTAAGCTGTCCTTTCTTTTCTTTAAAGTTATTATTTTTTATGACCTCTTGACACATAATCTCACCCATGGGCCAACCACATTACGTTTTTAAAAGACTAAACTTATTATTTATTAACAGAAGTGGTACTTAACATAATATGGCTTAATCAGCCTTATAATGTTCCCACTACAGGGACTCAGACATCCTCTCTAGGGGATCCACTACGCGGGCCCAGTATTGGCGAATGTCTTGGAATTTTTGGTTCTAGGACATGCCGGTTTCCTCACGATGTTTTCCTACACCGTTTTGAAAGCAGTAGCGATAAAATAAATAACACAAAGTAATGCTACTGGCTTGGTTTGACCCCACGACCTACAACTCGTAAATCGAGGCCGTTACCACAGGGCCTCCACTGCTCTCCCCTCGAGTGGTACATAGAAGTTAGAATAGGTCTTCTCTACCAGTCAACCTCAGGATTAAATCCATGTCAAGATTCATTTGAACAGTTCATCACATGAGTGCAATTTCTATAAATGAATACTCAAATGTACTAAAACAACTTTACTTCAAAACTTATCGCAGTGATAACTCACACAGTAATAACCTCTACCGCATACGACACAGGGTGCAAAACGGGCTGCATGCATCGGCGTGCGTGCTTACCTCGTGATTCCGCGACGCGCCAAACGGACACACACATACCTGACTGGTTCCAATAGAGTTTATGGGAGACGAATGATATAATCTTTTTAAATCGATTTCAGTGCAATAATCAGATTTCAGAATTATTTGAAAAACTACGGAAGGAAGAAGAATGGTAACAGAGTGGAAAATAATAAGAGCCTAAAACTTTGTAGAGTTAGACCTACTGGCCACGGACGCATAGCTTCATAGACGCGACATGACAGCACAACACTGTCGCTTCGTCGACAGTTTTATAATAAAGTAGAAAAGGGAGAAGGAAGCCTTAATTGCGGTGGCCTACATAGCCAACAGCGAGTGGGTGCGGTGCGGCTTTGAGCGAAGCAAAGCGATCGCGTTCAGTTGCTTTGATAATTGCGGTAAAGCGGCGACTTCACGTGAACCGCATCGAATAACTTCGCAACCACACAGTCGCGTTAAGTCGTCCACGTAGGACGTCATGTCACTGGACGCCTGAGAGAGGATGACGTCGTTGAGGCCGACGTCGTTGAAGCCAACGTCGTTGAGGCCGACGTCGTTGAAATCAACGTTGTTTAGGTCGACCGCGGCGAAGGTGCAAACAAAATAAACACGAGGTAGAAAATAGAAAAGTTACTAAGCAATATCATTCGTCTCCCAATATAACTCTGCCTTGATCGCGTCGAACACGTCACATATATAGTACACAATATATCCACGTCACACGAACACAAAACGATTACATTACCTATGACAGTGCGGTGCTCACATTCACACGTATCGGTGGGGTTTATTCACTAGACGTACACATTGTTATTGACGGAGTAATGTCACTTAAGTGACGGCTTTTGAGTATGGCCAGGAAACTAAATGGTGTATTTGGAGTTAAGTCCTTTATCAAATCAATACTATACTTCAAATTGCCACGTTATCGCCACTGCATATTACTGACAAGTAATATCAATTGAAATTGGTCAACAATTCGCTTAACAATTAATTTTTCTACTTTTACAGTAAATTTTAGTATCGTTGTATATATCGTGGCCAAATCTTAGAATTGATCACTTCATAATATGACCGACCATTTCATGAAATGGTGGCACTTTGTGATGTTGACCTTACCTGCTGGCCATATCAGATATAGGTTAGTCAAATCGATGAACACTCTGTGCTTAATGTCAATTTTAAATTTAAGTTTGTTTGTTCTTTAAAGAACAAATAGCAATACATAAGTTCCTACATAATTTAGACCTTTTATTATCATGGAAATTTTACATTAATGTTATGGCCAAAGGTGGATTAATATATCATCGAAGGTTAACGTTTAAATTATTTGGCCAGTTCTAGTTGTCATTTCATGAAATACATGACATCATGAAGTGATGAATTCTAAGATCAGCCCACGATATATATATTAGAAAAATCAAGCATGGCAATCGTGGTACTGACATATTTGAAAGATTTTTCTTTTAGTCCTGGCTACACTCTAAAGTTCTGCCAATGCAAAAAAAAAAAAAATACTAATTACTATGCTATATTTATTTCGATAGGCGACGTTCATTTTAAACCGAGTTCCAAAAAAGGAAGAGGTTTATTTTTTTGGACAGATTTTTTTTTCTTTTTAATGTTACCTTATCTGAATATATTTTTTAATTACATTATTTTAAACGAACGTTGTCTACCGAATGATATTGTAACCATTTGCATGGAATGTATGAAGTGTGATGAATCCCATTAAATTGTGTACAAATAAATCTTGATACGATTGCAATTTATCTTTTAATAAATTTTATAAAAAAAATCGATTAGGACATTATTGTTTTTCTAATTCATACCATACTATCACAAATGTGTGGTTATGATAGATTATATTTAAATTTTACTCTGTATATTTAACTCGTATAGTTTTTGGGATTAAAAAAATGTAGTTTCATAGACAATGCCAATATTACGTGACATAAGGTCTCTTATGTGCGTGTTCAGTGTATTTAAATGAAGTCTGTATAGTGCGTACTGGATCCGTATTATACGGTATTCGAAATTCTCAGGCAGATCGACTACCTATAAATGAAACTAAATGAAACCGACAAACACTCGCGTTTATTCCGCCAGGGTCACACATCCACGACTAAATACCCGCAAATCGTAGGGGCCCAGCAGGGTCGAAGCCTACTGGGGCCACGGGTAGTGTGAAAGCGACACCCGGGGAACAGGAGTGGGTTTTTAGTCAGTAAAAGTCTGACACTATCTCCCGCTCTGCCCAAGAGCGGGATTTGTCATAAGATGATTTTACCACCGAATAAAAAAAAAACATCACGTCAACTCTTCTGTCACCTATGGAGATTGAAGAGCTAAACGAGATGGAGTACCCGGTCGCAAACATACGGCCCTGGCGAATAGGACAGGAAGACGGCGGACAAAAAGGTTAAAGGTTTAACTTTATTACTGTCGTGACCCTATAATAAGCTTAGATGAAGAAATCATCACTACCATACATATATGTGCCAAGAGTGTAGTTTTAGTCGGTAAAGGACACTGCTTCTCAATCCTCCCAAAGCGAGTAAAGATATTAAAATATTTTTTTTTTTAAATTGTGTGTGCCGAGCAAATCATACCACAGTACGCACTATACAAAAATCATCAGTGTACATAAATTACTACAAATAATCACCTCAGCCTTATCTCTGAGCAAGGCGCGCGTAGTAACCGCTAGATGTGGCAGCAACAGCGCTCGTGCTGAAGCATGAGAGCAGAGAGGGCCGCGGACCAGTTCCAGTAACGCTAACATCCGTTGTTTGCTGAGACGCCCGAGGGGTAGGTTTTCTAATGCGCGTACTATGTAGGCACTGGAAGTTATTGTTTTTTTATTAGCAAGCAGTTGGTAATAATTGGTCGAGTTTTCTGTAAGAACCGATCGTCTTCGTCGATGTCCACAGTTATATTAACTCTGATACTAAATCACAGTGATGTTTAGTTTCATCAATATTTATTTATTTAATCTTCATACAACTTACAAGTACAAAGGCGGACTTAATGCCTTAGACATTCTCTTTCAGTTAACCTAGGGTGGTGAAGAGAACCTATGGTACAAAAGTATACATATTATAGTTAAAATACACATACATATACATTTAGTACAATATATATACATATAAATATATATTAATATAAAGTAGGGACAGAAGATTCTGCTAATCATGGAGAAAATAATTCCAGATTCAATTCGATATCAGAGTGCCAGCACCCGACGTTAAAATAATGCCAACAGACAAGCAAATTAACTGTGAGTGTGTTTGTTATTTGTGCCATGTATGCTATGTATTATGACACCAGATCCTTTAATTTGCTTGAAAACAGACGACATCTTGGGACGCATGTCATGTCACATATATTTCTAAGTCATCAGCCCCCTAGCCAAGTCACGACCATTTCGTTTCGATTATCTTGCGTCGATCGCTTCGAGTAGGCCACGCTTTGGTTCTGACTACGTGACTGAGCGTTGAGATGACGTCAGAACAACGTAATCGGGGCCGTGGCCTACTCGAGGCGTTCGATGCAAGAGAATCGAAACGAATCGGCCGTAACTTGGCTAGGGGGGCTGTTTTCAAGCAAATTCAAAAATCCAGTTCTCATAATGTGAAGCATATGTGGGCTCCAGTTGTTTTTAGCTTTACCCAACTGATTATCGCTTACTGTCTTGCAATGGCAGTAATTATTGTACAAAATGTTCACATACAAAATGTACAATACAATACTTTACAAACCTGAGTTCCGTATCAGGATAAACTTTAATGATGTGCGGTACCGCATGCGGGAGGTATTTTAACGCGGACCCCTGACACGTGAGAGCGTGGTCACCACATCGCATCAACCATACTAGCTTTTCGAGAAGATCCTGTAACAGAAAACAACGAATGAATTATCGACGTGATTTTAGACGTGATTCACGATTGTAACATAAATGAGCGCTATTAAAGATTTATTACTAATTATTGAATAATACACGAAAAAAAAAACACCGTCAGACACAATACAGAAACAGGTATGTAGAGACTTGAATAAAAAATAATATAAAACAAATACGAACGATAGAGTAAAGAAGAAGAAGAAGAGAGTAAGAAGTTTGAAAGTGGCGCCAGTGACTGAAAATTTGAAAGGGAATCGTTTGTCTTGGTATGGTCATGTGAAGAGGAGGGATGAAACGCATGTTACTAAAGGAGTTATGAGTTTACATGTGGATGGATGGAGAGGGAGAGGGAGACCAAAGAAAAGATGGATGGATTGTATGAAGAGTGATATGAAAGAAAAGGAAGTTAGTGATAGCATGACGAGTAACAGGGCAGAGTGGAAGAAAAAAACGTGTTGCGCCGACCCCAAATAACACGGGACAAGGGCAGGAAGATGATGATGACGAACGATAGAGTAAAATAAAGAACAACTTTCTGACGTGATATTGACTGCCCGTAGCTTAAGTCAACGTTTCATCCGTCTGTTCTCGTCGCTTACCTCAAAAAGAACGCAGAATTCGTTATCCGACGCTCTGTCTCCTAAAGCGCTCCTCAACTGCCGACTCCTCACGATCAGTCGAATAAGACTCTCTATACACTTCATACACATGAGTAGTCGCTTCAACGCGGCGTCGCCTGCGTTCGCAGCTGATATCACCCATACCATCACTGAGATCAATTTCCTGTGGAAAGATGAGAGAGAAGATATTAGAACGAACGTTTCTTGAGAGGTGCACTGCCGGACATAGGAAGGCTTTTCCCAAGTGACGCTAAACGACCTGACCCGTGCTTCACGCATCCATCGGATTCTCGCGACCCTCACCAAGTATGAAAGCCTTCCAAAGCTGCTTTTTACAATAATCACTAAATTAGAATTTCAAAAATTCGAAAATAAGAACTGGATTTCAAAGTACCAGGAGTCCATAATTCAGTAGAAGATGAAACTTACTCAAAAGTCAATGTGTCACAGAAACTGTTATCCATATAGAAGTATAACGGTTGGAAATGTTGATATTTCTGATCAGCTATTAACAATGAACTTGGAAGCTATGGAGCTTAGTAGAAAATAAAACTCACTCATAAGCCAACGCGTCGCAGAAGCTGTCATAAATAAAAACGTGCAAGACCGGTTGAAAGTGTTGGTACTTGTGGCCGGCAATACAACTTGATGTAGACATTCAAGTACTAGGACATCATAGCTTAGCAGAGAATTAAACTTACTCATAAGCCAACGCGTCGCAGAAGCTGTCATTCATACAGAAGTGTTACACCAGTTGGAAGTGTTCGTAAGTCCGGTCACCACGGTTGGTACGTAGGTATTAACGATATTATGACTAACGGTATAACATGAAGTAGAAATTCAAATACTAGGACATCATAGCTTAGTAGAAAATTAAACTTACTCATAAGCCAACGCGTCGCAGAAGCTGTCATTCATACAGAAGTGTTACACCAGTTGGAAGTGTTCGTAAGTCCGGTCACCACGGTTGGTACGTAGGTATTAACGATATTATGACTAACGATATAACATGAAGTAGAAATTCAAATACTAGGACATCATAGCTTAGTAGAAAATTAAACTTACTCATAAGCCAACGCGTCGCAGAAGCTGTCATCAATATAAACGTGTAAGACCGGTTGGAAGTGTTGGTACTTGTGGTCTGCTACTAAAGATATGACACGAAGTAAACATTCGAGTACTAGGACACCATAACTATTGTCTGTGTAGTCGTTTTCTTTGTGGTCTTCTTGTACCTGAAAACAGAGACCAACTAGGATTAGATTTCAATGTGTTTATTAAGAAATAGTAAAGCATAATGACTTGTAAGTACGGTCAGCCACTTTGAAGCAGCTTTTTTTGTGTGACAGGCAAGAATGTGAAGGAACAAATGCTTTTTAAGCCCAACACACAAAATTACGATGCGAAATCGCATTGTAAAAATCTACGGGCTCGCACGTCGCATCACAAGAACTTGTGAAATGATTCGCATCGCATAATGTACGGTCACCTGAACCGATGCTTTGCCGCACGAAATCGCATCGCAGGTCCCTGCGACACGGCGTCGAGTAACATCGTATCGCAGTTTTATGTAGGAGCCCTTTTTGCTCTTTCAAGCACCTTAGTGCTTTTTCAAGATTTTAGGACAAAAACATGAAAAATACCTGTGTCAATATACTAAACAACGCATCCAATATATCCTGTAGAAACTTGACTAGTTCTTCACTAGGCACGACTAGGAGTTGCATCAGTGCATTCCGAAGCGTACCCTCAGCGTAATGAGTGTTCCATTTCAATACACCCAGGATCTCCTCTGTAATGTAAAGGAAAAACAAGTTTATTAAAACAAGCAAGAAGAACAAAGAAGAGAAAACAGAAGTTGTGTGTTCAATCAAGAATATGAATATATGAATACATTATTTACATTTAATAAAATTGCTTAATCAGCCTTTATATGTTTCCATTACTAGGACTCAGGTCTCGTCACTAGGAGAGGGAATAGACCGTAATGCACGACGCGGGCCCAGAGCGGATTGGTGGATAGAATATACATAACTTCTTTTTTGTCTTTAAATTTTTGGTTTTAGGACATGCCGGTTAGCTCACGATGTTTTTATTTACCGTTTTCAAAGCAGTGGTGATGAAATAAATTATGCAAAGTAAAGCGCCTAGCTGGGTTTGAGTCCACGACCTACATCTCGTAAGTCGAGGCCGTTACCACACGGGCCACCAATGCACTATCTACCATAGTATCCTATGTACTATTCCAGGACATGGTTACTAGTGTGATAAATTTCATCCAAATCCATTCAGCCGTTTGAGCATGAAGGAGTAACAAACATACACATATTTATACTTACACCTTCATAATATTTTTAGTGTGATTATAAAAGGCCTATGAATTTTTATATCGTCGAGAATTTGAAACAATACCGACACCAAAAGTTTCACACGGTGTCTTGAAGTCAACTTTAACACACTGCACATACTGTCACTTCAATTACCCACTCACTCTCACCCACTCTCACTCACTCTCACCACTCTCACTCACTCACTCTCACCCACTCTCCCTCTCTTTCTATTCACTTTTTGTTGAGCCCAAGATAGGTGAGCACGAACCTCTCTGTGTCAGCTTGGTAGAACACAGCTTGGTGTGCACAGTGAGCGAGTCCCGCGGCACTAGCTGCAGCACTCCGCGCGCCAGCCCGTGCTCAGCACCCTGCGGCAGGTCGTCGCGACGAGATGGCAGATATAGGCAAGTCTCCTCAGCCTCACCGGAGTTGGCGCGTTTGTCGATCTGGAGACACAAGTTAGTTCATTTATAAAAAGAGTTGGCAGTAGCTGGTGCTGCAGTAGAAAAATATCCTAAAGGAACCAGTGGCGTGCCTAGAGTTTCAAAATAAGGCAAGCCTAATAAAATTTTAACCGATTTCAAAAAAAGAAAGTTCAGTTTTCGACTGAGTATGTGGGTAGGTACCTACGTATGTATCATCGCAATTTTCTCGTAAGTAATTACTTGCTTTGTAACGGGACTAACAGGTTACAGACAAAAAAAAACAACAGAAAATGACAAAACGAAAGTTAAAAAATAGCTAGATAGAATGTAATAAGGAATTTAAATAAATTATTTATATTCTAATTAGAATCGTCTATCTTTCTTAAGAAATGATTTAATTACATCAAAGTAACATGTTGGTGACGTTTGAATTCTACCAACAACTGTTTTTCAATAGCTATCATTGATAATTCGGAAAGACGCTCTTGACCTTGTGTATTTCTCAGATAGGTATGGATACGTTTAAGAGACGAAAAAGCACGTTCCGCGGAAGAACTTGTAGCCGGAATAGTTACAACAAGATACGCTAACTTTAACAGCTCGGGAAAGGCATCTTCGAGGTTATTCTCATGAATGAAATCAATTAATTCGAAAAAATTACGATCTTTCAGATCAGGACTAGAATACAAGCAAATCAATTGGTTTTTTAATGTTTGTTTGTCGAAATAGTTTGCATAAATGTCAAATAATGAATCTAATTCCTCTGTAGGAAAATGTAAGTGATAATTGTCATTATAACCAGATGTATTCCAAACGGAATCTTCATTCGAAAAAATATGCAGCACCAGCAATACAACTTATTAGTGTGCGAACAGCCAACAATCCAACTAGTTTTATACACTGATCTATTAAATTTTCGTTTATGCGATTTACTAGTCTGAGGAATACACAGATTAGGCGTCGGTTTTAATGAAGAAATTCATTGTTTTTTTCTGAGCAAAGTTTAAAGATTTTACCTTATCTTCGCCAATCAAAACTAGAACGCATTTTAAATCCTCACAAGGTACAATTGCCTCCATTGTTGTAGGTAAGTCACCAAAACAATTGTATCACTGAGAAAATCTACGATAACACACAAAAAACAACAAACAACAAAAAATAATCTATTTTCCACTCAAGTAAATAAAACTGAAGTGAGTTGCAAACAGAGTTGCAGTGTTGTCATTTAGGCAAAAAAAAGTCGCCAGGTATATGAAAAATCTAGCTAGATGTCGCAATTTTTTTATTTTTAAGATGTTGCTTGAATATTTAATTTCGTTGTTTTAAAAAGTCGCTAGTTTTTATTGTTGCTAAATCTTAAAAAAAGTTTCCAAACTCGTTAAAAATCTCCAAGATCACACAACGTCGCTAAAACGGCAACACTGCAGAGTTGGCAAGGTGACAAGGGGACAACTTCATACGAATGCCCGGCTTAAATCTTCCATACTGATCGATTTGTAGACGCAAAAGGTCCTAACTCGTTATACGGCACGTCGCCATAGGTGCGAAAGAGACAGAGATAGTATTTGAAAGCCCGGCAAAAGCCGGTGCGTGTAAGCGAGATAGCTATATGTAGATGCTGCAAATGCGAAACTCTGCGCGCGAACAATCGCGATGTGTAGTAGTGTGGCGGTAGATACTTTGTGTTATTTTGATAAGAATTAAGCGCGCGAACTTTTAAATAGTTCGGGTTTGATATTGATTCTCTATCGAGCATTTTAGTAAGGCATGCCGGGCTTTTCGGCATGTATGAAAGAACCGCCACTGAAAGGAACTATACACTGTGTCTTCGATATCGTCGCACAAACGAATTCCACGGATCCAGTACATGATTCTGGACCCCCTCAGTGGTGGAATTTTTCGTCGGCATTTTCCCAATTTTTAAAAAATAAAATGGTTTTTTTTTCGTTTTTACTGCGTAAAATCGTTATTCTAACCAAGCCCTATTATATTTTTAATAAAAAATAATTAAAAAGACATCGGGGTAGATAAAATCGTTATTCTAATCAAACCCGATGACATTTTTAATTTTAAAAGTAATTCATTAATTTTTTTAACTAAAAATGTTAGAATAACGGTTTTATACAGTTTAAATTAAAAAACGTATTTTTTTTTAATAGGTAAAAAACAACAAAAAAATCCAACACTGGGGGGTCCAGAATCATGTACTGGATCCATGGTATTCGTTTATGTATCAATGTCAAAGACACCCTATATATCTTCGAGAATTATAGTCCCAACTACAGCGCCTCCTACCAAGTTTAATTGTATTTTTAAACCATTCAGGGACACACTCAAATACAAAATCAAATACACACAAAATTTCATCTAATTCAATCAAGCTGTTAAGGAGTTAGGTGACAAATACACCTACACACCAATTATATACAAATGAAGATTTACCTTATAAACGCACAAATTATGCTGTGTATCCGGAGTAGTAGTCCCTTCACGTTGCATTAATCGTAAATAAGAGAGAGCGAAGTGTCTTTCAGCTCTGTCTTTAGCCTCGTTTGATGACCGATGACGGCACAGGAAAACTAGGTGAGCCTCTTTGAACTCTTCGATGTTTAGACACACCTGCGGGAGTAAGAGGGTTATAAGTGGAAAATATGATTACTAGAAGACCTCATCTCCAGCCTAGTGATTCCTTAACTAAAACGTCGTTGTAGATGAAAGCAATAATACTCCCGACCGTATTTCGACCATGGTGCCAGCCTCGTCGGCCATTAGCTAAGTATTATGGCGTCCATAGGGGCCACACGTATACTGCTAACTTGCAAACTGGCACAATAGTTATGGCTTTTAAGGTTTATGGTTTTAAAAAGCATAGGTGTTCATGTTCGAAACATGATTCATTGGAGATGTCAACAAAAGTCTGGACGTATTTTTTTTAACAAAAAACTACACTTATAATATTATAAAGAGGTAAAGTTTGTTTTTTTTTTTGTTTGAAGGTAATCTCTGGAAGCACTCGTCCGATTGCTAAAATTTTTCACCTATAGAAATCTGCTTTATTCCCGAGTGTCGTAGGCTATATTTTATGCACGCAGGCGAAGCCTGCTTGTGCTTCATACAATATAAACAAGTATTTAAAAGCACGAAGCCTTTCATTAGCGTCTCCGCCTCGACAGTATGCATAACACAGGTGCACTCTCTGATTGTTTACAATAGAAGAATTTAGAATTGAACCCCGGACCCACACTCAACACTTGGACTACGAGACCAACGAGGCAGTTAATAGCTAAATCACGGTAAATGTGTGGTAATTTTGTGGTATGAAAAAATAAAGCATATTAATAAATAAAAACGTTGCCCCATTCTAGGAACTACTCCTGTATCGTAGGTGCGTTCACAAACACGTAAACTCACAGATACAAGACACCCAGACCCGGAACAACTATCTGTAGGCCATCAAAATGTTTTTTCCATGCGGAAATCGAACCTGCGACACCCAGCGCTGCAGCCAATCGCTCAATCACAGCGCCAACCGTTGTCATATAATTATGTATGTACGCCAATAGTTTAAAAATGGATACTACAATGATAATTCTTTCCCATGATCCTTTACACTGTCGTGCGTTTTTCAAAAACTCCCCCAAAGGACGACCTGTTTTTAAGAAATTTTTCGTTTTAGGTAGTCCTTCGGAAAAATTAAGATAAACACCCCTATTTTCTAATTAATACAAAAAAAAATGGGGCTCTATCCGTACCCGTTACTGATCACATTTGTGTAGACACAAGTAAAAAAAAAAAAAACGAAATCCCAAAATTGTCCACAAAAAATTGTCATAATTGGTAAACTCATAATTGAATCAACCATTCATAACAATTGCAACAAGAAAATACTACGCGCAGTGTTTTTCCATTGTTTTTCATTCATAATCAATAACCTGTACAATATTTCCATAAATTGGGTGATATTTTGGGATATAAACAAACGCTCATAACTTTGCTGTTTATGAATATTATTTATTGAAACTTTACTTAAACAATAACAAGACCTTTTCTAATAAGCCCTTTAAGTATTTGTACTAATTAAAAACTAGTCGTGTATGTGGACAAACGACACTTGCGAGCGTTATTCAAGGTCATTCAAGTTATACACCCATGTGTACAATCGATGCTCGAGGAGAGGAGCTAGTTCGTGGTACACGTACAGCAATAGTAATTAATAGTAAAAGTAATATTCTTACTTTAAAAACTTCTTGCCATCTCGGTCTATCGTCGTGGTAATACACGACGGATGTGTACTCATTTGTTAAAGGGACGCCAGCGCCCACAGATATCACACCCTGAAAAAAAGGCGGAGAATCAAATCAAGTTGTTATTACACAATATTTATGGGTATATATATATATTGCTGACTTCACTATTCTTTTTTTATGTGTATTCTGCGACTTGGCGATCTGTCCGATAAGAATAACTATCACGGTAAAAAACGTTTCGGTAAAAAAAAAGGAAATACTCACAGGAAAAATCTGTCCATGTTTATCGACGACCTTGGCGATGAGTTCGATGTTCCTCTCGGAGGACTTGCCTCCTCCCTTTGAGAAGGAGCCGCCGCACACCGTGACGTACAGGTCATTGCGCGCGTCGCCCGGGAGGATCACTTCGGGGAAGCCCATCTTGCGAGCTACGGCTGTATTGCCGACCACGAGATGAGGGTTTTCTTCGCGTATCTATAGATAAAAATAAAAATTAGAATCCTTATGATTACTTAACACAATAGTTTTTTTGCCATAAGAAGAGTTCCTTGACAGTTCTTTTTTGACAATTGTAGTGATGTGACCTAACGAAATTTAATCACTAGCACTAGCTTCTGACGTTTTATAAGTGCCCATGTAGGCCTATGTGAAATAAAAATCTTTGACTTTGACTTTGAATCGATTTTTTTGTAATATCGAATCAGTTGACAAAGAAAATGAAATCGGATTACCGATTTTAGATCCTACAAATTTTGTCGATTCCTACTCGTAGACACACTGTCTACGAGTAGTGTCAATCTCTATTGGCAGAAGTTCCGTTCCACGCATTAAACTTTTTTAAGATTTATACTTTGTTATTTTATTTACTTAATTTATTAACAGTTATTTAAAACCACAATAATTTACTTAGTAATTTAAGAAAGGCAATATTTTTTTTTATCATATAATTGTTATTTTTTTTTCCAGTTTATTTTTTATTACTCTAAAGTAGTATGCATGTCACGGAAAAAAATGAAGTGACAGGGAACTCTTCTTATGGCAAAAAAACTATAACTCACGACTAGCAACGTAATCATTTAGGTACATACATTTTCAGATTAAAAGAAGTCCATTGCTGAACATAATCTATAAATATAAAAGGAGAAACTGACTGACTGACATATCAACGCACAGCCGAAGTTACTGGGACTAGGAACGTGAAATTTTGCACAAAGCTTCCTTTTAAGATGTAGGCGAGCACTAAGGGAGGATTTCTCAAAATTCATCCTCTAAGGTGATGAGACAAATTTAATATAATAATAAATAAAGTTAAATAATTCTTCGTAGATTAGTTAAGCAATAAAATTGAAAAGGGAAAACCATCATACCTGTTTCAAATCCCCTTCAACGAGTCTCACAGACACCCACAATCCTTGCGAGTGCTTCGCGTCCTTAATATCGCGGTTCGCGATCACTTTCTTCAACAAACAGTCCAGGTTCTCTTTCTCATATCTGTAATGAGTTTCATATCTGCAATGTGACTAGGTTAAGTATCATTGTTTGTACTCAATTATTGGTCGAAGCTTTGTACCAAACACTGAATTTTAAACTCTCGGCGTTGAGCTGAGCGTTGAGAATTCAGTGTGAAGTCGCGTTTAAAAGCGCCGTTCAGTAGCATTAAGGTGATTGCTACGGGTTGTTCGTGGCCATTTTCCCGCTAGATGGCGCTGAAGTCAACATTTTCAGTTTTATTTTGTTTTGAGTGTAATTGAAACAATATTAAGTCACAGAAATAGTACAGCGTAAATCGGACATTCCACTTTATCGAAGTTAGTCAAATTATAGTCTCAAAACCCATCTGATTCGCCATTTTTCGAAATACTAATATCCAACTCTGCTTATAGTATCGTTTACACACACATAGACACGAACGACTACTTTAAAATCTAACAAAATTACCACTAGATGGCGTGCATTTAAAAGTTATAAGCCTGGTTTCTGTAGAAATTATAATTATGTCTGGGGGAGTACCTGTTATGATTATATTATAAAAATAAAAGGCGGTATTTCAGGTGTAAACTATTTAATTGACCTCTAATTTTGTGAATCAAATGAATGTCAAGAATGCATTATAAGACAGTTTTATTTTATTACCTTTTATTACATTATTTAAAATAACATATTCCAACTAACAATTATTACAAGTAATTATAGAGACATAAATGCTTGATACATGACCATTTACTAAAAAACAATCTTTTTCAAAATTAATTACACACCAGTACAAGACAAACGCTAGAAACTCTATTTCATAAACAAGACAACAAATTTAAAACACAAATTAGAATAAGAGATTGCAACCAAGAAGGTGGAAAAATGTTTGATAATATCTAAGCATCCATAATCACATATTTTTTTTAGTAAAACTTAAACATAACTAACAAATGGTTATACATATCTGCTAAAGTATTGTTTTAATTGTAAAGGAAATAAAAAAGCAACAAAGTTCTTTTCATTCACTCTATGATTGTAAACATTGATAATGTAGATTCTAAACATACAATTAAAACAATCATTTGATCCTGAAGTTCTTGTCCGGAAAACCACCACTTAACAGCTGCTGCAAAAGAAAATGACTATACTTAGTATATTTTGTGTGTAACTTTTTATGTGGATGTTGAAGAACAATTTTCCACAAGAAAAAATTAATATAGATTGAAATTTATGGAAATTATGAAATAAATAAAAAAGAGTAATAATTTAGTGTACCTTTCATATCTATACATTTCACATTTTTTTGACCATGGTTCAAAATGATTTCTGGCAGAATACAGTATTTTAAAAAGTCTAATGGCTTTGGCATCATATTGCTGATAAATTCATTATCTCGACAAACTTCTATAACTGTCTAAGGTTCATTGACTGAAATAAAACATTTGAAGTAGCATTTATCCATGTTACTGACACGCATTCATCCTTGAACCTGAAATAAATTTAATATTATAGTAAGAGTAATTATCATGCTAAAATATAGTGGACATGCAATAGAATTATAAATTTTATTAATTCTGCTAACCATTCTTCACACCATATTCTCAATTGTAGTTCATCAATATCAATTGGATCACTCGGTTCAGGTCCATAATTCTTGTCTGGTTTGTGTTTTTTTCTCTTCGAACAAAAAATTGTTTGAGTGTTGACAAATCTTATCGTATTCTGCTCTGTTCCTTTCGCTCTATGTATTTTTTTAAATGTGTTCCTGGACTCTGTGTGGTCTGCTTTTTCCATGCAGTCTTATACCATTTGTGTCCAGTAGCAAGCGATAGCCCTGAAAATAAAATATAATTTTACTAGAAAATATGAAAAAAATAGATAGAAATTATATGTATGTTATGTACAATATAAGTATAAGGAAACAGTACTGGTAAACATAACATTTCTTTTTGGTTCCAACTTCTGTTTGCTCTAATAGAAAAGTAAATGTATATAGTATTTACCTGCCACATGAACACGTTGGTACGATCCCCCTTTACCTAGATTAATTCGTTTTCCTCAGCTGATTTTATTTATTACGCTCATAAAGTTTTCTGCCACATTTGTCGTCTCATTTGACAAAAGGCCTGCCTTCAAGGCAATTTTTTCATTGGTGGCATAAATCAGTGCCCACACTTCTGGAGCATCCTTTTTTTAGATCTTCTACGAAGTTTCCTTCCTTGTTTTCAGTTCCATTGACATTGCAATAATAGTCCTTGCAGTTCAGTCACCATATAATCGTTTGAATGCGCTTTTCACTCTTTATGTCAATTTACGGACGCCTGAATATTCGTGGCGTTTGGTACGCTATCTTTCTCGCAGCATCAGACAGTAGGAACCAAGATGTAAACCTAAACTGAAATACACAAAAACAAATGATATACAAGACAATATATGTATATATGTGAATATGTTAGGTACTTTTATAAATTCGGAATTCGTTCGAAATGCAATCTCATGTCATGCAAAGTAATGTCCGTAGATAATACAGAGTATTACAAATATTGACGTTCCAAATTACGTTCAAAATTACATTCGCATTTTGAGAAAATTATAGCAGTAAAATTTTACTTACCCAAATAATTTTGATATAATATTGATTGACAATTAAGAAAATAATATCTAGTGGGGATAAATCCCTGCAGAACAACCATAAATAATAAATCATAATCCATAATTATATGTAACGGAATGCACATTATGACGCGATATAGTTTTACTTGGTACATACCAAGTAAAACTAATGTTTGTTTGTCCATCGATAACTATTTGTATTACTAATCTGAAAAAAGAATATGACAGGAAATATATATATTTAAAGCGACTTATAAATTTGATTTACATATGATAGATAATATATTATAAAGTAAAAAAAAAAATTATATACTTGATATTAATTAAGTATAACTTAACGAATCAGTTAATAATATCGATTGGTGATTTCTATGAGAAGATTTTAGTTTGTAATAAATAGCCAGCTAAACTCACGGGCCGACTTGCTAATACCACCGAAAGATTGGTACCTACTTTTATTTTAAAATAAAATTGCGTCTATGCAACTTTTACTACAATACATTGCTATAATTACATTAAATTGGAATGAAATACATACAAGAAATATTTGTTCGAATCTATGAAAATGCATAAAATTCAAAACATACAAGAAATTCCGCGCGTAAAACCTATCACTGCTAGCCTAGAGCTTCAAAATGTATTTTATTACAAGTCAACCGAATTATCGAATCGAACGAAGTTTGGCAACGGTTTTTCTTAGGAACATTACGGGTCAAAGGGTCAAGTAGGAAGGAACTAGGAAGTACGGCAACGTCGCGTTTTGTTTCTCGTAGGTTTCGTTTGACGAAATTGTTGCTAGTAACAATAATAATAACTAACGCTAACAATATTTGACAACAACAATGTTTTATGTTTTCGTTTATGATAGTTAGTTTTACGTTATTATAATGCTTTTTTTAATGGAAACCATTATTATAAATTTAGTAAAGATTTTTCAAATTTACAATATCGGTTGCACGCCATCTAGCGTTAAGTATTATAATCTATCGCATTCATGGCGGCAAGCTTGGTTGTCAAATCGCACTCACACTAGTAAACAAAATGTCTAATTTTGCCCGGTTTTCTAGACTGTTTTTCTCAATATATAAAGCAAATTATTTACCAAAAAGGTGCATGCGGAACTATTTCATTGTAGAAAAGTGATAAAGTGATTCGTTTTGAGCAAAAAGTGTCTATGTACGGAGTATATCCCGAACGAAAAATGTATGAACAGGCCAGCGGAACATTCACCTTAAGGTAGACGCCAGATAAATTTGAAATAGCGGTCATTGACCCTTCTACATTTATTCACATAACGGAAATAAAGACAAAACTTTTCAAATTTCAAATATTTTTATTTCTCATAGGCCTACATGGACACTTATAAAACGTCAGAAACTATAGTGCACGGATCCAAATTGGTCATTTCCTATGGAGAAGAACTGGCAAGAAACTCCATATTTATATATTACAATATTAGTAGATATTATGTAAGGACAGTGTAGACCAGACAATATTGTACTCAAAAGTACATTAAAAATAATCATAATAAAAAGTGAGTCGTAATAGGAAGTAATCTAAAAATCCACTTATACTACAGTGTTTTCACATTATAAAAAAATTACTTGAATCAACACCTTTAGTGATCCTTTACTTTTTCTAGTAATAAAAAACAGTTCATTATTTATTTTTCAAGTACCTACGCGCCTACCTAGTGACATTAGGAAAAGGGGTAATGTACTTTATTGCAAATGTATCTGGCGCCTACCATAAGCCTTCCGGTCCGTTCCGTTGTCTTAAACAGGCGGAAATCATTGTGAATCAGCTAGTAGCAGTGGTAGCCTGGAAAATTCTCATTGAAACCTTTGATTTCAGAGAGAATATTAGTTAAGGTGAATGTTCCGCTGGCCTGTTCATACATTTTTCGTTCGAACTATACTCCGTACATAGACACTTTTTGCTCAAAACGAATCACTTTATCACTTTTCTACAATGAAATAGTTCCGCGTGTAACTTTTTGGTAAATAATTTGCATTATATATTGAGAAAAACAGTCTAGAAAACCGGGCAAAATTAGACATTTTGTTTACTAGTGTGAGTGCGATTTGACAACCAAGCTTGCCGCCATGAATGCGGTAGATTATAATACTTAACGCTAGATGGCGTGCAATCGATATTGTAAATTTGAAAAATCATTACTAAATTTATAATAATGGTTTTCATTTAAAAAAAAAACATTATAATAACGTAAAACTAACTATCATAAACGAAAACATAAAACGTTGTTGTTATCAAAAATTGTTAGCGTTAGTTATTATTATTGTTACTAGCAACAATATCATCATATGTCGTACCTGGTCTACGAAAAATAAAACGCGACGTTGCCGTACTTCCTAGTTAGCTAGTTCCTGCTTGACCCTTTGACCTGTAATGTTTCTAAGAAAAACCGTTGCCAAACTTCGTACGATTCGATTGACTTGAAATAAAATACATTTTGAAGCTCTAGGCTAGCTTGTGCAGAGCTAGCTAGCTTTTACGCGCGGAATTTCTTGTATGTTTTGATTTGTATGCATTTTTTTTTTTCATTGATTCGAAGTAATTTCTTGTATGTATATTATTCCAATTGCAAGATATTGTAGTACTTATAAGTTGCTTATACGCAATTTTATTTTAAAATAAAAGTACCTACCAATCTTTTGGTGGTCAGCATGTGAGTTTACAAAATTTTATTTACTTGATAATATGTTATCTATCAGTAAACCAAATTTATAAGTCGCTATATATATTTCCTGTCATATTGTTTTTTCAGATTAGTAATACAAATAGTTATCCACGGACCATTATTATTAGACGGACAAACAAACATTAGGTTTATTTGGAATACCATATCACGTCTTATGTGAATGCGGTGCATTTCGTTACAGTTACATCAAAATTTATAATTATGTAATATGATGTATTATTTATGGTTGTTCTGCAGGGATTTATCCCCACAAGATATTATTTTCTTAATTGTCGATAAGTTGTCAATCAATATTATATCACAATTATTTGGGTAAGTAAAATTTTACTGCTATATTTTTTTCAAAATGCGAATTTAATATTTTAATTACGTTCGAGATTACTCGAACGTAATTTGGAACGTCAGTTTGTAATATTATCTGTGGATATTTACTTTGCATTAGTTTGCAATTTGCATTACTTATGACTGCATTTCGAAGCTATCTGATCTGGTTGTTTTATGATTCTATTCAATTTTATTCGAATTCCGAGTTTATAAAAGTAACATATTGTCTTGTATATCATTTGTTTTTGTGTGTTTCAGATTTACATCTAGGTTCCAACTATGTCTGGTGCTGCGAGAAAGATCGCGTACCAACGCCATGAATATTCAGGCGTCCGTAAATCGTCAAAAAGAGCGAAAAGCGTATTCAAACGATTACATGGAGACGAAAAGTAAGCATACATGTAAATTATAACTACTCAATTCTCAATCTCCAGTTTTCAAGTAGGTAGAATACGCGGCAAAATAAGTTGAATCAAAATGGCCGGCAAATGGCTGTTATACTTTTACTGTTCACAAAAATTTATAGCCGTATCGTATTACAGCCGCGTGAAAATTTGGCGTTCTGAAGAAATGAAGAAAAAATTAACGAATGAACAAACCATCCCTGATAATTCTGTAGTGTATGTACGAAATAATCATTATTTATTGTGGTCGCTGATCGTAAAAGTACATATTATGGCATTACATAATTATTGATTTATTTCTTTCAGTACCCAGAATACACAACCGAGAACATATGCGCGTGTAAAACCAAAAATTCGCTTAGAGGCCACCTACAGTGTTCCTAGTACTAGCACAGTGACGGCTGAACCTGTGGTTGAACCTGTGGTAGACATAAATTGGCCGCAAGCAGATCCTGAAATCGAGTCGTTTCCGTTGACTGTGGAAACTGTTCCAAATACAGGATTATCTGGAATATCTGGGTATCGCATTGTGGACCTTAGGCATGTTATTGAGTGGGCCTTCCTTATGGAAAGACACCGAAATATCTGTGAATCATCACAAATTGAATTTGTTAGTGAAAGGCATGATGGATTTCGAAGTGCATTAAAATTCAAGTGCAGTATGTGTGAAAAAGCATGGGAACACTGCACAGAGAGCAAAGACAAAATAAATACTGCATTTGTATGGGCAACTGTAACTTCTGGTAGCTACTACACTCAAGCAGCTCATATAACAAGTCTGATGGATATTCCAACAATGTCACCTAATAAATTTCGACGTATTGAAAAAAAATTAGGCAATGTTTGGTTAGAACATTTGACAGAGGAAATTAAGACTGCTGGTGAACAAGAAAGATCAATTGCCATTGAAAAAGGTCATGTGTCTTCAGACGGTGTTCCATTTATTACTGTGTATGTGGATGGAGGATGGTTGAAGAGATCATACGGGCATAACTTTGATTCATCATCTGGTATGGTAAGATAAATTATTACTAAACACAAATTTATTTATTGTCAAAACAATGTAACACAACAAACAATTATGCAATGTTGTTAAATTTTGTTATTTTCTATAATTGAACTGAATTGAATGCAAACAATTATAATGTGCAATATTTTCAAGAGTTGTATTTCACTTCCAGGCCTGCATTATTGGGAAAGAAACTAAGAAATGTCTATTTCTTGGTGTTCGAAATAAATATTGTTATACATGTCAATATTATGAAAGGAGAAATATTGATATGAAACCACATAATTGTTGCAAAAATTTTACTGGACCGTCTACAGGAATGGAATCACAAATTATTGTGGAAGGCTTTCAAAAGAGTGAAGAAACACATCAACTTCGCTATTTGAGCTTTATTGGTGACGGAGATTCCTCTGTGTTTGCAAACTTGAAAGAAAAAGTGTCATATGGAAACATAATAAAAAAAATTGAATGCAAGAATCATGTAATCAAAAACTATACCAGTGCACTCTACAAGGTAAATCCTTACTAATATTATACTCGTAAATGCAAAAGTTTCTTTGTTTGGCTTTCACGTCTTAACTACTGAACTGATTTCCATGAAATTTTACATACATCATAACAGAAATGCAGAATAAATAATATACCTTTAATCCGGTTGGCGCACTGGCTGAGCGATTGACTGCTGCGCTGGGTGACGCGGGTTCGATCCCCGCAAGGAACTAATATTCGTATGGCCTACAGATAGTTGTTCCGGATCTGGGTGTCTTGTTTATGCAAATTTATATGTTAGTAAATGCATAACCATTGAATCATATTCTATATTTATATTTGTACACTTTCAGATTTTAGCCAACACTAAGCTCCCACTTCGTGGGAGAAATATTTTGAAACCCAAGGTAATGAAGCTAACCTTAGTGGCACGGAAAATCATTATGTATAGTAGTGATAATACTGTTAACGCTGCAGATTTGAGAAATGGCCCACTTCACGTATTTGGAGTACATGGAAACTGCAAGGACTATTACTGTAATGTCAATGAAAGTGAAAAGAAGGAAGAAAATCTCGTAGAAATTCTAAAAAAGGATGCCCCAGAAGTGTGGGCTCTGATTTATGCTGCCAATGAAAAAATTGCATTGAAGGCAGGCCGTTTGTCAAATGAAACAACAAATGTGGCAGAAAACTTTATGAGTGTAATAAATAAATTCAGCTGCGGAAAACGAATTAGTCTAGGTAAAGGGGGATCGTACCAGCGACGTGTTCATGTGGCAGGTAAATAGTATAAACATTTAATTTCCTATTAGAACAGAAGTTGAAAAGAAACGTTATGTTTATCAGTACTGTTTCTTTATATTTATATTGTACGTAACATACAATTTCTAGCTATCTTTTTTAATATTTCCTAGTAAAATTATATTTTATTTTCAGGGCTATCACTTGCTACTGGACACAAATGGCATGAGACTGCATGGAAAAAGCAGACCACACAGAGCCCAGGAACACATTTTAAAAAATACATAAAGCGAAAGGAGCAGAGCAGAATACGACAACAATCGTCAACACGCAAACGATTGTTTGTTCCAAGAGAAAAAAACAAACCAGACCAGAACTATGGACCTGAAGCTAGTGATCCAATTGATATTGATGAAGTACAATTGAAAATATTGTGTGAAGAACGGTTAGCAGAGTTCCAAAAGTCACCAGAAGACATAGCTTTCATTGAAATGTCTACAATAGGGCAGCATGAAAATGATTTATACATTACTCATAGGCGTGACCGTCTGACTGCTAGTCAATTTGGAATGGTAATGTAATCAGTTTCTGTATTTTATAGAACACCTATGCAGACAATGCATATATAAAAAATATTCACAACACATATTTATTTTATCTTACTTTTACAGGTTTGCAAACGCCGTATTACAACACCATGTCACAATCATGTCAAGGATATTCTATATAAAAAGAATATTTGTACAAAAGATATGTTATATGGCCAGCAAAATGAAAATGTGGCGAAAAGTATGTTTATGCAACAGTATAATAAAACTGTAAGGCCTTCAGGTCTTTTTATTGATGAAGAATTTGGATGTTTAGCTGGCAGTCCAGATGGTAAGTTTTCTTTATCAATATTCGTCATATGTGTATAAGTTGGATCTTACCTATATATTTGATAGCATAGCATAGTCGGCCTTATAATGTTCCCACTGCTGGGACTCAGGCCTCCTCTCTAGGCGAGGGAATGGGCCGTAATCCACCACGCGGGCCCAGTGCGGATTGGTGAATGTCACATGTCTTCGAATTTTTGGTTCTAGAACATGCCGGTTTCCTCACGATGTTTTCCTTCACCATTTTGAAAGCAGTGGTGATGATATAAATTACACAAAGTAATGCGCCTAGCTGGGTTTGAACCCGCAACCTACAACCCGTAAGTCGGGGCTGTTACCACTCGGCCACCACTGCTGTGTATATTTGATAAATATCGAAAATTATAACACTAGTTATTATCACGACGGATCAAGGATTACGAGCACGATATGCGATTACTTTACCCGTTTCAAATCTTATAAAGAGCTCCATTTTACTATTTTATAATCTTGTATAAATTTGTTATAGGTGTAATTGAAAATGAGAGAGCTGTAATTGAAATCAAGTGTTTTCCATCATTGGCAAGGAAAAACCAAACCCTAGAAGCAGCTGCACTAGAAAAGAAAAACTTTGCTCTAATATTGGATAATAATGTTCTACATATGAATAAAAAGCATGATTATTACTATCAAGTAAATTAATAATTCTATTGCATGTCCACTTTATAATTTATTTTAGCATGTTATTTATTCTTACTATAATATTAAATCTATTTCAGGTTCAAGGACAAATGCGTGTCAGTAACATGGATAAATGCTACTTCATATGTTTTATTTCAGTCAATGAACCTTTGACTGTTATAGAAGTTTGTCGAGACAATGAATTTATCAGCAATATGATGCCAAAGCTATTAGACTTTTTTAAATATTGTATTCTGCCAGAAATAATTTTGAGACGTGTTCAAAAAAATGCGAAATGTATAGATATGAAAGGTACACTAAACGTTTTTTTTTTCATTTACTTTATAATTTCCATAAATTTCAGTCTATATTATATTTTTCTTTTGGGAAATTTTTCTTCAACATCCACATCAAAACTTACACACAAAATATACTAAGCATAGTCATTTTCTTTCGCAGCAGCTGTGTAGCGGTGGGATCCAGACAAGAACTTTTAGGAAGAGTGAAAACACATCAAATGATTTTTGTTTTAATTGTACTTTTATAGTAGTTTGTTTAGAATCTATATTATCAATGTTTACAATCATAGAGTGAATAAAAATAAATTTGTTGCTTTTTTATTTCCTTTACAATTAAAACAATACTTTAGCAGATATTTATAACCATTTGTTAGTTATGTTTAAAAACCTAAACATATGTGATTATGGATGCTTAGATACTATCAAACATTTTTCCACCTTCTTGGTTGTAATCTCTTATTCTAATATGTGTTTTAAATTTGTTCTCTTGTTTATGAATTATAGTTCATTGCGTTTGTCTTGTACTGGTGTGTAATTGTTGTAAATAATGTACCTTGAATACTTCAAATTTGCATTGTGACTAAATATTTTGAAAAATATTGTTTTTTAGTAAATGGTCATGTATCAAGCATTTATGTCACTATAAATACTTGTAATAATTTTTAGTTGGTACATATGTTCTTATAATGTATAAGGTAAATAATAAAACCGTCTTACATTGCATTCTTGACATTCATTTGATTCCCAAAATAAATAGTTTACATCACCCATGAAATACCACCTTTTATTTTTATAATATTATCGTAACAGGTACTCCCCAGACATAATTATAATTTCTACAGAAACCTGCCTTATAACTTTTAAATGCACGCCATCTAGTGGTAATTTTGTTAGATTTTAAAAGTAGTCGTTCGTGTCTATGTGTGTGTAAACGATACTATAAGCAGAGTTGGATATTAGTATTTCGAAAAATGGCGAATCGGATGGGTTTTGAGACTATAATTTGACTAACTTCGATAAAGTGGAATGTCCGATTTACGCTGTACTATTTCTGTGACTTAATATTGTTTCAATTACACTCAAAACAAAATAAAACTGAAAATGTTGACTTCAGCGCCATCTAGCGGGAAAATGGCCACGAACAACCCGTAGCAATCACCTTAAGAGCAGCTTGGCAATTATTTTAATCTTGATTTCGTTAAATATTGATGCTAATTGAACGGTTTCATTTGTCAAAGCCGCAGTTTGAGGTTTATGGTCGTTTAAGTTAGAGCTACACTGCGCACACGTGTGCCACACACGCCGATCTGGGCGCGTCGGTCTTCATACATTTTACATGGAAACTAAACTTGTAGCGCCACACTAGATCCACGCCACGCGACGTCGTTCTACGTACAAATCAGGCGTGTTACACGTGTGCGTCGGTCTAATGTAGTTCTAGCTTTATTTTCAATAAGAATTACATAAAGGCGCCTTCAAATTTGTAGGCGCCCTAAGTATATAATTTTAAATTTACAAATAAATAATTCTGATTCTGATTCTGATTCTGTATCATGCGTAAACTCGTAAACAAGTTTACAATACAGTCAACCGTGATACGTGGGATCGGCGCGGAGAGGTTCATTTGTTTGCCAGCCACGAATCATTTCGTACCGTGGCGTGGCCGTGACGACCAGAGTAGACGATACCGCCTACATTCTCATAGAAAGCGAAGCCAAGTATACAGGCGTAGCTTAGCAGAGAGCTGCAAAAATACTGCTCGTATTTATTAACACTAGTTTAGAGAGAATTCTTAAATAAAAGGCTGTTCGATTTTCAACTCTAAACGCTGTGCCCAGCATTGAAATTCCAACAGGATCCTTTAACGTACTGTATGCGGCACTGAGTATTAGTAAAAACGGGCATAAATCTCAGTATAAACAATACTTACGCATAGAACGGTACTTGTATATGTTTGTCGGGACAGTCTGCAGTCACGTAGCGTTTGATGTCGGCGCAGGCCACACCGAATGGGCGACGCATTGATCGGCCGGATGTTGGGATCGGAGGCGTTTGGGCTACTGAGCTGCGTCTGTGAAATGATGATGGTTTTAATTCAAGGAGGCATGAAGAGGGCTGCGTTCGTTGAAAATTTACTGCAGCCCTCGAGCGCAAAGGGTAACTGAAGGAAAGGGTGGGAAAATCATCTCATGACAAATCTCGCTCTTGGGCGAATCGAGAGATAGTGTCAGACTTTTACAGACTAAAAACCCACTCCTGTTCCTTTTTTGCCTTCATCCCAGGGTTTCACTTTCACACTACCCGTGGCCCCAGTAGACTTCGACCCTGCTGGGCCCCTACGATTTGCTGACATCTCCCTGAGGCCCGCGTGGAACAGTACGCGCTGTCGACGACTTGGGCTCGGTCCGGACCGTTACCGGACGGTCGGACGGCGAGCCACCCATTGCTCGCCGTCCGCAAGCCCGCCAAGAAACCCAGGTGGATATTAGTCAGTAAAAGTCTGACACCAGCTCTAGCCAGAGCGGGAGACTTTATTTGATACCTACCCATCTCAAAAAAAAAGATACACAAAGAAGTTATAACATTTATATATACAATCTATTTGTAATTTTTAAAATAACAGCTTTTTTACTACCCATCTATCGATTGTGGTCTTGGTTCCGCACTTAGTCCTTGGTGGATTATTATGCGTGAGCCATGATGGCCTTCACTCCAACCAGCCCACATCACTCCAGAAGCAGATGAGTCTTTTCAGTTGGGTCAGAGCGTCTATGAGTTCAGTGTCCCCAAGGTTCAAGTTCTTATTTCGCTGACAGCTGTGCACTCGAGAAGCACGTGCGCGATAGTTTCCTCTGGCTCCTTGCATGTTCTGCACAGAAGACTATCCGTGATACTCATTGTGAAGAAGTGTTTGTTCAGTGAGCAGGGTCCGAAGATGGTCCCCGCTACCAGACGCCGGCTGCCTCTGTCCAGTCGCAGGTCGCTTTACTACCCATTATTATTGCGTTTGCCTATCTTTCTGTATGTTTCTCTGTTTGTTTGTTCCGGTGAATCTCTGAGACGAGACTTTTATTTGGTAAGAAATTGGAATTTTGTCCGTAATGATTAATTCAACCCCATTCAAATCGTGCGCAATTTATGGCTTGAGTTTTACGACTATTGAAGTTCAAATTGAAAGTATTGACGCGTATTAGTAACATGTTAGAACCTATATTTTGGCCAACCTTAGTAACTAATAAAACACATTTGAAAGTTACTTACCTATTATCAACATTTTGTACGTCCATTGACCCTATCCGGTATATATTAGAAACCAAGTATATTTTCTCACTCTTTATTATATCGCTACCGAAATCCTGAAACAAACAGAGGCATTGCAGTATGTTCAAAATTTATTTTTATTAATTTCATACGCTTTTAAAGAGAATATGCATGCAATTTTCTTATTAAATACTCTTTAGCAAACAATTAAAACCAACCAGCACTGGGCCAGCGTGGATTACGGCCCATTCCCTCTCCTAGAGAGGAGTATAAGACTGAATCCCAGCAGTGGGAACATTGAAAGGCCGATTAAGCTATGCTATAACAATTAAAATATCTTCATCAACAACGAAGATATAAAGCTTCAAGTTGCTAGTTTGAAGTTCTCTTTCATAAAAAGAGAAGTTTGTATGGTCTTTGATGTCAAATGCCATGACATCTGTACGGGCGCCTTAGGAAATGGCGTTTTGGCGATAGAGACAGATATTTTTTGTTTAGATTTTATAGCTCGTTTGCTTTCCTACCAATTTTGATAGTGTTTTCGCAATTAGTATTTTATTTGGGGTCAAATTATGAAATTGCCGTTTTTTAAAACGGGTTGCTTTGAAGTGTTATATCTTTGGATTGATTTGGAATTATAAGTTCAAATAAACTTCATATTAAAGGTACGTTATTCTTTTTTAAAACCCGTTTTAAAAAACGGCAATTTCATACTTTAACCCCTATTATTTTTGTATATTATCAAATAACTTTTTAGTTAACAAATATTTTTTTCATGCATGTTCCCTATTATGCATATCCGATTCTTTAATTTAACAGTTCAGAACATATAATAAACAAAACTAATTAAAGTAATAATAATGGGTGTAATTTATCTATAATATGTATATTTTTAGAAATATATAAGTATGTTTATCAGTTGTCTAGTACTCATAACACAAGCTTTGCTAATCTTGAGACTAGACGGCGCTGTGTGATATTTCTAAAAAAAAAAAAAACGGAACTTAAAAATTAAAGAAATATCACGCTCTTTGACAGTGATGTTTAGAAGATAGCTTTGTTCGTATGCCAAATTGCCAAAAATATTGCTTACTATTGAATATTATAATGATTGTTGAGTACAACCCACAGGTAGCATACGACAGTATGGTTGGTAGGCCACCGAAACAGCAAATGTTCCGTCAGCTTAGCCCCCGAATCGTCGTGCAACGCTAGGACGGGTTATATATTACATTATAATGTCATACACAGTGAACACGACTAGCGCGGAGCTAATAAGATTGGTAGGCTAGCGGAGCAGTACATATTCCGTGGGCTGAAGCATCGTGCAGTGCTATGCCGGGTTCCATATTATATTACAATGTTATACTCACAGTAAACACAACTAGCGCAGAACTAATATGATTGGTAGGCCACCGAAGTAACAAATGCTCCGTGAGCTTAGCACCCGAAGCATCGTGTAGAGCTAGCGCGAGTTCGGCGGGCTCGTTCATTCGGCACACGAAGTTGTGCACCCGAACTGCGATCGTGTATGTTCGGGCGCCGGGAGGCGCGGCTGGTGGGGGGGTTGCTGGTGTTGTTTCCTGAAACATAAACAGATATTGTAAGTAAATGTAATGCTCGCAAATTATACCTTCTACGTAACACACTTTAGTAATTATGAGATGTCCAAATCAATACGTCATTGAATCTTTGTGTATGAAGTTTATCTGCTTGACAACCATTATATGAATTTCACTGTCTCGACTACATAGCCAAAGACATGTGAATTAATTTCATTTGTGGTACATCTTCGAGTTCATATTGTGAACTCCGTGTGCCAAACCGGTGCTGCATAGTTTAATTCATCTTAACTTACTTCTTGTATATGTCGTGGCCAGATCATAGAAATTGATCACTTCATGATATGGCCAACTAAAACTGGCCAGCTCCCCCAGCCAAGTTAAGATCGTTTTGTTTGCGTCGAACGCTTCGAGTAGGCCACGCCTCCGATTCCTTTGTTCTGACGTCATCTCAACGCTCAGTCACGTGGTCAGAACAAAGGAATCGGAGGCGTGGCCTACTCGAGTCGTTCGACGCAAAGGAAACGATCGTAACTTGGCTAGGGGGCAGATCATTTAAACGTTAACATTTGATGATATGTCGATCCTCGTTTGGCCTTATCATTGATGTAGGATTTCTATGATAGTAAAAATTGTAAAAATGTAGGCCAAACGGGAATTGAAGTATCGTCAAACTATTAACTTTAAAAATGATCTGGCCAGTTTTAGTTGGCCAGATCATAAAGTGGTCAATTTCTATGATCTGGCCACAACATATACATAATTATTATAATGTGGTATAAATGTTTTTTTTTTTTTTTAAAACGTGTTAATCTCTAACTACCAGTAGGATTGAAACAATCTTTGTATATATGATTGCCTGATTCATAACGAATAAATAGTACAGGATATACCCCAAAAACGTGGGTGAAACCGTGGGGAACAGCTTGTAATGTATATACAGAAAATCGAACGTGTATAGATGTGGGGAAACTCACCATATTCTTCTCAATACGCGAATTAGCTTCATCATGGAGTGCGTTAAGTTTGTACGTGGACACTTTCAACGGGTCGACCAGTTGGCCGTTAGCTGTTCTCACTGCCAGCTCCATGCCTAAGGTTCTGTTGATAATGTAATAATAATTAGTATCCTTAAAAATTGTAAAACAGTCTCTTACTGCGTCTGTCTGTCTGTCTGTATGTTCGCGATACACTCAAAGACTGGCCAAGTGCGAGTCGGACTCACACAAATACACAATATTAAAATCGAGCAAAAAAACGCCGACAAAATAACTTTTTTATGGGAACCTCTTTTAATTTTATTATTTTCTGTCGTAGCGGTAAAGAACCCTACCTTTTCACTCGCCTATCGTCAACATCGAGCATGGTTTAAAAGCTTGTTACTTCATCTAAAGCAATCCAATGCGATGATGACACAAAATAAGTGCCTTGAAATCGCAAGACGGGGTTGCGGAAGAGATGGTGGGACAATGTGGATTCAGCACTAAACAACACTTTTTCTTCACGCAAATCAGCGTAGCAATATTTTCGTAAAAAGGGTTATGGGAGATGGTGTAAATACAGGACCTTGGGACATTCCAACTTTGCATTTCTATTAGAAGCGAAATTAATTTAGTATTCCAGATCTTTTAGCGTCAGTGACTACTTAGGCCGTCTTAAGTAGCTTCCTGCCAGGGCTGCGAGGTTGTTCGAAAATGGCCGTGGAACACAAAGGGCAACTGAAGGGATACAGGGGGTTTTAGCCAGTAAAATGGCCGTGGAACACAAAGTGCAACTGAAGGGACACACGGGGTTTTAGCCAGTAAGATGGCCGTGGAACACAAAGGGCAACTAAAGGGACAGTGGGGTTTAGCCAGTAAAATGGCCGTGGAACACAAAGTGCAACTGAAGGGACACAGGGGTTTTTAGCCAGCAAAATTGCCGTGGAACACAAATGGCAACTAAAAGGACAGTGGGTTTTAGCCAGTAAAATGTCCGTGGAAGACAAAGGGCAACTAAAGGAACACAGGGGGGTTTTAGCCAATAAAATGTCCGTGGATCACAAAAGGCAACTGAAGGCACACAGGGGTATTTTAGTTTAGCCAGTAAAAGTCTGTCACTGCCTCTCGCTCCCCTCAGAATGGGACAAGAACAAAAATAGGCTGTTAGCTTGCAAGTCACACAGCAATTACGTAAAAACTAAAAAGTGTAAAAACTGAATGTAATTACCTGTTCCCTTTATCGATGGTGAAGACCGCGGTCCTAGCGACTCTGCGCAGCTGGTCCTGAGGCAGTGCGCCGGACGCAGCTTGGGCACGCAACTCGAGCAACGCTCGCATGCTCACTTCCATAAACTTGAGACGTTCATCGTTGTTCTGGACAAGAGGAGAAAAAGATATATGTAGTACAGACACCAGCATCATTTTTTTTTTTTAATATAGAATACTTTTATCTTTATCGTACACCAAAATAGTAAAAAAAAAACATTTACACTAACTTAAATCTATGGGTACAAAGGCCGTCTTATCGCTGACAGCGATATCTACCAGACAACCTTAGGATGGATTGAAAGAACTTGAAACAGAAAAAGGGGGGTATTCTGTGGTGTACTGCAAATTAATAAAGTAAATATTAGATTAAAATTATAAACAAAACTATACACAGATATAATACAGCAATTATATATAAAATACAATATATAAACATATAAATATTATATACAATGTGTTGTTTTTGATATCTCATAACTCAAGGTTTATATTCTATAAGGAAAAATAATACTAAAAGCCCTAGAATATGTAATCCAAAAATGCATCGTTTCGAAGATATCATCAATCATAATTAATTTAGGTCAAAAATTTACACCTGTATGACAAATCTTTACTTTTGTGATGTTGATAGTCGCCGATGAAATCTCAAGTAGTTTGCAAGTAAACAAATGACATTGCATATTTACGTTGTCATATTTCACATAAGTGTGTTTTACATAAATAATCGTGAATTTATCGAATTATTTTGTATGGAAAATGAAAAAAAAAACAAAAAGATAATTGAAAAATATTTACCAACTTTCCTTACAGTATTTTTCTCCTGGTAGATGGCTTGTTAGGCTTTACCGACTAAAACCTCTGTTCCTTGAGGGTGTTTTTAATAACATGCGGATTTCATCACGCATGCGGGTTTGCTCCGCACGCGTAGCCCCCGCAAACGTCCATTTCATAAAAGTATTTATTTTAGGCCACACCTCCGATTCCTTTGTTCTGACCACGTGTCTGAGCGTTGAGATGACGTCATAACAAAGGAATCGGAGGCGTGGCCCACTCGAGGCGTTGGACGCAAACGAAACGATCGTTACTTGGCTAGGGGGGCTGGGGCTCTACCATGACGTGTTAAAATGACAAGCGTGCGAGCTAGAAATAGGAATGGAGCTATACACCTTTTAAAGCTTCTTCACTTTAACAGTTCAGTTTAGATCTTGGCTTCTGACCTACAAATTACAATGGCCTGACAAACCGCAAAGCACACCTGCATACCTTTCCCTCAACTCGTCATTGATTAATTATAAGTGCATGTCAATGAATATTCAATCATTACTGGCCGAATAATTATACAATGATGGCACTCATGTTTATGTAATTAAATGGTTAATAAGGACAAGTTTTACAGGAATTTGTTTCGTATTACGACAGTAGGACAGGGTAGTAGGGTTACCACCCTATTGAATGACTTTTCTATTAACCTTTAAATTATCAACACAATCTTGAAAAGGTTGTATTGATAAGTTTAATGATTATAAAACAGTATTTTTTTTTACGGTCGCTTATCATATCTTAATGAACACACACACACTGACACTGAACTGTAAAATGCAAAAAATATAAATATACCAAAGTGTATTGAAATTTCGAGGGTTACTCTGGTGCTTCCCCTTTACGCGCGTCACCTACTGTTTTTGGTTGAATGGACTTTCACAGTTTTTGTCTCAAAATATTTCCAGAGTTCAGTAATACGAGAGAAAGACCCTGGTCTTTCAATAGTCACCCTTCCAGCCTCACCATCAACGATTAAATCACTGCTTACCATCAGGTGGGATCACAGTCAAGCACTATTTAAAAAAAGGCCAATAACTATGATCTTAAGAATAAATAAGGCTGTTTGACACATTTTTTATACAAAAGTTAAGCTGTAAAACCCGTCATTTTATTCCCGACTTAAAAAATATCGACTATTAAAAAATCAGCAAAAAATTTAACTGAAGTGAATGCTTGAACTTAAAAAGAAAAAAGAAAGAAAAATATTTTATTTGGCACGCATGGATACACACACAGTAAAATAAAATTCAAGACAACTAAGAACAAAACACTGACGCAATGTGTGTCTCACGGCTGCGCCAAATAGGTCCAGTTCAACAAAAATGCCAGACAACTACGTGGCAATCAGTGGTAGTTGCCTGACGCTGGTTTTCAACTGAACCTTATTGAGAGTGAACGGCAGTTATTTACTTATTAGCATTAAGTATGTCTAATGTATAAGTATTATGTGTAAGGTAAATAAATATATATAAATGTTAATGTGCGTTGTGATAAATGATAAATAATAAACAAGTGTTTTAGCGTCAGATATGTAGGTACGAAATAATAAAATACTAAGATAAAAAAAAAGTAAAAAATGACACAAAATTTGAAAACAACTTGAAACTCCATAGCATATCTCAGTATACAATCCAGTCATTAGACTTAGTTTACTACTTACAATGTACAGTTTTTTGCAATGCGTCAGCCATTCTCGGAGAGTAACAGCGATGTCATGCACCACGCCGATACCTCCAGCGGATGCAACCACTGTTTCACCGCATCTGAAAGTAAAATAGAAATGTTTTGAGAACTAACAAAAGATAACATCATGCTTTTAAGATGGACCGATGGCTTCGTGAGGGTGCAAGGAACATAAGACGAGGGCCTCAAGTCTGCTATTACAATAGTGTCAGAGTGGTTCATCATTAACTTCATAATTGTTGATTTTGACAAGTTTGGTAATCTTCTAATATAATGGCGTCATTATGACTTTCCAAGTACAACACAGGTCACGGCAGGCCGCACAGCTGGATGCGGGAGCAAAACAACCCCTCAGTCGCCGAGATGGCCCGGCGACCATGTATTATTGCGGACAACCAGGTAACATAACAAGCTTATAACTTTGTGATTTTTCATGATACAGTTATGAAACTTTGTACATAATATTCTTTACATAAAAATACTAGACACGTATTTCGGGATTCACATATACTAAAACTAATGTTGTATGTACACTAATATTATAAAATCTTTCACCACCAATAGAATACTTATACCTGACTTGCCTGTTGGTCTAGTGGTTAGCGGCCCTGACTGCTATGCCGGAGGTCGTCATTAAGAGAGGATTTTCCTAAATTCACCCCCAAACGGTGTATGGAAAAACCTACTCATACGCGGGCGAAGCCGCTGGCAGAAGCTAGTTTATCTATAATATGTATGTATTTAGAAATATATAAGTATGTTTATCAGTTGTCTAGTACTCATAACATAAGCTCTACTTAGCTTGGGACTAGACGGCGTTGCGTGATAGTTGTGGAATATTATTGTTATTTATCACTAAGTGGCATAGGCTATATATTTTCTATTTATACGCGGGCGAAGCCGCTGCAGAATCTGGTCTCTAATATATGTATAAAAACTCGACAAACGATGTTCTGCCATATAAGTTTCAAAGAAAACATGGGAGTGGGGGTACGAAGGTAAAAAATGGCCTACGAACTATTCTCAGACCTAGTATACACAAAAAATTCATTAAAATCGATCAAGCTGTTTCGGAGGAGTTCGATAACAAACACTGTGACACGAGATTTTTACATATGTAGCGACATCTATGGCATCACATAAAAACTAATAATGCATCGCGCCATTAAAGTTCGCCGCGCGATTGGAACATATAGAACAGCTCGAAACCATCTATCGGGCAGTTGCCCACCAGACATTACACTTGCCTGGTCGGAGGATCCTCCCTTTTCAACGGAGGTTTGCGGGACTTTACACTCTGTTCCGCCTACCCCCAAACACATTATGAGATAGATCTCGTGTCACAGTGTTTGTTATCGAATGAATAGAAGATTTAATATCTTACGTAAAACACGCCCTCCTGCACCACTCTAGAGTGAAAAACTCACTGGATGACCCCACTTAAAAAAAAAGTTACAAATGCTATAATACAATCAGAATTATAAAAGTTATATCATACTGCTTGTAAAACAATAGTAGTTACAGACTTGCCAGACCAAAATGTACGAAATAAGGAAAGTTCTAGAAGTTTGATATTAAAGAAAGTAATCATTGGATATTCCCTTTTTTCGCTTCTGAAGTTGTAATGGAATCATAACAATCTTGTGCGTTGTGACATTACGATTCACTTTTATTTATATAAAATGTTTTCTTATTTTCATTCCCTTAAGTTACCAGCTGTTGAAAATGTATACAATCCTGAAGTTTACTGAAGTTTAAGTGGTATTTATTTCATTATTTATTTATTTATCTATAAATAAAAGGAGAAACTGACTGACTGACATCAATGCATAGCCGAAACTACTGGGGCTAGGAATGTGAAATTTTGCACAAAGCTACCTTTTATGGCAGGCAAGCACTAAGAGAGTATTTTCCATCACGCAGGCGAAGCCGCTAGCAGAAGCTAGTTTGCAATAAATCTCAAAAAAAAAAACACTGAAACAGTTCACTGTATTTTAGTTTTGAGATTTTGTATTCCTCCTTAACTGGTTCCAAACTAATTTATTCTTTATTTTCGACCTGTATTGTTGACAAAAAAAAGTGTAAATATCTTCAGATTTGATTATAAAATTAAAACACAAAATTGCTTGTAGAATAATCTAACAAACAAACAGAATGATTGTAAAATATATGTATGTTTATATATGTTTAGTTTTCAATCGATAAAAATATTTCTAGAGGCATCACCGTGATTTTTTTTCTGTCGCACTTAATTATTTTTATTATTGGTACTTTTGCGCATTATAAAACTCACGATTATCTCCTTTAGTCCTCTTACGATTCATCTCCAGAAGGGAGACGATGTTTTTTAATGAAACTAGTGCTTGACTGCCATCCCACCTGATAGCAAGCAGTGATGCAATCTTTAATGATGAAGCGCATTAGTTTATTTAAAGTCAATATTCTCTAGCCTTGAAGACACCCCCAGCTAGCCCCAGTCCTTCGTTATACGCGGTAAACGACGAGGCGAAACGCTTAGTCCGGATCGTAGAGGTGTCAAAAACGTAAGAGGGGACAATCGCCGCACGTCGGGTTGTCTAATGGTAGAAAAGCGATGGCGGACCAAGTCATGGAATTCCAACGCATACTCTCAAAATGCATCCTGTAAAATACCAAAATGCATAAACAAGGCATTGCAGATTGTTGTCAAGCAAATCTGAATCACCAATTAGCCTTTTCGCACGCCTTTCCAAGAGTGCAAAGCGGCAAGATGGAATTTTACATTAGCAGGCCAATTATGTTATTGACTTTCGCATTGTTAGAACTTCACCAAACCATAAATGACAGTTACATTCATTAAAACTCAATCATTACGCAAAAATATAGCTCACACACAATTGATTGATTAAAACTGGGGAATTTCATACCGGATGAGTCAAATAAAATTCATTATTTATAAATTGCAAATCCATCAGAACTTCAATACGGGACAAACCCTTCGGTAATTTAATAAATTAGTGTCACTGTACATACGTCATTAGATGTATTATAAGTAGGCGAGAACTTCCTGTTACACAGCACGCAATCGTAGGGAACTGGTGACCAAGTTCCTTCTATATTCCCTCGTGCGACGAGGTGTATTATTATTAAGTCATTTAAATTTTCGGCCGAATAAATTTCGTACACCCGTGTGTATAGTATATAATATAGTCGGCCTTATAATGTTCCCACTGTTGGGACTCAGGCCTCCTCTCTAGGAGAGGGAATGAGCCGAAATCCACCACGCAGGCCCAGTGCGAGTTGGTTGATGTCACATGTCCTCGAATTTTTGGTTCTAGGACATGCCGGTTTCCTCACGATGTTTTCCTTCACCGTTTTCAGAGCAGTGGTGATGAAATAAATAACACAAAGTAATACGCCTGGGTGGGTTTGAACCTGTGAATGTACACTCGTGTGTACAAAACGACAATTAAGCGTTTTTCAAGGTCACTCAAGGTGTGCAGACGTATGTCCAATCGGCGCTCGAGGGGATATAGAAAACTAGCACTTGTCAGCGACTCCGTCCGCAAAAATTGTTTTTTTTTTAATTCTTGATAGATTCGCGCTTGATCGATATCTCACCTGATGGAAAGCGACGATGCGGTTGACGATGGAACGCGCTTACCTAGAAGTAACCTATTCACTCTTGACTTAAATCTATCAGGAATATGTTTTCATAAAAATGTATAATGACATTCTTTATTATTCATTTTGATTAGAATTTGTGCCAAGTGTCAAGTTTATTTATGAGGAGAAGGACTTCTCCACTCGCCTATTGTCAACGTCAAGCATGGTTTAAAAGCTAGTTGCTTCATCTAACGCAATCCAACTCGATGTTTTATGAAGAGGCAATGCCAAAAAAGAGAGGTAACGTCTGAAAACTTTATTGGCATTCGGTAATTCCGCGATTTACTCGAATATTTCACAAAACTTGTTCCAGGAAATACGAGTTTTTTTTTTTAAACCTTTAAAAGTTTTTCAGTAAAATTGTCGTCACTCAGAATCTCGTTTAAATGTGCAAGACTTCTATGTATGTATTTTTTTATATTTTTAATATGTAGGTATATAATGGAGGACCAAAGTACACGTAAAATAGCAGATTTTCAGAGGTCTTCACTAGATTAGTTTTACACAAATTGATGTTTTGATTTCCTAGAAGCCTAGATAATATCCATAGGATAGCTGTGTACCTAAAATCTGGAAAAAGATGTGTAATAACATCATAATCACGTAAGAGCGGTTGTATGGAAATATACCTCGAGTTGCCCGCTCTTAACCCAAGAAATAAGAATCCTATATACAACTTTTAAAACCCCCTAAATTGTGTAATATTGGAGGTAGTTTTGAAAACAAATAATGATAATCCTTATTATTTACTTAGGTTACTATTAATGCTAAGTTTCAAGTATATTGGCCCAAGAAATATAGTTGGTAAGGTTTCTTATTATGAAGCTAGCTAGCTAGCTTTTGCCAGCAGCTTCACCCGCGTGAAAGTTAGTTTCACCATACAAACTTCGGACGCCCGTTACATCTCTTTAGAGGTTGAGTTTTGGAAAATCCTCTCTTAGTCTCTCGCCTACGTCATAAAAAGAAAACTTGTGCAAAATTTCAGTATTAACCTTTTGAGTACCGTAATTAGAGACACAATAGAAAGACAATGAGCGAGCGATCGCCGGCGTTCGCTTGGGGTTTAATGAATGAATTCCCGTAGTTTCGATTGTGCGTTGATATGTCAATCAGTCTCTTCTTTTATACATATAGATGCTTGACTAGTATGGGTCTTGAAATGACCCCAACCAAGGTCTCCAACTCCCTTGAGCCTAGAAACAAGGAATTCCTAGTTCACAATTACCATAAAAACTATACTAATTGACGAGGTCAGTGACCGTGATTGATAATCGTTGCCCATTGTCGTATGAATCATTACTACAACACAATGTGTGAACGTTTGTGAGGAAGCCTGTGTGTCAAGTTTGTGTGTGTGTGTGTACCGATTCCGACCCGCGGTCGTTTAATTGAAATATTATCAGTCAGCAGTCATTTGCTACTGTTATATTGATTGTATGTAATTTTATATGTAGTAATCTCATCTCGTGTTGTTAAACGTTTGGGTGTAGAATTTCTGAAACATGTTTAGTAATGATGGTTAGAATTTTATTAGCACTGGAAATCTAGGTCTGAAATGATGTTCCGCAGGTAGAAACTATCTACTAGGTAGATACCGTGACTAGGTAGGTACTATACTATAAATGTACTATGGTAGGCGCCAGATTTTGTAATAATAGTCATTGACTTAATTTGTAAAACAGAAATAAATACATTATATACATTTACACAATATATACATTTTCTAGTAATGAAAAACGGGTCAAAATGTATTGTGTGTAAAGAGATATTAGGGTAGGGTCTATGCACTTTATTGCAAATTCATGTGGTTCTTACTATAAGGACCGTTTAGCCTTTTTTTACCCTCAGTAGTAACAAAAGAGAATTTTTCGAGTAACTCCGATAGGCGCGAGTGATTTTTGAGAAAGAGTAATTGCGAAGGTATAAAGCTAGAATTACACTGCGCACACGTGTGCCACACACGCCGATCCGAGCGCGTCGGAGTCCACACATTTTATATGGAAACTAGACTTGTAGAGCTACACTCGATCCACGCCACGCGACGTCGTTCTACGTACAAATCAGGCGTGTTACACGTGTGCGTCGGTCTAATGTAGTTCTAGCTGAAATGCTATACTAATATGGGAATATAAACCTCTAAGTCTATACCTAAATTATTAGTTAAACTAGGGCAACACAAATCGTCTCCTAAGAACATTTTGACCACACAAAACTAAGAACACTATGAGCTTGAAAACAAAAACATACTCCTATTGCACGCATCCCCACGATTGGTCCTGGGGATGCGTGCAATAGGAGTATGTTGGTATAGTGTATCCTTTTATTTCCTAACGCATACCTTTTTATTTTGGTGAAAAATCGACAAAGATCTGCTGCTACTTTGTACAGAGCGAGATTGAGTATCAGACTTTTCAACCGACTTCAAAAAAAGCGAAGGTTCTCAATTCGTTTGTATTTTTGTACCTTAGAACTCCGTCATTAATGGACCGATTTGATTTTTTGTTTTACTTTATAGGATATGCTTTCAGGTCCCATTTTTTTTTAGTCATTTGCGATCCAAGTCAACGAAAACTCTTTTAAACATTTAAGGCCACTTTTTCTCTCTTTAGGACCCCTAGAAGCAAGAACCTAAGTTCCTACAACCTATCTAAAATTAAGATATTATCAAAAAGCTTACCTGTCCACTATACATTCCCTTATCGTTACGTAACTCTTAGGGAAGGCGCCGCTCGCATCTTTCTTAAGGCTCTTGCCCCAATACCAGAATTCCGTCTCCCTCTCGATATGCAGTAGCTCGCCAACGTCGAACGAGAGGTGAAGGGAGCCAGGTTTGGCCGTGTAGTTGTATATGGCTGTGGAAAAAGAGAAATATGATTTAGTCATCATCAAAGATACCACGGAGCAGTGCCTTAAATAGCATTTTATACGTCGGGTGTCAGTTTCTGAAACTGCGCCCCTAAAAACGTTCGAGCTGACGCAGGTACTCCCGAACTTGACTACCGGTTTCGGAAGGTACCTGTTTGAGATATGGCGGGAAGAAACGCTCTGGTGTCACCATGCACATAGTGAATGCACCATGCATACGACGCACCGAGAACACGGTGAAGCATATGGTGGAACTTTGTCCCGCTTGGGTGGAGACCTGCTGTGTCGAAGGGGTCCGATTCCGATCGTCAAAAAAAACTGTTGCCCCTCACTAGAAATTACTCCAGTATGTAGGCGCTCTCACAAAAATATAAACTCACATACACAAGACACCCAAGCCGGACCAACTGTCTGTAGGCCATGCAAATATTTGTTCTGCACGGGAATCGAACCCGCAACTGGCAACGCAGGAGTCAATCGCTCAACCACTGCGCCAACCATACCATCAAATTAGGGCTTCGTATTCCGGTGAAATTGATCTATGCAGTCCTTAATTGAAATTAACTGTGGAATCCACGTCGTATGAATGTGTAGGTAATTGTGTTATGATCGGTCGTAGCCCCCAGATGAAATGCATTTTTTCCCCAAAAAAAAAAAACATGCCCCTTACTAGGAATTACTCCAATATCGTTTGGTCTGTTCACAAACACGTAAACTCACATATACAAGACACTCAGACCCGGAACGCCTATCTTTAGGTCCCATGATAAGTTGAATTTATTAAGATGGTCCTTTTTAACCGACTTCAAAAAGGAGGAGGTTCTATGTTCGGCTGAATGTATTTATGTATGTTCACCGATTTTTCGGTCAATTGTTGACCGACTTTGATTTTTTTTTTTTGTTATTGAAAGGTTATGCTTCCGAGTTGGTCTCATAGAAATATTTTTATGATCTGATTATGAACTTCGAAGATATGGAACAGAACTCCTCATAGGATCACGGTAGAACCGTCGTAACAAGTAAAATTGCTTTGTTTAGACGTGTTGTCGATTACTGACTGGAAGAAGAGGGGAAATATATCAACTGATCTGATGATGAAGCTTGAAGTTAGGTACCGGAACTCTGTAATAAATTAATGTAATCTAACCGTGATTGGGATTATTAGAATTGTTATGAGATGCACTCTGGCTATAAGGTATTCAAGTTTGGCTGAGGGGTACTTTTTTGTGGTGGTTTCATAATTAAAAAGTGTAAAATAAAAAACTTTTTACAAAAAAAAATACAACAGACTTCAATGTAAAAAATCACTGAAAATGCAATATAACTTTAATTTCGGAAGTCGGTGTTAAATAACGAAGAGACAAAACTGTTATAGAAAGTTATTTTGCACTTTTCAGTGTTTTTTTTTTACATTAAAGTCGGTTATATATTTTTTTTTTGTAAAAAGTTTTTTTTCACTCGCCTATCGTCAACATCGAGCATGGTTTAAAAGCTTTTTACTTCATCTAACGCAATCCAACGCGATGTTTGACGAAAAGACAACGCGAACAAAGAGAGATAACGCCTGAAAACTGTTAGCATTCGGTAATTCCGTGATTTGCTCAAATATTTTACAAAACTTGTTCCAGGAAATACGTGTTTTTTTTTAACCCTTCACAGTTTTAAAAAAAATCAAGGCAATCCTATTGTTATACTTTTTTGACTATTTTATTTTTTGAGTAAATTATGAAGTGTCAAAGTTCATGGAAAATAGCAGATTTTTTAGAGATCTTTACTGGATTAGTTTTAAACAAATTTATAAATTTGATTTCAATAGAAGCCTAGATAATATCCACAAGATACTGTGTTTCCAAAATATCTAATGAAAAATGTGTAATAACATCATAATCGCGTAAGAGCGGTTGTATGGAAAACAGTGAATATGTGTGTCGAGTTGGATGCCCTTAATGTTACCCTACCTAATAGGATAGACTTTAACAGATAGGTACGGAGATTAACTATCAATACTTACAGGCCATGACCTAGTATAATTTACTATAACACGATATAGGTATACGTAAGTAGGTATTTTAATAATATTTATCCTGTATGCAACTTGGATCCATCATAAAATAAATAATTTATTCTTCAGAACAACACTGGTTAACAAATAACTCCTGCGGGGTTACCATGACGTTCAAAGTAAGATTGTTTCATTCTTATTTAATATTTAAGTGTGGGTAAGAGACAGAGCTATACACGTTGTCTAGCGCTATCTCTTACCCACTCTGAAAATAAGAATGTAACAATCTTACTTTAAACGTCATGGTACAGGTCCTGAGCTAATTTGGGTGCACGTATTTCAGGAGCCTTGATTCCTTCCATTTAAATTACATTTTATGTAAATTTGGAAGTTCCTTTACGGCTTAATGTTCACGGACGCGTAGCTTCATAGACGCGTATTCGTCATTATTCGCTTGGTGTACCTGCGTGAAGCTTGCATATACACACGCTAAGTTGATTGTCAATTTTGTTAGAAAATCATTTTTTTTCAGTCGGAAGTCATCAACTGCTCTGCATCTACCCTCTACATCTACCTCTACATCTACATCTCTGCATCAGATTTTTGTTAACCCACTGACACATGTATTCTTTCAGTTGGGCTTTGCGTTCCAGGGCCATAGTACCTCTTTCAAATAATCCCAAGAGACCCAAGAAAGATTCTTAAAAACCCTAAATATAAAATAGGAAAGTAGTAATTATTATTCGCAAATCATGGCAACACCAAATCCACTACAAATACGATAGGCATAAAAAAATTAAGTAAACACAACGCGAAATTCAAATAGACCGTTACCCACAGAACAGATGCTAATGACACGTCAAATACTATGACATAATAAAGGCGCATTTATGGCTAACGTATCCTGCTACAACAATCAGTTGATGGCAATGCTTTCCAATTTGGCACAACAATACGAAACCATTTAGCGAATGCGTACTGTCGTCAGCGAAATCACTTTTTTTTTTTAGTTGATATAAACCAGTGCTTGACACTCATCATCATCATCTACCTAACCTAGGATTTTACATAGGCGTCCTTTACACGGTCATGCAAGCGTCAATCAAAACCATCAATCATGAATGATGTTTGAATGACGGAATTTTATCGCCATACGTTTTTCGTCAGTCAAAATATTTGACTGCGGCGAAACTGACAGCAAAACCTATCGTATAATGGACACCATGGAGCGACTGCCTATCTGACGTCCACAATCCAGTTTACCAGTAATCACTCATAAGCACAATCTGTATACATACTCGTATAAATCGGGGGCAATTGAAGTCATGGGCATTATTTTTAAACTAAGGCACTACTCACTATACTAATTGCATCAGGCTTACTATTACGCAAATCAAAAATGTTATTAATGCAAATATGAAAAAGTCATATTGTAAAAGGCTTATTATTGCAAATAAACCCTAAAAGTAATTTAAAAAAATACTTCTAAAACGCCAAAGATCGTAAAAATGTATTTTGATACTTCACGACTTTTGGCGTTTTCAAAGTATTTTTTGATTTTGGTCTTAAAGCGCATTAAAGTAAAAGTGCTGACTCACTCATTGGCTCATAAACGCCCAGCTCAGACCCTAGGACCTAAATTCCACTAGGTTACCTACGACCTAGAACCCAGAGGTTCCTTTTATAATTTACACAAAAAATAAAAAAAAGGATTTTCCAAAATTCACCCCATAAGGGGACGAAACGGGGTTTCTAAGTTTGTATGGAGAAACTTACAGACAGACAAACGCGGGCAAAGCCGCCGGCAGAAGCTAATCATTCATAAATACTCGATCCCTAATTCCCGCTATCAGTCCTCATGGGAACAGTTCGCGATTTCCTTCAGTCACACAGAGAATTGACGTGAGACTGTGAACCGATTTGGCCAAAACATCCTTCAAAATAATTCCATGAGAAAATATTTCATAGCATCCCGTAATCATACCAAATAGACGTTAAATAACTTCAGCCTTGATGACGACAATTAAGTATCTCGTCTAAACTGTAGATCTTAAAAATATACCAACAGGCGGCCGCAAATTCATTAAGATCAACTAAACGCTGCGAATAACGACTCACATCCTGTGCAAAGAAGCGCGCAAAAAAACCAAACATATTAAATTATGATATGAAGAAAAGGCTAAATGTTTAACATTCATGGTACTTACACAAACAATTAATCCGGGACAATAGGGGCGGTATGCCAGTGAGTCACGTCGGAGACAGGCGCAGGCGCACCAAAACCGCGTTTGAACGCAACTTGCGCGCGGTCTGAATGCTGATGCGAGGGCCGTTAGAACTAGCAACTGTTTAGATGGGATAGACCCGGTTTATTGATATAGGATAGGATTTATTTTGTGATTTATTCAGATGTTTTTGAAGTCACGATGTTGCTGCACCAACTTCAGCAGTTTTTTTGAGAAGTTATTACTGTAAAAGCATCATGGAATTTGTGATGCCCAAATATTTCATAGTCGATATCTACACTGTTGTTATAAAGAGAAGTTTTTAAATTTGGATGTGTGTAAGGTAGTCTCCGAAACTATATGCTAATCTAATTTTTTTTTTTTTTTTTTTGTTAGCAAGTTTAATTGCAGCTGTGTATCATCACAAGCTTTTTTTTTTCGAAAAAATGCATATTTGTAGTGACAAGCTGCGATAAAAACTACTTCTAAATCAGCCCTTTGCGCTCCGAAGACTTTAAATCAAATCTCATATTTTTGGCAAAGAGCAAAAAACGACAAAAATTGTAGACAAAAGTTAATTTTAGGTAGCATAATCCACGTTCTTCACTGTGGATTAAAAACATAAGTGGGTATGTTTTAGACTACAAAGAAAAATTGTGAAAAAACTGAGTGTACATCAAAAAATCAACTTTGGCAAAATGATAATTAAGTCCTTTTTAGCGTAAAGAATGTTAAAGCATCACCGAAAAACATACTGAAATAAATAACATGAGAGAAGATTTCAATCACGGATAAATCAGTCGACCATCCTAACCATGTAACAATTGAAATAGATTCATTGAAGTAATTGTGTAGGTAACTAAAGGACTCTATTGTAATTTAAATTAACCATCAAATTCAATAAGCAGAGAAAGTACTCGTAACCATTTGATTTGAAGATATGATCAATTCTGGTCTGCAAAATAAATTGAGCACTGAAAAGGTAACCAGCAATTTCTAAATGGCTGATTCTAACAAAAAACGCTACTAAAATTTTTATAGAAACAACTTTTAATAAACTTAGATCCCCTTATGAAATCATTTGGACTTAAAATTCCTTAGTAAAGTTCCAAGCAAAAACACTAAATCTCTATTGAATCACTTATCTAAGGTAGCCCGAACCTATCAATTTTACGACCTCATCCATAAAACGGAGCGTCTACGCGACTTATAAATCTATCAGACACCAGATCCTTGCACATGTCACCGATACTTCATGTAATGAGATACATATATGTGCTATACTAGAGAACCACCTGGTATCGAACGTTTTCGGATGACAGAGTTAATGGTACAAACGGTACAGGTTCCACTTTATGGGTCATTGGGCACATTGTTCGGTGTAATTAGTGTTTGGTTTATGGCCTAAAGGTAATTTATGCATAGTGAAGTAAGTAGTAAACTAAATTCTATGCATTATTCGGACGGCTTGGTGAGTCTCGCCTCGCTGATCTCATTAAAATGTCATTATTACTTTGAGGCAAATATGACCGTATGACATAAGACGGTGACAAAAAAGGTGATCAGTGGTCTAATTACCTTTTAGAGCTAGAAATCCACGCCACGGGTTTTTTATCGATCTGCTTCTGATTACGGCATTCAAGATCAGGTGCAGTTGTTTACGCTAACCTAACCGGATTGATATTTTTAGTGTCACAGCCCGCCAAAAGTAACGGAAACTTTTTGCGACCAGTTCATTAAATGTGTGTCATCTGATGTCCAAAAAAGCAAGTAGCATCCCAAATGTTAAACAAAAACATATGTTCACTTGCGACTCTTGCGAATGAGCGATGGGCACGAAAAGCAATTGAATCATTTTTATTACGGCGAATTGCTGATTGGATGACATTATTGGCGAAATGATGTTTTGACAGACATAATTGGACTTCCTCAGGTGACGGAAGGGGACTGAATGCGGCGATTGGCATGTAGGGACGTGTACGAATATGAATGTACTTGCTATTAGTTTGAATATATTTAAACGTAACAGAATGCATCCCTTACGCGTACATAAACATAATTCATAATCCAAATACGGCAGAGGGCTTTTTTAAGGTTGAAAATCATCAAATGACTTTTCGCGCCCTAAGGCAGAGCGGAACGGCGTGTCAGACTTTTACTGACTAAAACCATAGCTATGTTCCTTCTTTGGCCTTTGCGTTCCAGTACCATGAGTTTCCCTTTCAGAAATCAACCCATGGCCCCAGCAGATTGCGGCCCTACGTCATAATGGGCTGCAGGATTGTTCGAAAGAGTTACCGTGATTCTGGAACACAAAGGGCAATCGGAGGGACACGGGTGGTTTTTAGGTAGGACAAGTCTGACAAACCTGAATCAATCTCACTCCACTCAAAGCAGGAAAAGATATTTGATGATATCCCACCCGAAAAATATATGTAATACGTTATAATCTGCCTACAATGTTCTCACAGGGACACAATAGACCTCTGCAAGTGGCCAATGACACATCACGGTTGGATTAAAGGATACCATATGATTCTCTTCATTTTTGGTTGTAGGACATAGATACAAGAAATCTAGAATAACTAGACATCATTCGTAGCAAACTCTCAGTAGAATAACCACAATTACCTAACCGGTTGTCTAGATGATCCTTTGAACAGAAGTAAAAATCAATGAAAAAATACTGAAATGTGTGTTCAAGCAATCCATAATCGGTAACCCATTATAATTAAAAAAAACTGCCTCAACAAGAGGTTTGGCTATGGTAATGGTTTCTTCACACCGGAATGGTCTGTAAATATAAGCATTTAAGAAACCGATATATTTATGCACATAAGGCGAATGAGTAATTGAGTACATCTGGCATCCTGGCACGCACTACCGTGAGATGTGTCGCGGATTCGCGAGTCAAGCCCGTGTGGGTGGTAATATGCGAGAGCGGTCCAGACAGAGTGACGAAGTCACTTTTAATAAGTATCTCGAGCAAAATCATGGAACATCATTGACGTCTGGCAAATCGACTGAACGGAACATAGCTACTAGAAACTTTCATTTTTAGGGTTCCGTAGCCAAATGGCAAAAAAACGGAACCCTTATAGATTCGTCATGTCTGTCTGTCCGTCCGTATGTCACAGCCACTTTTTTCTAAAACTATAAGAACTATACTGTTGAAACTTGGTAAATAGATGTATTCTGTGAACCGCATTTAGATTTTCACACAAAAATAGAAAAAAAAACAATAAATTTGAGGGTTTCCCATACTTAGAATTAAAAATAAAAATAAAAATTTTTCATCAAACTCATTTGTGGGTTTCTATGGATAGGCCTTCATCATCTTCCTGCCCTTGTCCCATCTTATTTGGGGTCGGCGCAACACGTTTTTTTCTTCCATTCTATCCTATCAACCGTCATACTATCACTAACTTCTATGGATAGGCCTTAAAAAATGATATTGAGGTTTCTAATATTTTTTTTTTTCATAACTGAACAGCGCTCTCGCGCGCTGACACTTCCAAAGTGGTAAAATGTGTGTCGATGTGTGTAACTTCTAAAATAAGAGAATGATAAAACTGAAAGAAATATATGATGTACATTATCATACAAACTTCTATCAAAAATTGATTTGAACGAGATCTAGTAAGTAGTTTTTATTAATACGTCATAAATCCTAAACCGCGATTTACCTTTCAAATTCGTACGGAACCCTCAGTGCGCGAGTCCGACTCGTACTTGCCAAGTTTTTGTAATTTGGGACAAATAACAGTAATACATTACTGAATCTATAAATAGTAATTTTATTGTAGAAAAACGTATTACCATTGTCCACGAAATAACTTCGGAAATAAGTTTTTTTTTTTTTGTTTTGTAAAACGGCAAACGGTCAAGAATACTAGATACAGCTACTGAACGCGGTCAGAATCGAAGTTAGAAGTTTTAAAAATAATGAACAAAAAATCATCAATGAGGCACGCCTGTAATGGAATGTTGTGAGGATGATGCGATATAGCATGAAGAATCTCCAGACTTAAGTGGCAGTGGGTAGGGCACATTGCTCGCAGAACAGATGGCCGTTGGAACTAAAAGGTTCTGGAGTGGCGACCGCGTGGCGGAAGACGCAGCGTTAGAAGTGCCCCTAGAAGGTGGACCGATGACTTGGTAAGAGTTGGAAATCCGATGGATGCGACACGCACAGGACCTTTTATTGTGGCGACACTGGGGAAGACCTATATCCAACAGTGGACGTCTTTCGGCTGAAATGATGACGATGACTATTAGACCCAAAGGCATTTAATCCAGCCAAAGAAAGCAGAAATCATTTGACCCGAATCCGTGTGGATCACTATAGAAGTGATCCACACGGATTCGGGTCAAATGATTTCTGCTCCAGAAGTCCCCAGATTCCATGCAAATAGACAAGAAACACTTATATAGCGGCTTAAACGGAAAACTTCATGGCATTTGATCAGAAGTTCGAGTGCTTTTAACTAGAAGTGAAGTGTTTGTAGTTTGTTTGTACTCGAAGTCAAGTGCATTAATTACAACTGATAGTCATTACGAACATTCCTAGGAGTTGAAACCAACTTGGAAATCAGCTTAGAAACTTCATGACTTCGATCGAATACCTAATGCGCTTGGCTTTTCCAGCCCCCCTAGCCAAGTTACGATCGTTTCGTTTGCTTCGACCGCCTCGAGTAGGCCACGCCTCCGATTCCTTTGTTCTGACCACGTGACTGAGCGTTGAGATGGCGTCAGAACAATGGAATTGGAAGCATGGCCTACTCGAGGCGTTCGACGCAAACGAAACGATCGCAACTTGGCTAGGGGGGGCAGTAGTTGTAGTTAGTACCTTGATTTTATAAGAATGAGATCTTTCTTTTTGAAGTAGAAAGTCATCAAATAACTTCACACGCTCTGGATGAAGCGAGAGGGTGTGTTAGACTATAACAGATTTAAACCCACCTGCGTTCTATCAGTTGCCCTTTGCGTTCCAGGGGTAACTCTTTCGAACATTTCCACTAGTAGATATTAGTTCTACAGGGCTTCTTCAGGTATACTCTACATCTCGTTGAAGTGCGTGTGGAACACAACACGCCGTCGACTCAGGATTTATCCTTAGCGAACGGTCGTCATACGGTGAGATACCCATTGCTCGTCATTCGCAACGAGATCCTCCTGCTCATACATTTTTATATGTATTCTCTTCTTCAACCTACCGTACCTCTAAATCAATCGTTTCTTCCACAAGTACCTAGGTAGACTCTCAATCAGTCGCCATCTTAGATACTATTTACCTTCTATCTGGCCATATTAATCTATCACTTCGAGATGAGTCCTTCAAACTATTACCGAAACTTTTGTATGTCCTTTTAAAACTTTTCCACTTACAAAGTTTCTCGTAAGTCTAGACCAAATCTCGTAACACTATCACGACATATAATTTCATCATATCTACCGAAATCCACTGAACTACCTACTATAATTTTAATAAGGCCACAAAATAACACGGTTTCTTCTTCTAAACCAGAAATAGATTTAAATTGTAAACTGCATGACCCGCCCTATCAAGACAAAGTGAGTCTGTGACGATTGAACGTTAAGATTAGTTAGACTATCTCCATTGATACCGTGTTAATTGCAAGTTATAGGTCAGTAAAGACGTGCCCCGAGGTTGCTCTAGTTAGGAATTTGGGTTGCTAGGTTCTCTAATCTGAGGTCACAGTTTGGAGCATGTTGACCGCTTTCTTGTAGCGCCAAATAATCTTTAAACTAAGGTATTTCTCTTGATGTCTAAGCTCTTGAGAATCGACGCCGAGTTGCTAGCTGGTTTTCTATCATTTACATTTCGGAGTGTGCGTCGTGTGTGGAATTGCACAATTTTATTCCGCAACCCCATTCCATTATCGGACTACTAGACGTACTACTTAGGTTGTAGGTACTTACGGCCTTGCTCGAACAGTACATGGTGGATATGCCACCAATACGAACAAGACGTTTTGGGAACATATTATGCGTACAGCTAAGGAGTGGAATTCCCAGCTGGAGTTTGTATTTCCTAATGGCTACAAGCTAGGGTCTTTCAACTCGAGAGTGCTCCATAGCTGACCACATCATCGCTTAACGTCAGGTGAGATAGTGGTCAAACACGAGCCTAACAATAATAAAACAAAACAAGATTTTCTACTCAGATCAGAAGTTAGAACGAACATTGCAGATGCAGCAAAGCATCCATTTAGCGAGTATCGAAGGCCGAATTTGTTTACAGATTAAACAGGTTTAAGATTCTAAGGTCACGCATAGATTGGAACCAATATGTATTTAAATATTTTTAGTATATTCGAACACTAGCTGTTGCCCGCGACTTCGTCCGCGTTAAGTTCGTAAAACAGTACAATCACTCTGTGCTTGCAATTCATTCCGAAAGCATCGCAATAATTTATTGTATTTTAACATAAAACGGTTAAAGGTAAAAATATCCGAATTGAGAACCTCCTCCTTTTTTAGAAGTCGGTTAAAAACGCAAATTACCTTCAGGAAACATGTTATGTACTCGTCCAGATCCAGATGTATGACCGTCACTGAATAGAAAGAGCATGTATGGGTCGTAGCAGTTGTCATTTCTGCCTACCCCAAGGGAAAAGTTTGTATGGGCATATGTATGTTTCTGGTTTATGTTCTGGTAAAACAACATTGTATGATTTTAACCCCTCGCCACAGAGAGCACGCCACAATCAAATCGCAGCGGTAATGCCTGTCTTTGAGAAGTGTCTACAGAGGCGTCACGGCATCCTCTTTTTGTGCAGGACTCACCGGTTGTGGGTGTTTCGGAAGGTATCTGTGTCGAATTCAGCTGGAAGAAACACTCGGGTCTCACCATTTGTGCGAATCGCCCGGAGAATACGATGAAGCATACGGTGGAAGTCAGTCCCGCTTGGTCGGAGCGCCGGCGCCGCCTTGTCCTTATGGGGGCGATTGGTGGAGAAAATGACAACCAGTAGCCTCCTTCAGTGAAGCACTACGATCAAAGAAGGTGGCTGAAACTATGAGGGATAGGACATCCTGACTCCTCAGCGGTCGCTGCAAGGGACGCTCCGGGTGTTGAAAGCCGCAAGGCAATTCCCAGCCATCGCAAACACGGGATTGCGGTGGTGATGTCCGGCCGTCTGGTCAAAGCAGTCCTGAATCGACGGCGCGTAGTATTCTACGCGCGACTCAAAGAGATTTCAGCAAATGGATAGGGCCCTCTAGGTCCGATGTCTGCTAGGGCTGCAAGATTGATCGAAAGAGTTATCTCCCATAACAATTTTCGCCTCAATAACTTTTCACTGAAGAGTTTAAGCAGTTAGACAGCTTTGATAAAGGTAAACGAAGGAGCATAATCGGGACACCGACCTTCAGCTGGATAACGTGCACTGATAGTGAAAAGCCTTAAGTGAATCCAAAAACTACCATTATCATCCGGCAGGCATCAAGTCCGCCGCTGTACATTTGTGCATAAAGGATTAAATAAATAAATCATCAACTATCACGGCGGTTCACTCAAGATGGATAGACCTCCACCGCATGCTACACCGAGTCCTCCAGGCGATTCACAAAATGGTAATATCAGGGTACTTTCAACCGAACCCAGAACAGAAACCGTTCGAAACACCCACAACAGTCCTGAGCTTATCCATAAAACAATGAAATTACGGTTAACAAATGTAGCAGCCGATAAGTGTTATCCCTGAGACTGGCCTCCCTTAGAGGGTTGTTCCAGTGTTGATCACCACTCATTGCAAAGAGGTAATGTCCAGATATCGACGTAAGGCTGCAAGGAATCTGAGATACATTATACGTTGTCGAACTGTGATCAGAAAAACACATTCGAATCCGTTTTATATGAAGCAGTGACTGCAAATAATAAAACACACCATTATTAATCCGCAAGGTGCCATCATGCCAGAGGACACAGTGGAGATGTGCCCTGCAAGGGCGGAGCACCGCCGTGTCCTCGTGGAGGTAATCGGCGTCAGTGACCTCTCGCGCCGGGCTCTGATCCAGAGCGAGGAGTAATGGCAGGCGGTCGCCTCCTTCTGCAAAGCCTTAATGTAGCGAAGGCGGAGGCCGCACGCTTTAGGGAACGAACGGCCTCACGCCGAGCCGAGATTCCCACCCCGACTACCAATCACGGTAGACGCGGGCTTCCGGACGTCGAGCTACCCATTGCTCGCCGTCCTGTAGTTGACCGGATCGAGCCCAATCCTCAACAGCGCGTAGTGATAGACACAGGTGTAGTTTTAGTCAGTAAAAGATTGACACGTCCTCCCGCTCCAACCAGAGCGGGAGAAGTCATTGGATGATTTCCACCCTTAAAAAAGAAAAAAAAGGTGCCATCATCATCATTTTTATTTCAGCCGAAAGACGTCCACTGCTGGACATAGACCTCCCCAAGTGTCGCTATAATGACCGGTCCTGTGAGTCTCTCATCCATCGGATTCCCGCGACCCTCACCAGGTCATCGGTCCACCTGGGGACCATCCAACGCAAGGTACCCTGTAACCAACCCCTTCTGAAAATGTGGCCGTGTTATTTTAAAGTGAATAATTAAATACATATAGGTATTTACTTTTATCGTCTTTGGATGGTATCCCTTGAATAATCACGGTCAATTAGCTTGCTACAATAATGGGAAAAAAATAATAAAAATAAGCAGTAGGATTGTTAAAAATGCCTCCGTCTTACACCAGTTTAAACATAACTGTAAACGTGGGCGATGGCCATTCTTTTGCCACAATTACGTAAAATACGCAATGCCATCTATCAAATTTAATATGAAGTTCAACCGTCATTGTCATCATTATTTCTACTTTGAGTCTTTAGATGGCGCTGCGAGTATCTGAATTGCTTATGGTGTCATATTTTACTTCTCGAAAACTTTGATTTCATACCGTTTGCCTTTCATATGCTTTGTTTCATTGCGATGAAACAAAGCTTAAGTAAGATAATTATCAAGTTCCACACAATTTAAATGTATAAAAGTTATCTACATCGATTTCTAAAATTAAAAATACGCACTTCACTAAAAATTTCTACAGATATATTATATACGTAGATATATTAAAAAAAATTGTAAGCTTGCAAAAATATATAAAAAAATCTTATTCTCGATGACCAAATAGAACAAAAATTCTCCTAAGAGAGCCGTATGGGATTTGAACCACCTTCACATTACACGAAAGTCTAGATACGAAACCACTGCGCTGCGGTCTTCGATAAATAAACTATAAAATAGACGTTCTTATATAAGCGTCATAATTGACTGGTTGGCTCCCTAACGATGATAGCGTGATGATTTTCGTTTTAGAAGTTAAATTTGCAGCTAAATGGAATAATGTAACATTACAGTACGTGATTTTACTCGTCGCTTTGATTTTATTATGTGTTTTGATTAGTTTTTACAAAATATTTAGAAGATATCGAATAGAAATGTCAATTTTATTTTGAAAAAATGGTAAAAGTTATTTTAATACAAAAAAATAAGACAAAATAATGTCAAAATTTTTAACTGTAGCTGGAAATTGAACTCGCGGCAAATGTCGTTCAATACCTACATTTTCGATTATTGCTCACCCCCCATAGCAAATAGCGTGATAGTTTATAGCCTATCAGTTGCCCTGACCTATAAGGATTATGTCTGCAAAATTTGAACAGGATCGGTTCAGTAGTTTTTGCGCCAATTAATACCATGGCAAAAGAATTTTACTGTTTTATTATATGTATAGATAATAGCACAAATTAAAGTAAAACTTAATTTGTAAACATTAAGAGTCATTATACCTAAACCAAAGGCGTTTGAGGACATGAGAGTAGCGATGGCATGTTTACTTGTAAGGTGGTGTACACTTTTGAGTAATAGTGGTAACAGACAGTAAGACACCCACTTACGATGCGTTCCAAATGAGAATAGGATCGAGTGCCATTTTGTGTCGTCACCTCATACTGTCAAATCTATGGAATTATTATGGTAAGCATAACAAGAAATTTTTAAAAATTTAATTTATTTACGAACTGTGAATGAAAATAGTTTCCAGTTCTTTAATTTTGGTCGTCTCTGAGTTCTTCAATTTTGCCCAATTTCTTGCGATTTGACAGTATGACGTGACGTCACAACATGGCAATCGATCCTATTCTTATTTGGAACGCATTATATTATGATTTGTGAAATCCTTGTACTTTCAAGATGTTTAACATATTTTTGGTTCCCTCATTTGAATGTAGAACTAAATATTAGAACGGGAGCCCCAGTTTGCATTATACATAAGTTGGTGGCGTCAAATTATTTTCAACTTAAGTGTTAATGAATAAAATAGATATTTGCTGAAAACATAATAAATCATAGCAGCAAACTTTGCATGAGGTATAACAGCCGATTAGAGACCATTAGACCTTCTTGCTATAATTATGTACTTTTTGATTTTGTCATAGTTACTATAATAAACTACTACTTTGCCAACTTACTATAATAAACTATACTATAAACAGTTTCATAATTACTCTATATTAAGGATGTTATTATAGTGGGATGGGTACATATTATCATAAAATATAGGTATTTCATTTCATATATTTCCCTGTAGAGTTTCCTTGTTTTTACTGACACTACAGCATCCAATTACCATGGTTATATTATGTTTTGAGATTTCTGAGGCAAAGTTAACCTTTTTACAGTTAATACCATAGTACCCTGTCCTCTCTAAGGGCGTTATCATACTAGCGGATTGCGAGCGTCTCAAAGCGGAGCGGGTGCGCAACGAATACGTTAAGGGAGCGCAACAAATACGTCGCGTATGCGCAGCGAACTTGTTGCGGACGCGTAACGAGATCCGGCAACGAGGTGCGAGTCTGCGGCGTCTTCGAAGTAACAAAGCCAACAGCAGTGTCTCCTCATCGAAATCAATTTTGTTACTGAGTGTGCACACCTTGAAAACGTTGCAAATTTGCCACGCGTACGTGACGTCTTCGCTGTGCAGCCGGGGCGTGTTAGCGACGCCTTCGCTGCTCGCCCGCCCCGCCCCGCAGCCGCTCACAAACCGTTAGTGTGATAAAGCCCAAAGAGGGTATATTTCTTCTTGTAGTTAGAACTTCATCAGTATGAAGAATAAGTAGAGATAAAAGTTTACGTGGAAAGGATCGGAATATCAAAGAAACAACATCAGCTATAACCTAGTCTTAACCTGGTCTTAAGTCAAGAATGAATAGGTTACTTGTGAGCAAGCATGCTCCACCGTTGACCACATCATCGCTCACCGTCGGGTGAGATAGTGGTTAAGCACAAGTCTATAAATAACTAGCTTTTGCCCGCGGCTTTGCCTGCGTACGTAAAATATAGCCTATGTTACTAGGCGTGTGTAACTCTTTACTGAACCGACTTACGGTTCCGAAACATTTTAGTGTTCCGAAAGTTTGGAACAGGAGTAATGTTTTAAATGCATCATTTGGAACAATTGGAACACTGAAACACTCTTTAGGTGACCTGCAGTGTATTTAAAATTCAAATTAAAACTTAAATAGTGTAAATATAATTAATGGCCTGAACTAAAAACATCTGCTTAAAATTAAATTTTACTAAAATCAAAATTCAATTAAATAAAACTGTTAGGGTATATGACGCGACCTAACAGATCACGATTCGTAACAGACAGTCTGTTTTTGTATCTTTTTAAGCCGTTGTTCCAAATGTTCCAAATTATACTTATCATCCAACATTTCTCTGTCTCAGTGTGTCTATGACGTGACGTAACAGATCACGATTCATTTGAGCTGATGTTCCAAATGTTCTACAATCACTAGGAAAAACCTCAACAACCTCGAAACTCGAATGCCACTACGCACTTGAACGCGTTACAGTGCCAAACAATAACACTGTGACACTGCAGTGGATAAAAGGACACAGCGGCTCACTCAGCAACGACAAGTCTGGCACGGTGGTCTTCGGACCTGAACCCATCGTGCCAATACCCTTTGGTCAGCTGCGTGTTTGACTACGTGAACACACTGACGCACAAGCGGAAAGGTGGTGGTCCCTGGCACCGTGTTGCAGGCAGGCTAAAGAAGTCATGCCATACTTAAACAAAACCCTAAGCAGCAATCTTTACGTTTGGACAGACGTAGCCTGCGTCTGGTGGCTGGGATCATCACTGGACACTGCTCACGGATAGTCCTCTGTGCAGAGGATGCATGGAGTCAGAGGAAACTGTCGCGCACGTTCTCCTCGAGTGCACAGCCGTCAACGAAATAAGAACACGAACCTTGGGAGCACCGAATTCACTCATAGACGCCCTGAGTAAACTGAAAAGACTCATCAGCTTCTGGAGTGAGGTGGGCTGGTTGGAGTGAAGGCCGCCATGGCCCACGCACAATGGTCCGCCAGGGACTAAGTGCGGAAACCAGACCACAATAGATAAATTGATAGACCTAAAACCTACCCATGTTGCTTCAGTTGTGCTTCTCGCTTCAGGGATGTGATAACTCCGCAGACAAGAATAATGCTGATCTTTAGATTTGGATGTTAGGTTTTAAGAACTTTAAATTAAGTATATTATCCACACTTCTATGGCATCTCTCACTTATATGGCAAGAAAACATAATATTCAATTTATTTTATTGAAAAGAACAATATTTAAAATAGCATGACTGAAAAAATGTGAACTTTTCTAAGTTCTACAACAAGTTTTTTTTCTTACTCAATGCACAACTAGGTAGAAACTTATTTACATTTGTTTTCATAGTAAGACTGCAGCTAAGTTAGTGACTAATCATTGTTATATTTTACTTGACCTTAAACTGCATAGAATGATTAACATTATGCTCATATTTTAAATGACTATACAATGCATTCCAAATAAGAATAGGATTGATTGCCATGTTGTGACGTCACATCATACTGTCAAATCAAAGAATTATTATGGTGAGCAAAACAAGTTTTTTTTTTTTATTTATTTACGAACAGTGAACAAAAAAAGTTTAATCAGAATCCAGTTCTTCAATTTCGCTCATCTCTGAGTTCTTCAATTTTGTCAAATTTCTTGCGATTTGACACTATGACATGACGTCACAACATGGCAAACGATCCTATTCTTATTTGGAACGTATTGTACATACATCATGTCTTGTATGAGACTGTCTTTTTTCCCTTTCACCGGTCCCATTGGCCCCAAAGCTTTGGGGCACAAAACAGTCCAGTCTTCCGAAATTGCGCGAAAATTTAAAATTATGGAGCTTCTTGAACTTAGCTTTTATAAAGCTGGTGATTGATTTTTATTTTTTGCATTGTTTATTATAATGAAAAAAAAAATATATATATGCTTCTATAATTAATAATATAAAGCTGAAAAGTTTACTTGGTTGAACACAGTAATCACAGGTACTACCGTTTTCAATTAAAAAATACTTTTAGTGCTAGATAGCCCATTTATCAAGGAAGGCTTTATAAAATCATGGCTACTGCCAATAGGAGCGAAGCAATAAGTAAGGTTGCGGATGAAACCACAGGGGCCAACTAGAAATCAATACGAATATAGTTACAGTGAACACTGCATTAAATTATACTTTTTTTTATATAAAGAACTTAAAAAATGTGTTTTTTTTTTTTCATTGTTAACTGGCATATAATATAAACTCAATCCTGTTTTGAGTTAGAAAATAAATGGAAGTTATCTCACACATTATCTTCATATCAGATTTTTTTTGAGGAAGTATTTGTATTGAATGAAATTTTAATAAATAAAAAGTATCGGAAACATATTTCATTCTGTAAAATGAAAACTGGTAATTTAAAAGATATCTCTTGACCCGTATAGATTAGAAAAAATATATTATTCGGACAGACACATCACAACGGTTATAAACACAAAGTAAAAGGGAACAAGACTGATGTGTTGAGTTTGTCCATACCGAAAGTTGAAACATTACCATTGAAAAATAAACATTCAAATTAAAAAACTAATTTGTTAATGAAAGTACTGATTTAAAAAAATGTGGCAACAATAAATTAATCACGGTTGAATATGTGATAAGTTCTGTTTACATACAATTTTCAATTTCCCTACATTCAATTAAACTCATTCCAATGTCAAGATACTTTATCTCATATGACATAAGGAAAACACGATAAACTCTACATAAATAAAAGAATTTTCAAGCCCAGTACACTTTATCTATGATAGTGAATCAGCTCATAACATTAATCAATACAATAGTGACATTATTTGTGTAAAAAAGGATCGAATAAAAACATAACAGGCTCGTCGTTCGTTAGGCATAAGTTAGCAATGGGCTTATTTAATCACATCTTTGGGGAGTGGTCAATGACAACAGAATAACCGAAATTGACATTTATACAACATAGTTGTAGTAAATTGTGAACTGTTTCTAACAGGATAACTGTTAGTGAAGCTGTACCCAGTACATAGAACGTCTGATACAATGTTTATATTTATCTCTTCTCAGCGGGAGGTAAACTACATGATTACTATTCGACACCAATACAACAGTTTGCATTGAAAATAAACCAAAATTGAGCAGAAATGCTTACCAATAGCGTATACTTCTCCATCGTCGAGTTTACGCCAAACAGTCATTGTGATAAACACACGATTATTTAAATATTATTTTTTTATTGAACAAAAATTCTGTAGCTCGTCATTTTTATCGAACCAATATTTGACAAATTGTGACACAGCCAGCGTGACAGCGCGCTTGCAGTGTTGCCATGTTACTCTTCTACTAATTGTTTTGGTAGCTTTGTGCAGCTTAATGCTACATTTTTAGCTTTAATACTTTATACAATAATGTATAACACGGGCGAAGTCGTTATAGTGGCACTTAATTATACATAAGGCCCCTTTCCTTCTTTCTTGCAAATCAGTCGCATTCAAAATGTTAAACTCTGGTGATTTATTGTTTGTTTGAATCGCTAGTAAGTTCATAACTTCATGGTATACTTGCCCAAACGCAGTGAATCACAGATAATATTTGTGCATCAGTTTCTTTTATTATTGCATCTGGCAATTCAAATAGGTCAGTTTTTTCAAATGGTTTTGGCTTGAATACTTTACGAAGTCTACATTACGAATTACATTTATGTAATGACTTCGTATAGAGTATTTAGCATAGATAACCTATATATTTAGGGACCCCGCAAACTGTAAACTTTCGATCGGACGATAGTTTGGTTGGTTGCTTAATCAGCATGAAGCTAAACTTTTTTGACGGCTGATTCTGAATCGTTTTGATGTGCGCACTTCCATACAGCTTCATACTGTTTAAGCAACCAAACTATCGGCCGATCGAAAGTCTGCAGTTTGGGGGTCTCTTACTTTAAATGCCATGATGAGAATGTGGATGTAACATAAATTAATAATTATTATTGCAGTATTTGGCAGCAAATGTATCGAATCGACCTTCTCAGCAAGCTTCACTGAGGTCGTCGATACCATAATAAAATTTTCAGTTCTAGTTTGCGGAGATCGCGCCTGTTTCAATGATTCTAGATAGGTAATTGAAACAGGACATCTTAATTGCGTTGACAATTGAGATACAAAACTACATCAATTTTACACAACAGTACCAACTAGGAATCAATTAGCTAATAATTAAAGCTGCCACTAAACTTCACTGGAAGAGTTGCTTTAAATACTGGCTCTAAATAGGATTATAATGAGGAATTAGGATCTAAATAAAAGTTTGAAATTGGTAGTTTCAATTTTATTTGTGCTTGAGTCTCCTTATGAACTGGTTGTGTTATTGTTTAAATTATGTCATCTCCATCATCATCATTTCAGCCGAAAGACGTCCACTGTTGGACATAGGCCTCCCCCAAGTGTCGCCACAATGAACGATCTTGTGCGTCTCGCATCCATCGGACTCCCACAACCGTTACCAAGTCATCGGTCCTCCTTGTAGGAGGCCTTTCAACGCTGCGTCTTCCGGTACGTGGTCGCCATTCCAGAACCTTTCGGCCCCAACGGCCATCCGTTCTGCGAGTAACGTGCCCTGCTCATTGCCACTTAAGTTTGGCGATTCTTCGTGCTATATCAGTGACCTTGTTTCTCCTGCGGATATCCATAGCATAGCCCTTTCCATTACCCTTAAATAAATAAAAAATCCTTAATTAATAATGATAAAATACATAGCCAGTCAGCCCGCAAGACTAGATTAGTCACGGAACAGACTTAACAAATTAATTAAAATAATAACCCTATCTAAAGTCGTCCTGTAGGCATGTAATATTATCATATTGAGTAAACATTGCCAGCGATAACGTCTCTGAGCTGCCATCCATCTCTCACCCCGAAAGAGCAGCAGGATACGATAATATAACATAAACAGCAAACATTTCGAACTACTAATAACCCAACCGTAGTCGAAACTTATCGCTAAAGATAAAAAAGCCGTTATCTGCGTTGATATAACAATTTTGGATAAAGGTACATAGGACTACTAGTATTGATAATAATTTTATAAATAATCCGCCGTCATGCGCCTGCGTCATATCGTTCAACGTCATTCTTAATTGTACACTATAAAAACTTATAAAATAGGTGGATAACAAAGTTCATGTACCTAAGCGAGCTTAACTCGAAAGTTGTTGATTTTTTATTCATTAGGGATATTGGACTAATTAAACCCCACTTTTTGAATGTGGAAAACCAGTAGCTTTAAAAAAAGGAAGATCTTTGAATCACACGTGTGAGCGAATATTTGGAAAATAATATATTATACTAGCTTCAGCCATTGACTTTACCCGACTGAGAGCAGAGAATTATCTCAAGGGAACATATTCCCGACTAAAAAGTATCCTATTCTGCTGTTCCAGAATATGGTCTACCCAAGTGCCAAATTTCATTCAATTCAATTTAGCCGTTTGAGCGTAAAGGGGTGACAAACATGGAGACATTCATACAAACTTTCGCCTTTAAAATACAACGCGTTTCAAATAAGAAAAGACTCGATTGCCATGTTGTGACGTCACGTTATACTGTCAAAATCGCAAGAAATTGGACAAAATTGAAGAACTGGATTCTGATTAAACTTTTTTCGTTCACAGTTCGTAAATAAATTAAATTTTAAAAATTTCTTGTTTTGCTCACCATAATAATTCTTCAATTTGACAGTATGACTTGACGTCACAACATGGCAATCGATCCTATTCTTATTTGGAACGCGTTGTATTTTAAAGGCGAAAGTTTGTATGAATGTCTGAAAATTGTCTCAAGGGAACAGACTCCCGGGATAAAAAGTACCTATCCTATGTGCTATTCCAGGACATGGTCTACCTGTATGCCGAATTCCATCCAAATCTATTTAGCCGTTTGAGCGTGAAGGGGTAACAAACATATACACATACATAGGAAGGACTTTCGTTTTTATAATATTAGTTTGTGTGACTAGTAAAGTGCCCTGAATCTGCACATGTTGTAAGTATTCAGTATTATTTATGTGTAGTGCTTAACAAACTTTAATTACTTACAATAATTTGTTTATGTTAACGTGTTTTATTTTTGGTGTTGGCTTCATTACTTATTCTTTCATGTTTCGTTAAAAATTAAAACACATGACTGGAAACCGCTGGGGGTATGGTATTGTTCACTGTATCATACAAAAATATTGTGGCGTAGGGTTAGATAGGAACATATTATAAATTATTAATACCAGGTTTAAGACACTCTTACAAACAAAGTCAAAGTCAAAGTTTTTTATTTCACATAGGCCTACATGGGCACTTATAAAACGTCAGAAGCTAGCGCACGGTTCCAAACTGGTCGTTTCCTATGGAGAAGAACCGGCAAGAAACTCCATGGTTACTCTTAACACCGAAACTTAAACGAAACTAGCATCGTACAGCTAAGGAGTGGAATTCCTTGCTGGAGTCTGTGTTTCCTGATGGCTACAACCTGGGAATCTTTAAGTCAAGAGTGAATAGGTTGCTTCAAGGTAAGCGCGCTCCATCGTCGACCGCATCGTCGCTTTCCATCAGGTGGGATAGCGGTTATGCGCGAACCTATCAAGAATAAAAAAAAAACATCAAATGACTTCTGTCGCTCTGGATGGAGGGAGAATCAGTCAGACTTAACCTCCACGCTTTCCTGGGAATATGGGTCTTGACAGACGGATAGGCAAACAACAAAGTGATCCTCTAAGAGTTTCGTTTTTACTGAATGAGGTACGGAACCCTAAAATAAACAAAATATGGATGATTTACCTACCTACAGACACAGACATTGATGTGTATCAGTATGGGCACTTATAGATATGATGTCAGACAAAAATAGAGCTGTCACAGTGACATATCTGCCACTCAGAATGGTCCCTTACCTAACACATCAGGTCCCAGGTAAATCAACAAAAATAACATGGCATTATTATTTTTAACTTGCAAACAGTTACCTGTGACCCTCCGACCTTTGCCGTGCCCTGATAAAAATAGCTTTAGGTACATAATAATAATAAAAAAAAATAATATCGCAAGTGCCTTTTTGATCTCGCACGGATAATTTTTTTGTTCTTTTTAAATATGGACATTTTTCTACGTGATAAAAAGTTTTCTTCTCAGGAGGCAGTACAAAATGCTTTGATACAGTTTGTCGAATCTAGATCACCAGAGTTCTATCACAAAGGCATAAATAAACTTCCTATAAGATGGCAGCAATGTTTATATAATAGTGGTAATTATTTTGATTTAATATATATGTTAAAATAAAATAAAAAAAGCTAATTTCACTTTTTCAGTACAAATCGGCAATTCCATACTGTAGCGACATCTATAGCGTCGCATAAGAACTAACCCTGCATCGCGCAATCAAATTTCTTCGCGCAATTAGAATTTAAAGAACAGCCCGAAATCATCTATCGGGCAGTTGCCCATCAGACATATCAACCGTCTGGTCGGAGGATCCTCCCTTTTCAACGGAGGTTTGTGGGACTTTACTCTCTGTTCCGCCTACCTCTAAACTAGTTTATACCCCCCGTGTTTAGCCCCTATTATATTATTGTTTGTCCTGTGCGAGTCGCAAATAAACGTTTTTCTTTCTGAAAAGAAAAAAAAAACACACACACTTTATTTTTGTGCAAAAGTATAAAGTATATTTACGACATTATAAAATATGGTTGGCAACCTTAGTTATGTCATCTACATTTATTTTACGCAGCTGTACGAGTAAGTGCGAATCCTTTACGGACCTATGCCTTCGGGCTCCGCTTACCAAGCAGAAAGTTTCAGAAGGTAACAGCTGCTATGATTTTCGACGTTGTCTTTTCCTTGGCGTGAAAATAGTTTAGTTAGATCGATATGTACCTACATCTATAGGTACATATAAAAGCGAAATACTGCAGCTGAAATCTCAGAAACTATAACACTTACAAACTTAAAATCTGGCAGGTACCTATAGATGGTCCCTTAAGATGACCTCCGCTAAGAATGGATTTTACGAAACTCCACCCCTAAGAGAGTAAAATGGAGATTAGAAGTTTGTAGATTTTTATTGACATCTCCCCAATGATTTCGACGCTAGTAATATATATGTCAATGCATCTCCCTAACTCTATTGTTTTTTAATCAATCGATCCTAAACTTTTTAAACCTTAAAAGTATATCTTACTAGTTTGCAAGTTAGTAGTATTAATGTGATCTTCATGGTCGCCACGATACTTACATAAAGAATCAAACCATTAAAATTCCGTGTCAGACTAACTAAAACCCTCCTATGTTCCTTCATTACCTACTGGGCCCCTACGATTTCTCCTGACTGACCTAGCCCTTTCAGACATAACAAGAATTTTACAAATCGGTCCAGATGTGTTCGAGTAATCTCCTCCTATTTGAAGTCGGTTGAAAAAATAAATAGCTGAGGTAAAACTAATGCTATAATAAGAAAACATGGTCGCCGGGAGGAATGCAGTTGCTTGTTTTCCTGGTTTTACAAAACGTTCAAAAATAAAGAATTTCTCGTTCATATTTCAATTATTAAAGAACGTAGGTAGGTACATAGCAGCGGCGATGATCAAAATGTTTGCGTCGTTCTAAATAAGAAAGATGTTTCCAAGGTTTTGTGCATAAATCGACAAAGTTAATTCTATTTTTATAGGTGGGGGCGGGTATGAGTAAAAGAAAAACTATGATATTCGAAAAGCGGTACTGAAAATCGTGCTACCCATGTATAATTACAGTATATAAGTTTTATTGGTATTTACACGAAAAGTATCTTTCAAAAAAAAAAAATACACAAAGCAAGCCACTTGCTTGCATGATCCACACGTTGCTAACATAAATATCCAGGCACCGCGCCGTATTACTTTGCTTACGGTTTTAGTCTCAAAGTGGAAGATTTAAGGTTTAATTGGAACTGCATAATTATATATTTACATTAGTCAATATAATCTCCAATAAATAGTTTTGTGATCAACAAAAGTTTGACTAAATTTCTATCTTCAAACATAGTGTACATCGGACTAAAACACACGTGTCTCATCCAGTCAATATTGAAATGTTTGCATAATTCTAAACCGGATGACTAGTTCCAAGCAATGTCAATATGAAAGTTTCCAATAACACTGAAGTTATCTCATCACTAGACTTGCACAGGCTCTAACTTTCACAATAAACACACGTTGCTAACAGTATTTGTGCAGGCACTGGTCGTTCGATGTAGAACGTCCAAATGCTTAATATCTTCATTCAAATAGAGACAGGAACTGATTGTTGAGAAGTTTAATTAATGGAGTTTGCGAGAATGGTTTGTTCTCAATTTCTAAATGAATGAATGATAAATGAGATGGTTTTCTCTGCAGTGCATTTTCTCTGGTTCATGGTTTCTGTGGGAGCAGTGGTGGCGGAGTGGAGCAGTGGTGGCCTAGTGGTACTGGCCCCGACTTACGAGTTGTAGGTCTCGGGTTCAAACCCAGCCAGGCGCAAGTAATTTATTTCATCACCACTGCTCTCAAAACGGTGAAGGAAAACGTGAGGAAACCGGCATGTTCTAGAACCAAAAATTCGAAGACATGTGACATTCATCAATCCGCACTGGGCCCGCGTAATGGATTACGGCCCATTCCCTCTCCTAGAGAGGAGGCCTGAGTTCCAGCAGTGGAAACATTATAAGGCCGACTATGTTATGCTATGCATTTTCTCTATGAGCAAAATTTTCAAGAACATTTCTAATGTTTCAGTAAAAGGCTCCGAACACAAGAATTTACTCAGACTCCTTGTAAAGTTGAGCCCAAGTTCTAATTACCGCTTAACAATTCCATATGTAGCATCCTGCATGAGGTCAAATCACACACAAAAACAACCAAATTCAAATACATTACTCATCCAGAATAGGCACCAGTACGGCGCAGGCCTATTACGTAAATAATAAATGAAGCAAAGTGAGAACATTTCTCCCACGATTTCTCGCACAATCCTTCAAGTAGATTTATTTAGTTTCCTCTGTTCTCACCTAAGGGACCTTTCGACTAATGTTAATGAAATTGTAGAAGTAATTGTACTTGGGAAATGTGGAGATGTGAGAATGTGTAGAATCTTATTTTAGGGAACTGAGACAAAAACGGCTTACATACTAAATGGTCCTTATTACTTGTAGAGTTTAATTGTTATAGTGCCTATGTATGCGACTACAGAATATGTTTGTTCTGTATATTTGTTATGGTCACATATGTTATGTTAGATAACTCTCATGGAAAAAAAATTACTGCCCATACTAATATTAATCAGCTGCAGATCGTTTTGAATAAAAAGTTCATATTGTTCTTCGAGGGATACTATACAATTTCTTTAAAGGCAATCGTCAAATAACTTCTCCCGTTTTAGATGGAGCGAGTAGGCGTATCAAAAATGTATTTGAATTTGGTTATTTTTGTGTGTGATTTGACCTCATGCAGGATGCTTCATATGGAATTGATATGAAAGAAAAGGAAGTTAGTGATAGTATGACGGTTGATAGGATAGAAAGGAAGAAAAAAACGTGTTGCGCCGACCCCAAATAAGATGGGACAAGGGCAGGAAGATGATGATGAGTAGGCGTATCAGACTTTTACTGACTAAATCCCAGTCTGTGTTCCTTTAATTGCCCTTTGCTTTCCAAGATCTAGGTAACTCTTTCGAACATACCCGCAGCCTTAGCAGGCATCGGGCCTACTGGGTCCCTTCAGTTTCCTTCAATCCTTCACCTGCGCGCTTCTTTTTAAATGGGCCATTTACCAGCTTTCTTCAGTATTACGCAAATATAAAACTCGTACCAAAATAATAACAGTTACACGGGTCGAACTTCTAGGTTAAGCTACGTTTGGCGAGGTTGGTTTGTACAAGGGTGACCATCCCGATTTTTAGGGATCTGAGGATGCGTCCCGATTTGCACTTGATCAGGACAATAAATGTCAGGATAAATAAAATAAAATAAAATTAAAGCCATCATTATTACAATAAACTAACCTGTATCGCATTCGCATCACTATGTCAAGTGCGTTCAAAATGACACACATAACTTCAATATTGTTTTGCCGTTTTTGTCTTTATTAACACGGTTGAGTTTACGGAGGAAAAGTGCCCCGATTGGGTGGCGCCGCCATATCTTCGTGGAGGCTTTTGGCGGCGGCGACCTCTCGCACTGGTCTTTGGTTCTGGCCATGGTCAGGAGCGAGAGGAAATGGGAAGCGGGCGCCTCGTTCCGCGAAGGAGTTGACTACAACCGTGAAGGAACGGACACCCTCACGCCTTAGTCAGGAAATCACCCTCTCACATCAATTTCCGGCTACAGTAAACCCATTGTTGGCAAATGACAAGCAATGGGTAGCTCGTCGTTTGAACGTCCAATAAAGACCAGACCCGAGTCGATGGCGTCGTATTGCACATGCTCCTCAAAGAGATAGTAGCAAAACTGAAGGGGCCCAGTAGGGCCGATGCTTGTTAGGGCTACGGGAACGTTTGAAATAGTGACCGCTGGCCCTGGTACGCACAATGGGACTGAAGAAGTCTGGGTTTTATTAGTAAAAGTCTGACACTTAGCGGGAGAAGTCATCATCATCATCTTCATCTTCCTGCCCTTATCCCGTGTTATTTGGGGTCGGCGCAACACGTTTTTTTCTTCCACTCTGCCCTGTTACTGTTACTGAGCGGATGAAGTCATTGGATGATTTTGTACCTCAAAAAAAAAACTTTATTAAAAAATATATTTGTTTCGATCTAAAACTCTAAATCCCGATTTGTTTTACCATGTGTCCCGATTTTTATCCAATCGGACCTGGTAACACTGGTCATAAGGTACGGATAGTTGTATTATTGATTATTGCCCATTTATTGGAATGTGGAGGCTAGATAGGGAGTCGCTCTAAGTAAAATACTGGTATTCAGCTACATTCAGTTAAATTGGAAGCTGACCCCAATATGGTTGAGAAAAGTCATGGCAGGCTTAACACAGTAGATAGATAATTCTATTTCAAGTTCAGATCCCGTAAATTCCTCTGTTGTGGTACCTTTGATGTTGTTATTAACATTTGGGTTACAATATATCCCGGAGTTCACCGTGACTTTTGGCAAAGGCCGCCTCTAACTTCGTCCTTTGCTTTCTATCCTTTGCAGTTTTTTTCCAGTTTGGACCTACTGTGAGCTTAAGTTTGTCCTCGCATCTTTTGCGTTCTCTATCTTCATTTCGTTTATCGTTTCTAGAGTACCATTTTGTCAGGGCTTTGCCCTATTTGTCCTGGAGACTCCGTAGCATATAATAATAATAATAATAATTTATTTCCAAAACTTCAAAATACATTACATCAATGTGGTTTCAACCCCTGAACTAGGACAACCTGTATGACAGGGGTTGAGGTATCTCCGATTACAATGATCCGATATGTGTAGACTGTGCGTCAAAAGAAATAAATTACAGAAAAATAAAAATAAAAATTAATTAATAATAACAAAATTAAGCTAATTGCTAAAAGCTCACAGCAAAGTTTATGTTATTAAGGAATAGCGATAGTGTTTGTGTGGGTATTTGTGTCTGTATATGTGTGGGTGTATGTGTATTTGTGTGTGTGTGTGTGTGTGTGGTGAGATGTAGGTATGTTGGTGTGTATGTGTAATAGTCGTGTCAGTCACTAGGTTAGATTACTGATTAGGGTTTCAGTGTCATCGTAGCTAAAATTTTCCAGCCAAAGTAATATTTCCTTTTTTATCTGGAAGTTACTCACATACTTGACTGGTTTATACTGGCTAATTTTGGTGTAGAGGCGAGGTGCTAAGCTGATATAGTGCTTTCGGGCAAATTGGCTCCTTACTCGTGGAGCAGGATATCTGTCTGATCTTTTATTTTGAATAGTCAAGTAGGGGACCTTAAGTCGGTGATATCTCCGTAGACACTCGTAAATAAATATTTTTCTTACGCTTAGCACTCGTGATTGCTCATACACTAAACTGGTAGGAGTTCTGAAGTTAAGTGATAGTAGGACCTTCAGAACTGCACGCTGCGAACGCTCTATTTCTAACATGTGGGATTTGCCGGCGCCACCCCATGCACAGATACCATAGCCCAAGATGCAGTGACACAGTGCTTTATACGTTTGTATCAGAAGTTTCTCATTGGCAACCTGTCTCAGGGTTTTGAAAATGAAGATTAGTTTGCGTGTTTTTTTTGCTGTGACTGAGATGTGTTGATTCCACTTCAAGTTTTCATCGATGGTAACACCGAGGTATTTTATGTTGTTCACTCTTTCAAGCTTAGGGCAAGCACACGTAGCGTGAATACATGAACCTATTAAAATGAATATAACCTGCCTATCTTCATTTCATTTGAGGATGTCTGTTACTCCTGTCCTAGTTCTTATGGATAAATTCCTTTCTCTGTCTAGTTTTTAGGGTTCCGTACCTCAAAAGGAAAAAGCGGAACCCTTATGGGATCACTTTGTTTTTCGTCTGTTTGTCGGTCTGTCTGTCAAGACCCTTTATCTCGAGAACGCGTGGAGGTATCGAGTTGAAATTAAAACCATATACTCAGGTCTGCGGTCCTTTGAAGCTGTGAAAAAATATAACTTATAAGTTGAACGAATAAAAAAAGATACGGCCGTTTATGTTGCAAAAAACGTGTATTTCGACACTCTCAAGGCAATCAAAATTCATAGGGCATAAAGCAAGGTCTCAAAGCATAAATATAGAAAACAATCTAAAAACTGTAAATTTGTAGTTACGTCACAATTTCGTCACAGTCTTCGTAACTCAATTCGAGAATTGAACTGTTTTCATAAGTAAGTTTGTACGGAACCCTTAGTGCGCGAGTCCGACTCGCGCTTGCCCGGTTTTTTAATACCCAGCATGCTTCTCTCCATAGCTCTCAGACAGCATATTTCTGTGGTGTTTGGAGAATGGAGAGAGGAAACAGTAGATGACACTGTACAGTTATTTGTATAGTATCTAACTTAAGTACAGTTCCTCAGGAAAAGCCTGAGTGCGAAGTTCTATTATTATTATTTTTTTTTTTTTATTGATATAAACCAATGCTTGACTGCGATCCCACCTGATGGTAAGCGGAGATGCAATCATTGATGGTCAGGCGCACTAGTTTATTAAGAGCCTATTCACTCTAGCCTTGAAGACACCTAAATTATAGTTGGACGGGAAGACCGCAGTAGGCAAATTGTTCCAGTCCTTCGATGTACGCGGTATAAACGACGAAGCGAAACGCGTAGTCCGGACCGTTGAAGTTTCAACAACGTAAGGGTGGATACTCGCTGTTCGTCGGGTTGTCCGATGGTAGAAAGGAGATGGCGGAATCAAGTCATGCAATTCCCGCGCACACTCTCCAAAATGTATCCTGTAAAATACCGATAGGCTGGCTACTCTACGCCTGTGCTCGAGGCTTTGAAAATTGGACTTAATCAAATCTAGATCCCCAATTAGCCTCTTCGCACGCCTTTCCACTGAGTCCAAAGCTGCTAGATGGCATTTTGTAGCACCAGCCCATATGTGACAGCAGTACTCCACACACGATCTGACCTGTGCTTTGTATAACATTAGAAGCTGTCCCGGAGTGAAGTGCCGTCGGACCTTTGCAAGAACGCCTAGTTTTCTAGCAGCTACTTTGGCTTTGGACTCAATGAACCGCCCAAAATTGAGGTCTGAGGAAATTTCAACTCCTAAGAGCTGAAGGCGGTCGCTGCCCTCCAGGGATACATTCTGAAAAGCAGGAGCCAAGGTGAACGGGCTCCTCTTAGCGGTGAACAGACACGCCTGTGTTTTGGCGGCATTGAATCTTACCAGATTGGTTTCGCCCCACTTGGAGACTGCCTGTTCTATTATTATAACTGCCTATTTTGTATTGTTGTTATATAATAACGTAAAAGTATTCGTGTGTGCCACTTTCATGTGGACTGAAATGGAAAGCAAATTACGATTTTATAAATAGTTTTTTCCTTTTTTTTTAGAGATTCCTAAACTATCGGAGTAACATGTAGCTTTAACTCAGAGCCAAAAAATGCTAGTCTAACAGTTACCGGGACAAACAAACGCAACACTAACCTTTAAATATTACACCAACACCAAAAACTGGCTAGCGCAACATTTTTACTGAAAAGTTCACACTGGGGCAAATTATTGTACACGTTGTGCCATCCCGCACATTTTGTTGTTTGAACGAAAACGCGACGCATTCCGTATTGCGTTTTAAAACTTGCTTTGAAAGTGTTAAAATGTTTAAGCGTTTCGAATGAGTATGTGTTTTTGTTGTTCATTGTTGTTCGTTATTTTGGCCAAAGGTAAGGTAAATGCTTTTGGTGATTTGTATTTGAAAAGTATGGTGTGTATTTGGAATGAAGATATCCGCAGGAGAACCAAGGTCGCCGACATAAGGGCCTATTACACTAAGCGATATTCAGACTGTCTTATTTTTTGTTCCGAGTAAGACCGGTCTAACCATTATTACACTACGCAACACCGACTAAGGCCCGGCGCACATTATCGGCATCGGCAAGGAAAAGGATCCTTCGGCATTCCTTAAAAGATCCTTCGGCATCCCTACATGCAAGCGAATACTGTCAGAGTCTATGCATTGGCATGCATGTAGGGATGCCGAAGGATCTTTTAAGGGATGCCGAAGGATCCTTTTCCTTGCCGATGCCGATAATGTGCGCCGGGCCTTAGACTGTCTGAATATCGAGATCCGCCAAATTAAAGTGGGAGTGGGCAGGGCACATTGCTTGTAAAACGGATGGTCGATGGGGCCGAAAGGTTCTAGATTGGTGACCGCGCATCGGAAAATGCAGCGTTGGAAGGCCTCCCACAAGGCGGACCGACGACCTGGTGAGAGTCGCGGGAATGCAGTGGATGCGAGACGCACAGGATCGGTCGTTGTGGAGACGCTTGGGGGAGGCCTATGTCCAACAGTGGACGTTTTTCGGCTGACATGATGATGATGATTTGAGAAGTATGTGAAAGCTTTTTATACCGTACTGCATACTGGAAGATGCAGCGTTGGTAGGCCCAGGCATTGCTACCACGAGCTCTTAACGCTATCCATTTTACGACCTAAACTGGACTATTAAAAGGAAGGAGCTATATAGGGTCGTAGTACTTCCTCACTGTCGCACGAGTACCAAAAGGTTCGCCAATGATGAGGCAAAGAACGCGGGTAGGTATCGCTATTTCTTAGGTCAAAAATTATTAATTTATATTTTCCCTCGCTCTGCGTGGAGCGAGAGGGAGTGCCAGACTTATACTAATTACAACCCACTTGTGTTTCTCCAGTTACCCTTTGCGTTCCCTATCACACTATTGAAAGGAGGCCTGTGTCCTAATCTTGGGAACGCTATAGTCTGACGCTAGGCTAGGATAGTGTCATGCTCGAGTGTGAGTAAGTGAGTTGCATTGAGTGATGCCCAGATTTAGTGTTATTGCAATAAGACCTATTCAAAAACAGATGATAAGATCACAAACAATGTTTCACAATGAAATGACTACAAGACCTAAGCAAATTCCAAAGTTAACCGAACAAAGCGAAGGGAACAGCTATTTAATGTACCTACCTATGTATGTAATTATTTACCTAACTTCGGTGGCTCAAAAGGCGCTTAAAGGGTCCTGAATCACAATCAAGGCCAGGGTGAAAAGGACTTGCACATTAAAATTACAAATTGTCAAGTACGCTCCGTACGTGCTACAAAAGTCGAACCCTATTAGCAGAGTTAAAAAGGGAAGGATGTGACACGGAAAGCAGCTGGACAAAGCGTTTTTATACCTTTGTGTCATTATTATGTGAGACCAAATTAGTACTCAAGAGTGAATACAAAAAAAAAAAAAAAAAATTACAAAAAAATACAACGATGATCTGATGATGAACTTCGAAGATATGGAACTGAACTCCACATAGAATCACAGCAGAACTGTCTTAGCAAGTAAAAATGCAAGCTTCAATGTAAAAAAAAAACACTCAAAAGTGCAAAATAACTTTAATTTCGGAAGTCTATAGGTGTTTCTATAATAGTTTTGTCTCTTCGTTATTTAACACCAAATTCCGAAATTAAAGTTATTTTGCACTTTTTAGTGTTTTTTTTTAACATTGAAGGTTGCATTTTTACTTGTTACGACAGTTCTGCTGTGATCCTATGTGGAGTTCCGTTCCATATCTTCGAAGTTCATCATCAGATCATAACAACATTTCTATCGGACCAACTCGAAAGTATACCGTCAAACGGGGTGAATAGGAACGCAGGGGAGAATAGGAACAAAACTTTGGTTAGGTTTTTCACATTGGTATATATTTATATAATTGATTTTTATCAAAACATCCGTTTTTATTACAATTAATGAACTAATAGGAGTACTTAAATGCTGGGAAAAAATGTTAATTAACGCGAAAATCCCCTTCAAACTTTCGTTCCTATTCACCCCTGCGTTCCCATTCACCCCGTTTGACTGTATATAAACTTTCAATCAAAAAATGTTTTCAAAATCGGTCCACAATTGACCGAAAAATCGGTAAACAAAAATACATTCAACCGAACATAGAACCTCCTTCTTTTTGAAGTCGGTTAAAAATACATATATTCACTCGGAAACGTCACCGCTTCGCTTAACACCTCGTCTTCAACTTAATTTAATTGTCATGGTCAATCTTTATGTTTCAGCCGAAAGATGTCCACTGCTGGACATAGCCTCCCCCAAGTGTCGCCACAACGAACGGTCCTGTGCGTCTCGCATCTATTGCTCGTAGAAAATGGTTGATGAGGCTGAAAGGTTCTGGAGTGGCGATCGCACATCGGAAGACGCAGCTTGGAAGGTCTTCTACAAGGCGGACCGACGACCTGGTGACACTGCAATAAAAAACTTTAAATACCATTAAGTATTCTGGTAAGTAGTTGATACTGTTAGTGTAATAATGGAATTACCTAATGAAGTATGCGAAAATTTGATGAAAAAGTCGGTGTTTCTATATTAGTTTTGTCTCCTTGTTTTTTAACACCGACTTCTGAAATTAAAGTTATTTTGCACTTATCAGTGTTTTTTTTTTACATTGAAGTTGGTTGTTTTTTTTTTTTGTAAAATGTTTTTTAATTTACATTTTTTAGTTACGGTACCACAACTAAAAAGTACCCCTCAGCCAAACTTAAATACCTTGTAGACAGAGTACATCTCATGACAATTCTAATAATCCCAAACATGGTTAGATTGTATTAATTTATTACACAGTTCCGGTGCCTAACTTCAGGCTTCATCATCAGATCAGTTCGATATATTCCCCCTCTTCTTTCAGTCAGTCATCGACTACACGTATAAACAAAGCAATTTCACATGTTACGATGGTTCTGCTGTGATCCTTTGAGGAGTTCTGTTCCATATCTTCAAAGTTCATGATCAGATCATAATATTTCTATGGGGCAACTCGGAAGAATAACATATCAAAAAAAAATTCAAAATTGGTCCACAATTGACCGAGAAATCGATGAATAAAGATAAAAAAAAATACATTCAGACGAACATAGAACCTCCTTCTTTTTGAAGTAGGTTAAAATATGTGGTAAGTATTTTACAGTCGATGGAAAAATATCTTAATTTATAGTTGTGCACTTTGTACTTTTGTTCTTTTTACTTTGTGGTTATAACCGTTGTGCTGTGCCTGTCCCGAATAAAAAAAGTATTTTTTATTCTATTCTATACGTCCGATTTGCGCACTCTGTAATAACAACACCATCTAAATATCTACACAAACAAGATGCTTACAAACTAACCTTCTATGCCTCATTCCCTTCATCACAAACCATTTAAGTATAGGACGTTGGACGTTTCAGTTCCTACACGACAATGGACTGTCCGGTTCGTTACACACGTTATAGTGATGTCATGTCAGCCTTTGATTGATTATATAAGAATAAGCGCCTGAAGCTTTCCTACGAGCATTGTTTCATATAATCAGATGCATTTGCTCTTAGATATAGATGAGTGAATTAGATAGAGGCTGTGATTTATTGTGTGCTATATTTATCAGAGAATTTAAATAATATTAGGTGGGTATTACAATATTATTATAGACGGTACTTTTCAGATAATACTTCCAAAGGGGCCCTTCACCCTGTATCAAACGGTTTAGACGAAAGAGATAGCCAGACTAACTGCATAGGATACTAAGGGTCTAATCGGTAAGGTAAGTAAGGTAGGTCGGTAGGTAAGGTAGGTCTAATCGCTATTTTAGCAAGTCTCACTGACCGCAATTTTGTAGTTGAGAAAAGGTTCGGCAGATTTGTTGCTGGTCTATTGGTCATAAGCGCTGCTGCAGGCTGAGCAAAAAATCCTGAGGTCGATTCTCGGGTTGGGAAAAGTGTTATTGGGTCTGGCTGTCAGATTTTTTTTATTAAATGACTTCTCCCGCTGTAGGGTGGAGCGAGAATCCGTATCAGATTTTACTCATTAAAACCCACCTGTGTCGCTTCAATTGCCTTTTGCGTTCCAAGGTAACAGCAACTCTTTCGAAGTTGAGAAAAGAGTCAAAAGTTCAAAAGAAAAAAGGATTTAAAACTAAACCTATATTTGCCCAACAGAGAACAACAAGATCAAGTGCAGGAACCTCCCGAACTTCCGAACTCATGTCCGGTGAGGATTTACGTCATCGTGTTGTCTTTCCAGCCACTCCTCAAAGAAAGGACTTACCGTCATAATTGTGGCGTGCCCAGCACTGGTTTGCGACAGTCACTGTCGCCATTCCACCATAAGATCCCACCGGATGCCAGAGCTACGGATTGCTCGAAGGAGTTACCATAACTCCCGCAATAAAGGGCAACTATTCCTTTAGTTGCCCTTTATTGCCCACTGTAAGTCTTAGCCAGTAAAAGTGTGACACTCCCTCCTGCTCCAGCCAGAACGAGAGAAGTTATTTGATGATTTTCTACGAAAAAATGTAAATGTTCCACGTAATATAGAGATGAAAATGGGAATACCTTGATGTTCAAATGCCAGCCTTATCAAACTTGCAAAGCAAAAGCCACAAATATCGGGATTTACACTAGGCCTTCTCTTTGCATAAATTTCGGCACCCTATTTCATGGTTCTTAGGTAAATATAACTGAAACGCGTGATCTCGTAGCCTTTTGAGGATTACGTCCGACAGCAACGTATGAAATTCTCTCAAAACAGAATGAAATACTATTCCGCCTTTTTTTAACGCGTGAATCCGCATTTCTGCGAATGTTCCCCCTTTAAATTCCGTTCATATTTGATCTTTCATGTATAGGACTCTTCTATAAACGAACATAACCTGAGTTCTTTAGAAATTCGTTTTGTTTAGCTTCAAGCGAACAAGGATTAAACTCACAAAACTAATCTTATACCAAACAAGGTTTCATTTAGCTTCATTTGGTGAATCTGCTTCCAATTTGGTGAATCTGGGTTTTGGCAGGATTGAACTTGACCAAATTGGCATCGCCCCATTCAGATACTGCCTCCAAGGACAAGCTCAAGCGCTCGACCATAGCCTCTCGGAGAGACTGGATTTGTGACTCTCTAGCTTGCGCGCTGGATTTAGAAACTGAACAATTAAAAAGATCACTGTGTGTCTGAATCGAACAGGTCCAGTTCAGCAAAAATGCCAGACAACTACGGGGTAGTTGCCTGATGCTGGTTTTCAACTGAACCGTATGAGAGTGTATGAACTAAGCGTTTCGCGGTTTGCCTCGTCATTTATAACTCGTACATCGAAGGACTGGAACAATTTGCCTGCTGCGGTTTTCCCATCTGATTATAATTTGTCTTCAAGGCTACAGTGAATAGGCTCTTAATAAACTAGAACGCCTCACCATCAACGATTGCATCACTGCTTACCGTCAGGTGGGATCGCAGTCAAGCACTGGTTATAAAAAATTAATAAAAAAGGTATTGAGATAGACTGAGGTATATTATAGAAATAAACTGGTTATTGGAGAAGAACATAGGATACTTTTATAATAATAATAATAATAACCGGTAGCTCTGGACACGGCTCGTATTGTTAAGAGGTTCCTTTCTCTAGAGCCCTGACCGCCGGTAGCTTGGACCCTGTTCCCGATACCGGTGGGACACTATTTTTTTATATTTTTAAATGTTTTTATTTTTATTGAAATATTTAAAAATATAATTGATTTCTTTAACTTTAAAGAAATGAATAAACGATAATAATAATAACATCTATTTCAGACCACAATAAATCCATAGAATAGTGTTAGTAAAAAAACTTAAAATTAATGTTAGTGTCTTTAAAAATACAATAATTATAATTTATTGCCTGCAATTGAACCTCACACTATCCACGCAGTATATAATACAAACTCGTAAATGTATGAAGTCCGGTCTTGTGACGCAGCATTGGGCAATCCCACCTACCGCACAACACGCTCAGGATGCCGTGGGAGCTGGCACGCACTCGCTTCAGGATCGAGGCGAACCGCTTTCGGATTAATATAATAAAAAAAATTAAATACATTAGTAATTAAAAATAATAATTAAAATTAATTGAATTATAAATAATAATAATAATTATTATAAATAATAATAATATCCAGGATGTCGACCGATCCAGGGTAATGATGAGCCTATTAGGATTAAACGGGGAATATTTCAGGGCGACAGTCTGAGTCCGCTTTGGTTTTGCTTAGCTCTGAATCCTCTTAGCACATTGCTGGAGGATTCAGGACTGGGCTATCGGTTGAGAAGAGGTGGTCAGGCCATATCTCACCTTCTTTACATGGATGATCTGAAACTCATTGCCCCCAAAAAGTTACCACTGATGGAACTACTGAAGGTAACTGAAACTTTTAGTAGTGCCATCAGGATGGAATTTGGTGTGGATAAATGTGCAGTCATGCATGTAAAGCGAGGGAAGATTATGGAATCTGAGGGGATTCAACTCTCAGATTCCATATACCTTAGATCCCTCTCCTCGACCGAAACCTATAAGTATTTGGGTATGTCGGAAGCGTTAGGCATTAACGTTGCTGACATGAAGCAATCGTTGAAGGAGCGCTTCTTTGGCCGCCTGAAGAAGGTATTAAACAGCCTTCTGTCAGGCGGAAATAAGGTGCGCGCCTTCAACGGTTGGGTCATGCCAGTTTTAATGTACTCTTTTAGCATACTCAAATGGACTCAAACCGAACTAGACGCTCTGGATAGGCGGGTCCGTACATTGCTGACCGCAAATCGGATGCATCACCCACGATCATCGGTGATGAGACTGTACATCTCGCGGAAGTGTGGAGGTCGAGGCTTTTTGAACGCAAAGACTCTGCACAACAGCGAGGTGTGCAGCCTCAGAGAATATTTTCTTAAAACCGATGTGGGTATGCACCGAGATGTGGTCGCAGTGGAAAAGGGACTCACCCCGTTATCCATGGCTAAAGAGGACTGGCGCAAACCTGTAGTACTGACTACTGATGACCGCAAGGAAATATGGAAAGGCAAGGAGCTCCACGGGCGCTTTTACCGGGCTCTTCATGAGCCTGATGTAGATTTCTTGGCGTCCGTGGCCTGGCTACGTTTCAGCGACCTCTTCGGAGAAACTGAAGGTTTTGTCTGTGCGATTATGGATGAAGTTATCTTAACGAACAACTACCGGAGATATATAATGAAGGACGGGACGGTTGACATGTGTCGGGCATGCTACCGTCCGGGTGAGTCTATCAGACATATTATCTCTGGTTGTTCTCGTTTGGCTAACGGCGAGTATTTGCACAGACATAACCAAGTAGCCAGGATTATTCACCAGCAACTTGCTTTGAAATACAACCTAGTGGATTCTGAGGTACCGTAGTACAAGTATGTGCCCGACCCAGTTCTCGAAAATGACCATGTCACGTTGTACTGGGATCGGTCTATCATCACTGACAGGACTATTGTAGCCAATACGCCGGATATAGTGGTGATAGACCGATTAGCGCGCCGTGCAATGATAGTCGATGTCACCATCCCACATGACGAGAATCTCGTGAAAGCTGAGAAAGAGAAACAAATCAAATATCTCGACTTAGCACACGAGGTTGTCGACATGTGGGATGTGGACTCGGCTGTCATTGTTCCGATTGTCGTGACCGCCAATGGCCTTATAGCCAAAAGCTTCGACGACCATCTGTCGAAGCTGTCGTTGCGCGGCTGGATCAAGGGCCTGATACAGAAGGCAGTACTCCTAGATACGGCTCGCATTGTGAGGAGGTTCCTGTCTCTGGAGCCCTAACCACCGGTAACTTGGACCCTGCTCCCGTTACCAGAGGACTACTATTTTTTATATTTTTAAATGTTTTTTGTAAATTATTTTTTTAAGAAATATTTAAAAATGTAAATTATATGTAAATAAGAAGAATAAAGAGAATAATTATTATAAATAATAATAATAATAAATAATAGGCTTTTGAATTTATGCCGGGAATACGTTCCTTAAAGATAATTATCGATTTTCATGCAGGCGAACAAACTTTTAGCAGAAGCAAGTTTGTGGTAAGTTGTAACGTATTTTCAATGCAGCATTATTTCCACGCCATTTCCTTTGGTCGGGATGTAAACGACTGTAGTTAGAAGTTCCACGATAGTTTAGAAGTCTGTTCATAGTACTGACTTGAGATAGCGCACATTGTTTATAGAAGTGTTAGTTTAGGCTGATACATATCGCAAGCAAGCACTTTTTAAGGGAAATGAGCGACTTTTTATTTTGAATTGTTCTCTTGTTTGTCATAAGTTTTGTTGGCAGATATAGCTGTTTACGATAATTATGTACCTTCTATTTTTTACGCGCGTGGAAAACTATGGGTCTTCGATTAGGGCCTGGTTTTAACGGACGGACGGACGACGAGCTACCCATTGCTCGTCGTTATTAGACGTCATAGTTGGGCCTCAGTTCTTTGGAAAAACTTTTTTGTCTAAACTAATATTAAGTATCTATAAACAGTTATGTTAATTTGTATGTTAGAATGAGGTCGTTTCCGGGAGTATGTACTCAACCAATTACCAATCATGCTGATAGAAAACTGCATTATCACTTTCATAAACTGTCTAAAAAGTTGGTATATATAATAATCTTTCTATCCGTAGGTATATTAGGTACTTTTATAATTCATTAAAATTCTAATATCCGTAAACAAAACTATCCAAAACTGAGTTAGCGCCGCTTGCCCCCTTAGCTAAGTTACGATCGTTTCGTTTGCGCCGAACAGCTTTGTTCTGACGTCATCTCAACGCTCAGTCACGTGGTCAGAACAATGGAATCGGAGGCGTGGCCTACTCAAGGCGTTCGACGCAAACGAAACGATCATAAGGGGCTGCATCGAATGAATTCTGTTCTAAAAGATAATTCGAAATAATTTCATATCCGTAACCGTATTTGTAATCTGTGTGATATTATTCGTTTATATGTACGTATCCGTATTCAAATCCAGAATTGTCAATTTATATTATCCTTGTTTTATTCTTTAAGATGTAATTACTTGTTCGACATCATTTTACCAAAAAAAAAAATCTCGCCACGAAACTGCATGTCAAAAGTCAACTTATAGCTCTGTTTACACAAAAGTACCAATCAAGTTAATGGCAAAACGTTCTATTTTCGATATTGTTGTAATTCACACAGTTTGGCAAGCCGCCACATAACACATCTGCCTGTGATAACCGCCAGTTTAAGTTTCGACGAATAGTTCGGAAACTAGAACTAACTTTGCATTCAAGGACTGTGTCTGCATTGTGCTGGGTGAACGTCAGAATGGCCGCTCAACAGTCGCAAAACAATGTACTTTCATTCTTCATTTTAATTTTATTTGAGAATTAATTTGAAAAAAAAAACCTTTAAGTGCGTTTTGGACTCACACACAAAGAGTTTCGCATTTTAACCTCTGTTATCTCTTTATATAAAAGGAGAAACTGACTGACTGATATATCCTCGCACACCTAAAACTACTGGGCCTAGGAGCGTGAAATTTTGCACAAGGTTTCTTTTTATGACGTAGGCGAGCACTAAGAGAGGATTTTCCAATATTTACCCCCTAAGGGGATGAAACAGGGGTCCAAAGTTTGTATGGAGAAATCTAATTTCACGCGAGCGAAGCTGTTTTCAGAAGCTAGTTTACCTATAATTCAAGATTATTTAGCTCTTGTGTGTAATTTGAAGTTATTGGACTAAATAAATATTATAATTATTATGTGAGAGAATAATATTAATTTTCAGTATCATATTTAAATATTAAAAATAAACTCTTGCCTAATATTATAAATATTTATATATATACACTAAATAAATAAACCCTTAGGAACTAGCTGAAAGTAATCTAATAATTACAGAAAAAGATTTGACTTTGAAAAGTATGGCGTCGAAAAACTCCTCCGCATCGTTGTCGACTGGTAATGTACTCAAAACACTGGCGGCATTGCCACGCTGTTTGGCAATGTTTGTCCTCTTCCAAGGTAAAAGTCAGCCCTTAGGACACGCGAAGGAAAGCTCTACAATTTCTTGGGCACTCGAACCTCACGATCCGAGAGTTTTAACCCCAAACGGTTCGAAAATATAATACCAACAAGGTTATAATATTTCCGCCGCTTGAGTAAGTAGTTCGTTTCACGAATTGAGGCTCGAAGAATTTTTCTGAAACGCAAAAAAATATCGCAGGATAGAAGATGGAGCTCTATTCACAATACAGTTAAGTTTTGCTTTTTTTTATGGAAAATCATCAAATAATGTTTACCGCTTTGGGTAGAGCAAAAGGGACTGTAGATTTTTATTGACTAAACCGTTTCGTTCTGGGAAGCAGTAATGCTTGTGAAGGAGGAGGCTGCACGCGTGAGGCAATGAATATTCTCACGCCCCAGCCGCAGAGATTCTGACGTCGAGCAACGGGTAGCTTGTAGTTCGGCCGTCCGGTAATTGATCGAACCGAACCCAGTCGTCAACAGCACGTAGTGATCCACGCGCTCCACAAGGAGATATCAGCAATCCGTAGGGGCCCAGCGGGGCCAATGCCCGCAAGCTAGGACCGCGGAGAATTTCTGAAAAGGAAACTCGTAGTCCTAGAAAGCAAAGCTCAATTGAAGAACACAGGTGTGGTTTTAGTCAGTAAAAGTCTGACACGCCCTCCCGCTCCATCCAGAGCGCGATAAGTCATTAGATGATTTCCACCCTTCAAAAAAAAAAACAGTTGCCCTTTCGTTCCAAGTCCACAAATCCCCAGCCCTGGAACTCCCATGTAAACCTTACTGCCGTTCCATCGAGGTAATCTCAGTTTCCCCCAATTGTTATGTATTTTAGTGGCATTGATTCCACCCCAAATTAATCGTCAGAGAGTTCCTAAACCGCTGTTCTTTTAACTACTTGTAGTTTGTGAAACTTCCGCATAACTTAACTCTTGGGGCAGACAACGAACATTAGACAAGAGGAAGTTTGTTGCCATCTTTAGCTTAATGAACTTTTGTTTTAGTTTACTTTGAGGTGGCTTGAATGATACTTACTATAAATAACACCCTATATATTGTTGATATCTTTCGGAAATTAGTGATAGTATGGCGGTTGACAGGATAGAATGGAAGAAAAAAACGTGTTGCGCCGACTCCAAATAAGATGGGACAAGGGCAGGAAGATGATGATGAGTTTGTTGATATCTTCTATATTTCGATCATTCAATCTGCCTAGCTTTTGAGACTGGCTAATACAATACCCTCTGGCAAGATTCATGTCCGATTTTCTGGCTTCCGACTAACCTTTTGACCCTATCGAGGTTTTGGAGTGACGATCACGTACCGGAAAACGCAGCGTTGGAAGGCCTCCCACATGGTGGACTGATGACTTAGTGAGGGTCCCGAGAATCTGATGGATGCAAGACGCATAGGACCAGTCATTGTGGTAGCACTTGGACGAGGCCTATGTCTAGAAGTGGACGTCTTTCGGCTGAATATTGACTAGCAATAATGGCTGTCTAACAGCAGGACGAACGTGCCTTCCAAGACTCTGAAGATTCCCGGTATGTTATCATCATCAACAGTCATCTACAGGCCAGCCTTGGCAAGCGTTGCTTAACCTCGAAGATGAGAGTAAGTAGATGACGGTAACAGCGTTGGTGATTTAGTGGTTGCCAGCGTCAAAGTACTGTGCATGGGGTCGTCGGTTCGATTCCTAAGTGGGCTGTGCGATTGTTCGAAAGAGTTACCGTGGCCTTAGAGTACAACGGGCAACTGGAGGATCACATGTGATCCTCCATCCAAAACGGAAGGGGTTATTTGATGATGTATGCCTATCTTTATATACATATAATTTTTCTGTGCGTGTTTGTCACCTAACTCCTCCTAAGCGGTTTGGCCGATTTGAGAATCATCATCTTCCTGCCCTTGTCCCATCTTATTTGGGGTCGGCAAAACACGTTTTTTTCTTCCTTTCTATCCTGTCAACCCATTTGAGAGTAATTGTGTATATTTGAGTGGGTCTCTGGATGGTTTTTTTTTTATGTGGGAAAATCATCTAATGACAAATCGCGCTCTTGGGTGGAGCGAGAGGGCGTGTCAGACTTTTACTGACTAAAACCACACCTGTGTCCTTCAGTTGCCCTTTGCGTTCTAGGTCTACGGATTTCCGTTTCAGAAAATCTCCGTGGTCCTAGCTAGCGTGCATCGGCCCTGCTGGGCCCCTACGGTTTGCTGACATCTCTTTGTGGAGCGTGTGGATCACTACCCGCTGTTGACGGCTGGGCTCGGTCCGATCAATTACCGGACGGCCGAACGACAAGCTACCCGTTACTCGACGTCGCAAGCCCGTGTCTACCGTGGCTGGTAGTCGGGGTCAGAATCTCGGTGGCTGAGGCGTGAGGACAATCGTGAATCTTTTACTGACTAAAACCCATTCTTGTTTCTTCGTTGCCTTCGTTTTAGGGCCCCGGGTTTCATTTTCACACTACCGAAAATACTTACACCGGGTCTAATAATAATTATTAGACCCGGTAGGTGGCGCTACAAAACGGTTTCTTAATTATTTTTCCTGACCACGCGCCAGCTTTCGGCAGGAAAACGTCTGCTGGGACCGCTAGTTTAATGTATACCTATAATAGATGCACAGAAAAATAATGGTTGGCTAAGAGTTCAAGCACACGAGCGGCAGCCGTCGACCTGTATGTTACACTTGACACACACGACTGCTGTCGCTAATTTTCAAAGTTAGCATGTCGACAGCTGCCGTCGATCCGTGTCGACGGCTGCAGTTTCCTCTGCCGTTAGCAATATGCCGCTCGTGTGTATAAGCTCTAAAGTGAAACCAAATCTTAATGGTCGCCTTCCCCTGATATTTTTCAATCGACTATCATTCTACACTATAAAGATACCTGCGGAGGTAATAACTGACAGATGAGGTTTAAAATATTTACGATGGATGGATAGCAGACGTGTCACGATAAAACTCATTTATCGTTTGGAATTTTAGTGTGACTACACGTTCGCGTGAGCAACCTCACCTTTGAACGTATGTACTTACTGTTGCGCACATTTTTCTCATATAAAGTTCAGCAACGTTTATAGACGTCACGCCATAACATATATATCTTAGAAGTTTAGGTATACAAATTAGATTAAACTAGCTTTTGCCCGCGGTTTCGCTCCCGTCTATATTCTACTACTCTACCCTACTCTACCCTACTCTACCCTACTCTACCCAACTCTACCCTACTCTACCCAACTCTACCCTACTCTACCCTACTCTACCCTACTCTATCCTACTCTACCCTACTCTACCCTACTCTACCCTACTCTACTCTACTCTACCCTAATCTACCCTACTCGATAAAATGTATCCTATGTCCGTACGTCGGTTCTGAACTACCTCCCCACCAATTTTCAGCAAAATCGGTTGAGCAGTTCTTGAGTTATAAATAGTGTAACTAACACGACTTTCTTTTATATATATAGATAATAACATTGTGAATGATTGAAAGTTTAAATACTATACAAAAAATAAAATAAGAAAAACATAATTACTCTACCAAAAACAAAATAAAAACACATTTATGTTCGATGACACACATGACACATGTGATTGCGTTTATGACTATGGTATATATTTGTGTAGCGGATAGTTATAACCACGTAACTTGAACGGATTGGAATCAAAAGATTTTCGGTTGCCTGATAATCTAGAGTTCTCAACCATTTACAAACAGTACGTTTACAATCTAATATCTGCAGTGGGTATATTGCAAGTGTTGTATTAATTTTGTTATACAGATATAACAGCCCCCCCCTAGCCAAGTTACAACCGTTTCTTTTCGATTCTCTTTTGTTGATCACCTCGGGTCGGCCACGTCTCCTATTCCTTTGTTCTGACCACGTGACTGAGCGTTGAGATAACGTCAGAACAAAGGAATAGGAGGCGTGGCCTACTCGAGGCGATCGACGAAAAGAGAATCGAAATGAAACGGTTGTAACTTGGCTAGAGGGCAAAGCGGAAAAAACTATAATATGACATACTCTACCCTGCTGATCCCCTACAGTTTTGCTGACATGTCTTTGAGGCGCGCGTGGGACACTACGCGCCGTCGACGAGTTCGGCTCCGTCCTCACCGGACGACCGGACCCAGCAAGCTACCCATTGCCAAAACAATCAGAGATAGTATAACTTTGAGTCTGAAACAAAATGATTGATCAGGCCCCTTACCATGTCTTAAAATTATCATTAGTCTGGTGTGAGAAAGAGATAGTGCTAAATACAATCTGTATAGCTCAGTCCCTCTCTAACACTGAAATTGTGATGATTAAGACATGAGTGAGGTACCTGCTTGAAATGATGTAGTATCATCATCATCTTCCTGCCCTTGTCCCATCTTATTTGGGGTCGGTGCAACACGTTTTTTTCTTCCATTCTATCCTGTCAACCGTCATACTATCACTAACTTCCTTTTCTTTCATATCACTGTTCACACAATCCATCCAAAAAAATGTAGATGTAGTATAAAAATTATAACTTTATTAAATTTTTAGTTTTTTGCAAACATTGAACATACGCAAATATCAATAACACTAACGAACGATACAAATAACACTATAGTTAAACAATTAATCAGCCTCCGCAAATGTTCAAACCGCAATTCTAATGAACACGAATAAGGCTCCCTCCACACTAACGAGCATAATTTGGCAAACGACCGTACATCTGGTACGGACGGCCGATAGTTCATTTGCCAAGTTCTAGCCTTAGTCGGATGACTGGAACTGGATAGTTCAGATTTAACTTTACCTTGAAACACTGGAATATCTATACTTGTAATAAATCTGTAGAAGTGAAAATTCTGTACATTGAAAATATCAAAAAAATAAATGGCAGAACACCCCCTGTGTTACTAGACCGACACCGAACCCAAAAACGTGATTAAAAAATTTTTGTCTGTCTGTCTGTTTGTTCAGGCATCACGCAAAAACTACCGGTTCGATCACGATGAAACTTGGTATAATTCCAGATACTTAGAGATGGTTATAGATTTGTTGTTGTCCATTCCAGGTTGCCTGGAAGAGATCGCGGAATGCGATAAGGCCGTCCATTGTATGTACGTATGTGTTTTAGTTTTTAGTTTCCTTTTATTTTTGTATTTGGTGTACAATAAAGGATACAATAAATAAATAATTATTCTTTAACATCCTGGGCACCACACTGAGTACTTTTTATCTCGGAAAAGTATATACAATAAAAAACAAACTTAATTTTGCGGTTCGATCCCTAGACCCGAATACTCCACCAACCGAAAATAATAAGTTTGTCGTAGGTTACGTCACCTGCAGTGGAGTTCACTAAGGGGCGCTGCACACGGCTAAGATACTATAATATTTTATCTTAAGATACAATATCGCTCGCCATACAATTCAATGGACTATCACACACGACGAAGATAATAAAAAATAATATTTCATATTTTCGTATCTCAAAAACCTAATAAAACCATTTTCGACTTCTACACGGACGAAGTCGCAGGAAAAAGCTAGTTCATAATATGTATCTATTTTGATTTGTATAGATAGTTATGTATCTACTTTTTAAAGCTTGTCTCACACTAGAAACAGCTCCTGTATCGTGGGTGCATTCACAAACACGTAAACTCACATACACAAGACAAACAAGCCGGGAACACCTATATGTTGGCCATACAAATGTAATTTGTCGAACCCGCGACATGCAGTACAGTAGCTCAAAGGTGAACCACTGCGCCAACCTTGCATTCGATGAACTTATATATTTGTCGTGGTCAGATCTTAGAATTGATCACTTCATGTTATGGCTAACTAAAACTGGCCAGATCGTTTAAATGTTAACATTTGATGATATTTCAATCCTCGTTTGGCCATATCGTTGATGTAGGATTTCTATGATAATAAAAGGTCATCTTCATACTTTAACGTTTAAAACGATCTGGCCAATTTTACTCGGCCATATCATGAAGTGATCAATTTCTAAGATCTGGCAACGTCATATCTACATCATGCTTACTAACTACTAAGCATGATGTAGATGCAGCTAACTGCCTCATTGGACTCGTGATCACCACTGTTGGGCGTGGGTTTCTGGGTTCGATTAGCGGGTCGGGCTATCTGCCACTATCGGGCTGATGAATTATTCGGTAGCACCCTGGAGTTTGGAAGTTGGTGGAGTAAGCCCGATGCCTCGGGAAGCACACGGTGCCCTAACCATTCTCCGGTCGTATCGGATTGCCGTCCCATCGAACTATGAGAGTAAAGACACAGAGAGTTTATCTGTGTTTGTGCCAGTCATTGTTGTCATTGTCGTCTTCGTATCCGAAAAAACTTTTTACAAAAAAAGAATAACCGACTTCACTAAAAAAAAACACTAAATGGATCATAATAACTTTAATTTCGGAAGTCGGTGTTTCTCGGTATTATTTGCATCTTATTTAACACCGACTTCCGAAATTAAAGTTATTTTGATCCATTTAGTGTTTTTTTATAGTGAAGTCGGATATTCTTTTTTTGTAAAAAGTTTTTTATTTCACACTTTTTGGTTCGATACACTCATAAACAGAGTGCCTATTTCTCATGATAATTCCAATTAACCCAAACACTCATCATCATCATCATCATTTCAGCCGAAAGACGTCCACTGTTGGACATAGGCCTCCCCCAAGTGTCGCCACAATGAACGGTCCTGTGCGTCTCGCATCCATCGTACTCCCGCAACCGTTACCAGGTCATCGGTCCACCTTGCAGGAGGCCTTCCAACGCTACGTCTTCCGGTACGTGGTCGCCATTCCAGAACCTTTCGGCCCCAACGGCCATCCGTTCTGCGAGCAATGTGCCCTGCCCATTGCCACTTAAGTTTAGCGATTCTTCGTGCTATGTCGGTGACCTTCGTTCTCCTGCGGATATCCTCATTCCTGATTCGATCACGCAATGAAACTCCGAGCATAGCCCTTTCCATTGCCCTTTGGGTGACTTTGAGTTTTCTGATGAGGCCCATTGTAAGCGAACCCAAACACTGCTAGGTTACATTGTGTTAATATGAAGTTCCTGTGTCTACCTTCCACCTTCCGGCTCCATCATCAGATCAGTTTGATAGTACCTTATAGCCAAAGTGCATCTCATGACAATTCTAATAAGCCCAAACACGGCTAGGTTACATTGATTAATTACGGAGTTCCAGTGCCTACCTTCCGGCTCCATCATCATCATCAGATCACTTCGATGATAGTATTTTCAACGTAACTATTCAGAACCGTTCATTTATTTGTATTGTCATAGTCGCTTAACTATCTTCATTGTGATATCTTTGCGAGTAAGAAATTCCTTTGACTATTTCTGGTCTTCTTCATCAGTTCCACTTCATCAAATGTTATTTTGTGACTGTAAATGCTTAAATTCTCGATGAAAATACTGAAATCACTATATGGTTGCCTATAATATTTGAGGAGTTCCTTCGATTTCGCCAAGATTCCATCATCAGATTCCAACTTGGTGACTATGGGACCATTTGGGAAGTATACCCTTTCCAACAAATAAAGATTTTTTCAAATCGGTTGCCAAGCGACGAAGTTATGCGCGAACAGACATAAAAAAAATACAAACATCCGAATTGAGAACCTCCTCCTTTTTTAGAAGTCGGTTAAAAATGGTATAATATTATTCTTATGTCCGTATTGGTATCCAGATACGGAATTAAATATATAGGTTATATTACCTTGCTCCTGGGATGTCCCCAGGAGCAAGGTAAGTTATTTCCTAAAACCAATGAGATAACATTAAATCGTAAAAGCTGAGCATTATTCTAGCTAAACTATTTGTTCTAGTCAGGGCTTGGACTGTTGCCAAGTAATTAGAGTTGAATTGCTTAAATAATGTGTTAGAAATTACATCGCTATAGTATATGGCTAATGAGTTTCATTAATTTCCTAACTAGCTTATGCCAGCTGCTTCGCTCGCGTGAAAATAGGTTTCTTCATACAAACTTTGGACCCCCGTTTCATCCCCTTAGGGGGTGAATTTTGAAAAATCCTCTCTTAGTGCTCGCCTACATCGTACCAGGAAACCTTGTGCAAAATTTCATGATTCTAGTTTGATATGTCAGTCAGTCAGTTTCTCCCTTTATATATATAGATTAGAGTGTTTCTATTGGTGACAAATAATAGTAGGTATAGTTTGTTTCGTAAGTGATTTGAAAGAGAAAGTCCCAAGTGATTTGTGAATCCAAAGTGACATTAGCCAATCAGAGAAAAGAAACGCAAAAACAAGAGAATTCTCTGACGTGCGCATAAGTTAGAAACTTTAAATATTTCTTAAGCTATAAATGTACCTATAATACTAGCTTCTGCCAGCGGCTTCGTCCGCGTGAATATTGGTTATTGCGGACGTGAAGTTGAAGTCGGAGATGAATAAAAAGTAGCTTATTCTAGCCATCCTTAGAGTTTTCTCCGTACCAAATAATTATCATCAAAATTGGTTCAGTGGTTTTACCGCGTAAGCGTAACAGATAGAAAAACAGACAGAGTTACTCCAAATAATTATCTGCAGCAAATAATTCTACATAGTTATTTTTAGGCGAACAGGCGTTTTGCGAACTACATCAAGGGCGGATTTAAAGAGGAGGGGGGAGAGGGCAAGGGGCACGTGTATTTTGGTGTACTGTAGAGATTCCATCACTACATCCTACAGAACTACCAAGAAGCAAATCAAATTATCAGAGATGTTAAAATATATTAATTACAGAAAGAACTTGAGTGAAACTCTTGTCTATTTCTGGCTGGAACTGCGTATTTTGTTCGTTGCATCGCTTTTTTATTCATAGGTACTTGAACTTTGCACTTGTAGTAATAAACTTCTTCATCTTTCTTTTCTAACAGTTATTGTTGATTATTTTGCCAGTTCGCCCCTTGTGCCCCTCCCAGAATAAAAGCCTGGATCCCCCTTGAACTACATATCTGGTCACTTTGGGTGTTATGTACTATTTGTAATCTTTTTGAGCTCGCTTGCTCTTTTATTCTTATTGTTACATTGATTTTGTAACTTACAGAGTCTAAGTTAGTAAACAGTAGATCGTGGGTCAAATCAAGTTGGTCACCCCTGCTATAGGGCGTCTCCTCCCTGCATTTCTACAAAAGTCTACCTTAAAAACGCCTCATACCTGCCAAGGCAGGTATATGTTATTATCTACCCTTTCACTATCATAACAGAAAGTTCTCTAATAAATCGCAAGTTTCAGATTGTTAGCGTCTAAATAAGAAAAGTTTCATAAAAAAAAACTGTTTCACAAATCAATCTACCACATATTGGATTGAACTAAAATCACGAAGTTTTTGCAATAAATCTGCTCCCATCTGGCTGTCAACAAGTTTTTAAAATATCGTGTGGCAATGCCCTAACTTTGGCGACTGTATTTAATTAAGTCATGGCGCAGTTTTGTACCTTGGAAAAGGTTTGCAGGTGAGAAAATGTGCTGATTTTTTGCTTATGTCACTGTTAGCAAGAGTTTACCGAGAAATGTTCCGAAACAGTGATATGCATTTGAAACATTTGGAACATCGGCCCAAAACATACAAACGGAACATTTGAAACATTGGCTCACAAGATACAAACGGAACATTTGGAACTTCGGCTCAAAGATACAAAAGGAACATTTGGAACATTGGCTCCCAAGATACAAACGGAACATTTGAAACGTCGGCTCAAAAGATACAAACGGAACATTTGGAACAACAGGTCAAAAGACACAAACGGAACATTTGGAACATCGGCACAAAAGATACAAACGGAACTTTTGAAACATACGCTCACAAGATACAAACGGAACATTTGAAACGTCGGCTCAAAAGATACAAACGGAACATTTGGAACATCGGAACAAAAGATACAAAGGGAACATTTGAAACATTGGCTCACAAGATACAAACGGAACATTTGAAACGTCGGCTCAAAAGATACAAACGGAACATTTGGAACAACAGCTCAAAAGATACAAACGGAACATTTGGAACATCGGCACAAAAGATACAAACGGAACTTTTGAAACATACGCTCACAAGATACAAACGGAACATTTGAAACGTCGGTTCAAAAGATACAAACGGAACTTTTGAAACATCGGCTCACAAGATACAAACGGAACATATGGATCAACGATTATTATCTCCTAGACGACATTAAAATTTTGACTTATATAATTAATATCTCTTAGAATAACAATTGCAATAACAATTATTTTTGTGGTTTGGTTTACGCACTTAGTCCTTGGTGAACCTTTCTACGTAAAAAGATGATGTAAGGTGTCAACAATCCTGCGCCTGATCTCTAGCCGATCGTGTCGGATATTACCATCCCATCGGAGTATGAAAGGTAAGGAACAGAGAGTACACCTGTGTTTGCATACGAACTTGTGCACTATATAATATCCCCTGTGTTCTTGGCTAATCTCTGTTGAAATTTATAAGCATAAGCATAATCAGCCTTTTTTTAATGTTTCCACTGTTGGGACTCAGGCCTCCTCTCTCTAGGAGAGGGAATGGGCCGTAATCCACCACGCGAGCCCAGTGCAGAATTTCTGTTGAAATTTGCCATGGTCGAAATCCGATAGGGGGGGATTTTTATGTTACTGATACAATTAATGAATAACATGCAGTACTATACTAATAAGAGCAGTGGTGGCCGAGTGGTAACGGCCCTGACTTACGAGTTGACGGTCGCGGGTTCAAACCCAGCCAGGCGCATTACTTTGTGTAATTTATTTCATCACCACTGCTCTCAAAACGGTGAAGGAATACATCGTGAAGAAACCGGCATGTCCTAGTACCAAAAATTCGAAGACATGCGACATTCACCAGTCCGCACTGGGCCCGCGTGGTGGATTACTGCCCATTCCCTCTACTATAGAGAGAAGGCCTGAATCCCAGCAGTGGGAACATTAAAAGGCTGATTATGCTATGCTATACTATACTAATGAGCCATTTTTTCAACCAAAATTTATTTGTTAAAGCTAGAAAGTTCATTTAAAATTAAGAGATAAAGAAAATTAAAGGTAACTAAGCAATTGATCTTAGTGAAATGTTACCTAGGGGAAATATCCAAGGAAGACCGGGAAAATGCTTTGGTTTGTTACCTAATGCTCTTCAAGGAGATTAGAAGGATTTTTGCTACATATTTGGAGAATATTATGTGCTTAATTCTACCCTTGCCTTGTTGAAACCTTTACGGTCTGGACGTTTCTCTTCATCGTTTATACCGCGTACATTGAAGGACTAAAACAATTAACCGAATGCAGTTTTCCCGTCCGATTATAATTTAGCTGGAGTAAATAGACTCTTAATAAACTAGCGCGCTTCACCATCAACAAATTCATCAATACTTACCATCAGGTGGGATCGCAGTCAAGCATTAGTTTATAATATACATAAAAAAATCTTGAAAAGATAATTTTTCCAGTTTTTTTTTCCTAAAATCTTAACAGAGTTTATTAATAAATAATAGGTCTTTACACCTATGAAATTTGCTTTTTCTTCTTCTTGCTTTGAAGTGTTATATGTCTTAGGATTGACTTGGAATTATAAGTTCAATTAAAGTGTATAATAAAGGTACGTTATTCTTTTTGTTTGTTTTTTGTAAATGAGGTATTTATTGGTTTGTTTGTGTTTTGTATTTTTTGTAATATCATAGTACAAGAGTTGTAGACAACATATGTTAGAGTTACTATCGACCCATGTTGGCCCGTTTTTAAAACGTGATTGGCTATTAACGAAATAAATTCATACTAATAAACATAAGCAACCAACAACAACAACATCAGGTCGGCAACCAGTCGGTTGTCCTTTAAAGTGAAAGCACGAGAACACCTTCGCAAGAAGTTGGTAGATTCATCACACTCTTGATTTGTTGTATTCGTTTTTCTCTCAATATCATTCTTTATTTGTATGTATGTATATAAGCATATATTTATTATTGTTCTTATTTCCTCTCTGTCAGTCTTCTTTTAAGCTGCACCTACCATGTTATATCTCTGCACCATCCTAAGTTCGACTGGTAGAAAATGCCTAAGGCATTAAGCCCGCCTTTGTACAATGTTTCATTAGTGCATAAAGTTTTAAATAAATAAAAACCTCCTTCTAAATCCGCATGATATCTCTACGGAAGCGACACGCACTTGGCCGGATTTGTACATCAAAGTAGAGCTTTTGTTAATTTAGTATTAAGGGAACCACAACAATTTGATAAGATTACGTCTTGATTATGTAATAAATGCCTAAACTACACGTTACACCTACGCAAAACTCTGAAATGTCCCACAAAAATCCTGCCATCAAGCCGGCCCGACCCCACAATGTCCTAAAACGCGCCCAAAGGCACTTGCAAAGTATTTGGGACATTCATTCACGAGGGTAAGACCTCAGTGGACTTTTTCGGTTTATTACGTCAAGTTTTGTTACCCGTGTAATACAATTTGGGACATTCAAAGTGTTTGTACAGAGAATTAAGAATATAATAAGGAACGTACTTTTTTTTTGGGTGGGAAAATCATCTTATGACAAATCGCGCTCTTGGGCGGAGCGTGAGATAGTGTCAGAGTTTTACTAATTAAAAACCCACTCCTGTTCCTTCTTTACCTTCGTCCCAGGGACCCAAGTTTCACTTTCACACTACCCGTGGCCCCAGTTGGCTTCGACACTACTGGGCCACTACGATTTGGTGACATTTCTTTGAGGCGCGTGTGGAACAGTACGCGCCATCGACGACTTGGGCTCGGTCCGGACGGTTACCACGGTTACCGGATGGTCAGACGGCAAGCCACCTATTGCTCGCCGTCCGCAAACCCGCGTTCCCGGTGGAAGGAACGTACTAACTTTTTACCGACGTACCGTAAGTGGTTACACTGTAGTTGGGACTAAAAATATATAGTGAATGTATGAAGCTTGAACAATACTAGACGACACATGGACCACGCCTGATTTGCACGTAGGACGACGTCGCGTGGCGTGGATCTAATGTAGCTCTACAAGTCTAGTTGCCATATAAAATGTATGGAGACTGTCACGCCCAGATCGGCAACAACTCATTCTATCGCATCAACTAACTTTAACGATAATAACCGATCGAAAATAAACATTAATTGAATTCTAAATTTAAAGCTTCTATGTCTGCTAGAAGTGCCTATGAGTTTTGATCAGTCGGTCAGTCAGTGAGTGACAAAATTAAGAAACTTTGACTATTTATAGGTAATTCTTAAGCTATTGGTTCAAATTGAATGAAATTTGAAATATATTGTGTTTATACAACGCCGGCTTGGTTACTGAAAATTCAGGCTTCTATACACAACGAATTACGAAGTTATAGTTGATCGAAAATGGTCTGAACTGTTTCGAAAAAAGGATGGTACGGTCATGCTACTTTTTTGCTCGCCTTGGCGGGCTAACGACCCTGGTTATTTATTTCCTTTGTTGACTGTTTATGGGTAAAATAACTAATTTTTATTTCTCCCTTGTGTCTTCATAAAAAAATCTACCTTAACCGTATCAGATTATATACGTCTATAGAGCACAGAACTACTTAAATTCCGCTTCTACTAGCGGTTAGAGTATTTCGGAGAAATAAGGCCATAAGTTCAGAACCACAAAGCTCAGGAAACATTTAGGGGTACACGCATATTCATTTCTAAAATTGTTTGCTTGTGAACCAAAACTTCCCTTTGATTTTCACCCTAAAAAATTAAAAGGGTAAAACAAATTAAATGTAATTGTGTCTTAAAATTAGTGTATTGCCTTTAGCTGCCTCATTGGTTTCCTAGTTGAAAGTGCAGCTATTGAGCATTGGACTTGATAAATGATAATATTTATTTTGGAAATAAAAATTTCTGAGAAAAATAAAATACAAAAAAAAGTACAACCGAGTTCAATGTAAAAAAAACACACAAAAAAGTGCAAAATAGCTTTGATTTCGGAATTCGGTGTTTCTATAATAGTTTGGTCTTTTCATTATTTAACACTGACTTGCGAAATAAAAGTTATTTTGCTCTTCGTTGGAGGTTTTCAGGGGAAGAATTAGGGAACATTTCCTGTCAACATGACCCTTAAATATGTATGTTTATAGGTGTTTTATTTAGTGTACATTTAATGTTTATTTATAGTGTGCTGTACACATATGTATCTGTTTAGTATATTTTTAGTTTTAAGTAGACTTAATTTATGTGCTTAAGTTTTGTTGTGAATTTAAAATTATCCTCAAGTGCAAAATTTCTTTCTCATTGTTTTGCTGTAAAAAAAAAAAAAACAATTGTAGGTTAAGTTTGCTTAGGTACATGAACTGTCCTATTTTTACTGTCTGTTGAAATTGTGTGTACAATAAAGAATAAGAATATTTCTATGGGACCAACTCGGGAGTATAACATTTAAATAAAAACCAAAAAATATATAACCGGTCCACAATTGAACGAGAAATCGGTGAACATACAAAAAAACATACATACAGCCGAACATAGAACCTCCTCCTTTTCAAAGACGGTTAAAACTACTTTTACATGTAAATTTATTCGTCAATTTAAACTAAATGAGGCCGGTGTTTCCTAGCTGACTACCCTGAGAAGAAACACCGATACAAACTCAAGAGTCAGTTTCTTTTAAAGTCCATACAGCAAACATGTTATTGTCGAATCGTATAAGAACCATGGAGATTGTTGTCTGAGATGAAAGAACCACACAGATTTGAGTGAAGGTGAGTATTCGTGTAGCTCAATCCAGGACTATTAAGGAAGTCAACGACCTGACGAACTATATCAAAAAAAGAATATTTGAGTAGGCCATTGTTAAACTTTATATTAAAGTTATAGAAAAGAAAAAATAAATTCACATATTCCCCACATTCACAATGATAAAATAAAATGGGTTTGGTTACCACGTCGGGTAATAATTTCTCTTGAGTTTTTTTACAAATTACTTTTTAGTAGCACAAAATAGATAGGTACAGAAGTCAATTTCATGTATGTACTTCACTTTAACCTAATCTGAATTGTAAAAATATTACATAGCCACAAAATCATCTTCTCTTTCTCGGCGCTTGACCGTTACGTTCCGTGTTACATTAAAACAAACCATCAAAATACAAGCAAACATCTACTTACCTCTCTGAAACAACTAGTAGCCTAAAAAACGTCAATTCACTGTTTAATGTTGAATTTAAACAACTGTCCACTGAACAGTTAGAATAAGGTTTTGTTGTTGGTACATTTTTCCACAAAAAAGTTCACAGACGCGTGTCTCGAACGGATAGCATGTTTGCGTTGCGAGTACGCTTTGTATGTAGATTGACTTCTACACCTATTTGGTAGTAGCCCGAAATATGAAAGTTTGTCCTACGCCTAATCTCTCACCGTTCGTGTCGAATTGACTTCCCGTCAGACTATGAGAGTAATGGATGACAGTGCACCTGTTTCTGTGTACACACTAGTGGTACAATATCTTTTGTAGACCTGGCTAATCTCCGTTGAGATTGGTCACCGTGATCGAAATTCGTTCGGGAGGATTATTATCATTGACTTTATTCTACTTTACCGCCTGCCACTATAAGGATATTGTACACTAAAGAAATTGCTTCAAAACCTAGCTAACTTGAAACGCTAATATTTGCTTAAATTAGGTTTGGTACACATAAATAGAGTCCAAAGACGATAATTGGAAATTGGTCTGTTGCGATAGCGGTAAGTGTTATTAGTGTATTAACTAGTGTTTATTCGTGACTCCGTTTGTGAGATTTGCGAGTGTAAGCCTTCACTTTTACAAACATTTATTTTTTGACTGTCGTGTCAGTTTTGTCTAAATTTTTTTAAAGTGTGGAATCATCAAATAGCTCTGGGTGGATCGCCAGGTAGTGTCGGACTTTTACTGACTATAACTTACCTATATTGTTGACTGGCTTGTTGATCTAGTGGTTAGTGGCCCTGACTGCTATGTCGAAGGTGGTAGGTTCGATTCCCACCCAGGACAAATGTTTGTGTGATGAGCACGATCATTTGTTCTGTGTCTGGGTGTAATTTATCTATAATATTTATGTATATAAAAATATACGAGTATGTTTATCAGTTGTCTAGTACTTATAATACAAGCTCTGCTTAGCTTGGGACTAGAGGGTGTTGTGTGATAGCTTTGGAATATTATTATTCATTAGTATATACATATAAATTATATTTTTAAATATTTCAATAAAAAAGTATATTAAAAATATAAAAAATAGTTTGCCGCTAGTATCGGGAACAGGGTCCAAGCTACGGTCTAGGCTACAGAGAATGGAATCTCTTAACAATACAAGCCGTGTCTAGGTGTACCGCTTTCTGAATCAAGCCCTTGATGCAGCCGCCTAACGCGAGCCCCCTGAGGTGTTGGTCGAGGCTCTTGGCTATTAAGCCGTTGGCTGACACGACTATCGATACAATGATTGCCGAATCTACATCCGACATGTCGACAACCTCGCGCTTGTCTCTCTCGGCTTTCACGAGGTTCTCGTCATACGGAACGGATATGTCAACAATCAATGTACGTCTCTCGCTTCGGTCCACCACCACTATATCAGGCTTATTGGCTACAATAGTCCTGTTAGTGATGGTGGACCGATCCCAGTACAACGCGATATCGCCATCATCGAGAATTGGGTCGGGCACGTACCCGTAAGATGGCACTTCCGATTCCACAAGAGAGTACTCCAGAGCAAGGCGCTGATGGATAATCCTGGCTACAAGGTTGTGTCTATGAAAGTATTCCCCGTTATCTAGACGAGAACAACCACAGATAATATTATTATTATTCCTTCAGTTGCCCTTTGTATTCCAGGGCCGCAGTAATTCTTCCGTACAATTCCATAGCTCTGCCCGGCATGGGCAGTAACGGGCCCCGTCAATTTTGCCAGTTGTTTTTTGAAGGTCAAATAATGAGCATTTTGTAGCAGTTTCCGCTTTAGAAGTGAGATCTGTTGAATTTTATTAGATGACAATTTTTGTATGAATTTCAAATAAAAAATGCACACCATACTTATATGACTATTAACTGTTTCACGGTTACTTCAATTTTAATTAAAATTGTAAAATGCGCTCCTGCGTGGTCACCTCAGTGGATATTGTACCAATATTAGTGAAAATTGTAAAAAAAATAAGGAAAATAAGAAACAAAAAGTATATGTTGAAAGCTATCCAAATAATGTCAGTCATGCTGACTCATCACTTCGTCGTGTTTTACTAAACACGTTATTGCATAAGTTCTTATTTTCTTCCGTTTGTTTTTGATCTTTAAGTCAAGGGACTTTGTAGAGCCTTGAAGGCATCTCGATCAACTCCGAAGAAGATGATGGGACGAGCCGCATAAACCCACAACGAGTGAATTAGGCACAGTATCCCTATATCAATTGCCCTGGGCTTCAACTCTGCTATTACAATAGTGTCAGAATGGTCTATCATTGATTTCATAAATTTTGATAATGAATTAGCAGATTACAAACTTTTAGCAAAATGACAGTAGGATCGTGCTGGAATGACGAATTTATAAAAATAGCTGACTAGGGTCCCTGGTTCAGGCCATGGTACGGAGTGAGAGAGAATGAGAAAAAAATATCTCCTGCGAATGAGTGATTCTAGCGAAGGAGATGGCCGTAACCATGAGGATATACTGAAGCCCTAGCCTCCGCTACAGGAAACTTCACAGGCGTCGGGAGTCACAGGGAGTTTCCTGAACGACACGAAACGACCGATCCTGTGCGTTTGCATCCACCGCATTACCGTGACTCTCACCAGGTCGTCAATCCACCTTGTGGGGGGACTTCCAACGCTGCGTTTTCCAGTGCGTGGTCGCCACTCCAGAACCTTTCGGTCCCATCGTCCATCCGTTCTACGAGCAATGTGCCCTGTCAACTGCCACTTAAGTTTGGCGATTCTTCGGGCTATGTCGGCCACCTTGGTTCTCCTGTGAATATTTTCATTCCTGATGCAATCACGCAAGGAAACTCCAAGCATAGCCCTTTCTATTGCCCTTGCGGTTACTGTAAGCCTTCTGATAAGGCCCATTGTAAGCGACCATGTTTCAGTGCCATATGTCATCACTGTGTGTTTCAGTTACTCTTTGCCTATTGGCACGGTCACTGTTTCAAGTCAGTGGATACGCATCGTAACGAGGCAGTATGACCGACATTATTCAACAAACAAACGGACACGCCCCATCAGTTCCATACATTAGTTAGGTCGGATCGGGTTTAGGTTTCCGTTCGTCTAATTCTCAGATGTTTACGTTTCGATTTTAGGATGTGTTAATTAATTTCTAATCTCCGTTTCAGTCTCTTGATGGCGTGTGCTTTGCTGCTAGATTAGGTAGGTCTTTGGGAATAGTCTTTGTTTGGTGTAAGTGCTGCTTAGAAGACTACTGATACTCCTCCAAGTGTCACCACAACGAACGATCAATTGCGTCTCGCAACCTAAAACCGACTTCACTAAAAAAGCCACTGATCAAAATAACTTTAATTTCGGAAGTCGGTGTTAAATAAGATACAAATATTTAAGGAGTTCCGTCAATTTTTCCAAGATTCCATCATCAGATTCCGACTTAGTGACTATTGGACCATTTGGAAAGTATACCCTTTCCAACAAAAAAATAATTTTTCAAATCGGTTGGCAAGCAACGAAGTTATGCGCGAACAAACATAAAAAAAACACAAACATCCGAATTGAGAACCTCCTTTTTTAGAAGTCGGTTAATAAAAAATAGAAAAAACAAATTGAAATTAAAGCTAAAATAAAAACAAAAAGTTGTGAGTAAGCCTGTAACGGTGAGTGAGTGTGTGCTGGGAGAAACCAGCTCTTTAAAAGCTAGACTTCAATTACTCACCTATTGAGAGGCTACAAAAAGTTTAGAAAAGACATTCTATTGTTGCGACGTAAACGGATTACATCCACTTCGAAAACACTTAGACCTACTGTCCATGGACGCGTAGCTTCATAGACGCATATTCTTCATTATATGCTTGGTGTACACCTGCTCACAGCTTTTATAAAAAAAACTATGAAACGCTGTCGCTGAAGCGGCAACGATACGACGGCACGACGTTGCCGCTGTGAGCAGCCCCCCTAGCCAAGTTACAATCGTTTCGTTCGCGCCGAACGCCTCGAGTAGGCCACGCCTCCGATTCCTTTGTTCTGACCACGTGACTGAGCATTGAGATGACGTCAGAACAAAGGAATCGGAGGCGTGGCCTACTCGAGGCGTTCGGCGCGAACGATACGATTGTAACTTGCCTAGGGGGGCAGGTGTAAACCAAGCTTATAATAACGAATACACGTTCGACGAATAGACGAGTACACATTAAGAAGCTATGCGTCCGTGGAGATCAGGCCTTACGTACTGAAACTTTAATCAAAACAAAAGATTACCTAATAACAAAGAAAAGGTACGAGTTAATCCGAAAAAAGCCGAAGAATCCCCAAACCGTCCCGATGTTAGCAGAACAGAACCGCAATGTCACCTGTCACGAAGAAATTTATCTTAATTACAATCAGTCTATATTTAATCGCACAATTAATGGAGCGGAGACAAAGAAACGAGGTCTGATGCTGGACTTTTGCAAATTAAAATCGTAATTGAAAATGAACATGCTGAAGGTAGATTCTCGTAAGTCTCACCATTCATCTATTAATATGAACAGCTAAAATTGGTACCTTTCAATATGTTTTTAGGGTTCCGTACCTTAACAGAAAAAAACAGGACCCTTAGAGGATCACTTTGTTTTTTGTCCGTCTGTCTGTCTGTCTGTCAAAACTCTTTATCTCGGGAACGCCTGGAAGTTGAAATTTAAGCCATATACTCAAGTCTGCGGTCACTTGAAAAAATTGAATTTCTGAGTTAACGAACAAAAAATATACGGCCGTTTATGTTGCAAAAAACGTATATTCTCAAGGGAATCAAATTCATAGGGTACTTCCCGTTGACCTAGAATCTTGAAATTTGGCGTGAAAAAATCTGAAAACTGTAAATTTGTAGTTATGTCACAAAAAAACTTTTATGCGATTCGGAAAAATCTTCGTAACTCAATTTGGGAATTGAACTGTTTTCGTAGGTAAGTTTATACGGAATCCTAAGTACGCGAGTCCGACTCGCACTTGCCCGGTTTTTTAAATTCTTCTTTCTCAATTTTATATTTCATACTAATTCCAATATTGGTATGATTTTTGTACCAGCCACAAATCTGTCTCCATTCGTTTAGTCCATACAAAGGTTGTACACTTGTTTTTGTAAAAGTTTATCCTGTTCACATAAGAGGTGTATCATATTCAGTACCAAATTTCAAGAAAGGCAATTTTTTTACTTTTATAATACTATGCAGTTGTTGATTTCATAAGTTATCTATATTCAATCCTTTTTAACCGACTTCTAAAAAAGAAGGAGGTTCTCAATTCGGATGTTTGTATTTTTTTTTTTATGTTATGTTTTAAATTATTTTTTCGTTAGAAAGGGTATACTTTCCAAATAGTCCCATAGTCACCAAGTCAGGATCTGATGATGGAATCTTGGCGAAATCGAGGGAACTCCTTAAATATTATAGGCAACTGCATAGTGATTTTGGTATTTTCATCGAGAACTTAAGCATTTACAATCAAAAAGTAACATTTGATGAAGTGAAACTGATGAAGAAGATCAGAAATGGTCAACGGAACTTTATACTCGCATAGATATCACAATGAAGACCGTTAAGCGACTATGATAATACAAATAAATTAATGGTTTTGAATAGTTCCGTCGAAAATGGTATCATCAAATGGATCTGATGATGATGGAGCCAGAAGGTAGGCTCTCCGTCATTAATCAATGTAACCTAGCCGTGTTTACGCTTATTAGAATTGTCATGAAATGCACTTTCGCTATAAGGTACTATCGAACTGATCTGATTATGGAGCCGGAAGGTAGAAGGTAGACACAGGAACTTCATAATAAAACAATGTAACCTAGTAGTGTTTGGATTAATTGGAATTGGCATGAGAAATAGGCACTTAAAGTGCCTAAGTGTATCCCAACTAAAAAGTGTGAAATAAAAAACTTAAAAAAAAAATATAACCGACTTCACTAAAAAAAACACTAAAACGATCAAATAACTTTAATTTCGGAAGTCGGTGTTAAATATGATATCTACAAATAATACCGAGAATCACCGACTTCCGAAATTAAAGTTATTTTGATCGTTTTAGTGTTTTTTTTAGTGAAGTCGGTTATCTTTTTTTTGTAAAAAGTTTTTTATTCAATATACCTTTGTTGGGATGGGCAAGAAAAGCCTAAAAAAAAAACTAGTTTTCAGTCAAATGAAAAACCAACCTGCCTAGCCTTCTCCCCACTAAGATTTTGAAGATTCTTTTTTTTAGAAAGCCTACAATTTCTTGGACATGAAGGTGATACTCCGCCGAAGGCATGAGGAAGTATAGACGCGTGGTGACAAACTGGTGTAGTAAAGGTTACGTTGCCGGTCGTGGCTCTGTTAGGTCTTGGTCGTGGAATGTTGAGATCCTTTTATGAGAATGTTATTTCACCAGAGGCTGTGAAAAGGGAAAGCCAGAATACTTGTGAAGTTTTGCATTAGGCGCACCGGGCTTCGGAGAAGGGCGAGCCCTTTTCCAGTCCACTTAAGAAAATTCAGCCAAGGTCGACGAATTCGGGGATAGTATTCTACTTGGAACGACTGTCTATATAACTTCCACACCTCAGCAACTAGGTAACACTGAACGACTGTCAAAGACTTTAAAATGACACTTAACACTTGACTAAGCTTTGCTTTAATTTGAAGATCGATCCGTTCAACTGTGACTCAGAAACGAGATTCACGTGTTTTTAATAAAATTAATGTTTTTTTTTAAACTCACATAAACTCTGAGAAGATTTTTACGGCAATGTGTAAACGTCCTCATATTTTCTTTTGCACTAGAGAAAGCTTTTAAGAAATACCGACGATAATTTTCTTAATTTATGATGGACGAATAAAATATCTCAAAATTAAGGAGTAACCAAGAAAGTCTCACAATTTTCCTCAACAGCCTTTTAGTTAGACCAACAATTTTTGTCTCACTTTACCAAACTCTTTTAATGCACTTCAACTGTTCAAATAAATTTGCCACCATGTGTACAAGCACTAAGAAAGTTGAGAACAACAAAGCGGCGATACTGTTTACTTTTCTACAGTGAATTGTTTAGCTTGCTCGCCAGTGTACTTACGACATGTAATATACAGAGTAAATTATTCTGGCGGTTGTGTCAAATATTTGGACCCGTTTGCAAGCTGAGGAATGTTGGATCATGAATTCATGGTTTAGTTGAATAAATATTAAATGTGTGCAAGATTTAGTGCGATGAGTATCAGAGCTTCTTGCGAGAAGGTTTGTCGGGGATATTATTATCACAATTTCATTGCCCTAGTGCTTTAATGGCTAACCGACCAATTTTAGCAAAATTGCCTCTTTTATTTCAAAGTGTCTACAGCAACTAATCTCTGTGTGAGTGTTGAGCGTTTATTTTTAAAATAAACAAAATTACATGTTATTCTACATGTTTCTATTGTGTGAAAAAAATGATTGAACATCTGATTATATCCATAAGTTTCTTAAAAAAAAGTGTCTCCTACGCACTAGAGCGGTGATTTGAAATTACCTCCATATTTCTGGCCTCAAATAGCTTTTTTTGTGGTGGGGAATCATCAAATTCATAACTCCTCCCGATCTGGGTAGAGCGAGAGAGAGTTTAAGGTTGACTTTCCATTGACGCGGAGCGAGGAAGCGGAGCGAAGCGGAGCGAAGCGACAGATTAACGCGGAGACACTGAAAACCTCCTTTTTTTGACGTGAAAAATCATCAAACAGCTCCTGTCGCTCTGGGTAGAGAGAGAGTCTAAGGCTGCCTGTCCATTGATGCGGAGCGAGATACTATAAAGCGGAGACGCGGATAGTTCTAGGCCGAGTACACGCACGTCCCCGCAGTTACAATACCACTTCTCCACTCTGTTTCTACGCTCCGCTTCCCCACACCGCTTTTCGGTTAGAAACTAGTTAACAAATATGTGCCCACTAAAGCGGTACGGAGATTTTATGCAATTCTATTGGTTAATATTGACAGCTTCGCTCCGCTCTACTCCTTGACCAGACTACTTGTCCTCTAGAGTGGAGACACTCTAGAGGACAAGTAGTCTAACATTTTTACTGACTAAAACCTACATATGTTTCTTAGTTTAGTCTTTCACTTAATCCAGCACCCAACACTACCTACCTCCTTCTATTGTCATAAAGTTAATATTCTCTACACACGCCCATATTTGGATCACAGCCCATTCAAATTAGAGATGTTATGGAGCTCCGTAACCGAAATTATCGGATATCCGGAATAAAAACACTGGCCAAGTGCGAGTCGGACTTGAGCACGAAGGGTTCTGTACATAGCTATACAACATTTGACACTATAGTTTAACTTTTTTTTTAGTTTTAGGCAACAGAAATACATCATGTGTGAAAGTCTCAAAAAATATTATTATTATTTTCAAATCCAAAACCGGTTTAATATTATCCTATACCGTACCACTACCAAACCACCACCACCACCACCATACCATCATACCACTACCACTATTTATTTATTTATTAAATGATTTATTCACACAAAAGCACAGAGGCGAATTTAACGCCTTAGGCACTATATACCATACCATACCACCACACCACTATCATTCCACCACCACCATACCATCCCACCATTACCAAATTTTTATTATTCGGTTTATTATTTCCGTAAGCAGATCCAAAACTTCAAATCCGAAACTTCACTGATTAAAAGTTTTGGTAAAATAAGTACCCGATTACTGTCAAGCACATTCAGGCATACTGACCATTACTCTCAAATTATTAAATAATATTATGTTAATTTAGAGATACGAGTAGGAACAATCTATGGCAAAAATCCAAGTTGGAAAGAAAAGTAAAAAATTGTTCCTTGCCAAGAATTTGGGAGAAATTATTGACTTGCTTATATTGTTATTGGATCAAATTGGACAATTGCCTGTCATCATCATCATCATTTATTTATATAATCTGCCTACAACCACGATTACGTCTACCTCGGACAGACAGTCCAGTTGGGCAGATCTAATTTCGAGAAAGAGGTCAACCATCGAATCCGAATCGACTGGGCAGCGTTCGGGAAGCTGCGAGGTATCTTCTCGTCTAACATACCACAGTGTCTCAAGACAAAAGTCTGCGACCAGTGCGTGTTGCCAGTGATGACATTAGAAGGTTTAAAGTCACCCAAACGGCAATGGAGCAGTAGTGACTTACGAGTTGTAGGTCATGGGTTCAAACCCAGCTAGGCTCATTATTGTCTGTAATTTATTTTATAACTTTGCTTTCAAAACTGTAAAGGAAAACACGAGGAAATCGGCAAGTCCAAGAACTAAACATTCGAAGACATGTGATATCCACCAACCTGCACTGGGCCCGCGTGGTGAATTACAGCCCCTTCCCTTTCTTGGAGAGAAAGCCTGAGTCCCAGCAATGGGAACATTAAAAGGCTGATTCTGGTATTGTGCTAGAAACATACTTAGCAACGCTGCCACACGTATCCCACGTAAGTCGTCTGTTCTCAAACAAACTCAAGAGTCTAGTTATCATAATACATTGCATACGTGGAACATGTGGGCTCAGATTGACTTTAGCTTTATCCTTTTACCTGCTTACTAAAATACTCATCATTGTTCCAAAAATGTTGAATGAACATCTAGAAGAAATCTGCCATGTCCTAGAACCAACAATTCCAAATCATGTGACATCCATCAACCCGCACCGCGCCCGCGTGGTGGATTACGGCCCATTCCTTCTCGTAAATAGTAGAATTCCTGAACATTGTAATGCTGCCATGGGAACATCGTAATGCTGATTATAGTGATTATGTTATGCCTGTATTGTATTTTTAATTACCGCTCTAAAGAAGTCCTGTAGCGAACTAAGTAGGTTTGTCTTAAGCTTGAAATAATTGAGAATGAACATCGGTCTTAAATGGTTATGTCACACTTTCCAACTGCGATTCGATTTTATTAAACTCTTGAAACTTGAACTCAGCAAATTATTGTAATAGGATAACGTTCATACAGAGATTGCTTTTTACAAACTTTACAAAAACAAATAATTTTACCTTTTTTATTGTTCCGTTGTTGTTAAAGGAAAAAACGGAAGCCTTATAGGATCTTTTTGCTGTCCGTCCGTCTGTCTGTATGTCTGTTTGTCAAGACCCTTTATCTCGGGAACGCATGGAGATATCGAGTTGAAATCAAAACCATATACTCAAGTTTAAAATCAAACTTCTGAGTTAATGAAAAAAAAAGATACGGCCGTTTATGTGGCAAAAAACGTAAAATATTTCGACACTCATAAGGGAAACAAAATTCATAGGGTACTTCCGTTGACCTAGAATCCTGAAATTTGGCATGAAGCAAGGTCTCAAAGTACAGAAAAAAATCTAAAACCTGTAATTTTGTAGTTACGTCACAAAAAAAAAAACTTTATTTGCAATTCAGAAAAATCTTCGAAACTCAATTCGGAAATTGAACTATTTACATAGTTTGTACGGAACCCTCAGGGCTCGAGTCCGACTCGCACTTGCCCAGTTTTGTAATAAAACCGCTCCTTTAAGTATAAAAAAAACTTTTTACAAAAAAAAGATAACCGACTTGACTAAAAAAAACACTAAAAGGATCAAAATAACTTTAATTTCGGAAGTCGTTGTTTCTCGGTATTATTTGTATCTTATTTAACACCGACTTCCGAAATTAAAGTTATTTTGATCCTTTTAGTGTTTTTTTTAGTGAAGTCGGTTATCTTTTTTTTGTAAAAAGTTTTTTATTTCACACTTTTTAGTTGGGATACACTTATAAATAGAGTGCCTATTTCTAATGACAATTCTAATTAATCCAAACACTACTAGGTTACATTGTTTTATTATGAAGTTCCTGTGTCTACCTTCCACCTTCCAGCTCCATCATCATATCAGTTCGATAGTACCTTATAGCCAAAGTGCATTTCATGACAATTCTAATAAGCCCAAACACGGCTAGGTTACATTGATTAATGACGAAGTTCTAGTGCCTACCTTCTGGCTCCATCATCATCATCAGATAAATTTGATGATACCATTTTCAACGGAACTATTCAGAACCATTAATTTTTTTGTATTATCATAGTCGCTTAGCTATCTTCATTGTGATATCTATGCTAGTATGAAGTTCCGTTGACCATTTCTGATCTTCTTCATCAGTTCCACTTCATCAAATGTTACTTTTTGACTGTAAATGCTTAAGTTCTCGATGAAAATACCAAAATCACTATGCAGTTGCCTAAAACATTTGAGGAGTTCCCTCGATTTCGCCAAGATACCATCATCAGATCCTGACTTGGTGACTATGGGACCATTTGGGAAGTATACCCTTTCTAACGAAAAAATAATTTTTCAAATCGGTTGGCAAGCGACGAAGTTATGCGCGAAAAAACATTAAAAAAAAAATACAAACATCCGAATTGAGAACCTCCTTCTTTTTTAGAAGTCGGTTAAAAATAATACATTTATTACTCAATCCTTTTAAACTGTCAAGAAGTCAGTCGGTCAGAAAAATATTCCTAATTGCACATTTCAAATCGTAAATCTCTATGGAGGAGAATGTGTATGAAAGTCCATGGAAACTTTTTAATACACAGTTTTGAATTTTTGGGTTGATTATTATTATTATTTGGATTTTTGTGATTTTAATGTATTGTTTTTTTTTTTCAATTATTTTTTATATTACAGGCTCACATCACCACTATCTTGCCTGAAGGTGAGCGATGACGTGTGACGGAGCATGTTTTCCTAGAAGTAACCTATTCACTCTTGACTTAAGACACCTAGATTGTAGCTGTCAGGAAACACAGAATCCGGCCGGGAATTCTAGTTCTTCTAAGCTCATCAGTGCTTCTTCAGTTACTCTTTGCGGTCTAGGGACGCAGTAACTCTTTCAAACTGTAAAATAGATTCAGACTTGTCATAATTAAAAATCAGAAAGACACGTAAGCTCCAACTCATTCACTAGTCGACATCGGAACAATAAACGCCCGACACCAATATAGAATACAGAATACAACAATAATATTATGGAAATCGGACCCAAACTGGCGGTTCGGTTGCAGTAAAAGAAACGTCAACAAAAGTATAACCTTCTTTATGTGAAATACAAAACACAATTTGCATTTGACAAAATCGTCACGTCCCCGTACAATGTAAAAGACCCTGACCACAGAGCAACGAATGCCTCTGCGGGCTCTCCTAAAGAAGGCATTCTTATTCTCTTATATTCTTTATTGTACATAAAATAATTTATTTAAAAAAATGGACAGTTGATGTACAAAGGCGAGCTTAACCCACAATTGGGCTTTCTTACAGCAAACCTAAAATTTACTTTCTAAGATTTTTTTTTTAAGACATTTTCTTTACTTTCCACACAAATCAACCGTATCAGTGAGTGTCACCGTTTACGTGTAGAAATATACGGCTCGTTACATGTATGAATATTTCTTTGGCATGCCCTAAAACCCAAAAGGGCTTTTTAAATTGAGAGGTGTTGTTAGATTTGTCTTGCTGTGAGAGCGGCACTGGGCAAAACAAATAAAAAAAAAATTGCTGATTTTTGGAGCTAAATTACGTTTTTAATTGTTTTTTTTTCATTACATAGTCATATAGGATATCTAAAAGACAATTTCAAAAGTATTATTTATTAAAAATGTAGGAAATAAAAAAATGATAGTGCAAAAAACGACTCAAACATTCTAAACAAGTCACTTTAAGCTGTCTGATGCATTTGATTGCGTCAAATCTATGATTGAACTGGAATAAAGAAGGTTCCAAAGTGATCCCAGGTTTTATAAAGGTTGAAAATGACTGGGCTAGACTAGAAACTGATCCCAACATAATTGGGAAAGAGCTAGGCAGATAGATTGTCTTTAACATTGGTTCCTGGTTCTGTGGCCCGAACCTCTGTTACCGTAAAATGAAAGCTACGCCACGGCACTTCACATAAATATTCCGCGATTATCCTCTGCGGGACATAATAACACAATTTAACACAAACTATGTTGCTTCATAAAAATGTGACAGGTTTGCAACTGGCAGCGGCCATCTTGGTTTATTTATTGCTTAGATATTGTTCGTTTTTGCCGTTATTGGTAGGTATTTACCTTTTTTATTATGGATTGGTGGTGTTTGATTACACTGATAAACAGTAAATTTGTTAAACGAAATCAAGTCATATTTTCAAACACTGCTACCTACCCGCATATAGACCCTGTACTTAGTTTTGTTCAATCACCTTCAGTTTTCATAAAATATCGACTTACTCGATTACGCGAATTTTGCTTACTGACGTGTGTTTCCGAATAAATTAACGAAAAAATATTGAAATTAAAAACAGTTTTTTTTTAGATTAGTGTTATACATCATACTAAGATGCCGAGAGTGTGTGTAAACCATCCTGATAACTTCTGTTATATTTGCGGTCAACTTACTGTTAAAAGTCAACGTCGTAGTTTGACACCATTAGTTAAAAACTGTTATTTTAATTATTTTGGTTTTCCGGCGCGAAATTTGGACAAAACCTGGACTCCTAGTGTTTGCTGTGCACAGTGTTTTACTTTGTTAACATCATGGGCTAAAGGATCTCGTCATATGCCGTTCGCAGTTCCAATGATATGGGCCGAACCGAAAGACCATGTATCAGATTGTTATTTCTGCCAAACTTCTATAAAAGGTATTAATCACAAATCTAGGCATTCTGTGAACTATCCAAATCTACAATCTGCTCAAAGACCTATCTCACACAGTGATGATTTACCTGTTCCTCAGCCTCCAGTAAACATGGATGACGTGACCGAAGAAAATGTATCCGAGAGTTCAGACTCCGATCCGACTTGTGAGCCCAGTACTTCAAACAGAGAACCTCATTTTATAACTCAAAACGATCTCAATGACTTGGTACGTGATTTGGATCTCAGTAAAAGACAGGCAGAACTGTTGGCGTCCCGACTTCGTGTTTTCGAAATATTGTTCGTAATTTTCTTGGAAACCACAGGGCTAAAAACTATGAAGAGTTAGTCAACAACCTCTTAGCGGCTTACAAGGACATGGGATGCAATATGTCGCTCAAAATTCACTTTTTACACTCGCATTTGGATTTTTTTCCTCAAAATTTGGGAGCAGTTAGCGACGAACACTGTGAGCGGTTCCATCAGGACATATCCAACATGGAAAACAGGTACCAAGGCAAGTGGAGTCCGAACATGTTAGCTGACTATTGCTGGACACTCAAAAGGGATGTACCTGACGCTAAATATTCCCGAAAATCCTAAATAAACATAAATATAAATTATTTTTTCATCATTTGAAACATTTTTTTTAACGTTTTTACTTAAAAAAAGATTAATTGCTGTTGCAAAAAAACTGAGGGTGATCGAAATTTTCTAAAAATGCAGATTAGTTACAGACTAGTTGTAGATACAAAATAACCCATTCAATTACATTTAACTTTCATTAAGGTCATTTTTGTCTATCAGTGTTATTTTTTCCTTGTTTGTATTATTACGGGCTCTTTTTGAGGTAGGAAGTCATGAAATAACTTCCTCTCACTCCACCCAGAGCTGGAACTGGGTGGAAAGAGAGAAACCCGTTTTCAAAAAAGACAATTTCATACTTTAACCCCTATTAATAATAATAACAATTTTTATTTGCTCAGTTAGTAGGTAAATGATAAAGATGTTCAGAAAAAAAAAAATACAGGATCCATTACTAACTACCTTAAACTAGGCATGCAAAACAGTTTTATTTAGTTTGAATTCAATGGACACATATAACATCTGATTACAATTTAATTACCATTTAAATATAAATTAATGTATTTTATAATTATGTGTAATATATCAAATTCAAATAATGTGTCAAAAAAATTATAAATATTGTTCGCATTAGTAATTACGAAATAATATGTCAAATAAAACTTAAACAAATTGATGTCATTAATGATTACAAAATAATGTCAAATGAAAGGTATACAAATTGATTTTATTAATAATCACAAAATATGTCAAAAAAAAAAGTATATTGTGCCGTTTAAGGTTGGAACGCTTGGGTTATAGGGTCCGAGTGCGCGTCTCCTTTTCAAGAAAATTTTACAACGACTTATCGCTTTTACGTACGCACGCACGCACTTTTTCGTGACCAGAACGCTGGCTCGTTCTTCGGCCCCAGGGAATTAGCATTGCCATTCAACGTGACAATGCAATGTGGAGGAGTACTTCGACATTTGAGCACCTGAGTGTATTTTGTATTATATTCAAGGTGTCTTTGACATCGACACACAAACGAATACCATGGATCCAGTACATGATTTTGGACCCCCCAGTAGTGGAAGTTTTTGTCGGCTTTTTTCAAGCACAGCATCTGTGACGGTAAGCTCGCGTGGGTTCGCTCAATCCCCGCAGCGCCGGGCAGAAACAATGCTTGCTGCATGCCTTCTTGCATTCTGCATGTCTGCTTGCATGCTACATGCCTGCTTGCATGCTGCATGTTTAAAGCAAGGACCCTTGTTTGCATTTTTCTTATTGGGACCAATTAAAACCAGTTTTGTTCATAATCGACTGCATCATTAAGTGCCATTACATTTAAGTAACTAATTAAACAAATTATTAGGTTAAACTAATACGAAATTAGATCTTGTTTCCGACCATGCTATTGTAATAATTACATTTCTAGGCGTTTTGTGAAATGAATATATGGTAATTAAAACAGTGTTATATGTTAGTTTATTGAATGTTCGGAAACATAATACTTCGAACAAATGTTATTTCGGCTAAGTGTACAGATACCGGCACGGATCTTGAGCGCTGACTTTTATAGTTTGAGCGCTGACTTCTACTGTTCTTCTTGCGCAGAAGCACGCAGAAGTGAAATATCGGGTCTCTTTAGTGGTATGAAAAAAGATGCGGGGGCGGGGAGTGCAATTCTCTATTGTACGATGCGCAAAGCGATCCCAGCTCTTTCGCCGAGCGCTCAAGATTCGTGCCGCTATCTTTAACATCGGTGAAAAGTTTTTCGACCAAATGAAACGTCGGAATAACGAAAAAAATCGAATTAATAATAGGTCAACTGATACAGTGGCAGACGTGACTTCGATGAAATAAAAAAAAAAACGAAACGAAAATAGTTGAAAAGTTTTAAGTGAAATGAAATTCGGTCAAATATTTTTCGAACTAATAATAGGTAGTAACCCAAAAAAAAAACTAGCAATTACAAAGCCAAAACAGTCAGTTACATATGCATATACCTAAGCAAAATTTAACAATATATATTTGTACGTCATAGGCTCCCATCCATGCCATAAAACCCCTGTTAACAGAAACTGACAGACATATTGCTACTTCACACCCTGTCAGGGCCCAAACATTGATATAACCCATTCCTCTTCTCCAAAAAGGTTTGATATAACGCATTATTGAGCACCAAAGAGCATATAAAGTCACGGGCCGACACTGTCGGAGCAAATCCTTGATATCAGCCTATAATAAATCGTGGGACTAAACTGTCAAACGTAAGATTTATCTTTGGAAACACACGGGTGGTGCGCTGTTCATTTTGGACTTTCTTGTGCGGTATTTAGAGGGTTGCGGTTGGTGAAATGTGTTGGGAGTTCTGGCTTTTTAGCTCTTTGACGGGTGTTTGGTAAATTTGTAGAAACAAAAAGGTGACATAATTAAATTAATGGCTCATGATTAAAGTCCTTTTTCTATGTCCTGTCCTTAATGTATTAGGGAAAAATCAGTACTGATTTTATGAATTAAGAATTAATTATTATGAATTAGGTTTGCATTAGTTTTAAATCTGACTGTAATCACGGCAACGTCCATCCTCTGTAACAGTATGGACTGAGTTATCAATAATAAGCTCCTGGCTTACCTAAGATTCAATGACACCCTCAGTGATCGTCGATACGGGTTTCGCTGGAACCTGTCAACTGGGGATCTTCTAGCGTATGCTATTCACATCTGGAGCGAAGCCATCGAGAGGCATAGGGAAGGGCTTGCATTGTCCCTTGATGTCTCGTATATCATTGTACTTTACATTATTTGCATAACCATGTAACAGTTAAACATGGAGCTTAAACTTTATTACTTATTAAAAAAAAAAACATCAATGTATATTTTTACTTATGTTTGCAAATGAATAAATGATTTAAGTTTTTTTTTAAATTGATATCAACCAGTGCTTGACTGCGATCCCACCTGATGGTAAGCAGAGATGCAATCATTGATGGTGATTCGCACTAATTTATTAAGAGCCTATTCACTCTAGCCTTGAAGACACCAAATTATAGTTGGACGGAAAGACCGCAGCAGGTAAATTAATCCAGTCCTACGGATTGTACGTACATCGAAATGTACGCGGTATAAACGACGAATGTGTATTCATAATGAAACTAGTTTATGCCCGCGGATATGCTTGCATGAATACTCTTTTCCTTGAGGGTTGAATAATTATGGGTAGGAAATTATCAAGTTACTTCTTCCGCTCTGGGTGGGCATTTTGTTTCTGGCAGACTTTTATTGCCCAAAACTGAACTGTATTCCTTCAGTTGCCCTTTGCGTTCGAGCCGTTCCAGGGCATCAGTGTCTCTTTCGAACAATTTCGCAGCCTTCAATCCAAACTGTTTGACCAACTTATTTCTGGCGAAAATATTCCCAAACAATAGATCTCAAACTACTCGATTACGACAACACCCGATAACTTCATCGCACGCACGTGCAAATTGAAAAAAACCAATCAGAAATTCTATTAAGAAGCACATGTTCATGTGCTGGTATGAACACGTACTAATTGCGCCATGTTTTCAAGCATCCGATATGCCACGTGTTACAGTCTTCGGGGAAATATGGCAAACGGTTTCTGCGAAATTGCGGAACAGAATTTATATGCCAAAGGAAATTAGAAAGGGAATTAGGATGATAATTTAATAAGGAGTTATTTTTTTGGGTGGGAAAATCATCTTATAACAAATGTCGCTCTTGGGCAGAGCGGGAGATAGTGTCAGACTTTTACTGACTAAAAACCCACTCCCGTTCCTTTTTTGCTTTCGTCCCAGGGCCCCAGGTTTCACTTTCACACTACTTACCCGTGGCCCCAGTAAGCTTCAACCCTGCTGGGCCCCTACGATTTGCTGACATCTCCTTGACGCGCGCGTTGAACAGTACGTGCCGTCGACGACTTGAGTCGGTCTGGACGGTAACCGGACGGTCGGACGGCGACCCACCCATTGCTCGTCGTCCGCAAGCCCGCGCCTACGGTGGCCGGGAATCGGGTGGTTGGGGCGTGAGGGCCGTTGCCTCAGGCGATCAGCCGCCTCCTTTGATAGCATTACTGCTTCGCAGAAGAAGGCGACTGCCTGCCACTCTTCCTCGCTCCGGACCATGACCTGTACCAACTGTGTGTTCGCAAAATCTCGTGGTGAAACTGTTGCACCTATTTATAACCTAAATAGGTTCATTATTTATTAAAAAAAAATATTCGGTGCTGTGTATTTTTAGAAATTTTGAAAACCTGTAATTGTCTGTTTAGTGTTTCTTAAGAACTCTCCTTTTAACGTTAAGTCCAATGTGTCAATAGTTCAACTTTCGTTAAAACATTCAAACTATTGTGCTGATTATTAAGGACGGAATTCACCAATAAAATTAATCGCGTTTTAACGTTTGGCTCGCATAATCGCGTTTAGCCGCTGTCACTAGTGTCACTAGTAAAAATACAACAAAAGAAAAATACGGACAAGTGACGGCGGCTAAACGCAATTATGCGAGCTAAACATTAAAAAGCGATTAGTTTTATTGGTGAATTCCGCTCTTAGTTAAGTTATTATTGTAAACTTAGGTTAACTTGCGATAGGGCTGACATGCTCTATGAGATAAATGTCCCTTAAATATAAAGATTATAAAAGTGGACTGTCTTCTTGTTGTATGAATTAAGCGCCACATAAACAATCAAACTGTATGTCAAATTCTATGTTTTTGTCAAACTATTTGATAGCTTTATCAAACAATCAATGTGTTTGTGCGTTTGATGATGATTTTTTTGACGTCGTGTTTGACGAAGAAGTATATAATATCTCAATTCTCAGTCGGCTTCACGTCATGGAGGACTCGGAAAATAAAGCGCTGAGTAGCATTGCGGACAAAGTGTTAATAAAGTTTGATTCTTAGTTTGATAGTTTAAAGCTGATTTAGATTGATATAGTAGCTAACGCCAGCATCACTGCATCCCAGCGCTGGATCAGCACTATATCAAAATAAGCATGTTTCAATCAAGTCCAGTATCCAGCATTCGATCGAAATAGACCGGCCGCTTATTTTTCGATCCAGTGACCGCCCCAAGCACGCCGCGCAGCCCGTGTCAGTGGCACTGGATCCGTATAAACACTACGCGCCAGTGATCGCTGGCGCATCGTACAGTAACCACGCGTTTTGTTTTTATTATTTAAAATTACCCGGTGTCATTCTTACTTATATTCCTCGTGTCATTTTTACTCCTCGGTGTATTCTGACCTTAGCTGGTTCATAAGCAAAATAGATCCTTCAGAAATCTCTCTATCATTTAATTTATTTTCTCACCCATACTCACTTCTCCTTCATCATTTCTTCTTTGATTATATATGTCGGCTCGTTTAGTAATAACGCACAAATAAATTTAGAAAATACTTTTGAAATTTCCTTCTTTTTTGTGTAACACTCTTTAAGCATGCAAACGTGTAGTCACCGCAACAAAGCAGGAATGACTAATGGACGCGTGTAAACAACGCGATTCAGTGCCAGTGCAGCGCCGGAATCCAGTGATGCTGGCGCCAGCTACTGTATCAATGTAAATCAGCCTTTATGCTATAGTTAACGTGTAGTTTGACAAACAAATATGATCGATTACAGAGCGCTTTATTGTTTTAAATATCTGAATGCAATCTTAATTTTGTAGTGTTACTAAATAGTAAAAAGACCGTTATATGACATCGTAATACTTATATTAATGTAGAGTAATATCTTTCTTCTTTTTTTAAACTAAAAAGTATAGTTTAGCAAAAAAATGAAGCTAGCATACACTGAAAAATTCGAAACAATTTGGCTGCTGAGGTTTTCCCATCCGATTGTAATTTGGGTGTCTTCAATGCTAGAGTGAATAGGCACTTAATAAACTAGTGCGCCTAACTATCAACGATTGCATCACTGCTACCATCAGGTGTGACCGCAGTCAAGCACTAGTTCATATCGATTAAAAAAAAAGCCTTGTAAGGAAAAAAAAATGGTCCAGTATTTCCTTTATTTTATTAGAACTAGATTTTCTATGAAATAGTTACGGCCAACATCATATTTTCATCACTGCAGGCAGTAGATCCTCCAGTGGCTCATATTTTAACCCAACGTCAGGACGACCCCTATATCTTTTCTAAGGGGGCTTGTACCTATATCAAGAGTCAATATTATCTTCGAAAGGAGCAAGAAAGTCACTTTTTTTACTTGTTGATATATTGTTGTCATTTTGTATGTTGCAATATTTGATTAAAAATAAATGGGCGATGTTTCTTGATTGACATACCTTTTTCTATTGGAGCAGGATAAACAGAAATAAACTAATAATGACTAGGTTCTGATAACGGTTTTGCCCGCGTAATAATGAAAATACATAGCCTACTAGTTCGACTATTTTTGCATTTTGCAATTTTTGTTTATTTTTTTTTGTGTGTGGCCTCTCGCAGGTCAACCTAGGAGGAACGAGCTGGATCGAACAGAAATTATTATTATTAACGAGATTTTTTTAATACTATAGACTCAGCGACGCGTGCTGGCTCGAGCAAGGGACGGGGAGGACGTTTATGGGATTGTCGCGGCGGGCCTTGGCGGCGAGGACGGAAGGACGGCGGTCTGTAAGGTCTGCGAATTGTACTGGTTTCCCTACGGCTCTCTTGGAGCAGGGTCATAGGGGAGCTATTTTTGTTTGTAATGAATACCTTATATACTTCACTACCCCCCCCCCCCTTACCTTATTATTGTCGTACAATAAAGAATTAAAAAAAAAAAAACGTTTATTTGACACAATTGTGTGTTAGAGTTATGAGTTTACATGTGGATGGAGGGAGAGGGAGACTAAAGAAAAGATGGATGGATTGTGTGAAGAGTGATATGAAAGGAAAGGAAGTTAGTGATAGCATGACGAGTGACAGGGCAGAGTGGAAGAAAAAAACGTGTTGCGCCGACCCCAAATAACACGGGAAAAGGGCAGGACGATGATGATGATGACATAATAATATACAGTAGTTAAAGAGTCACATTCAGCAAGTACAATGTTTCACAGTATATCTGATGTAATCATCAAATTAGACCGAGAGCCTGTATTATGGTGGTCCATCGTTCAGCCATGAAGTTCAACTAGAGAGTACATAATTAGAATGTCGCTACATTGGCACTTGTTTTTGCCTAGAAGACATAGACTATATATTTATATAATAAAATATATCTATCTTTCTATCTTCAGGGTGTTGCTGAGGCTTCCACCGCATTGTAGTGCGTCAGTTATGTGCAGATCGACGACTATTTTGCAATAATGCGGAAAAAAGTTGCCTCCTTAATAAGTCGAGTGATTGGTGCACCAACGGTATCCTGAAGGTATTTGTGGACAGGCTGGATGGGCCAATGTGTATATCAAGCTGCATGCATTGCATGGAGATTGATAATTCATTCTGATTAGATTGCCTGATTGTCTATGTATTGTGATTGTCTTATAAATTTGTATTTGTTTTTGTAATGACCTACAATGATGCCTACAAAACACCCTTATACTTACACTATCACACACAATCATATTATACGCTTTATGTTAACTTTGCAATGATAATTATTTGATATTTTTTATTAGGAATTTTAATTAAATTTAATTGTATGGCCTTTTTTAATCTTATTGTTGATTTGAGTTCATTATTATTATTATTTAATTTAATATTATTTAATTTGATTTTTATTATTTTTTAAATTGATTTTTATTATTATTATTTTTAAATTGATTTTTATTATTATTATTCTTTAATTTAAATCATATTTTTCTGTACCATCATTTATTGTACAATGGCTGCGGACTGATTTATCTGGCTTATTTTATTTGATTTGTTGCTACTAGGATCTCTGACTCCTAAGCCACAGGGACATACACCTAGTTTGGGAGTCAGTGCGTTAAAGCATAGGTAACCTTAACTGTCATAAGCTTTTGAAAAAAAAAACATAGTTATTTAAGTAAATTTGTCTGTACTAACACAATATGGGCCTTGATGCCTGAAAATAAAAGTTTATTTTTATAAATTCAAAAACTAGGTACTGAACCGATTTTAAAATTCATTCACCAATAGAATGCTACTTTATCACTGAGTGATTTAGGGATGCGACCGAAACTGCTCTGGTAAAAGCTAGTCTTTAAATAACTTCTACCTTTCTGGGTGGAGTGAAAGGGAGTGTCAAACTTTCACTGACTAAATCCACCTGTGTTCTTTCAGTTGCCCTTTACGTTTCAGGGCCACGGTAACTTTCGAACAATCCCGCATGCCTTAGAATGCTGCATGGGCCCGCGTGGTAGATCACCCTTTCCCTCTCCTAGAGAGGAGGCCGGAGTCCTAGCAGTGGGAACATTATAAGGCTGATGTATGTGGGTAGGTATTTGCGTCTAAACACATACCCGACTTGCAAAGAAGCCAGAAAAGAAGAAATATGTATAAAAACATACCAAAGAATATATTTTTCAGAAAGATATTTTTTTATACCTCTTCTTTGAGGTAAGTACAAATAAATCACCGGCTTATAGCTCTGGAGCTGTCCGTGTTCATATCTCTTATATCAGCGTGGTGCTACGTATAAAATATAATGATTTACGTCCTTGTGTTCTAGGGCATCCTTACTTTTGGGTAAAATACGAATTGCTTCTGATATTTTTGTGTTAAAGATGAGGTGTTAGTAGGGTATTATCGGGTATTCTATGCCACTGTCGCGTAGCGAGGCGCACTAGCCGAGCTACTTGCAGACAGTGGCATAGAATGCCCAATAATACACTACTGGTATTAATTGTTGCAACATTGGTATGTTTATGGTTACATACAGCTGTAAGATAATTTTCTTCTTTGCGATTTGTTTATTTATTTATTCATTTAAACTTCATGATTGTAGTTGTGGTACATAGGTAGACTTAATGTAATAAGGCATTCTCTACCAGTCAACCTTTGGGTTAAAAAAGACAACACTGTGGTTTGGTTGTTCGATGGCAAATGTAAAAACTGTTAAAAAGTTTAAATATATATGATGTTTAGCTCAAAATTTGGCTTCTGTTTGTTCACTGTTGCAGTTTAAGATCTTTAAGAGGATCCTTTTCACTCGTCTATCGTCAACATCGAGCATGGTTTAAAAGCTTGGTTCTTCATCTAACGCAATCCAACGCGATGGTTGACGAAAAGGCAACGCGAAAAGAGAGATAACGCCTGAAAACTCGGGTAGTATTCAGTAATTCCGTGATTGACACGAACATTTTACATAACTTGTTCCAGGAAATATGTGTTTTTTTTTAAATCCTTAAAGTTGTTAAAAAAAGTTTTTGAAAAATTGTCGTCATTTAGAATCGTGTATAATTTGCAAGGCTTCTATTGTTATAGCATAGACGCATAGACGGCCTTATAATGTTCCCACTGTTGGGACTCAGGCCTCCTCTCTAAGAGAGGGAATGGGCCGTAATCCACCACGCGGGCCCAGTGCGGGTTGGTGGATGTCACATGTCTTCGAATTTTTGGTCCTAGGACATGCCGGTTTCCTTCACCGTTTTGAGAGCGGTTGTGATGAAATAAATTACACAAAGTAATGCGCCTGGCTGGGTTTGAACCCGCAACCTACAACTCGTAAGTCGGGGCCGTTACCACTCGGCCACCACTGCTCTCATTCACTCTCTCTATTGTTATACTTTTTTGTTTTTTTTTATTTTTTGAGTAAATTATGAAGTGTCAAAGTTCATGCAAAATTGCAGATTTTCAGAGGTCTTTACTGGATTAGTTTTACAAAAATTTACAAATTGAATTCAATTGAAGCCTAGATAATATCGACAAATTACCGTTTCCAAAATATCTTATGAAAGATTATGAATATGAGAGGTTATATGAAAAACAGTGAAAATGTATGTCGAGTTGCATCCCCTTAATACAGTATACTATGTACAAATACAAATATGTTTATTGTTCAAAAGGGGTATTTACATAAAATTTTACAGATCTCTGGACTCCACACTAGGATTCCCTGTGTCGTGGAGACCAGTCTCTTCCATCTTATCAAATCAAATAAAACTACAACAGAGAAAACTACATTAAAACAAAAAACATTAAAAAAAAGGAAAAATAAAAAGAATTAGTTATACATGGCATGGTTTTTTGTATGTGAGTTTGAGAGTGAGGACAGTATGTGTGTGTGAGAATGGGGGGAGTATGAGAGAGTGTGTGAATGCGTGGGAGTAGTGTGAGTGTGTAATAGCGTGTATTGTGTATATTTGTTTCGTATGTTGTATATAGAATGGAAGAAAAAAACGTGTTGCGCCGACCCCAAATAAGATGGGACAAGGGCAGGAAGATGATGATGTTGTATATAAAATGTTTGCATGTACTATGATTTTTTAAATATTTTTTCCGTGTTATCATAATCTAAACCTTTGAGGTAAGTTTTTATTTGTGTTTTGCAAGTGAATCTCGTCATTGGTAAAATATTCAATACATTATTCAACTTGCAATATATGAATGGACCCATGTAATTAAAACATCTTTTGCCAAAATTTAGTCTGCATTTACGTTCGTGCCATCTGGGTTTCCTGCGAGAGTGCACGCTGAATTCCACTGTGACATTTGCTTTAATATGGAACTTTAGTGCAGCGGCCATAATATATATTTGTCTTAATGTACTTACTGATTTTTTATTGGGGTGTGAGTTCATCAAATATGTACTTAAGTTTTCATGCTCTGGGTGGACAGTGATGGAGTGTTAGACTTCTAATGACTAAAATTCAACCATGTCCTTCAGTTGCCCTTTGCGTTCTCGTCGTGTTTTGCTGACATCTCTTTTAGACGTACGTGAAACTCTACGCGCCGTCGATTAGAGCTCGGTTCGCTTGCATGGTTATAAAAACTGCGATATTACAGAAAATACAAAACACAAAGAAATCAATAAATACCTAATTTTGAAAAAAGAATAACGTACCTTTAATAAAAAGTTTATTTGAACTTATAATTCCAAGTCAATCCAAAGATATAACATAACGGCAATTTCATACTTTCAGCCCTATTTATATTGTGGAGTTAGTGAAAAATTTAAAACTGTAAAAACATTTTTTTTATATAATTAAGACCGTAAGGTATATATCCCAAAAATAAGCAAAATGTTTTTGATTGAAATTCAGAGTTATAAAGGTTTCATGCTTCGCGGTTCCTCTTAAACAAGGAAAAGCCGGAATATAATAATTTATTTACAAGTCTTCAGGTAACAGGTAAATTATTCTTTAAAGGTATTCAAAATAGAGGCTCGTAACCTTTAATAGAAATAACTTTTAATTAAAAAGTTAAATAAATTACTTACCTTATAGAATTCGCTTTGAAGTAATAGAAATTAAATTATTGAGTTTTAAGTGCTGTGTTAATACAGCGCTAAGTTTAATAATTATGAAATTGATTTTGTTAGAAATGTACATTGTGAAGCAATGAAGAACCTATAGCTATTGAAGGAAAGATTTACCTTGAATGCAAATCAAGGAGATGTCAGCAAATCGTAGGGGCCCAGCAGGGTCGAAGCCTACTGGGGCCACGGGTAGTGTTAAAGCGAAACTCGGGGCCCTGGGACGAAGGCAACGAAGGAACAGGAGTGGGTTTTTAGTCAGTAAAAGTCTGACACTATCTCTCGTTCCGCCCAAGAGCGGGGATGTCATAAGATGATTTTCCCACCCAATAAAAATAAAAATGCTAACTTAACTTTTTAGTTGTTAAAAGTGTGATACGCCCTCACAGTACTACACTCAGTCGGAAGAAATGATATATGGTCATTTCCCACTTTAAAAAACTGGGCAAGTGCGAGTCAATCTCGCGCAGTGGAGGTTCCGTACAAATTTACCTATGAAAACAGTTCAATTTTTGAATTGAGCTACGAAGATTTTTCCGAATCGCAAAAAAGTTGTTTTTTGTGACCTAATTGCAAATTTACAGTTTTCAGTTTTTTCTTATATTTGTGCCATGATACCTTGCTTCATGCTAAATTCTAAAAGGATTCTAGGTCAACGCGAATTACACAAAGTACCCTATAAATTTTGATTCCCTTGATAGTGTCGAAGTATTCGTTTTTTTGCTATATAAACGGCTGTATCATTTTTTTTTTGTTAATTCAGAAGTATGATTTTTTCACATCTTCAAGGGACCGCAGGCCTGAGTACCTATATGGTTTTAATTTCAACTCGATATCTCCATGCGTTCCCGGGATAAAGGGTCTTGACAGACAGACATCAGCATTTCAAAAATTTATATGAGCAAGAGTGGGGACGTGGTGGTAATGTCACGCTGTCTTTTTTGTACGCACATAACTTAATAGCAGTGACGTCACATTTCAGTGTGTGCATTCTTTTTCTGTTATTTGACACTGGTTTCTGACTTATTTAATTTTGAAGAGATGTGAAATATTTGTTCGATTTACTTAACAATATAGTTTATAGAAATGAATGTTTCGAATACCAAACTGTCAAATTTATACGATTTTATTCGCTAGATATAAGAACCATAGCACCAGATCCGGACAATATGGCGACGTTTGTGAAAGCCTTCGTGCAGCTTTTGACATCTTCTGACTAAAATTTCGATGAAGATGATCTGATGAAACTCAACCATTATGCTTGAAATACTACCGTCTAATTTCCTGTTCCCATTAACTCACAAAGTTTTTCCCTTTGCAGTAAACGTGCACAAAAACAAAGAAACGTCTGTCATTTAATAAAAAGTTCTTATTGTTTTACCGATGATTGACGAGAACTCCCGAAGCCGTACTAGTTAGCCGCGAAACCATTTTCCTTAATGCAAAAGTTTACGACATTTCCTTTGGAGAACTTAGGGCGTTATCACGTTGGTGATATACAAGCGTGTTCCTAGCGAAGCAAATGTCTCGGTGGACTGATGATCTAGGGAAGCTCGTTAGACGCGAAAAGTAAAAGACCCGATTAAGTGGCAATGTTTAAGGGAGGCCTATGTCCAGCATAGTCAGTGCAATGATGATGATGAATCGTCGCCTTAAGAGGGTCCTTTCCACTCGCCTATCGTCAACATCGAGCATGATTTAAAAGCTTGTGGCTTCATCTAACGCAATCCAACGCGATGTTTGATGAAGAGGCGATACAAAAAAAAGATAACGCCTGAAAACTCTGTTGGTTACAAACTCGAAAATTTAACAAAACTTGTTCCAGGAAATAAGTGTTTTTTTAAACCTTAAAAGTTTTTCAGAAAAATGTCGTCATTCAGAATCTCGATTAAATGTGCAAGGCTTTTATTCATGTACTTTTTTATATTTTTAATATATGAGTACATTATGGAGGGCCAAAGTTCACAGTCAGTAAAACAGCAGACTTTCCGAGGTCTTTACTAGATTAGTTTTACACCAATTTATGTTTGATTTCTGTAGAAGCCTAACTAATATCCACAAGATAGCTGTGTATCCAACATATCTAGGGGAAGATGTGAAATAACATCATATAAGAGCGGTTGTATGATTTTCATACAACCGTACGTACGTAACCACAGATTTAAGAAGGGAGGAGATATGTTAAGTAGTAAAAATTGTACCGGAACACGATGTCTCCAGTTTCCGTACCAACGCCGAAACTACTACATTTGCAGTAATATTTACGCAGTCGCGCACACATCCGCAAATCATAAATCAGTCCATACTACACAGTCAATTATAAACCTTACCTCTCTAAAAACAGCGTGTATTTTCCATGCACTGTACAACTTACGCACACATGAAATGTCGATGTGCTATGCAAAAGCAATTTATTTTACATTTACGCTAGTGATTGACTAAATAGAAAAGTTATCGATTTTTCCAATTTTTTTTGTCGTGCTATTTCTTTTGGGTCCCAAAAACAAAATCATAAAATGTTAATAATAATAATTTAATAATAATAATAAATTATTTATTAATTTGTTTTCATAAAACCCAAAAACTAACCATTTACCCGTATAAGGCCATTATATACGTCATTTCAGAACGTCAATATCAAATACTAAAAATCGGCCAAGTACATGTCCTGGTCCTCTAAAATCCTGAAAAGTTTAATAACTTGTATTATGAATTATTGCATGAAAAAGCTTTCAGTTACTAAAAAAACTTTAACTCAGGTCTAGTCTTAATTTAAGGATTGCCCATTCAAAAAGACTGCGTTTTTTTTAGAGGCTAAAGCATTATTTCTGGTTGAAAGTGGAATGAGCATATAGTACTATATTTTTTTTAGGGAACCCATTAGGTGGCCTTCCATCAATCCATTGCTTTATTAAAATTGCGTCTTTCGGGAAACTGAAAACATAAAGTAACATTGTAGTTATCATTTTACCTAACTTACTGCTAAACCTCACCATGTAAGGCTTTTGTTAGAAAAAAAATACTGTACTATTTTTTTTCTAACAAAATAAAGTTTTGAAAAAAAAATTCTATCTTGTTAAATAAAGAGAACAAATAAAGAGCTAGAACATGTTGCCTTATTTTAAGCAAAAGTCGTTATTAAATTCTGAATTAAGCTATTTCTTTACAACTCTATAAAATAATCAAAATAAATAAAAATATTTACATTATTTTACTTCGGATATCCAACCAATCGATATTATGGTCGATAGTCTATATTAGTAGATCATACAGGCACATCATTAACTCGCCGCAACTAACAGCGGCTTTATTATGAAATACACCGCACTGATAAAGTATCGTTATGTTATTTTTACATTGCTTGTTCCGTTACTGAGCGTTAAAATTAAGTAGTGGTTAAAGAGCAATGTATGTACTGTAAGAGTAATACAGTCGCCTTGATATTTGAAAACAAAAATAACGTAGTAGCAGCAAGGGATATTATAAGATTTGTTGTTTTTACTGATTTTAAAGATAAATATAGTATTAAACTTGTACTTCCATATGGTAAGAGATTCCATGATGACCCAGGCTTCTCTTATCACTTCGGTTCTTGCATGAAACCACTGAACAACACGGCATTTTAAATTTGTTTACGATCACGTATCGCGTATCTCTCAAGTTTGTAACTGACGGCCGTTTGCCCGATCGTGAGCATTTTGAGCAAGTCGCGCGGACATGCACACGCCTCCTTGCCACCCCGCTGTACGTAACCGTACATTCTGACCACGTGACTGAGCGTTGAGATGACGTCAGAAATAAAGGAATCGGAGGCGTGGCCTACTCGAGGCGATCGACGAAAAGAGAATCGAAACGAAATGGTTGTAACTTGGCTAGGGGGTAGATCGTTTAAGCATCAATGTTTGGTGATATCCACGTTTGGCCATGTCATTAATTTAGGACTAATGGACTTTTTACAATTATAAAGGGACTTGGGATACCTCGACTCGGACCGGTTAGGTTATAAGAAGCCTTCGTGGTTATGTTTTTTGAAATACCCACAAAAGCATATTTTAGTGCACAATTATTATTTTTTGATGGAACAGAGGCATATATAGTAGTATAAAACAGAAATAACTTGAGGAACATTTAGATATTACCTCAATTTAAATCGTATATAATGTCTTTGGCTTTTGTAAAAATAATGCGGTTTCTAAAACCGACGACCAACTTTTAGTTGGTACCTAGAGAAAAATAATTTCTGTACCGTTCTGTGTATTGGGAGTAAAGATGTCAACGCTGTGTTACAGCAAACGACACACCCGGGAGATGAACTAAACGACGATGCATATCCAGTGTTTCGAACTTTTGAGAAACAAAAAGACGCTATAGAATAGAATAGAATAAAACTTTACTGTGCACCAAAATAGTAATAAAAACTGTTAAACTAACTTAATCTATGGGTACAATGGCGGTCTTATCGCTAACAGCGATATCTATCGGACAACCTAAGGATGGACTGTAAGAACTTAACATAAAAAGGGAGTAGTTATCACGGTTCATGAGATACAGCCTAGTGATAGACAGACGGACAGTGAAGTCTTAGCAAAAGGATTCCGTTTTTACCCTTTAAGTAGGGAACCCTAAAAAGATACATTGTAATGTTTTGCATTTTTAAAATTGGAATAACATTTTTGTTTTTGACAGTTCAATTAAAATTCTGACGTTACAAATAATCCTAATCTTGTATTAAATTAAAATTAAAAAGTCACAGATTATTATTAATTGAATTATATATTGTTCATAATAGGTATTAAATTTCTAAATACACAAATATTATTAAAATTATTATAATTTTTATAATGTCTATGATTTGCTTATTTAATGTTTCTACCTTACAAATAAATATTTATTTATTTCTTTCTTTCTTTCTTTGCGTGACCATTCTTTACCCAACTAATTAGCAGTGCCATTTAACATGACAATGCTGCTCCCGGCGCCCTTCTGAACACATTTCCGGCGTGGTCCAGATGACAGCGATGTGGAGGAGTCTTTCGGTACCTACTATGGGTACATATACATAATTATGTATGTTGGTTTGTAAATACTCTTGGTTAGTTTATATTTTACTCATTCACGTACATATATTTTGTTAAAACACTATAATTTTTTTTTTACTGTTGACAGACTCGCGTTTGCCCTATCTCACCTGATGAAAAGTGACGATGTGGTCGACGATGGAGCGTGCTTGCCTAGAAGTAACCTATTCACTCTTGACTTAAAGATCCTTGGTTTGTAGCAATCAGGAAACAGACTCCGACAGGAAATTCTACTCTTTAGCTGTGCGCACAATGAATGTGTTCCCAGTGCATTTTGTGCACATGGGCAGGATGTCCACCATGTACCAGTGGCGCTTCGCCGTACGACTGGTGGTCCGATAATGGATATAAATTAAAAAAAAGGGCGAGGAGTCAGACCGCACCCTGAGGGTTTCGTACAAACTCACTTATGTAAATAGTTCAATTCTCGAAGATTTTTCCGAATCGCTATTTTTTTTGGCACGTAAGTAACAATAAATTTACTGTTTTCAAAATTATTCCTATATCTGTGTTGTAAGACCTTGCTTTATGCCAAATTCAACGGGAAGTACCCTATGAAATTTGATTTCCTTGAGAGTGTCGAAATATACGCTTTTTTTTCATATAAACGGCCGTATCTTTTGTTTCCGTTAATTTAGAAGTATGATTTTTTCATAGCTTCAAGGGACCGTAAACTTAATTCCATAGTTTTAATTTCAACTCGATATCTACCCGCGTTTCCGTGATAAAAGGTCTTGACAAACAGACAGACAGACCGACGGACAACAAAGTGATCCCATACGGTTTCCGTTTTTTCCTTTTGCTGTACGGAACCCTAAAAAGATTTCTTTTTTAAATACATGTAAAACAATTCTATAACATAACCAAAATTCAGAGGCATGATCAGAATTAATTTAATTTCCCTCAAAATACGCCAAAAAATCTTTCCATTGAGATCGGTCCCTTAGGACAGTAAGGCCTAAAATAATTATGTAAATAATGTCCAAGGGCTTACAATCCACAGATACCTGTGAGGACCCGACTTCCGACCTTCCACAAACGAAGGGTCCCTAAGGTCAGATGAGGAGGTATTTACGATGATGTGAAACATGGAAATATATCAACGATTTTTATGAGATTTTCGTTTCAGTTTTGTTTTTTATTGTAATGTTTATGCGGGTTTGTATTGTGTGAGTTATTTGTTTGTGTTACCTAAAGGATTGTGTAAATACAGAGAGAAGGGTTACTTTAGGGATCGGTGTAGTGTGTTATATACAGGTCACGTAAAATCTTCTATAAGTAACATTGTTTTTGCATGAACTTGTATACTACTAGTAATAATAATAATAATAATATTCCACAACTATCATAAAACGCCGTCTAGTCCCAAGCTAAGCAGAGCTTGTTTATGGGTATTAGACGACTGATAAACATACTTATATATTTCTAAATACATACATATATAGATAAATTACGCCCAGACACAGAACAAATAATCGTGCTCATCACACAAACATTTGTCCTGGGTGGGAATCGAACCCACGACCTCCGGCATAGCAGTCAGGTCCACTGACCACTAGACCAACTGACAGGCCAGTCAAGTACTAGTCTTACTACTACTACTAGTCAAACTACTAGTGAAATTATTTCAATAATAATAATATAATAATAACCAAATATCTTGACTTGGCTCGCGAGGTTGTCAACATGAGGGAAGTGGATAGAGCAATCATTGTGCCGATAGTCATAATGGCTTAATAGCTAAGAGCCTCGAACAACATCTAAGGAGGCTCTCGTTAGGCAGCAGGATCAAGGGCCTGATCCAGCAAGCAGTCCTGGATACGGCGCGCATTGTTAGGAGATTCCTCTCTCAGGAGCTCTGACCACCGGTAGCTTGGACCCTGTTCCCGATACCGGTGGGCTACTATTTATTATATTTTAATTTTTTTTTAAATGAAATATTTAAAAATATAATTTATATGAGATGTTCGTGAATAAATGGAATAATAATAATAACATTTTATTAGCAAAAATACAAATTTGAAACATATACAACACACAAAAGTCAATTAAAAATTTGAACCCCGACTCCTAAACTAGGAATGTCCTGTATCATAGAAGGCAGTGTATTTGCATAAATAGTAGACTAGCAAATTATGAGCATACAGCATAGCTAATTCAGATAGTTACAGACAAGATGTATACTTTTTAATTGCCTCTTTGGTTTCTTAGTTGTAATCGCTGCTTTGAGCATGTCCTTTGTTTTTATTACACAACTGCCCAAAAAAGGAGTGTTATATTTTCAGGGTTCATGTATGTATGTGAGTTTCTTTATTCCATCATAACTTCTAAACCACTGGACTGATTTACATGTATCGTTAGAATCCTTGCATCGTCCCGAGTAACATGGGCTATAGAAAAAATGTAAAAATCCAATATGGTGGGTATCATAAATAAATGAATGATTACAAAACTGAAATTTTCATCGCACTTCTTATACTATAAGAAAGTATTTTACAGAGTGTTACCCTGACTGCGATGAAAATTTCATTTTTTGTAGATCAAGTAGTTTCCGAGATTGACTACTTACTCAATGAGTGACTACTTTCTTCACTTTTCTATGAATTAACAAACATCTTGTTTTTTTGATTTTTAGTTTTTTTTTTTGACATGCCTGTCGTGTTTTTTTTATTTTATCTATGTGTGAAATCATGAAACAATTTCTCCCGCCCCGGGTGGAGCGAGATAGAGTGTTTAAAATGACTTTTAAAAGTAAAAAGCCGTATTGGGTTTTTCCATCAATAGTTCACTCTGTAGCTCGGAGTTTGGAAGTTCTATATAACGATGGCTTAGAGTAAAAACCTCCGGTATGCAGTTTTAGGTAATTTTTGTTTTATTATATTTCTGAAAAGAACAGCTCGTAACACATAATCTTGCTTAACGCAAAATTTTGATTTGATACTCGCACCACCATCTATGAAGTTAAATGCGTACTTTGCTTGAGTCAGTTTGGTGTGATAACTTCGCAATGACGCGTCAAAACTTGTGGAAAAAAAATAAAAACAAAAGAAACGAGCGTTTGAAATATATCAATAGTTTTAAATATTTAAATACAACACGTAGAAGTCCATTATAATTACATGATATTAATGGTGTAGTTTGGTTTTTTGTGCCTCTTGAAAAGTTACGTATTTCATAGTTACGAGATATTCACTATAAGCCATCGATATATTCCCTTACCTGGGGAGCCTGGTAATATTAAAGCCTCAAGGTGGCTAGTCCTGAACGTACATCTCCATATTAAAGCATTGCTGTAAAATAAAAAGAAATGTAGATAATGTACCACAGATTTAAATGATTTCGTTCCTCCTTATATTAATTTGGATTTTTTATTATTGTTCTAATTATTAATTTTGCACTTACCTTCCGTACTTGTAGTCCTATTTTATTTGTAAAAAACTTTATACACTCACTCTACTTTCAACATTTATATATGTATATCAACTAAGTAACCTCGCTCAATAATCGCTCCGTCGCGTACAGCTGCACACAACGAAATATTGTGGGAGTGAGTAAATGCACAGATTGCATCCTTACTCGTTCGAGATACCCACATTTTGTGTCTTTATTTTATTGTTTTTTTTTCTGTCTCTTGTTACACTTTTGTTTTATTCGTGTATTATTATTTTTTTACAAACACACTATCTTACACATATTTATTATAATTAACATAATACTATTTTAATGGTTTAAATTATTTAAGTATACATCACCGACACATATATATTACAATCTAAAACTGTTTTGCGTCCGTTGCGTCACAACCACAGGTTCAGTTGAAAACCAGCGTCACGCACTAGATGTCTGGCATTTATGCTGAACTGGACCTATTTTGGTGCAGCCGTGAGGCATGCAACTATATTTTTTTTGCTACTGTTCGTTTTTTATATATAATTTTTTTTTTTTTACTTTTTAGTGTTTAGTGTTATATTATTGTTTTTGTGCCTTGTGCTGTACAAAATAAATTATTTTTCTTTCTTTCTTTCTTTCTTTACCTTGAAAAGCACGTAAAGCCTGGTCCTGTAACTGGTTCTGGTCGTGTCAGTTTCAATCCAATCGGACTATGAGAGTAAAGTGTAGTATTATGTCAGAATAACAACGGGGCTATTAGAACATATAAAATACAAGCAAGCTATTTGGTTGAAGGAATATAGTAAGACAACTTATTCAAAGAATAATACACACCTTAATAATGCACCTGTTTATTTCTTCAGATAATCACACTGTTTCTTAATAATTATTAGTACAAAACGTAGACTGCTAAATAGGTAAACTTGTCTTAGTTGCCACTAGAATTTAGGTCTGAACGCTACGAGTGCTCTCGACCGTCTGCCCAATACCCCGACTCAGTGCTAACGCAAGGGGGAGACATCCCCCCTTTAATATTTTAAAATCGTTATTTAAACGTCTTCCGGTTTAGCATTCAAATCCATTTGAATGTTGCCACATAAAATAAACTTAAAAAATAAATCAAATACTAGGCTTTTATTGAAACCTAACATTCGACCATCCTGACCTCGTGCATGTCCTCATGCACGCAGTCACGACGACCGACTTCAAAACGTAACCTAACATTCGGCCAGCACCAGTAACATTACAATAAAAAAAAATAACAGACTCATACTCGTAGTATTACAATAAAAACAATAATAACAGGCGCATCAAAAAAAAAAAAAAACAGAAGCTAGCGCACGGTTCCAAATGGTAGTTTCCAATGGAGAATAACCGGCAAGAAACTCCATGGTTACTCTTTTTAAAAAAATACCATTAGTTTTACAGTATTTTCATATTAAAATATCAATAGATATTTGAGAACAATGTATCAACTTTGCACCCAAAACACTAAAAAAAAATAGTAAACTATGAATCCGCAGAGTCTACAGTGTTCTCACATTCACATTATAAAGAGAGAATATACATTAAAATATGTTAGAGCAGTTAGTCAAATCATCTTTCCATTAAAATCAACAAATCTATTCTAACAATTTTTATCAAATACAGAGAATTTTTTCTTAAAATTCTTACCAAATACAGAGAATATTTTCTAACAATTCTTACCAAATACAGAGAATCTTTTCTAACAATTCTTACCAAATACAGAGAATCTTTTCTAACAATTCTTACCAAATACAGAGAATCTTTTCTAACAATTCTTACCAAATACAGAGAATCTTTTCTAACAATTCGTTCAAAATAAATAAAATGCTTGTTTTAACTATTATTTCAAATATAATATTTCTTTCAAAATAGAGTAATTTGCACAAAGTGCAGTCCATTATGTACTATTAGTGAATCCTCTTTCTCACCAATAGCACACTTCAAATCAGAGAGCGATCGTGAACCCTTCTTTCTCACGAACACTACTCATAAACTCATCCATCAGATAGTGACTGCGAACCCTTCCTTCTCACAAATCACCACCGATAGAATCATCTCATTGCAAATCATACAGTGATCGTGAACCCTTCTTTCTCACGAATCACTAATAAAAATAATCTAGATTTTACACATAGTTAAATCAACATTTCATTCTAAGTCTGCAAATACAGACAACATTGTTGCAAAAATAAAAAGTACAATTTATTTTTATATAAAGCGATGGATTCGTTTAAATTCATTAGCTCACCCGCTACTCAACAACTGTGTTATCTACGAACCCTTCCTTCTCGCAGACAACACAGCGCATTCTATCATGTACTATTAGTGAACCCTTCCTTCTCACCAATAGCACATTTCAAATCAGAGAGCGAACGTGAACCCTTCCTTCTCACGAACACTACTCATAAAATCATCCATCAGATAGTGATCGCGAACCCTTCCTTCTCACGAATCACCACCAACAGAATCATCTCATTGCAAATCTTACAGTGGTCGTGAACTTTTCCTTCTCACGAATCAGCTAAGTCTTTAAAACTACAGACATTTTTGCAACATTGCTGTAAAAGTAATAACAACAAAACAAATAATTGAATTGCTTAAATACATGTTGTGACTTCACATCATCTCATAATCCTTATCATTTTATTGTCAAGTAATTTAATTATACCTGTTTTCCTGGGTTTCATGGCAACTGATATAATTGCCGGTGTCATCTTAACCACGATGTCTGTTATGCACCGTCGGACTGAAGGCATGATGGTCACGCTGCATTTACACTTCTTCCCCAACACACAAAACAGCACTCTCGCGCTCCAGCGTGCGATCGACCACGCTTACACTCTGGACCATCACTCCGCAACCCGCTTCTGCTGCGCTCGTCGCGGGTCTCATGTCGAGAACGAGTACAGCGTGCCGGGACCATCCTGATTGGACCCGCTTTTGACGTTCAAACGGCGATAGTTGACGCCGCACCAAGGTTTTGTAACCACGCGTAACCATTCTGGAACTCAGACACAGGACAACTATGTACTTATTCGATTAATTAAACAAGGTTAGGAAAACACGTGCTATACAAAAGTATAAAATCAAAATTACCAAATATTTAAAATTAAGCATAGGTCAACAGTGAGTATTATGATACGAAAGAAAAAAAAAAAAAAAAAAAAAACAATCGGACAATTGGGCACATCGCACTTCTGAAATGTAGTATTATGTCAGAATAACAACGGGGCTATAGAACATATAAAATACAAGCAAGCTATTTGGTTGAAGGAATATAGTAAGACAACTTATTCAAAGAATAATACACACCTTAATAATGCACCTGTTTATTTCTTCAGATAATCACACTGTTTCTTAATAATTATTAGTACAAAACGTAGACTGCTAAATAGGTAAACTTGTCTTAGTTGCCACTAGAATTTAGGTCTGAACGCTACGAGTGCTCTCGACCGTCTGCCCAATACCCCGACTCAGTGCTAGCGCAAGGGGGAGACATCCCCCCTTTAATATTTTAAAATCGTTATTTAAACGTCTTCCGGTTTAGCATTCAAATCCATTTGAATGTTGCCACATAAAATAAACTTGAAAAATAAATCAAATACTAGGCTTTTATTGAAACCTAACAAAAGGAACAGAGAGCGAACCTGTGTTTGTGCATTTTCATCAAAATAAATCCAATATAGTCGACAATTTTTAAAGCTTGGTTTTTTATTACTTCAATTTATTTCAAATCGACTTCAGAGCCGCTCAATAAACAAAATTGATAAGAAAGTTTTCGCTCCGACACTGGGTCAATAGACTCTCTCTCTTCCCCGATACAACAAAACTTGAGTACGTGGGTAGTGTACTAATATAGAATAACGTTATAACCAGTGATCGGAGTAGGTAGATTGATTTTTGGTACTTGTATCATAAATGCACACAGAAAGAATAACATGGATATGTTATTTTTCCGGAAAGTAATTCCGGTATTTCCGGATTTCAATTTAAAATTTTGAGGAAGGTATAATGTTCTGATTGTTCATTGGGTTGTGTCAAATCGTGAATGTATGTCGTTAAAAAAAAAAAATGAGGAATATAATATTACTCATTTTAATACAATTCTTACCGGTCGGTTCCGGTTCTTCGGTGGAACATCCATATTAATATATATTTATTTATGCTTTTTTTGTTGTTATTTTTTTATATATTTTTCAGATCAATGACCCCAATTCAATTTATCTACTCCAATCTCTAGTTATAAGATAAAACTGTTGGTTTGTAGGAGATGGTAATTCCTGGAAGTAACCACTTAAACAGTAAGTAGTGGTCAGTATAATCGATAGTCACTCAATAATCAATTAAACACACGATAATATTGATAAATGATAATGATGACGTTGTCTTTTATTTAATGTCTGTACATAAATAATTGAATATACAAATAATAATTAAATAAATGATATTTATTTTGCGAATGGGTATTTAAAAAAACACTTTTACACAACAATTTTATCATAAAATTAGCTCAGACAAAAATTGTAGATCTACAAAAATAACTTAATATTTTTTTTCCTAAGGTGACTCCGTTTTTGAGATATAATAATTCCAAAAGTTGAAAGAGGTCGTCGTCATAATATGCACACGTTTTCACGCCACCTCAGAGGTAATGCACTTAGCGCGTCTTCCTTCCGGGTTCCGTACGTCAAAAGGATAACACGGAACCCTTATAGAATCAGTTTGTTGAGACTCTAACTCGGGAACGCGTGGAGGTATCGAGTTGAAATTGTAAACATATAGTCAGGTCTGTAGTCCCTTGAAACTGTAAAAAAAAACAAACTACTAAATTAAATAAAAAAAAGTTACAGCCGTTTATGTCGCAAAAAACATATATTTTGACTTTCAAGGAAACCGAAATTCATAGGGTACTTCCCGTTGACCCAGAATCCCGAAATTTGGCATAAAGCAAGGTCTTATAGCACAGGTGTAGGAATAAATCGGAAAACAGTAAATATATTGTTAAGTCACTAAAAAAGTCATTTTCTACAATTCGGAAAAATCTTCGAGATTCCATTCGTGAATTGAACTATTTACATATGTAAGTTTGTACGGAACCCTCTGTGCATGAGTCCGACTTGCACTTGCCCAGTTTTTTTCCTTTCAGACAGGTGAAGACGTTGGCAAAAGCTAGTCTAGTAAAAACTCAATCTAACAGTTATAAACAAATCAGTAACAGATTTCCGTTTAAATACATACAGTATAAACCCTTCTAAGATACACCAAGTCAATATTGAGATGGAATCTACAATAGTCAACATAAATGGGGTGCGCTACTTATCAGTCGTCTCGTATCAGATTGAGGAAAACGCATTAGGAATGTGTTTGTATGTGTAGACGTTGTAAGGGACAGGGACAGAGGACTTACCTTGTTATACCGTGTTAGAATGTCAGTCTTGCGAGCGAGAAAGAGGGATGGAGCTATACACCCTATATAGCTCCATTCCTCTTACAGTTCAGCTTAGGTTGTCAAATGAATCGCGTTAAGAGTTCGTGTTAGCAATGCTGTTCTATGTAGGTTAGCGTAATACCACGAACTAGCTCTTTCATGAGGTTTTATAGTTTTAACACACGTTCGAACTTGGAAGGACGGATTTGGTCCGTTCGTACCAAGATCAAACGTGACTCAACGTAAGTTTTGGTCCATCGTACCAAGTTCGAGCGTGTGTTAATACTAATTATGCTGAGTAACGCTCACTATTGACACGGACGGACCAAATCCGTCGAACCAAGAACGAACGTGTGTAAATACTAATTACGCTGAGTAACCCTCGACCTTGGTACTGACAGACCAAATCTATCGTACCAATTCCAAAAGACGATATTGAGTAATTTTACAGGATAAAACATCATTCTGCCCTTGTTCCGTGTTACTTGGGATGTGTGCAACCTGATTTTTTTTCCATTCTGTCCTTAAATCCGTTATACTATGACTGACTTCGTTTTCTTTCATATCACTCCTCACACAATACATTTAAGGTAGAACTACACTGCGCACACGCGTGCCACGTACGCCGATCTGGGTGCGTCGTAGTAGAGCTACACTAGATCCACGCCACGCGACGATGTCTACGTACAAATAAGGCGTGGTCCGCGTGTTCATCGGTCAAATAACTACATTAGCTTTATACATACATACAAAATTTCGCCTTTATAATAATAGTATGATAGCTTTAAGTTTAAAGGCGGCAAAACTCGTAGGACAAAAAATAGGAGACTAAAACATTTATTTTTTCTCGATTTTTAATTTTATGCTTGATTCCATGGGAAAAGTCCCGTCTCGTCGTCGGTGCATAGTATTCCACACGCGCCTCAAAGATACGTCGGTAAATACGTAGAAGCCCAGTATGGCTGATGCTCGCTAAGGCAACGGGGAATTTCTTAATACGAAAGGTCCTTGAATGCAAAGGCAACTGAAGAACTTAAGTGTAGTTTTAGTCAGTGAACACACACCCTTGCGCTCCACCAGAGCACTCCAGAGAGCGGAATCAGTAATTGGACGATTTCCCATATAAAAAAATGGTAAAAGTGGTTTATATTCATGAGTGCTTATCACATGACATACAATGTTTGAGCCGTAGTCCAAAAATGCAAAGTGCAAATGAAGGAACAGAAGTGGGTTTTATTCAGTAAAAGTCTGACCTGGCTTCTCTTTCCACCTTAGAGCGAGAGAAGTAATTTAATGATTTCCCAAAACTAGAAAAAAAGGCCTTTTTAAATAAAATAAAAAAAATCAACACTGCAAGAAAGTTCAGTTTTTCGCTAAAATAAATAAACTAAATCGTGTTTAATACAACCATAAAACTGCACTTTAAAAACAGAAAAACAGCTGAAAAATAAAACAAAAGCGAAACATTGTCCAGCCAGCTCATAATTTATCAAAAAATGAGCAAGTTAAAACCAGTTAATAGCATAATAAACTCCTTTGTCGCAGTTTCAGTGCAGTGTCATAATGTTCCTGTATTTTAAACGGAACTACACTCTTGGGGCTGCCTAGAGGTAGTGCGGACATGTAGTTGCTAGGTTAAAATAATAAAACAGTATTTTGAGGCGAATTTTCGACGAGGCTATGAATAAAGTTTGATGCAGTTTAGCTAGAAAAGAGATAAAGAGTAGAGCATACTAGCGCAGTATTACTATTAGTTTGTGGCTAAAATAATAATAGCTGCTCGTGAAGGTTAAGGAATGCTTGCCGAGGCCGATCTGTAGATGGGTAACCATCTTAACATACCAAGATTTGTGTGTGGTTCGCAAAGCACGCTTAGCCGTTGCTCCCGCCGACTGATATTTGTAGACTTGTCAGTTATTATGGATAGTCGAAAGTCAGGAAAGCTGGCACCAGGCAGTCTTGCTAAGGGGTGTCGTGTTACCCAATTACTAAGTTGGCAGAACACCCTCGTGTCCTCGTGGCTGCGATCGGCGGCCACGACCTATCACGTCGGGACCTGGCTAAAACACACAGGCCACGGTCCGGAGCGAGGAGGAATGGCAGGAGTTTGCCTCCTTCTGCCAAGCAGTAAAACTAGCAAAGGAGGCGGCCGCACGTCCGTGGGAACGGCCCTCACTCCCCAGCCGCGGATCCCGATCCCGATTTCCAGCCACCGTAGGCGTAGGCTTGCGTACGGCGAGCAATGGGTAGCACGCCGTTCGGTCGTCCGGTAATCGTCCGAATCCAGCCCAAGTTGTAGACGGCACGAAGGGTTCCAATGAGATCCGCACTTCAAGGAGATGTCAGCAAATCATAGGGGCCCAGAAAGGTCGAAACCTTCTGGGGCTATAGATTAAGTAAAAATGAACTCCCGGGGCCCTGGATCGCAAGAAAAAGAAGGAAAAAACGAGTGTGTTTTAGTCAGTAAAAGTCTGACATACCCTCTCACTCCGCCCAATAGCGGGATAAGTCATTGAAAGATTTCCAACTTAAAAAAAACCCAATCAATGGGATGTGGAGATTAGATAGGCGGGGATCGCCTATCTATAATCATGTTCAATTCTGGTATTCATTAAAATCAGTACAGCCGTTTTTATGTTAAGGAGTAACAAACAAAAATCACTCATAGACTTTCATTTTCATAATATTAGTGATTTAAAGGCAAAACGTCTACAATTCGATTTTTTTTTATTGATATAAACCAGTGCTTGACTGCGATCCCACCTGATGGTAAGCGGAGATGCAATCATTGATGGTGAGGCGCACTAGTTTATTAAGAGAAAAAAAAAATCTTTCATTTTTAAAGCTCTGAAAAGAAAAAGTATATGTTTACGTAGGTCATGTATGTGTACAAAAAGTGTTTCATCTAGACTACGTAGGCTCTATTTCAAAGTTTTTCTGTTAGTCTTACGAGCAAGTTAAAGAGAACACTAGTACATGGCCTTAACACGTTTTTAGCATTGAGTAAAGAACCAATATAAGGCTCACAACACACAAAGAAAGAAAATAAAAGAAAGAAAGAAAACATGTTTTGCTCTGCTCAAATAGAAGCACAATTAATTACAGAAAACAAAAATCTGTTCAGTTTGTTGTTACGAAGAAACAATGAATGTGTTGTTTGAAAATTAGTGTCGCTAGAACGAGTGAAAATGCTTAGTGAGAGGCGTTGGAAAATAATTCCCGTAAGGACTTGAGAAGGCCTTTGGTTAGCAATGAGACTTTGTTTCAAGATTTAGATACAGTTGTATGGATCAGAATGTTAAGTTGCGGAAAAAACAGATGAAAAATGATTGCATGCAGAGGATATGAGAATAATGAGATGGATGTACTCGAAGACATTAGGAAAAGTTTGAAAGCGGCGCAGTGACTTAAAAGTTGAAAGGGAATCGTTTGTCTCATATAGCCATGTGAAGAGAAGGGCTGAAACAACATGCGTTTCTTCTTTCTTTTCTTCAACTAAAAGAGTTATGAGTATACATGTTAGTGGAGGGAGATTAAAGAAAAGATGGACGGATTGTATGAGAAGTTATATGAGAGAAAAGGGAGTTAGTGATATCGTGACGGGGCCTCAAATAATATGGGACATGGGCAGGAAAATAATAATGTTTTGGGCAAAGTTGGTTTTCTGTATTACTTTTTTCGCCACAGCCGATACCTACTTCAAAGTTGGAGACGCTTTTAAGCTTTAAATGGTTACAATTGCAGCGCTTTTATTTGTTTCATTTATATTAAGATGTTCTTGAATGATACGTAACTAAAAAAAATTGTCTTGAAGAGAAATCTATATTCATATCAAATTAATAAAGTCGCAAGATTTGTATTTTTTTGTCACACTAGTATAATATTATAAAGGCGACAGTGTGTGTGTGTGTATGTTTATTGTTTCTTCACGCTCGAACAGCTAAACGGATTTTGATGAAATTTGGTACACAGGTAGGCCATGTCCTGGTATAGCACGCACTTTTAATACTGAGAGTAGGTATTTTACTTTGGGATAATTTTCTACTATCAAGTAGATGAAGCCGTTGGCAAAAGCTAATAATTCGTAAACTCAAAAACTACTAGACCGATTTTAAAAATTGGAATATACGCCCGAGCGATTAAAATAAAATTTGGTTGTTATCAAGGCTAGAGTGAACCTATTCACTATTCGTTGATGGTAAGGTCCACTAGTTTATTAAGAGCCTACTCTTAATAAACTAGTGGACCTTACCATCAACGACTGCATCACTGCTTACCATCCAAGCTCAAGTTTATATCAAATTAAAAAAAAAATGTGCCAACTAAGTTTCTGTTTTTTTTGATGATTTTTAACGTAAGTTTAGGTGTAAAAAAGTAACAAAAATCGTATAAAATCTTCAAAACGAAAACTTACTTACTGAAGAGTTCTATACAATTAATTGTAAAAGATTTATGCAATGGTTTTTTCGTAAAACTGGATTTCTCAAACTACTCTTAATTTTATGCGCACCTTCTGATGTTGTATCAGTTCGGAACGGTGTTTGTGTGCGTGCAAAAAGTACGTTGTGCATATAGATTAGCGTCTATGGTCTAACTGCTGATATGTGATACAATCGCTGTCGGACACGTTGAGACAGCGCACTTTTTGGCCTCACAGATTAGCGAATTTGAGGCCGCGACTAGTTCAACCTTGAAATTGCGTTATGAGCCTTCGCGTAAATAAATTTTTCTTTCTTTCTTTTAAAGATGGTGGATGGTACTGAGAGGTTCTGGAGTGGCTAGCAAGCATCAGAAGCCGCAGCGTTGGAATGTTTTTCACAAGGTGGACCGATGACCTGGTGAAGGTCGCGGGAATCCGATGTACGAGACGCACAGGACTGTTCATTGAACCTCTATTTCTCCTGGTCACGTTATAAGTCAAGAACGGCTGTACCGATTTTAATAATTCTTTTTTTGTTTGCTCACCGGCATACAGAGAGAGTATGTAGGGTAGGTAGTTAGCGTAGGGAAAGTAGCGTAGCGTAGGTAGAGTAGGGCAGGCAGTTAGGTAGGGTAGAGTAGGGTATAGTGAGGTGGAGTGGTTTGAGTAGAGTACGGTAGGGTAGAGTTGGGTAGACAAGAATAGAGTAGTTGACGTTGTGTTGACGGGTGCGAAGACGCGGGAAAAAGCTAGTAATATATATACATGTTTATAATTGCATAATTACATTATGCCATAGGCATTTTACATTTATTGTAGTTAAAAAAGCTATTTTGTGCTGCAGTAAAAAAAATAAGTCTCTTTTTTATATTTGATTTCATGGCACATTTGGCGCAGTGGCTCAGCGATTGACTGCGATTGGCTGCGATTCACGGAACAAACATTTGTATGAATAAATTGTTCCGGTTTTGAGTGTCTAGTATATGGGACCCGCGATAGAGAAACAATACAGAATTTGTAGTATAGGGCAGTGTTTTTTGCACAAAAGAAAAACCTACAATCTGGTTTTAAGTTAAGTTAAATCTTATTATGTTTTAATCCATTATATTTTACCTACCTTTTATGATTATATTATATTCCAAAAATAAGTTATTCTTAGTTGTTTTTTCAGTCAATCAATTGTAAAGTGAAATCTTTCAAAAATCACGTGAAGAAAACCTTGCCGATATCCCCTCTATCTGAAAACGGATGAAAATCTGTAAAAGTAAGTTAGCAAGGCCTTTTATTAAAGCAGGCCTATGGTAAACATCCTAATATTATGTAAAAAATAACTAATAGAAAGGGCCTATCCATTAATTATGTCGCACGTTAAGTTTTATTAATAAATGTTTGTATTATAAGTCTGTATTCATTGTAATATACTTATAAATTATATTTTTAAAATATTTCAATAACAAATAGTGTGCAATTGACAGCGTAAAGGTCATGGAGCGACCTAATGCGGCAGAAATTAGCCAATAGCGCCCTCTGCGGGTTTTAGTTGTTGTTCGTTTTGACACGCCGTACCACCAATCTATTTTGTGTGCACTCCGTATATAAAGCGACAAATCAAGGACAAAATGATACATAACCGTGTTGTGTAGTAAAATTAAAAATACAAGGGGGTTCCCATACAAGAAACTTTATTTTGTCGGCGTTTCTTGCTCGATTCCAATAACGGAGCCCGATATTAATATTGTAGTACGGAACCCTTCGTGTGCGAGTCCGACTCGCACTTGGCTAATATTATTTCACCTCTCTCATGTCCGTTTTATAGCAAGTCACATATTTGAGTCTCTCCCTCTCTTGTATGACGTTACAATGTTCCTACATAAGCATGCCATGCTATATACAATGTTGCCATACAAATGTGCATTCTGTGAAAATTTTGACTAACTACCTACTTTTTTACGGTTTAAGAGATACAGCCCGCTGACATACGGATTGACAGACGGACGGACACGCAACGGAGGTCTTGTAAGTCGTCGAAAGGTACCATTTCAAATACGGAACACTAAAAATCACGAAATTCATAATAATATGACGTAATTGATGGATGATCCCAAAAGAGACAAAGTTTTCGTTCAAAAATAGGGTTCTCTTATACATAGATCATATAGCAAAATGAACATATCTGGGGGCACGGTAGTGCCTCCGCCAAGACGAGCCAAGGGAAGCCTACCTTTTTTCGAAGTGTTTCGTGGTTTTTTTGAACCCCATAGAGTTGGTTTCCGATGTACCAGATAGTTCATATTCTCAGGATATGATGTCAATAATAGATTAATTAAACACACAAAGCCTCAATTGAATAGCTCTAATACTTTAGTTTTTATTGATATCTAAAATACACCGATTTCGTCACTGACACCCAGGAAATAGAAAACATTTTGATGATCATCATCAAAATGTTACATGAAATGTTCATGTTGTTATACATTTTTACTGATATGTAGAATATATGAAGTTAGGGTCGGTAGAGTTAGGCCGTGTAGATTCAGAATCTTGGCTCTACATGAGATCTGATATCTTTTTTACAGGGCAAACCTTATGTGGTCGTCTTGGCAACATTTTAGATGAAATGTTTTTGGTGGGATATGTATTTGTCACAGAGTGTGGTAATAATATGTTATTTTATTACACCTTTTATGGGTGAAATAACAAACATGTTCTCTTTCTAACTCCTGTCATAATTTATATTTTTATCTCGCTCTTTGGCAGTGTAACGGTGATTTCTGAGAATAGTGTCGCCAAATATTTTTTGCGTAACCGTGAGACATATTTTGAAGAGTTGTTTTTTTTTATTATGGGTAGGCTCGCGTTTGATCACTATCTCACCTGATGGTAAGCAATGATGTGGCCGACGATGGAGCGCGCTTACCTAGAAGTAACCTATTCACTCTTGACTTAATTTTTCCTAATGAATAAATTTAAAAGCTACTTTAACTGCTACTACTACTTAAACTTATATTTTCTTTCTTCTTCTTTCTATATGTAATGGTTTATTTTTATTTATGTTTTAAGTTTGTTTATTTAGTGATTTTAAGCATATAATATGTAATCCTTGCTGGCCGATCAACGTCTCACCGTTGACGACGGCTGGTGCTGAAAATCAGCACTGTGACTCTGTCTTACACGAGCCTCAGCATTTTGCTGAGCGCTGGCTGTTTTGCGCGAATGTGATGCATATCCTACCACTTATAATATGTTATTGTTGTTATTTTTAAGGTATGCGTCATGTTTGACGTAAATAAACTCTTCATTCTAACTTTTCTGCATACACGTGGGCGAATCCACTGACAGAATAGAATGGTTAAAATATGATTACAATACAATATTTTTTCCAGCATTTGCCGAATGTATCAAGTCAGTTTATATTTTGCCGAGATCGCGAATGTTTTTTTTTTATTTTTTTTTTGATATACTGGCTTTTGAACACTATCTCACCAGATGGATAGCGACAATGTGTTTCAATGATTACACATATCTTTCAGTTGGGTAGACACTTGAGATAAAAATCTTACACACTAATTAAACGTCATCACATCCACTAAGAATCAATTGGCAACAATTAAATCAGTCACTGAACTTCAATAGAAATCTTTAGTTCTGAATAAATTCTCTTCTGACAATATTCTTTTTTTAAGCACTAATATGTTTATTTAGTTTTATCTATAATATGCCATGAGTTCTACACCAACTAAAGAGGTCTTGATAAAAGGATGTCTACAATTTACTTTGTACTTAAACGAAACACGGGAACTTTGCGACTCCTTCAAGTTAGATACTCAATTCAAACTTAAATATCACTTACATTATCTTTTCTCCTTTCTTAGGTAATAAACTGTCAGGTCCATTCTATCTTATTATAAAACAATTTGTAAGTTAATTCTTATTTAGTCCGGCAGTGTTTTAGATTACTTTGCTAGCAACATTCTATTTTGGATGGGATTTTAGACGACCAGTTTTAAACAAAACCTGTAAAAGACTCGGGGTTCACTAGCTTAGCAAGCAAGCTCTCGCAAGAGACGCCCTGGCTGTGAGGAGTCACAATGCGCAATCAACTCGGGTTTGGACATTATAAGACGGCTAGACGGCGAGCTACTCATTGCTTGCTATTCGTAAAACCACGTCTACGGTGGCCAGAAATCTTCTTGCGACAACCCATGCCGTCTGCTGGGGTTTGATGTTTTATTCCTCACGGTTTCGGCAACTACTTTCGCTACCATTAAGTACTGCTTCGCAGAAGGAGGTGGCTACTTCTCGATCAGTTTCGTCCCGTACCGTGGCCTGAACCAGGGCCGGTCACGAGAGGTCACCGTGGCCGCCGATTGCCTCCGCGTAGACATGGCGGTGCTCCGCCCAAGAAGGGCAGACTTTCTCCGTGTCCTTCGAGCGATCGGAATAATGGTGGAAAATAGGGGATTCTTCCCGCCGAATTCGAAGCAGGTGAACTGAATAGACAGATGAACTGAAAAGGCTACCGGGTCAGACCAGATATAGAAAGAGAAACCGGGTGTAAGAAAGTGTAGTTTGGTAGAGGCTGACAGATATATATACCTATATATATGCCTAGCAGTGAATTGCAATAGGTTGACAGATATACAGCAAAAGCAAAAAAAGTGGTTGAAATTTGTCTTATCACTTTAATGTTATAAAGACAAAAGGTTTCGAGTGTGTGTGTATGTTTGTTACTTCTTTGCGCTCGAACTATTTCGAATAAACTTGGTACACGGATAGACCATGTCCTGGAATAGTACATAGAATACTTTTTATAGCAGCGGTATATTTTCTTGGGATAATTTTCCACCATCACGCGGGCGAAGCTGGGGGCAGCCGCTAGTGTTTAACATAAAATATTATTTTGGTTTAAGCGGACTTAGGTAATGTTTCATCATCATTTCAGCCATAAGATGTCCACTGTTGGATATAGGCCCCCCAAGTGTCGCATCTACCGCATTCCCACGACACTCACCAGGTCAACGGTTCACCGAAAAACGCAGCGTTGGAGGCCTTCCAACGCTACGTTTTTCGATACACGGTCGCTACTCTAGAATTTTTCGGCCCCATCGAACAAGTAATATTTAAACCAAATTATTTTCTAAAAGCCGTGAATTCTCTTATCAATATTAATTTGTGATAACGATTGATTATTATTTTCGACAGCCTATCACAACAACGGACTTGAAGTTTGACAGTGGATTAACTGATTTGATGCTCGATTTATGTACAAATTATTGCCTAATCTTATTTTAATAAGTGTCTATGGAAATTCTTAAAAGTAATCGGAGTTTTAATTGATACTTAGGGTGGAATTCACCAATAAAACTACTCACTCGTCTGTATTTTTCTTTTGTTGTATTTTTACAAGTGACATTAGTGACAGCGGCTAAACGCAATTATGCGAGCCAAACGTTAAAACGCGATTAGTTTTATTGGTGAATTCCGCCCTTGATTTACAAAATCGATAGGTTTAATAATTTACATACTCGTATCTCGTATTAGCTGCCATTCACGGCTCCGTCACGGCAAAAGGCGATTCCTGTACATAATTATAAATGTTGAATGTTTGAATTATTGAACTGTTTTTATGGGTTTCCTTTATTATTTTTTTCTTTTAAACCATGCCTTTATTTACGCGGAAAATCATCAAATGACTTCTTCATCAAGAGTATTTCAAATCTGTCAAGCATTTTTTGAGTTTTAGTGAGAGTAACGAACAACTACTGATTTTTTATATTTATGTTTGTAATAGATACCTAAAACAAATTGGATCACATATATTTTCGGTAACCACTTCGGTAATCTACCTTTTTCCAAATACAGGCTACAAATTCTGTTGATATTTCCTGAAAATCCTCCAAAGGAATAACACTTGCATCCCCTAGCCACAGCAGAGACAATTTACGACGGTTCAATGTACGGATTAACGTGAAAATAAACCGTAAGTTACGACATCCCACCTGTTACTTTACGTTACTACAAAAAATAATAACTTTAACCCCGACGGGTATGGTATGGTAGCTATAAAGATTCGTGAAAAAAGACTTTCGGGAATCCGATTCTGTCATCGTAAAATCGAAAATGGATGGAAGTGAATTGGATTGGATATCGATACATTTTTAAAAAAGAAAAAAGTCTCGTCGCACTGAGAATCCATGGCTCCAGTACTGCTAAGCCCCTACAGTTTTGCTGACATCTCTTTGAGGCGCTGACGGCTACCGGACGGCCGAACGGTGAGCTACTCATTGCTCGTCGTCCACAAACCCACGCCTGCGGTGGCTGGAAGTCAAGGTTGGGATCCCGGCGGCTGATGCGTGTGGATGTTCGTTTCTTCACGTGTGCGGTCACCTCCTTCGCTAGCATTTAGCATTGCTTCGCAGAAGGACCACTGCCTCATATTACTACTTGCTCCGAACCATAGCCAGAACCAGGGCTCAGTGCCAGAGACTGCCACTGCCGACGCCATTCTACATTGGGAATCCTGTATCGTAGACTTACAAACATGTAAGCTGATATATACAAAATACCCAGACTCGGAACATCATCGTCAACCGTACTATCAATGTTGAATGATTTTCTTTGTTTATACATTTTTATGTTAACAGTTTGAAATGAAAATCATTTGTTCAATTATTTATACGAAGTAAAATAGGTACAATATAATCGGAAATGAAAATGTTGAGATGGATGTTTGGTGTGACGAGAATGGATAAAGTGAGAAATGAGTATATCAGTGGTGGCCGAGTGGTAACGGCCCAGACTAGAAGAGTAGATACCATTTCCGTTAGCCATTTCTGGTCTTCATCACTTCCACTTCATCAAAAATGTTAATTTTTGACTGTAAATGCTTAAGTTCTTAATGAAAATACTAAAATCACCATATAGTTCTCGAGGAGTTCTTTCGATTCCTCATGGATCCCATAAACAGAACTTTTTTTTTAGGTGGGAAAATCATCTAATGACAAATCCCGCCCTTGGGCGAAGCGGGAGATAGTGTCAGACTAATACTGACTAAAAACCCACTCCTATTCCTTCTTTGCCTTCATCGGCCCCGGGCTTCGCTTTCACACTACCCGTGGCCCCAGTAGGCTTCGACCCTGCTGGGCCCCTACAGTTGCTGACATCTCCATAAGGCGCACGTGGAACAGCACGCGCCGTCGACGACTTAGGTTCGGTCCGGACGGTTACCGGACGGTCGGACGGCGAGCCACCCATTACTCGCCGTTCGCAAGCCCGCGCCTAACTGGGCAAGTCGGTATCGTGCACTGAGGGTTCCGTACAAACTTACTTAGGTAAATAGTTCAATTCCCAAATGGAGTCTCGCAGATTTCTCGTGAATCGCATTTTTTTTTGGCCACAATTAATTTACTGACTTATTCCTATAGTTTTTTCTTTATGACAAATTTCAGGATTCTACGTCAACAGGAGTACCCTATGAATTTTGATTTCCTTGAGGTTGTCGAAAGTCTAAATACACGTTTTTTGTGACATAAACGGTCGTATGTATTTTATTCGATAACTTAGAAGTTTGATTTTTTCACAGCTTCAAGGGACCGCAGGCAAGAGTTCTATATAAAATATAATACAATATTTTAAAATTCAAAATTTGGCTATGATGAAGCGACATAGTCAATATTGTGACAAATCTTCATAATAAAGATAAAAAAAACCCAAATCTGGTTAAAATATCGGCCAAAACATACAATCGAATGACGCGTCTTACTTAAAACGTGGCCATGCAAAATACCCGTGAAGAGACTTTACGAAGATTACCATAGAACGTGCTCTGACTTGAGTCCAGGGCTGGCCGGAGCGGTTATAATGTTGCTGATCAACTTTCGGGTGGACAGATTGAATAATAACGGTTGTTGATTTAATGAATGAGAAGGGAGACTAAGAAATATAATTATAGGTAGTAGTAGGCCTTTTTTTTGAGGTGGTAAATTATCAAATGATATTTCACTCTCTAGGGTGGAATGGCGTGTCAGACTTCTATTGACCAATACCCACATGTGTTTTTCAGTGGCGTGTCAGGACTACGGTAACTATTTCAAATCCTTTGGTCTAAGCAAGCATCGCCCCAACGGTTTCGTGGATGACTCAGGTTCGGACCTTATTGGATGACCGGACGGCGAGCTACCCATTGCTTGTCGTCTGCAAACCTGCGCCTATGGTAGGAGTAGTAGTAGTCACTCTAAGACTCTCGCCGTGACTGTAGCAGCGGCTGGGACTTGAGGATGTCCGTTCTCTCATAGTTGCTGCCATCACTTTAGCTCGTCTTACTGCTTCGCAGAAGGTGATAGCTATCCATTCCCTTTTCGCTTCAGACTATAACTTTGTTTCAAGACCAAAAAAAGAACTAGACCGTCACTAGAAATATAAATTTTCACCTTGACTATAAATGTGTTTAGCATTATGCGTCTAAAGTTGGATATCCGCAGGAGAACATAGGTCGCCGACATAGCCCGAAGAATCGCCAAACTAAAGTGGCAGTGGACATTGCTCGTAGAACGGACGGTCGATGGGGCCAAAAGGTTCTAGAGTGGCGACCGCGCACCGGAAAACGCAGCGTTGGAAGGCCTTCCACAAGGTGGACCGACAACCTGGTGAGAGTCTCGGGAGTGCGGTGGATGCGAGACGCACAGGATCGGTCGTTGTGGCGCCGCTTGGGGGAGGCCTATGTCCAGCAGTGGATTTCTTTCGGCTGAAATGATGATGATGATGATGTATAAAGTTGAAGTATACAGTTTGATAAATATTTTCAAGGAAAAAATAAAACGAAAACTGACAAAGTAGGAGTACCAACCCTACCCACTGGACAAGCTCTGCCGGCCCGGAATCCGTTCACAGTGTATAGCGGCAAAATGAACGATAGTCGCGATTTTTATGTCGTTTTTGTTACTTCGTCTGAAGAATAACATATGAGAGCTTTTATAAAGAGTCAGATTTTTCCTTTAGTACTGTACTTGCGACCGGTTTGTGAAATGGTTTTGGAGCTAGACTGGATAGATGGTGAATTAAAATGCTAAAACAGGTGAACAGAGTGTAGAAACACATCGCCTAGACAGTTCCATCATCGGATCGAACCGTAGGGGCTCAGCAGGGTCGAAGCCTACTGGGGCCAAGGGTTTGCTTTTGAAAGGAAGACTCGGCCCTAGTACGAAAGGTAACGAAAGAACAGGAGAGGGTTTTTAGTCAGTAAAAGTCTGACACGGACAGAGCAGGGGATGTCATTGGATGATTTACCCACAACAATCAACAATAACATTGAAATAATTAATTAAACAAAACAATAAAGCTAACTTACAAAATAAAAATAAAAGCCCTAAAGTACTAAAAAAAAGCAATCTAAAGTACGGCGTCGAAAAATTCCTCCGCATCGCTGTCGACTGGTAATGTACCCAAAAGACTGACGGCATTGCCATATATATAATTATATATATATATATATATTTGGGGGAGGCCTATGTCCAACAGTGGACGTCTTTCGGCTGAAATGATGATGATGATGATATATATATAATTCAACTATAATTCAAAATTATTCTGAAGATAGTACAGTTCAAAGTCATCATTATCTTCCTGCCCTTTTCTTCCATTCTGCCCTGTCACTCGTCATGCTATCACTAACTTCCTTTTTTTTCATATCACTCTTCACACAATCCATAAATTTTTTCTTTGGTCTCCCTCTCCCTCTCCATCCATCCACATGTAAATTCATAACTCTTTTAGTAACATGCGTTTCATCCCTCCTCTTCACATGACCATACCAAGACAAACGATTCCCTTTCAACTTTTCAGTCACTGGCGCCACTTTCAAACTTCCTTCAATATACTCATTTCTCACTTTATCCATTCTCGTCACACCACACATCCATCTTAACATTCTCATCTCCGCTACGTGCAATCTTTAAAGTGCATTTTCATAAATTTCTAAAGACCCAAAATAACGCGTTACTAGTTCTAATCCCACTAAAGAGTAACTGATGAAAGAGGATCTCTACAGTACTATCCAATAGATACGCTTAACGTTTCAGATATAAAGCCATAATGTCTAAAAGCACTTAAAACATCTGGCAAGTACCTATAGCTTCATGTAATCTCTGAGGAATAGAAGATCAGGTTTCATAAAGTGTTCCTTCCAACCTTTCGAATAAAAACCAAATCGATGCTCGGTGGATCCTATATTTTTATCACAAGCCATTTTAGCGTGAGTAAAAAAGAAAACATAAGCCGCTTACTGCTCTTTGAAAGAGGTAAAAATTGATGAAGGCTAAAACGTTAAGAGTTGATTGAACAAAAAAGAAAGGTATTTTTCAAAGAAAATTGAAAGATTTTGAATTTTACAGCAACTCGTTTCACTTCTTACCGACTTCTACATGAAAACTACGCGTTATGTGGCACGTTAGGGAGATGCTACGCGCATGTTACGGCGTAGCACCCTTTGTACTACGACGTAGCCGTCCTGCTACAAAAAAGTATATTAAGCATTTCTAATAGTATTTGTTCTATCTCACCAAGAATTGTTTAAGTGTGTAAGTTCATGTACACTAGGGCTGTGGGATTATCCGAAGGAGTTACTATGGCCCTGGAAGGCAATGGGCAACTGTAAGAACACGGGTAGGTTAAAAATAAGTTCACGTTTCAATTTTTCTCTGCGTACGTAAAGGCAACGGCAATATAGCAGCGCTCATAAAAATACAGTCTACTTATTTTCTATCCAGCCCAAACACATACCTACGTACATTGCAAATTGAATAAAAAAGTATTCAAAAATAAAGTCTATTACATGTGATTAGCAAAAGAGGTCGCACGTGCACCCGCGCGGGAGCGGCCCTCCCGCCCCAGTCACCGGGATCCCGATCCCGATTTCTGGCCACCGTAGACGTGGGCTTGCAGACGGCGAGCAAAGGGTAGACGCCGTCCTATCGTCCGGTAACCTTCCGGGCTAAGCCCAAGTCGTCAATGGCGCGTACTGTTTGTTCCACGCGTGCCTCAAAAAGATATCAGCAAACCGTAGGGGCCTAGCAGGGTCGAAGCCTACTGGGGCCAAGGGTCTGCTTCTGAAAGAAAGACTCGGCCCTGGTATAAAAGGCAACGAAGGAACAGGAGTGGGTTTTTAGTCAGTAAAAGTCTGACACACCTTCCCACTCCGCCCAATAGCGGGGGATGTCATTGGATGATTTATTTGGTTGAAAAAAAATCACATTCGATAATATTAGTAACCAAAAAACAGGACAAGTGCGATTCGCGCACTGAAGGTTCCGTAAAAACTTACCTATGAAAACAGTTCAATTTCCGAATTAAGTTACGAAGATTATTCCGAATCGTCAAAAAAGTTTTTTTTGTGACAAATTCATAGTTTTCAGATTTTTTGATATGGGAAATTACTTCATGCAAAATTTCAGGATTCTAGGTCAACGGGAAGTGGGTACTCTATGAATTTTTATAGTGTCGAAATATACGTTTTTTACGACATAAACGGCCGTATCTCTTTTTTTCGTTTACTCAGAAGTTTGATATTTGTTTCAACTCGATATCTCACAAACAGACGGACAACAAAGTGATCCGATAAGGGTTCCATTTTTTCTTTTTGAGATACGGAACCCAAAAAAGAACTGCCTGCTGCTTAACACCGAAACAATAACCGAAACAATATGAACATCTGTGAAAACGGGCCAGGCCCCAAAACGGGGGAAATCCAATTTCGTCCTAACACATTTATTATGAAGCCGTTGATCGCGAGTGACATGTGACAAAACTCGTGTTAACTATTGCAATAAAGGTTCTGGGAAAAGGAACAAAAAATCACACCTGCATTTCACAATATGTTCAGTAGTGTTTAATTTTTGGGATTATTTTGACTTTGACTGGCCTGTTGGTCTAGTGGTTAGTGGCCTTGACTGCTATGTCGGAGGTCGTGGGTTCGATTTCCACCCAGGACAAATGTTTGTGTGATGAGCACGATTATTTGTTCTGTGTCTGGGTGTAATTTATCCGTATATGTATTTATTTAGAAATATATAAGTATGTTTATCAGTTATCTAGTACCCATAACACAAGCTCTGCTTAGCTTGGGACTAGACGGCGTTTTGTGATAGTTGTGGAATATTATTATTATTATTTGATTACCGAGGCCTTGTAACGCAATGGCTACTAAAGGAGCACAGGGTGGGATTAAGTCTCCACCCAGAGTGGGAGCCGTAGGCATAGGTTTACGTCGTTGGCGTGGGCTTCCGGACGATGAGCAATGGGTAGTTCGCCGTTCGGTCATCCGGCAACGGTAGCAGTAGGGTTCCACGCGTGCCTGAACCCAGCAGGATCGAAGCCTATTGATGTCATGGTTTACTTTCAAAAGGAAAATATGTGGTCGTGGAACGCAAACATAGGTGTGGTTTAAGTCAGTAAAATTCTGACACGCCCTCCCACTCGACCCAGGAAAAACCCGGAGCAGGAGGATTTATTTGATAATAATTTTCCAGCTCAAAAAAGGCAGTTATCAGCTTAGCTGTAGGGTGTATTATAGGGTGTACTATAAGTAAACTTCTGCTACTCCTGTAGGTGTTACTTACAATGTACTCGTATCGTGTGGGTTACGATTCCAGATATGATTCGGAAGATCCATATTATATAGGGATACACACAATGAATGAATGAATGAATTAATGAATTATATATTTATTTGCAAGAATATAGGTAACTATCAAGTTCTTAACATTTGGTGGGGTCTCACTATATTCGGCATTTCAGCCGTACAAATATTTAGATTTTACATCTTTAGCATGCAGTAGGAACACATTTAGTCATTAACAATCTCAAATTATTATAATTTCATCGTTTAAATTTAAATAAAGTCAACCAATAAACTAAAATCAAATACTAAATAATTGAATACAAATAACTTATCACAAGAGGGTCCTTTTTCACTCGCCTATCGTCAACATCGGGGTGCATGGTTTAAAAGCTTTTTACTTTATCCAACGCGATGTTTGATGAAAAGGCAACGCGAAAAACTCTGCTAACATTCGGTAATTCCGTAATTTACTCGAATATTTTGCAAAACTTGTTCCAGGAAATACGTGTTTTTTTTAAAGCCTTAATATTTTTTGAAAGAAGTTGTCGTCATTCGAAATCTCGATTAAATTTGCAAGGCTCGACACAACCTCTGTGTGTCAGTCTTTTAATGACTAAAAACCCACTCCTGTTCCTTCGTTGCCTTTCGTACCAGGGCCGAGTCTTTCTTTCAGAAGCAGATCCTTGGTTCCAGTATGCCCTACGGTTTGCGGACATTTCCTTGCGGTGCGCTTGGAACAGTACGCGCCGATGACGACTTGGGCCCGGCATCCACCATACCCATTGCTCACCATCAGGATCCCGAATCAACATATGATACGTTTTATTCCGGGTGTACGTTTTCTGGTGATAATTTTCTACGTGCACACAGGTGAAGCCGCTGGCAGAAGCTAGATAGTAAACACATGTACGGACAGATGCTAAAGTGCATGGATAGTACAGAAATAAAATCGCGTGAAGCGAGAAATGACGCCATCTAGCGTGAAACCAGGATTGAAATGTTGCTATCGACAACATTACATTGTACTGTTAATAGATGGCGTCGCTGTGCTTCAAATGATTAATGCTTAATTAATGTTTATTTTTGTACTTTCTTTTTGTTTCTTCAAACACTGAAATAATTTATAGTTTATTTTAAAGAGATGAAGATATTAAAATTGAATATCGATTTATAAATATTTGATTATCTATGTGTTAGTTTTCAAACTTGAGAGGGTAGGTTGAATATAGATTTAAACATAATAACTAGTAGGTAGTATAAATAATACTTAGACCAGAGTTATGACATAGCTCAATTGATTGTTTGCTAAGTTAATTTCGATTATCTCGTTCCAGCGCTTTTCGTTGAATTTTATTTTTAACCAGATGTATTGTCTACTTATTTTACCAAAATGTGTAGATATGGATTGTTGAATTTAGTGAAAAGAGCTCAAATAATTGCTATGCATAATCACGGTAAAAACTTGTCAGAAATAGCCAGAGAGACCGGTGTAAACGTAAGTAGATTTTTTTTCTTCTTTTATATAACAAAAACCTCCTTTATAATAATCATTATGGGGTATTATATATTTCTGTTTTATTGTTGCAGAGAAAAACAGTTGCTCTATGGGTAGGACGATTTGAAGAAGAGGGTTCTTTGAAACACCAGAAAAGAGCTGGCACACTAAAACTAATAAACATGTTGCAGCGTCAAACCATGATAAGGGAGTACGAAGAAAATGGACGTCTGTCGACGAACCACTATGCTGGTTTATTTGACACAAGCGTTGACACTGTTCGTCGTGCTCTTCATACTTAGCTAAAAGATGCATCATCGGAGGCATGTTGTGAAATCCTTGCTATATGGATTACATAAACTTTGATTAGAGTAGTGTCATCTTTACTGATGAAAAAACTTTTAAGTCCAGTGAACACGGACGGTTATGTTTGTGACGTCAAGATGATAAATAATTATAATACTGAATTAATAGTATTTACTCAGTACTTATTCTCTGTATTAACTGGAGACCTTGTTATGTGTGTTTAATTTAATACCCGTACTTAAAACAACTTAAAAAAGTTATGAACACTTGATATATTGTTGTGCAATTTTATAGTTTTTAGCCTACATTTAATCCTTTTGACATTTGGGATAAAATTATCTGGTCTCTTGTTTGTTTGTTTGTTAAGGTTACATAAGCTTCAATCCTCTTTCCAATTTTGGAAACGAATACTTAAGCTATGGCCTCAATAAGAAGTTATATATAATATTATAATCTTATTCGGTGATTAATAAACGGCAATTAATAAACGGTGATTGTTGAATTTGAATAAGAAATTTTAAGGAATAAACATATTATTTTTTTAATAGTGCCTTTTTGTTTGATGAGCCTGTTTACCTGCATTTTTTTTTCGTTTTGCTGAGTAACTACTCACTTGAATATTATATTACAAATAAATAAATATCCACTTGTAGCTTTGTTATAATATTCCTACCGATTTCTTTTGTTTGTTATTCAAAACTTACAAAAAGTGTGAGTACTACGTGAGATTCGAACTCACGGCTTATTGATTTACGCATCTATCTGCACATGCTAAACCGCTAGGTCAACTTGACTCCAATTTAAATGATGAAATTATGAACTACAGTCAGTTGTTGATGACAATGACGACGCATGTGTGTATTTTCTGTCAGACTAAAAGTCAAGTTTATACTTTGTGGGATTGCCTTTGGACGCCACTTAGCTGTGAAGAAACCAACGCCATCTAGTTAAATTTTTGAAAACTTGAACTTTAACGTGCAAGGGAAAATAGGCGTTAAGGTATCCAAGCACTTTCGCTGGCCTCTGTACAATATCAGGTCTTTTGAAAACACTAAATTGTTATTTGGTATTTATTTTACAAAATAATACTATATGTAAAACAAAAAATGATAAAGCGTGTATCGAAGGACTGGAACAATTTGCCTGCTCCGGCCTTCCCATTCGATTATAATTTAGGTGTCTTTAATGCTAGAGTGAATAGGCTCTTAATAAACTAGTACGCCTCACCAATAACGATTGCATCACTACTTACCATCAGGTGGGATCGCAGTCAAGCATTAGTTATATATTTGGATATTTACGTACAAAATAATTACGTACTTAATTTTCTTTCATTCTTTAAACTAAAAAGGACGGTTTTTGAGCTTAGTGTCTGCGCCAAATTTAGGTATTGTGACGTCATGTTTCAAAGCTCGCTTTCAGCCCACCCAGCAAGCTGGATAAGCTTTTCTGCACGACACGAGCTGTTCTTGTACGGCTTAAAGTTGACACGAGAGGCACAAAATAACGTGTTCTTGAATTGCGAATTGTATTCGGTAGCCGCATTTAATATTATAATTGTTACTTCATTGTGGGTATCTGTGTGCCAAACAAAGGTGTTTTCTTTCGTTCTTTCTTTATTTCTAATATCTAACTTAGTAGAAACATAGAGGAGGATATGAATTTAACCTGATTTATTTGTTGCAAAAATTTCTAACAATATATGTACGTAAGGTAAACTTATATATTAACTAAGTATTCTAACTAAAGGTAAATACAAAAACACGAAATACGCTAAGGTGTTGAAGTACTCCTCTACAGTGCCGTCATCCGGAAATGTGCCCAGATGACTTGCAGCACTATCACGTTGAATGGCAGTGCGCGGTGTGGTTATGCAAAGTGTCGATGAGTCGGTATAAAATTTCTTTAAAGGGGATATGCACTTGGACGGACCCTACTCACGCCTTTCGACCCCAAATGGCTCAAAATTGTAATAATAATAAAATTACGAGTACAGTGTTAATTTCCTTAATGTTTTTTAATTAATAATTTCGTATAATGTTTAGGATATGGAACTACTCCTGTTCGTATGTTTCTGTTGTTTGTTTATTTTATTCTGTTTTTATTTTTTTTAGTATTTGTTGTTATAGCGGCAACAGAAATACATCATCTGCAAAAATTTCAACTATCTAGCTATCACGTTTCATGAGATACAAGTTTGGTAAAGACGAAAGATTTGTATTTTTGAGTTTTTGTTTGTAATTATTCAGAAACTACTGGACCGATTTCAAAAAATCTTTTACCAATAAAAAGGTTTGCTAGCAGAAAACTCATTGTTGAGTTAAACTCGCCTTTGTACATGAAATTGTCAAATCTTTGTATTAATGTTTAGTTTTTAAGTTTTTTGTACAAGTAAGGATATACTTTATCATTGAGTGACATAGTGGCGCGGGCAAAACCACTGGTAGAAGCTAGTCGAACAGTTGAGACATCTGTAATACTACGATTACTCTTCAACTCTCCTGCCAAAAGAAATATATTATCATTATTCCTGCCTCCAAACCTGCACTCAAATCAAAAACATATCTCCATATTCATAAGGACCAAAATTCCATATATGAATTTGCTATCCATATGTTTTTTACATTTGTACCCAGCATTTACATGGCAATAGAAAACACGTTCAGCGTCAAAAGCGATGAAACGCATTGAGTTGTTGTAGGTATAAAGGATATAAATTGTAATTTGTCAAATGGAAGCGGCCGAGCGTAGCAATGCGTGTGTCTCACTGGTATTCGGGGTAAGGTAACTTCATTTGCACCCGGCATAATCAGCGTATAAATTTTTTAGGCTGCAGGATTCTTCGAAACAGTTACCACGGCCCTGAAAGGGCTATATTTCACCAGGACACCATGGCGGTGCGACCAGTTGCGCTGCCACGGTGTCCGTAAGCTACTAAACTAGAAACCATACAGACTCCAGAGTCGCTACACGACACTGAGACAGTATCAAAATGGACCTTAAGTGCACGCGTTCGAGCTGGTCGAGCTTCCAAATTGTTTGCGCAACTACACGGACACCACTCAGTCTGTCTGTCTGTCTGTCAAGAGCCTTTATCTCGAGAACGCGTAGAGGTATCAGTTGAAATTAAAACCATATACTCAGGTCTGGGGTCCCTTGAAGCTGTGAAAAAATCAAACTTCTGAGTTTACGAAAAAAAAGACACGGCAGTTTATGTTGCAAAAAACATCTATTTCAACACACTCAAGGAAATCAAAATTCATAGGGTACTTTCCCATTGACCTAGAATCCTGAAATTTGGCATGAAGCAAGGTCTTATAGCACACATAAAGGAAAAAATCTAACACAAAATAAATTAAATTTGTAGTTATGTCTCAAAAAAAAAAACTTTTTTTGTGATTCGGAAAAATATTCTTAACTCGGGAATTGTACTGTTTTATAGGTAAGTTTGTACGGTTTGTTCAGTGCGTGTGTCCTATTCGCACTTGCCCGGTTTTTTTTTGTTTTATTATTGATAGACTCGCGTTTGTTTGCTATCTCATCTGATGTTTAGTAACTTTCTGTTCAGGGCTTAATAAGGCCTAGAAATATCTGTTGTCAGTTAATTCGAGTTCATAAAAAAATATCAATTTTATTTTTTTGCTTATTTAAAGCTCTTTTATATTGTTATTATATCATATTTATACCAAAAAGTAATTAAAGCCGCCACCTGCTATTTGCAATCTGTTTTGTAATAAATGCTAAAATGTAGATATAATTCTACTAACAGATTAAAAACGGAGCGAATACACAGTCAGTATCGAAAACGCTTATCCTTTTCTTACATTGAACGAGAATCACGTATATTGTAGATCAAATATTAACGACGCAGACGGACCGAACACGAAGGACCGAACACAGCGTACGAATGTTACAGTATAACCAGAAAACCATCATACTAATAAAATGACCGGGAACTTTAAAAAAAATTGGTTGTCCTACTCATAAACAGACTTTATTAAGAATCAGGACTGACTGTGAGCAGACTTAACCTTTGGGTTAAAAAAAACTGGCCAAGTGCAAGTCGGAGGGTTCCGTTTGTTTCATGGGACACACGTAAAATATTTATTTTTTTCTGTTTTTAGTATTTTTGGTTATAGCAGCAACAGAAATACATCGTCTGCAAAAATTTCAATTGTCATGCTATCACGTTTCATGAGATACAGCCTGGTGACAGATGGAGAGACAGACAGACGGATGGACAGCAGAGTCTTAGTAATAGGGTCCCCTTTTACCTTTTGGGTACGGAACTCTGAAAACTACACTGTGGTATGTGTGCACAATAAACAAAAAAATATAATAGACTTAAGTATCATTAAGAATAGGTACTTATAATCTATCTATCTATACATAAAAATAAATAGCCGTTCGTTAGTCTCGCTAAAATTCGAGAATGGCTGGACTGATTAGGCTAATTTTTGTCTTGAAATATTTATGATAGTCCAGAGAAGGTTTAAATGGTAAGACAATATAGAAAAAGTAACGAAAAAAAAAAATCGAATACAAAGACATTTCTAATTAAACTGCCATTTTAAAATGAATTATGCTGTTATGGTAATACCAGTGGATGGCGATATCAACAGGCAGTACAAAGTTCGCCGGGTCAGCTTGTCTATACATATAATAAAACAGTAAAATTATTTTGCGGTGGTATTAATTGGCGCAAAAACTACTGAACCGATCCTGTTTAAATTTTGCATACATAATCCTTATAGGTCAGGGCAACTTATAGGCTATAAATTATCACGCTATTTGCTAAGGGGGGTGAGCAATAATCAAAAATGTTGGTATTGAACGGCATTTGCCACGAGTTCAATCCTCAGCTACATTTAAAAATTTTGTCATAATTTTATCTTACTTTTTTTGTAATAAAATGACTTTTACCATTTTTTCAAAATAAAATTGACATTTCTATTCCATATCTTCTGAATATTTCGTAAAAACAATCAAAACACATAAAAAAATGATAAGTGGCGAGTAAAATCACGTACTATAATGTTACATTATCCCATTTAGCTGCAAATTTAACTTCTGAAATGAAAATCATCACGCTATCATCGATAAGGAGCCAACCAGTCAATTATGACGTTTATATAAGAACGTCTATTTAAAGACCTAATCATCGAAGACCGTAGCGCAGTGGTTTCGTATCTGGACTTTCATGTAATGTAAAGGTTGTTCAAACCCCATATGGCTTTCATTTTTGTTTTATTTTTTCTCTGTAAATAAGATTTTTTATATATTTTGGCATTGCATCCTTATATTTTTTTTTTATATATATCTGCGCATATAATATATCTGTAGAAGCTTTTAGTTGTGTGCGTACCACAGAAAATGTTAGAAATCGATGTAGATAACTTTTATACATTAAAATTGTGTGTAACTTGATATATTACTTAATAGGCTTTGTTAGGCATCGCAATAAAACAAAGCATAAGAAATACAAACGGTATGAATTTAAAGTTTTCAAGAACTGAAATATGACACAACACGCAATTCAGATGCTCGCAACGCCATCTAAAGACTCAAAGTAGAAATAATGATGACAATGACAGTTGAACTTCATATTAAATTTGATAGATGGCATTTTGTATTTTACGTAATTTTCTATGTGGCGGGAGAATGACCATCGCCCACGTTTTCAGACAGTTTTATTCTTTAAAAATTGGACGAAAACAGTTACGGTTAAACTGGTGTTAGACGGAGTCATTTTTAACAATCATACTGCTTATTTTTATTATTTTTTCCCATGGTTACCAATCAAAGGCGATAAAAGTAAATACCTATATGTATTTAATTATTAACTTTTAAATAACACAGCCAAATTTTCGGAAGCTTTTACATGGTACCATGCGTTTGAAGGTCCCCAGATGGACCGATGACCTGGTGAGGGTCTCGGGAATCCGATGGATGGACCGGTCATTATGGCGACACTTGGGGAGGCCTATGTCCAACGGTGGACGTCTTTCGGCTGAAATGATAATGATGATGATGGCACCTTTTTTTTTCTTTTTTAAGGGTGAAAATCATCCAGTGACTTCTCCCGCTCTGGTTGGTACGGGAGGGTGTGTCAATCGTTTACTGACTAAAACCACACCTGTGTCCCTCAGTTGCCCTTTGCGAAATCTCTTTGAGGAACGCATGGATCACTACGCGCTGTTGACGACTAGGCTCGGTCCGTTCAACTACCGGACGGCCGGACGGCTAGCTACCCATTGCTCGACGTCCGCAAGCCCGCGTCTACTGTGGCCGGTAGTCGGGGTCGGAATCTCGGCTCGGCGTGCGGCCTCCTCCTTCGCTAGCATTACGGCAGAAGGAGGTGAGCGCCTGCCATTCCTCCTCGCTCTGGATCATAGCCCGAACCAAGGCCCGGCGCGAGAAGTCACTGACACTGATTGCCTCCACGAGGACACGGTGGTGCTCCGCCCTTGCAGAGCAGCCCTCCACTGTATGCTTCTACTGAGTCCTGCGGGATGATGGCACCTTGCGGCCTAATAATGGCGCGTTTTATTATTTGCAGTCACTGCTTCATATAAAACGGGGTCGAATGTGTTTTTCTGATCACACTTTGACAACGTATGATGTATCTCAGATTCCTTGCAGCCTTACGTCGACATCTGGACGTTACTTCCTTGCAGTGAGTGGTGACCAATACTCAGGTATAACACTAATTGGTTGCTACATTTGTTTACTGTAATTTCATTGTTTTATGGATACGCAAGCTCAGGACTGTTGTGGTTGTTTCGAACGGTTTCTCTTCTGGATTCGGTTGGAATACCCTGATATTACCATTTTGCGAATCGCCCGGAAGACCCGATGTAGCATGTGGTGGAGGTATATCAAGCTCCGGTGAACCACCGTGTCCTTATAGAGGCAATCGGCGTCAGTAATTTTTCGGTTTAGCCATCAATATGCGAGTTCTATTGGACGGAGATACACTGCGAACAAGATTTTTCCGAAATTCATTCAAAAGTTGGAGACTCTTTATAAGGTAGTTCCCACTATGGAAAAAAACATTTGTCTAATATACGAGGACGTCAGCCAAATACACACCAAAAAATCCTAGATAAATGAACAAGTAATTCTAACGCCCAAAATGATCACGCTGCAACAATCAATGCAAGCATGCTCTCGCAATTTCTTCGTAAGTACTATTGTGGAGGAAGATAGTTGATGGTGATGATGATAGTTTTGGATTCACTTAAGGCACTATCAGTGCACGTTATCCAGCTGAAGGTCGGTGTCCTGATTATGCTCCTTCGTTTACATCTACCAAAGCTGTCTAACGGCTTAAACTCTTCAGTGAAACATTATTGAGGCGAAAATTCTTATGGGAGGTAACTCTTTCGAACAATCTCGCAGCCCTAGCAGACATCGGTCCTAGAGGGCCCTATCCATTTGCTGACATCTCTTTGAGTCGCGCGTAGAATACTACGCACCGTCGATTCAGGATTGCTTTGACCAGACGGCCGGACGGCATCACCGTAATCCCATGTTTGCGATGGCTGGGAATCGCCCTGCGGCTTTCAACACCCGGAGCGTCACTTGCAGCGACAGCTGAGGAGTCAGGATGTCCTATCCCCCATAGTTTCAGCTACCTTCTTTGATCGTTTGATTGTAGTGCTTCACTGAAGGAGGCTACTGGTTGTCATTTTCGCCACCAATCGCCTCCATGAGGACACGGCGGCGCCGGCAATCCGACCAAGCGGGACTGACTTTCACCGTATGTATCATCGTATTCTCCGGGCGATCCGCATGATGGTGAGACCTGAGTGTTTCTTCCCGCTGAATTCGATACAGATAACTTCCGAAACACCCACATCTGGTGACTCTTGCACAAAGAGAGGATGCCGTGACGCCTCTGTAGTCACTTTTCAAAGACAGGCATTACAGCTGCGATTGTGGCGTGATCTCTGTGGCGAGGGGTTAAAATCATACAATGTTGTTCTACCAGAACATAAATCAGAAAAATATATAAACTAATGCCTTTTCCCTTGGGGTAGGCAGAAATGCCAACTGCTAAGACCCATACATACTCTTTCTATTCATTGACGTTCATACATCTGGATCTGGACGAGTACATAACATGTTTCCTGAAAAATTACCTTCACCGCGTTTTTACCTTTAACCGTTTTACGTTAAAGTACAATAAATAATTGCGATGCTTTCGGAATGAATTGCAAGCACAGAGTGATTGTACAGTTTTAAGAACTTAACGCGGACGAAGTCGCGGGCAACAGCTAGTTAAAAATTAAATTGCGTAATCGAATCAAGAATGAAGATATCCGCAGGAGAAACCATGTTACCGTCATAGCCAGAAGAATCCCCAAATCTAAGTGGGAATCTTTTTCTTCTTTTCGTGTTGATGGATTCGATTAAATATTCCCTGACCAGCATTTGGCAACCTGTACAGCTTATTGGCCTCGTAAAGATTGCGGAAGGTGCAAATAGTTGTACAGAATGGACAGCAAAGCAGGTGGCTCTCAGAACATATGTTCGATGGGGCCAAAATGTTCTAGAGTGGCGACCGGGTACCAGAAGACGCAGCGTTGGAAGGCCTCCCTCGTTACAATGTAGACCGATGACCTGGTATGATGACGCTTGTATACTTGGCTTGTGTTCAGTAGACATCTTTAAGCTGAAAACTTACATTTGAACTGAATTTTATTGACATTTCTTCTGAGTAAATTTGCTTTAGTAGATATCAACCAACGCTGTCGGTATAACAGCAATGAATCTACCAATCTTTAAACCATCCAGAAAAATAAATCACAACAATTCCCTGTTTCAAATCAGATACTGACAACAAAACCGAAACGAATGACCGATTCAGATTGATGCTTGTATCGATGGATTTGGCCGACATGACCGCCAACCGATTTGTCGGCGTCCAACTGATCCAACTGTAGCGCAAATTAGTTGAATGCTTGGACCATTTGTAACAGGCGATAGTGCTGAAACTATTTCTCTTGTGTGGTTTAGCGACTGGACTTAATTGATGGAAAAGGTTTCATTAATTTTGGTCGAATACGTTTTTAATGCTATTTTATATTTTTAATTGACATCGTGTGATGTTTTTATATTATGACGACGAGACATGACGAGTGACAGGGCAGAATGGAAGAAAAAAACGTGTTGCGCCGACCTCAAATAACACGGGACAAGGGCAGGAAGATGATTATGTGTGATGTCTTTATATTAACTCTATCGATGTGACCTAACAGACGTTGTCCTATCTTGGCTTTGAACTGTGAAACGTGCGAAGGCTAAATTGTCGCAGTTTCCTGAAATTTTCTTATTCTCCGCACTATTTAAAAAAAAAAATCTCTAAGTATAAAATAAACAAACTGTAACAAAACAACTCTCTCTCTATTTTGAAACTGCATAGTTTGTTTCCTTAAGAACATTCATCCGTTAAAACCACGAAGCCAACATCAATGATTTCCGACGGACAATATAACAATAATGTGTTTAATTTTTAGATAAGATATTGACGTCATATTATTGGGAATTTCATAATCTAGTGTATGGTTCCAAAACATTTTCAAATGGTCGTATAGTTTTCCCATTAGAATAGTTCTTATTCAAGCCGTTTTAAAACTAGCGGTCGACGGTCTATGCAGAGATAGTAGTTAAACCGTGTATGATAAACTTACAACAATTTTACTTAAAAATATTATAATATTGACTAGTGCATGGATAAAAAAAAATGAAGAAGTTTTCATTCAAGAAAAGTAATCTCAAAGCTGTCATTTTTAGCCATTTTCCGAGATATTAAACGTGTAAGTTTAGAATAAAATATGAGGCATATTTGTTTTTTTTTTAGATTGATTAATTGAACACATTTTCGATATAAGACACGGTACAATATTTTTTTTAATAACTTAATTATATAGTATCACTATATAATAGACGTGGAATCGCGTCAGCGGCAACGCGTCTGTCGGTAATAATTGATTTTGACTTCTGCGAGGTTTTAACGGATGAATGCTCTTAATACAAATAAATAAGTACGTAATAAATAACTTTGCAACACGCGCCACAAGGTGATGTCAGCATCTGTAAGGGCCCAGCAGGGTCGAAGCATACTGGGGCCAAGGGTCTGATTCTAAAAGGAAGACTCGGCCCCGGTACGAAAGGCAACGAAGGAACAGGAGTGGGTTTTTAGTCAGTAAAAGTCTGACACTATCTCCCGCCCCGCCTAAGAGCGGGGGATGTCATAAGATGATTTTACCACCGAAAAAAAAAATTAATAAAATAAAAAACTACCTAACCCGCCCCAGCTTACCACGAGTTTTAAATATCTTTGAAATTCTCGGTTTTTTTTTCTACTGTATTATGCATCTAAACCGTCCTCATGAATGACTCTGTCTATTAGTGAAAATTGCATGAAACTTCTATCAGCAGTTTTTGAGTTTATCGCGTTCATAGAGACAGACGCACTGGGGAACTTTACTTATGTAGGGAAGATAGATCACGTCGGTATCGTACACCCATTGCCAGTCCCATAAAATAGAAGGTGCGCCTATACTATACTATGGATTGCCTGGAGGATGCGGTGGAGTTAACGGTGGAAGTTTGTCCCACTTAGGCAGAGCATTCTCGTGTTTTCGTGGAGGTGATGGGTGGCGGTGACCTCTCACGTTCGGCCCTAGTACAGGCCATGCTTCGGAGTGAGAGGGAATGGGAAGCGGTCACCGTACTTTTGCGAAGCAGTAATGCGAGCGAAGGCGATGGCCGCAACCTTGAGGAAACTGACATCCTCATGCCCCAGCCACCGCCGAGATATCCCGGACGTCGGGACCCGCAGGGAAATTCTCGACCACCGCAAAAGTGAACGCAATAGGCAAATGAAGGAACATAGGTTTTTTTATTTTATTTTTTTGGGTGGGAAAATCATCTTATGACAAATACCGCTCTTGGGCGGAGCGACAGATAGTGTCAGACTTTTACTGACTAAAAACCCACTCATGTTCCTTCGTTGCCTTCATCCCAGGGGCCCGGGTTTCGTTTTCACACTACCCATTGCCCAAGTAGGCTTCGACCCTGCTGAGCCCCTACGATTTGCTGACATCTCCCTGCAGCGCGCGTGGAACAATACGCGCCGTCGACGACTTGGGCTCGGTCCGGACGGTTACCGGACGGGCGGACGGCGGGCTACCTATTGCTCGCCGTCGAAAAGTTGGTTACGCCTGCTCGCTTCACTTTACAGCGGAAGAAGTCATTTGACAACATTATGTAGTGTTTTACTGAATCCCCGTACTGGCCAGGTTGCTAGGTTAGCTAGTTGAGAGGTCAGAGTGTTTAAGTTGTTAAAATTATATCATCAAAGAGCGGACAACTTAGTCATTGTGAATAAAAATCTGAAATCTTATTAGGATACTAACCCGATTGTTTTTAATAATTGAGATTTAATATCAAATTCTAGATAAACTATTCCCATGTTTTCTTATAGAAATAATATTATAATATATATATCTAATAATATATATAATAAATAATATATATAATACAGCATTAATATTATAAAGGTGAAAGTTTGAATCTATATGCGTGTGTATGTTTGTTACTTTCTCACACTCAAACGGCTGAACGAATTTGGATAACATTTTTTGGCATACGGGTAGGTTATCCTGGAATAAATGGATACTCTTTATTTCGAGTGTATATTCCCTTTGGATAATAGTAAATATAACTTAATAATTACATTCACACCCTCATCGACACATCACACACCAAACACTCGGGTACTTTCTAAGATTCTGTTATTTATTTATATTATTATTGAATTTGTCCTAAATTAATAGCCTTGTAATTATTATTATTATTTTTCTTTTGTCACGACACTATGTATCGCATGCATTGTAATTAATATTATTCAATCACTTCGAGTTATAAAGACACATTTTAGATACAAAGCTACATCACAAATAAATTGAAAGAAAGAAAGAAAGAAAGATAATTTATTTGTCAAACATACGTTTACATAAACTGATTAGTCAGACATGCAAGGTATTAAATTAATATGCTGTGAGCGTCCATTGCATTGCATTGAATTGTATTAAATTGCACAAAATCAAAAACTTTAAATTAAATTGTATTAAATTATAATATTAAAATTAAAATTGTAATAAATAGGGAGGAGGACGCTGTCGACTGTGTCACAGTTCATACTAGTACAGTCGTCAACGTTATCATCATCATCTTTTTACCCTCGTCTCGTTTTATTTGGGGTCGGTGCAATACGTTTTTTTCTTCAAACTATCATTGACTTCCTTTTCTTTCATCACTCAACAACGTCAACGTTATTTCTTAAGCAATTTGCTACCTATTGTCTGTAAAAAAATTTGATTAAAAGAAATATAAGAAATTGAAATTGTTGAACAAATTATTATTATCTATACATATAATAAAACAGTAAAATTATTTTGCGGTGGTATTAATTGGCGCAAAAACTACTGAACCGATCCTGTTTAAATTTTGCATACATAATCCTTATAGGTCAGGGCAACTTATAGGCTATAAATTATCACGCTATTTGCTAAGGGGGGTGAGCAATAATCAAAAATGTTGGTATTGAACGGCATTTGCCACGAGTTCAATCCTCAGCTACATTTAAAAATTTTGTCATAATTTTATCTTACTTTTTTTGTAATAAAATGACTTTTACCATTTTTTCAAAATAAAATTGACATTTCTATTCCATATCTTCTGAATATTTCGTAAAAACAATCAAAACACATAAAAAAATGATAAGTGGCGAGTAAAATCACGTACTATAATGTTACATTATCCCATTTAGCTGCAAATTTAACTTCTGAAATGAAAATCATCACGCTATCATCGATAAGGAGCCAACCAGTCAATTATGACGTTTATATAAGAACGTCTATTTAAAGACCTAATCATCGAAGACCGTAGCGCAGTGGTTTCGTATCTGGACTTTCATGTAATGTAAAGGTTGTTCAAACCCCATATGGCTTTCATTTTTGTTTTATTTTTTCTCTGTAAATAAGATTTTTTATATATTTTGGCATTGCATCCTTATATTTTTTTTTTATATATATCTGCGCATATAATATATCTGTAGAAGCTTTTAGTTGTGTGCGTACCACAGAAAATGTTAGAAATCGATGTAGATAACTTTTATACATTAAAATTGTGTGTAACTTGATATATTACTTAATAGGCTTTGTTAGGCATCGCAATAAAACAAAGCATAAGAAATACAAACGGTATGAATTTAAAGTTTTCAAGAACTGAAATATGACACAACACGCAATTCAGATGCTCGCAACGCCATCTAAAGACTCAAAGTAGAAATAATGATGACAATGACAGTTGAACTTCATATTAAATTTGATAGATGGCATTTTGTATTTTACGTAATTTTCTATGTGGCGGGAGAATGACCATCGCCCACGTTTTCAGACAGTTTTATTCTTTAAAAATTGGACGAAAACAGTTACGGTTAAACTGGTGTTAGACGGAGTCATTTTTAACAATCATACTGCTTATTTTTATTATTTTTTCCCATGGTTACCAATCAAAGGCGATAAAAGTAAATACCTATATGTATTTAATTATTAACTTTTAAATAACACAGCCAAATTTTCGGAAGCTTTTACATGGTACCATGCGTTTGAAGGTCCCCAGATGGACCGATGACCTGGTGAGGGTCTCGGGAATCCGATGGATGGACCGGTCATTATGGCGACACTTGGGGAGGCCTATGTCCAACGGTGGACGTCTTTCGGCTGAAATGATAATGATGATGATGGCACCTTTTTTTTTCTTTTTTAAGGGTGAAAATCATCCAGTGACTTCTCCCGCTCTGGTTGGTACGGGAGGGTGTGTCAATCGTTTACTGACTAAAACCACACCTGTGTCCCTCAGTTGCCCTTTGCGAAATCTCTTTGAGGAACGCATGGATCACTACGCGCTGTTGACGACTAGGCTCGGTCCGTTCAACTACCGGACGGCCGGACGGCTAGCTACCCATTGCTCGACGTCCGCAAGCCCGCGTCTACTGTGGCCGGTAGTCGGGGTCGGAATCTCGGCTCGGCGTGCGGCCTCCTCCTTCGCTAGCATTACGGCAGAAGGAGGTGAGCGCCTGCCATTCCTCCTCGCTCTGGATCATAGCCCGAACCAAGGCCCGGCGCGAGAAGTCACTGACACTGATTGCCTCCACGAGGACACGGTGGTGCTCCGCCCTTGCAGAGCAGCCCTCCACTGTATGCTTCTACTGAGTCCTGCGGGATGATGGCACCTTGCGGCCTAATAATGGCGCGTTTTATTATTTGCAGTCACTGCTTCATATAAAACGGGGTCGAATGTGTTTTTCTGATCACACTTTGACAACGTATGATGTATCTCAGATTCCTTGCAGCCTTACGTCGACATCTGGACGTTACTTCCTTGCAGTGAGTGGTGACCAATACTCAGGTATAACACTAATTGGTTGCTACATTTGTTTACTGTAATTTCATTGTTTTATGGATACGCAAGCTCAGGACTGTTGTGGTTGTTTCGAACGGTTTCTCTTCTGGATTCGGTTGGAATACCCTGATATTACCATTTTGCGAATCGCCCGGAAGACCCGATGTAGCATGTGGTGGAGGTATATCAAGCTCCGGTGAACCACCGTGTCCTTATAGAGGCAATCGGCGTCAGTAATTTTTCGGTTTAGCCATCAATATGCGAGTTCTATTGGACGGAGATACACTGCGAACAAGATTTTTCCGAAATTCATTCAAAAGTTGGAGACTCTTTATAAGGTAGTTCCCACTATGGAAAAAAACATTTGTCTAATATACGAGGACGTCAGCCAAATACACACCAAAAAATCCTAGATAAATGAACAAGTAATTCTAACGCCCAAAATGATCACGCTGCAACAATCAATGCAAGCATGCTCTCGCAATTTCTTCGTAAGTACTATTGTGGAGGAAGATAGTTGATGGTGATGATGATAGTTTTGGATTCACTTAAGGCACTATCAGTGCACGTTATCCAGCTGAAGGTCGGTGTCCTGATTATGCTCCTTCGTTTACATCTACCAAAGCTGTCTAACGGCTTAAACTCTTCAGTGAAACATTATTGAGGCGAAAATTCTTATGGGAGGTAACTCTTTCGAACAATCTCGCAGCCCTAGCAGACATCGGTCCTAGAGGGCCCTATCCATTTGCTGACATCTCTTTGAGTCGCGCGTAGAATACTACGCACCGTCGATTCAGGATTGCTTTGACCAGACGGCCGGACGGCATCACCGTAATCCCATGTTTGCGATGGCTGGGAATCGCCCTGCGGCTTTCAACACCCGGAGCGTCACTTGCAGCGACAGCTGAGGAGTCAGGATGTCCTATCCCCCATAGTTTCAGCTACCTTCTTTGATCGTTTGATTGTAGTGCTTCACTGAAGGAGGCTACTGGTTGTCATTTTCGCCACCAATCGCCTCCATGAGGACACGGCGGCGCCGGCAATCCGACCAAGCGGGACTGACTTTCACCGTATGTATCATCGTATTCTCCGGGCGATCCGCATGATGGTGAGACCTGAGTGTTTCTTCCCGCTGAATTCGATACAGATAACTTCCGAAACACCCACATCTGGTGACTCTTGCACAAAGAGAGGATGCCGTGACGCCTCTGTAGTCACTTTTCAAAGACAGGCATTACAGCTGCGATTGTGGCGTGATCTCTGTGGCGAGGGGTTAAAATCATACAATGTTGTTCTACCAGAACATAAATCAGAAAAATATATAAACTAATGCCTTTTCCCTTGGGGTAGGCAGAAATGCCAACTGCTAAGACCCATACATACTCTTTCTATTCATTGACGTTCATACATCTGGATCTGGACGAGTACATAACATGTTTCCTGAAAAATTACCTTCACCGCGTTTTTACCTTTAACCGTTTTACGTTAAAGTACAATAAATAATTGCGATGCTTTCGGAATGAATTGCAAGCACAGAGTGATTGTACAGTTTTAAGAACTTAACGCGGACGAAGTCGCGGGCAACAGCTAGTTATAGATAAGTCTGACTTCCCAAACTCTATGCAACACGCACAATGCTTACAATCACAAAGGCATAGCCCAGTACAGTTTGGTTTCGTATGTTATAAATAATGCTGTCCACGACGCGACGTGACTGCTGGCATTGAGATTAGATCGAGACAATAACTCTGGGACACGTTATTTCCCATACTACAATATTAGATCCCCATTTCTGCAGAGTTTTGTGACAAGAAATTATTGTTTTCTCTAAAACACCCGCCTGAATACAATTTTCTAAAATTGACAGTTTATATGCAATATCTGGGTGATGGCACGTGAGCACATTCGCAGGAAGTTGGTGTAATCATCACAGCGTTGATTTGTTGGATTCGTTTTTCATAAATAGATTGTTAATTTGTATGTATGTATCTAAGTATATTTTTATTATTGTATTTTTTTTCTATTTCTTTACCATTAAGCTGCACCTACCATGTTTTGTTTCTGCTCCACCAAGAGAAATATACGGCCCGGGGTACTTGATAGCAAGAAGCGAAATCAAACAACGTCTGGATAGCAGAGTGTATATTCACAGACTGGCGCACCTTCACAATCTCGATTATCATATTCTAATTACCTGCTACCCACTTAACCTAATTATAAACTAACTACATACATCACACCTTCCTTCTTAAATAACAGTTAAATTACAACAAAATACATTTTAAGTACATTGGAATCTGACAACTGGCTTTCGAGTTCGCTTTGGGTGCTCTTGCTGATCTGATGAATCACGAACATGATCAAAAGGCTCACCGTGCTCAACGCCTCCTGCTTCACTGTTCATTGATGGTTCTGATTCATCTCTTTCACACACACTCTCATTTGTACCGTTATTCCCATTCTTCCCTGACTTAATAAGGCTATCCCCCGCGTGTGCGACAGAGTTCTCATCCCCTATAGTTTCCTCTCCCTCCGTGTTCGGTATACCGAAAGATGTACGGGATCTGCGTCGTATCTGATCCACGTGTCTTTTTATAAATTGACCGTTATTCCTTGCTATTGAATACCTACGAGCACTATCTACATCTGAAACCGTCCCTTTTACCCATTTGTCCGAGGAACTGTAATCCCTCATCCAAACTTGATCACCCTCGTTGAATGTTCGCGCAACCCCACCAGCTGAATTGATTTGTCTTTGCTGCGTGTCTTGCACTTTCGTACTCACTGATCGTTCCGTTCGTAATAAATCTAATCTAGAGCGTAGCGTTCGTCTCTGCAACAACATTGCAGGCGTCTCACCGGTGGTGCTGTGCACTGTGTTCCTATATGCTAGAAGATATGTTTGTAAAGCTGTGTCTATATCCTCGCGATCCCTAATTGCTTTTTTAATCGTGCGTTTACAAATATTCACTGCATTTTCTGCGGCTCCATTTGAAGACGGATGATAAGCAGGTGAAAAACATTGTCTAATGCCGTTATTCGCAAGAAATCGTTTAAATTCAACACTAGTAAAAGGTGGTCCTTGATCGGATACCAACTGCTCGGGTAAGCCGAACCTAGCGAAAGTCGAACGTAAAACTTTAATAACATTCGATGCGTTAGTACGCGACATTTCGAATATTTCTATCCATTTAGAAGACGAATCAATCAGTACTAAGAATGTCATACCTCGATATGGGCCTAGAAAATCAATGTGAAGCCTAGTCCACGGTTGAGTACTGTATGGCCAGGGTTGTATGATGGCTCGCGGAGGTGCCTTCGCTTCCACCGCACACGTCTCACAGCTTTTACATAACGCCTCAATGTCTTTATCGATGTTGGGCCACCAGACGTAACTCCTAGCCAAACTTTTCATTTTAACCATACCCATATGGCTGCTATGCAGTTGGTTTAATATTTGCCCTCTTATTAAATGTGGAATTACCATACGATAGCCCCACATTATACATCCACATTCTACATATAATTCATCACGCCTAGTCAAGAATGGTTTAATCTCATCATTATTCGGACCAACTGATGGCCATCCTGACTGTATATAGAACATCACCCTACTTAGTACCTTATCTTTCGATGTCATTCTTTTAACGTCACTGCTAGTGATGGGTAAAAATTTTTCTACGAAGTTAACATACGTGTTTTCTGTTTTTATCCTACCTGAGTTATCATTTCTGCATGGAAGGCGTGATAATGCATCTGCATTGTTCTTGTTAGATGCGATATACTCAATGTTATAATTATATCCCGATAGCAGTACCGCCCAACGCTGTAATCGCGAAGCAGCCATCACTGGAATACCCGTTTTATTACCAAATATGTGTGTTAAAGGTTTATGATCAGTTCTTAATATAAAGTGACGGCCGTACAGGTACTGGTGGAACTTACGTACACCAAATACTATTCCTAGGGCCTCCCTGTCTATTTGCGCATAGGCGCGTTCTGCCGGTGTGAGCGAGCGCGACGCATACGCCACTGGGCGTTCACCGTCCGCCGTTTCGTGCGATATGACCGCACCAACGCCCACACTACTCGCATCCGTCGTTAAAATCAGCGGTAGCTCTGGATTATAATGCATAAGTACTTCGCCACCCGCCAAAAGTCGTTTCACTTTTTCGAAGGCATTCTGACAATCCTGACTCCAAATAAACTTAACACCTGATTTTAGAAGTTTGTACAACGGGGCGAGAACGGTACTAATATTTTTAATAAATTTTGCGTAATACATGATCAGTCCTATAAACGCTCTTAGTTCAGTGACATTCGTAGGTGCTGGCGTGTCGATCACCGCCTTAACCTTTTCTGGGCATGTGTGCACTCCATCTTTACTAATAGTGTGACCTAAATACGAAACAGATTTTGAAAAAAATACGCATTTTTCTTTCCTCACTTTAAGTCCGTAGTCTTGTAACCGTTGAAATACTTTATGTAAATTGCTTATGTGTTCGGATTTCGAACTTCCCGTCACGATTATGTCATCTAAAAATACACCTACGCGAGGCATGTCCACGAATAATTGCTCAATTCGCCTCTGGAAAATACCCGGGCTAGATGCTAAGCCAAACACTAATCTATTGTACCTATACAACCCTTTATGTGTATTTATCACAGTGTACTTCTTTGTGTCATCGAGTTCAAATTGCGCGTACGCTTGTGACAAATCAATTTTACTGTAATATTCACCCCCTCTGAGACGAAATAACAAATCTTCTACCTTAGGCAAAGGATAACGGTCAATTTCAATAACTTTGTTTAAAGTGAGTTTATAATCGGCGCAGATACGAATACTTCCGTCTTTCTTTACCACTGGCACTATCGGCGTAGCCCAGTCGGAACGCTCGACTGGGGTGAGAACTCCGTCGCGCACCAGCTGATCCAGCGTGCGCTCCACCGGCTCGCGCAGCGCGTACGCCAGCGGGCGCGCGCGCATGAACACCGGCCGCGCGCCCTCTCGCACGTGTATGCTCACTGCGCCGCCCGTGAAGCGCCCAAGACCCTCCGCGAACACGTTACAGTATTTGGAACTGAAAGAGGATACATCAAAATTATTGTTTTCGGTCATATTATACACATTATAACTAATATCAGGTAGTTGGATTTTTAATGCCGCTATCCAATGTCGCCCCAAAAGCACAGTTTTTCCTTTTTCTATGACTAATAACTCTAAAAAATCACTTCTATCTTTATATCGAACCAGGGGTCTTATTATACCTAAGGGTTTTACAGTTTCACCAGTGTAATATCTTAAAGTTAATTTACAGGGTTGTAACGGAAGGTCGTTAAACAACTTATTGTAACACTCTTGACTAATACATGACACTGCACTACCTGTGTCACATTCCATAGATATTTCTCTGTTATGCACATTCATTGGTATAATAATAGGTTTACAACTTGCTATCGACAATTGACAAATATCAACGAAAATTACCTCGTCACTGTCCGCCTCTTCGTCACCACCCGCGGTTTGCACGTCTACCTGATATTGTTCTACTAAATTAGGGCACATACGCCGTAGGTGTCCTTGACGATTGCACACCCTACACACGTACCGCGCGAACTTGCACCTCGACTCGTTATGGTCTCCACCGCATACTTGACACGGCCGTTGCGGCCGAGCCCGCTCAGCCAGCCGGGCCCGCTCAGCCGGCACCGACATCGCCGACTCGCGACCTGCGCGCCGCTCCCGCCGCTCGCGCATGTCTCGCCGCGTGACTCCCGCGCCCTGTTGCCCGCCACGCTCCGCCGCGTTTGCTGCTTGTCGTCTCACCGTCATCGCTTGGCACTCAACCGTCGCTGTACCTGTTCCAACCTGTACTTTAGGCCCTTCAACCGCGGCGGCGTCCTTCTCTGCCGACTCCATGCTGACGGCTAACTTGTAAGCCTTGGCGAAATCCAGTGTAGCCTCTGCGAATAATCGCTGTCTGATATGCTCGCTCGCTATTCCACATACTAGTTGATCTCTTAAACTTTCCTCGAGCCAACTTCCAAACTCGCAGGTTTTTGTCATTTTTTTAAGTACCGCCACGTACTCCGATATGGTCTCGCCTTCCTTCTGCTTCCTATGTCGGAATTTATACCTCTCTGCGAGCTCACTGGGTTTAGGTTGCAAATGTTTACCCATAATTTCCGATAACTGCACAAAACTCTTTGTTTTGGGTTTATTAGGTGTGCACAGATTAACTAATAACTCATAACTTTCTGCCCCCATTACGGTTATTAACGTTGACACATGTAAATTCTCGGGTATTTTGTTGACGATGAAGTATTGTTCCAACCGCTCGACATATAGGTTCCAATCGTCCTTATGCACGTTAAACTCGGATATCTTCCCGATAGACATCGTAACTAATTAATACACGCAAATTGTTCACTCTCGTCGCCACTGAGAAATATACGGCCCGGGGTACTTGATAGCAAGAAGCGAAATCAAACAACGTCTGGATAGCAGAGTGTATATTCACAGACTGGCGCACCTTCACAATCTCGATTATCATATTCTAATTACCTGCTACCCACTTAACCTAATTATAAACTAACTACATACATCACAGTCGACTAGTAGAAAATGCCTAAGGCATTAAGTCCGCCTTTGTACAGTGTTTACTACTGGTGCATAAAGTTTAAAAAAAAAAAAAAAATAGGTGTCTTCAAGGCTAGAGTGAATAGGTTCTTAATAAACTAGTGCGCCTCACTATCAACCATTGCATCACTGCTTACTATTAGGTGGGATTACAGTCAAGCACTATCTTAATCATTAAAAAAAACCGGACCAGTGCGGGAGTGCGGGTCGGACTCGCGCACTGAAGGTTCCGTACAAATGTACCTATGAAAACATTCAATTCCCGAATTGAGTTACAAAGATTATTCCGAATCGAAAAAAGTGTTTTTTTTTGTGACGTAACTAAAAATTTACAGTTTTTAGATTTTTTCCTATAGGTACTTGTGCTATGATCATGCCAAATTTCAGGATTCTAGGTCAACGTGAAGTACCCTATGAATTTTGATTCCTTTGAGAGTTTTTTGCGACAACGGCGGTATCTTTTTTTTTCGTTAACTCAGAAGTTTGATGTTTACCGCCTTTTCAAGCAGATTCATAAGTAAGTCTATTAGAAAAAGTGAATTACCTTTAACGTTTTCATTGTGAGTGCGGTGCCCCTGTTCAAAACATGAGCCACAAGTTAAAGTGCCCCAAGTGCCCATACACCTGCTCTTTGGATGATTTAATGAGTTTCACAGATGCTGTAGATAACATAACAACCTTCTTGAGCTAAAACAATGCGACGAGTTTATCATCATCGATCAAGAAGAAGTGTGTCAATTGATTGGGTTATTCTGTACGATTGTCAAGTCACTTTTATACTTAGTATTATGTCCAGTATGATTTCCCTCGACGAGATACGTAGGTAGCAAGACAGCAAGGTGCTAACGCATACGAAGTGAGGGTACGTCGACAATTTGGCACCGAGCCAAGAGCCTGCAGACGAGGTGCCGTAGTTGAATTTATTACCGTCATTAGGAAGACGGCGACCCCAATATGTTTGCTGAATATCTTAGAGAGATAGGCCACGATTTAGTTTCAGTGAAATGCAGATTGTTTTTGATTGAGTTTGAGTTGAAACTTGGAGGGGTAGTTGAGTTTTCTATTTAAAAAGATGAATAAGCTTCAGGGGTCTTACCATGATATTTTAAAATACCAAGAGTGCGAGCGAGAAATAGGATGGAGCTATATACTCTATATAGCTCCATCCCTGAATAGTTCAGTTTAGATAGTCAAATGGATCGAGTTAGTAGCTCGTGGTGGGGCCTCCGGTCCTAAAGATCAGATAAATGGAATGCTTCAGTTTATATATTTCAGACAAGGAAGAAATAAAATGGCGAAGCCAATAATGGGTGAAGAACATTTTTTTTTTCTCACTTCGCTAAAGGAAATTGTGAGTGAACCATCTGTATACATTAACTTGAACTTTTTTTTATAATGAGCGACCAATAGCGGAACGCTTCGTAGATACGCAACGTGTACATTATTCACGTACCTACAAATCCACGTACTAATAGATGTTTACGTTTCTTTATCTTGTGCGATTATTTTTTACCCACAATGGTGTATGAGTGTTTTTTGAATTTCTGTATTAATGCAATTGAGTTGTCATTTTTGGTTAGCATTACTGATTAAGCAGTATTGTTATGCGAATGTGAGTAGGTACCAATACAAACCAATTCTGGTTTGATGGTACAAAATAAACCAAAACTGTAAAAAAGACTGCATTTATGGAACAACTAGCTGTTGCCCGCGACTTCGTCCGCGTTAAGTTCTTAAAACTGTACAATCACTCTGTGCTTGCAATTCATTCCGAAAGCATCGCAATTATTTATTGTACTTTAACGTAAAACGGTTAAAGGTAAAAACGCGGTGAAGGTAATTTTTCAGGAAACATGTTATGTACTCGTCCAGATCCAGATGTATGAACGTCAATGAATAGAAAGAGTATGTATGGGTCTTAGCAGTTGGCATTTCTGCCTACCCCAAGGGAAAAGGCATTAGTTTATATATTTTTCTGATTTATGTTCTGGTAGAACAACATTGTATGATTTTAACCCCTCGCCACAGAGATCACGCCACAATCGCAGCTGTAATGCCTGTCTTTGAAAAGTGACTACAGAGGCGTCACGGCATCCTCTCTTTGTGCAAGAGTCACCAGATGTGGGTGTTTCGGAAGTTATCTGTATCGAATTCAGCGGGAAGAAACACTCAGGTCTCACCATCATGCGGATCGCCCGGAGAATACGATGATACATACGGTGAAAGTCAGTCCCGCTTGGTCGGATTGCCGGCGCCGCCGTGTCCTCATGGAGGCGATTGGTGGCGAAAATGACAACCAGTAGCCTCCTTCAGTGAAGCACTACAATCAAACGATCAAAGAAGGTAGCTGAAACTATGGGGGATAGGACATCCTGACTCCTCAGCTGTCGCTGCAAGTGACGCTCCGGGTGTTGAAAGCCGCAGGGCGATTCCCAGCCATCGCAAACATGGGATTACGGTGATGCCGTCCGGCCGTCTGGTCAAAGCAATCCTGAATCGACGGTGCGTAGTATTCTACGCGCGACTCAAAGAGATGTCAGCAAATGGATAGGGCCCTCTAGGACCGATGTCTGCTAGGGCTGCGAGATTGTTCGAAAGAGTTACCTCCCATAAGAATTTTCGCCTCAATAATGTTTCACTGAAGAGTTTAAGCCGTTAGACAGCTTTGGTAGATGTAAACGAAGGAGCATAATCAGGACACCGACCTTCAGCTGGATAACGTGCACTGATAGTGCCTTAAGTGAATCCAAAACTATCATCATCACCATCAACTATCTTCCTCCACAATAGTACTTACGAAGAAATTGCGAGAGCATGCTTGCATTGATTGTTGCAGCGTGATCATTTTGGGCGTTAGAATTACTTGTTCATTTATCTAGGATTTTTTGGTGTGTATTTGGCTGACGTCCTCGTATATTAGACAAATGTTTTTTTCCATAGTGGGAACTACCTTATAAAGAGTCTCCAACTTTTGAATGAATTTCGGAAAAATCTTGTTCGCAGTGTATCTCCGTCCAATAGAACTCGCATATTGATGGCTAAACCGAAAAATTACTGAAGCCGATTGCCTCTATAAGGACACGGTGGTTCACCGGAGCTTGATATACCTCCACCACATGCTACATCGGGTCTTCCGGGCGATTCGCAAAATGGTAATATCAGGGTATTCCAACCGAATCCAGAAGAGAAACCGTTCGAAACAACCACAACAGTCCTGAGCTTGCGTATCCATAAAACAATGAAATTACAGTAAACAAATGTAGCAACCAATTAGTGTTATACCTGAGTATTGGTCACCACTCACTGCAAGGAAGTAACGTCCAGATGTCGACGTAAGGCTGCAAGGAATCTGAGATACATCATACGTTGTCAAAGTGTGATCAGAAAAACACATTCGACCCCGTTTTATATGAAGCAGTGACTGCAAATAATAAAACGCGCCATTATTAGGCCGCAAGGTGCCATCATCCCGCAGGACTCAGTAGAAGCATACAGTGGAGGGCTGCTCTGCAAGGGCGGAGCACCACCGTGTCCTCGTGGAGGCAATCAGTGTCAGTGACTTCTCGCGCCGGGCCTTGGTTCGGGCTATGATCCAGAGCGAGGAGGAATGGCAGGCGCTCACCTCCTTCTGCCGTAATGCTAGCGAAGGAGGAGGCCGCACGCCGAGCCGAGATTCCGACCCCGACTACCGGCCACAGTAGACGCGGGCTTGCGGACGTCGAGCAATGGGTAGCTAGCCGTCCGGCCGTCCGGTAGTTGAACGGACCGAGCCTAGTCGTCAACAGCGCGTAGTGATCCATGCGTTCCTCAAAGAGATTTCGCAAAGGGCAACTGAGGGACACAGGTGTGGTTTTAGTCAGTAAACGATTGACACACCCTCCCGTACCAACCAGAGCGGGAGAAGTCACTGGATGATTTTCACCCTTAAAAAAGAAAAAAAAAGGTGCCATCATCATCATTATCATTTCAGCCGAAAGACGTCCACCGTTGGACATAGGCCTCCCCAAGTGTCGCCATAATGACCGGTCCATCCATCGGATTCCCGAGACCCTCACCAGGTCATCGGTCCATCTGGGGACCTTCAAACGCATGGTACCATGTAAAAGCTTCCGAAAATTTGGCTGTGTTATTTAAAAGTTAATAATTAAATACATATAGGTATTTACTTTTATCGCCTTTGATTGGTAACCATGGGAAAAAATAATAAAAATAAGCAGTATGATTGTTAAAAATGACTCCGTCTAACACCAGTTTAACCGTAACTGTTTTCGTCCAATTTTTAAAGAATAAAACTGTCTGAAAACGTGGGCGATGGTCATTCTCCCGCCACATAGAAAATTACGTAAAATACAAAATGCCATCTATCAAATTTAATATGAAGTTCAACTGTCATTGTCATCATTATTTCTACTTTGAGTCTTTAGATGGCGTTGCGAGCATCTGAATTGCGTGTTGTGTCATATTTCAGTTCTTGAAAACTTTAAATTCATACCGTTTGTATTTCTTATGCTTTGTTTTATTGCGATGCCTAACAAAGCCTATTAAGTAATATATCAAGTTACACACAATTTTAATGTATAAAAGTTATCTACATCGATTTCTAACATTTTCTGTGGTACGCACACAACTAAAAGCTTCTACAGATATATTATATGCGCAGATATATATAAAAAAAAAATATAAGGATGCAATGCCAAAATATATAAAAAATCTTATTTACAGAGAAAAAATAAAACAAAAATGAAAGCCATATGGGGTTTGAACAACCTTTACATTACATGAAAGTCCAGATACGAAACCACTGCGCTACGGTCTTCGATGATTAGGTCTTTAAATAGACGTTCTTATATAAACGTCATAATTGACTGGTTGGCTCCTTATCGATGATAGCGTGATGATTTTCATTTCAGAAGTTAAATTTGCAGCTAAATGGGATAATGTAACATTATAGTACGTGATTTTACTCGCCACTTATCATTTTTTTATGTGTTTTGATTGTTTTTACGAAATATTCAGAAGATATGGAATAGAAATGTCAATTTTATTTTGAAAAAATGGTAAAAGTCATTTTATTACAAAAAAAGTAAGATAAAATTATGACAAAATTTTTAAATGTAGCTGAGGATTGAACTCGTGGCAAATGCCGTTCAATACCAACATTTTTGATTATTGCTCACCCCCCTTAGCAAATAGCGTGATAATTTATAGCCTATAAGTTGCCCTGACCTATAAGGATTATGTATGCAAAATTTAAACAGGATCGGTTCAGTAGTTTTTGCGCCAATTAATACCACCGCAAAATAATTTTACTGTTTTATTATATGTATAGATAAAACAAAATTATGAAAAGGTAAATGACACACAAGAACGTTAGCCTCAGTTACATTAGGGGTTCATGTCCTTCAACATGACGCTATCAAATTGTCCAACACATGTCCCGCGTCAGGTGAATGTGTCATAAAATGTTGAAGGGAATGTGCCATAGTAACAACAATGTGCTTTTCGCTATGTCTCCGTCAGGCGGCGTGGCAAACAGCTTCAGGGCTTCGCCCTATGACCACGGAGTCTAACCGGGGCCAGTGATAACGGGCCCGTCATCAGGGTGCCTGAATTTATAGTGACTTTAGATTACTGTGGCCTTTTAACTTATCCGGTTTTACTTCTGGCTACAATTCACAATGGCCGCCAGGTGGTGAGCGATGCTACTATGATACTGCAGGTTGCTTGTTTTAATCTCACAGTTGCGTCATAACACCTTACTGCTGATGACACAGAGCTGTGTTATTAGTAGAGAATATTCCAGGACGTGCAGTGGGGTTTCTCCAACACTATATTATTCGATTCTATTTTCAACTAAATTTATTCTATTGTAATCAATTTTATTCCTTTGTAGTCAATTTTATTGTTGCAAATTAATTTTATTCTCTACTTTTTGTTCGCGTTTGAGCTGAACAAAGCTGTTGATTACGTCATTGTTAGTTTTGTCTTTTATTGTTGTTATTTTATATTGTGTAATTGTTGGTTATTCCAAACAAATAATATTAAAATAAAATTAACAGTAATTGGAGTGATAAAATTTACCTGTTCAAGTGGTTAGAAACTGTAAATTTTATACAGGAAGATTTTGAAAGAAAAAAAACTAAAGTGCGTTTATTATACATAATAAAAAAATAATATTACCTATTTAGAAAATAAAAAATACCTTAATAAAAAAAAATAAAAAAAACACCTGTCTTCGTCATGTTATCTATTTTGTTGAAACGCGATACGTCACAATGATAATGGGTCAACGACGACGAAGCACACTTAACGAACAGAAGTAACCTATTCACTCTTGAATAAAATACCTTCGGGTTGTAGCTATCAGGAAATACAAACGTCGTCAAGGAATTTCACTACAAAACTGTACCATCATCATCATCATTTCAGCCGAAAGACGTCCACTGTTGGACATAGGCCTCCCCCAAATGTCGCCACAATTACCGGTCCTGTGCGTCTCGCATTCATCGGATCCAAAACTGTACATGAAGAAAATAATAAAGAGTGGATTTCGTCTGTAAATCTAAAATCAAGCTCTTAAAACATTAAAGACAATTCTAAAAGCAAATAAAATCAATACTGCGTAGACTATATAAGATTTCTTTTATTTCTGTTGATCCTGCAAATGCACTGAAGTCTAAGACACTGCACAAATTGCTTTATTTCTTGGCAGCTTACCTACATATAAGTGGACTCGGTGAGCTTGTTTACCAACCTATATAATTAATTCCAGGAAATAAATCGTTTTAATGTTCAAAACTGCAGAAATGCAGGTATTTTACAGGAAACATTTTAGAGACTGGAACAGTTTGCTTGCAGTCTTCCTGCAGTCTTCCCATCCGATTATAATTAAGGAGTCTTCAAGGCTAGAGTGAATAGGCTCTTAATAAACTAGTGCGCCTCACCATCAATGATTGCATCTCCGCTTACCATCAGGTGGGATCGCTGTAAAGCACTGGTTTATATCAATTCAAAAAATAATAATAATATGAGAACCATGCAGATAATGACTCAGATGGTCTTTTGAGGAAAAAACCACACAGATTTGCGATAAAAACAAACACTCAATACTGCATCGAGTCTACACTCTACATGTATACACTGGCGGACACGATAAGGTACAAACTATTGCAGTGTGCAATGCGGGACCATTGAATTCTAGCATAAAGTTTGACGTATGTTACGATCACTATCGGTGGCGACGTTTCATTGGCTCTGCGTTTATAGATGTTTGTTTTTGTAATAGAAGTTACTTTATCAGTCGACCGCAATGGGAAGGAGATTTCGATGCCGTATTTTAGATTGTTTTTAATTTTAATTAGTTAAAGGTTTATCGTTGCATGCAAATCATAGACATTACATTAACCTTTTGAGTAGCGTATTAGAGACACAATACAAAGACAATGACCGAGCGAACGCCGGCGTTCGCTCGGGGATTAATGAATATATAATTAATTAATAGTGTACCTATTTAGTTTATGAATTTATAATTTTAGTTTAATGCAGTAATATTAGGATTATTTGTAACTAGCTGTTGCCCGCGACTTCGTCCGCGTTAAGTTCTTAAAACTGTACAATCACTCTGTGCTTGCAATTCATTCCGAAAGCATCGCAATTATTTATTGTACTTTAACGTAAAACGGTTAAAGGTAAAAACGCGGTGAAGGTAATTTTTCAGGAAACATGTTATGTACTCGTCCAGATCCAGATGTATGAACGTCAATGAATAGAAAGAGTATGTATGGGTCTTAGCAGTTGGCATTTCTGCCTACCCCAAGGGAAAAGGCATTAGTTTATATATTTTTCTGATTTATGTTCTGGTAGAACAACATTGTATGATTTTAACCCCTCGCCACAGAGATCACGCCACAATCGCAGCTGTAATGCCTGTCTTTGAAAAGTGACTACAGAGGCGTCACGGCATCCTCTCTTTGTGCAAGAGTCACCAGATGTGGGTGTTTCGGAAGTTATCTGTATCGAATTCAGCGGGAAGAAACACTCAGGTCTCACCATCATGCGGATCGCCCGGAGAATACGATGATACATACGGTGAAAGTCAGTCCCGCTTGGTCGGATTGCCGGCGCCGCCGTGTCCTCATGGAGGCGATTGGTGGCGAAAATGACAACCAGTAGCCTCCTTCAGTGAAGCACTACAATCAAACGATCAAAGAAGGTAGCTGAAATTATGGGGGATAGGACATCCTGACTCCTCAGCTGTCGCTGCAAGTGACGCTCCGGGTGTTGAAAGCCGCAGGGCGATTCCCAGCCATCGCAAACATGGGATTACGGTGATGCCGTCCGGCCGTCTGGTCAAAGCAATCCTGAATCGACGGTGCGTAGTATTCTACGCGCGACTCAAAGAGATGTCAGCAAATGGATAGGGCCCTCTAGGACCGATGTCTGCTAGGGCTGCGAGATTGTTCGAAAGAGTTACCTCCCATAAGAATTTTCGCCTCAATAATGTTTCACTGAAGAGTTTAAGCCGTTAGACAGCTTTGGTAGATGTAAACGAAGGAGCATAATCAGGACACCGACCTTCAGCTGGATAACGTGCACTGATAGTGCCTTAAGTGAATCCAAAACTATCATCATCACCATCAACTATCTTCCTCCACAATAGTACTTACGAAGAAATTGCGAGAGCATGCTTGCATTGATTGTTGCAGCGTGATCATTTTGGGCGTTAGAATTACTTGTTCATTTATCTAGGATTTTTTGGTGTGTATTTGGCTGACGTCCTCGTATATTAGACAAATGTTTTTTTCCATAGTGGGAACTACCTTATAAAGAGTCTCCAACTTTTGAATGAATTTCGGAAAAATCTTGTTCGCAGTGTATCTCCGTCCAATAGAACTCGCATATTGATGGCTAAACCGAAAAATTACTGACGCCGATTGCCTCTATAAGGACACGGTGGTTCACCGGAGCTTGATATACCTCCACCACATGCTACATCGGGTCTTCCGGGCGATTCGCAAAATGGTAATATCAGGGTATTCCAACCGAATCCAGAAGAGAAACCGTTCGAAACAACCACAACAGTCCTGAGCTTGCGTATCCATAAAACAATGAAATTACAGTAAACAAATGTAGCAACCAATTAGTGTTATACCTGAGTATTGGTCACCACTCACTGCAAGGAAGTAACGTCCAGATGTCGACGTAAGGCTGCAAGGAATCTGAGATACATCATACGTTGTCAAAGTGTGATCAGAAAAACACATTCGACCCCGTTTTATATGAAGCAGTGACTGCAAATAATAAAACGCGCCATTATTAGGCCGCAAGGTGCCATCATCCCGCAGGACTCAGTAGAAGCATACAGTGGAGGGCTGCTCTGCAAGGGCGGAGCACCACCGTGTCCTCGTGGAGGCAATCAGTGTCAGTGACTTCTCGCGCCGGGCCTTGGTTCGGGCTATGATCCAGAGCGAGGAGGAATGGCAGGCGCTCACCTCCTTCTGCCGTAATGCTAGCGAAGGAGGAGGCCGCACGCCGAGCCGAGATTCCGACCCCGACTACCGGCCACAGTAGACGCGGGCTTGCGGACGTCGAGCAATGGGTAGCTAGCCGTCCGGCCGTCCGGTAGTTGAACGGACCGAGCCTAGTCGTCAACAGCGCGTAGTGATCCATGCGTTCCTCAAAGAGATTTCGCAAAGGGCAACTGAGGGACACAGGTGTGGTTTTAGTCAGTAAACGATTGACACACCCTCCCGTACCAACCAGAGCGGGAGAAGTCACTGGATGATTTTCACCCTTAAAAAAGAAAAAAAAAGGTGCCATCATCATCATTATCATTTCAGCCGAAAGACGTCCACCGTTGGACATAGGCCTCCCCAAGTGTCGCCATAATGACCGGTCCATCCATCGGATTCCCGAGACCCTCACCAGGTCATCGGTCCATCTGGGGACCTTCAAACGCATGGTACCATGTAAAAGCTTCCGAAAATTTGGCTGTGTTATTTAAAAGTTAATAATTAAATACATATAGGTATTTACTTTTATCGCCTTTGATTGGTAACCATGGGAAAAAATAATAAAAATAAGCAGTATGATTGTTAAAAATGACTCCGTCTAACACCAGTTTAACCGTAACTGTTTTCGTCCAATTTTTAAAGAATAAAACTGTCTGAAAACGTGGGCGATGGTCATTCTCCCGCCACATAGAAAATTACGTAAAATACAAAATGCCATCTATCAAATTTAATATGAAGTTCAACTGTCATTGTCATCATTATTTCTACTTTGAGTCTTTAGATGGCGTTGCGAGCATCTGAATTGCGTGTTGTGTCATATTTCAGTTCTTGAAAACTTTAAATTCATACCGTTTGTATTACTTATGCTTTGTTTTATTGCGATGCCTAACAAAGCCTATTAAGTAATATATCAAGTTACACACAATTTTAATGTATAAAAGTTATCTACATCGATTTCTAACATTTTCTGTGGTACGCACACAACTAAAAGCTTCTACAGATATATTATATGCGCAGATATATATAAAAAAAAAATATAAGGATGCAATGCCAAAATATATAAAAAATCTTATTTACAGAGAAAAAATAAAACAAAAATGAAAGCCATATGGGGTTTGAACAACCTTTACATTACATGAAAGTCCAGATACGAAACCACTGCGCTACGGTCTTCGATGATTAGGTCTTTAAATAGACGTTCTTATATAAACGTCATAATTGACTGGTTGGCTCCTTATCGATGATAGCGTGATGATTTTCATTTCAGAAGTTAAATTTGCAGCTAAATGGGATAATGTAACATTATAGTACGTGATTTTACTCGCCACTTATCATTTTTTTATGTGTTTTGATTGTTTTTACGAAATATTCAGAAGATATGGAATATAAATGTCAATTTTATTTTGAAAAAATGGTAAAAGTCATTTTATTACAAAAAAAGTAAGATAAAATTATGACAAAATTTTTAAATGTAGCTGAGGATTGAACTCGTGGCAAATGCCGTTCAATACCAACATTTTTGATTATTGCTCACCCCCCTTAGCAAATAGCGTGATAATTTATAGCCTATAAGTTGCCCTGACCTATAAGGATTATGTATGCAAAATTTAAACAGGATCGGTTCAGTAGTTTTTGCGCCAATTAATACCACCGCAAAATAATTTTACTGTTTTATTATATGTATAGATGTCAAAATATTAATTAAAATATATATATATATATATATATTTAAATGAATAGGTGTTCGTTAGCCTCCCTAAAACTCCAGGCCAGAGAAGGTTTAAACGGTGAGAAAAAATTCCGAAAAAGAAAATCCAAATACAACGCCATCTCTTATTAAAATGTCATTATAAAATGAATTATGCTGTTCTGGTTATTCCAGTAGACAACGTTATCTTTACTATTACAAAGTACGCCGGGTCAACTAATCAAAAATAAATTACAATCAAGTCAAAATAAAAAAAAATTACATGCAAATTATACTTAAATATATCTATTTATTTTTTAAATTTGTCTCGTGCTTGGTAACTATATTACCTGATGGCAAGTGATATGTGGTCGACGATGTACCACACTTGCCTAGAAGTAACCTATTCACTCTTGATTTAACGACCTCTAGCTATCAGGGATTACAGACCCCGGTAGGGAATCTCACTCCTTAGTTGTACGTACGCATAATGAATGTGTTCCCAAGAGTTTTTACACTTCATAAGATAGCCACAAAGAAAACCAAAATAAAGTAGTTATAAGCATTTGAAATTAGTTTTCAGATGTAGATCGTGACCAATTAAAGGTTTCATCACAAGACGACGACTCTTGAATATGTTCTTGAGAATGTGTTGAAAGTCAAGAGAAAGATCCGTTTCTTTAGTGTGCGGTTTTGATTTCTTAATAAATTTATGACGTCATAATTGTGTTTGGTTGACCTCGAGATGGGACATATATGTTAGTTATGATTATTTACGTTGTAAGAGTGGTATCAGCTTTACTGACAAACAGGTGTTTTAGGTCGGTTGTAGATGAGATCTTCCCCTCGACCAATCGCGGCCTCAAGGCAGCTGCGTATCGCCAGCGTGGTACATACGTTACACCGATGAAATGTTCGCGTGTGCCGACACCTCAGTTTGCCCTCACGTCAACCACCTGATACGAGACGCCTGCCCCGCGACTTTACTGTTGGCATTGACGCCTGAATAAGCCGTACCAGTCTACATGCGGCTTACTCAAACAACAAGACTCTACATAAAACACACTCACCTCGATAAGCGTCGTGTGCATGGCACGACGTGAGGTGACATACGTTCGCCACTAAACAATCACTCTACTCACGCACTGAGTAGTGAACGCTATTCAGTGCACATGCACTGTGCGGTGACTCACAATGCCGCTTACACACATACCGGCCGGCTCGCTCTGGAAGCGGATCAGACGGGAGTTACATTTCCTACTATAGGTCCGTAACAAGCCGGCACACTCGTTGCAGGTCGTCCCTCACTGGGCTGCCTCTAGGGGTCTCACCTGGCGAGGACAGACCGCCGGTGTGTCGTGAAGAGTCGCCGCTGCACGCTGTGAGAAATAGCGCCGTGATGCACCTACAATACACACATACATACAATAACATATGTGTGAAACATGCGCCCAATGCGGTTATGCCAATCAGTGGTACCACAATTACGTTCCCGTTTTTACGGGTCATGGTTGGCACCCGCGGTTGGCACCTACGCCCCCTCGCGGGGGAGTCGCGATCTTCTCGCTCTCCTAGGCCAGTCCATTTTAGTTCTCGAAGAGGACAACCTCTAATAAGAAGTAAGTAGGTACTGCTATTGTTAGTTTTAATTGTGTACTATAAAAGCAAAAGTATACACTGTGCGTACCTGATTTGGCCATTTTATTTGCATCACCTCTTCTTCTTGGACAATTAAATAAGTTTTGTATTCTGATCTTTCTCCAAAAACTGCTCAAAACCGCCTCCGCCCAAGAGCGGGATTTGTCATAAGATGATTTTCCCACCCAATAAAAATAAAAACATCAATCTGGCTTTTTCCCAACTGCATTAGAATCAGTCTATAAGTCCACATGAAAATTTATTTGTTTACTAAAAGCTGATATCATAAATGCAAAACTTCTGGCAAAAGTATGTAATCTTTAAAATTAAAAGTAACGAGATATTTATCGAAAAGTATGTATACTGGGCCCATGGGTGATGCGAAAGAGATCCCCGGCGCCCTGGAACAATGGCAAAGAAGGAACAGGAGTGGGTTTTTAGTCAGTAAAAGTCTAACACGTCCTCTCGCTCCGCCCAAGATCGGGGATATCATTAGATGATATTCCCATCCAAAAAAAAAACCCCATGGATATACCTACTTTAACGAAGGTGAAGCCGCTGAAAGAAGCTAGTTATGAAATATTTCCAATGTGAGATAAATTGATTATAATCTATTGCACGCTCTCTGAAACAGATTTGAAACTGTTTAAGTAACTGTTAGGTGAGGATTTTTAGGGCGTCTACAACCTGCCGACTGACACTGGTAGAAAAGTCTGCGTTCCGTGAGTGTATCCATGATATCATCTGGCCCTATCAGAAGACCGGCGCTGCGTTATTTTATTACACATATGTAATTAAAAAAATATTAAATAATATTATTATTTGCCTGCAGAACGGATGGCCTTTGGGGCCGAAAGGTTCTGGAATGGCGACCACGTACCGGAAGATGTAGCGTTGGAAAGCCTCCTACAAGGTGGACTGATGACCTGATAAGTGTTGCGGGAATCCGATGGATGCGGGACGTACAGGACCGTTCATTGTGGCGACACTTGGGGGAAGCCTGTGTCCAACAGAGGACGTCTTTCAGCTGAAATGATGATGATGATGATGATGAAGAGCATTTTCACTTATCAAAATTCTGTTTGTTGAATCTTTTTTTGGACCCCAATTATTATCGAAATTTAAAATTCTGATGGGTATCGATTGCGCATTTCTAGACTCTCCAACTTTTTTTGTCAATTTTGTACAGTCGTTTGTCTGCCAACACCCTTGTAGGAAGTGGAGGGATTGCGACCCGTGTCACTTAGATTCACGCACAGTGATAAGATCTCGACTTTACTGGAGGTGACAAGTTGTTTGTTTTCTTATAGAAACCTGCTGACTGGACGTTGTTTGTTCTTTTGTGGCAATAAAAGACTATGGTGCATAGAATTGTTTTTTTTTTGGGTTATATTGTGACTATTCTAGTTTCCGCGGTTAGACAATTAGAACACACAATAAAAAACTTTTTACAAAAAAAAAGTACAATCGACTTAAATGTAAAAAAAAACACTGAAAAGTGAAAATAACTTTAATTTCGGAAGTCGGTGTTTCTATAATAGTTTTTTCTCTTCGTTATTTAACATAAAAGGGCTGTAAATAATACGGATAAAAAAAGATTGCACGTAGCTAAGATGAGAATGTTAAGATGGATGTGTGAGAAATGAGTAACTTAGGGGAAGTTTGAAAGTGGCGCTAGTAACTGCAAAGTTAAAAGGAAATCTTTTGTCTTGAAACGCATGTTGCTAAAATAGTTATGAGTTTACATGTGGATGGAGAGAAAGGGAGGCCAAAAAAAAGATGGATGGATCTGAAGAGTGATACGAAAGAACAGGGAGTTAGTGATAGCGTGAAGAATGACAGGACAGAATGGAAGAAAAAAACGTGTTGCGCTGATCCGAAATAATGATGATGATGAAATCAGTTTCAGGCCAACCAAACCCAATTTACGAAACTGAAAAAAAAAAAAAAAACAAAAAAACTACTGAACAAAGTTTAGGTCGCTCTGAAATATATTTATTACCTGTGAAACTATTCAAACTTTCAAGAAGGCTATTCAATTGATCCTTAGAGCTTTTCTCGTTTTTACGACGTTAGGAAGGTAGTGGTAGGAACCTACCTCTTTTCAAATAATCATAGAAAAATATATAACATAAGCATAAGCATAATCAGCCTTTTAATGTTCCCACTGCTGGGACTCAGGCCTCCTCTCTAGGAGAGGGAATGGGCCGTAATCCACCACGCGGGCCCAGTGCGGGTTGCATGTCACATATCTTCGATTTTTTGTTCTAGGACATGCCGGTTATCTCACGATGTTTTCCTTCACCGTTTTTGAGAGCAGTGATGATGAAATAAATTACACAAATAAATGCACCTGGCTGGGTTTGAACCTGCGTCCTCGTAACTCGTAAGTTGGGACCGTTACCACTCGATTATTGCGAAGATTTATAAAAACCGAAGGAATGTGTGTTTCTCGGTATTATTTGTATCTTATTTAACATCGACTTCCGAAATTAAAGTTATTTTGATCCTTTTAGAGGTTTTTTTCAATTAAGTCGGTAATATTTTTTTGTAAAAAGTTTTTATTTCACACTCTTTAGTTGTGATACACTTATAAACAGAGTGCCCATTTAACATGATAATTCCAATGAACCCAAACACTGCTAGGTTACATTGTTTTATTATGAAGTTCCTCTGTCTACCTTCCACCTTCCGGCTGCATCATCAGATAACTTCGATAGTACCTTATATCCAAAGTGCATCTCATTACAATTCTGATAAGTCCAAACACGTCTAGGCTACATAGATTTATTACGGAGTTCCAGTGCCTACCTTCCGGCTCCATCATCATCATTAGATCACTTTGATGATACCATTTTCAACACTATTCAGAGCCATTAATTTATTTGTATTATCATAGTCGCTTAACTATCTCCATAGTGATATCTATGCGAGTATGAAGTTCCGTTGACCATTTCTGGTCTTCTTCATCAGTTCCACTTCATCAAATGTTACATTTTGACTGTAAATGCTTAAGTTCTCGATAAAAATACCAAAATCACAATACAGTTGGCTATAATATTTGAGGAGTTCCCTCGATTTCACCAAGATTCCATCATCAGATCCCGACTTCGTGACTATGGGACCATTTGGGAAATATAACCTTTCCAACAAAACAAGAATTTTTAAATTGGTTGGCAAGCGACGAAGTTATGCGGGATCAAACATAAAAAAAAAATACAAACATCCGAATTGAGAACCTCCTCCTTTTTTAGAAGTCGGTTAAAAACTTAGGATCACCTCTGCCTAACTCTCCGTAAAAACCTGGCATGACGTTTAAACCCGGGTAATGCTTTGCCGGGAACCGAACGTGATTTTTTATAGGTACTTTCATGGGCCTACTTGCATCACAAATTACGAAATGAATTTTTTACTAAACGCATTTAAAGTAATCGATGATTGCGTAATTTTTGAAATTAGAAAAAACAATAGAAAGAGTCGGCCCGATGATACGATTCAGTTTGCCATACAAATAAATGAACGTGACGAACGCTTATTTGCGCGTTGCTTGCTTTGTTTAAGGATGACGCCTCATTCTGTCTTTAAACGCTTGACAGTTACAAAATAGTAACCGTTTAGCGCTGATTAGATTATTATTAGCTTGTGGTGCAAGTGAGCCTAATTCAAATTCCATACTTTCAAATTTTGATGTATTAAATACATTTCTTTACACTATTTTTTCATAAAGAATGCAGGTCCGGGCTTTCAACAGCCAATAACTTAGAATTTTGTTGGTAAAGGCTGCCGCTTTCCGATTTTTAACTTTATATAAGCATTTGGCTGCCAAACTGGCGAGGGGCCAATTTCTTTACAATATAATACGATTCCTACGTTATTATGTTTGAAAATATTTTAACTTTTTGATGTATCGCTCGAAGTATTTATGTGTTTCTAGTAGAATATGGAGGAGGAATAGTTTATGGAGAGTCATGAAAACGAAAAACATACTTACGAACTACCTTTTTTGAATAGGTAAATCATCCAAAGATGTCTCGCGTTCTAGGGTAAGGCGGGAAGGAGTGTTTTTTACTGACTTAAATTCACATGTGTCCTTTAGTTACCCTTTTGTATTCTGGGACCACGATTTCCCTTTCAGAAATTCTCCGTGCAATTACAAACTGCCCGTGTTTTTCTTTGGACAATGTGGTTGTTATTAACCATTTAATAAAACAATTGCTACGTCCGTCTGACAAACAGACAGCCTTATTGGGACTGGTTTAGTATGGATTTCATACGTGTTTTTATTATTGTGTCGGGCCGTGTTTTTATTGTTGTTAGGTTGTGTCGTGAAATGAAGATATCCGCAGGAGAACCAAGGTTACAGACATAGCCCGAAGAATCGTCAAACTTAAGTGGCAGTGAGTAGGGCACATTGCTCGCAGAACAGATGGTCGATGGGGGCGAAAGATTCTGAAATGAAGACCACGTACTGGAAGACACAGCGTTGGAAGGCCACCCTCAAGGTGGACCGATGACCTGGTGAGGGTCGCCGGCATCTGATGGATGCGAGACGCACAGGACCGTTCATTATGGCGACATTTTGGGGAGGCCTATGTGCAACAGTGGACGTCTTTCTGCTGAAATGATGATGATGATGATGGGCCGTGTCCCCTCAATAGTGGTATGCCCAGCGCTGTGTCGCGATAGTCACTATTTCCATAGTGCCTTGAGATTACACCGGAGCTCCGTCCACCGTGCCGCAATTTGTCGTGGCAGCGGAGTTTTGCCCCGGCGTTCAACCTACACGCGCAATTTGTGTTTGTGTGCAAGAACTGTTGCCTCTTTTGACTGGCATGTTGGTCTAGTGGTTAGTGGCCCTGACTGCTATGCCGGAGGTCGTGGGTTCGATTCCCACCCAGGATAAATGTTTGTGTGATGAGCATGATCATTTGTTCTGAGTCTGGGTGTAATTTATTTATATAAGTATGTATTTAGAAAATATAAGTATGGTTATCAGTTGTCTAGTACCCATAACATAAGCTCTGCTTAGCATGGGACTAGACGGCGTTGTATGATAGAACTTGTGGATTATTATTATTATGTCATAGTAGCTGGTCGGCAAAGGAGGCTCGCTGCCCTACAGGAGACCGTGCGGTAACCCCGCTACATACAGATGTCCATGACTCTTTGATCAGCCGGCAGGCTGCTCGCTTCTATAGCGACTGCGCCCTCACTAGAACCCCACAAAGGGCCATGGGCCGCACGATCCCCGCGTAGTTTATCCAGAAGGAGGCGTCTAGATCCCTCAGATTGGGCAGGAGCCGCTTGAGCACAACCCCAGCCCGCTCCAGTCGGGGAGTCTGACGTTTGTCTTGCTCTGAGTAGCATCTATATTCCTTCAGTTGCCTTTTGTATTTTACATCTCCGTACAAAGTTTTGGAAAATAAACATTAGTTCGAAAACGACTTCAAATGAATCCAATAAAACAATTTATTTAAATCAAATCGAGTACCAGCAGTATCCTTCGGCATTTCAATACAAAGAAATGAACAGTTCACCCGCGTTGAGAACAAACGATGCACTACCGACTGCCACAGAGCATGGAAACGTCTCGATGCCTTACCCGTTTAATGCGAGTAGCATATTCATCCTTATAATTTTCTTCTGCTGGGACACAGGCCATCTCTCTAGAAGAATATCCATCACGCGGGGTCAGTGCGACTTTGTGAATGTCACATGTTTTCGAATTTACGGTTTTCAAGGACATACCGGTTTCCTCACAACATTTTCCTTCACCGTTTTGAGATCAGAGGTTATGAAATAAATTACCCGAACTAAAGCGCGTGTCTGGCCGATATCACTGGGCCACCACTGTTCAGCCGTATAAAATACGCATCCGTTTTGCCAGAAGGCCAATCACAATGCGGTGTAAAGACAGGATGACGGTGACGTATTTATTCCTCCACTGTACTTTTCTGTCTTTTTTTATACGGGATCCAAGACAAATGAATGTTTTATCCGAAACCCGTTGAAGTCTGTCTTCTAGCTTGATGATGGGCACAACTATAGATTCAGGGTTTCTGGATTTGCAGTGATTGGGGAAAGTATGGCAGGCTAGTGCCTACACTATGGATAGTTCACCATTCGGCTGTCTGGTGAGAACTGAGCCCGAGTCGTCGAGCGTCGAGCGCGTAGTGTTTTACATGCTCCTCAAAGATACGTCAGCAAAACCGAAGGAGCTCTATAAGGCCAATGCCCGCTAGGACCATGGGATTTGCGCAGAGGACAACTGAAGGACTCAGGTAGGTTTTGATCAGTAAAAATCTGACACTCGACCCTAGAGCGGGTGAAGTTGCTGGAATCATCCAATGAATCCCACTTCAAAAAAAGCCCACTTTTGTTGTTTTGTTGTCATAATGGTCGTTAAACTTTTAAAATATTATCATTGCTTGTTGTCTTTTTTTTTATTATAACTTCCATAAATTAAGCTGGAATGCCGTAGTCTGTCCTCTAGGAGGTGGGCGCTAATGGCTGCGACACAGTGTTATTTTAAACTAATGTAGCTGTTAACGAGCACTATATATTGTAAAAATTGCTATGTTCCAATAAATACATTTATTATTTATTTACTTTTGGGCTGAGTAGCTTACATTAACAGCAGAGTCAGTGGTATTTATTAGTTCTGTAATACTCAGTCACTCCAGCATTTGGGTCATGTTCTGGACGCATCACACTTTTAACTGGCAGCCTGTAACAAAAATAATGCGCTCAACGCAATTCCGGCGCCGCGCACACGCATTTCTACTTATTGCCATTTCATGCGCGGCTCGATGATTCCCTGCTCTATAATCGACTACGAACTATGGATAGTTCAGGAAATTATTTAGAAAACAAAAGTAGAGCGTAATGGAATTTTAACTAGCCTGCTGCATGCTGGTAGCGGTATGCGGCTATTAATATTGGATTTGGAAAATATGAACGTTTGTTGTTACTAATTTACTAACAAAAAGGTCTCTACTGCAATCTGGTGCTTTGGAATTTTTAGAATTGTGTGTATTGTAGTGACTCTGTCATTAGGACCTCTTTGTTGTTATTATTTTTAAATACTTATTTAACTAGTGCGCGGTCGTTACCCAGAACCTTTCGGCTTCATCGATCGATTCTGCAAGTAATGTGCCCTCCGCGACTTAAGTTTGGCGATTTTTCGGGCTATGTCGGCCTGTAAAGACCTCCCATAAGGTGGACCGATGACTTGGTGAGAGTCATGGGAATCCGATGAATGCAATGCAGGCACATTCGTAAGAGAGGACGACTTTCGGCTGATATGAAAAAAAGAAAAAAAAAGACTTCTTTCGGTTGAAATGAAAATGATGACGGTACCAAAGAAAAAATAATAATAATTTCATAAAGAAGAAAGTTTAGGAGACGAAAATAGAGAAACAAAATCACAATTAAGACCATCTATCAATAGGAACGTAATTTCTAACATCTCCAAAATAAATACATTAATCCGGTAATGCAAAACAATCCGTCAAAATGCTTACAAAAGTTTTATGATTGACGATTCGAAAAATGGTAATAAAATTACGTAGAATTGATTAATTACTTTTAAACTTAATTATAATTGGGAACGAAAATTTTCTCCCTTCATAACACTGATTTCTCACGTACACAGGGTGATTTTGGAATTCATAGGTGTGTGTGTAATTTATTAATTTTCTAGGATTTTTTAAGTAAAACGACATGTATCTAGTTTGGCAGTTTATTTTGAATTGAACTAATCAAGTGGACTGTAGATTTGAACGTGGTTCATTCGTTCGTTCGTTTCGTTCTCATTACTCACATATAAAAACTATTTGGACATTCCGCCCGCCAAAGAACATAGTTCTTTAACTACATTTTAACAAAAAAAACTTAAACTCAAAAGAAACCTAAACAATCATAATAAACAAAACAACAACCTGTATCTTATTCATTTTGGGGTAAATAAGTAGATACTACTCGTAAACACATTCAAGCAACGCTGAGCTCGTGAGTCGCGCAGCTGGACGTATTCAATAGCAATTGCAATGATAACAAACAGGTTGTTACAGGTAGATCATTAGATACGTACATAGATCACTAAACTTAACGATGTAGGTAAAGGAATGAACAATTCATTATAGTAGTTTGGTAGAACATACATAACAGTAAATGCATATTATACTTGTTTTACTTCATTTAAAAAGGTAAATAAACTCTAAACTCTCTCTCTTAAACAATAAAATAAGTTTTAACGAAATTTTTAAACAACATCTAACACAGATAAAATTAAACAGGTAAGTATCATTTAGTTAAAATACAAATTTTGCTCACTGGACGCTTAAGTTCTCCGGTTTTACACTTCACAGATACGATATACATTTTTTTTCAGGCTGTGGAAATCTTGAGTTCCAAGTCACACCAAGTTATTATATAGCTGAAAATTTGTGTATTTTGTATGATTGTTACTTCTTCACGCTGGAACGGTTGAACGGATTTCGTTAAAACTTGGTACACGGGTAGATCATGGTACAGTCCGTCTGTCTGTCTGTCAAGATTCTTTACCTCGGAAACGCGTGGAGGTATTGATTTGAAATTAAAACCAAACACAAAAATTTGCGGTCCCGTAAAGCTGTGAAAAAATTGAGCTTCTAAGTTAACGAAAAAAAAAGATACAGCCGTTTATGTTGCAAGAAACATAAATTTCGACACTCTCAAACGAATTAAAATTCATAGGGTACTTCCCGTTGACCCAGAATCCTGAAATTTGGCATAAAGCAAGTTCATATAATATAGACATAGGAACAAAACTGAAAAAAAAATATGTTTTTACATAACAAAAAAAAAACTTTTTTTGCGAGTCGAAAAATCTACGAGACGCCATTCGGGAATTGAACTATTCGCATGCACACTCAGTGTGTGAGTCCGACTCGCACTTGCCCAGTTTTTTATATATTTCAGAACCAAATTTTAGTTAAAGTTAAAAGAATACGAACGAATATTAAAATCAACTTATATTAGTTATCGAAATGATATCAGCAGTTGGTTCCGAAATACTTTATTACGTAGGAAATCCATTAAATGACTTGAAAAATTCGCGATATTTTCTTATATTCGTTTTCTTTTTAATATTTGAATAACAAAACAGTATTTAGATAAACTTATTAACAGCAAAGAGGAAGGGAACAAAGCGTCGAAAATTGGGTCTATTACGAAGCAGTCACTTTATCTCAAACAAGGTTCCGAACGATTTTCTCGTCAATGATTTTGGAGATGCCTGTGCTGATAAGAATTGGGTACAAACACAATGTACTTGTGGAGACTCTTGCTAAAATTATTTCAATATATTTAGTATAAAAAAAAAAAAACAAATAAATACACATATATTAACTAACTATGAAAACTAACCGGCCTCGTCTAGTTTAAAATGACGAAAAAAAAACGTGTTGCTTTTTTTTTTAAACTATTTGCAAAATAAATATCAGTTATCATCTATCATCTATCATCATCATCTATCATTTATCATAACAAATATATACATAAGTATACATATAGCATAGGAGTAGTGGTGGCTGTGTGGTAACGGCACCGACTTACGAGTTGTAGGTCGCGGGTTCAAACCCAGCTAGGCGCATTACTTAGTGTAATTTATTTCATTACCACTGCTCTCAAAACTGTGAAGGAAAACATCGTGAGGAAATGTGGAAATGGAAATGTCCTAGAATCGAAAATTCGAAGACATGTGACATTCACCAACCCGCACTGGGCCCGCGTGGTGGATTACGGCCCATTCCTTCTCCTAGAGAGGAGGCCTGAGTCTCAACAGTAGGAACATTATAAGGCCCACTATGCTATATAAACAGACTTTCACCTTAATAATAGTAGTGTGATTACTTATACCTTGCGCAGGCACTGATTTCGAATACATTTACTTTTCGTGTTATTTTAAGGTTGTGAAACTTTCTTACTATTCAAGTCATCTCATAAGTATTAATAAAAATCAGACTGCTACAACGCTTAATTACTAAATCCTCTGTAAAATGTGCAGATAAAAAAATACAATAAATTATGTTAACAAATATTAAATAATAAATCTACTCTTCAACACATTCTATAAAATAAAATGATAAAAACCAACTGTCATATATTTAACCGTGTGAAAATAAACAAGAGCGGTTCAAAAATTATCGTATGGTATGACGGGAGTAATAATTTATGAATATTCACTAAGGATTATCATACTTATAATTCACATTATACCGCTGTTTGGGGTTTGGTATGTAAAATACTTAAGCGTGTAATTTTTCGGGCAATGGTGTCTTTTTCTATAAATCTTGTACTAAAGATAGGGTGTGTACCGATTTCTATACAGGAAATTGTAGCCTGCGTTCGCGCATATGACCACATTCTTTGTGGCATGGGTTAATTTGAGATTTGTACCTACATCATTTTCATCTATTCTGTTAGCTGTCATCTTCTTCTTGATTTCCATCAAAGCCATGTTAATATATCTATCATACAATCCATTTATACATTTTTATTCTTCTCTTTCTTTGCTAATACCGTACAAAATACTACGTAATACTTAATAGACTCTACACTCGAAGTTGTTGACGACTACGTTTACCTGGGATAGACGGTCCAGTTGGGTAGGTCTAACTTCGAGAAAGAGGTCAATCGTCGAATCCGACTCGGCTGGGCAGCGTTCGGGAAGCTGCGCGGTGTTTTCTCGTCCAATATACCACAGTGTCTCAAGACAAAAGTCTATGACCAGTGTGTTGCCAGTGATGACATATTTATCCGAAACGTGGTCGCTTACAATGGGCCTCATCAGAAGGCTTAAAATTACTCAAAGGGCAATGGAAAGGGCTATGCCCAGAGTTTCCTTGCGTGATCGCGTCAGAAATGAGGATATCTGCAGGAGAACCAAGGTTATGGACATAGCCCGAAGAATCGGGCTGACGCAGGATGACGCAGATGGACCGATGACCTGGTGAGATGCGAAAAGCACAAGACCGGTCATTATGGCGACATTTGGGGGAGGCCTATGTCCAACAGTGGACGTCTTTCGGCTGAAATGATGATGATGACTTGATAGATTGTGCGAAAGACGATACCTTCCGAAGGAATTAAACAAGAAGTCCAGAACAGAACCGTACAAACGGTCCTTCGAGCCGGATTAATGCTAACATTTTTACTCATATACATTTATGGGACGATAAACATCTACAATGTACATGTACACTTAAAAATGTATAAATGAGCGTTTAAAATATTGCAGCCCCACTGCGTTATCCACAGAAAAAAATACAAGATAACCGGCATTAAATGCCGCTGGATAAACAATTATATTTTATAGATCAAATCATTATTAAGTATTAAAACGTTTGTAAAAAATTACATTGGTTTAAATTATTAAGAAACAAAAACATGAGAACAAATTAATATAAACATTAAGTTAAATTAAAATTATACACTAAATTAAATATGTGCATAAACTCACGCTAATTTTCCCTGGGGATCGTTACATCCTTTTGCGTCATTTATTTTAATACATCGGATTATACACGTACGCCAGCTGTGAGTACTACTTACCTAGCCTCCCCGAAGGACGTCACTATTAAAATCTGAGTATGTCTTAGGATACTCCTTCTTAGCCTTTAATTATTGCGTGTACTTCGAAAAAAGGAGACGTAATAGCAATAGCTAGCGAAGGAGGAAGTCGCTCGCGTGAAGGAGCGAACATCATCATGCCCCGCTAAGAAACCGATCTCTACTACAAGCCACGATAGACGTGGGATTGCGGGCATCGTTTATTGGGTAGCTCGTCGTCCGCCTTTCCGCTAATCAACCTGATCAAGCTCCAGTCGTTGACACTGCGTAGTGATTCACGCGCTTCTCAAAGAGATGGCAGCAAACAGCAGGGCCGATGACCGCTAGGACTGCAGGGATTTTCTGAAAACGAAACCCGTAGTCCTAGAACGCAAATGATCAAGAACTGAAAGACACAGGTTTGGTTTTATTCAGAAAAAGTCTGACACGCCCTAGCGCTCCACTCAGACCGAGAGAAGTTATTGGATGATTCACACCTTAAAAAAAGCCCTTAATTAAACTACTGATAATGGCATACAGGCAGAAGAAAACATATTGCAATGACCCCAAATACCTATAATGGGTTGTTTTTTCGAGCAGGAAAATAATCGAAACTTCTCACGCTCTGGGTGGTGCGAGAGGGCATGCCTGACACGCCCTCTTACACCACTTTTACGGACTAAAATCCACCTATACATGGAACACACGATACATGAAATACGGTAAATCTTTCGAAAATTCCTGCAGCTCATATTTGGTTAAAGGCCTTTTAACCACCTAAGTCGGATATATCCGACCCGTGTTTATTCCACCAGGGTCGCACATCCGTGACCAAATACTCCATCTCGTCAGCTCTTCTGCCACCTATGGGGATTGAAGAGCTAAACGAGATGTAGTACCCAGTCGCAAACACACGACCCTGGCTAATAGGACACGGAAACACTCGTTGAACCAAGTTAAAGGGTTAAAGCTAAATAAGACTTACTTGGTTTTTTTTTTTCTTGATATGGTTTGATATAAATAAAAAAAATAAAAACTTCATTTATTTTTCCACATTGATGTAACACAATACAGACAGTATAATAAATAGAGTGGACTGGAGCCTAAACTAGGGTAGCCCTGTATTTCAGGACTCCAGAAATATGGTTGTTATGGTTGGTGTAGCAAGGGACAGCATCCATATTTTGTCTATTTTAGGGTTCCGTACCTCATTCAGTAAAAACGAAACCCTTAGCGGATCACTTTGTCGTTTGCCTATTCGTCTGTCAAGACCCATATTCTCAGGAAACCGTGGAGGTCAAGTCTGACACTCATTCTCCCTCCATCCAGAGCGATAGACGTCATTTGATGATTTCCCACATAAACAGGGTTTTTTTTATACTTGATAGGTTCGCGCTTGACCGCTACCTGACGGAAAGCGACGATGCGGTCGACGATGGACCTCACTTACCTATAAGTAACCTATTCACTCTTGAGTTAAAGATTCCCGGGTTGTAGCCATCAGGGAACACAGACTCCGGCAAGGAATTCCACTTCTTAGCTGTACGTATACTGAATGTGTTCCCAAAACGCTATATACGCATGGAAGGGATGTCCACCATGTACCGGCAACGCCGTACGTCTAATGACTACGTTTAATTGAAACTGCGTTTTCATTTTACACTAGTACTCGTAGTGCGGATTTTATTTTTTTATTTTGTCCAAATATTTTTCAAAAATAGGAATCGTAGGTATAGGCCATCAGAAGGCTCAAAGTCACTCAAAGGGCAATGGAAAGGGCTATGCTCGGAGTTTCCTAGCTTGATCGAATCAGAAATGAAGATATCCGCAGGAGAACCAGGGTTGCCGACATAGCACGAAGAATCGCCAAAATTAAGTGGCAATGGGCAGGGCACATTGCTCGCAGAACAGATGGCCGTTGGGGCCGAAAGGTTCTGGAGTGGCGACCGCGTACCGGAAGACGCAGTGTTGGAAGGCCCCCTACAAGGTAGACCGATGACCTGGTGAAGGTTGCGGGAATCCGATGGATGCAAGACGCACAGGACCGTTCTTTGTGGCGACATTTGGGGGAGGCATATGTCCAGCAGTGGACGTCTGCCGGCTGAAATGATGATGATGATGATGATCGTAGGTAATTTGTTAGGTTAGGTTAGGTTAGCAGTATCGCTAGTTCAATTTTAACGGTGAGCATGATAATAATATAATCAAAAGGACTGTTCTTTTGCAGGCAAAACTTTATTTTTTTTTCTTTGTTGAAACTGATAAAGAAGTACTAAAAATTAATTAATGAACATGAAGTAATGTGAGTATAAATAACACTACAAGATACATAAAATAAGCAGAGTTGAGTAGGTATAGGTACCTACATATACTTTCATACTCGTATTTCAAAACGTCAACGTCACTAGTAATTCCCAAACATAAAAATTTTAACCGCTCTAATGCTGTTGTCCGGCGGGATTTACATTCCAATATGCATCATAAATTATGTAGATAAAAAAAAGCGGGCGAGTCGAACTCGCTCACAGAGGGTTCCGTACAAATTTATCCATGTAAAAAGTACAATTATAAAAGTTAAATAAAAAGTAAAAGTAGTAGTGTTAAGTTAAATTATAAAATAAATAAATAAATAAATTATCAAATAGAGTCTCGAAGATTATTCCGAATTATTAACAATAAAATTACTGCTTTCAGACTTATTCCTATACCTGTGCTATAATAATAATATTCCACAACTATGACACAACGCCGTCTAGTCTCAAGCTAAGCAGAGCTTGTGTTATGAGTACTAGACAACTGATAAACATACTGATGATGATATATTTCTAAATACATACATAATAATAATATAATAATAATAAAGCCATTTATTTTATAACCTTTAAGTTTTACATTTCAAATGTTGTTAGTATTTTTTTTTCTTTTTCTTATATATTACCTTAAAATCTAGTGTTATTATATGAATCTGTTTCATCTAGGTTATGGACCCCATTAGTATCACATCGCACGCTGCACAGACAGAAGGGGGGCAATAGAGACTACTAAATGAAATGGACCATCAGGCAAAAGAAACGCCGGCAGACCAAAGCAGCGATGGGCAGACGACATCGAGGAGACGGTGGGAAGAAACTGGATAGACCAGGCCAAGGACAGAAAAAGGTGGAAAAGGTTGGGGGAGGCCTATAAATACATACATGTTATAGATAAATTACACCCAGACACAGAACAAATGATCATGCTCATCACACAAACATTTGTCCTGGGTGGGAATCGAATCCAGACCAGACCTAGACCTTGTACTAATGAACCTGACAGGGCTTGCATTTCGTCATTATACTAAATTTGGCATCAATTAAAAATAAATAGTTACCTGAAACAAATAAAATAAAATCCTGTCAAATAAAAATACCTGAAAACCAATAAATTCTACAGGAAAACTTTGCAATTACATTATGAGATAATTAGCTCGAATGACGTAGACGGTAATATTATTAATAATATTAGTAATTAATATTTTGCGCACAGGGAACAACCAACCTACGTATTCTTTAGTATATAATGTACGGAGTAGATTTCCTCAGACCAATGTCTGGAGTCGACCAATGTGATTTGGTCGCATCATTATAGCACTATTTATTTAGAAGTAAAAAAAAAGCATTGTAATATATATCCTAAACTATTAATTTATATAAAACAGCATTCTTAGTGATAACAGTGAAGAAGTGATAAATTTATTTAACAAAATGAGGAAAAGTTTAAGTGTGTTTTTTATTTTTACTTTATTATGGAGTTCAGTGCGTAAGTATCTGATTAACTAACTGAGAATGCAAAGCATGGGATTTTAGACCTTAAATCAGCTGTGTTAAGATTAAAATAGGTTTTATAATATTAGTTAGTCACGACTGATGTTATATGGTCTTTAAACAACCGAGTCTAGAGTCCTTTAGTTAAACAAAAACCTTATTTAAAAACAGGTTTAATGCCAAACAAAAGATTTGTTAAAACTGTTTTAAATCATATCTAAACTGCTTGACATGATAATTTTAGTCACAACAAATGAAATGCCACAACCTAAGATAAAAAAAACTGTCTTTAGATCAACCATGAAACAAAATCACCTAATTTATCACATTATTTCTCCAACAGTCAGCAAGTTAAAGACCTGCAAGACCCCACTTGGAAAAACAGGCGTGTGCGTCTCCCTACATGATTGCCCAGACTTGCAGAAGGCCTTTGAGCAGAAGCCACTGCTCAACAGCATGGTCAGCTTCTTGAGAAGATCAGAATGCATCTTCGAGGACGATTTGCCCGGAGTATGCTGCGGGCCACTGCCTTCGGACCTAAAGGAACCAGCAATGCAAAGGCTAACGGTAAGAGACAATATTTGATCAGTCTTGTCTGGTCTTCACCATCATCATCATCTTCCTGCCCTTGTCCCATCTTATTTGGGGTTGGCGCAACACGTTTTTTTCTTCCATTCTATTCTGTCAAAAGTCATACTATCACTAACTTCCTTTTCTTTCATATCACTGTTCACACAATCCATCCATCTTTTCTTTGGCCTCCCTCTCCACCCATCCAACTTTTCAGTCATTGGCGCCACTTTCAAACTTCCTCTTGTCTGGTCTTCACCATGGTAACATATTTAAAGTCAACTGTTGATTTCCCTCTTCCTACTCACTTCAACCGTGTTTTCCGAAAGCGATAGATGCCTATAGTATTTTTTTTTTAATATAATATAAACTAGCACTTGACTGCAATCCCACCTGATGGTAAGATGCATCGTTGATGGTGAGGTGCGTATGGTTGTTCGTCACACTAGTTTATTATCCACTCTAGCCTTGAAGACACGCAAATTATAATCGAACGGGAAGACCGCAGCAAGCAAATGGTTCCTTCCTTCGATGTACGCGGTATAAACGATGAGGCGAAACGGACCCATAGAGGTTTCCGTAGAGTTTTCAACCACGTAAGGGTGGATACTCGCCATACGTCGGGTACGTCGAGCCACCAATACCTAGTGGACATCCGACCCATACGCACACAACGTATTGGGAAGACGCTAATTGTGCGTACAGCTAAGAAGCACAATTTCCTGCCGGAATCAGTGTTTCTTGACAGCATTTTATTAATTTAGTCTTTAATTTAAGAATTCCACCAATTCATCGCTTACCGTCAAGTGAGACAGTGGTCAAGCGCATCTTTCAATTATAAAAAAAATATCTTTGTTGTTTTAAGCGGTTCTCGAAAGTAACAAGGGCAAAAAGGGAATAAATATTTATTTGCTTATTAGGTTTATTTGCTTAAAATTCACAAATGATGAAATAATTATATTATTTCATCATTTGTGAATTAATTTACTATTATAGCATAAGCATAGCCAGCTTTTTAATGTTCCCACTGCTGGGACTCATGCCTCTTCTCTAGGAGAGGGAATGGGCCGTAATCCACAACGCGGGCGCAGTGCGCGTTGGTGAATGTCACATGTCTTCTTGCCTTCACTGTTTTGAGAGCAGTGGTTATGAAATATATTACACAAAGTAATGCGCCTGGTTGGGTTTGAACCCGCTACCTACACCTCGTAAGTCGGGGTATATTATTATACACTAAATAAAAAAAAACTCCTTTGAACTGAATAAAAGTAATCTAAAGTATGGCGTCAAAAAACTCCTCCGCTTCCCTGTCAACTGGTAATATAACCAAAAGGCTGTATGGCAATGCTTATCTTCTGCCCAAGATAAAAGCCAGCCCTTGGGTCACGCAAAGTGTCAATAAGGCGTTGGAAAAGGTTCATAAACAATTTGTGGGCACTCCGGACCCCACGATCCGAGAGTTTAAACTCAATATTTATTTTAGATTTATACTACTTTATAAAGGACCAGGAAAGAAGGTAATAATAAAATAATAATAATAATTTATTTTGCTAGAATATGAGTACAGTAATTAGCTAGAAGTTTTAAACATTCTCCGTTATATTCAACTACAATCAAATGTGCATAAATGTCACATTATGAGTAAGACGCAAACTCAATAAATTATCAATTTTAAATAAAATATATAAATAATAAAAAATGCCAATATTAGTTCAAAATAATAATATCGAGATGGAAACTATGCAATTGAAAATATCAAAATAGAAATTATACAATTAAAAAATATCAAGGTAGCCACTATACAAATAAATATGTCAACTGGTAAAAAATATAGTGATTAAAAAGTACAAATGTCAAGATAGAAACTATACAATTAAAAATGTCAAGCTAATCATTATACAATTTAAAAAAAGGAAGCTCGTTTATGTAACTAGAATCTATGTAAAAAACAACACCAAAAGACGTAACGATAAACAGCTGATAGAAAACTTAAGCACAGTATATCCTCCACATTTCATAACAAGATTATAACTTGGAGATAATAGCATGACGATCTTTTCCGTAAAAAGGCGTTCATAACTCATAATATGATTACTATGAACGACGAAACTGGAATTAATACTAAGATTTGATATATATGATTATTATTATTCGATACAGTAGAAAACCTTTAATAATATAATAAATAATAATCAATAACGATACGAGAAAATATAGCAAAATTTAGGATAAAAATATTTGGGAATATCCATGGTTTTTGTTTTCTACCACATTTTGTAGTTATTTTTTAACCTTCTTCTAAGATATGCAACATTGAAGAAGTAGTTGTTCGGGAATGTTTACAAAATAGTATTTGAGAATTTAGTTACATAAATGAGAGCAGTGGTGGCCGAGTAGTAACGGTCCCGACTTACAAGTTGTAGGTCGCGGGATCAAACTGAGCCAGGTGCCTTACTTTGTGTAATTTATTTCATCATCACTGCTCTCAATACTGTGAAGGAAAACATTGTGAGGAAACCGGCATGTCTTAGAACCAAAAATTCGAAGACATGTGACATTACAATCGCACTGGGTCCGCGTGGTGGATTACGGCCCATACCCTCTGCTAGAGAGAGAAGGCCTGAGTCCCAGCAGTGGGAACATTAAAAGGCTGATTATGCTATTATGATTATGGTATTTGAGAATAGCAAGCCCATATTAAGGTCTGCATCCTTTTACAGACATCGTAGCCTGTATCCCAGTCAGTAGAAACTGTATTTGTTGATGTAAGTCTGAGCTGCACATAGTTGTAGCTTGAACTGGCTTCAGCTTATTTTCATCCTCAGTGTGTATTTTCAATTCGTTCTTAACTCAGGCCCCGGCTCAGGGTAGCAGTTTGTTCAATCATGAAGACTCCTCACCAGCTCCAAAGAACAGGTGCGGTGTGAATTCCAATGGAGACCGGATTTATGGAGGGAAATTTTCAGAATTGAATGAATTCCCCTGGATAGCTCTACTGGGATATAAGAATCGTAAGTAAAGAAAAAAAAAAACAAAGCAGAAGCTACCGACTTTCAAAAAGATGGTGAAGGAGCATTACCTATCACTTTAATTTTTCTTCTCCTTTCTCTATCGTATATTTTAATATTTATTAGTTTATTATTTGGTGATGTACCTATTTCTGTATTACATATATTTTATAGTATTTTTATTTACTTTTTTTTCTACATTATTTATGTCGTTGTACACTGACAGCCCTAAATCTTTTCCTTTCGTTTCAGTCCATCCAAAGGTTGTCTGGTAGAAATTACCCTGTGCAATAAGACCGCCTATTGTACACTTATTTTTTTATAAATATCTGTCCTGTAATAAGTTAAGATGTGCAATAAATAAATAAGCAATAAAAAGAAAGAAAAATATGGATTTATTTTATTAAAGTCTGTTAGGGCGTATTGCGCCGACCCCAAGTAACATGGGACAAGGGCAGAGGGCAGAAATGATAATGGTTATAAGGAAATAATAAACCATGTTTTTTCTATGAACAGGCAATAGAACGACCACATACCAGTGTAGTGGAGGACTGATCAACCACCGTTATATCCTGACTGCTGCTCACTGTATCACAGGACCCTATTTGACTAAATATGGGAATTTGTAAGTATTTTATTTCAATTATTAGAATAGAATAGAATAGAATAAACTTTATTGTACACCAAAATAGTAACAAAAACTTTTACATTAACTTAAATCTATGGGTACAAAGGCGGTCTTATCGCTGACAGCGATATCTACCAGACAACCTTAGGGTGGAATGTAAGAATTTGAAATAGAAACAAAGGGGGGTAGTTTGCGGTGTACAGCAAATTAATAATGTAAATATTAAATTTAAATTATATACTAGACTATACATAGAAATAATATAGCTGTTACATGTAAAAGACAATATATAAATATTATATATATATATATATATATATTATAAGTTACACAATTTCATACAAAGATATGGAAAAAGAAAAGAACAATAACAGAACAAAACAATTATTCTTAGCCATTTATGCCTAGCCCTCATCACTCCAGAAACTTGAAGACATCCTCCATTGCGGCCGTGAACAGTTTCGGAGAAATGACGTCTCCTTGCACCCTGCTGCAAGAGGATAGGTTTCGAGGTTTGGTCCTGAAGTCGGACTGACATGGTGGCGTTTTTGTATAAACACTTCAGCACTTCGATGTACCGATAGTCAATTTGGCACCGTAAAAAGACTGCAGTACAGCTCAATGTCAATGGCAAGTACATCACTCACCTTCGTTTTGCTGACGGCATAGTAGTCATGGCTGAAACTACGGAGGAGCTCAGTACAATGCTCGGTGACCTCAGTAACGCTTCCGAAAGAGTGGGACTTAAAATGAATATGGACAAAAACAAAGTCATGGTAAACATCCATGTAGTACCCACTCCTCTCAAGATCGGAGACTCTACACTCGAAGTTGTGGACGACTACGTTTACCTGGGACAGACGGTTCAGTTGGGTAGGCCTATGTCCAACAGTGGACGTCTCTCGACTGATATGATGATGATTCTTAGCCGTTTATGTCATCTACTAATTCTAGTTCGGACCAGAGTTCTTGTTCTTCTAGTTTAACCGCATGCGACGTAATCATCGTATCATTAGAGCGAGATTATTAACGTTCTCGAAAGTGTTCAAGTACCTAAACCTCAATTTGTACTAAAGCTCATGCGCCATGAGGATCTGTTATATATTATTCCATAAAGGAAAACGTTTTTAACCGACTTCTAAAAAAGGAGGAGGTTCTCAATTCGGATGTTTGTATTATTTTTTTTATGTTTGTTCGCGCATAACTTCGTCGCTTGCCAACCGATTTGAAAAATTCTTTGTTTGTTGGAAAGGGTATACTTCCCAAATGATCCCGTAGTCACCAAGTCGGGATCTGATGATGGAATCTTGGCGAAATCGAGGGAACTCCTCAAATATTATAGGCAACCATATAGTTATTTTGGTATTTTCATCGAGAACTTAAGCATTTACAGTCAAAAAGTAACATTTGATGTCTGTTTATAAGTGTATCGCAACTAAAAAGTGTGAAATATAAAACTTTTTACAAAAAAAATATAACCGACTTCACTAAAAAAACAATAAAAGGATCAAAATAACTTTAATTTCGGAAGTCGGTGTTTCTCGGTATTATTTGTATCTTATTTAACACCGACTTCCGAAATTAAAGTTATTTTGATCCTTTTATTGTTTTTTAAGTAAAGTCGGTTATATTTTTTTTGTAAAAAGTTTTTTATTTTTTACTACATGATTTGATATAAGTTAAGGTTTACGTCTTCACAATCAAGTACCTACTTTAAAAAAGCTCGCACTAGGGTCTCAGTATTTTACATGCTATGACTGCCTATCTTCTTCTATTTTCTTTCTTTTAATTTTCATTTTAGGTTTCCGTAGTTCAAAAAGAAAAAAACGGAACCCTTATTGGATCACTTTTTTGTCCGTCGGTCTGTCTGTCTGTCAAGACTTTAAGAAAATTCATAGGGTACTTCCCGTTGACTCAGAACCTTGAAATTTGGCATGAAGCAAGCTCTCATAGTACAAGTAATTTTAAATTTTTATAACACCTTAGTTGCACGGTCCTTTGGTAAGATTGGTTTTAATTAATATATATAATTGAAACCGTAAAACGTGATTTAGGTAATACGCATGTTACTAGAATTTAATAAACGGTAAAAACTAACTCCAAATGCCCTGATCTTGACATCTAGATATGAGCATGTTTTTAAATCACTTGTCTTAAATTTTTCGTCGAATTCTCTGTAGATCGTAGGGAAAGAGTTATAGGATTATCGTCATGTCGGTGAAATATTCTGTAGCTGGATAGTCCTGTCGAAAATGACTAGTAGATAGAAGTTTCTGTCGGCAAAATCGTATCCGTAGGTGAAAAGACTCTGCTGGAGAAACGGAAATAAATGAATTGTCCTGTCGATGAACAGTCTAATGGCGAATCGGTCTTAGGAGAACGATTGCAGAATCAAGACACCCAATATTCTTTCTAAAGTTGACTGATACAGATAATAATAATCTACTCTCTATCGTGTTAATTATATATGTATATACATTATGTATTTATCTTTAGTAAAGGTATATATAGTATAGTATGTATAGTATATAAGTATTTATTATTTTTATTTAAGATTTCACATTCTCTTCTTCAATTACTGCTACACACTATTGTCTACTTTTCTTTTTATTTCTCCTTTCGCAGGTCTGCTGGAAGAAATTTCTTATTGGAAATAAGCAGTACCTTTGTACAATTTTTATCTGAATGTTTCTTCTTTCTGTATGTATTCGTGTGTACATAAATTATAAAATAAATAAATAAATAAATAATAGGGGTATAACGCAACAAAGCGACGCGTTTTAAAAAACGGCAATTTCATAGTTATAATCCTAATATTAATCCCTTCTTCTTTATTATTTTTAGATCAACCGTCCGCCTGGGAGAATACAACACTCAGAACGACATCGATTGCGTGGACTCGATGTGCGCTGACCCTCCCCAAGAGATCTCGGTAGCATCTGCATACCCTCACCCTGGTTACTCTGACAAGAACAAGAACAGGATAGATGATATTGGTATCGTCAGGCTGGCGACCAGAGCTCAATACACTTGTAAGTGTCTTGTAAACCATTTATTCCTTTTGTTAGCAACGGTCATATGATAGTTCTTTTTTTAGGGGTGGGAAACCATCAGATAAACAGTCTTCTGCCCCTTTTGGTGGAGACTAAAATACATTACATTTACATTTTTTTTTGGGTGGGAAAACCATCTTATGACAAATCGCGCTCTTGGGCTGAGTGGGAGATAGTGTCGTCAGACTTTTAGTGACTATAACCCACTCCTGTTTCTTCATTGCTTTCGTCCCAGGGCCCCGGGTTTCACTTTCACGCTACCTGTGGCCCCAGTACTGTATTCCTTGAGTTGCCCATAGCGTTTTAGGGCTGCGGTGACTGTTATGAACAATCGCACTGCCCTGGTAGACATCGGCCCTGGTTCCCATCATTACGTGGACACATCACAATTTTTGTTGTTAACTTTTTGATATCAATTGTTTAACTTTTTTTTTTGCTATAGACTTTGTCCAGCCCATCTGCCTAGTAGGCAACATGGATCGACTAAAAGCCGGTGAGGAAGTCTACGTAGCAGGCTGGGGAAAAACCTTGTATGGTACGTATATAATTACTATCGATTTTACTACCTTTCAACTCTTCACTGTTTTTACGAATAAGGAGTTTACTATCAATACAGGTTTTATAAACCTAGCTCGGGCAAGTCGCTAATTATTCATAAACTTAGGTTAATAAAGTCAATTTTCCTTTAGTTCTTAAATACTTATAAGTTAATTATAGTTATTCCTTGGGCACTAGCATAAATATTTGTTTAAGATTTACTTGTGGCTATTTTGTGTAAAAAGATGAAATAATAAAAATTATTATTATTATATTATAATTGTATTTCTATTGGAATTTACATGTATTTTTTTTTAGTTTAGTTTACTGAACTTAGGTTTAATCTGTCAATGACGCAATGCTTGAGGTCAACCTACTTCTAAACTAAATACTATAAAGAGGTAAAGTTTGTTATTTTGTTTGTAGGAGGTAATCTCTGAAAGTCCTCGTCCGAAAACAAAATTTTTTTCACTAATAGAAAGGTGTTTTTTTCCTGAGTGATAATATTTTATGGCTATATTTTATGTTTAAGCATAAAGCATAAGCTTAAAAAGCCTTTTAATATTCCCACTCCTGGGATTCAGGCCTCCCCTCTAGGAGAGGGAATGAGAATAGAGAATAGGGGAGGGAATAGGATGGGAATAGAATATATTTTATGAATAAAAAATTATATTTACGTCATTGAATTACTGTATTTGTATTGTAACTCAAGTCGAATAAAAATAGCCGGCGCTGGCGAAACTGCGTCCAAAAGCGAGTGTCTAATATAATTGCATCAAATGGTTCAGTATAACCTTTGTAATAATAAGGTTCGTATTTGAAATTAGCTCGAAGGAACTCTAGTCGATTCAGCCGCCATGAAAATGATATAAAATCTTCGATTAATGTCAAATTGTAACAAGCTTTATGTAACTGTTAACCCACTGTTGGAACTCAGGCTCCTCTTTCTATAAGAGGGAAGAGGCTGTAATCCACCACGCGGGCCCAGTGCGGAGTGTTGAATGTCACGTCTTAGAATTTTTGGTTCTAGGACATGCCGGTTTTCTCACGATGTTTTCCTTCACCGTTTTGAGAGCAGTGATGATTTAATAAATTACACAAAGTAATGCGCCTGACTGGGTTTGAACCCGCGATCTACAACTCGTAAGTCGGGACCGTTACCACTCGGTCACCACTGCTCTGGTAATTATCAATCAAAGATAAATTAAGCTATGCTAAAAGTAATCAATCATACATTTTATTTACAGTGAAGAAAAGCCCCATCAAATTGAAGGTTAGCCTCCCGATCTTCAACAAAGATGATTGCGACAAATATTACAAATATTTTGGAGCAGTTCTAGGAGAAAACCAGCTCTGTGCTGGAGGAGTCTTTTTAAAAGACGCCTGCGCGGGAGACTCAGGTGGACCTCTGATGAAAATGAGACCTGAAGGCATCTGGGAGGCTGTTGGAGTGATTTCCTTCAGCTACGGCTGTGGTGGAGACAAATCACCTGGAGTCTATACTTCAGTCGCTAAATACATTGACTGGATTAAAAATACGCTAGAAATGTCAAATGTTTGAAACCGTAATACTAGTCTTAATAGGAAAATTCAGAATTCTTTCAACTTCTTACTCAAATTAAAGGGTTCTGGTGATGTGCCAGTATTTTGGCCACATGTGATGTGATATTTAGTTTTGATAATATTATTTTAAGTTAAATATATTTACTTTAAGATTTTTATTAAACTTTTACTTCATATCCTACGAACGGTCAATAGTTGCTGATCTAAGAGAGATTCCAAAGGTTGTGTGTTCTTTCAATCTTGAGAGTTGTTAAAATCTCAATGTGGATTTATATTTTATTTTCTTTATAAAACACTAGCTGCTTCTAGATAGGTTTGGAGGTCCGATCCTAAAGTCGGAATGTCATTGTGGCGTTTTCGTGCAAACAATTATTAATAAATCATTATTGTTATTATTAAATTAATAAATGGTTCTTGAAGAAAATAACGAAAATCTTTACTATTTTATATGGGATCTTTGTGATGATCTATGGGATGTTGCTTTGACAATTTGAAATCAATGAAGGCATATAGGCATATAAACATTTCGTTGGTACTTTGGAACTGATTACACATAGATTTAAGTTAATGTAAAAGTTTTTGTTACTATTTTGGTGTACAATAAAGTTTATTCTATTCTATTCTATTCTACACATTAACATTATTTAAATTAATTGTCAGTCTCTTATCCACTTCTTGGGTTTGCGTACCCTGTATTATATTTCCGCACCATGAGTTTTCAGTCAGATATAACGGCTGATTGGAGTTGGATAAAACTTGGCATTTCTATGGGTAAACCATATCCTGAATATTATGTATCCCGTGTGTATGTTCAAGTTTCGGATATCACGCGGGTGAAACAGTTGGCAGAAATTTGTCGTAATATAAATTAACAGGCACGATTCGATGTTGCATTGTTATAGTTCAGTTATTGTAAGTTGTGGTGTGTAGTTGTTGTTAGTTTGTTGTTATTGCTGTTATTGTTGTTGTTGTTGTTATAGTTGTTGTTGTTATTGTTGTTATAGTAGGTTGTTGTTTCAAAATGTAGCGATATTGTACCAAAATCAGAATATACCGACAAATGAAATACCGGTCTAAGTTTCCCAACAATGGATGTATTTTCTTTACAAGTAGGTATACGTATAAAACTTACTTAGCTATCAAAGTAATCTATTGTTCGAACAAAAATGAGATTGCTACAATCCGCTCAGAAGTCTTAAAGTACGCACAATATTTCAAGTTAAAAGCAATTTCGTGATTTACTTTAAGTAAAACTAAATTCTGGATTAACTTTGACTTAAAGGATTCAAAGTATCTATTTTAGTATATTTCTTTTTTTTTCTAAATTTAGTTAAGTTTTTATAATAGTCATATTTAGAGTTAATTTATTGTTTTGTATATAAGCACTCTCTCGCCTGAAGCACTGGTTCACCCAAGTTCAGGCATATAAGCAACTGTGTTCTTTTCAATATTTAATATACTTTATTGTAAATGTGCGCTATGTTATAAAAAACGATTTTATTATTTATTATTATTTAATTTTACTATAATCAGAATTTACCGCTCGAAACGCGAACGATTCGAAATACGAACGGTGTGAAGCGCGCGGGATTTTTTTTTTTTAATTTATATACGCCAGTGCTTGACAACGACAAGGCTGATTATGCTATCAAGTGGTGTCACCTGGTAGCATAAATAGCATAATCAGCCTTCTTTATGTTCCCACTGCATGGACTCAGGCCTCCTATTTCTAGAAGAGGGAATGGGCCGTAATCCACCACGCGGGCCCAGTGGGTGTGAATGTCACATGTCTTCGAATTTTTGGTTCTAGGACATGCCGGTTTCCTCACGATGTTTTCTTTCACCGTTTTGAGAGCAGTGGTGATTTAATAAATTACACAAAGTAATGCGCCTGACTGGGTTTGAATCATCCCGTCTAGAATAAAGTTACATCAGAAAAAATACGACTGTGCCCAGCACATTCACACGGCGCCGCTGGTCCGGTATTTTTGCCGGACTGTTACCGGATCGGTTTTCGGTAACAAACCGGTGTTTGTTTGGCGTGGCGGCTATATTTGTCCGCACGAGGAATCGGTGAAATCTCTCCGGTAAAATAACGTTACTGGATTTAGATTCACGTTTTAACTGGTTTTTTGTTCAGGACAGGTAGGTACGGTGATGTAGGTAGATAAACCGATAAAAATCGCGATAGGTTTTGTGATTGTGGATAAAGGCTTCTGTTACATAGGTTTTTGTTTGTAAAAAAGTCCTGATTATGCTTGTAAGAGTAAGGTAGATACAATTGTCTAATGGTAGGTACAATTGCCTAGTGTTTCGGTTTCAGCTCTGCTGCGTGTTAGGAGACTGAAGGTTGCTTGAAATGATAGGCGACACCAGGAATTGCTTTTAACTTTGAATATATTGCGAGTATTACATGAATAATGGATGAAAAAATGTATATAAATATGTGAAAAAATGGTGATTTTGGAAGAAAAACGTTGATGCGTAGCTCGGTGGTGATTGGTCGATGGCATCCGTGGGCGACCAATCGCTGTGAGGTAGATGGCAGCTCCAGTCTTTAAGGCGACATATTTGTGTTAAGGCGATGTCGGAACACCTAGGATTACTATAAATTGAAGGCGTGAGGGAGAGACATCCTCACGCTCCAGCCGCCACCGCAGAGGACATCCCGAGTGTCGAGAGTCTCAGGGCGATTCCCAACCACCGCAGGCGCAAGCTTGCGGAAAGCAGTGGAAAGCGTCCAAAAAAGACAAAGCTCAGGTAGATGGCGCATTGTGTTCTACGTTGCCTCAATGAGCTGTCAGTAATATTGAATGTACCTTAACAGATGTTGCACAGAAGGTATTCAAAGGCGATTTTTTAAGAGGTTACGGGTGCTAGTGGTGTTCTCCAGGATGGTTTTATTGAGATAAAAATCCCACACTCCCTGGTTTTTTTCCCTAAAACCTAGTAGCCTTTTGAATGTTATAGCTCGTCAAAAAAAAAAAAGATAAAGGATCTAGTGTAGTGTGTTCTTTACCCCATTTGTCATTCCAATACTTTATATTTATCTCACAAGCAAAACGTCCAGAGCTAAGAAAACAATATTTTTCAATTTGACTTACAAAACTCCCTCAATTTATAACCCAACAATGCGGATAAAAATGTGATTTACCGAAATCTGACTAAGGAAATATGATCTATATTTTATATTTCCACTGCTTTGTGACAATACACATATTGTATACAAGATGTGACTGGAATAATGCATACACGCTCCAATTAGAAAATTAAGTTACAATCATAAATCAAGCTTTTTTTTGTTTTGTTTTTCGGTGGGAAAATCATCTAACGACATCCTCCACTCTTGAGCAGAGCAGGAGATAGTGTCAGACTTTTACTGACTAAAAACCCACTCGTGATCCTTCGTTGCCTTTCGTATCAGAGCCGAGTCTTTCTTTCAGAATCAGACCCTTGGCCCTAGTAGACTTCGACCCTGTTTGGCCCCTGCAGCATGCTGCAAGCACACAGGTACTCAATGCACATGAGACGCTACTGAAAACCAAACGTTTCATCCGTGTGAAAATAAGTTATGTCTGACAGCTCTGGGATCTTGGTCTATTATCACATGTACGGGCTGTATACTACAGCCCTCTTTGGCTTACCGAAAAGCGATTAAAGCAAAGTATTTTCATCAGAAAAAAACCGCTTGAAAATCCAACGTAAGTAGAGCAGAATGACAACAATTTAATTTAACGCTTGATTTTATCCGACAAAAGTCGGACATTATCCGAATGAGACTTGGGACCGCGGACGAAACTAAATGGGTTATTTTCCTTCAATTAATTGGAAAAGATTTTCATCGAAACTATTGGAAGAAATTATACAGAAGCTCGTGGCTAACTATCAGCCCCATGGGTCGAGCTAAAAGGATAAGTTTTATTTTTATTTTTTTATTCTTGATAGGTTCGCGCCTGACCGCTATCTCACCTGATGGAAAGCGACGATGCGGTCAACGATGGAGCGCGCTTACCTAGAAGTAACCTAATTACTCTTGACTTAAAGATTCCCGGGTTGTAGTCATCAGGGAACACAGATTCTGGCAAGGAATTCCACTCCTTATCATTCTGTACGTACAATGAATGAGTGAGAAGTAAAGCATTCTCATTAATTTCCCAAGATACCGGCACTGACTAGTTAAACGACCACCGCATACTACATAACTGAAGCCCGCAATTAGTTACAGACATATAATACGTTAAGATTATTTAAAAGGGTACTATTTGTAACAATGGTTCAATTTTATTATTATTATAAAATTATTTATTATTTTGCGGTCGGTCTTTGGCAAGGATTGGTTGACCATGCTCCTACCTGACCTACTCCCGTGTCAGTATAATTTAGAGGTTTGTTTATTTGTAAAAAAAATACTAAAAATGTCTCAGAAAAATTGAATAAAAAAATACCGGGAAGCTGTAAGTTTTTTAGTATTCGTTACTCTGTTAGCATTCGGTAATTCCGTGATTTACTTGAATATTTTACAAAACTTGTTCCAAAAAATACGGATTTTTTTTTAAACCATTAAAAATTAAAAAAAAAATCGTTGTTATTCAGAATATTGATTACATTTGCAAGTTTCATCTATTGTTATACTTTTTGACTTTTTAAATTTTTGAGTAATTTATGAAGTGTCAAACAAAGTTCAAGTAAAATATCAGATTTTCAGAGGTCTTTACTGAATTAGTTTTACATAAATTTATAAATTGATTTCTATAGAAGCCTAGATAATATCCATAAGATATTGTGTTTCCAAAATATCTAATGAAAAATGTGTAATAACGTCATAATCGCGTAAGAGCGGTTGTATTAAAAACAGTGAAAATGTATGTCGAATTGCACCCCCTTAAGTCGTTGGGCCCGGCTGACATGTATAGATTTTGACATTCGTTAAGAGGAGTCAGAAACAGTCAAAAAATTTGAATCTTAGGGGGTGTGTGACCCAGATACTGGGTTGTGGAGTTCAGATAGGTATTCACACCATGCAGGAATGGCTATCTATCTAAGTATTTTATAATAGCTGTGTCCAGTTTCTTAAGTGGCAATGGGCAGGGCACATTGCTCGCAGAACAGATGGCCGTTGGGGCCAAAAGCTTCTGGACTGGCGACTGCATACCGGAAGACGCAGTGTTGGAAGGCCTTCTAAAAGGTAGACCGATGACCTAGTAAGAATTGGTTGCGAAAATTCAATGGATGCGAGACACACGGGACCGTTCATTGTGGCGACACTTGGGGGAGGCCTATGTCCAACAGTGAACGTCTGATATGATGATGGTGATGATGTGACCAGTTTTATTGTAAACTAGTGGTTGCCCGCGACTTCGTCCGCGTTAAGTTCGTAAAACTGTACAATCACTCTGTGCTTGCAATTCATTCCGAAAGCATCGCAATTATTTATTGTATTTTAACATAAAACGGTTAAAGGTAAAAATATCCGAATTGAGAACCTCCTCCTTTTTTAGAAGTCGGTTAAAAACGCAATTACCTTCAGGAAACATGTTATGTACTCGTCCAGATCCAGATGTATGACCATCAATGAATAGAAACAGCATGTATGGGGCGTAGCAGTTGTCATTTCTGCCTACCCCAAGGGAAAAGGCATATGTATGCATGGGCATATGTATGTTTCTGGTTTATGTTCTGGTAAAACAACATTGTATGATTTGAACCCCTCGCCACAGTGAGCACGCCACAATCGAATCGCAGCGGTAATGCCTGTCTTTGAGAAGTGTCTACAGAGGCGTCACGGCATCCTCTTTTTGTGCAGGACTCACCGGTTGTGGGTATTTCGGAAGGTATCTGTGTCGAATTCAGCGGGAAGAAACACTCGGGTCTCACCATTGTGCGAATCACCCGGAGAATACGGTGGAAGTCAGTCCCGCTTGGTCGGAGCGCCGGCGCCGCCTTGTCCTTATGGGGGCGATTGGTGGAGAAAATGACAACCAGTAGCCTCCTTCAGTGAAACCCTACGATCAAAGAAGGTGGCTGAAACTATGAGGGATAGGACATCCTGACTCCTCAGCGGTCGCTGCAAGGGACGCTCCGGGTGTTGAAAGCCGCAAGGCAATTCCCAGCCATCGCAAACACGGGATTGCGGTGGTGCTGTCCGGCCGTCTGGTCAAAGCAGTCCTGAATCGACGGCGCGTAGTATTCTACGCGCGACTCTAAAAGATTTCAGCAAATGGATAGGGCCCTCTAGGGCCGATGTCTGCTAGGGCTGCAAGATTGATCGAAAGCGTTATCTCCCATAACAATTTTCGCCTCAATAACTTTTCACTGAAGAGTTTAAGCAGTTAGACAGCTTTGGTAGAGGTAAATGAATAATAAATATATATATAAACGAAGAATAACGAAACCGAGCATAATCGGGACACCGACCTTCAGCTGGATAACGTGCACTGATAGTGAAAAGCCTTAAGTGAATCCAAAAACTACCATCATCATCCGGCAGACATTAAGTCCGACGCTGTACATTTGTGCATAAAGGATTAAATAAATAAATCATCAACTATCTTCTTCCACAACAGTACTTATGAAGAATTGGCGAGAGCATGCTTGCATTGATTGTTGCAGTTTGATCATTTTTGGCGTTAGAATTACTTGTTCATTTACCTAGGATATTTTGGTGTGTATTTAATTGACATCCCCGTATATAAGACAAATGTTTTACCTTACCTACCTTATGAATGAACTACGGCGAAACCTTGTGCGCGTTTATCCCCGTTCAATCGAACTCGCATATTGATGGCCAAACCGAGAAATTACTGACGCCGATTGCCTCTATGAGGACACGGCGGTTCACTCAAGATGGATAGACCTCCACCGCATGCTACACCGTGTCCTCCAGGCTATTCACAAAATGGTAATATCAGGGTACTTTCAACCGAACCCAGAACAGAAACCGTTCGAAACACCCACAACAGTCCTGAGCTTATCCATAAAACAATGAAATTACGGTTAACAAATGTAGCAGCCGATAAGTGTTATCCCTGAAACTGGCCTCCCTTAGAGGGTTGTTCCAGTATTGGTCACCACTCATTGCAAAGAGGTAACGTCCAGATATCGACGTAAGGCTGTAAGGAATCTGAGATACATCATACGTTGTCGAACTGTGATCAGAAAAACACATTCGATCCCGTTTTATATGAAGCAGTGACTGCAAATAATAAAACACACCATTATTAATCTGCAAGGTGCCATCATGCCGGAGCACACAGTGGAGATGTACCCTGCAAGGGCGGAGCACCGACGTGTCCTCGAGGCAATCGGCGTTAGTGACCTCTCGCGCCGGGCTCTGATCCAGAGCGAGTAGTAATGGCAGGCGGTCGCCTCTTTTTGCAAAGCCGTAATGCTAGCGAAGGCGGAGGCCGCACGCGTTAGGGAACGAACGGCCTCACGCCGGGCTAAGATTCCGACCCCGACTACCAATCACGGTAGATGCGGGTTTCCGGACGTCGAGCAATGGGTAGCTAGCCGTCCTGTAGTTGACAGGATCGAGCCCAATCCTCAACAGCGCGTAGTGATAGACACAGGTGTAGTTTTAGTCAGTAAAAGATTGACACGTCCTCCCGCTCCAATCAGAGCGGGAGAAGTCATTGGATGATTTCCACCCTTAAAAAAAGAAAAAAAAGGTGCCATCATCGGCGGTGTCATTTTAGCCGAAAGACGTCCACTGTTGTACATAGACCTCCCCAAGTGTCGTTGTAATGACCGGTCCTGTGAGTCTCTCATCCATCGGATTCCCGCGACCCTCACCAGGTCATCGGTCTACCTGGGGACCATCCAACGCAAGGTACCCTGTAACCCCTTCCGAAAATGTGGCCGTGTTATTTTAAAGTAAATAATTAAATACATATCGGTATTTGCTTTTATCGTCTTTGGTTGGTATCCCTTGAATAATCACGGTCAATTAGCTTGTTACTATAATGGGAAAAATATAATAAAAATAAGCAGTAGGATTGTTAAAAATGCCTCCGTCTAACACCAGTTTAACCATAACTGTAAACGTGGGCGATGGCCATTCTTCTGCCACTCAGAAAATTACGTAAAATACGCAATGCCATCTATCAAATTTAATATGAAATTCAACCGTCATTGTTATCATTATTTCTACTTTGAGTCTTTAGATGGCGTTGCGAGTTGCGTGTGGTGTCATATTTTACTTCTCGAAAACTTTGATTTCATACCGTTTGTCTTTCATTATATGCTTTGTTTCATTGCGATGAAACAAAGCCTAAGTAAGATAAGTATCAAGTTCCACACAATTTAAATGTATAAAAGTTATCTACATCGATTTCTAAAATTAATAATACGCACTTCACTAAAACTTTCTACAGATATATTATATACGTAGATTTATAAAAAAAAATTGTAAGCATGCAAAAATATATAAAAAAATCTTATTCACGATGACAAAATAGAACAAAAATGTCTCCTAAAAAAGCCGTATGGGATTTGAACCACCTTCACATTACATGAAAGTCTAGATACGAAACCACTGCGCTGCGGTCTTCGATGAATAAACTATAAAATAGACGTTCTTATATAAACGTCATAATTGACTGGTTGGCTCCCTAACGATGATAGCGTGATGATTAGAAGTTAAATTTGCAGCTAAATGGAATAATGTAACATTATAGTACGTGATTTTATTCGTCGCTTTGATTTTATTATGTGTTTTGATTAGTTTGTACAAAATATTTAGAAGATATCGAATAGAAATGTCAATTTTATTTTGAAAAAATGGTAAAAGTAATTTTAATACAAAAAAATAAGACAAAATAATGACAAAATTTTTAACTGTAGCTGGGAATTGAACTCGCGGCAAATGTCGTTCAATACCTACATTTTGGATTATTGCTCACCCCCCATAGCAAATAGCGTGAAAGTTTATAGCCTATCAGTTGCCCTGACCTATAAAGATTATGTATGCAAAATTTGAACAGGATCGGTTCAGTAGTTTTTGCGCCAATTAATACCATTGCAAAAGAATTTTACTGTTTTATTATATGTAGTAAAGACTATCGCATGTAGTTAAGAAGCTGCACGCGTGATGACATCTTCACGTCCCATCTGCCACGATCTCGATCACGACTACCGTAGGTAGGCGCGGGCTTGCAGCCGACGAGCCATGGGTAGGACCTCGTCCGGCCGTCCGGGAACCGTCCGGCGCGAATGTTCCGCGCGCGCCTCAAAGAGATGTCAGCAAACCGTAGGGCCTCAGCAGGTCCGATGCCCGCTAGGGCCGCGGGGAATATCTGAAAAGGAAACGCGCGTTCCAAAAACGCAAAAGGCAACTGAAAGACACAGTTGTAGTTTTGGTCAGTAAAAGTCTGACACGCCGTTCCGCTTCATCTAGGGTGAAGCAAAGGGGCGTGGAAATTATTGAATCATTTCCCACCTTAAAAAACAAGTTGATATAAAATGAAAGGCTAGGCAGATTGATTAGGTACCAAGAATCAAATGTATTAAGATCTTTATTGTAAAACCACATCAAGTTTTTTTTTGCATAACAATACTAAAAAGTTTCTCAAAAAAAAAAAAAACTGTTACTAATTAATTTCGAGTATGTTGAAAAACGTCGTGGGCAATTGTCATTTTAGCCGGGACGGAATACATACCTAGCCCTAGCCAAGTTACGTCCGTTTCGTTCCTACTCTCTTGTGACGTCATCTCAACGCTCAGTCACGTGGTCAGAACAAAAGAATCGGAGGCGTTGCCTACTCGAGACGTTCGACACAAGAGAATCACAACAAAACTGTCGTAACTTGGCTAGGGGGGCTGAGCCGAAGGCAAGGACTTATTGGTGCGGAGAAACTGTACCTACCATTTTTACCAACGAGTTTTCTTGAGGCATACTATCTTTATACAACAAAGTAAAAGAAGCATGTAAGAATCATAACAGGTTGGGGTTCAAAAGGTTTTTTTTTTTAAATAATATAAATTAGCACTTGACTGTGATCCCACCTGATTGTAAGTAGGGATGCAATCGTTGATGGTGAGGCGCACTAGTTTATTAAAAGCCTATTTACTCTAGCCTAGAAGACACTTAAATCATAGGATGGAAAGACCGCAGCAGGCAAATTGTTCCAGTCCCTTGATTATCGTGGTATAAACGATGAGGCGAAACGCTTAGTTCAGACCGTAGAGGTTTCAACATCATAAGCGTGGATACTCGCCGTACGTCAGGTTGTCCGATGGTAGAAAGGTGATGGCGGAATCCAGTATCGTCTTATTGGCTCTGCCTACCCCCAGGGGATAAAGGAGTGAGTGACTGTTATAGTACCATTTTCTTCATCACCATTTTAGCCTTGTACGCTCCTTGTACGCTCTTTTGAGCACTTCCAAACGTTGCCACAACGATCAGTCCTGTGAGTCTCATATCCATCGGATTCCCGCGACCCTCACCAGGTAATTATTCCACTTTGTGGGAGGCCTTCGAACGCTGCTTCTTTCAGTTATTGGCCCCATAGACTAGCTGTTCATAGTCACTTAAGTTTGGCGATTTTTCGGGATATGTTGGTAACTTTGATTCTCCAGCGAATATCTTCATTTCTGATTTGATTATGCAAGGAAACTCTGAGTCTAGCTCTCAATGGAGAGACCGAATGGAAAAATTCTCTTTTTTAAGCCGTTTTTTAATCTTTATTAAATTATATAAAATATTCAGTATTCATTATAAGGTTACACATTTGTGTTTGGGTCACAGAAATTCATATGTATGTGTCATATTACCTTCACATTTCAGCCCAATAGATTTGGAAAATTTTGGCAATGACATACAGACACCCACATGAGTATCCTATACGGGTTCCGTCCTTTCGTTTCGACGTACAGAACCCTAAAAATGAAGACATCATCATCACTAGAGTCCAAAATCTTGTTCAACCTTGTAGACTTCATCCATCATTTTAGAGCTCCATTCAGACATTTCTGAAAAAGAAAACCCATTTTATTTAACGTGTACATTTTATAGGTTATTTTTTTTTTAAAGATACCTATCTAGCTGCTGTCTGCGACGAATAGTTCTCTTCGATGTAAACTCATGTTTCTCACAACACTGCTCGAGCGCGACTGCCCGCCAGTTTGTTTCGTGCCCGTGCTAGATATCGCTGCCTAATCGCCCCGCATCGCGTCGCCCCGCTACCGCCATCGCTCGCCCGTAGTAAGTTTCGTGCCCACACACATACATGTCTATGAAGCTACGCGTCCATGGACAGTAGGCCTAAAAGGCCCCATACACGGCACGATTTGTCAGTACGATCCTTCGCTTTAAACCGTATAGTGTTTGTCAAGTTAAATCGTTAACGATCTTAACATACACTATTGATTCGTCGTTTACAATCGGTCTGAAACGACGGATCGTACAGACAGATCGTATAGTGTAAGGGGCCTTTAAAGCACCAGTACGTTTACAGGTAGCTGTTGTTTTACAAGTCCGTATTTAACAATTAAAACCCAAACTCGCCAAAGTCAAGCCAAACTTAAGTGGCAATGGGCAGGGCACATTGCACGCAGAACAGATGGCCATTGGAGCCGAAAGGTTTTGGAATGGCGGCCGCATACCGAAAGACGCAGCGTTAGAAGGCCTCCCACAAGGCGGACCGATGACCTGTACTTCTACCATCAGTTTAAAGCAATAGTATTCGTTGCTACTCGATATCGACGCCGTAAATATTTTGTATGGCAAAGGACAAACCCAAACTCCATACATACTTGGGCCTAACTGTAAACTCTTGACTTAAGACCCCTAAAGTTGTAGCTATTAGGAAACACAGACTCCTTCAGGGAATTTCACTCCTTAGCTTTACGTTCAATAAATGTGTTCCCTCAGCTGGTGTTTCGCATCGATTACGTAACATATCAATAAATGTATCTCTTTTCGATACATTTTGACTACTCGACAATTGATCGCTGATAGAACGCTGCTTTGTTTTATCCATGATCCATTGATCTAATTTTAAGGATCTTGACAATTTATTTAACCACAAATCGGCACTTACGCAAATTACTTGAGCGTAACTGGATCTGCACACAGTCTCCCATGTGAATAGCTTGCCACACTGTAGAAAAAATACTAGTTATTCAAAATCAATTCGAAATTCAAATGTCTGAAGAGCTTGTCCAGAAGAGGCGAATTCGCTGCGATTCTCTTGTACGTGCCACGCGCGACTGTTGCGTCCAGAAGAAGCGTATCTAGCATTTGGAGGCGGTCGCGTTCCCTTTGGAGTTCACTCGTTAATTTGATGCAATAAGTCGTTTCTAATATCTCGACTCGCGAACCGAGAATCTGGCGAAATGAACGCAATTTATGCGCTTATATTAAATTCAGGCGATGCTTAGGGACGCGATGTATTGGCGCTTAGTATTAAATTAACACGCAAATTCATTCGCGTTAAACGTTTCGAGGTGAATTCGCTTCTTCTGGACTAGCTCTAATCTCAGTCTAACCACGTAAGGTTGTCTCGTTTAGAACGCAAAAAAACACACTTTAGTCGTGGAATTGTGGACACCAGCCTGTAATTAAAGGCCGTTACCTGCCCTGGCCCTGGAACACAAAAGGCAACTATAGGAACACAGATGGGTCCGTCACAGATGGACCCGTCTAAAAACGTTAAAACGGTTAAAACGTACTCCTCCTCCCAGAGCGAGGGAGAAGTCATTAACATTTCTTACCAAAAAAAGAATGCGGTCAAACTCGAACAATCCCGAAGCGTTTAAGTGGGTAATCATCTAATTATATCTCCCGCCCTTGGGTGGGGCGTGCGGTCGTATCAGATTTTTACTGCCTAAAACCCACTCCTGTTCCTTCTTTGCCTTCGTTCCAGGGCCGCGGGGTTCTCTTTCACATCACCTATGGCCCCAGTAGGCTTCGATCCTGCTGGGCCCCTATGGTTTGCTGACACCTCCTTGAGGCGCGCGTGAAACACTACGCACCGTCGATAACTTAGGCTCGGTTAAAAGCATAATTTTAGGTGGAATCGATTTTGAAGAAATGACTTAGCATGTAAGAGTAGGTATGTACGCACAGTCGAATCTAGCCGCACAATTAGCAAAGTCCATCATGCAATAGTTTTTGAATGTATAATAACTATAATAAACTGTTTTAGCGCATACTTTTCCAGTTCTGAAATAAAATAAAAAAAGATTATTAATACGATTATACATTTTTTGTGAAACATGTACCTGTTAGTGCGCCTTGCCAGTAGAACCGCCTCGAATTCCCGAATACCGTGGCGGCAAACAGTATAAGATTGTGACATTTTTTATTTATTTTTTATATAAATTTACAATGTCACAATCTTATGCCTGTCTTATGACTGGCCTGCTGATCTAGTGGTTAGTGGCCCTGACTGCTATGCCACAGGTCGTGGGTTTGATTCCCACCCAGGACAAATGTTTGTGTGATGAGCACGATTATTTGTTCTGTGTCTGGGTGTAATTTATCCATAATATGTATGTATTTACAAATATATAAGTATGTTTATCAGTTATCTAGTACTCATAACACAAGCTCTGCTTTGCTTGGGACTAGACGGCGGTGTGTGATAGTTGTGGAATATTATTATATAGGTACTTTATAGTACACCTCATAATGTGGACAGGATAAACATTTGGGCGGTCTTAATGCGCAGGCCTATCTCTTACAGAGAACCTTATGATAGAGTAAGATTTAGGGCGGTCAGTGAACAAAAATCATAAATAATATTAATTAGACATTATAATATAAATTACATATTATATAAAATATCAATTGACATAGGTACTGTGATATCGAAAGGAGATTGCATGAGTTAGGTTAACGAACTGGCATGTAAAATATACTTTAAAGGATTTTGTTTTTCTAGAATAGGTTTGAAAATTGAGTAGAACAAAGAAATGTATAGTTTTTTCAGTTCAGACATAACCATTGTAGCGCGATGTACTAATATTGAATCTTGAAGAAATGTATAAAAAGTTTTATATAATAGATATCAAGTATTTCACTGAAGCACAATCTCGTACCTCGAAATAAACCGTCGCAGAGTACGACAGTACTAATAAATATAATATTGATAAGGCCTGTCATACTGTATGGATCAGAATGTTGGGCTGTGAAAAAGGAAAAAAGATTGCATGTAGCGGAGATGAGAATGTTAAGATGGATGTGTGGTGTGACGAGAATGGATAAAGTGAGAAATGAATAAAATAAGGTAAGTTTGAAAGTAGCGCCAGTGACTGAAAAGTTGAAAGGGAATCGTTTGTCTTGGTATGGTCATGTGAAGAAGAGGGATGAAACGCATGTTACTAAAAGAGTTATGAGTTTAGATGTGGATGGATGGACAGGGAGAGGGAGACCAAAAGAAAAGATGGATGGATTGTGTAAAGAGTGATATGAAAGAAAAGGAAGTTAGTGATAGCATGACGAGTGGCAGAGCAGAGTGGAAGAAAAAAACGTGTTGCGCCGACCCCAAATAACACGGGACAAGGGCAGGAAGATGATATGATGAAGATTGATTGATTGTTATGGCCGCAGTAAACTTGCATCTCCCGCTTTGTTTTCTTGATGAACAAAACTGCCACTGATGGTTTCCACACCATTATGTAGAAGAAAGCGGCCTCCTGACTATAGAGCCTCCTTGGTAGTGACAACAGCATTTTGAAGACGTTTGCTTCCAGACAGGACTGTCCCTTGCAGAGACACTGGGTGGCGATAGTCATTAATCATCATCATCATCACTTCAGCCGAAAAACTTCTATTGTTAGACATAGGCCTCTCCCAAGTGTCACCACAATGACCAGTCCCGCTACCCTCACTGGGAGGCCTTCCAACGCTGCGTCTTCCGGTACGTGGTTGCGACCCTAGAACCTTTCGTCCCCATCGACCATCTGTTATGCGAGCAATGTGCCTCGCCCACTGCCACTTAAGTTTGGCGATTCTTTGGGCTATGTCTGTAACCTTGGTTCTCCTGCGGATATCTTCATTTCTACTGTAATCACGCAAGGAAACTCCGAGCATAGCCCTTAAAATTGCCCAAAAGTCATTAATGAATCATAAATAATATTTTTTTAATTTTTTAGTGACTACTAAGAATACTAACCTACTTAATTAAAGCAGTATTGTTACTAACACACTTTAATACCAACAAAACTATGGACATACGTATACATTTCATCATTTCAGCCGAAAGACGTCCACTGCTGGACATAGACCTCCCCCAAGTGCCGCCACAATGAACGGTCCTGTGCTTCTCGCATCCATCGTACTCCCGCAACCGTTACCAGGTCATCGGTCCACCTTGTAGACATCATCATCATCATCATCATCAGGTTCATCTTGTATACATTTATTATGATTATATCTATATATCTATCCCTGCTGTAAAGTCTGACTTACTTATTATTAGAATCATTTAACAACTATGAAACATTCGGAATTTTAACTTACTGGTAGGCTCTCAAACACAATAGGGCCAGATAATCACATTGATCGATCGCTGATTCAAACCACATAGTCGTACGCTTGCGTGAGGTGTGTTCTTTTTTTACTGTAGAAAATCTGTAGGCAAACGGAACATAAATAAAAAAATATATAGCATAGCATAGCAGGCCTTATAATGTTTCCACTGTTGGGACTCAGACCTCCTCTCTAGGAGAGGGAAAGGGCCGTAATCCACCACGCGGGCCCAGTGCGGGTTGGTGGATGTCACATGTCTTCGAATTTTTGGTTCTAGGACATGCCGGTTTCCTCACGATGTTTTCCTTCACCGTTTTGAGAGCAGTGTTGATGAAATAAATTACACAAAGTAATGCGCCTGGCTGGGTTTGAACAAGCGACCTACAACTTGTAAGTCGGGGCCGTTTCTACTCAGCCAGCACTGCTCACTAAATAAATATATGATAATGTATATTCCACAACTTTCACACAATGCCATCTAGTCCTAAACTAAGCAGAGCATGTGCTATGAGCACTAGACAACTGATAAACATAGTGGATCGCTTTAAAAGCTCGTGGTAGGGCCTCAGGTCGACCACCAGTCGATATGCCTTTATATGACAGTAGCAGATTTATTTTCTCCCACTGCTTTCTTCAAATTCATCTTTTAAATGAGATGACCTGATTGATAAGACTCGTGTATCCATACCTACATAAACGTACCTTCAGGTCAGTCATTAAATGAGGTAAGGTCAATTTTTTTTTATTTAGGAAATCTTGAAATGACTTCACACGCTCTAGGGTATTGCGAGAAGGCGTAACAGACTTTTATTGACTAAAGCCTATCTATTTTCCTTCATTTGTCTTTGCGTTTTAGGGTCACAGTAACTCTTCAAATGTTGCCGCAAAAAATTGTATGACGTGTAAACATACGATTTGTAACTAAGCGGAAACTTGACGATGTATAAAAATAGAAAATGGACATTCATAAAGAATACAATTGTTTGCGTGTAAAATAAATATAAATCACTTGCAAATAAAAGTCTAAATAACATGAACCTTGCATCAATGTCCAGTTACATTTTTTACTATAAACTTTTATTAGACTGACCATTTCAAAATAATCAAATCAGATTTTTATAAATATCAGTGTCACAATTTTAATTAGCATCTATATGTCATTGACATCTGACAATTGCTCCCTCAACAGGGTTGTCCTCAACATAGTCGGTAAACCAGATCCACAGGGCAAACAAACAGCCTTTAAGGTGAAAAACCTATTGTTTTAACTGTAACTCTACATACCTCTTTAAAGCTGCCCCTCGACCTTGGTCATCCACAGGTCTACCGGTCATATCTAGAAACGATTCCTGTCGTCGACCAGAAATAAACTGTACCGGCGCGGGCACTTGAGCAAAATTACTCGGTCTTTGGGTGGTTTGCGATGTGCTTTCCCCTTTAACACCTTCATTGAGTATTGCTAGAAAAAAAGCCATAATTTGAATTTCAGGTTATCATGATATTTGTCGTCACTCCAGAACCTTTCGACTCCATAGACCATTTTTATTATTATGGATAGTCTCGTGTTTGACCTCTATCTCACCTGATGTTAAGCGATGAAGTGATCATCAATGAAATAACCTATTCATCCTTGACTTAAATACCCCTAGATTGTAGCTATCAGGAAACACAGACACCGTGAGAGAATTCCAGTCCTTATCTTTACACATAACAAAAATGTGTTCCCAAAACGCTTTGTTCGTATGCATGGGAAGTCCACCGTGTACTAAAGGCGCAACGCCGTATTGGTCCGATGATGGAATAAAATTGGTGGAATTAAATTGTGCAGTTCCAGTGAACACTCCTATGATGATGATGACTCCAGGAATGTAATCGATATAAAACCGACAGGCTAGCAATCCGGTGTCAATACTCAAGAGTATTGGTAGACCCATCCCAAAAATGAGAGCAATACTCCATACACACGATAGAATTTACGTTTGAGGAAGGTTGTGCAGCTGTTCCGGCATGAATTAGGTACCGTCTCACTTTTGTTAAGACCCCATTTTTTGACAGCTATTTGATCTTTTCCCGAATGTATAAGCCGAAATTTTGTTCTGCGAGTACAGACTGGGCCTTGACCACTTTAGTTTTCCGATTCTTCGAACTTCAGAACCTCTCGGTCCCATCGACCATCAGTTCCACGAGCGTGCCCTGTCCATTAATGAACCTTAAGTGGCCTCTTTAGAAGCGTGCACCTTGTAGCTCATTAATTTGTCCTTTTCTAAGAGGGTCTCGTCCTTTTATAGAATAAGAAGCACATAAACTTAACTCTTCAAAAGCAGTCCAAAGTATATTCCGTCGGCCAGCTTACCATAAGGTTCCTCTCAACTTAACTCTAAAACCCTGTAGCGACATCTATGGCGTCTTATATAAACTAAATTACAAAATCCTGCATCGCACAATTAAAGTTTTCCGCGTTATTTGAACATATACAACAGCCCCAAATCATTTATCAGGCAGTTGCCCAGATGAGACAAAGCATCCATCTGGTCGGAGGATCATCCTTTTTTCACGGAGGTATGTGAGATTTTATACTCTATTCTGCATACCTCCAAAACCCAAATAAAATAATAAAAATACTTACATAGAAATACTGCTGCATGGAGAAATAAGAATTTATCGTTAAAATGATTAAAATGATTTTTTGTTCTAACATTTTCAGTTTTTGAAGGCTTGTTACTAAATACTGAAAAGTGAGACCTATGTTTGATACTGCAAATACTGCAAACAATTTTGGAAAACATTCTTCATTATGTGATGTAAAGAATAAGTACTTAGAAATTAAGTTTCAAGTTTATTATCTACGTACAATTTTATTGTTATGATTTTGATTGGAAAAAATCTTATCGCTCCTGAACTATGCATGAATTTATTTTCATAGATACGCAGCCTCGCCTTTTCCCAAAGATGTATTTTTTTTGAGATGGGAAATTATCAAATGTCTGATCACGCTCTAGAGTGGAACAAGAGGGTGTATCAGACTTCAATAGACTAAAAAGACTCACCTGTATTTTACAGTTGCTCTTTGAGTTCTAGAGCCACGGTCACATTTACAAACGTTCCCGCAGCTCTAGCAGGTATCGACCCTGCCTTGGAGTTGCATTAGGGAGGTACTCCTTGTATTAATGGGTGCCGAACTACCTCCGTCGTGTGATCGAGGCCTACCTGACAGACTAGTTCATCATCTACCCAGATCACCAGAGAGAATGGAAATGTTAAGAGATACCGTGTGGTGTTCCGCAGGGATCGATACTAAGGCCGCCCTTGCAGAACATTGGGTACGACTACGTGTTGCACGGTGACCTCCCCAGCGGGGTCAGTGTAGTCTTCCACGCGGACAACATGCTGGTCCTGGCGCAGGAGAGTCGCACTAGGCAGTGACAGAACTAGCGACACGCAGGGTTGCGATAGCGTGGAGAGGATCCGGTAGTTGAAAAACGAGGTGGCACTGCACAAGTCTAAGGCTACGTAAGGCTTAATAAACTAGTGTGCATGACCATCAATGATTGCATCTCCGCTTACCATCAGGTGGGATCGTAGTCAAGCACTGGTTTATATCAATTAAAAAAAAACGTGCTTTACCTGATTCGCCCTGGACAACTGAACAAAACTGGAGCGGGCTGGGGTTACTCTGCTCCTACCGGAGGCTCTACGCGAGGATCTTCGATCCATGGCCCTTTACGGGGCGCCGGTCTCCCATGAAGCGACGAGCCTCCTTGCCTGCCTGCCACAATGGGATCTGGAGGCAACTGTTTTTGCAGGCGTGCATGATTTGCGCATGGAGATGCAAGGCTGGGGCGAATTTGACCGTCACATTCAGACACTCGTAGTACATTGAGGCGGGTCACAATATGACTTTTTTTTAATGACAAACTAGTGCTTGACTGTGACCCCACCTGCTGGTAAGCAGTGATGCAATCGTTGATGGTGAAGCGCACTAATTTATTAAGAGCCTATTTACTCAACCTTGAAGACGCCTAAATTATAATCGGATGGGAAGACGAGGATAAGTCATTTTTAGTAGACAGCATACGCTTTTATAATAAGCTGCCAAAGGTGGTGACTGAACTTAGCGAAGGAAAGTTCAAAACCCATATTAAGCGTGTCCTAACTAAAAAAGCGTATTATAAGGTTAAAGACTATGTCGAAGACACGCTTGTTTGGCAATGACTGCTTCTGCACATGTGGCCCCCTGGTAGCTCATAATATTTTGTAAATTTATCTATTGACTGCTCCACATTTGTTGTAATATATACATTGCTTTTGCAATATTTTTTATTTTTTATTTATTTATTATTATTTATATTGTTAACATATTATTTATTAATAATTGTAATTATTTATTTTACTTGCTTTTATTTATATAGCCTCTTTTTTATAATGTGAATGTGAGAACACTGTAGACTCCGCGAATTCTTAGGTTCCTTTTTATTATGATTATTTTTATTGTACTTTATTGACCAGTCTACACTGTCCTTACATAATAAATCCAATATATTGTAAACAGAAAATATTGTATCAACAAATTCTTTTTTAAAAGAGTAACCATGGAGTTTCTTGCCGGTTCTTCTCCATAGGAAACGACCAATTTGGAACCGTGCACTAGCTTCTGACGTTTTATAAGTGCCCATGTAGGCCTATGTGAAATAAAAATCTTTGACTTTGATAGGATATTACGATTCGATACATTGCAACTTGCAAGTCTTCTGCCACCAATATACAGACAGAGATTGCATGCCCAATATATACAACATTATTTTTAATAAATGCGAAACCTGAATATAGTTTGTACAAAATCAGTCACCGAATTGAATCCAATAATTTTTACACCATTTTATATTTTTTCCCAAAAATATTTTAAGAAGCCAGAAGTTGGACACCATTGACACTAAGTACAAGTAGGTAGGTAGGTAGTAGGTAGGTAGTTGGGTATGGAAACAAAGCAACCCCTCAGTCGTCCTGATGGCCCAGTGACAATGTATTTGTGCGGACAACCAGGTAACATAACAAGCTTATAACTTTGTGATTTTTCATGGTACAGTTATGAAATTTTGTACGTGTAGATTCTTGACACAAAAACACTTGACACATGTTTTGGGTTTTCACATTATATACTAAATCTATAGTATAATAAAACTGCTTAATTCAGTAAAAATAATATATTTATTACTCAATACTTTGAATTGTCAAGAAGTCAATAGCCAGAAATGTAATGCTAATTGTACATTCCGAAGCGTAGATCTCATGGAGAATAATGTGCAAAAAACTCCATGGACACTTTCTTTAAATTATGTTGATACATGTTTCTTAACGCTATAATAATGCAAGAGACCAATTGTGCGTCTTACCTCAACAGTTGACGATCGAACAAGAGTACTGTCACCCGCCAGTATACTACATCGATAGCTTTAACACAAATACGTTTCAGTGTTGCCAGCACAATTATTCGATTGCAATGAATAAACGAATACAAAATAAATTAAATAATACTCTTGGTTACAAAAACAGGAAATAATCTAATTACGTATCAATACCTAACATAGTTTATTATGCATTAAATTTATCTTCAAGGAGGTAGTAATTATCCAGAAAAGCGTCATCGTGATACATTACGTCTGAAACATAATAATTCATATTAATGTTGTTACTTAGAATAATAATAATAATAGTTCTTCTGTCCGATTTTGGTCATGCATAAGCATATTATAGCATAATCTGCCTGTTAATGTTTCCATTGCTTGGATTCAGGCTTCTTCTCTAAGTGAGGGAAGGGCTGTAATACACTACGCGGCCCAGTACGGGTTGGTGGATGTCGCTTATCTTCGATTTTTTTATTCTCAGACATGGCCGGTTTCGTCACGATGTTTCCCTTCACCGTTTTGAGAGCAGTGCTGTTGAAATAAATTGCACAAAGTAATGCACCTGGCCGGGTTTGAACCCACGACCTACAACTCTTAAGTCGAGGTTACTACTGAGCCACCACTGCTTTTTACTCTCTATTTTGGTCATGAAGAGTGGATATTGGCGCGGGTGATAATATAGTAACAAAAGTGTGGATGCATACATAGGTGCACTCTCTCTTCCATCATCCCGATGGGCCTACCCATCCCCTATTTCAGCACAGTCAACACAAAACCAACAATAAGCGCGACCCGATCACATGGGACTTAAGGACTTAAATTGGGCCCACGTGGGCTACGTACGCCAATATGGGCGCGTCGGTGTCTATATATTTTATTTCTTTAATGGAGTCAATCGGGATTTTATGAAGACGCAGGCATAAGCTAGTCTTATGTCCATAAAACTCTATAACTTATGTTAACAACTTTAGCACATTATCTCTCTCTTATCGATTTTCGCCTATCTACGAAAATATTTCGACTAAGCCCGTATTCAAAAAAATACTACAGTTCACTAGATGAACAGGCACAGGCACTTTTTTTTTTAGGTAGAAAGTCTTTTTCCATTCCAGATTGGAGAGGAAGGGCGTGTCAGAATTTTCCTGATTAAAACCCCACCTATGATCCTTCAGTGGCCTTTTGCGTTTCAGGACCATGAGTATATCCTTTTCAGATCCAATCCCATGGCCCTAGTAAACGTCTCTTTGAGTTTGTAAAGGCAGCTTAACTTTTTTTGGGTACCGGTAAAAAAAAAATTACTTACGAAGGAAATCTTGCACAGGAGTGACAAGGAAACATGCACCCATGTGAACGACTTGCCACACTATAAACAAATAAGAAAAGTTTTTCGTGAAAGTGAACCCTTTTATCGCTCATATACGCGAGCGGCATGTTTCCAACGGCAAAGGTAACTGCAGACGTTGACATTATTTATTTATTATTATTCCGTTTATTTTCTATCTAAACATATTATTTACATTTTTAAATATTTCTTTAAAAATAGCATGTTAAAAAAAACATTAAAAAATATAAATAAGCTTAAAAAAAACATTTCAAAATATAAAAAATAGTATGTAGCCCACCGGCATCGGGAACAGGGTCCAAGCTACTGGTGTTCAGGGCTCTTGAGAGAGGAATCTCCGAACAATACGCGCCATGTCCAGAAGTTCTGCCTTCTGAATCAAGCCCTTGATCCAACTGCCTGACGAGAGCCTCCTCAAATTTTAGTCGAGGCTTTTGGCAGTTAAGCCATTGGCCGTCACGACTATCGACACAATGATTGCTGTTTCCACCTCCCACATGTCAACCTCGCGAGCCAAGGCAAGATATTTAGTTTGTTTATCTTTCTCAGCTTTCACGAGATTCTCGTCATGAGGGACTGCTCTATCAACAATTTATTATTATTATTATTAAAATTATTTATTATTCATTTATTTTCAAGTTACAATAGACTCATTTTAGGCACATACGTCATAAACTATATAGAAAATAAATAAAAAAGAAAAATTAAATATTCTATTCTATTCTTATAATAATAAAGGTCTTTGAAGTAATGGCTGGCCACACACGTTATATTTCCACATTAGGTTTCCTGATCTGAACAAATTTTAATGACGCGTTTTTACTTTTTTCAAACGGTAGAAAATCTGACGTGTGTTTCGAAATTTTTGCCGTGCGACAAGAACGGAAAAAACTTGACGTCATTCCGAAAGCAGTGGTTGCGTACATTTTGACTCATAACCTACCCTACCCTAATACCTAATATACCCTAGCCATTTACGACCGTTTCGTTTCGATTCTCTTGCGTCGAACGCCTCGAGTAGGCCACGCCTCCGATTTCTTTGTTCTGACGTCATCTCAACGCTAAGTCACGTGGTTAGAACAAAGGAATCGAAGGCGAGGCGTTCGACACAAGAGAATCGAAACGAAATGGTCGTAACTTGGCTAGGGGGCAGGAAACTAAATACGAAAATCGGTGTAGTAGTAGAACTACTGGTCGTATAAAATTCTTAATACCAAAAAAGGGATGTTTGCGCTAGTCTTACGGAATTTTAAATGTGTATTCATAATCAGTAAAACAGGAACAACAAAACAAAATAGGGTTTTTAAATACCGGTGTTAGTATATAAATACCGTGATCACGGTATTGAACACAAGTTCAATTAGGATAATAGTTAAAATTGTGAAAACTGTTTCTATTTCACGGTTCGGTCTTTCTGAATACTAATATATTACGGTTACATTCTGAAAATAGGAATACAAAACTCTCATATTAGTATAACTTTCATACTTAATCTACCACGTTAGCGTGGAGATTAAGAACATTACCTTCCTTTTTTGGGGCAATCGTGTAAAAAAAAATGATTGTTTAGTTCACAGATTTTACAAAGTCATATAAATATATTCCTCATAAAGAAATACCCACATTAGATTTTAATTTCAATATTCATCTTGGCCAGGAAGGTGACCTACGAGGTTAAATCCTGATAAATGGCTAGTTATGTGTATAGAATATAATGAAGTACCTACTGTCTAAATTATTATTTCTTATAACCAGGTCCAGTTGGGTAGGTCTAACTTCGAGAAAGAGGTCAATCGTCGAATCCGACTCGATTGAACAGCGTTCGAGAAGCTACACGGTTTCTTCTCGACACACTGGGTTATGATGGACATACCCCAGTGGCTCAAAACGAAAGTGTATATAAATCTAACAGTGCGTGTTGCCAGTGATGGCATATGGCTCCGAAACGTGGTCGCTCACAATGGGCCTCATCTGAATTCTTAAAATCGCCCAAAGGGCAATAGAAAAGAGGTCCGGTTCAGAGTTTCTCTACGTGACTGCATCAGAAATAAAGATATCCGTAAGAGAACTAAAGTTACTGACATAGTTCGCAGAATCGCCAAACTTAAGTGACGGTGGGCAGGGCACATTGCTCGCAGAACAGGTGGTCAATGGGGATGAAAGGTTCTTAAGTGGCTACTACGTAACGGAAAACTAAGCATTGGAAGGCCTCCCACTAGGTAGACTGATGACCTGAACAGGGTTGCGGGAATGAGATGGATGTGAGACGCACAGGACCGGTTGTTATGCCGACGCTTGGGGGAAGACTAAGTCCAACAGTGAACATCTCGGCTGAAATAATGATAATGATAACCTAACGTCCCCGTCAAAATCTGTTACTATTTGGAGATGTCCCCTCCAGGGTGGAGGAATAAAGTCCCGTCCCACGGCAAAATAAAAAGTAACCTATGTTACTCACTATAACATTAGCTATATCCCAGTGAAATTCCTTTAAAATTTTGTTCAACCATTTTGAAGACGTATATTCTGTGGCTTGAAATGATGTTCCCGCGAGAGAATAAAATGTTATTTAAGTTAATCTTCTTGATATCAGCTACCTGAGAGTTAAAGTCCCGTCAAAATCAGTCCTGTTATTTAAGAGAAATCTACGAAAAATTTGCGTTTGCCATTTGCGTTCCAGAACCATGGGTTTCCCTTTCGGAAGTCAACCCACGGTTTTGGCCCTGCTGTTTGCTGAAATCTCTTTGAGGCGTGCATGGAACACTAATCACCGTCAACGGCTAGGGCTCGGTCCGGACGGTTATCGGACGACCGGATGGCAACCTACCTATTGTTCGTCGTCCACAAGCCCACGCCTACGGTGGCTGAAGGTCGGGGTCGGGGTCTAAGCGACTAGGGCGTGGGGACGTCTGTTTCATCACGCGTGTGGCCGCCCCCTTTGCAAGCATTACATTACTAGAGGCGACCGACGACCATTCCCCCTCGCTCCAAACCAATTTTAACTATGGTTTTGCTTAAAATTTAATTTATTTATAGTTTATTTCTGGCATTAATTAACATATAGTAACATTAAAGAATTAAATGAAATTGTTATAACATAGTAAATAAATTAAATTAAATACATTAGATTATATAAATTATTGAAACATTGATAAAATTATTGATAAATTATATAAATAAATTAATCAATAGCATTAATAAATCAACAAAATTAACAACGTCTAAGCAGTTACACATCATGGAACACTAGGTCCATAGTCATGTCATATCATGGTAAATATGACATGACTATGGACCTATTCTTACACCAGGTCACTCGAGTCAGGAAAGATGCCTTGAGTCTTCTCAAGAGCCCGTGAAAATCAGTAACTCTGTTCTCAACGAACATGCCAGTTCCACTACACCGCCAGGCACCTTAAGCGTAGCTTTAAAGTCGTTTGTTTTTATTGTATGCGAATGATGAAGAAAAAACATTCACACTTACCTTCATAGTTCTCCCTGCAGTTAACGAACTCCATTAAACAATAGTTTTCAAACGTTTGGTACGTATAATTAATTGTTCTAGCGCATAATTGACCAGTCCTAAAACAAAAATTCTAGTACATAAGACACAAAAATGAATTCTACCTTTGTAATAGAATCGTCTGTAATAGACTTTAAAACCATCCCACCGATATGCCCCAAACAGGTTTTATGGAAAGGTTATCATCATCATTATCATCACTTCAGCCGAAAGACGTCCTCTGCTGGACATATGGCTCCCCCAAGTGTAGCCACACCGATCGGTCCTGTGCGTTTCGCATCTATTGCATTGCCACGACTCTCATTAGGTCATCGGTCCACGGTCAGTGGTCTAGGTTTCGGAAATGTTTTTCGGGTGAACCATCAGTTGACCAAAAATTCTTCGGGCAGTAAAACAACCTATTGCTACACGTAAGAAAAATCATCAATTGAGATTGGCTGGACTGATTGTTGACCTGCTTTTTATCCTATAAATAATTTTTTGAATAAGGATTTTTTCGGATATTAAATTGCACCTTGCCGTGCTGTAACTAGATCAATTCAGGATGGATAAAATGGCGACAGGTCACTGGAACAACTTGTGACCCACGGATGTTCGTGATAAGACCGTGATACTGTATGGATCAGAAAGTTGGGCTGTGAAAAAAACGGATGAAAAAAGATTGCATGTAGCGGAGATGAGAATGTTGAGACGGATGTGTGATGTGACGAGAAGGGAAAAAGTGAGAAATGAGTATATTAGAGGAATTTTGAAAGTGGCCCCAGTGACTCAAAGTTGAAGGGGAATCGTTTGTCTTTGTATGGTCATGTGAAGAGGAGGGATGAAACGCATGTTACTAAAAAAGTTATGAGTATACATGTAGATGGGAGGCCAAAGAAAAAATGGAAGGATTGTGTGAAGAGTGAAATGAAAGAAAAGGAAGTTAGTGATAGCATGACGGGTGGCAGAATAGAATGAAAGAAAAAAACGTGTTGCGCCGTCCCCAAATAAGATGAGACAAGGGCAGAAAAATGATGATGAGTGCTGTAACTAGCCTTTTATAGGAACGGTACCAGTTTCTGAAACTGCTAAACTAAAAAAGTTCAACCTAGGTATATTTAATCAACCTGACGTAGTTCTTCACAGGATATGAGTGTTTCGAGGCGGGGCGAAACTTTCAGGCTCACATGTTGTATATACCACGCCCACTACGCACTGAGCAAACGGTATAGCATAATTATGGTGGAAGTTTTCTCCGCTTAGGTCCACCCAAGCGGGGCAAACTTCAAGTGGGCACGGCAGGGCTCCAGCCCATGTCCATGCCCATGCCCTCGTGGAGGCAATCAACGTTAGTCACCCGAGCGTTTGGCCCTGATTAAAGTTGTGGTAAGCAAAAGGAGTAAGAGGGAATGGGAAACAGTAACCAACATTTGATGAAATGAATGACCCAAAAATTGTTCTTGGTTTGATCGTTTCTGCGCCCGTGCCTGGGTAGCGCTGGCATCGCCCTAGTTACGGCTCTGGCAACCTGTTAAACCGGGGCGGCTAGTAAATAAGTTAATGATGGTACTCACACGTAAGAGTACATGCAAGGCCTAGCCCAATAGTCACAATAATGACTTCTTGAATAGAAAATAGGAGTAGTTCGTTTTTTCATTTTAGATTTGTTTTTGTCCATTCCTGTAGTAGCCGCGTGTCTGCAATAATTTTTATAAATGAAACTGTTCCTAACACTTAATATTACGAATTCAATCACAACCTTCAATTCATAATCCGTTTCATATGTTTAATACTCTATGACTATATAAAAAATGTTAAAACTAAAAATTATATTGCAATCGATAAATTCGTGTCTCGTTATCATCATTAGCCGAAAGACGTTCATTGCTGGACATATGCCTACCCCAAGCATGGTCGTGCCGACCAGTCCTGTGGGTCTCACATCTACCAGTTTCCCGCAGCCCTTTGGTTTCGTAATTCTTCGAACTATGTCAGTAAACTTCGTTCTCGTGCGGATATCTTCATTTCTGATTGGATCACGCAAGGAAACTCTGAGCATACCCTTCTCCATTGTCCTTTGGTTGATATTAATTCTGCCGATGAGACCCATTGTGAGCGATTATATTTTTTTTTACACACTCTTTCAGAAGCTTTACTGAGATCATCGAGCATTGTACTGAGCTCCTCCATATTACAGCTACGACTACTATAGTCGTCGGTAAAATAAAGGTAAGTGATATACTCGCTATTAACATTAGTTGCTAGACCTCTCCAGTCCAGAGCTTTAAAGACATCGTCTATTGCGGCTGTGCACAGTTTCGGAGACATAAAATTTCCCTGCTTAACTCCCCGCTGCAGGAGAAAAGGTATTGAGGTCTGTTCCTAAAGACGGACTAGTATGGTGGCATTTTCGTCCAAACACTACCACTATCAATGTACCGATAGTCAATCTGGCATCGTTGGAGGGACGGTAAGTACTGCGTCTCGATCGAATCGAAGACTTTCTTGTAGTCTACAAACGATACGTTGAGAGGCAGATTGTACTCTTCGAACTTATATATTTAATCTGCCGCAGCATATATGTATGTTATCTACGGCATCTAGCTTATTATTTGGAGGGTTGAAATTCGTCAAATCTGGGCGTGAGACGGTTCGTGATGACTCTGGAAAATAGCTTGTAGACATAGTTAAAAAGTGAAACGGGATTTTAATTAACAATTGCAGGCCCATCTCACAACAGGGCATTGTACACTTCCTAAAAAAAAGCCCGTGGTGTTTTCCATTCGAGTGTGACAGAATTAAAACTTTTCAAAGGGCCTTAAGCATCGATTTCCGCCTGCCTTTAGGACTTTGGCCGTAACTCCGTCATCACCCGACGCCTTGTTGTTTATCAGTTGCTTCAGAGCCATCCTTATCTCGTAGGCTGACGTCCGGAATGTCCGGAATGATGGTAGTGATGGAACTATATATAGTGATTGGATCGTTTGATAGATTCGCTGCAGATTTGGTAACTGACGTGAATAACTGTCCATATAATGCCTCAAGCTCTCCCAAAAGCTTTGATTTGATTGATATGATATATGAGCTGTGTCATTGTTAGTCTTCAGTTTTGTTTGCCGGCTCTGCTCAATAGACAGTTGTTTAGCAAAAGCCTTGGAGCCCTTTTTCCGCTCAATCGCGTTTATAACCCTTTCGGTATTAAACTGGCAGAGATTGCTTTTCAACAACTTGGCAATGCATCTATTGCGATGCTGGTACTTGCACGCGTTCTTTAAAGACTGCTGATTGATCTCACACCTCTCCTTTATCACATGACTAAAAACCCACTCCTGTTCCTTCGTTGCCTTCGTCCCAGGGCCCTGGGTTTCGCTTTCACACTACCCGTGGCCCCAGTAGGCTTCGACCCTGCTGGGCCCCTACGATTTGCTGACATGTCCTTGAGGCGCGCGTGGAACAGTACGCGCCGTCGACGGCTTGGGCTCGGTCCGGTTACCGGACGGTCGGACGGCGAGCCACCCATTGCTCGCTGTCTGCAAGCCCGCGCCTACGGTGGCCGGAAATCGGGATCGGAATCCCGGTGATAGGTGATCAATATTCTTTGAAAAATATAATTTCACGCTCTTAATCCCAGTAGTTTCGGCTGTGATGTGCGTACATATGTCAGTCAGTTTCTCCTTTTATTTAAAAATAGATTATACAGGACACATTCCTAAACATTTTGTTGCATGACAAATACCTATCGACTCCCTGGAGTCCTTCGTGAAATTTGTGACCGGCTTGTGTTGCAGCCACCATGTCCGCTGGTATATCTTGACGTAGCCCTTTGTGTAAAGGAACAAATGGAGCAGAATTTTCAGCACTGTGCACTTGCCAATGAGACAAACCTGAAACTAAAACTTAGATAAATATCGCATAGTACAGTCGGATTTATATCACCTACTACAATTTTACCAAGTACTAAGCATTAATCAGTGACAGGGTTTAAGCAAAAATTAAAATGTTAAAAAAAAAAATACGCAACAAAAAAATAACTGACTTCACTAAAAAAAAAAAACATGGTAGGTGCAACATAAGGCTATCCTAGTGTGGATTTCAGACTCTCACACATTTCTTTTATGTTGCATTAATTATTGTCAATTTTATGGAACTTTTGTATAAACTTTGTGTAGAGTGAAAAAATAAACTATTATAATTTTGGTGTCTTCAAGGCTAGGTGAATAGGCTTTTAATAAACTAGTGCGATTCACTATTAACAATTGCATTACTGCTTACCATTAGGTGGGATCGCAATCAAGCACTAGTTTCTATAATTAAAAAAAAAAAACTATTAATCATTTTTGTATATGCATCTGTCTGAAAATCATTCAGGGCTTCAAGTCTGCTATTACAATTGTGTCAGACTGGTCTGTCATTGATTCCACAATTGTTGTTTTTGACAAATTTGGTAATCTACTATTATAATGGCGTCATTATGACTTTCCAATGGTCAACCAATGACACTCCATTGAAAGAAGTAGCTTAAAATGGTAATAATCTCGAGATTCTCGCATACGTCAGACATTCATTTGTCAATATGTACATATTGAAATGAATGTCTGACGTATTCGGGAATCCGCTAAAATTTTGACAGTTCCTTTGATCAGTGACCTACCTTTAGAACGTCATTGTGCTGTCATTGCATTGTTTAATAAGCTCGATATTTTCATTCTAACACAACTCTAATACGAGACCATTGAACGATCAATGATCGATCATTATAAATCAGCAGATTATGAATTTTTAGCAAAATGACAATGGGATCGTGTTGGAATGACGAATTTATAAAAATAGCAGACTTAGGCCCCTTTCTGCTAGTTGAACTGCGCCGTTTAGTTATCAGGCTAGGCTATTAACTATATGGCGAATTAAATTAGGTAACTTCGATAATTACATATTTACGTTTAATGCCGTTTTTTTGAAACCGCCCACTATAAACTCTGATAACTTCGGATTGAATTGCTGACGATTCGGACAGTGTCCGAATCGATGCATTATTGTTTCATGTTTTTTTTTCATTTACGATTTGGACACGCACTGCTTAGTAGCCAGATAAATAGGTTTAAAATATAATATATGGAGGAAAAAAGCGTTACCAAAACCATTTTGGGCTATCTATTCCGCTCTCTTAGAGGTATATTACTACGTATAGCATATTAGCATAGCATAATCAGCTGGGAATGTTGGGAACATTAAAAGGCTGCAGCAGTAACTGTAGCATAGCATAGCATAGTCGGCCTTATAATGTTCCCTCTCTTGGGACTCAGGCCCCATGTTGCCTCTCTAGGAGAGGGAATGGGCCGTAACCCACCATGCGGGCCCAGTGCGGGAATGTCACATGTCTTCTTATATTATTCCGTACCGATTGCCAGTTTCTTTGCGAGAATTTCCTACATTAACACCAATCTTTTTTGAGCTATAGCGAATACCAGCAAAGTTTTTATTATATTAAATACCACTTACATAATATTTGTAGCATTATGAAATGCCGTGCAGAACACATTTTCGTCCCGGGTACTAGTAAAATTAGTATCATCACAGAAAGCTATTTTTTTTTTAAATGAAACTTATTTTAGTTGTAGAAAACTCTACAAATACTTTGAAAATTAAATACATTGTGTGGTATATTGTTGCTGGCGGATCCACTAAAATTTGACGAGTGACTCCTTATCAGCTTCTGTGGTTATAAATGTTATGATAAAAATCGTAAAGTCAATTAAATATGAGTAATGTCACGTTGTGGCATCATGCGACGGGTTTTAACCCTTTCATTATCATCATCATCATTTCAGCTGAATGATGTCCACTGTTGGCCATAAGCTTCCCCCAAGTTTCTTCACAACGACCGGTCCTGTGCGTCTCGCATCCATTGGATTCCCGTAAACCCCACCAGGTCATTGATCTACCTTGTGGGAGCCTTTCCAACGCTGCATCTTTCGGTGCGTGGTTTCTACTCCAGAACCTTTCGGCCCCAACGACTGTCTGTTTTACGAGCATTGTGCTCTGCACAGTGGGCAGAGCACTTAAGTTTGGCGATTCTTCAGGCAATGTTGATAACCTTGGTTCTTCTGCGGATATCTTCATTTCTGTTGTGATCACGCAAGGAAACTCAAAGCATAGCCCTTTCCATTGCCTTTTGGGTGATTTGAAGCCTTCTGATGAAGCCCTATCACCAGTAAAATATTTGCCATTAGGTCAAGAAGACACTGGTTAGGGGTGACACAGAGCGAGGATTACTTACCAGTCAGCATGATTGATGGGATCCTCTAGGGTCGAAGCTGGCCAGGGCTGCGGCCCTGGAATGCAAAGGGCAGTAGCCCATGGCCCATGACCCCTTAGTCAGTAAAATGCTGCCACTGTCTCTCGATCCACCTAGAGTGGACGGCCGGACGGTAAGCAATGGGTGGCTCACCGTCCGACCGTCCGGTAACCGTCCGGACCGAGCCCAAGTCGTTGACGGCGCGTACTGTTCCACGCGCGCCTCAGAGAGATGTGAGCAAATTGTAGGGGCCCAGCATGGTCGAAGCCTACTGGGGCCACGGGTAGTGAAAAGGGGAACCTGGGGCCCTGGGACGAAGGCAAAGAAGGAACAGGGGCGGGTTTTTAGGCATTAAAAGTTTCTCGCTCCGCCCAAGTGTGGGATTTGTCATAAGATGATTTTCCACAATAAAAAAAAGGGTTGATCATCATCATCCAGTGACTTGTCCCGTTCCGGGCGGGGCGTGGGGGCGTGTCAAAAACCGTCAATAACCACACCTGTGTCCTTCAGTTTCCGTTTGCGTTCTAGGAAAGGGGTTTCTTTTACAGAAATTCCCCGCGGTCCAAGCTAGCGGGCATCGGCCCTGCTGGGCCCCTACAGTTTGCTGAAATTTCCTTGAGACATTCCTGTGGGCTAGTTGGACGGCACGTCTGGCACAGTGGTTGAGCCATTGGCTGCTGCGCTGTGGGTCGTGGTTTCGATTCCCGCACGGAACAAATATTGAATGGCCAACAGATAGGTGACCGGTGTCTGGGTGTCTTATGTTATGTATTACAGTTTACATGTTGGTGGACGTACCAACGATCAAGAATAATTCCTAGTGTGGGACAACGTTTTTTTTTTATATAAATACTGGCTTCTGCCAGCGGCTCTGCCCGCGTAAAAATAGGTTGCTCAATACAATTTGGACACCCTTTGAACTTCCTTTAGGGGTGGAGTTTCGTAAAATCCGTTCTTAGCGGATATTTACACCCTATATGGAACCTACCTGCCAAATTGTAAGTTTGTTGGTGTTATAGTTTCTGAGATTTCGTGTTTAATCATCATCATCATCATCATTTCAGCCGAAAGACGTCCACTGTTGGACATAGGCCTCACCCAAGCGTCTCCACAACGACCGACCCTGTGCGTCTCACATCCGCCGCATTCCTGCGACTTTCACCAGGTCGTCGGTCCACCTTGTGGAAGGCCTTCCAACGCTGCGTTTTCCGGTGCGCGGTTGCCACTCTAGAACCTTTCGGCCCCATCGACCATTCGTTCTACGAGCCATTGCTCGTGGGGCACATTTGCCCTGCCCACTGCCACTTTAGTTAGGTGATTCTTCGAGTTATGTCGGCGACCTTGATCAGGAACGTGTTTAATCAGTGAGTGGTATTTCGGTTTTATATATATAGATTGGAAAAAAATAGTTATAAATACTTGCTGCAAAAATAAAAATGACTTTAATAATTAATAACAAAAGTAACTCGCTTTTATTTAAAATAATCAATCACATGTATCCGGCAACACACTAACTCAGATGAATTATCTGCCAGATAAATTAACTTGAACTTAGCCAGGTGGTGATATACGCCCTTTGATCAGCTTGCATTATTACCATTCCCATCTCTGGTCATCGACAACGTAGTCTGTATCCAGAAAGCTGTCATTATTATATTCCAAATCTAAAATAAGAAATATTCCATTGTAAATATAAAGGGTTTTTCGCACTAGTGCGGAAAAAAGCGCAAGGTCGCCCCCGCCATAATTTGTTACATTTATCGTATCGGGCTGGACGCTAAGCGACCCCCACGAGTCGCGCGTCAACCTCTGTTTATTTTTCGTACGTCTACGTCTATACGTCGTTTGATACACGTGGAAATTTTCTAAATTCAGCCTTGGTTGCATTGACTTTTTCCACTTGTATCAAAGTTTTCCACTTGTACTATTGCGTGGAACTCTAATTCTTTTAGTTAAATATATTATGTTAAGGCGATTAGCCGGAACCAACAGACGGACAAACACATCAACTGACAGACGGATAAAAGTAAAAAAAAAATGCTTATACTGCAGGCGAGGCGCTCCGGTGTGGATGAAATGAGTATATAGGGTGTAAGGGACAGGTTTCCGCAAACTTTAAGGGCTTGCTCAGTAGACGAAACTGAACAACCTTACGCAAGATTTTTTTTCAGGAAAAGGAAAAAAAAGAAAATCGGCCTCTCCATACAAAATTATAAACTTGATAGGACAGTTTGTATGGAGAGGCCGAATTTTTTTTCGATTCCTGAAACCTGTCCCTTACACCCTGTTTACCCTTACTACTCCATACATAACATAGCATATTCAGCCTTATAATATTCCCACTGCTGGGCTCACTCTGGACTCAGGCCTCCTCTCTAGGAGTGGGAATGGGCCGTAATCCATCACGCGGGTCCAGTGGTGGATGACACATGTCTTCGAATTTTTGGTTCCAGGACATGCCAGTTTCCTCACGATGTTTTCCTTGACCGTTTTGAGAGCAGAGCATGAGGGGGTTGGGTGCTGGTCGGGTATCGGGTGGCTTTACTGAGCAAGGACCTTTAATAGTATTTTAAATATACTTACGAATGTATTCTGTTACAGTTTTTAACTCGTAACATTGACCCATGTGTGCGACTTGCCAAACTGTAAAATTATATTTTTTTAAATTATGTTTTTTTTTTAAAAAATAGCACATCATCTAATGCTTCTGCTCTAGAGCGTATCCGACTTTTACTGACTAAAACTATACCTATGTTCCTTCAGTTGCCCTTTGCAATCGTGCTTGAAAAGGTGACCCTTACAGAGCTTGTGGCATAAGTAAACCGCATATTTTCAAAAGTGCATAGTGCTAATTTTAATTAAGGGATGTTTCATTATGTTCTTTTTTATCGTGCTTATTAGTGATCGTAACTTTTCTATTACTTTACCTGTTTCTACCCGTGAGAATTTGTAATTGGCTCAATGTCTCTTATACTATTGTTATTCTTTTGTTATAGCTGTTGGTTCTCCTATGATTAAATAAATAAATAAATAACTGATAAACATACTTATATATGTCTAAATACATCTATACTAATACTTTAAAGAGATAAGGCCTCTCGCCCACGGCGACTTTTTGTAGCGATGCTGTAGCGCGTTCGCATCGATACAGTCGCGATGCTGTTGTGCGTTAGTAGCGCGTTTGCATTTTTTATAGCGCTTGCATATGCGATGCTGTCGTGCGCCTACGAAACGCGCGACAGCATCGCTACAAAAAGTCGTCGTGGGCGAGGGTCCTAAAGTTTGTATTTTTGTTTATTTAATTTTTTTGATTGTAGGAAGTAATCTCTGAAAGTACTGGTCCGATTGCTAAAATTTTTTCACCGATGGAAAGCTGCTTTATATCTGATTGACAGATTATATTTTATGTACGCAGGCGAAGCTGCAGGCAAAAGCTAGTACATAATATAGATAAATTACACTCAGACACAGAACAAATGATCGTGCCTATCACATAATCATTTGTCTTGGTGGGAATCGAACCCACGACCTCCGGTATAGTAGACAGGGCCACTAACCACTACACTAATAAGCCAACTATACTAATATTACGCTAGTCTGCCACAGAATAGTCTAATTAGAACGGTTATAGTAAAAAAAAATCCTTCTCCAAATATTTTAATAATGCCCATTTGTTGGTACTTTAAGTATTCTCAACCATTAGCCTCCATTACAATAATGTTCAATGCCTTTCATGTACGTACCGTCATATGTCTCCTTACAATTGGCATATTCCATCATACAATAGCTGCGAAAGGTATAATATTTGTAAAATAATGTTCTGCCGCATAATCTTCCAGTTCTGAAACAGAGCAGTTGTCAAACATTTTTAACATACGTGTATAATTCATTATATCACCTACTTTTACTCTAGTTAAACATATGCCGTGATGTGGGACAAAAGCATCGAATTTCTTGCGCCGTTTGTACTAAAGCATTTGTTTAATCACTCTCAATAGTTCTCCTCAGACGGGTTAAAGTCAGCTAAAGGGCATCGGAGAGGGCTACGCTCAGAGTTTTCTTGCGTAATTAAATCAAAAATAAAAATATTCACCGGAAAACCAAGGTTACAGACACAGCCCGAAGAATTACCAAACATAAGTGGCAGTGGTGGCAAGGTACTAGGCCTGGGAAAAGTGTGTCACCTTCCCGATTGGAACATTTGGAACATCGGCTCAAACGATAGAAACAGTTTAAAGTTTATTTATAAGTTGTGTTACTTTTTTGGAGTACAATAAAGTTTATTTTATTCTATTCTAAACGGAACATTGAAACATCGGCTCACAAGATACAAACGGAACATTTGGAACCACGGCTCAAAAGATACAAACAAAGACACTGACTGTTATGAATCGTGATCTGTTACGTTGCGTCATATACACTAACAGTTTTATTTAATTGAATTTTGATTTGAGAATAATTTAAAACAGATGTTTTTAGTTCAGAAATTTTCCTTAAAATTGGAATAGTTCCGCAGTAAATGAAAGGTTTAGTAAGGAATAGAAAAAAAATAAGATTGACACATAAAAACCTAAATTACAATAATGTATATTACTTGAATGATCTGTGGCAGTAGTGTAATATGTACTGGCATTGATCCTCGTATGTTTCTCGGAAAGGAGTTGATCGCCTCTTCGTCATTCTTTGAGCCCTTGTTCGAAATAATCTGCCAAAATAGACGAAAAAAAAGTTAGTTATAGATGTGATAGTTTTATTGGTGCGACTTCGTAGTAAAACAGAAAAGTATGCTGTGATGGCATATCATGGCGGTATGTTCCTTCTTTGAGAAGTAGCTCGCTGGAACGACGTCACAGCGTCCTCACCTTCCTCATGACACAGGTTCTCACCATAAGTTCGAGAGGTTCTTGCACTTGATTCGTGCGGAAGAAACGCCCGGAGGACACGGTAGAGCATACGGTGGATTGGTTCCCCGCTTGGGAGGAGCACTACTGTGTCTTCGTGGGAGCAATCGGCGGCGGCGATCTCTCGCGTCTGGTCCTGGTACACGCCATGGTCCGGAGTAAAAAGAAATTGCAGGCGTTGTTCTGTTGTTGTCCTGTGTGTCTACGAAGCAGTGATGTTAGCAAAGGAGGCGGCCTGGCCCGCCTCACGCCCCAGCCGTCGGGACCCCAACCCCGTTATTCAGTCACCGTAGGCGTGAGCTTGTGAATGAATAATAGGTAGCTCGCCATCCAGATCGAGCCCGAGACATTGACGGCGCGTAGTGTTCCACGCGTGCCTTAAAGAGATGTCACCAAAACCGTAGGGGCCAGCAGGGCTGAATTCTACCAAGGTCATTAGTTTACTTCCGAAAGGAAAACTAAGAACTTCGAGCGCACGTAGGACAGAACCGCCGCGTCCTTTTGAATTCGAGTAAACTGCCCCTCTAGCCAAGTTACAATCGTTTCGTTCGCGCGGAACGCCTTGAGTAGGCCACGCCTCCGATTCCTTTGTTCTGACCACGTGACTGAGCGTTGAGATGACGTCAGGACAAAGGAATCGGAGGAATCGAGGCTTTCGGGGCAAACGATACGATCGTAACTAGACTAGGGGGGCTGCATTATATTCCACTCTTTAGCTATACGCACAATGACTGTTCCTAAAACGTTTTATGTGTATGGGAGGGATGTCCACCACATAACGGTGGCGCATAGGCGTACATCTGTTGGTCTGATGATGTAAGGGGTCGGCGGAATTGAGTTATATGTATTTGGTTATTTGTTACAAAATGGTTACTCACCCAGACGGGCTTTGCAAATTAAAGCCCTGCCTCCGAAGCTGTGATGTATTAAGCATCTTTGTAGACGTCGACCCTCCAGTAACAGTAGAATTGCAGCTCAACCCTAACAACATGGATAATTGCCGAAGGTCAGGGGCCATACTCACTTACCATTAAATCTTATTTTGGCCATAGGCCTCCCCCATGAGTTATCACAATGACTGGCCCGGTGCGAGTCGCATTCATCGGATTCCTCGCGACCCTCACCAGTTCACCCGTCCACTTTACGGGAGGCCTACCAACGCTATGTCTTCCAGTACATGGTCGCCACTCCAGAACCATTTTCCCCGCGGACTATAAGTTCTGCGAGAAATGTGGTCTGCCCAATGCCACTTAAGTTTAGTGTTTGTTCAGGTTATGTCGGTAAACTAGATTTTTCTCCAAATATCGTACTACGAAAAGCCAATGCCACCTTGATACAATTGTGATTAAAGGATACTGAGAGTCATCGTATACAAGGTGCATGCTTGAATCCGCACAACATTTAGGGAGGTTTTTTTTTTATAATATAAATCAGTACTTGATTGCGATCTCACCTAATCGTAAGCAGTGATGCAATCGATAATGGTGAGGTGCGCTAGTTTATGAGGATCCTATTCACTCTAGAGTTGAAGACACCCAAATTATTAAAATAGGACGGGAACACCGCAGCTGGTTTATTGTTCCAGTCCTTCGATGTTCGATTTATAAACGACGAGTTGAAACGCTTAGTCTGAACTGTAGCGGTTTCAACAACGTAAAGGTGGATACACGCTGTATCTCGAGTTGTCTGATGGTAGAAAGATGATGGCGGAATCAAGTCATGTAAGTCTCGTGCACACTCTAAAATGCATCCCGTAAAATACCGTTAGGCTGCCCACGTTACGCCTGTGCTCTAGGCTTTACAAATTGGACTTAACCAAATTTGGACTACCAATCAGCCTCTTGGCATACCTTTCCACTGAGTCCAAAGCTGCTAGATGGCATTTCGCAGCAACAGCTCATATTATTGTTGTTATATAACTCATCATCATCTTTTGTTTGGTCTCCCTCTCCCTCTCCATCCATCCATATGTAAACTCATAACTCTTTTAGTAACATGCGTTTCATCCCTCCTCTTCACATGACCGTACCAAGACAAACGATTCCCTTTCAACTTTTCAGTCACTGGCGGCACTTGAAAACATCCCCTAATGTACTCATTTCTCACTTTACTTTTTTTTTGTTATATAACAAGTAAATAATTATAATCAGTCATGTCACATGTGTGTGAGTGCAACAGCCTGTACGAGGCTCCACCCTCTTACTCTACGAAATGCTATGTTGTTTACCGTAAATAGGAAAAAACATCTGACCATTTTATTATTAATCCAGGTTCAGAATCACTAAAATTACGTTCTATCTATCTGTCTGTATACGCATAAATTGTTTAGTAACATGCGTTTCATTTCTCCTCTTCACATAACCATACCAAGACAAACGCCCTTCAGAATTTTAGTCACTGGTGCCACTTATTACCTCGAAGGTTGCGTTTAATAGCATAAGCAGCCTTTTAATGTTCCCACTGCTGGGACTCAGGCCTCCTCTCTCTAGGAGAGAGAATAGGCCGTAATCCACCACGCAGTGCGGGTTGGTGAATGTCACATGTCATCGAATTTTTAGTTGTAGGATATGCCGGTTTCCTCACGATGTTTTCCTTCACCGTTTTGAGAGCAGTGGTGATGAAATAAATTACACAAAGTAATACGCCTAGCTGGGTTTGAAACCACGATCTATAATTCGTAAGTCGGGGCCGATACCACCACCACTGCTCTTACTCCGCCACCACTGCTCTAAATACTTACATGGTATTTCTAAAATAAAGTATAACATAACTAAATAAGTCTTTTGTTTCAAAATATACATTCTGATAAACCTTGTCATATGAATCGCATTCGTTTTTTTACTATTTCGTTTTTCTTTGAATGCACAAAAATGTTTTCTGATATTTTAACATCACTGTACTTTTTTTTTGTTTTTTTTTTTATAATTTAATGTTGTTCCTTTATTTTTTTGTTCAACAATTAATGAGAACTAAGCGAAAACTTCAATCTTGTTTTATTAAAAAGTTGATTGAATCAAAGTTTTATTGGTTAACTTTTCAATTTCTTTGATTACGAAATCTTTCAGTTACTTAAAAACATTACCTGCATTTTAACATAGAAGAGATAAAATGTACCTATGTTAGATCAAATTGTGTATTTATTTTTTTAGAGGTCATAGTATCGAAATCATGTCATTTTAACAGCAAAAGACGTCTGCTGCTGGATATAGGCCTTCTCTAAGTGTAGCCACGATGACCAGTCCAGTGCGCCTCGCTATCAGATTCCTGCAGACGCCCTCACTGTCATCGGTCCACCAGCCTTGTGGAAAGCCTTCCTCAACTGTCTACGCGGCCATCACTCTAGAATCATTGGGCCCCATCAAGTAGTAGTTATATAATATAACTAGTTTTTGCCCGCGGCTTCACTCGCTTACATAAAATATAGCCTATGTCCCTCAGGAATAAAGTAGATTACTATTGGTGAAAAAATTTTAGCAACCGGACCAGTATTTTCGGAATCAGAATTCATAGGGTACTTTCCGTTGACCTAGAATCCTGAAATTTGGACAAGTATAGTTAAAAAATGTGAAAACTGAAAATTTGTAGTTACGTCACAAAAAATCTTTTTTGTAATTCAGAAAAATCTTCGTAACTCAATTCGGGAATAGAACTGTTTTCATAGGTAAGTTTGTACGGAACCCTCAGTGCGCGAGTCCGACTCCCACTTGCCTGGTTTTTTTTCTTGTGTTTCAGTTTGATGTTGATGCTCTTCTTATTTGTTTATTTATATATACTTTATTGCATACCAAGTTACAGATTTACAAATTGAAATTGTAATACAACAAAAACATACGGCGGCCTTATCGCACTCGACGATTTCTTCCAGGCAACCTAGAACGGATAGAGACTGCCTGGACACATAATGGAGTTGCACTTGGTGCAAATATAAAAGTGAACAAAACTTAATACTAAAATAGATACACATATACATACATACAAAACTCTTCTCTTCTCTCTTCCCTTTGAATTTTTTGCGGTACCTAAATGTATTGACAATAAGATTTTCTAACAAATCAACTGTATCTCACATTCCACAATACATCGTCTCTTCCTAGCACAGAGTTGCTTTTATTTAGTGACAAATAGCTCTATTTTCTACGTGACTGCAAACTCCATGCAAATTTCAACTTTATGCCCTGAATTACAAGCTTCATTTCACGTAGTCTATCGTTTTGTAAAGCCATGAAATCCTGCTGTGATTTTGTTTTGAGACATCGTTTTCGTAGTAAACTAAGAGCTTAGAATTTGGCATTATATATTACTATATTGGCAGTTTTTTCACTGAATGTCAAAACATTATAAATTTATTATTGTATTTCTTTACCATTAAGCTGCACCTATCATGTTTTGTTTCTGCGCCACCCTAAGGTCAACAGGTAGAAAATGCCTAAAGCATTAAGTCCGCCTTTGTACAGTGTTTATTACTAGTGCATAAAGTTTTAATAAATAAATAAATCATATTATGCTCCAAAGTCAACTCGATTTTTATGAGATGGTTTTGAAAGAGGCTCCTTTCTACACAAATATGCAGTTGATAATACAAACCCTTATTTCTTAACATATAAAGGACAAAATATACAAACCATGTCACATTCAGTTCTTTCAAACTCGCCTTACTAATGTGGCAAGCTTTCGGGTCATTTGAATAATGCTGTTCTTGGAGAGACTAATGTGAAAATTTGCATATTTTCATGCATCCTTAATTTCTTGTATAATGTTCAGTTTCTTGCATTTTAAAGTGGTAGCTCCCAATTAGAAATTCGTGTTTTGAACAAAGCTTGGGGTGTGTTTGAAATATCAGAAAGGTGAAGTCACACTTTCCATATTTTAAACACCAATTGTCATCCTGATGCCCCGACCCCGGCGTCTCATAGCGACTCCCAACTAATGTAAAAAAGAAAGAGGCAGGCTTGCGGCCGGCGAGCAGTAGGTAGCTCACTGTCTGACAAGAAGCAGACCCGGGCGTTATGTTCAATTGCTAAGGTTTTTTTTATGTGGGAAAATCATTCTCATACTCATCATTATGAGAAATCCCGCTCTTGGGCGGACCGAGATAGTGTCAGACTTTTACTGACTAAAAACTTACTCCTGTTCCTTCTTTGCCTTCGTCCCAGGGCCCCGGGTTTCACTTTCACACTACCCGTGGTCCCAGTAGCCTTCGACCTTGCTGGGCTCCTACGATTTGATGACATCTCCTTGAGGCGCGCGTGGAGCAGTACGCGCCGTCGACGACTTGGGCTCGGTCCGGACGGATAAAGGACGGTCGGACGGCGAGCCACCCATTGCTCGCCGCCCGCAAGCCAGCGCCTACGGTGGCCGCGGTGGATTTTAATCAGCAAAAGTCTAACACTCCCTCGTGCTCTATTCAGATGAGGATTTATTGAATGATTACCCATAAAAAATTAAAGGGTTTTTGAAATAAAAAATTGATTTAATATATAGCTTTATTGAAGGTAGTTAGTAGGTGGGTAGGTAGTTTATGTTAAGTACTGTGACTAATTAGTTAAAACAGTGGTTCACCCCTATAACCTCTGAAAAAAAGTAAGTATACATAAAATTAAGACTACCAAACTTTTTTAAAAACAAGCTTTAATTATATATGCCCTAACCAGAATAAAATAAAGTTTTCCTATTCATTAAACCTCAAACGAACGCCGGCATTCGCTCTCTCATTGTCTTTCTATTGTGTCTCTAATTACGGTATTCGAAAGGTTAAATTTAGGTGTCTTCAAGGCTAGAGTGAATAGGCTCTTAACAAACTAGTGCGCCTGACCATCAATGACTGCATCTCCGCTTACCATCAGGTAGGATTGCAGTCAAGCACTGGTTTATATCAATTAAAAAAAAAAAAACTTTTAATATTAACTTATAACAAGTCATTACACCATTTATATGATTACAAAAGGTTGACGTGATTCACTATATTTATATAAACTCCATATATACAGTAGCTACTGTCAAGCCAGAATGCGGTCTGGAAGCAATTATTTGCAGTTCAATTTACTCGCTGCAGCTATTTAAAAGCTTCGTTGAGATTAAGATAGACATAGTGATTCTTTAATTTTGTTGTAATCAGAAATAATGTGACTGTAAGGATTTATTGTTTATTTACATTTACACTCTACTTATTTGCTTCACTAGGTGTTTTGTTTGACGCCAAAACCAAATTATTTCAGCTTTATTTATTTGGCTTTTCAGTTAACTTTTTGCTATAATTATATAGCAATAATTTTATATTTCATTTTATTATTTTTTAATTTTAATTATCATTTATTTGTTATTTATAAGAAAAATAAAAATATAAATCATTATATTTTTATTTTTCTATGCACCACTACGCCCTATCAGAATACCAGCGCTGCGTTATTTAATTTTTTGATTAAAATATCGTAGATAATGCTGAGATAGGAGCCTTTTTGGTCTCCACAGGTCCTACGGGTTTTTATCTTTTTAATGTTGAATTTTTTAAATTTAAATTTAAGTATTTATGGATTAGTTTCTTTTTGAACAACTTCAAAAAAACGGAGGCTATATGTTCGGCTGTCTGTATGTTTTTATTGTTTGTCCTGTACGAATTACATTTTACGTACATTTACGTAGCCCACGTGTGCCAAAATAGTTCTACTTTCATTGTGTTCGCTTCGCTCCCAATGTGGCCCAGTCTTTACGTTTGTAAACGAAGACCTCGCGAGCAAAATTAACGTTCAATTTGCAGCCGAGCGTTACGTCCCCACTCTTGCACGCCTCTTAAAGCACTGATGAGGGTAAATTATATGTAAATTAGCTTTACAGTTTAAATTGTTGATGGCTTTTAATGTTGGTGTAGCTTTAAAATGGTGGATAATTTTTTGAGTTTTTTGTTTTAATATAGTTTTTAAATGTAACGCTGCGTTTAAACTAGAATTCCTCGTAGAATATTTTGAAATACAAGTAGTTTGGCGTCAAAAAATAATTTATTTCATACAAGCGAAACTTCGTGAGTGTGTGTGTGTACGTTTTTTACTCGTTCACGTAGAAACCACTAATGGGATTTGAATGAAATTTAGCACACGAATAGACCATATCCTGGAATAGCACATAGAACATTTTTTACGCCGAGACTATTTTACTTTCTCGCGGGCGAAGCCGCAGGCAGCAGTTAGTTTTTTTTATAAATTTGATACATTTGATGTACTTAGTGTCACTCTCACACCTAAGATGAATCTAACAACACCTCACAAGCTAAAACGGAACAAGTGATTAAGCTCTGGGGTGTGCCAAAGAAATATACTTTATGTATATGTCGAGGCCAGATCTTAGAATTGATCACTTTTTGATAAGCCCAACTAAAACCGGCCAGATCGTTTAAACGTTAACATTTGATGAGATATCAATCCTTGTTTGGCCATATCATTGATGTAGGATTTCTAAAATATGATAAATAGGTCTAAAGAAAGTAGGCCAAACGAGGATTGACATATCATCAAATTTAGTTTACCTTTTCATGAAATGATCAATTGCTAAGAACTGGCCGCGACATATACATAACCTCGAAAACTAAACCCTCCTTCTGGCGCAGTCGGGTAACAATAAGAAGCATAAAAACATAATCAGTCTAATAATATTCTCACTGCTGTGACTCAAGCCTTCTCTCTAGGACAGGGAATGGGCCGTAATCCACCAGGAGTACCCAGTGCGGGTTGGTGAACGTCAGATATCTTCGGTTCTAGGACATATCGGTTTCCTCAAGATGTGGAGAATCATCTTATGACTTCTCTCGCTCTCAGGCTGAGCAGCAAGATGTCAGATTGTTACTGACTAAAATCACACCTATGCTGCTTCAGTTACCTTTTGCGTTCCAGGACAATAAGAAAATCGTTTTCAGAGCTGATCCATCGGCATCGGTCCTCCTGAGCCCCTACATTTTCCTGACACGACTTTGAGGCGCATGTGAAAATAAAACACAAATAAATTATATTACAAAATAATGTGCCTGGTCAAGTTTGAACCAGCCAACCTACAACTCGTCATTCAAGACCGTTACTATTGGGATACCACTGCTCTCACAATAAAGCAACAGCACGGGTAACAATAAAGCGTTATCAATTAGTCAATTTCAAAATAGTCAAGCAGTATCTTCTCTTCTTCTTCTTGTCTTCTCTGCTGTTGACATAACACGCGCCGACTGAAGAATCAGGTCGTTTTGTGAACTCACGGCTAGTGACGACAAAGCGTACTGATTCTAATGTCGGCGACGTGCTTCTCTTCTCTGTTTACATAATCTTCTTGCTTCATTGTTATCTTTTAATATTGCTAAAATTTATACAGAAGAGTACCAAATAACTTAAAACCCAAGAGATTAAACGGTGTAGGTATGTTATTCTATTTAAGTAGGAAGATTCTTATTCTAATTTAACATTTTCCAACCGCAGCGAAGCCATATTGGAGGGATATGCTTTCCCCTGCATCTTAGTTTATTTATTTTTGAAACCCGACACTAGAAACTACTCCTGGATTATAAATTTGTTCACAAACATGTAAAACTATAAATCTAAGGAAAAACCATTTGTTTTAATTTCAACTCAATACCTCCACGCGTTTCCGAGATAAAGTTCTTACAAGACAGACAGTTTGACAGACAGACGGACAACAAAGTGATCCTACAAGGGTTCCGTTTTTCCTTTTGAGGCACGAAACCCTAAAAAACAAAATGTATTCTGAACAATTGCTTTATTAACTTTAGGCTCGAAACGATGCCAACACAAGTACAAAAAAAAGTCCATAAAGCAATATATTCAGCTGAATAGCTTACAGACATGACCAGATGCGGAAAAACTTGGCTAAAGCAACCAAGCCCATATTTAGACAAAATCTGTAATCTAATGTAGGGAACCTTATTCGATATTACATTATTTATCTACTACCGAATCAATCTACTAATACAATCAAATATTTCTATGATTAGATCATTTCGGTACACGGATGAATGAGTCTGGAAAAATATTAACTTAGGGTAAAATAACTAAGGAAACGCCAAAAATAGTACCCGGTGATATGAAACATTGAGTTTTAGAAAAATACTGTAATACACTAACATTTTTTGAAATACGACGTGCTGTATTAACTGTAGGTAAAGGTCACAAAGTATAAGAAATAAATGGGTGAGTAATAGATGATTTAACAACGGAACCTATAATTTTATTTAATATAGCGATTAGTTAATATAAGGAACGATTGATATAATTTTAAAATAACTATTTTTTATAAGCATAACATACATTAAATATAACATCGTTTGACATAACAAACATTAAATATAAAATCGTTTGACATACCACTCAAAAGATATAAAACTTATTTGGTCTAATATGATGAAAACCACCACCACCACCTGTTCTAAGATTGATCGATGGAGCCTCGCTTCGCAGGGCTTCTATTTTTGGGTGGTTTAAAAAACAATAATCACTAAGGCTAAGGCTCCGTTCCGCTTCGCTAACGCCTTAGCTTTCTAACCTAACCTATCTGAGTCGGGGTGTTAACCATAATGACGTTTTTTATATATATTAAACGTTGGAACCAATGATTTTCGATTAAATAAACAATATACATATTAAAAGTTAAGTCTAACGTTTAATGTGTGTAAAATTAAGTTTTAGAATAAATAAATGTTATATGTAAATAAATTATATCAACAGTTGGTATATCTCACGTTGATTATATATTATGAACGATAATAAAATGAAATTAGACCAAATGAGTTTATACGATAAGAGACGCACCCGAATTAAATAACGTAACATGATCAAGGTACATTACTTGCAGAATAATAGATGGTCGATGGGACCGAAATGTTCGGTAATGACCGTGTATCAGCCCTGCGTTCAAAAATAACCAGAGTAGGGTAGGGTCGTTACTCTAACCGTTCAAAAATGCGTCGAGTTGCAACCTAGGGTCGTTATTTATAACTCGAGTAGCTACCCTAGAGTTAATCCAACTAACTCTAACTCCGAGCAGGGTAGGTTGGTGTAAGCGGCAGTAATGGCAGTTGCTTGGCATTGAGTTGAACTCTACGTTTGCGTTCAAAAATGGGAGCGTATAGTATCTAACTTCATGACGCCATTAGAGTTAACTCTAACCTCATTTTTGAACGCAGGGCTGAAGATGCATCGTGCAGCGCTGGAAGGCCTCCCACATGGTGGACTAATGTAATGACCCGGTGAAAGTTGCGGCAATCCGATGGATGCGAAGTAGACAGTATAGGTCGACCTATTTCCATAATTGGACGTCTTTCAAATTTTGATGAATGTAATTATACTATGTCCTAGATAAATGTTAATGTCAATGGATAAGTAATAGTTAGGGGTTCTTTTTTTTTAGGTGTTAAAATCATCCAATGCCATTCAACGCTTTTCAGCGGAGCGCGAGGATGTGTTAGACTTTTACTGACTAAAAAACAACTTCTGTTCCTTCTTTTCCTTCGTCCCGTTTCCAGGAGGTTTCACTTTCATATCACGAGGCCTCTACGAGTTGCTGACATCTCCTTGAGGCGCGCGTGGAACAATGTGCGCCATCGACGACTTGCGCTCGGTCCGGACGCTCGGACGGCGAGCAATGGGTAGCTCGCCGTCCGAGCGTCCATCCACAAGCCCGCGCCTACGGTGACCGGTAATCGGGATCGGGATCCCGGCGGCTGGGGCGTGAGGGCCGCTCCCTCGCGTGTGCTCGTGTGCATTACTGCTTCGCAGAAGGAGGCGACCGCCTGCCGCTCCTCCTTGCTCCCGACCATGGCCTGTACCAAGGCCCGGTGCGAGAGGTCGTTGCCGCCAATTGCCCCCACGAGGACACGGCGATGCTCTGCCCAAGCGAGGCACACCTCTACCGTATGCTCCACCTTATGTCCTAGACAAATGTGATTGGATTGAGATAATTACTAAACTTCAGTTAAATAGAAACGAAGGAAAAGTAATAGTTAGGGGTGAAGCAGACTAAAGTAAAAGTTTGGAAAAAGACGTCGTTAACAACCCCGCTGAGCTCATAACTCGAGATTGAAGTTCGTTTGGACAAAAAAAAAATTCTGAAAAGTTTTGTGAACTGGAAAATTATTTTTGACTTCACACTCATAGGTACGACGGATGATGCTATCGATTTAAGGAAGGATGGTTTAAGTTTTAATGAAGAAGCCGATAGTCATGGATAGAAATAATACACTGGTTTAGTAGTAATTAGCAAGTTCACATGATTACAGATAATAGAAGATTATACACGATATATAAAACGAATGAATAGAGCAGTGGTAGCTGAGTGGTAATGGCACCAACTTACGAGTTGTGGGTTCAAACCCAGCCAGGCGCATTACTTTGTGTAATTATTTCATCACCACTGCTCTCAAAATGGTGAAGGAAAACATCGTAAGGAAACCGGCATGTCCTAGAACCAAAAATTCGAAGTCATATGTCATTTACCAACCCGCACCGGGCCCGCGTGGTGGATTATGGCCTATTCCTTCTTCTAGAGAGGAGGCCTGAGTTTCAACAGTGGGAACATTATAAGGCCGACTATGCTATGCTATATAAAACGAACAAATTGGTAGTAAAATCGAAGATGTTACATATGTAGAACCAAATATGTAAGATTTACCTAGTCATATATGTCATCTCTTTTACATTGTACAGCAGATTGAGAGCAGCAGCGAACGAGAGCCACCAGTGGACTGCAACAGGACTGATCTAAATTAAAAAAATAAAGGTAGACAAAAAGACATAGTAAATGAATGATAAATTGGTCTTTATTTAGCTAGAAAAAAAAAAGAACTAATAACAGCTCTTAATTCTTTTAAATTGTACAATAATAGACATTTACAATAAAATATGGATAAGCTGAAACAGTATTTTAAAGACGAAAGCGGTAGTAAAAAAGTGCCACACTTGGCTTGGCTAGCTTCCAAAACATTTTGTATTAAATATCATATTTGTGGTAACGCAATTTAAAAAGGATTTACTTTACAAAAGTAACATACGTCACTCAAAGCCTGGTTTAACGATATTCTCAATATTATTTGCTTTATTAAATAACTGAAAATGAAAGTTGCATCAAAATACCTTACCTTCTTCATTGAGCTAAAATAATGTTAACTAAGCCACGCGAAGTGTATCCAATTTTTATTATCCTAAAAGAAATTCCATTACACGGGTTTTGCACAAGTTATTCCAGAAATATAAAGGAGATATTACATAAATATCCAACAGTAAGAATATTTTTATTCTAAACCCATGAAATACTTCATTTTCTTTTAAAATTGTAGCTATCTTCACAGCGACAGAGAAAGATAACGTTTCTCAGCCATTTAAAATGTTTAATGCGTTACGTGACGTTTTTGTATAACTTTAAAGTGACTTACATAAATTTTATTCTTATGCTAATTATTAATTATAAATTTTAATTATATTATAATTTAGAATATTTCAGCTTCTTGATGTTACGTGATAAAATTACTATAAAGCGTTAGTTTAAATAATTTATGTTCTTTTAACAAAGATTTTATATTCCTTAGTGACGTTTGAAGCCCACCTAAATTTATATGAGGTACGGTATTTTCAGATAGGTACCTACTCATTTTCAATATTTGTCAAAAGAACAAGAATCATTTTATAATTATTATAATACGTTGAAATTATATTAAATATTATAATAAATATATATTGTAAGACAGAATATCAATTAGGGTAAGATGATTCTAATTTAAAATTAGGAACTGAGTAAACCGCGTAGGTTGACAATTAGTGCGATCACCCTAAATTCATATCATGTCTAGGCACTGTTAATATAATGTTATTACTTAAACTATTTTACAAAATAACACTCGTATTATTTTATCTTAACACATTTTAAAATTTTCCTTTAGAATAAATACTGCGAACATGAAAATAAAGAGCAAGAACTGGTTTCACATTTTTCGAGCGTAAAATAACAATGAGCGTCTTTTCAAACAAAACATTAGAAAAAGAATCCTGAAATACATATAATATAGGTAACCAAAAACTTGCTTACTGTATTTTTTTTAAATTCATTTCTAAATTAATATAGAACCATCGTTCAATGGGTGAATTCGTCATGGAAAATCTATTTGTTTATCCATATGTCAGGCATGACATATGAATATATTTTATTATTCGTACCTTATTTTCATCATGTCATAGAAATTGTTGATTTGAATTTAAAAACTTGTAGTTGATGTTGGGAAAAAATTTTAACAAACAAATTTTTCCTAACATCAGCTTTATTTTCTACCACAGCATTATCTTAACTTCTAACATTAGCATCCCTATAATCTGTATCTTGGTAATCCAATCCCGTATAAGCTGGATTCCAATTAGACATGGTACATTGACTAGGCGCTTCACAGCTGCCCACATTATTGCTCTTTTACGTCCAAAGCTAAAGTGTGGACTACTAGTGACAAATTAGATAAACTGATATAAAAGACAAGGCTGTTTATTAACTTTACCCAAAATAAATGTTTTGTTTGTTTTTTACTTGATGTACTTACTTGAAACATATACTTGATATATATACTTGCTTTTGACTCAATTAGTAGTATTTGGTAATACCCATCAGCCAAGTCCACACACACAAGGCCTTTAGGCTACATGACTTAATATTGTGATCTGATCAATATATTTTTACCTTGGTATATTTATTAACAAGTCTATTCATCAAGAGGCGTAAAATCCCGATGAAATATGTATGATTCGGAACAGTCAATTTAAGATTTCACAACACAATCCCAAAAATATCACAATGTCATCTATATATGAAAACATTAGAATGGGTAATAAGATAAAATCTAAAAGCCCAGAAACAATTCATTCCCAAATGGCTCCCCATATCAAAAGCAAAAACATACTCTCAAACTAAATTAACGAAACTTCGGCAACAGCGATACAGAGTATTGGCTTCGCAAAAGTTATCAAAATAGATATTCTATTAAATAAAGAGGCTCACAAGGTAAACTGTACTGAATGTTGAATGAGCTTGCTCTCAAAGTGTGATCACGTAGTCTCAGGTACATTTTAAGCATCCCAATGTGGTTTCAGTTCTGCTTAGGTTTGTTCTACTTAAGAACGATAAAATAAATCTGACTTAATCTATATAAAACCACTTTTCCACTTCACTGATCTGCACTGAGTTTCAAAAATATATTATTGTTGTATTATTGTTTTTTTTGCTATGTGTTGTATCTTTAATGCCTTTGAGATATCCTCTTGGCTCGAATTAAAGCAAATGCTTTACAATATTTACCGGCTTTTCGTTAAATATTGTAAAACTTTTTTGTTCAAAATCTTGCTCCATGTTTCCCTCTGGTATTAATTTATGAACTTATTCTTGATTATCCAACAAAGTTACTGAAAGTTTCTATGTCTTAGCATCTTTTGTATCATTATTACCATTGTTATTTTAATAAATAACTCAACTGGAATATTTAAAGTTGTTTGTAAGTTAGGATTTCAGTTTAATTTTGTTCTTTAGTACGTTTTATCATTATAATAACTTTTAGCTGCAATACTTTTGGTTGTTTGTTTTTGCTTTATGAGTCAAAATGTTCTTATCATTTCATTCAAAAGTTGTAAATCTGTTTTTTTTTTTTTATATTCGGATGACATGGATTTTCTTAGTTTTTGCTTACTGAAGTTCTATGTTGAAATTACCACCAAAAATTAATAAAGTAATATTAAATTTATGTTAAGATACTCAGTAGCAAAATTGTTACACAATCAATGCTGGTGTGACCCTTTTCTTGCTCTTTTATTTCTTGTTATAACCGAACTCATTTCGTTAACAAAGAAAATCTTATAAAACATCAAACAGTACATCGAAACTCCTATTCACCTAAAAACAATACAGTGAATATTATAATTTTGTACATCTATTAGTTACAGCTAGATATAGAAAAGAATTTGATTGTGATTTACTTAATAAAGCGTCAATCGTGAGTGATATTATTCTATTTACATTTACAACTATCTATTGAAAACATAGTTTTAATTCTGCTCTACAATTTTACAACTGTGTGAATTCAAAAAATATAATGGATTATAATTTCTAAAATATTAATCCCTAGAACAAAACAATAAATTGAAAGCTAAGAAAACGTCTAGGGGTCTTGAATAAAAAAAAATCATTTTGATTTTTTTTTTTAATACAGCTGTTAAATTGTATGTAGAATTAAAAAAAAATACTTTAATTTCGTTTTAAGTATTTTTGATAATCCAATTTCTAATTTAATTTCCTCCAAGTCGCAAGTGAATTTATGGAGTATAATGGAAGATCTGAGTTCTATACTATTTTTTTTAAACATAAATATAAAACAAAAATTCCAAGCCAAAGATTAAGACTTTAAAATATCAAACTGAAATAAAATATAAAATTTAAGATAACCTTCAAAACAATGATGGTAAAGAAAATCCAAGAAAGAAATTGATTCTTTCAAACAACCCTTTCGCTTAATTTAATATGGGGGTTTCATGAGTGAGCAAATAAACTTGCTTATTCACTCTCCTCTATCAATACTCCTGAGACTGAGACCTATAACACAACAGCCAGCCAACGCACCCTTAACATAATAAAATACGCATTAAAAAACCTATAAACAAAGTAAATTAGATTTTCACTTGAGTACAGTTTAAAGGATGCGTTGAGCAGTGACAGATTTGGTGCGTTAACTTAATAGCAGTGAGAATTATTTCAATGATTGCTATTAGCATTTATGACTGTCACTGTAACAGTATTGCTCTCGTTTGATATTTATTTAAATGTTGCACAATTCATACATTCTTTTTTCAAAACTAAATTAATGATAAAATATTGAAATATGTACGTTATATTACGTTTGTTTATTGTCAGAAACTTTTCAATTATAGTAACACCTAGGTGTTGATTCACCAATCTTGTTACAATGGTCTAATATTTTTTTTCTAATTTTGAGAATGCCAACACACCAATATAAGTTTTCTAAGACGATCTTCTATTTTATTTTCGGGTCTTCTATAAATACATTATAAGCAAAAGGACCTTCGATTTTTATTGTTTTGTAGTCCACTACATCTGGGACTGATAGCTCCTTTGGGGACAATGCTTTCGAAATCTTAAATCCTGAACCTTGCTATTTTATATAGTTTCTTTGTTTTCCAATGACACTTTATTCTTGGTGCGGTTATTTTATTTCAGATTTTTATGATATTGCTTTTGTTATAGATATTTTTATCAAACTAGTTATATTATAATCTTTATTATTTCTTTGTCTTGAATATGGTTATTTAATCACAATATACTAATATCGCAAAAAAATAAATTGGTGTCATTTTTCTGAATGGTTAGCTTTCTAAAGGTTACTGATAGATTTTTTTTTTGTTTTAAGTCCTCCTATATATCCATCCATTCTATATAGTAAATGAAATAATGTCTCCGAAACTGTTAAAAAAAATTAAAGAGTTTGTTTAAAAGTTTCCATAATAGCATTCGGTGTAACCGCTTTAGTACGGATTGTTTTTTATAAATAGTGCTTCTCTATTTTTGTTGTCGTCCTAATGCGCTGCGGTCTGGGGACTATTTTGCATGTTTATAGCATATAAACCGACATCCATACGTACACTGATTTCTTTTACAACGTTCTGGTGGAACTTCTGCTTTTTATTATAACATTATATGTAATTCAGGGTCTATCTGTATCGGCAAATATTTTTACATAGTCTACTGATATTTGTTCTATTTTTTTTTCTATTTCTTGCGATTGCAAATGCACACTGTTTAAATTTTGAATATTTATCTTTTAATCAATTTTGCCACTATAATATGTATTTTGATTTGAGTTTCTAAACATTTCCATTCGGGTCCCAGATGTTGATGATTTAACTTCTATAAGTTTTATATTTAGGTTATTATTGTTTTTGTAGATAGTTGAAGAAATGTGGGAATTTGATTTTTCTGTGTTGTTGAAATAACATAAAACAATTCTTAGATTGTTAAAAAATGTCAAAGATTACAGAAAAAGATTTTCAGTTAACTAAGGCTATACTAAGGTTAAGACGATTAATCAAGTCAAAGATAAATCAGAAATTTATTAGGTGCCGTTACTGTAGTAATCCCAATCTAATAACCTCATTACACTCATTGTAATTCCATGATTACTAAATTATAGAAAGATGAAAAAGCAATATCTAACCTACTTACAATGAACACAATGCCTAATATTATTTGATTGATCCATTTATTTATTAATCAGATCTTTGTGATGAATCGTCTCGCACCAATAAATAATAGTTGCACTGAAACTATAAGTAAGTATAACATAGCATTAACAACATATAACATATCATTTTTTTCTGAATCAATGAAAAAACAAATTTGAATCAATCAATCGGTCGTAATATTGGTCTTACAGGTGCTTATTGGAGCGGTCAGCGGTCAGCGCGCAGCCAACGCGGTGATCAACACTGCTATAACCGATAATATTGTTAAAGGCTTCTTTGCGTACGAGCTGTTGCATTCATCTGAGTCGCAGCAGAAGGTTCTTGCACCCCACCATTCTGGAAAAAAATAAGAATTTTTAATATAACATAGCTAGTCACACCATGACTATTATAACAGTCCTACTGGTCGAGTTCTGGTCATAGTGTCCCTCTATAATTAAATCAACTTAGACGAGCCATCTACGGGTTTCTTTCTTTCGGTGGGACATCCTTCGCTCTTGGGCGGAGCTTGAAATAATATTAGACTTTTACGGACTAAAAACCCACTCCTGTTCCTTCTTTGCCTTAGTTCCAGGGCCCCGGGGTTCTTTTTCGCATCACCCATGGCCTCAGTAGGCTTCGACCCTGCTGGGCTCCTACGGTTTTACTGACATCTCCTGAAGGCGCGCGTGGAACACTACGCGCCGTCGACAACTTGGGCTGGGTCCGGACGGTTACCGGACGGTCGGACGGCGAGCAATGGGTAGCTCACCGTCCGACCGTCCAAGCCAGCGCCTGTGGTGGCTGGAAATCGGGATCGGGATCCCGGTAGTTGGGGCGTGAGGGCCGTTCTCTCGCGCGTGCCGCCGCCTTCTTTGCTAGCATTATTGCTTCGCAGAAGGAGGTGACAACTTGCCACTCCTCACTTCAGACCATGGCCTGTACCAAGGCCCGGCACAAGAGATCACAGCCGCCGATCGCCCCAACGAGGACCCGGCAATGCTCTGCCCAGGCGGGGCACACCTCTATCGTATGCTCCACCATGTCCTCCGGGCGGTCTGCACAATCGTGGCATCCAAGCGTTCCTTCCGCGCAAATCCGGTGCAGGAACCTCCCGAACATGGCGTTCTTACCTCGGAAGGTAAGGATGCCATGTTGTCTTTCCAGCCACTCTTCAAAGAGGAGACTTACCGCCATAATTGTGGCATGTCGAAGCCATCTACGGGTAAGATATTAAAGTGCACAAATGTGTGGAAACACATGTCCACTCTAGATTTCATTACTCTCATAGCAATCTGAAACGTCTAAATTCTTGAAAGGTAAGGTGCAGGAATGGCCTAACGTGCTTTCAGAGGCACGGGAACTTTGATATACAGTCGACTCCTAAAATGTTACGTATTATCGAATGTTCGAAACATCAAATGGTACGAAATTTTTGAAAGAATATTTGTGAAAGAGTAACATTAACAGAAACAACTAAACAAACCAATTCGTGCGGAAGTGTGTGTCAAACTAATCATTACAAAAACAAAGGCTCGTGTACGATGATACGAGTTTGAACTTGTCTCATAATGTATTTAAATACCTCTGCAAATTCTAAAATCTTTCTCTCTCTTTCTCTCTGCAACTTTGGATTGTCAAGTGTTTGACGCCGATGAGTTCGAATTAACGCGTCATTTTGTTACGTAACGATGATTTTTTCGGTCGAATGACTAAGTGCATAAAAATTTATTGATTTAGTTCGAAATATAAATAGATTTTCTAGGGAACTCGTGATAACATTGAATTACAGAGAGATTTGAATTAATGAGAGTCGACTGCACATACAACCAGAGAAAGTGTGTAAACTAAGTTCAAAATAATTACTTTGAGAATTGGATTTTTGAACATTGGGTACCTATTGGCAAACAACAGAAAGTTATAATATTAAAGTCATATCCTTTTTATTTTCATGCAATCGGGCTGATATACGGAATTATGAATGGTTTCAAATGCCCGAGTCGAATGATTGATTCATAAAACAAAAACTGATTGATTGATTCAGAATCAATTGTTCTTCTTTCTATTCGCGAGTTCGCTTTCCCTTTGTCAATATTGTGATTGACGTACGATTTACAAATAACTCATTCATGATTAATATGATTTTAATAAAGTAGGTAAACATTCATAATAGCCTATCCGGGGTTCAGCTGTCAGAATCAGAATTAATTACTTTTGGTATGACACGGGGCATTCGAAAGACTGGGCATTGGCACTTATTTACAAATACATAAAGGATATCTGTAGATTCACACCTGGACAAATTATCAATGTAACTTATTATACTTTTTTACATTTGTAAAAGAGTTATGAGCATACATGTGGATGGATGAAGAGGGAGAGAGAGGCCAAAGAAAAGGCAGATAGATTGGGTTAAGAGTGATATGAAAGAAAAGGAAGTTAGTGAAAGCATGACGAGTGACAGGGCAGAATTGAAGAAAAATACGTGTTGAGCCAACCCCAAGTAACATGGGACAAGGGGAGGAAGTTGATTGACATTCGTAAAAGTTTATTTAACACATTACTGAACTTTTTAACTGGCGTCAAATAGGATAAAGTTATAGATTCGGAAGTTTTTTATTTATTTATGTAGGTGTACAGATAGAAGTGCTGCTTTTTTATGTATGTTTAGGTATAACTCCGTCCTATACACAGAGATTAGCAAATTTTTTTTTATGTTCAAAACGGTTTTATTCCGAAATGTTCCATTTAAATTTCATATAGATCTGATGATGAGTTTCGGAGACAGACTCGGAACGGAATTCTTCAAAAAATGATAGCAAATCAATTGCGATTGTTGCTACCTCATAAATTTGTGTATTTACGCAATCACTCAATATAACACGCCTGTACACTCGAAAAGGTTACGCAGATGTGTTCAGTATATCCCATGATATAATTATCATACATTTTCAATCAAAGTTATAACTGTTGAATCATTATCATCATTATCATTTCAGCCGAAAAATGTCCACTGTTGTTGGTCCTGTGCGTCTTACATTCATCACCAGGTCATCGGTCCACCTTGTAGGAGAAGACCTTCCAAATTTATTAGAAAGTATACTAAAACCATGAAGATACTAAATAAGATTCAGGAGAGTATGTTGAAATTATAGGTATGCAGGAGAACCAAGATTACCGCTGACATAGTCCAGAGAATCCCAAACATAAGAGGCAGTGGGCTAGGAACATTGCTCGCAGAGCATATGGTCCATGGGGCCAAATTGTACTGGAGTGGCTAGCGTGTACAGGAAGACACAACGTTGGAAAGCTTCCCATAATGTGAACCAATCAAACCATCATCGATCCACCTTCCAGTACTCGGTCGCAACTCCAGAACCTGCAATCGATGTGATATGTGTATTTGGTACACTTAAACGTACAGAAATCTGTACGTTTAAGTGTCTAGGCTAATATACGAGTATATTGCATTTACGTTTACACAACCTAAAATTGCCGTCAACCGCACAGTATTAACATAATTATCATGCGACAGTAAGTAAAATCAATAACCTGCAGTTTGTATTATGGACGTGTCACAAACCTCGTATTAGTTTCTAGTTTATTACTTTTCCGGGTATGATACTACGAGTATATTGCAACTAGTTAGTTGCATGAGGCAATGTAAAATAGGCAGGATCGCGTGTTTTGTCGTTGTTGATTGTCTAGGTGAATGTTATAAATAATTTTAGCTTTGATAGTCACGCTATATCATACTACCTACCATACATATTAAAAAAAGTTGACACCGTAAAAAATCTGGGCAAGTACGAGTCGGACTCGCACGCTGAGGGTTCCGTACAAACTTACCTATGTAAATAGTTCAATTCCCAAATGGAGTCTCGAAGATTTTTCCGAATCACAAAAAAATATTTTTGTGACGTAATAACAAATTTACTGTTTTCAAATTTATTCCTATATCTGTGCTATAAGAATTTTTTTTTTTTTTTTAATCACAGCTTCAAGGGACCGCAGACCTGAGTATATGATTTTAATTTCAAATCGTTACCTCTACGCAATTCTGAGATAAAGGGTCTTGAAGACGCTGAACGCGTGCCAGAGGGTCATGGCCATACGGATGGTGCGGGGATACCGGACGATTTCCCGCGAAGCGGCGAGCCTCCTTGCTGGCCAGCAACCATGGGATCTGGAAGCAACAGGCCTTGCACACATGCACGATCTGCGCATGGAGATGCAACGCCGGGGCGAAACTCCACTGCCGCGACAAGTCGCGGCATGGCGGGCAGAGTTCCGGCGGGGTCTCATGGTGGAATGGCGACAGCGACTATCGCAACCCAGTGCTGGGCACGCCATAATCATGGCGGTACTTCCCCTCTTTGAGGAGTGGCTGGAAAGGCAACACGGCGTCCTTACCTTCCGCATGACGCAGGTCCTCACCGGACATGGTAAGTTCGGGAGGTTCCTGCACCGGATCCGTGCGGAAGAAACGCCCGGGTGTCACCATTGCGTAGACCGCCCGGAGGACACGGTGGAACACACAGTAGAGGTGTGCCCCCCTTGGGCAGAGCAACGCCGTGTCCTCTTGGGGGCAATCGGCGGCGGCGATCTCTCGCGTCGGGCCTTGGTACAGGCCATGGTCCGGAGCGAGGAGGAGTGGCAGGCGGTCGCCTCCTTCTGCGAAGCAGTAATGCTAGCAAAGGAGGCGGCCGATCGCGTGAGGCAACGGTCCTCACGCCCCAACCGCCGCCGGGACTCCGATCCCGATTTCCGGCCACCGTAGGCGCGGGCTTGCAGACGCCGAGCAATGGGTGGCTCGCCGTCTGACCGTCCGGTAACCGTCCGGACCGAGCCCAAGTCGTCAACGGCGCGTTCTGTTCCACGCGCGCCTCAAGGAGATGTCAGCAACTGTAGGGGCCCAGCAGGGTCGAAGCCTACTTGGGCCAAGGGTCTGATTCTGAAAGGAAGACTCGGCCCCGGTACGTAAGGCAACGAAGGAACAGGAGTGGGTTTTTAGTCAGTAAAAGTCTGACACTATCTCCCGCCCCGCCCAAGAGCGGGGGATGTCATAAGATGATTTTCCCACCGGAAAAAAAAAAAAAAAAAAAAAAAGGGTCTTGAAGACAGACAGACAGACAGACGAACAACAAAGTGGGGATCACTTTGTTGTTCGTCCGCCTGTCTAAAAATAAAGGTTCCATTTTCATTTTGAGGTGAAGAACTCTAAAAACCTATAGATACTATATAAATGAACTCAGGTTAAAAATATTGGAAACAACAAGTTCTTCATAATCAATTTTTGGTTATAAAACTACGACATCCATCTACACATGGCCAAAAAGTTCTTTACTACATACAAAATGTACCAAAAAAATTCCATGTGGAACTAAGTTTTAATCTTACATAGTGAAGCATAATCAAAAATAAAGGAAATTTCCATTTGTTTTCATTTCAAATGATGTCAGGACAAATACTTATCTCCAAAAAACATTTTTCGCTCTGCGCGAACAACACAGAACATAATGAAGATTTTCATGACGCCATAAATTTTCTCGGGAAAATACACATCTAATACATAGACTGAAGACTTTTTCTTATTTTACAGATTATGTAGATATCTTTAATTCATTAAACCCCAAGCTAACGCCGCGGTGGATTTTAATCAGCAAAAGTTGAACACTCCCTCGTGCTCTACTCGGATGAGGATTTATTGAATGATTACCCATAAAAACTAAAGGGTTTTTGAAATAAAAAAATGATTTAATATATAGCTTTATTAAGGGTAGTTAATATTATGTTAAGTACTGTGACTAATTAGTTAAAACAGTGGTTCACTCCTGTAACCTCTGAAAAGAAGTAAGTGTAAATAAAATTAAAAGTACCAAACTTTTTTTTAAAACAAGCTTTAATTAAATGCCCTAACAAGAATAAAATAAAATTTTCTTTTATTCATTAAAAACCTCAAGCAAACGCCGGCGTTCGCTCTCTCATTGTATTTTTATTGTGTCTCTAATTACGGTATTCGAAAGGTTAAATTTTGTTGATTTATTAGGTACAAAAAAATATATAAATCTTTCCTCTTATTCACTGGTATTTATTTTTCAGTTGATATTTCACGCAGCACTCGTTCAATAATGTATTGTCTGCTATGAAAACAATATGGACTAATTAATACACGAACCACTATGTAATTACTGAAACCACTAAATAATAGTGTTTACTTAAAACCGAATAAATAAATGAACAAATTTTCAGTGTGATCCCATTATAAATAAGTACAGAATGGATACCGATACGGGGAAGCGTAATTTTGTTTGCTCATTGAAATAGGTCTTTGGTAATGTTGGTTGGCTGTGTTGAAACGAAATGAACTAGTCTCGATTATTAGCATCCAATAGTTTATTTGCTTTAAAAAATACTGATTTAATCGTTTTCAATCAGATCATAGTAAACTATAAAAAAAAAAAACAATATGTTTTTATTTCACATAGGCCTACAGGGGCACTTATAAAACGTCAAAAGCTAGAAAGAAGAACCGGCAAGAAACTCCATGGTTACTCTTTTAAAAACTTGTTGATCTCACAATATTTCCATATTACAATATTAATAGATATGTAAGGTGTAGATCAGCCGATATTGTACCCAAAAGTACAATAAAAATAATCATAATAAAAAAGTGAGCCGTAATAGAAAGTAATCTAAGAATTCGCGGAGTCTACAGTGTTCTCACATTCACATTATAAAAAAGAGGCAAAATAATAATAAAAAAAAACAAAAAAAAACAAATAACTTGTAATCATATTACTATCAATAAACGAGATGTTAACGAAAATAAATCACTAATGTTATTAGAAACCCGTGTTCACATTAATCTGGCGAATTAAAAATGAATATCTGTTTTATTACTCAATGGTAATAATAGATTAAAAAAAATACTGTATACAATGTATGTATAAAAAAATACTCTTTCAATTGTATGCAACCAGAGAGTGATCTCGTTTTAGATACTGTATTCGCAACAAACCAGAACACAAAAGTGATAAAGGTGCCTCACGTATCAATGTAACAAACAGACACACAAGTTTCATGTAAAAGCGGTGTCACACAGACTGCTCGTCACAAATTAAAGGCATGCAAACATGTTAGACAAACACGAATCGCGGGCGGGAATAAGTGACGAAACGAACAAGACGTGACATGTTTAGGAAGTTGTAAATAACCACGACACAGGGGAGGGTAGTAGGTCAATTCTATTTCTTTCTCATAACAAAAACTTTTCGGCCTTCGACGCCAACCAAACAATCGTAAGTGGGGCTGGTTTATTAGAAGCCTATTCACTCTAACGTTGAAGACACCTAAATTATTATCGGAAGGGAAGACCACAGCAGGCAACTTGTTCCAGTTCTTCGATTTACGCGGTATAAACGACGAGGCGAAAGGCTTAGTCTTCACCATAGAGGCGTTGACAATGTAACTTTTCTCTCGTTTAAATGTGAATCTAGCGGTGGTTAAGCGTTATCGGATTTGCCTAATGTGAAAACGACTATTAGCTGCAGTGCTGCGTCTGGCGTGTTTCAATCACGCACGAAACCAATATTTGTATGGCCTTTTTTTAGGTGGGAAAGTCATTTAATGACGTCCCTTGCTCTTGGGTGGAGCGCGAGGGCGTCATACTTGTTCTCTCCTGTTCCTTCTTTGACATTGTGTCAGGGCCCCAGGGATCTCTTTCGCATCACTCGTGGCCAGTAGGCTTCGACCCTGCTGGGCCCCTACGGTTGCTGACATCTCCTTGAGGCACGCGTGGAACACTGCGCGCCGTCGACGGCTTGGGCTCGGTCCGGACGGTTACCAGACGGTCGGGTGGCGAGCAACCCATTGCTCGCCGTCCACAAGCCCGCGCCTACGATGAATATTTGTATGGCCTACAGATAGTTGTTTCCGGTCTGGGTGATTGTGAGTATAAGTCAAAATTTTTGTACACAATAACGATACAGAGGTATCTAATTTCCAGAAAGAACAAAGAAAGATGGTCGTAAAGTCATTATTGAAGTCAAAAATGCTGTAAGTATTCTTTAAACATACAATGATGTCTACGTCAACGGACACTGTTCGAGACAATTACGTCATAGTTGACTATACAAATGAAACATTCACTAGATACTTTATTAAAACTGGGTTTCGGTGCTCATTGCACAGACACTACGGCTACTGGCACGACGTCTCTATATATTGTGATCATGACGAAGATTGTGTTTAGAAAGAAAGTAAGTGATGAACGAGCACAAATCGATTTTTTTTTACTGGGCTGCATTTAACATCGTGAAGTTTTCTGTTTTCAAAAATAATACGAAAATCAAATGGAAATGAGCCTTCTGGCTTCAACCTACATATCTCATCCAACAATTTTATCGCATGCAATTTTATGCGGTAAATTTTCTCAGTGAAGACCAAGATACTTTTATTTTTAGGGTGAAATTTGAAATTTTTACCCTTAAAGTTAATTTCTCGTCATGTTTTACTACTTGCATCCATTCCAGTCTCTTCTACAATTTACATTTCCTTCATTTGGCTTTTACAGCTTGGGAATGGTGATGAATATATTATGCACTGAGCAATTCAAAAAAAAGAGATGGAATTGTTTCACTATTCCTTTTGCAGTTGAAAAAAGGGTTTTATTTTTGTTTTTGTTTCAAAAATACTCGAATTTAAAGTAAATTAGTATTGTATGCATAATGGATGCAAATTTCAGTAGTGTTTCTGACACTGAGTGGAGTAATTTGGTTACTAACGCCTTAATATTATTCAGACAGAACGTTTATTTATTTATTTTATTTTACAGAGGGCTTAAAGACTAATATAATCAAATGATTTATTTTATATACCAGAGAACAATATTAGTATGAAAAAAGAACGTACATCCAAGTCAAATACTAATTATTAGTTACGAGAGAAGTTAATTATTATTGAAAAAAGACTGCCATTTGATATTAATGGTGCAGAACAAGTCGATATTAAAGGTTCCTAGGGAGTCTATTAAAATCATGTGCACTCCTTATTGAAAAATATTCCTTTTATAATTGAGTGACTTCAATGCATGATAGAATCAGGAATGAGGATATCCGCAGGAGAACCAAGGTCACCGACATTACACGAAGAATCGCCAAACTTAAGTGGCAATGGGCAGGGCACATTGCTCGCAGAACGGATGGCCGTTGGGGCCGAAAGGTTCTGGAATGGCGACCACGTACCGGAAGACGTAGCGTTGGAAGGCTTCCTAGACAAGGTGGACCGATGACCTGGTAACGGTTGCGGGAGTTCGATGGATGCAAGACGCACAGGACCGTTCATTGTGGTGGCACTTGGGGGAGGCTTATGTCGAGCAGAGGACGTCTTTCAGCGGAAATGATGATGATGATCATATATGTGAAAGGTACAAGATCACTTGAGTCAAATAAGTTTTTGTGTCTTTTTTTTAGGTGGGAAAACCATTTAATGACAGATCCTGCTCTATGAATTCTCATAGAAAGACAATCTTATAAATTCTTGTATGACTACTGGGGTGTGAGTATAATATCCCACCTACGGGCCAATCTCGATACAAGATGTTTAACCTAGCCAGTTCCATCATCGGACCACAATGCGCCGTCGACCCGGGCTTGCAGGTCTTTGCCAGACGACCAGACAGTATACTCCAGCTACCTGGGGATATCTCTGGCGGCGGGCAGGGTCTCCACTTCACAGTTTCAGCCACCTTCTTTGCTTGCATTATTGCTTAGCTCAAAGAGGTGACTACCTCCCATTCTCTCTCACTCCGTACTAACGTCTAAATTAGGACAGGACTCAAGAGGTCCCTGCCGCCGATCGCGTCTACAAAACACGGCGGTGCTCCGCCCACGTGGGGCACACCTCCACCGTAAGACTTTACGTGACCCCCACAATCCTAAGACCACCCATACAGTTATTCTTCAATAGTCATACATCATCCAGTATCGTCAAAATCACATAAAACTGGCACAATACACTACTGGTAGTTAACGATAAAACAAAGTGTACGTTTAACAGCCATTTGTAGACCTTTATGGTAATAGGAAATGTCGGAATCGCGGTTTTATTTAGAGCCAATGAAAGCCAACGTTTCTTTATGCAATTTGTTACCGTGGAAGTCTGAATCGCGGTACGATGTTACATTTTCCGGGAATCTTGGGATCAGTGTGGTCGCGGTAAACGTTTAGACTTTTAGACGTTTGTTTTGGTTTTACATTGTGCAACTGTGTGTCGGGCTTTGGTAGTCATGATGGCCCAGTGGTTAAGGCCAATGCGAATCGTTCAATTTATATCTACTAAGTTTACAATACTGACACCCCGTACCTTGGAAAGCACGTTAAACCGTTGGGTTCTTATTCGTAGATCGAAAATCGTTACAGACGCTAGTAAGTCTGACCCACAGTCTCATCATCATTTCAGCCGAAAGAAGTCCATTGTTGGACACAGACCTTCCCCAGGTGTCGCCACAATGAACGGTCCTGTGCGACTCGCCTCCATCGGATTCCCGCAACCCTTACCAGGTCATCGGTCCACCTTGTATTATTTTCTTTGGACTGACCGACATTTGACTATTCAAAAGTGACTGTAAATGGTCTATTTGAAATAAATGCTTTTGATTTTATTTAATTTGACTTCGTCACACTCACGTCACATTCACAAATGGCTAAACGGCTTTGACTGTGGTACACGAGTAGACTATGTCCTGGAATAGCATATAGGATATTTTTATACAGAGAGTATATTTCCTTGGGGCAATTTTTTACTCGCACGCGAGCGAAGCCACTGGCAGCAGATAGTAAATAAATAAATATAAAATCTGAAATCACAAACATGTCTTGCGTAATTGGGTACTTGACTCAATTTTTAGGTATCCTTACCTCAAAAGGAAAAACGGAACCCTAATAGGATCACTTTGATGTCGGTCTGTCTGTCTATCTGTCAAGGCGTAGAGGTATAGAGTTGAAATTAAAACCATATATTCAAGTCTGCGGTCCCTTGAAGCTGTGAAAAAATCAAACTTGTAAGTTGACGAAAAAAAGATACGTCCGTTTATGTCGCAAAAAAACATATATTTCAACTTAAGGGAATTAAAATTCATAGAGTACTTCCTGTTGGCTCAGAATCTTGAAATTTGGCATAAAGCAAGGTCTTATAGTACAGGTGTAGGAATAAATCTGAAAATAGTATATTTTTGTTACATCACAAAAAAAAAACTTTTTTTGCGTTCCGAAAAAATCTTCGAGAGATTCGAAAATTTAACTATTTACAAAGGATAGTTTGTACGAAACCCCCAGGATGCGAGTTCTACTCTCACTTGCCCAGTTTTTTTATTGTTTGTATCAAAAAGTAACTTTACCAAAAACGGCAAATAGAAAGTTATCAAATTCATTCAATATTAATCAAGTTAGAAACCTTTCAAATCTGGTGGAAAGGGAAACTGTCAAATTACAGTATAAAGGATGCACATACTGAATATAACATAGCCGTTACTACGTTACGTATGCCCAAAAGAGATAGCGAGATATTCCCACCACACCACTTCATTTAATAACCAATTTCGATGTTATTTTCATTTGTTGTTTAGGATAAATTATTGTAAAAAAAAATAAGCACAGTCAATTATCCAATAGCAGTGATTAATGTTCGTGCCTACCATATATGAAAAGCTATATGAAACCTTTGCCTTGCAGTAACATAGTTAAAAGCTGGAATGGTAATATGTACCAGTAAATTCAACAAACTGACAGTATTCATGCTTTTGTGGTAACTATTGGACGGACAAATACTAATAGCATGGTCTCTACCAATCTGTATATAATAAAAGGCAAAATCCTGACTCACTCAATTTTTCTTTTATAATGTACACAAAGAATAAGAATGAATTTTCAAAATTCGGGACGAGGCTAAGTAAACTATTCATTCTTGACTTAAAGATCCCTAGGTTGTAGCTGTCAGGAAACACAGACTCCGGCAAGGAATTCCACTCCTTAGCTGTATGCACAATGATTGTGTTCCCAAAACGTTTTGTGCGTATAGGTGGGATGTCCACCATGTACCGGTGACGCATCGCAGTACGCCTGGTGGTATGATGATGCACCGGGCTTGGCGCAATTAGGTTATGCAATTCCGACGCAAACTCTCCGAAATGCAAGTGGCTCAAACTTTGAAGCCTCGACTCGGCGAGTGCATCATTGTCAATTATCCTAGGCTCGCCTTTTAATTGCCGGTCGGCCTCTCAATCCACAGTTTGTATGAAGAAAACTGCTTCATACGGGCAAAGCCGCTGCAGAATCTAGCAGAATCATAAATTACCTTAACGTTGCAAGTAGCAGAGACCTGCTACTTGCAACTGAATAGCATAATAGCATAATTAGCCTTTTTAATGTTCCCACTGCTGGGACTCAGGCCTCCTCTCTCTAGGAGAGGGAATGAGCCATAATCCAACACGCTGGCCCAATTCGAATTTTTGGTTCTAGTACGTGCCGGTTTCCTCACGAGGTTTTCCTTCACCGTTTTGAGAGCAGTGGTGATGAAATAAATTGCACAAAGTAATGCGCTTGGCTGGGTTTGAAGCCCCGACTCGTAAGTCGGAGCTGTTACCACTCGGCCACCACTGCTCTCCTTGCAACTGAAGCCTCGCGCTAATTTGAGGTCACAACAGACGTTCACAGTGCGCACGTATTTAGTAAGTTCTTGCTTTGTGCCACAAAACTAAAAGTTAAGGTTATGTTCTGTGCTGAGTGGCAATTTGAGGCTGCCATCTGTTCATGTTTTAGTGTTAGCTGTGACGTTGGATGGTGTGTTGCGATATATAGTTCATGTGTTTAGTTTTCTTTTGGCTTAGCACGGTTCGTTCATTTAGCCAGTGTTAAGTTTTGAAAATATCTAGTTTTGATATAATTATATTATTAGTTATTAGAGAGCACATGTGTGACTATTTTTGCAGTATTATTATAAGTAAATAAAATTGATGTGTCTGTTTGTAATATTATTTTTTTTACTAAATGCATACGAAATTATATTCGATACCTGTAAAAAGATGTGTTTTTAATGTTTTAATCATAAACATAATCATTTATTTTGTTTGCAAAACATAGGTATTACAGAGAGTGGTATAGAAGTACAGTAGGCTATTTTGCCAAATATTGGCATACTAACATAAATCAAATTTCAGCATGCATAGTAACAAATATTTAAATTTATGATATAATGCCAAACAATTAAATAGTAATGTCACCAAAAAAAATCGAATTAGAATGTAAATAAAAAAAAAAATTAAAATGTCACAAAATGAGATGGAATGTCAAAAAAATTATATACAATGTCCATCAAAATTAATAGAACGTTAAAAAATTAAGCAAAATGACAAAAAAAAAAAAATAGCTGTCATCTAATCTAGGCTATCTGTCTATCAGTCTGTCTGTTTGTCACAGCTAATGTCCAAAACGGCAGGATTGATTTTGACGGCATTGACAGATAGCTGATGGTGATCACAAGGAGTAATTTAGGCTACTTTTATTTCAGAAAAGGAACCACGGATTCGGACAAAAAAATCATCTAGAAATTGTGACGAAATGGAATTGTACTGTTTCACGAGTCTGACGATGACACGGGCGAAGTGCTGAGAATTTTATAGTAGTACTAATACTACTATAAAATTCTCAGCACTTTTACCAAAATTGCACCTGTTTTAATGATTCGACTTATTTTATAGACGTAGATAGCTAAGTTGCTATTTTAGAATAAATAATATTTTACATTACCTATTATCGTGTCGTGCATACAGAAACTATGTTACTTGATTGCTATATAGCCAGCTGGTTTCCATAATATTTGTAGCAAATAATCCTAATAAGTCTTCATCGTTTCAAAGAACCCGTGTTTTTATACCCGTGTTGCATATTTAACATGCATGCATACACATGCATATTTAATTATTGCATATTAAATATGCATGTGTATGCATGCATGTTTCACTTAGTTTTTTCAACATCTACGAATATTAACAAGTCGTAAGGGTTTCCCAAGCCTTATTTATGACCTCCTAGGAGAAAAACGCTTCAAACGAAACTCGCGAATTGTGGACAAAGAGATATTCTATTCCTTCAAACTCCATCTCCCCGACAGAACATCTGACATCTGGATACGAACTGCAGTGATTAATCTAAAAATCTCTGAATCAATTATGGGCTCAGGTTGGCCACTGCAGAAACAATCTGGCCAAAATAATAAAGGTAAGGTAAGGTAATAATAATAATAAATTTATTTGATCCAAAAACATCCAATTAACTTGGGTTATAGGTAATATAGTAAATATAAACTGTGGACAGAATCTTTTGTACAAAATTGTTGTATATTTTGAGGTACTTGACCCATCACAAACACAGTGCCTGTGTAGAGTTCGTTCACAGGATATGCGTTACCTCCTTTCTTGATTGGCATACATAACCACCTGCACCTTCTACGACATAAACGAGACCAACGACAAAGTTGTCCAGGTGACTAAATATTGGTCGGACAAAATTGTAGTCAAATCGACACGAAATAAGAAATGCCCACCCTTACAATAAAAATCGATAAATGCACAACAATTTGGTTACCCACGACTACACGTGTACGCAAAAATAAATTCCAAATGCAAAATATTTTTCATTAAGTGTTCACTTTTTGAATTCCACCAATCCCTGCGGAGAATGAAAATGCAATTCCTTTTCATGTTAGGGCCTGTGCACACTTGAGATAAGAATGTCTTTCACAGACTTGTCTACGACGTTGCAGAAACGCAAGAATGTGATACATTCAGAGGTGTAGAGTGGACTAATATAGACATGGGCGAAGGCGCATCAACGAGGCCTTTTTAGGGTTCCGTAGTCAACTAGGAACCCTTATAGTTTCACCAAGTCTGTCTTTCCGTCCGTCCCCGGATAATCTCAGTGACCGTTAGTACAAGAAAGCTGAAATTGAACAGAAAACAGTTCAAGTCTCGAATTGAGTTACGAAGATTTTCCGAATCGCAAAAAAGTTATTTTTGTGACGTAACTACAAATTTGTGTGTGTGATGTGACCTCGCTTCATGCCTAATTTCAAGATTCTAAGTCAATGGGAAGTACCTTATAAATTTTGATTTCCTTAAAAGTGACGATTTTTTTTTGTTTCTTAACTCACAGGTTTTTAAATTCATATAAACCAGTGCTTGACTGTGATCCCACCTGATGGTAATTTTTTCAAAGCTTCAAGGGACCACCAACTTGAGTATATAATTTAAATTTCAATTCGATACTTACACGCGTTACCGAGATAAAAGTCTTGACAGACAGACAGCAAACTGATCCTATAAGGGTTCCGTTTGTTCCTTTTGAGGTACGGAACCCTAAAAAGGTAATTTTTTATCATACAATCATCAAGATTTATTCAAGTTTAAAAATTTACAAATTTTGATAAACTCGTCATAAATCTTGATTGCATCACTGGCGTATTTGTGTGTGCGTGCAGAGATATCAATACCAATGCGCTACCAATGTAGTGTGCCGGTATCCATATTATTTGCTTATAATTAGGATAACTGATTTCTTTAAAAAAATCACTATCTAAGTGCATTTCAGTGCTTTTGAGTGAGAGATAGTCGCAACAGTATCCTGAGAATTGTAACGGAAAATTATTTATATAGCTCTCGATCGATTGTAAAATTTCTTGTGCAAAGTGTAATTGGCAGTAACACTAGATAACAAATTATTTATTAAGTTAACACTGTATGGATATTTAAGTATCCGAAATAAAAATATAAAGCAAATAATAATAAGCATCAAGCAATAATAATATAAGCATTACCTTTGTACCTATTTTCTCTCTTTCCTTCTTCTTTTCTTTTATTATAATATATGTATACATGCATCTAAAATATTATAAAGAGGTATATAGTTTGGTTTTTGTTTATAGGAGGTAGTCTCTAAAAGTACAGCCCCCATAGCTAAGTTACAACAGTTTCGTTTCTCTTTTCGTTGATCGCCTCGAGTCGGCGCTCTTTCGTTGAACGCCTCCTATTCCTTTGTTTTGACCAGAACAAAGCAATCGGAGGCGTGGCCTACTCTAGGCGATCGATGAAAAGAGAATCAAAACGAAACGGTTGTAACTTGGCAAGGGGGGCTGGTCTGATTGCGAAATTTTTTTCACTGATAGAAAGCTGCTTTATTCCTGAGTGACATAGGTTATATTTTATGTATGCGTGTGAAGCCGCAGACAAAAGCTAGCAGTTTTAATTTTCTGATTAGGATACAAGGGTGTGCATTATACCAGTGATATATTGTATACCTATAGTATCTTAGAACCTGATTTCTCAATATTGCCAGTCATGCATTAAAATGAAGCAACACACGGCGAAGATAATACATATTTTATGTGCCCTCAACATAAGATACTGAGCTAATGAAGGTTTATGTTAATATAATACTAGCTGTTACCTGTCTGTTGTTGTTGTGTTGGCTTCACACGCGTGAAAGGAGAAAGTTGTTTCAAGGGAACATACGTAGGGGATAAAAAATGTCCTATGTGCAATTCCTATGTCCAAATTACACCATGCCGTAGCCATGTGCTAAATTTCATTTAAATAAAAAAAAAAACAAATCCATAATCGCAGTCAATCACTCATCATCAATACATCATTTCAAGACTGGCTTGTTGGTCTAGTGGTTAGTGACCCTGATTGCTGTACTAGAAGTCGTGGATTCGATTCCCACCCAGAACAAATGTTTGTGTTTTTGTTCTGTGCCTGGATGTAATTTATCTATAATGTGTATGTATTTTGAAATATATAAGTATGTTTATCAGTTGTCTTGTACTCATAGCACAAGCTCTACTTAGCTTGGGTCGTGGAGTAATATTATTATTTCAGCCGAAACACGTCCATTGCTGGACATAGGCCTCCTTCAAGTGTCGACACAATGAACGGTCCTACGCGTCTCGCATCAACAAGCACTAGTTTCATCAACATCATCTTTCTGCCCTTGTCCCGTTTTATTTGGGGTCGGCGCAACACCTTTTTCTCACAGATACTCGTACACACACAAAGGTATTTTTTTTTTCAAAATTCAAATTCAATTGGGCACTTATAAAACGTCAGAAGCTAGTGCACGGTTCCAAATTGGTCGTTTCCTATGGAGAAGAACCGCAAAGAAACTTACTCTTTAAAAAAAAGGGTTGATGTTACAATATTTCCATATTACAGTATTAATAGATATTATGTAAGGACAGTATAGACCAGTCAATATTGTGCTCAAAAGCACAATAAAATATCATAATAAAAAGTGAGTCGTAATAGGAAGTAATCTAAGAATTGTCTACAGTGTTCGCCATTATAATATTAATGTGACAATGTGATTTCTATCTTGTATGGTAATGGTAAATATGCCAATCTTGTAAGGAAACACGTTATTATCTTAACCTGATTGTCGAAGGAACATGAGAAGATTTTATATATTATCGAATCTTAATCATGTGTGTTGGGTAATTTTTTCCTATACTTATGCTATGAGACCTTGCTTTATACCAAATTTCAGGATTCTAGGTCAACGGGAAGTACCCTATGAATTTTGATTCCCTTGAGAGTGTTGAAATATACGTTTTTTTGCTACATAAACGGCGGTATCTTTTTTTTTTAATTCAGAATTTGCTTTTTCACAGCTTGAAGGGACCGCAGACTTTGAGTATATGGTTTTAATTTCAACTCGGTACCTCCACGCGTTTCCGAGATAAAGGGTATTGACAGACAGACAGACAGACGGACCACAAAGTGATCCTATAAGGATTCCGTTTTTTTCTACGTACGGAACCCTAAAAAGCATTTTTTTTGAGGTGGTAATCACCCAATGACTGGCAAGATTTTTGATGCACGCATGGAATACTACGCGCCGTCGACGACTCGAGCTCAGTCTAAAGGAAGAGGTTTGAGGATCGTGAAGAAGTAACAAACAACGCTCTAATAATATATTAAAAAGGCGAAAATTTGTGAGTGGGTGTGAATGTTGCTAATAATTCTTCACGCTCAAACAGTTGAACGGAATTCGATGAAACTTGGTACGCGGATAGACCATACCCTGGAAAAGCACATAGGGTACTTACTAGACTTTTTATTTTAGAATTATATTTCCTTGGGACAATAATATACTTTTAAATGCATTCCATGCTTTCCTGAGAACAGGGGTCTTGACGGATGGATAGACTGATACACCGATAGCAAAATGATTCTATAAAGGTTCTGTAGCGACATATATGGCGTCACATAAAAACTAATCCTGCATCATGCAATCAAAGTTCTCCGCGTGATTAGAACATATAGAACAGCCTGAAATCATCTATCGGGCAGTTGCCCACCGGACATGAAACCCGTCTGGTCGGAGGATCCTCCCTTTTCAAAGGAAGTTTGCGGGCCTTTACTCTCTGTTCAGCATACCTCCAAAGTTCCGTTTTTACAGCCTGAGGTAAGAAACCATAAAAAAACTCAAACTTTAGTGTTTTATAATTTTATGACTATCTCTTTTATTAAAGTTTTAGTCTTATCTATATTAAAACGTAAGGTAATCTTCCTTTTTAAATGTTTATTAATTAACTCTTCTGTTTTCTTTGATGTAACATTAAAAAATTAAATATTTATTTCTTAATAAACTTCCTCTCCTTCCTTCTCGTTTTCAACATTTTCGTAATTGATGAATTTGCATTTCAAACAGCTAAGTTATAATACTCGTCTTTACTCGAGGTGCTTGTGGTAATAAGGTGACTGAAACCTCCAAATTATCTTCAGTAAACTCATCGTCTGCCAAGCAGCCATAATCTTTTGATAATATTGAAAATGATTTAATAATCCAAAGAATTGCTACCAGCTATGAAAATGTTGTATTCATTCAGTCTGCAAAAGATTTCCTGTACTTTGTAATCTATTCAATCCCCCCTAGCCAAGTTACGATCGTTTCGTTTGCGTCGAACGCCTCGAGTGGGCTACGCCTCCGACTCATATGTTCTGACGTCATCTCAACGCTCAGTCACGTGGCCATGGAGTTTCTTGCACATTTTTCGCCATAGAGATCTGCGCTTTGGAATGTGCAATTAGCATCATTTTTCTAAGTGACTGACTTCTTGACAATTCAAAGAGAATAAATATATTATTTTATATTGCGTTATAAGTGAGCGGTTTTATTACAATAGTCATGTAAGTAAAGCCATGGGAACATCTTGTACGGTATAAACACTGTAACAATAGCCTTAATAGACTGACCACTGTTCACACCTGGAAATTCTCTGTGTGCAATGACGAGCACGTTCCGTTTGCCGAGTATTCCCGAATGCCTTACGATCTTTGACGAGCGGCTAGATATTGGTATTTCGAGTTGAGAGGTAAGATCATGTTAGCTTTTGTGAATGGCTCAACGAAATAACTGTAGTCAATATTATTGTTTGTACCTATGTATAGTTTAATTGGTTATTTACTTTGATTGATTTTACACGAAAATACAGCTCTTAAGTTCTTTCTTTTCGTAACCACTCTATTCTCATTGATATCATAATCCATCAATGATAATCACATTTCATAATAGTAAGATTCGAATATTTTCAAAATATGATTAATAAAACCTGTCCAACATTGTAATTTCCTTTAATACTATGACATGACATACGGTCAGGCTCGGACTGTTACTACTGACTACCAAAGAAAGGGGTTTTTGAAGTTGAGAAAAAAGAACTTATTTTAGGATGTGTATGTATTAATACTTAAATTACAAACAATTTGTCACTTGAGTCAGAACCCAAACAAAGAATTGGTTTAATTTTTAAATTTTATGAAGGGCATCCCACCCATACAGACAAAACGTTTTGGGAACACAATAATTTTGCGTACAGCTAAAGAGTGGAATTCCCTTCCGGAGTCTACATTTCTTGATACTTACAACCTGAGGGTATTTATTAAGTCAAGAGGTTAATCTAGGTAAGCGTGCATCAATATTGGCCACATCATCGCTCACCATCAGATGAGATAGTGGTCAAACGTCAGCGTTTTCGTGAAATCATTTTCAATACCTCATCAGAAGGCTTAGAGTCACCCAAAGGGCAATGCAAAGGGCTATACTCAGAGTTTCCTTGCGTAATCTCATCAGGGAAGAAAATATCCGTAAGAGAATCACGGTCACCGCCATAGACCGAAGAATTGCCAACCTTAACTGACAGTGGGCAGAGCACATAGCTTGTAGAACAGATGGTCGTAGGGGCCGAAAAGTTCTGGAGTCGGAAGGTCTCCCACAAGGTGGACTGATGATCTGGTGAGAGTCACAGAAATGCAATTGATGCAAGACGCACTGGGCCATTCGTCGTAGCGACACTTTGGGGAGGCCTATATCTAACAGTGGATGTCTTTCGGCTTAAATGATGATGACAATTAACAACACCAATCTATTTTTTGTTGATAATTTCAAAAAATCTAGGTTTTTAAAAGAACACAATTGCTAAAGATGATTTCTGGCAATCAGCCCAAAATAAAACATTATAAGGAAGTACTAACTAATGACCCAAGCGATGAGGACACAATATAGAGCTAATGACAACTCACTACTTCATTGTTTGCTAGGACCATTGTCCAGCCATTCCTACTCGTCATCTTATAGATGATAAAGTATGCCCAATTTATCATTTGTTTTAGGAAATGAATCAAAACAACGTTCTATTATATAATCCAGAATCATAGGTCTGTTCCCGTAACTAGTGCGGTACCGAACCGAGTGGACCAAATATGATGCTGCGTCCTGCTGTACCTACGACGCAGCAGTATATTTCGCGAATGCATTACTCTACGAAGGTTGAGGAAGTCGTGGAGTATATGAAGATTTATTTATTTATTAAAACTTCGTGCAACACAAAGGTACAAAGGCGGATTTAACTTAGGCATTCTCTACCATTCAACCAAGGGTAGTGAAGAGAAAACATGGTAGGTGCATAAAAAAAAGAAAATATTAATAGGAAAACAAGGGGTTCATATTATAATAAATATTTAGTATAATATGAACCTACATATACATAAATATATATTATTTATATAAGGAAAAATGAAAGGATTTTTGAGACTACTCCGCTAAGATAAAGAGCAACTGGACTATGAGGGTTGAAAGGCTGGATTCGATCCATGACACTAACTTCAAGTCGTTCGTGATACGAGTTCCAATCCACCATCTACAGACCTTTTTGAGAGGGGACTTTTGGCCGAAAGGTGTCGTGTATCGACGTTTTCGAAGACGGCTACGCGAGTCCACGCAACGGAACACGACGCCAATGTTACGTGTATAATCAAAGTTTAATTTTTGTGATATTTTTAATATGTATTAGTTAATTATGTTTAAAAGATTGTAATAAGAATAGGAAAAAGAATAGGATTGGAATAGGATTGTGATTGTAGATAAGATTGTATAATGTATTTTATTTATGGGCCTTAGTTGCCTGACAATAAAGAAATAATAATAATAATAGGTAGATCAGAATTATCGGTAGATTATATTTACCTAAATTTAGAGCATTTACACAGAGATTTGATTACTGGTACCGGAACCATTGCTGTATGGTGCTTGTAATGAGTAATCTTGCTTGTAATTGTGAGCTGTGTGAATTGTGTTTATTTGTTTTATATTATGTGTGTGTGTGTATTGTTGTCATATGTTGTGTGTGCATTGTTTTTATATGTTGTGTGTGTAAGAAAATATTTGATCCTGATCATGTTGGTTAAAATAAATTATAGTTATTAAATCCTGAGATTTAAGAATTTAAACTAAAATATTACGGTAAAGAATATTATTGTTTTAAAGTTTCGTACTAAATTAATTATATTAAAACAAAGCTATTTAATTTAATTGTTAAAGTACGGAATTCTAAAAACATAATAAGATTCTTCAATATAATATTTTTGTTCAATAAATGTATTGAGAGCGCAATAAGTAATTTACAATCTTACAAATCCCGGGATTTAATCTTTATGTGTGTGTGTGTCGTGTGTGCTTTATCGTCTTCGTTGTGTATTTCAGAGATATTACTAACTGTATGTTACTTACTTCAACAAACTTTAAGTAAATATAATCTACCCATTCACACCTTTTTTTTAGGAGGGAAAGTCATCTTACGACAAATCCTGCTCTTGGGCGGAACGGGAGATAGTGTCAGACTTTTACTGATTCCTACCTCTAATAATTTTGACAGGCCTCTTGGTCTAGTGGTTAGTGGCCTTGACTACTAGGAGGTCGTGGGTCGAAGGTCGTACTTAGGTTCGGACCCCACCCAGGACAAGTGTTTGTGTGATAAGCATGATCATTTGTTCTGAGCCTGGGTGTAATATATAGAAATATATAAGTATGTTTATCAGTTGTCTAGTACTCATAACACAAGCTCTGCTTAGCTTGGGACTAGACGGCGTTGTGATAGTTGTGGAAAATAATATTATTAATTGCTGCTTCATTTAGCAAACAATTGCTTATGCCAGCGGCTTCATTTGCGTAACAGCCGAAAAAATTCTACAGGATCGTTCAACTGGAGTATCACATACCTATAACAGAAGTTGCATACCTTTAAGGTTATATTCTAGCCAATACAATCCATTTGTAATCCGTTTGTTAAAGCTAGACCACCAACAGCTATTACTTATCATGTCACTAGTAGCTGCCAACAGCTTTGTTTGCGTGACAATAGAATTTGACCCAATGGAACATACCTACTCTCGGGAAAAGTCAGGACCAGTATCCTATGTGTTATTCCAGGATATTGTCTACCCGTGTGCCAAAGATCATGCAAATCCATTTAGCTGTTTGAACATGAAGAAGTAACACACATACGCTTGTGTGTACACACTCATACTCACTCACAAGATTTATAATATTACTAGCTCCTGTTAGCGGCTCCGCCCGCATGAGAGTAGAAAATTGCCCCAAGGAAACGTACTTCCGGAATAAAAAGTGAGAATTAAAAAATTAACACGCACATTCACGAACTTTAGGTTTTATAATATTACTGTGATGTAGGTTTCGGAGCTTTTCGGCCAAAGTCGGATGTGCAAGTTACAAGTGCAAGGACACATAGCAGAACAGAACTTAGGTCGCAGCCTCCATGAGGAGTCAAAGAACACCGTCGCCGAAATTGGCCAAATTGCATTATTCTTTTTTTGATTTAGGAACAAAATGGAATCAGAAAATAAATCCCAAAAAATAAAATTTAAAACCAAACTTTTTTCTTAATCTTTTACGAAGCGAAATAAAAGATTATGCTAAACTTACATTAAAGCCTTAAGCTCCGTTTAAATGATGGGCTGTTTCTATTAAAAACGGAATGGTAGTGATCCTGTAATTAGTTGTTATTTAATTCAGAAGCTTGGAAGCCTAACGGCCTGTAATTAGGTAGTTAAATTTAAATTGATTGGATCGCTGTGTTCTGTTAAATGGTCGCTTTGTTAATGATATTTATTTACCGACTACCGACTGCAGCCACTAATTTCACACAGATAAGCACACTCATACAAAATTATCCGGCCACCGTAGCCGCGGGCTTACGAACGGCGAGCAATAGGTAGCTCTCCGTTCGGCCGTCTGGAGATTTTAGCAAAACTGTTTGGGGGGGGGGGGGGGGGGGCTTCTACAGGGGTTGTTCCCAAAGGTACTTCCCACTAGTCTATTGTTCTCAAAAAATTACAGTTCGAACATTAGTTTCCAATGAGTCCACTTTCTTTCACTACGAGTCCAAGAGAATGTTTGGTACAGTCAGCAGTAAGAAGTTTGATAAGGGATAAATATTTATTATTTCTATAAAGACAAAGAATATTTACGTTTCATATACACAGTACTTATGAAACACTAAACATTACTTTAGCTACATGCATGTTTCCAAAGAGGTGAATGGTCAAACTATGAAAAAAAAAGTTTTATAACAATTAAAGTAAATATTTTAATCTTACACTAAAATAGTCTTTGCATTATAAATCACAGTTTCAGAATTGTCACAGTAAACCAAAATAATCGTAGTTACCAACTATTTATTTTTCCTAAGCTTTACAAACTGATTAAGACAGACCAAAAATGTTTTTTTTTTCTTTAATTGATATAGACCAGTGCTTGACTGCGATCCCACCTGATGGTAAGCGGAGATGCAATCATTGATGGTGAGGCGCACTAGTTTATTAAGAGCCTATTCACTCTAGCTTTGAAGACACCTAAATTATAGTTGGACGGGAAGACAACAGCAGGCAAATTGTTCCAGTCCTTCGATGTACGCGGTATAAACGATGAAGCGAAACGCTTAGTCCGGACCGTTGAAGTTTCAACAACGTAAGGGTGGATACACTCTGTTCGTCGAGTTGTCCGATGGTAGAAAGGAGATGGCGGAATCAAGTCATGCAATTCCCGCGCACACTCTCCAAAATGTAACCTGTAAAATACCGATAGGCTGGCTACTCTGAGCCTGTGCTCGAGGCTTTGTAGATTGGACTTAACCAAACCTGGATCCCCAATTAGCCTCTTCGCACGCCTTTCCACTGAGTCCAAAGAAGTCCTAGATGGCATTTTGCAGCACCAGCCCATATGTGACTGCAGTACTCCACACACGATCGGACCTGTGCTTTGTATAACATTAGCTTAGCTGTCCCGGTGCGAAGTACCGTCGGACCTTTGCAAGAACGCCTAGTTTTCTAGGTTTTTACTGTCTGTACTTTGTACAAATTTTGTGGACTCGTAATTGGAAATTGATGAACGAACATTCAAAACAAGTTTTTTTTTCATGGATTCGGTGGGAAATAAAGAACAATAGAATCATAGACCTCTGGGAATAACCCAAAAACAGAGCCGTTGCCCGCTAGGGCCAGAGGAATTTTCAAAGGAACCTAAAGAATAACTAATATATTAATAAAAAGACCAATACGAAAATTACCTCCAGTAAATATAAAATGTAATTCCTATGTCAAGAGTATTTATTTTATTTTATTTATTTTTGTAAGTATACGTGCATTTCTTAACTGTCGTCAACTGCAGATACGAAGACTAAGTCAGCAATCTTGTTATCAACCGCTCAGGTTTATGCGCGCGCTAATAATAATAGTTATATATAGTGCCCACTGGATGAGAGTAGCAGAAGACAGACAGCAGTGGTTGTCCCTGGAGGAGGCCTTCACCTTCTAATGAGAGGGGTTCTTGCAAAAAGAAAAAAAAAATAATAAAAAAAAAAATACTCATAACTGTTTTTTTATATTATAAGTGTAAATTTATTGTGTGTAGCAAGAAATAAAAGGCTTTTTTATTTATTTTATATATAGTTCAGTCGTTCGAGCGTGAAGAAGTAGCAAATATACAAACGCACTCACAATCTTTATTCTTTAAAAATTGGTGTGTTTAGGGTTACCAATTTTAAAAAATACAAACAATCAAACTGGCGCCCCGGCTTAAAACATACAGTTTCAGGTTAATAGGGTTTTAGCTCTTTACTTGCTTGTTTAACCAACATTAAAAATTATGTGGAATTAAAGCAATTTTTGTATAAATTATTGTGGGTTATTTTGCAAACCACAGGGAAATATGACAGTGGAATGTGAAGTAAGAAATATGATTTAATTATTCTCTTTAGCAATAACTCTGAAACGATAAATCAAAAATTTAATTATTCGAACGTAAATCATTTGATTCTGAGGAAGCAAATTTATAGAGACAGGGCTTTTTGCTGTACGGCTAATCTGTTGGTCGATGTGTAGAATTCAGTAGATATTAATTAATAAGCTAAGTGTAAATAGGGTAAAAAAAAGACACAGTTTTTCAGCCTCTTTTTAACCAACACGCTCCTGTAAGCTAGGCAGAAGTGTTGCGGGAACGTTTGAAGGAGTGACCGAACTCAATGGGTAACTAAAGGACACAGTTGATATTAGTCGGCCCAGCATGGCCGAAGCCCACTAGGACCATGGGTTGACTTACGAAAGGGAAACCCACCACGGGTTTCGTCCCTGGAACGCGAGGGCAAAGAAGGAACATAGGTGTGATTTACTCAGTAAAAGTCTGCCATGCTCTTCCACTCCGTCCTAGAGCGAGAGAAGTTATTGAATGAGTTCCACCTTTAAAAAGGGGGTATTTAGTCAGTAAAAGTCAGCCACGCCTGCTCAATCCACCCTAGAGCACTGATCGACACTTTGCGTGACCAGAGGGCTGGCTTGTTCTTCGCCCAAAGAATTAGCATTGCCATTCAACGTGGCCATGCTGCCAGCCTTCTGGGCACATTTCAGGATGACAGCGATGTGGTGGAGTACTTTGACGCCTGAGTGTAATAGGTGTTTTTGTATTATATGTGCATACTTAGGTTTAGTATATTAGTATTTATAGTTTTTATGTACATAGTTAGGTTTTAGTGTAGTTTAGTTAATATTTAAGTTTTATGTAAGAGAGAGAGATGCATTTAATCAAAATAAAAAAAATATAAACAGACGCTTCAATTTTCTTTATATATAAAGATAGATATTTTAAAATTAGTTCTCTATTCAGAATTCAAGAGTTTTTTTTTATTTCAGGATATTGGCGGGCGTGTATAAAATTAAGTTCTTGGAATACGTCACCTTTTTCACTGCACGTCGGCACGCAGTCTCGAACGGTCGTCAGTTCACTCACATATTTCTGAAACAAAGCCAGATGTAAACAAAACACGTGCGAACTGATTTAATTAAGGGAGGTCGGTACAAAGGAAAACATACTTTGTTTAACAAATATTAGAACAGCTTTTCCATTATACCGTTTTACGTGAGGTGAAATGCAAATTTTGGGAAATAAAATTTTTGGTATAATGCTCCACTGTTTTTGTTTATTGTTTTTTATGCCATAAACTTGTTGGAGAACGGCCGAAGTCGTTTCTTTATAAGAATATATGCTTTTATTCTGTATTTTGAACAACAAAAAAAAATAGCAAGTTTATTAGATACCATCAAAAATTTTTCAAATAAATAACTAAATTACGTTACGTCATATAGATTTCCAACCTTTTTTTAATAGCTTCTTGATTTCATTGTTTTTAGCAAGGACCAATCGAAGTACGCAACGAATTTTTTAAAAGTAATAAGCATTGACATAGAAAATACAACATTTCTTAATATTTACCTTTACTTTTAAATTAGTTTCTTGTTTTGTAACCTTATTTTAATAATATTATTTATTATTTTAAATTATTGAGGGTTCATCACGAATTATAAATAATAATATTCTACCACTTTCGCAGAACGCCAGCTAATCCTAAACTAAGCAGAGCTTGTGCTATGAGTACTAGACAACTGATAAACGTATATATGTATATTTCTAAATACATACATATTATAGATAAATTACACTCAAACACAGAATAAATGATCGTACTCATCACACAAACATTTTTCTTGGGTGGGAATCAAACCCACGACCTCCGGCATAGCAGTCAGGGTCTCTAATCACTAGACCAACAGGCCTGCCAAATGGATCATGGATTAAATTATCACTTGAATTATAAATTAAATTATTTTTCGTAATTAAAAGGTCGCACATTATAAAAAACTGGGCAAGTGCGAGTCGGACTCGCGCCCTGAGGGTTCTTTACAAATTTACTTATGTAAATAGTTCAATTCCGAAATGGAGTCTCGGAAGATATTCCAAATAGCAAAAAAAAAATTGTGACGTAACAACAAATTTACAGTTTTCAGATTTATTCCTATACTTGTACTATAAGACCTTGTTTTATGCCAAATTTCAGGATTCTGGGTCAACGGGAAATACCCTATGAATTTTGATTTCCTCGAGTGTCGAAATGTACGTTTTATTTTTCGAAATAGCGTTTGGCTCATAAACCGAACAATCTTTTTATTCTCGTTAACTTTGATTTTTTAAAGCTTCAATTGTCAGCAAACTTGAGTATATACTTTTAATTTCAACTCGATACCTTCACGCGTTACTGAGATAAACGGTCTTGACAAACAGACAGACAGACATACAGACAGACGGACAACAAAGTGGTCTACAAGGGTCCCGTTTTTTCCTTTTGAGGTACAGAACCCTAAAAAATAAACACTATTGGAAATAACGAGATAGCCTCAACAAAAGTCTATTTTATAACTTTGGGGTTACCACTAACTTTATAATGTAGTTTAATGTGTTTTTTTTTTATTTCTAATAGATATTTAATATCAGTTTATATAAAAATAACTTTTCAATAGAAAAGTTTGGGATTTTAAAACCTTTTGTGAACCATATTTTGTCTCTTGCGGACTACAATGGTCCGCGGACCACAGGTTGAGAACCACTAGGTAAAATGTTTGTCGTTTGCTTTCAAATACATTATTTAGGTAAACTTTTGTAAATGATAAACACACTGCGAGGTAGTCCACAATGGATATTGTTTCGTATGTTTTACCTTGTTTCTGTAAAACAATGAAAATGCTATTATTAAATAATAAAGTACGTGTACCCTCAAATGAAAGTCCTTTAAACTCTTTGAACCGGTCATCTTTTCGGCCTCTTTATCTTTGTAGGCTGACCCATACGCACAAAACGTTTTAGGAACACATTCATTGTGTTTCTTGGTAGCAAAAACCCAGGGGTCTTTAACTGGGCACGCCACAATTATGGCGGTAAGTCCCCTCTTTGAGGCGTGGTTGGAAAGACCTCACGGCGTCCTCACCTTCCGCATGACGCAGGTTCTCACCGGACACGGTAAGGTCGGGAGGTTCCTGCACCGGATTCGTGCGGAAACGACGCCCGGGTGTCGCCACCGTGTGGACCACCCGGAGGACACAGTAGAGCACACGGTGGAGGTGTGCCCCGCTTGGGCAGAGCAACGCTGTGTCCTCGTGGGGGCAATCGGCGGCGGCGATTTCTCGCGCCGAGCCTTGGTTCAGGCCATGGTCCGGAGGCGAGGAGGAGTGGCAGGCGACTCCTTCTGCGAAGCAGTAATGCTAGCAAAGGAGGCGGCCGATCGCGTGAGGCAACGATCCTTACGCTCCAACCGCCCCCGGGATTCCGAACGGCGAGCAAAGGGTGGCTCGCCGTCCGACCGTCCGGTAACCGTCCGGACCGAGCCCAAGTCGTCGACGGCGCGTACTGTTCCACGCGCGCCTCAAGGAGATGTCAGCAAATCGTAGGGGCCCAGTAGGGTCGAAGCCTACTGGGGCCACGGGTAGTGTGAAAGTGAAACCCGGGGCCCTGGAACGAAGGCAACGAAGGAACAGGAGTGGGTTTTTAGTCAGTAAAAGTCTGACACTATCTCCCGTTCCGTCCAAGAGCGGGGGATGTCATAAGATGATTTTCCCACCCAATAAAAAAAAGGGATCTTTAACTCAAGAGTGAATAGGTTATTTCTAGGCAAGCGTGCTCCATCTCCGGCCACATCCAGCCAGATAATGGTCAAACGCGAGCCTATCAGTAATAAAAGAGGCAATTTCTGGCTGATTCAGTTTTTAGGACCTCGGAGAAACTCTCAATACGTAGATATTAAATTAGATGATAATATATTTGACTTTTGACAAATTATAATAGACTAAAATAGATACCAATGGCTTTGCCAGGAAATACGTGTTTAAAGTTTGTGGGAAAAATATTTGTTGTTTAGGATCTCGATTAAATATGCAACTATATATGTATAAATATGTCGTTGACGGCGCGTACTGTTCCACGCGCGCGACCGGGAGATGTCAGCAAATCGTAGAAGCCCAACAGGGTCGAAGCCTACTGGGGCCACGGGTAGTGTGAAAGTGAAAAACAAGGCCCTGGAACTAAGGCACAGAAGGAACTGGAGTGGGGTTTTAGTCAGTAAAAGTCACTATCTCCCGCTCCGCCCAAGAGCGCGATTTGTCATAAGCAGGGACCGTACAACCCCGAATATAAGTTAATTCTTTCAAAAGGGTTACAGATTGTATGCCTACAGTAACGGAAAATGTTACCTCTTCGTAGTGTTAGCCCTTTCATAACACTAACGTTAGGGTAACCCTATCAATAAGTTAACTAGTTCAAGATGTTACCGGTTCCAATTGAAGCAGATAACCCTTTGAAAAGGTTTGTCGGGGTAATCAAAGGGTTTTAAATAAAATCATTTTAAATTACGTAGGAGTGGAAGAATAGATTTTGCCCTTCCCTTCGGGCACTAAATGATGAGTGAGACGATCCAATGACATTTATTATTCCGTAAAAAAGACAAGATTATACATGAAACAATCCCGACTATTCCAGAAAAAAAATACATTTAACTTTAAAATCTCTGCAATAATAACCATAAAATAATCGTATGTGTATGGACTGTTGAGTCGCTAGGTCCTAGATTACGTGTTGCGACTTGACGCGTACCTGCCGCATGCATGCAGTTTAGTACTTTAAAGTAAGGCACGAGAGATAAAATTACAATATTTGTAGTCCAAATGGGTAACTCTGTTACAGTCGTTGAAGGGGTGACCCGTTCAAAACGTCTTACCGCTAAACGCTAAAAAGTATAAACCACCAAGAATGGGTTTTTGAATATACAGGTAAACAAATCGAAAGGGTTTGGAAGAGGTTATCCATTGATGAGGGTTTTCGTAAATAAGTGTAACAAATATGAAATAGGTTTTAAAACAACACTTTGTCAAAACCCTATCAAAACCCCTTTCAATGGGTAACCAAAATGGTCCCTGGTCATAAGATGATTTTCAAAAAATCTGAGGTTTTTCAGTCTGTCGGTTGACTGGATTAGTTTTACACACGATATGATTTTAATAGAAACCTAGATAATATCCATATCTATATTTCCAAAAGATCTAGAGAAAGATGTGTAATAACGTCATAATCACGTAAGAGCGGTTATATGGAAATGTATCTCGGGCTGGGCGCTCTAAAGAGCTGTCTACCTACGTCGAAAACGTTTGATAATAATGACACAAGCAATAGCAACAAGAGAAACGAAACGAAACTAGTTCACCAAAAGAGCACAGCAGATTGCTCAAAACCTCGGAAAATGGAACGAAGTTAAATACACGCCGAATTTTCAGTAAAAGTAGTTTCATTGCAAAATGTTTCTCTGCTAAAAATAGTATTGTTATTGCAGTATAAACTGAAGGTACAAGATATCTTTTTTATATTCATGACGTATGGCGTTGCGCCACCGGTACATGGTGGACAACCCACCGATACGTACAAAGCGAATTGGAAATACATTCATCGTACGTACTTGGGAGTGGAATTCCCTGCCGGAGTCTGTGTTTTCTGATAGCTACAACCTAGGGGTATTTAAGTCAAGAGTAAATAGGTTACTTCTAGACAAGCGTGCTTCTTCGTCGGCCACGTTATCACTTACTATCAGGTGAGATAGTGGTCAAACGTGAGCCATGTAATCAAAACTGTTCACGCTGTTCCGTCTCTTAGAGAGAAGACCTGCGTCCCAGCAGTGGTAACATTATCAAGGCTCATCATCATCTTCCCGCCCTTGTCCCATCTTATTTGGGGATGGCGCAACACGTTTTTTTCTTTCATTGTATCTAACATTATCAGGGCTGATTATCTATATACATATAATAAAACAGTAAAATTCTTTTGCGATGGTATTAATTGGCGCAAAAACTACTGAACCAATCCTGTTCAAATTTTGCATACATAATCCTTTTAGGTCAGGGCAACTGATAGGCTATAAATTATCACGCTATTTGCTATGGGAGGTGAGCAATAATCCAAAATGTAGGTATTGGACGATATTTGCCGCGAGTTCGATTCCCAGCTACATTTAAAAAAATTGTCATTATTTTGTCTTATTTTTTTGTATTAAAATAACTTTTCCCATTTTTTCATAATAAAATTGACATTTCTATTCGAAATCTTCTAAATATTTTGTAAAAACTAATCAAAACACATTATAAAATTAAAGCGGCGAGTAAAATCACGTACTGTAATATTACATTATTCCATTTAGCTGCAAATTTAACGTTTAAAACGAAAATCATCACGCTATCATCGTTAGGGAGCCAACCAGTCAATTATGACGTTTATATAAGAACGTCTATTTTAAAGTTCATTCATCGGAGACCGCAGCGCAGTGGTTTCGTATCTAGACTTTCAAGTAATGTAAAGGTGGTTCAAATCCCATACGGCTCTCTTAGCAGAAATTTTTGTTTTATTTTGTCATCGTGAATAAGATTTTTTTATATATTTTTGCATGCTTACAATATTTTTTTTTATAAATCTACGTATATAATATATTCGTAGCAATTTTTAGTGAAGTGCGTATTATTAATTTTAGAAATCGATGTAGATAATTTTTATAAATTAAAATTGTATGTAACTTGATAATTATCTTACTTAAGCTTTGTTTCATCGCAATGAAACAATGCATATGAAAGACAACCTGTATGAAATCAAAGTTTTCGAGAAGTAAAATATGACACCACACGCAATTCAGATACTCGCAACGCCATCTAAAGACTCAAAGTAGAAATAATGATGACAATGATGGTTGAACTTCATATTAAATTTGATAGATGGCATTGCGCATTTTACGTAATTTTCGTAGTGGCAGAAGAATGGCCATCGCCCACGTTTACAGTTATGGTTAAACTGGTGTTAGACGGAGGCATTTTTAACAATCCTACTGCTTATTTTTATTATATTTTTCCCATTATTGTAACAAGCTAATTTACCGTGATTATTCAAGGGATACCATCCAAAGACGATAAAAGTACCTATATGTATTTAATTATTCACTTTAAAATAACACGGCCACATTTTTGGAAGGGGTTACACCTGGGGGCCATCCAACGCAAGGTACCCGCCTTGCGTTGGATGGCCTCCAGGTGGACCGATGACCTGATAAGGGTCGCGGGAATCCGATGGATGAGAGACCCACAGGACCGGTCATTATGGCGATACTTGGGGAGGCCTATATCCAGCAGTGGACGTCTTTCGGCTGAAATGATAATGATGATGATGGCACCTTTTTTTTCTTTTTTTAAGGGTAGAAATCATCCAATGACTTCTCCCGCTCTGGCTAGAGCGGGAGGACGTGTCAATATTTTACTGACTAAAACTACACCTGTGTCTATCACTACGCGCTGTTGAGGATTGGGCTCGGTCCGGTCAACTACCGGACGGCTAGCTACCCATTGCTCGACGTCCGGAAGCCGGCGTCTACCGTGGCTGGTAGTCGGGGTCGAAATCTCGGCTCGGCGTTAGGCAGTTCGTTCCCTAACGCGTGCGGCCTCCGCCTTCGCTAGCATTACGGCTTTGCAGAAGGAGGCGACCGCCTGCCATTGCTCCCGCCCGGCGCGAGAGGTCACTGACGCCGATTGCCTCCACGAGGACACGGCGGTGCTCCGCCCTTACAGGGCACATCTCCACTGTGCCCTCCGGCATGATGGCACCTTGCGGATTAATAATGGTGTGTTTTATTATTTGCCTTCACTGCTTCATATAAAATCTCAGTTCACAGTTCGACAACGTATGATGTATCTTAGATTCCTTGCAGCCTTACGTCGACATCTGGACGTTACCTCCTTGCAGTGAATGGTGACCAACACTGGAACAACCCTCTAAGGGAGGCCAGTCTCAGGGATAACACTAATCGGCTGCTACATTTGTTAACCGTAATTTCATTGTTTTTTGGATGCTCAGGACTGTTGTGGGTGTTTCGAACGGTTTCTGTTCTGGGTTCGGTTGAAAGTACCCTGATATTACCGTTTTGTGAATCACCTGGACAACCTGGTGTAGCATGCGGTGGAGGTCTATCCATCTTGAATGAACCGCCGTGTCCTCATAGAGGCAATCGGTGTCAGTAATTTCTCGGTTTGGCCATCAATAACGGGGATACACGCGCACAAGGTTTCACCGAAGTTCATTCATAAGTTGGAAGCTCTTCATAAGGTAGTTCTCACTATGGAAAAAACATTTGTCTTATATATGGGGACGTCAATTAAATATACACCAAAATATCCTAGGTAAATGAACAAGTAATTTTAACGCCCAAAATGATCAAACTGCAACAATCAATGCAAGCATATTCTCGCAAATTCTTCATAAGTAATGTTGTGGAAGAAAATAGTTGACGTTTTATTTATTTAATCCTTTATGCACAAATGTACAGCAGCGGACTTAATGCCTGCCGGATGATGATGGTAGTTTTTGGATTCACTTAAGGCTTTTCACTATCAGAGCACGTTAACCAGCTGAAGGTCGGTGTCCCGATTATGCTCCTTCATTTATCTCTACCAAAGCTGTCTAACTGCTTAAACTCTTTGGGCACGCCACAATTATGGCGGTAAGTCCCCTCTTTGAGGCGTGGTTTGAAAGACCTCACGACGTCCTCACATTCCGCATGACGCAGGTCCTCACCGCACATGGTAAGTTCGGGAAGTTCCTGCACCGGATTCGTGCGGAAGCGACGCCCAGGTGTCGTCACTGTGTGGATCGCCCGGAGGACACGGTGGAGCACACGGTGGATGTGTGCCCCGCTTGGGCAGAGCAACGCCGTGTCCTCGTGGGGGCAATCGGCGGCGGCGATCTCTCGCGCCGGGCCTTGGTTCAGGCCATGCTCCGGAGCGAGGAGGAGTGGCAGGCGATCGCCTCCTTTTGCGAAGCAGTAATGCTAGCTAAGGAGGCGGCCGATCGCGTGAGGCAACGGTCCTTACGCTCCAACCGCCGCCGGGATTCCGATCCCGATTTCCGGCCACCGTAGGCGCGGGCTTGCAGACGGCGAGCAATGGGTGGCTCGCCGTTTGACCGTCCGGTAACCGTCCGGACCGAGCCCAAGTCGTCGACGGCGCGTATTGTTCCACGCGCGCCTCAAGGAGATGTTTTTAGTCAGTAAGAGTCTGACACTAGATAGTGTCTCTTGGGCGGAGCGGGAGATCCCGCTCCGCCCAAGAGCGGGGATGTCATTAAGATGATTTTCCCACACAATAAAAAAAAAAAAAACTGCTTAAACTCTTCAGTGAAACGTTATTGGGGCGAAAATTGTTATGGGAGATAACTCTTTCGATCAATCTTACAGCCCTAGCAGACATCGGCCCTAGAGGACCCTATCCATTTGCTGAAATCTCTTTGAGTCGCGCGTAGAATACTACGCGCCGTCGATTTAGGATTGCTTTGACCAGACGGCCGGACAGCTTCACCGCAATCCCGTATTTGCAATGGCTAGAAATTGCCTTGCGACTTTCAATACCCGGAGCGTCCCTTGCAGCGACCGCTGAGGAGTCAGGATGTCCTATCCCTCATAGTTTCACCCACCTTCTTTGATCGTAGCGCTTCAAGGAGGCTACTGGTTGTTATTTTCTTCACCAATCGCCCCCATAAAGACAAGGCGGCGCCGGCGCTCCCACCAAGCGGGACTGACTTCCACTGTATGCTCCATCGTGTTCTCCGGGCTATTCGCACAATGGTGAGACTCGAGTGTTTCTTCCCGCTGATTTCGACACAGATACCTTCCGAAATACCCACAACAGGTGAGTCCTGCACAAAAAGAGGATGCCGTGACGCCTCTGTAGATACTTCTCAAAGACAGGCATTACCGCTGCGATTTGATTGTGGCGTGCTCGCTGTGGTGAGGGGTTCAAATCATACGATATTGTTTTACACATATGCCTTTTCCCTTAGGGTAGGCATAAATGACAACTGCTATGACCCATACATGCTCTTTCTATTCATTGACGGTCATACATCTGGATCTGGACGAGTACATAACATGTTTCCCGATGGTAATTTGCGTTTTTAACCGACTTCTAAAAAAGGAGGAGGTTCTCAATTCGGATATTTTTACCTCTAACCGTTTTATGTTATAGTACAATAAATAATTGCGATGCTTTCGCTTGCAAGCACAGAGTGATTGTACAGTTTTACGAACTTAACGCGGACGAAGTCGCGGGCAACAGCTAGTGCTAAAATAAGTAAGCACTGTTTTGCAAGCTTAGATTTAAAAATCCCCTTTGACTTGAACCATCAGCTGGAAAATTGGTTTTAACCAAAGCTCCACTGAGCACTACAATACTGCACCAAATAAACATTGAAAAAACTGTGCAACTGCGAGTCGGACTCACGCACTGAGGGTTCCGTACAAACTTTCCTATGTAAATAGTACAATTCCCAAATGGAGTCTCGAAGATTTTTCCGAATCCCTTTTATAAACCTTAAAAATTTAGAAAACCTTTTATTACTTCGCAAAAAAAGGTTTTTTTGTGAAGTAATAACAAACTTATTGTTTTCAGATTTATTCTCATATCAGTGTGTGTGTGATAAAACCTTGCTTTATGCAAAATTTCAAGATTTTGTGTCAACGGAACTTTATCAATCTTGATTCCCTTGAGAATGTCGAAATATACGTTTTTTTGATACATAAACGTATGTAGTTGGTAGTTAGTTTTAGTTAGTTATTTTAAGTTAGTTTTAGTTTAAATTTTTTTTTCCCGTTCGAGTCACATATAAATGTTTTTCTTTCTTTTCATTCTATATTTATTCCTTACCTTCACACTTTTTCCATCATGATATACTCGTAATAAACTAGCTGCCAACACCCATTTAAAAGGCTTATTAAAACCTGCCACAGAGTTTACTTCAGTCGCGAAATATTAACCGGCAGTTTCTCCATTTACTTGGTTACTTAATATTCTACAAAAGAAAGCTCAGCAAGCAAGGCTACTGCAAAATTTTTCACAGTACGTGCTGAAAACGTAAATTATACAGTAAATATTGTGGACCACTGAAAGCTTTATGTCTTCGCAAACAAAAGTGGATTTAATTTTTTTAAATGGATGGGTGAACCTTTTTCGGTAAAATTAATTACGTGCAGATCGGTCACGAAATTAGCTGATGCTGTGTTTGTTTTATTTTCTGTTTTTTTTTTTCCAGAATTTTGCTGATGTTGAAGCACCAGCTATTTATGAGGCTTCAATGTGTACCTTTTTGTGTAGAGTCGAAATCGGACAATATCTGTTCTCCTGAAACACACACCATAAACCTGAGAGTGAGTATCAGGCTTTCAAATGGTCTTGGAAAATCCGTCGAGTAGTACGGACACTCCTAACAAATTTACTGATTCTATATTTACCGTGAAATAAAAGTGATTGTGATGTTAATTATTATTCTAATTCTACGCCATGAACCCTCTACCAAAAAAACTTTACAGTGAAGCTTTACCGCTACTTTATCGCTGTCGCATTCAAATATTAATGCCTTTAATTTTACTAGTATCCAAAACAGATTCAGCAACGCTAGACAACATAAACGAATCTAAAATTCACTGAAATTCCAAAATACCTCTTGACAGTTCGCTAACTTCATTGGTTAGCAGCTGTCATTTCCTAAGCCTTTATAATTATTGCCTTAGCCGCTAATTTTCACAGTCAGCTAGCTTGTGACGTCATCGTCAACACGAAACAGTCTGTTGTTTTGGCTACCCTGTTTGATGCGGTGACATAATGGCTTTAGTTTCGCAGCGGGCTCGAGCGTCATGCAGAGTCCTTTTGATAACACTGGCTTCCGAGCAATTTTAGTGGTGACGCAATTTCTTTGGACATCCGACTATGTTGAAAGCTGAGAGTACAGGGAGTATTGTACTGTAGTGACAAAGGAGAGGTCTTAGCTTGGTAGCGGATGTGAATTGAATGATAAATGATTTGAAGATTGTGTAGTATTACTGGTTTTGTTCAATTACTCAGTGTCTTTCCAAAAATTGAAAAGTTATACTACAAAATCGTATGACGTAAGTATTTATGCAATAATAGAATTTTGCGGTTAAAGATTGGTCAGCTAAGAAAGTATGCTATAATGTTTGAATGGTTTTTTTTTTGTTTAAAAAAAGAACCTAGTCCCATACTAGTAATTACTCTCGTATCGTGCGTGTGTTCACGAATGTGTAAACTCACATCGCAAGACACCCAGACTAAAAACATCTATAGACACCCCTATTTTTTATTTAATACAAAAAAAAAATCGGCTCTGTCCGTACCCGTTACTCATCATATTTCTCCACAAAATATGTAACGGGTTAGGATAGAGCCCCATTTTTTTTAAGTAAAAAAAAAGGTAAATTATTGATATCATTGGATGATTTCCCACCTAAAAAAATGCCGTGAAGTCATAAAGAATGACTGCCAAGATTTTGACAATTCAGTAACAAGTACCAGAACAAAATATGTCAAACAAAATAAACTTTAAAGGAAAATGTGTGACTATGTGAAAGATAAGTAATGATTGAAATGGCCATCTTTTTTGCCACTTAGGAACTAAATTACTAAAATTTTCCATCGCGGTATAAAAGTTCTTCTCATGATTAGAACTTAAGAGGCTTCTTTTCTACTCGCCTATCGTCAGCATCGAGCATGGTTTTAAAGCTTGTTATTTGAACATTACATTGAAGAGGCAACGCGAAAAAAGAGAGAAAACGTCTGAAAATTCTGTAAGCATTCGGTAATTCCGAGATTTACTCGAATATTTCACGAAACTTGATTCAGGAAATACTTGTTTTTTTTAACCAGTTAAAAGTTTTTGAAAAAAATTGTTGTCAAAATCTTGATTAAATTTGCAAGGCTTCTTGTTACATTTTTTGACATTTTTAATTTTTGTAAAATAGCAGATTTTCAGAGGTCTTTACTGGAATAGTTTTACACAAATTTACAATTTGATTTCAATAGAAGCCTAGATAATATTCACAAGATACTGTGTTTCCAAAATATCTAATGAAAAATGTGTAATAACGTCATAATCGCGTAAAAGCGCTTGTATGAAAAACAGTGAAAATGTGTGTCAAATTTCATGCCCTTTTTTATTTATTTATTTATCAGGAACAATTTACATTGTATTTGATTTATTATTAATATACAAACATGCGATAAACGGAAAAAAATAAAATTAAAACATGTATACGTCCTTAAAACGAAAATAATAATATTTACAAAATAGGAGATTGGATATTAAGTATATAACAGCACAAAATCAACTTTGTTGTTGCCCAGACCCAAAGGAAGGGGCAGAATTTTACTGTCTAAAACCCATCCGTGTTCTTTTAGTTGTCTTTTGTGTTCTAGGACTGCGGAGATTTTTTTGAACAATTCTGCAGTCCAATCCTCACTGTTAATACATCATAATATCGTCCTTTTAGCATCGTTTCAACCCATTACCATGTAACTGACAACGCCGCAACGTCCAGCAAACCGCTCGTCATGTTAAAGTGCCATAATTAAATTACTTTTAGTGCTTAAATTAATGCGGCCGCGCTCCGAAGCGATGCGGCACATGCCATCTGCACTCTATGGAGTATGTATACTTTATAATGATATAGCAGACAGTTAAACTGACACTTTAATTTACAAACATACTAACAACAAGCCTTTCTTCAAATAGTTTAGCAGAAGTATAATTATGTTATACTATCTTCTGCCTAGAGCAGTGGTGGCCGAATGGTAACGTCCCCAATTTACAAGTTGTAGGTCGCGGGTGCAAACCCAGTCAGGCGTATTACTTTGTGTAATTTATTTCATCACCACTGCTCTCAAAACGGTGAAGGAAAACATCGTGAGGAAACCGGCATGTCCTAGAATCAAAAATTCGAAGAAATGTGACATCCACCAACCCGCACTGGGCCCGCGTGGTGGATTATGGCCCGTTCCCTCTCCTAGAGAGGAGGCCTGAATCGCAACAGTGGGAAAATTAAAAGGCTGATTATGCTATGCTTATGCTATCTTCTGCTTGCTTTGCTTGCGTGAAAGTAGAAAGTTATGCCAAAGGAATAGGTGTACTTATGTGGCAGTGGGCAAGGCACGTTGGAAGGTCTCCCATAATTTGGACCGATGACCTGGTTAGTGTCACGGTAATCCGATGCCGGAGCCTTGAGCCTAGTATAAAAACACTACAGTAGGAGTTCGATAATAAACACTGTGACATTATATTTATATATAATTACTAGCTTTTGCCCGCGGCTTCGCCCGCGTATGTACATAAAATATAATCTATGTCTCTCAGGAATTTAAAAAATTTAGCAAACGGACCAGTACTTTCAGAGATTACCTTCTACAAAAAAAACAAACTTACCTCTTTATAAGTATCTAATATTAGTATAGAGTTACGATCCTGACGGATGTTTCCCGGTCCGAAAGCTGACTGTACATCAGAAAAAAAAATAGAGAACACGATTGCAGCACCACCTACCGGGTTCTATTGTATTTTCAAACCATCCAGGGACCCACTCAAATATACACACAAAGTTTCAAACCGATCAAGCCGCTTAGGAGTCAGGTGACAAACACACGTACAGAAGAATTATATATAATAAAAATTAGAATACACTCATAGAAAGGCAGCCTAGTGACAACAAAAGCTTATCCTTGACCAGTCTCCATAATACAGCTTCTAAATCGTTTGATATGTTAACGAGAAGCAAGACGGACAAGGAGACAGGGTGTCATGTAACAATATTGTTTCAGGCGACAAATTGAGTGCTGCACGCTTAGGTGATTCAATTTGGCGACGGGCTGTGTAGATATAGTGAGGAGATGCAATATTTGTCTGTGAGGCAAGAGCTAGTAGCTAAAATAATAACTACTGGACGGGTTGATCTTAGCCACCGTAGGCGCGGACTTGCTGATGACGAGCAATGGGTAGCTCGTCGTCCACTCGTCTTATAAGGTCCAAGTCCGAGGCATAGACGGCGCATAGCGTTCCACGCGTGCCTCAAAGCGAAGACAGTAACACCGTAAGGGGCCCACCAGGGCCATGGGAAAACTTCTGAATAGGATACTCGTGGTCCTAGAATGTAAAAGGCAAATGAAAAAACTTAGGTGTGGTTTTAATCGGTAAAAGTCTGGTTCTCTCTCCCGTCTCACACTAGATCGGGAGAAGTAACTAGATGATTTCGTCATTCATTTAATCTGGATTAAATGTGCAATATTTATTGATTAGGGTTCTGTATCTCAAAAGGAAAAAAACTGGGCAAGTGCGAGTAGGACTCGCGCAATGAGGGTTCCGTACCGTTTGTATAGTTTGTTTTCATTAACTTAGAAGTTTGATTTTTTCATTGCTTCAAGTGACTGCTGACATGTGTATATCTTCGGATCCCTTATAGGATCACTTTGTTGTCCGTCTGTCTGTCTGTCAAAACCATTTATCTCGGGAACGCGTGGAAGTATCGAGTAAAACCATATACTCAGGTCTGGGCTCCCTTGAAGCCTTGAAGCTATGAAAAAATAAACTTCTAAGTTACCGAAAAAAAGATACGACCATTTATGTAGCAAAAAACGTATATTTGCATACTCTCAAGGGAATCAAAATTAATAGGATACCTCAAGTTGAGCCAGAATCCTAAAATTTTGGCATAAAACAAGGTCTTTATAGCACAAGTATAGAAATAAATCTGAAAATAGTAATTTTTTTTGTTACATCACAAAAAGAAAATACTCCAGCCGGGAACTGAACTATTTATATAGGTAAGTTTGTACGGAACCCTCAGTGCGCAAGTCCGACTCGCAATTGTTCTATTTATTATTAATTTAAAGGTACATTATAAAGGGCTAAAATTCATGCAAAATACCAACCGAAACCTAGATAATATCCAAAACATATCTGTGTTTCCAAAATATTTAGGAAATATGTGTGTAATAACGTCATAAATCAGATACCTTATATGGAAATGTACCTCGGGTTGGGCGATTTTAATCCTTTTATCTCTCCAATAGGCTAGTTCTGTAGTTATCCTTTTAGTTGGTCGCAAGATAAGAAAAATCCAACATCAGGAAAAAACACTCTTAACGTTCAATATAAATGTGTTTCCGTTCTGGGAGTGAGTTCGTTTGTTTGTTCTGCTTTCACGCGTCGTCGAACTAGCCAATTGGAGTATTTGGCTCACGACTAGTTTGGCACACAGAGACGGACAAAGGCCCTATTATTATCTGCACTAGCGAAACTGTAGAGATGGTAAGGTTTCAATAAGATCGAGTTGAATTACTCGTAAGTGCACGGTTCAAATAACACACTAATTTTCCAAAGTCGAAAGTTTGCATTTAAGAGTGTGTACACGACTGTGTGTATGCTTATTAGTCTTTTACAATTAAAAGTAAAAGGCGTACGGCAATGCGCCATTGGTACATGGTGGACAGCCCACCTATTTGTTTTGGGAACACATTCATTGTGCGTACAGCTAAGGAGTGCAATTCCTTGCCGGAATTTGTGTTTCCTGATGGTTACAACCCGGAAATTTTTAAGTCAAGAGTGAATAGGTTACTTCTAGGTAAGCGCGCTCTATCGTCGACCGCATCGTCGCTTTCCATCAGGCGAGTTAGCGGTCAAGCGCGAACCTAACAAAAAAAAAGGCTGAACGGATCTAGATGAAATTTGGTAAAGGTAGGCTATCCTTTATGTGTGTGTGTTCGACTCGCACTTAGCGAGTTTTTAAGCTTTTTAAACCACTCACGACAACTTCTCTCGCTTAAAGCAGCTTTACGCTATGTTTCTACAAGCAATCGACGCGCCTCAGCGGCAGATTTCTTTAAACTAAAGAAGTAAATTAAAAGTTCCTGCAGATGACGGTTCTTCAGCACAAAATCAAATGTAATAATGCAGGAAAAAAAAATGATATGGTGTTACAAAGTCACTAATATTCCAAGGTTATATTTTTAGCAGACATCTAGACTTATGATGATACATTTTACACCTTCAATGTAACCTTTAAGTAAGGACATCTTTTGTGAAACAGCAGAAACTTATCTTTACACCTGTTTGTATAATTTCTATTGCACATCTAGAGTGTGTCGCGTGTGAACTACGCGCGTGCATTTCATGTTCGTACGAAGCCCGCACACCGCTCGCGCGTAAGCTATACGCGGTACTAGAGCGGCGCAGGAGGTGCGCACGTACTGCCCATGGTACACATAAATAGTTCAAATGCAAAAGAAGCTACGTGTGCACGAGCTACGCGCGCGTCTTACTCGAGCCTTGCAGGAGCTGCACTAGAGCGGTGCTCCAAACTTAGGCTGTAACCGCACGCAAACGACATGCGTGCAGTTCGCAAGCGGCTCGTGAGCGGCGCATTCCCCAGGTATATAAAAATCACTTGCCACACAGTCTATGTTATCGAACTCCTTCAAAACGGCTTTATCGATTTCTGTAATTTTTTTGTACACAAAAAAAAATTACAACACCTATTTTGACACCTAATAAACATACCTGTATGGTAGGTCTAAGAATGTAGGCTACTTTTATCCCTCCTACGCCTACCCCCCATTCTTTTAATTGATTTATATGGCAGAACAAAGTTTAACGAGACATTAAAATACTAGCATTAAATATTTTTGTAATGAAAAACTGAACTTACTCTATTCAATGAGAATAAAACAAACCTATACATACTAGATTAATAGTTTCCCAAGAAGCCTTTACTTAAATTGGGTATGGCCAGAAACTTCGCTCATAATTGAGTTAGGGGATTACACAGTATATTGTATAGAAACTTATTTACTGGTGAGGGTGAACTTACAAACAAATGAAAAATGCCTTGTATGAAATCCTCAGTGGATTTCATACAAGGTATTTTTCATTTGTTGATGAACCAAATTTAATTTATTATTATGAGTTAATGCTCAACTGAGAGCAGTGGTGGCCGAGTGGTAAAGGCCCCGACTTACGAGTTGTAGGTCACGGGTTCAACCCAGCCAGAACCAAAAATTCGAAGACATGTGACATTCATCAATGCGTACTGGGCCCACGTGGTGGATTACGGCCCATTCAATTTCCTAGAGAGGCCTGAGTTCCAACAGTGGGAACATTATAAGGCCGACTATGCTATGCTAATGCTCAACTGCAGGGACTTGATACGATCATGATTTTTTTCGGTAACATTTGATTATTTCACGCACACTTTTGTTTGACGTGGTAAATAACCAAATATCTTCTCCCTGTCTAGGGTGAAGCAAGAGAGCATGTCAAACTTTTACTGACTAAAATCCACTCCTATGTTTCTTCACCCTTGGTTGACTGTCAGAGAATGCCTAAGGCACCACCACCTTTGTACCTTTGTGTTGCATGAAGTTTTAATAAATAAATAAGTTAACGCCATAATGACTGGCCTGTTGGTCTAGTGGCCCTGACTGCTATGCCAGAGGTCGTGGGTTCCATTCCCACCCAGTACAAATGTTTGTGTGATGAGCACGATCATTTGTTCTGTGTCTGGGTGTAATTTATCTATACATGTATGTATTTAGAAATATATAAGTATGTTTATCAGTTGTCTAGTACCCATAACACAAGCTCTGCTTAGCTTGGTACTAGACGGCGTTGTGTGATAGTTGTGGAATATTATATTTATTATAATATTAATAATAATTAGATTGTAAACATAACACCAATTAATTAGCAGCGCTATCAACTAGTTTGATCTTCGGTGATTTGGGTCCGACCCCCTGTTGCGCACTTTGAATTTATCAGAGGTCGTTACGCTAATGGAGAGCGCTTAAATTTGATTTACGTATGCCTAGATTTTGAGCTCTTATGCTAATTTTATTTGGGACAATGTCCAATTATCCCTTGGTTATTAAAATGGAATAGATTGATAATTGTTTACCTTTTGGGGTCCCCGTTACATTACTCAGAATAAATTGGCAATTATGTAAGATACATTTTAACTATGACCATCATTGTGGACAAAATCCGCTTTTCCAGCATGTTAAGAATTAGAAGGTTAATTGAAAATCCTGAGGCTTAAGGAACAGTGCTCACGCCCTAGTCGCCGGGATCCCGAACCCGATTTCTAGCCACCGTAGGCGTGGGCTTGCGGACGGCGAGCAATTATTAGTTCGCCGTCCGGACCGATCCCGAATCGTCGACGGTTCGTAGTATATTCTATGCGCGCCACAAGTTTGTTCGAAGCCTACTGCAGACATGGGTTCGCTTCTGAAAAGAACTTTATTCTGAAGAAAAGAAAAGCCCGGGTTTTCTTTGCTTCAGAATAAAGTTCTTTGGACCGCAACGTAATGCAACTGAAACGCAAGGCAAAGAAGAAACACAGGAGTGAGTTTTGGTCATTAAAAGTCTGACACGCCCGTGAGGGTGAGAAGTCATTGGATAATTGGGTGGCGACTTGGCTCGCCGGCTATGATCGAAGACGAGCCGGGAAAAAATGAAGCAAACATGACAAGCCAGGAGCCAGGCTCGTCAACTCACAAAACCGTGGTATTGCAATGATACACCGGCAAACTTTACCGACGAGCCATAAGACCGCGGTTTTACTTGCTCGTCGATCAGTGCCTTAAAGGCGGATTAATAATTTACTCGGCTAAAATATAAAATTAAGAAAAAGTTCGGGGTTGTATAGACATGGTAAAAGAGAATGAATATACTTTTAAACTCTTATTTTCGTAATATTCTTTTGTATTTTTATGCACCTGCCACATTTTCTCTTTACCACCCTAGGTTGACTGGTAAAGAATGCCTAAGGCATTAAGTCCGCCTTTGTACTATTGCGTTGCATGAAGTTTAATAAATAAATGAAGAGCGGTCTTTAAGTAAAACCAATTCAATATTTTCTAGAATATTCCGCTAATATAACAAACCTAGTTAGTTCCGCCTTCACTGCGGTTCTTGTCAAACTAATCGTATTAACTAGCACTCTTTTGATTGCCTTTCACAAGAACGCCGAGAAAATACGAAGTTCTGCCTCATCTCACAATAAAAGCAGTAAATAAATATAACATTGAAGTAATCAACTAAACTAATGTTTGTGTTTACTTAAGTCATTGTTCGGTCCAAACGTATTGTCGGCTACTGACTGTGAGCGCGAGTTACGCAGTTTATCGTTTTTTCATATATATATTAATGAAGTAGTTATGATTTTATTGTTAACTAATGTTTGTCTGTGAGTTTGATCGCGTGATCAAGGTACTTATAAGAATCATTTCAATTTAGCACACGATGCACTAAACAGCCTGTATATTAACTTCTCGTTCACACCGAATCGGCTATATGCTACTACGTAATGTGTTGTTGCTAACTCTCGGTGGCCGATTATTGTACTACGCGTAGCTAGTCTACTCTTTTGTTCACACAAGTGACGCATTTTACGCTATAGCGTATTGTCGGTTTGATGAGAACGCATACTGAAGACTGAGTGCACGTTCACACTAGAGCTGACAGTAAGCATACTCACAGTCAGCGGCGGACAATACTTTTGGTGTGAACGATGCCTAAGTGCTGGTGGCTAACTACCTTATAGTTATCCCACTTCCGGAGAGGAAGCGACGAACTATCGGCTATATTCTCGTTCATGAAACGTTCAATCAGATATACCTACTGTGTTAACAAATGAGATGCAAATGTTGGCGAGGACTCGCTCCAATAGTTTGACGCCGAGTGATAAGGGTTATGATTATACTCGCTCAGCAATACTTGCTCAGCGATGCGCGCTTGGCGGTCAGAACTCACGCTGAGAGACCAAACAGTGCCTCAATTAAATCTGCTATTAAAAATGGTGCCGGAATGGTCGATCATTGATTTCATAATTTGTTTTGAAATTTTTCATAAGTTGATTTGGCAAGTTTCGTAATACTACTGGCTACTAATATAATGGCGCTTGATTGAAAGAAATGGCATAAAATGTTAATCTCGTACATATTGACAAAGGAATATCTGACGTATACGGTAATCTGCTAAAATTTTGACAGTTCCTTTGATCATTGACCTACCATTAATTCATCATTGTGCAGTCATTGCTTTTAGTAAGCTCGATATTGTCATTCTACCACGACTCTGTTACGAGACCACAATAACATTGACCAAAAATGACCAACAACAACAATATTGACCGATCAAAATTGTCAACATTGTCCGATCAATGATCGATCATTATGAATTAGCAGATTACGAACTTTTAGCAAAATGACAATGGGATCGTGTTGGAATGACGAATTTATAAAAATAGCAGACTTGGGCCCCAGAACACTTGCGTACCACGTGCGGGACCAGCCGCCCGGAGCAAGTGTTTCGAGTAATCGCCTGTCACACTCGCACACTCGCTTACAGCCCAGTGACAAAACTACCGAAACTACACACTCGTATTTTTCTGCTTGCCAACTCGTGTCTAGTTTATAGCTCTACTCGCTTCTCGCTCATCTTTGGTGGTGGGAGAAATGCCTAAGCAGTCGTACGGGTCAATCACCAAGGTTAAGCAACGCTTGCCCAGGTCGGTCAATGGATGGATGAGCATCTTAACATACCAAGATTCCTTTGTATCTCGAAATCTTCGTTAAGCTATTGATCGCGCTTGTCATTTTTGTAGATCTTTGTAAGTCGTTACGGATAGTCAAAAGCCAGAAAATATTCCTAGGGGATATCGTAGCCAGAAGACACGGTAGAGGTGTACCCCGCCTGGGCAGAGTACCGCCGTGTCCTCATGGGGGCGATCGTTGACAGCGATATCTCGTGCCGGGTATTGGTACAAGTCATGGTCCGGAGCGAGGAGTGGCAGGCGGTCTCTTTCTTCTGCGAAGCAGTAATGCTAGCAAAGGAGGAGGTCACACGTGCACGAGCGAGGCAATGACCATCGCGCCCCAGCCGCCGGGATACCGATCCCGATTTCTGGCCACCGAAGGCGCGGGCTTGCGGACGGCGAGGAATGGGTAGCTCGCTTTCCGACCGTCCTATAAACGTCCGGACCGAGCCCAAGTCGTCGACGGCGCGTAGTGTTGCACGCGCGCCTCAAGGAGCTATCAGCAACCGTAAGGGCCCAGCAAGATCGAATCTTATTGGGGCCAGGGGTCTGCTTTTAAAAGGAAGATGGCCGAATGTTTCTGGTATAAAAGACAACGAAGGAACAGTGATTGTAGAGATACATGGGGAAGGTTTATGTCCAGCAATGTATATTTTTCGGTTTAATTGATAGCCTATTTGACCTCCACGACCCAGTTACCCCTCGATAAGACACAACAACAAAGTCACTAACATCGTTTAAATGCAAAAACAGATGCAATAAAAAACAAATAAATGGAACGCAAGGCCTGCTTAAAACGGCGCCATTTTATTTCCTACTTACTGAACAGAAATGTCTTGTTCTGAAACAAACGATGCACCCTGTTTATAATAACAGCTGCCTTTTACAGCACCCTGTATTTCTTTGTGTTGTCTTTATTTGCATGGATGAGGATTGGTCCGCTGTCTCGGCTACCTATTAGTTTGTACTGATATCTATTTGTGCCACGAAAAAGTAAGTTATAAAAAGAGGTTTAAAAAAGAAATTTAAGACTTTGATAATAGGTCTTTACCTACGAAAATGGCCGTTTTTGAAAACGGGTTGCTTTGAAGTGCATCTTTGGATTGAATTTGAAATAAAAGTTCAAATAAACTTTATATTAAAGGTACGTTATTCTTTTTTAGATATTAGGTATTTATTGGTTTCTTTGTATTTCCTAAAATATCGCAGAAAAACCATGAAAACTAATTTAAAAAAGTTTTTTTCATATTAAGAGTTTCAACGTAGAAACTATGCATTTCAAAGAGCAAGCAATATCAATGGCATATACCTACGAATTATAACAAGAGAACTCTGTGTTCTTGGAAATATTGTCTGGTAGCGGCCCTGAGAAGAAAAGTTTTTTCGGTTGTATTTTTTTGTGAAAAGTTTTTATTTTACACTTTTTAGTTATGGTACCACCACTAAAAAGTACCCTTATAGCCAGAATCCATCTCATAACACAAGCAAACATATCAATCTTACTTGTTGCGACGGTTTTGCTGTGATCCTACGAGGAGTTCTGTTCCTTATCTTCGAAGATCATGATCGTCGTCCGGGACTAACTCGAAAGCATAAACGGTCAAGCAAAAAAAAAAAAATTCAAAATCGGTCCACAATTGACCGAGAAATCGGTGAACATACATAAAAAAAAATACATTCAGCCGAACATAGAACCGGAGGAGGTTCTATGTTATTTTTGAAGTCGGTTAATAATAAATGTCATCCCAACTAAATAGAATAACATTAGCGACTAACCCGACCGCCTGAAACAACGAAAAAGTTTTAAGTCTGACGTAAATATTGTAATCCCAGCTGATACTAGTCAGTTTCGCGTAATTGTAAAATATTATTCCAAGAGATCATATTCCCGGGATAAATATCCTAAGTGCTATTCCAGAACATGGGCTTCCCGTGTATAAAATTTCATCAAAATCCATTCAATAGTTTTTGTGTAAAAGAGTAACAAACATTCGAACATCCATACATCCCTACATACAAACTTTTGCGTTTATAATAGGTATTAGTAGGATGGAAATAATGTAAAACATTATTTTTTTTGTTTAAATAGTAACCATTTTTTTTATTGGGTGGGAAAATCATCTTATGACAAATCTTGCTCTTGGGTGAAGCGGGAGATAGTGTCAGACTTTTACTGACTAAAAACCCACTCCTGTTCCTTCTTTGCTTCGTCCCAGGGCCCTGGGTTTCACTTTCACACTACCCGTGGCCCCAGTAGGCTTCGACCATGCTGGGCCCCTACGATTTGCTGACATCTCCCTGAGGCGCGCGTGGAACAGTACGCCGTCGACGACTTGGGCTCGAACAGGACGGTTACCGGACGGATACCGGACGGTCGGACGGCGAGCCATCCGCAAGCCCGCGCTTACGGTGGCCGGAAATCCGAATCGGAATCCCGGCGGCGGTTGAGGCGTGAGGACCGTTGCCTCACGCGATCGGCCGCCTCCTTTGCTAGCATTACTGCTTCGCAGAAGGAGGCAGATAGTAACCATGGAGATTTGTGACGATTCTTCTTTATAGAAAATAACCAATTAGAAACGTGCACTAGATTTAGACGTTATTTACAAGTGCCTTGATAGGCCTATATGATTTGGTGACTTCCTCTCCATAGGTGACAAAAGAGCTGATGAGATGGAGTATTCGGTCGCGAATGTGCGACTCTGGCGGAATAAATGCGAGAGTCTTTGTCGGATATCGGATATATCTGACAAACAGTTTAGGCGGTAAAAAGGTTAATTTATAGATGACTATAGGCTTGTACTGAAAGAGAGAAAGAAAAAAACGTTTATTCGTACCTCACACATACAGTAGAATTTGAAGTATGGGAAAAATAATATTAAAATCTGTGCAAGGCCAAAAAGGCGCCTAACTCAGCATATGCTGCGATATTTAAAACGATAAATAACACAACGCTGGTATTTTGTTAGGATCCGCGGTGATGCCACGGGCACTGGGCATCTTAAGAACTTTATGATTCTTCTTAAGGTTCGTCGTTATATTAAGCTTGACGATAAAAAATAAAGAATCACCATGAAATTAAGCAAGGTCTGCCCTCCCACTTTAAGTACACATCCCAGAATATTAATATTAACAATAATAGCCACTTATAACTTAGTTAATTGCCCATGCTGTTAATAGACTATCAAATGAAAGTGTGTAATATCATTAACGTTTATTTTTATCATAAATCCTATCGTGGGTAGCCTCGATAACTTTTAGTGTCCATAAAATGATGGTAACGACAGAAAGAGTATATTTTGTAGATATTTTTTTGGGTTCCAGTTCGTAGCTAAGTAATAAGCATAAAATTCGCGTGGGTCAATGTTCAAGGTCACTTGAGGCAAGTCCTAATATTTTATTGAGGAGGGAAATTATCAAATACCTCCTCCTGTACTATGTGGAGCAAGAAGGAGTGTCTACCATGTTCTCCGGGCAGTCCACACAGTGGTAGCACCCGAGCATTTCTTCCGTCTAAATCCAGTGCAGGAACCTCTTTTACCATGTCCGGTAAGGATCTGCGTCATGCGGAAGATGAGGACGCCGTGATGCCTCTCCAGCCACTCCCCAAAGAGGGGACTTGCCGCCATGATTATGGCGTGCCCAATGCACCTGCAATATTATCTGTCCACCAGTTTTTTTAAAAAATAAATTAGTGCTTGACTGCGATCCCATCTGATGGTAAGCAGTGATGCAATTGTTGATGGTGAAGCGTACTAGTTTATTAAGAGCCTATTTACTAAAAGCCAGGGCCTCAAGTCCGCTATTTCAATAGTGGCAGAATCGTCTATCATTGATTTCATAATTATTGATTTGTTTGATAAGTTTGGTAATCTACTAATATAATGGCGTCATAATGACTTTCCAATGGTCAACCACTGACACTCCATGGAAAGAAATGGCATAGAATGGTAATCTCGTACATATTGGCAAATGAATGTCTGAAAAATGAACGTACTTAAGCGGTAATCTGCAAAAATTTTGCCAGTTCCTTTGATCAGTGTCCTACCATTATCGTTGTGCAATCATTGCTTTTAATTTGTTACGAGACAGCTCGATATTGTCATTCTACCACAATTCTATTACGAGACCAATGACTGACCAATGATAGACCATTATGAATTTAGCAGACTACGAACGTTTGGCAAAATGACAATGGGATCGTGTTGGAATGACGAATTCATAAAAATAACAGACTTAGGCAGAGGGTTGACTAGTAGAGAATGCCTAAGGTATCAAGTCCGCCTTAGTATCTTTGGTTACATGAAGATTAAATGAATAAATAAGTTACCAAGATATTAGATAACCTACTTTTACAAACAATATTAGTCCAACAAACGATCACTTACCATAATTAAATCAACAACCAGAACGCCTTAATAAGACGCGCTATAAAGACAAAAAACTTTTCTCTCAAACAAACAAACAAGAAACGGCAAAAGTTAGGGTAAAAACACCGGTTATAGTCCAAGGCGGAACAAACTGTGGGCCAATAACTTCGCTTTGTCAATACGACCGGGTCATTGGGTCAACTAAATGGTGCTCGATGATTGGATGTGTCACTTTATTGAGATTGTCACCCTAAAGTTTGTTACAGGATGATAGAATAGCAATTCGCTGTTCTTTTGTTTTGTTTTTCTATTAGATTATTGTTTGTTTGTGAGAAGATAAAAGGAAGATACACCTAAGTTTTGAGTTTCGACGTGTACTGGAATAAAGTGGAACTATTTAAGGCTTTGATAACATAATGACAATTTGACAAAGTGACAATGATGAGATGTCACATAGTCCACAGTTGAAAACCAGCGTCAGGCAAGTGCTACATAGTGGACTGGCATTATGTTGAACTGGACCTATTTGGCGCAGCCGTGAGACACACAATGTTGATGTATTTTTTAAGTTTTAGTATTTAAGTTTCTATATTGTAAGTGTTATCTCATTGTGTGTACCTGTGTGCCAAATAAACGTGTTTTCTTTCTTTTTTCTTTCTTTTTTTTCTTTCTTTCTTTTTTTCTTTCTTTCTTTCTTTGTATCTTTCTTTAGATGGTCACTTTGTTTCACTTTTTGTAAGTAAGTCTTCACAGTCCACAAAAATCATGACTGATCCTCATTCCCTAATAATCTACCCTTACAATAAAAATACAAAGACTAGTTTTCGCATCGTTATCGCATTCTACCTATAGAGTATCAGGTTTTCTCTAACCCGTGTTCCGTCAGTTGCCTTTTAAGTTCCAGGGCCACGGTAAATCTTTTGAACAATCCAGCAGCCCGTAATGATACATGTGAGGGAACGTACATCCTCACGCCCCAGTCGCCGTGACCCTGACTCAGACTTCCAGCCACTGTAGGCGGGCTTGCGGACGACGAGCGATGAGTGACTCGTCCTCTGGTAACTATCCGGACCGAGCCCAAGTAGTCGATAGCACGCAGAGTTCCACGCACGCCTCAAAGAGATGACAACAAAACCATAGGGGCTCAGCATAGTTGGAGACAACTAATAGAACCATGGATTGACTGCTGAAAAGGCTACCCGTGGTTCTAGGACGCAAAGGGCAACTGAAAGAACATGTGTGTGAATAGAATGTTAGAATAGAATAGTTGTTTTAGTCAGTTAAACTCTGACACGCTCTCTTACTCCGCCCTAGAGCGAGAAGTTATTAGATGATATCCAACCTTAAAAAAAGCCCTTGGTGATACCATCATGCTCCTATTTTCCAAATAAGCTTGATAAAACTTTAAGCATAATCAGCCTTACAATGTTCCCATAGCTGGGACTCAGGCCTACTCTTTAGGAGAGAGAATGGGAAACCAGAATCCACCACGCGGGCCCAGTGCGGATTCTTCAAATGGTCAACCAGAATCACTTATTTCATCATTTAAAGTTTAGTTCCTTAGAAAGAAAGTCTCAACCTTCCTCAGCTGGACCAAGACTCCCACAATGATTTTCAGTTATTCCATTTCAGTTCATTTCTTGTTTGTCATGTCCTGGTCGTTTCGTATCCATTAATAGCATACGTGGCCTGCATAGTGCACGTTATTTGGCTCACAATTCATTGGGCTGCTGTAAAGGCCAGCCTAGTTCGAATTTAAATTTAGAGCTGAATCGGGCAGTGTTATCGGATTTTTAGGGTTCCGTAGCCAAATGCCAAAAAACGGAACCCTTATAGATTCGTCAAGTCTGTCTGTCTGTCCATTCGTATGTCACAGCCACTTTTTTCCGAACCCATAAGAACTACTGGGCACGCCACAATTATGGCGGTAAGTCCCCTCTTTGAGGCGTGGTTGGAAAGACCTCACGGCGTCCTCACATTCCGCATGACGCAGGTTCTCACCGGACACGGTAAGTTCGGGAGGTTCCTGCACCGGATTTGTGCGGAAACGACGCCCGGGTGTCGCCACTGCGTGGCCCACCTGGAGGACACGGTAGAGCACACGGTGGAGGTGTGCCCCGCTTGGGCAGAGCAACGCCGTGTCCTCGTGGGGGCAATCGGCGGCGGCGATCTCTCGCGCCGGGCCTTGGTTCAGGCCATGCTCCGGAGCGAGGAGGAGTGGCAGGCGGTCGCCTCCTTCTGCGAAGCAGTAATGCTAGCTAAGGAGGCGGCCGATCGCGTGATGCAACGGTCCTTACGCTCCAACCGCCGCCGGGATTCCGATCCCGATTTCCGGCCACCGTAGGCGCGGGCTTGTAGACGGCGAGCAATGGGTGGCTCGCCGTCTGACCGTCCGGTAACCGTCCGGACCGAGCCCAAGTCGTCGACGGCGCGTATTGTTCCACGCGCGCCTCAAGGAGATGTCAGCAAATCGTAGGGGCCCAGCAGGGTCGAAGCCTACTAGGGCCACGGGTAGTGTGAAAGCGGAACCCGGGGCCCTGGGACGAAGGCAACGAAGGAACAGGAGTGGGTTTTTAGTCAGTAAGAGTCTGACACTATCTCCCGCTCCGCCCAAGAGCGGGGATGTCATTAGGATGATTTTCCCACCCAAAAAAAAAAAAAAAACTATACTGTTGAAACTTGGTAAGTAGATGTATTCTGTGAACCGCATTAAGATTGTTTTTATTTATTGTTTTTGGTTTTCGCACAAAAATAGAAAATCAATAAATTTTGGGGGTTACTTAGAATATGGGGTACTTAGAACTGAAACTCAAAATTTATTTTTTATCAAATCCCTTCGTGTGGGCTATCTATGGATAGGTCTTCAAAAATGATATTGAGGTTTCTAATATCATTTTTTTCTAAACTGAATAGTTTGCGCGAGAGACACTTCCAAAGTGGTAAAACGTGTGCCCCCCCCCCCCCCCTCCCTGTAACTTCTAAAATAAGAGAATAATAAACCTAAAAAAAATATGTGATGCTATGCAAACTTCCACCGAAAATTGGTTTGAACGAGGTCCAGTAAGTAGGTTTTTTTTAATACGTCATAAACCTTAAATCGTAATTTATCTTTCAAGTTTGTACAGAACCCTCAGTGCGCGAGTCCGACTCGCACTTGCACAGTTTTTTAAGAGTCAGCCCAAGAATCTGACTCCAATATCTGCCATTTTGTTTTGTGAGCTAGCTTTTGACTTCGATATCGCTTGATGGAATGATGGAATGAGTTTGCCCAGAATGTGTCTGTTTGGTACACTCTTATTTGAAAAGCTCATGGGATACGGGTAGCCAGGGTTGAGAGAATATTCGAAAGGGTTTTCGGAAGGGGATTAACAAAAAACAACTTAACTATCTCCTAAGCATTTTTCCCAACTATGTTGGGGTCGGTAATATCAGTATTTTACGTAGAACGACTGCTTTTCCGATGTTCACAATCCAGTAATTAGGTAAAACCTTGGCAAGACTAGTGTAAGGTTTTTTGACTTTTGACTATCCGTAGCGACTGTTAAAGGTCCATAATGTAAGCCGAAGCTGACGGCTTAGCGTGCTTTTTGAGGCTTAAATGAATCTTGGTCACATTGTCCTTGTTTAAAAGAAATATCATAAAGGTTTGTGAAAAGTTCATCAATTTTACTGATCTCATCGGGCAAATATTTGTCTTGCTACGCGCTGTGCTACTACGCTGGTGCTACGGTGCCTACGTCATCGTAGACGCATACAAAAGCGTAGGCATCGTAGTGCTAAGTCTCAGTAGAACGGTGTTTAATTTGTATAACAGATTGTAACCACCAAACTATTTCACAAAAACATATTTTAGATTGAAAGAGGCTAATTGGTGATCCAGATCTGGTTAAGTCCAATTTACAAAGCCTTGAGCACAGGCACAAAGTGGCCAGCCTTTCGGTGTTTACAGGATGAATTTTGGAGAATGTGCGCAGGAATTGCTTGACGTGATTCCACCATCTCATTTCGTTTAGGTGTATAATACATGCATGACATGGTTGAAAAAATTATAGGATTTCAAAAATTTTACGCCTGTGCGAAGCTCGAACGAGCCGCTGGTAAATGAAATGAAAATAAATATCTATAAATAAAAGAAAAAACTGACTGACGCACAGCCGAAACTACTATGACTAGGAACGTGAAATTTTGCACAAGTTTTCTTTGAAGATGTAAGTGAGCACTAAGAGATGGAGATAATAATAATAATAAATTTAATTGATCCAAAAACATCCAATTAACACACAAGAGCTAAACAATCTCGGGTTATAGATAAAACAGGGGTCCAAAATTTTTGTGGAGAAACCGACTTTCGCGCGGGTGAAGTTGCTGGCAGAAGCTAGTCGAATACCCCTACATTATATACACCCCCAATTTTTAATTAGTAAAAATACTACAACGGCTTATTAGAAAAGGTCTTGTTATTCTTTAAGTAGCATTAGGTTTAATAGATTGTTTATTAGTTATTTATGCTGTATCCTACTTAACTAAAAAGCGAAGGTTTTTTTTTTGTGCTCACACTATATTTTAATTTATTCTAATGTCTATACGTGAGGACTTGTAATTGGCTTTCCAATGATTACGGTTTTCTATTTTTGTCTGGTTTTATTAACTGTAAGTTCTCCATGTACTAAATAAATAAATAAATTATTTAAGTAAAATCATAGTAAATAATATTCAATAACAGAAAAGTTTTTTATTAACGTTTGTTTATATACCAAAATATCACTCAATTTATGGAAATATTGTACAGGCTATTGATTTATGAATGAACTAGCTTCTGCCAGCCAGCGGCTTTGCCCGCGCGAATATAAGTTTCTCCATACAAACTTTAGACCCCCGTTAAGCCCCTTAGGAGCTGAATTTTTAAAAATCCTTTCATAGTGCTCGCCTACGTCATGAAAGGAAGCATTATGCAAAATTTCACGTTCCTAGTCCGAGTGGTTTGGGCTGTGCGTTGATATGTCAGTCAATCAGTTTTTTCTTTTATATATATAGATGAATGGCGATCAAAAGGGAAAAACTCTGTGCATAGTATTTTCATGTGGTAGTTGTTATGAATTTTTGATTCAATTATGAATTTACCAATTATGATAAATTTTCGTGGACAATTTAGAGATTTCATTTTTTTTTTACTTTTAACTACACAAAATTATAGTATCGGGTACGGATAGAGCCCCATTTTTTGTACTAATTAAAAAATAGTAGTGTATATAATCTACAGGCCACTGAAACGAAATGTCAAGTACAAGAAAATTATTAATGTAATAAACAAAAATTACATAATGAGCCTGATAATGTTCCCACTGCTGGGACTCAAACCTCCTCTCTAGGAGAGGGAATGAGTAGTAATCCACCACACGGGCACACGTCTTTGAATTTTCGGTTCGTGGACATGCCGGTTTCCTCACGTTGTTTTCCTTAATCGTTTTGAGAGCAATGATGATGAAGTAGAGTACACAATATAATAAATATCAAACATATAATAATAATTGAACTCCCAGTCTACTGAAACAAAATGTCAAGTCCAGCAAAATTATTACCAATGTATTAATATCCGCATGAGACCGCAGAATAAAATAGCGCTAACAAATGCATAGCTATATAAATTGCAATGGGCGACAATACAATACAAAACGTTACTTATTCACAATTTAGAAAATATTAATGGCTTTAATAAACATTAATATTCATGAACTGTCCAAAAATAAATGTCGAAATGACCTGTTTCAGAATATATTGAATCGTTGCGTTAAATTTTTAATTCCATTCGCCTGCTCTGAATTAATAAAAAAGTGGGACAAGATTTTTTTGTCGTGAGACATCATCGAAGGACTTATCCCGCTCTGTGGTAGTGCGAAAGGATATGTCAGACTTTTACTAATTAATACCACACCTGTGCCCTTCAGTTGCTTTATACGTTCTACGACCACAGGCTTCCTTTAAACTCGTAGTTGACTACGATCTCACCTGATGGTAAGCAATCGTTGATAGTGAAGCGTTCTAGTTTATTAAGAGCCTATTCACTCTAACCTTGAAGACATCTAAATTATAATCGGACGGAAAGACTGCAGCAGGCAAATCTTTCCGATCCTTCAATGTCAGAAAATCCCCATGGCCCTAGCGAGCATCGGCCCAGCTGAGCCTCTACATTTGCTGAAAATCTTTAAACATTGAATAAATAAAAGAATAACAACAGTTTACAAAAGTTGCTGCTCAGTTTAGACTACCTTTCATAGTCGGCCTTATAATGTTCCCACTTTTGGGACTCAGGCCTCCTCTCTACGAGAGGTTATAGGCCGTAATCCACCACGCGGGCCCAGTGCTGGTTGGTGGATGACACATGTCATCGAATTTTTGGTTCTAGGACATGCCGGTTTCCTCACAATGTTTTCCTTCACCGTTTTGAGAGCAGTGGTGATGAAATAATTACACAAAGTAATGCGCCTGGCTGGGTTTGAACCTGCAACCTACAACTCGTAAGTCGGGGCCTATACCACTCAGCCACCACTGCTCCTCTGCTCCTATATTTACTGAAAATCTTTAGACATTTATTAAATAAAATAATAACAACCAATTTTCAAAAGTAGGTGCTCAGTTTAGACAACCTTTCACTTACAGTTAAGTAGAAAAACTCTTTGGTGTTGTAACTTCGCTATTCTTGCTACTTTCAAAGATAATTTATCTTCAAACAAAACATGAAGAAATCTTTAAGATGATTTAACATAAGAAGACCTGAGTTGAAGTTCTTTTGGCAAAACTTTCCATTAGTTGATAAAAAGAGGAAAATAATCATCTATATTTTGAAAGAGTCCTTCTAAAGAATTTTGCGAGTCGTATGTCGGCAAAAGCTAAGCATACCCCTACAAAGAAATTCCTAACATTTTACCTACTTTTGAAAGGAATTTTCTCTGTGTGCCTGTTATGCGTTCTCAGCTAAACTATTTTTGGTGACATAATAACCACTAATAAAATAACCAATAATAAAATAAAATCGATGGATTAAAAATCACAAGTAAATTTATGGGCACGGAAGTGTACTCGTCGTCGTTACATACAGCAAGCGCATAGAACTAATCACAAGTGACGTCTATGATGCGATGCGCGGCGAGCCAATCACTGACACTTCCCGCCTTCGCATCTCATTTCATACCACCAAAGAGACCTGATATTTTACTTCTGCGCAAGTAAAAGTCAGCGCTCAAGATCCGTGCCGATTCTTGTACAGCGTGCACTGGATCGGAAATTGCCGATGCAAAATCCGAAAGCAGTAGACGTACTGTTACATCCCTAGAATGCACCCCTAAATGCCTAGTCAGCACCATATCATCATTCCCTTATAGATTGAATGCATGAGTCAGGCGGTAAGACCAGTTCGGGTTGAGACTCCTACCGGATAGGTCGCAAGTCAGAATATTGACCAAGTTTCCCTACTAATTTCGTGTTAACTGTAATTTTCACTCAATATAACAATTAACTTGAAACAATCGTTTTTTTTAAAAAGGGATTTCCAAATCGTGTCCTAATATTGGTGGCAGCGGTGGGATTATAATCCCGTGGAACGCCTCGCGAGTGTTATCCAGTGAAAGTGTCCTTGTGTCAAGTATATCTTGTGTGCTTCAAAACCTGCGACCCGAACTCAACGAGGCCTATCTGCGGCCTAAGAGAGGCCAACTCTGGCTGAAATAGGCCAACTCCAGTAGCCTACGAGAGGCTAACTCCAGCTCAAAAGAGGCCAAATCCAGGGCCCTTTTGAGGCTCATCCAAGTCGTCACCTGTCTACTGTGCAGCGGTATTGAGCAGCGCGCTGCAGGCGCAATCTACGGACCTGCCCGTATCCAGCACCGACCAGTACCAGACGTCCTCCGTGTCCCCGCAAAATGAAGTGTTTTTGTGTCCTGTGAGTCAGTTCAGTGTCCTTAATTTTAATTCTATTTATAGATTTGATGAATAATCTTTATCATATAACTTAAGTGGAATCTGTTTGGAACTTTGTGCCCAGACCGTAGTCTAAACATCCTTCGCCCACGTATTTGGTTACTTAGTACTCGGGATATTGATAAGCCGTCTAGAACCAGTCGTCAAAAGTTTTATTATCGTGTCCATAGCTAGGTATTGTATTTTATTCCACAACAAAAATGACAAAATCAGATTCGAAAAAAGACCTCAGAGAGGTAAAAGATGAGGAAATACCCCTTAATGTCATCCTAAAATTTATTAAGCCATTCGATGGTTCTAGAGAAAAATTAAATGCCTTCCTAGTCAACTGCGATAATGCGATATCCTTATCGTCATCATCTCAGGAAGACATTGTCTTCAAATATATTATCAGTCAACTAGAGGGTAAAGCGCAAAGCGCGTGTTCCATTAAAGACTTTGACAATTGGTTATCTCTCAAAGAATTTTTGAAAAATCAATTCGGTGAGAGAAAACATTACGCTCATTTACTTACCGAGCTTCAAGAGTGTCATCAGACTAACCAGGAAACGGTCAGCCAATTCCACCTGCGAGTCGAAACTTGCTTATCTAGATTACTTACAGAAGTAACAATTTCCAACACCAAGAAAAGTGAACTTGTTGGTAGAGTGGCTGCGATGGAGGACTTAGCGCTTCATACATTCAACATAGGGCTACATCCTCGTATTGCCAACATTGTAAGATGTAGAGATCCAAAAAACTTGAACGAGGCTGTCAACTATGCAATCTCTGAAGAAAAGATTCAGCAATATTCATTCAAACAAAATATTAATTTTAAGAAAGACAATAATAGACCTTCACCTAAGCCACATCTACCTAATAATAATAACAGCTTACCTTCTTCATCTAGAGATTCGTCGGCATGCAGATACTGTAAGAAGGAGGGTCATACCTTAACCGAATGTAAATTGCGTGAATATAATAATAAAAAGTATAATAACAATAAATTCAATTCTCCCTCGCAACAATATTCTTCTAAGCCCAAGAATCCTCATGTAAACTTCGTGAACGACGAAGAAGAATCCTCTGATCAGGACAATTTAAATTATTAAACGTCTCGACGGGGTGTCGCACGAGACGAACTTTAAAAGACGACGCCATTAATCCTATACTCAATCGTCCTTCATCCTCTAGAGCTATACGACAGGGTAACCAGCCCCAAATTGGCAGCTCTAACAATGTCACGCGACAGGGTAACCAGCCCCAAACTGAAGACATTTCCAATCCTCCCCAATCCATATGTGTCCTTGAGAAGGAAAACAATAATGATTATCGTCCTTTATCCTCTAGAGCTATACGACAGGGTAACCAGCCCCAAATTGGCAGCTCTAACAATGTCACACGACAGGGTAACCAGCCCCAAACTGAAGACATTTCCAATCCTCCTCAATCCATATGTGTCCCTGAAAAGAAAAACAATAACGATTATAAAATATACGAAATAAATACCAATTTAAAAACATACTTACCTTATATCGTCGCCCAGTCGTCTGTCAGCAAGAAACCACTTACCCTTTTGATAGACACTGGAGCTTCCTTGTGTATCCTAAAGAAATCATGCCTATCCCAAACCTCTGAATTAAGTTATGACATTGTCAGAATAAAAGGTATTGACTCAAAGGACCCAATCACGAGTCACGGTAACCTTACTCTGGACTTAAGTCTATCCCCTGGATACACAGTACTACACAAATTTCACATCTTTGACAACTTAGGTTTCCCCTATGATGGTATTATAGGTAATGACCTATTCATTAAAAATGGCTGTCGAATAAATTATGATTCAGGTGCACTGGAAATTGCACACCATCATATAAAGTTGTCTTTCAACCATCCGTCTTACATAATAGAACCACGAACCGAAACCATCATAGAATGTTCAGTTAAAAACCCAGAAGTTAAGGAAGGTATAATTTTGGACCAACATATTTCCGATAAATTGTTAGTAGCTAATTCGATAGTGAAAACAAAAAGTAATAATCGAATAAATGTATCGATTCTGAACGTATCTGAAAAACCTATTTCAATAGATCCTAACCTCTCTTTGACCTTAATCCCGATGGCAAATAATGAAATATGTTTATCTCAATCTAACGTCAATTGTTATGAGAGAACAAATGAGGTCCTTAAACAGCTACGAACTTCTCATTTAAACTCTGAAGAGTCTGAAGCTCTTTATGGTATCTGTAGTCAATATGCAGACATATTTCACCTTTCCGATGATGAACTCACTTCAACTAGTGCCATCAAGCACGAAATTAAAACAAGCTCCTCACAACCTATAAATGTAAAATCTTATAGATTTCCAGAAGTTCATAAAGACGAGGTCAGAACCCAGATTAGTAAGATGCTGGAACAAAATATAATTAAACCATCTACCTCTCCATGGTCATCCCCCATTTGGATAGTACCAAAAAAGGTTGATGCTTCAGGAAAAAGAAAATGGCGCATAGTGATTGACTATCGCAAGCTCAACGATATCACTATTGGTGAGAGCTATCCGATTCCCCAAATTAACGAAATCCTAGATCAGCTAGGCAAGAGTAAATATTTTACAACTCTCGATTTAGCGTCAGGCTTCCATCAAATAGAAATTTCAGCTGAAGATATCCCTAAAACTGCTTTTAGTGTACCCGAAGGTCACTACGAATTTATAAGAATGCCATTTGGCCTCAAAAATGCCCCTGCAACCTTCCAGAGGCTCATGAATACAGTCCTGTCCGGCCTGCAGGGTATACATTGCTACGTTTATTTAGACGATATTGTAATTTACTCCTACGACCTTACAACCCATGTCCAGAAATTATCCCACATATTTGAGAGATTGAGAAAATTCAACATCAAACTACAACCAGACAAATGTGAGTTTCTTCGCAAAGAAGTTACTTATCTTGGTCACACTATTAGCGAAGCAGGCTTAAAACCTAACCCCGAAAAAATAAAAGCTGTAAGTGAATTCCCTATCCCAAAATGTCCAAAAGACGTAAAATCATTCCTAGGTTTAGTGTCCTATTATCGTCGCTTCCTACAGGACTTTTCTAAACTTGCAAAACCTCTTACTTCCTTGTTAAAAAAGGATATACCATTTGATTGGACAAATAGTCAACAACTTGCTTTTGAAACATTAAAAAATAAGTTAATCTCAGCACCCGTCCTAATATACCCCGACTTCACTAAACCCTTCATCCTGACGTGTGATGCGTCAAATTACGCTATTTCAGCGATACTGTCTCAAGGCGAGGTGGGAAAAGACCGCCCAATCGCTTTTGCCTCACGCACACTAAACAAAGCTGAAACAAATTACAGCGTAACCGAAAAAGAATGTCTGGCTATTATTTTTGGTACAAAAATATTTCGCCCATACCTCTATGGTTACAAATTTAAAATCATAACTGATCATAAACCAGTAAGGTGGCTATTCAATTGTAAAGAGCCAGGATCCAAGCTAGTCAGATGGAGACTAAAACTCGAGGAATACGATTATGAGATAGAATATAAAAAGGGCAAGGTCAATAGTAACGCTGATGCTCTTTCCCGTTACCTTCCAAACACCGCTCACGTACTTACCGACAAAATACCACCTGTAAGTGTCCCACCTCCACCTCAGCAGCCTGAAATCCCTCCTGTCGATCCTGAAAGTCCCGGAATACCTGAAATTCCCGACTTACCTGACTTTATAGATTTACCTGAAAATGTTGAGTTACCCGATGACTTTGAACTTCCTGAAGATCTTGACATCCCATCTCCACCTGAAGTCCAGAACGACGACGATACTTACTCTAAATTTCTAAAGAAAATAAATAATAAATCTAATCAATTCGACACTATAATTCATGAACATAGCGAAACCTTATTAAAAACAAAATTAAAAACTATTATTATACCAACTTCCATTGACCTTGATGAGTCAAACCCCTATATTTCGGAAGTCGTCGATAAACTTTCGGAACCAAAAGATATCCTCGAAAAAGAAAGGAGATTACATTCCTTTCTCTCCTTCGAAAATAATAATGTAAAATTTTACTTACTTTTTGTAAAAGTCCATCACTTCGATCAGTGCAACTATGAAGATATTTTTGAGAGTCTTAAAAATCTGAAATTTGAATTAATTAATAAAAACATAACTGAGTTCGCCATAACAGACTTTCGTAATCCATTTGATTCACATAATTTTATGAAGATTCATAATATAATTACATACTTGTTTCACACTACTTCAATCATTACCCATATTTTCAAAAACATTATAATTTATCCTTCTCCAACTGAAATCATTAAAATCTTAAAAGAGAACCACGATATTCCCATATCAGGTCATTTAGGCTCAAATAGAATGTTAAATAGAATCCAAGAAAAATATTATTGGCGCAATATGCGCAGAGATGTCGAAAACTATGTCCGAAAATGCGAACAATGCCAAACCAATAAAGCCCTGCGTAGAACCAATCGAGCTCCTATGCAGATCACATCGACATCTACACAACCTTTTGAACGCGTGTCACTTGACATTGTCGGACCATTGCCCGAATCAGGCGCGGCCAAGCTCAGGTTCATCTTAACGATTCAGGATGACCTCACGAAGTATTCAGCAGGCTATCCTATCCGAAACGCTACAGCTGAAGAAACTGCTGAATGTTTAATCCATTTCATATCCCAGTTTGGTATCCCTAAGACTATTCTTACCGATCAAGGAACCAATTTTACAGCAGAACTATTTAAACAAACCTGTACTTTCTTAAAAATTAAACAGTTATGGTCCAGTCCCTATCATCCACAAACTCAGGGTGCTTTAGAGAGAAGTCATGCGACACTAAAAGAGTATTTAAAATCTTTCGTCGATGACAACCAAAATGACTGGCCGAGATACGTTTACACGGCAATGTTAACCTACAATACCACAGTCCATTGCACCACAAATTATACACCATACGAATTATTATTTGGTTGCAAACCATTTATACCCACTTCTATTTATGATACAGCATTAGAACCTACATATCCTAGTTATGTCCGTATACTCCAACAGAGAATGAAACTGTCCAGAGAGAAAGCCGTCGAAAACATTCTTAAATCGAAAATCACATCAAAAGCCTATTACGATAGAAGAACTAGACCTACAAAATATAAAGCAGGCGATATGGTGTATATCAAACACCATCCGCGACAAAATAAAGCTCTATCACCTATCTGGAAAGGTCCACATAAGGTGATAAAAATAAATGGCAACAATACGTTGACCCTTCTCGTTAATCGCCGTCACGTCAAGTATCACTATGACGAATTAAAATTGGCGGAAATCACTAATATTTAGTTTTATTTTAATATTATACCTTAATCTAGTTAACTTAGTTTTGACATAAGTAACTTTAGTTAAATATTTTATCTAATATATTTCAGAATTTCTACATTCCTGTCCCTTACAACGTCTGACATCATCGAACAAGTCACTGATAGCCCTGGCATATACTTCGATCCAATAGGAATCATGAAACAGACTAGCGATCATATTCATTTACTTGTACCCATATATATTACATATATAAAACCCCATATACAAAATATAAATGAAGCATTAAAGACCTCTATGCTTTTGTGTCAACAAAATACAATATTAAAAGAATCTGAATGTAAAAATATACTACAACCTCTGGTTTTACGACTTATCGATATTCAGAAAGACTACAGTGCCATATCTCATTTAACATCTGGGCGAGAAAGGAGATCCGCTTGGTTAGCAGGAGTTGGCTCTCTTTTCAAACAAGTTATTGGCACAATGGATGAAGACGATGCCTTAAGATATAATAACGCCATTCAAAATCTAAATAATAATAACATTAAACTTGCATCTATTTTAAAAGATAACATTCTTGTAACAAACACGGCCCTTTCCCGTTACAACAAAACTCTCCAAACTATAACCACAAACGAAGTCCGTTTGAATGACGCTATTATCAACCTATCTAGTACCTTTAATAATCTGTCAATGTTATCTGATAAGCTGTACATAAAATCAAAGATGAACGATGTCTATACTGAACTATCATCCTGTCTACTTACTCTGTCATTTAAATTAGATGACCTTGTAAATGCAATGTTATTCGCCAAAACTAATACTCTTCACCCATCGGTCATGACACCTAATCAGTTGTATAATGAACTAATAAGTAACGTTAGAAAATTACCTAACTATGAAGAATTGCCTTTAGATTTAGATTTAGATACTATTCATGCTTTGATTAATATATTAAAGTTGTCATGTTACTTTGTAAACGATAAGTTAGTCTTTGTAATTAAAATTCCCCTTGTACACTCTTTTGAGTTAGACCTATTTAAATCTATTCCAGTACCTATACCGCATAACATGGAAAAACCAAATTCTTATGCTATGATTGTACCATCTTGTAATTATGTTGGCATTAGTAAAGATAAACTAACATACACTTGTATAAGTAACCTAAAATCCTGTACTGAGCCTGTAACCAGAGTTTATATTTGTGATGACACCGACACACGCTCAATTCAAGAAACACCGTCCTGTGAAACCGATATACTAACAAAAATTGTTACAGAAATACCTAAGTACTGTCAAACTAAATTAATGTATGGTCAGATAGATATTTGGCCAGAATTGCAAGGAAACAAATGGATATTTGTCCAATCTGAACCGACTAAACTTTCTATACAATGTAAATCTGATTTAATAGAGTTAAAAATATCTGGTACAGGTGTACTTAATATACGACCTAACTGTACAGCCTATTGTAGAAATAAACAACTGTTTGGAAAAACCAACATTCACATAAATGTCAAAACAATAGTTTCCGATTTCAATCTAATTAATGAAGCCTGTTGTAATCTAGAAAAGTTTAACATATCAAAGCCCAAATTGTTATCTTCTAGATTGTCGAATATAGATTTAGAAAAACTACCTAGCGTTATCAACAATCAAATGTTGTCAGATGTTGATAAAATTATAAATAATCCTAGTTCTAACTTAATTGAATATAGTTCTCACTATCCACTACTGACTTACCTTATATTCATCTTAATTTTAATTTTCATTAGTTACAAACTTTGTAAGAAGTTTGGAAAATATTCTGGCTGCAAAACAACACCTGAATTGCAAAACAATGATGTAACCTTAGATAACGATCCGGAACCCGAAATAATCCCTCTTCCAAGGTTAAGAATAAACTCGTAACTTTCCATGAAAACCGTAAAGTTCCTCTTAAAGGGGGGGTTGTTACATCCCTAGAATGCACCCCTAAATGCCTAGTCAGCACCATATCATCATTCCCTTATAGATTGAATGCATGAGTCAGGCGGTAAGACCAGTTCGGGTTGAGACTCCTACCGGATAGGTCGCAAGTCAGAATATTGACCAAGTTTCCCTACTAATTTCGTGTTAACTGTAATTTTCACTCAATATAACAATTAACTTGAAACAATCGTTTTTTTTAAAAAGGGATTTCCAAATCGTGTCCTAATATCTCAGCTATCAGCATTTTGTAAATAGTGACGTCTTGTACATTGCGTACGCTCCGATTCCGACGCGGTGGACGCTAAGCTTTATAGTCATTATGTTTGGTCGAAACTTAAAATTAAATGTAATTTATAATTTCAACTCTTTATTAATAGCATTTGTAGAAGAGACACTAAAATTTTGCCACTAACACGTGCGAACTGTCAATTGATCATCAAAAGCTAGAGAATATTTAAAAAGTAATTTTAAAAAATATTAAAGGTCATAAAAGAAGAATTTCTTAGCAGACTAATTTATATTTTCCGACTAAACTGAATGACTTGCTAAAACAGTAGAATCAAGACAAGCAACAAAGACAAAAATACAAAAAATGAAAAAAAAAAGACTAAGAAGGTTTGTAATCATCTCGCACACATCAAGACAAACTCTTTTCTAACAGTTTTGCTCGTCAATATATAAAAAAAGTAAAAATGTTTATTTCGCACAGATACATACACACTAGGAACAAATAATAATATGTTATGCAGAAGATATCGGGGCATATCAACCGTCTATTAATAAAAATTGCCCACCACTGTCTGCTTTTTAACAAAGTATGAAGTACAGAACAAATAAAAGTAACTTATTCAAAATCAGCTTGTAAGGATGATTCTTGACCTACCCAAGTACCTTGAAATATTTCTCATTTTCACTAACAATACATTATTGAATACCTTAAATCTCTGAATTCTTAAGATAAACACAGAAAAATTAAGCTAAATAATCCAATACAGGGGTCAACTTTGATGTGTACTATATATCTAATTTTAGGTTAAGATATAATGATTTTTAGTCTAAGAAAATTTGCAGATTTTTATTATATATTTCAAACTTTGAAATTTCGAATGAAATAGCTGTAACTAAATCTTCATCTATTGGCTAGCTTAAAATACGTTAGATTTTGTTAAAATTTTCAACATTTTTAGAATAATTTTTAGGGTATTAAATAATATTCCAGTTGAATCTCATGAGGATCAGCTGATTCGTAGCCCAAAAAAAAAATGAATTCGCTTTTTCACTAACATTAGAACATTAAAAAACAATTATTGAAATGAATTCAAAAACTATTCAAAACAAAGTTGCAACTCTATAACTAAAAAAATGCATAATAACAGATAAAAATAACCTCAAATCGAAATGCCAACCCTAGATAAACCGCTCCAGTTTTAAATCAAAGCGGAGCACCGAAACGGAAGCATTATTAAATCACCGATAAAATCCATGCACCGCGGAGATATCAGTGTTTAACACAATAACCAGAAACCCGGTATTAATAAGTATCGAAGGCAATAAGTGGGTTACATTTAATCAAATAATAGACCGTATCAAATAGGGATGGCACGGAGACCATTAGCGTAAGTAAAAAAAGTTTGACTAAAAAGTATCTAGTACGTAAATCGGAGCGTCTGGAATTCTTTGGTTTGAAGTTCAATGTAGGTTGTAATTATTCGCAAAATTCAGAAAAGAAAGTAGTTAAGTTAAATTCAATCACAAGATGCCGCTAGTAATTAGTGTCTATCTGTATTTTAATATTTACAACGTTTCCTATGGAGAAGAACTGGCAAGAAAATCCATAGTAGTGTCGATGGCGCGTATTGTTCCACGCGTGCCTCAGGGAGATGTCAGCAAATCGTAGGGGCCCAGCAGGGTCGAAGCCTACTGGGGCCATGGGTAGTGTGAAAACGAAACCCTGGGACGAAGGCAAAGAAGGAACAGGAGTGGGTTTTTAGTCAGTAAAAGTCTGACACTATCTCTCGCTCCACCCAAGAGCGGGATTTGTCATAAGATGATTTTGCCACCCAATAAAAACAAAATGGTTAGTATTGTGGAACGAAACTGAGTAAAAAAAAAAAATCTCAATTCATTTGTATTTCTGTTTTTGTTTGTTACCTCAGGACTCCGTCGTTTATGGACCGATTTGAAATATTTTTTTTCCCCTATAAGAATTTACTTCCAGATTGTTCCCATTTTTTTCAAAATCCAGTTCTGATGATGGTATTCATGAGGAATCGAAGAAACTCCTCAAATATTCTAGGCTACTATTTAATGATTTTGGTATTTTCATCGAGAACTTAAGTATTTACAGTCAAAAAGTGACACTTGATGAAGTGGAACTGATGAGGAAGACCAGAAATGGCCAATGGAACTTCACCCTCACATATACATTACAATGAAGATAGTTAAGTAACTATGGGTAGGTTGCGTCTAAAGAGGCAGTGGGCAGAGCACATTGCTCGTAGAACGGATGGTCGATGGGGCCGAAAGGTTCTAGAGTGGCGACCGCGCACCGGAAAACGCAGCGTTGGAAGGCCTCCCACAAGGTGGACCGACGACCTGGTGAGAGTCACGGGAGAGCGGTGGATGCGAGACGCACAGGATCGGTCGTTGTGGCGTCGCTTGGGGGAGGTCTATGTCCAACAGTGGACGTCTTTCGGCTGAAATGAATGAATGATGAAATGTTGAAAATGGTATCCCGGAGGCAAAGTCCCGTTACAGTCCTAGTATCGGAAAAAGAAACAGTATATATGTAGGTGAGGCTATCGAATGCAATAAATGGCTAGTGAATGAACAATTATCTGAGATTCTATCAGCATCGCTTCGGCCCAGTTAATGCTCGGAGTGCATTCCGATGTCCGCTGCGGTCAATATAGACTTTATTTTTAAAGCTACTCTAGTTAGTTAACGTTTTATTTATTTTTTATATACAGGGTATTTTTTATTTGCGACTGAAAAGTTGAAAGGGAATCGTTTGTCTTGGTATGGTCATGTGAAGAGGAGGGATGAAACGCATGTTACTAAAAGAGTTATGAGTTTACATGTGGATGGATAGAGAGGGAGTGGGAGACCAAAGAAAAGATGGATGGATTGTGTGAAGAGTGATATGAAAGAAAAGGAAGTTAGTGATAGCATGACGAGTGACAGGGCAGAGTGGAAGAAAAAAATGTGTTGCGCCGACCCCAAATAACACGGGACAAGGGCAGGAAGATGATGATATGTTGATAACAGGGTATTTCTAGGGCTCTAACAGAATATCATCACTGCGTTATTTGTGTTTTTTTTTTTAAATTGCAGTGCTTAGTAAGTTGCCTTTTTGGCCGAATCTATTTTAGTGTTCCGTACCCAAAGGGTAAAACGGGAGCCTAAAAAAGACGCGGGCCTGTCCATCTGTCACCAGACTCTATCTCATGAACCGTGATAGAGAGACAGTTGTAATTTTCTCAGTTGATGTATTTCTGTTGCCACTTTAACAAAAAGTACTAAAAAAACAGTATAAAATAAATATTTAAGGAGGCTCCCATACAACAAACGTGATTTCCCTTGAATCGTTCGTGCGCGAGTCTAAATCGCACTTGGCCGGTTTTTTTTATTTTTAAGTACAATTTTTTTTTTTAAATTATGTTATCATCAAGTAGGTAACTTTATATTTTATTAATCCTTGTCCGTGCATTACTGCGGGGTCCAACTGAAAACCAGCGCTGGGTGTCTGATGCCCAGCAAATGCTGAGGTGGACACACTGTCGGTGCGGGCACGCTCGGCGCATTCTGTACTTTTGCTCTTTTTACTTTGTGTTAAACCGTTGTACTGTGTCTGTCCCGAATAAACGTTTTTTCATTCTATTCTACCTTCGGCATTTCGTTTTAAATTGCGATTTGCCTTTACACCACTTTTTCCTTAGCATAGCATAGCATAGTCGGCCTTATAATGTTCCCACTGTTGGGACTCAGGCCTCCTCTCAAGGAGAGGGAATGGGACGTAATCCACCATGCGGGCCCAGTGCGGGTTGGTGGATGTCACATGTCATCGTATTTTAGGTTCTAGAACATGCCGGTTTCCTCACGATGTTTTCCTTCACCGTTTTGAGAGCAGTGGTGATGAAATAAATTACCCAAAGTAATGCGCCTGGCTGGGTTTGAACCCGCAACCTACAACTCGTAAGTCGGGGCCGTTGCCACTCGGCCACCACCACTCTCAGCCCTTTTTCCTTACATCCATAAATTTTCCTTCCTGCTATATTAAAATATTAAAACCTAGGCGATAGTATTACAAATATCGACACTTAACGCTAAACACGCATAATTTGCACGCCATTTATGTAAAAATAAACATTTATTATTTACCGTAATAATAAACTAGGTAGGTAATGGATAGAAAAACATGTTTTATGTAAGTAGGTCAGATGGTAATCGCATGCAATTAATAGGAAATTCCCTCTTATCAAAGTGCATAATAATGGGTTAATAAACACGAGAGCAGTGGTGGCCGAGTGGTAACGGCCCCGACTTACGAGTTGTAGGTTGCGGGTTCACACCCAGCCAGGGGCGTTACTTTGTGTAATTTATTTCATCACCACTACTTTCAAAACGGTGAACATCGTGAGGAGACCCGTGTCCTAGAACCAAAAGTCGGTTATTGGTTATAACCAATAGTGGATATTTTTCGTTTAAAATGAATAAATAAAATTAATTATTATCTTCCTAATCTCAAACGTGGTGGACCGCCCAGAGGACACGGTGGAGCACACACGGTGGAGGTGTGCGCCGCTTGGGCAGCGCAACGCCGTGTCCTCGTGGGGGCGATCGGCAGCGGTGATCCTTCGCGCCAGGCCTTTGTACAGGCCATGGTCCAGAGCAAGGAGGAGTGGCAGGCGGTTGCCTCCTTCTGCAAAGCAGTAATGCTAGCAAAGGAGGCGGCCGAGCTGCGACTCAAGGGGATGTCAGCAACTATAGGGGCCCAGCAGGGTCGCAGCCTACTGGGGCCACGGGTAATGTGAAAGTAAAACCCAGGGCCCTGGAACGAGGAATAGGAGTGGGTTTTTAGTCAGTAAAAGTCTGACACTATCTCCTGCTTCGCTCAAGAGCGGGATTTGTCATAAGATGATTTTCCACCTCAAAAAAAAAAAAACGATTACCTACTTGAAATCGATGTAACTGATTTTTTCTGGCATTTTTCTCTGTCAATCGAAATTTTAAATTCTTTGTTTATTTTTTACTTTAACTTATGTAATATAAATATGACATAAATTCATATGCTTTAAAAAAAAAATATACGTTTGAATGTCCATTGGTAAAAATTTAAACCCTTTGCCATGCCGTTCCAATCTGTGTAGGCCTTAATTCAGTAGCAATCAGCTCCATTAAAACTTAATTGAAGTAACTGCAGTTCACAAACTTACCAAAGAGGTTTCAAATTCACTTCAAACTTTGCAAAAGAGTTCAGCAAAAATTCTAATTGCAATATTCATAGTTACGAAGTTGCTAGTCGGTTATTAATTGCAAGCTTTTCAATACTGACCAGTATGACCCACTTAAATGCTAGGTTTCTGAATACAAATTAAGTCCGTCTTTGTACAATGTTTCATTAGTGCATAAAGTTTTAAACAAATAAATAAATTAAGTTGAATTATTTTAAGTTTTTATTTCAGAATAGCTCGTGACTAAGTAATAACAGTTTTTTTTTCTAATTTTTAGGATTCCACACCAAAATGGTATAAACTGGACTCTATTGCTAGGTCAGCGCTGTCTGTCTGTCGTTAGGCTGTATCTCATGAAACGTGATAGCGTGACAGTTGAAAATTTCACAGATGATATATTTCTGTTGCCGCTATAACAACATATACTAAAAACAGAAATGTTTAAGTGGGGCTTCCATATAAAAGCGTGTTATTTTTTTGCCGTATTTTAATATTATAGTACGGAACCCTTCGTGTGGGAGTCCCAGTCGCACTTGGCCAGTTATTTTTCTTCTCTCTTTTAAACTCTGTTTCAGTTTTACAAGATTCTGTCATGTAATCATACGTAGTATTTCTAAGTAGTTTGTGGTGTCAGTAATAATTTCAGTCAGCGTCTGCGAAGAAATTTTTCTACTTTTAACTTTTTTTTTATTTACTGTTAATACTCGCTTAATATTCTCCAGCATTTGATGTTAGAGCAGTCATGGTGGCCGAGTAGTAATGGCCCCGACTTACGAGTTGTAGGTCGCGAGTTCAAATCCTGTTAGGCGCATTACTTTGTGTAATTTATTTCATCATCTGACCACTGCTCTCAAAAACGGTGAAAGAAAACATCGTGAGGTAACATGTCTCAGAACCAAAAATTCGAAAAAATGTGACATTCACCAAGCCGCACTGGGCCTTCGTGGAGTCCCAGCAGTGGGAACAATAAAAAAGGCTGATTATGCTATGCTATGCTATGTTTAGGTCTATTAAAATTATTAAAAGACCATCAAGCGCATATGTTATTTCGTTAAGACGTTATTGCGTATTATTGGCATGATTGTAGTGTCTCTTCCACAAATGCCATTAAACAAACAACTTTACGCCTCTATAATTAAATTCCAAACAACATCTATTATTTATTTCCTCTCTCTTCTGACTAGATTAAAAATGGACTTCCGTCGCATCCTTCAAACCACCCACATTACCATACAATCTCCTTTCAAAAATACCATCGCCAGACCTTCACACACTGCAAACCTTATCCAATAAGAGAAAAGACCCATCCACCAATAGAAATGGAAATTTCGAATCTAGAACGTTATTTAGAGCGGGAATTATTTGCAAGTAAAATTTCGCTGGCGCTAAAAAGCTTTAGTTGGTACCTTGATTCAGCGCTCTAGGATTAGCTGTACGCGATTGCAGTTTATTTGAAAACAGGTTTGCTAGTTGTGAATTTGCTGGTTTATCTCATTTGGTATATCTAGTTGGATTAGGGTATCTGCTTCTTAGGTATCTGTGTAGGATGTTCGAATCTTTTGTTTTTTGAAGAGATCTATCGTAATTCAAACTTAACATAGTATATAGCGATTTGACAATTTATGTACCAAGACAACTTTCACTCAATAATAACTTTATTTCCAGCAAACCTTGGAGCGACAGAGACACAGGATATTAACCAATGTATTCTACTTTCATACAAATGTGTTTATGTTTCCATTTGGATCATTTTTTAATATCCTAATAATATTTTTAAGATAACTAATTTTAATGAGTTCTAATTAATATATATTTTTAATAGCATTATTCGCTAAAGGCGAAATCCAAAATTAACGAGCGTTTGAATGATACCATCTTAGCCGCTAGTTATCTTCTATGTAAGCCACTTTCTAATTGGTTAAAAAAAAAAAAATTCGGAGTGCTCTGCAATTCTGAGCTCGCTTCGCTCGCTCTTGATTAATATAATTAATAATATAATATAATTTTTAGTGGGTTTTGTAAAAAATATGAATTAGTTTACTAGAGGCTATCTCATTTTCCCGTTGCTTAATTATTAAATGAGAAGTTTGATCAAGTGGCCTAAAGAAATTTGTGGCTTGACTTATAATTTCTCAATGTTTGCTTTTGTTTAGTTATTTACATAATTCATTTTCCTAAGAATTTATTTCTTTTAAAGAAGGGGTTTGTTTACTGCTCCTGTAATCTTGAAGGGTGTGACATGGTTGGCTCAGTGGTTGAGCGATTGACTGTTGCACTGCGAGTCGTGTGTGCGATTTCCAAACAGGCCTCAGCCGCCGGGATCCTGATCCCGATTTCCGGCTACCGTAGGCGCGGGCTTGCGGACGGTGAGCAATGTTGCTTGCCATCCAACCGTCCGGTAACCGTCCGAACCGAGTCCAAGTCGTCGACGGTGCGTACTGTTCCACGCGCGCCTCAAGGAGATGTCAGCAAATCGTAGTGGCCCAGCGGGGTCGAAGCCTACTGGGGCCAAGGGTTTGTTTCTTGGAAGGGTTTGTTTCTTTGAAAGGAAAATTCAGCCCTTGGACGAAGGCAAAGAAGGAACAGGAGTGTTTTTCTAGTCAGTAAAAGTCTGACAGGCCCTCTCGCCCCACCTAAGAGCGGAGGATGTCATTTGATGATTCTCCCAACTACAAAAAAAAGGTCCACGGAACGCAAAGCAAAGAAGGAACATAGGAAAGGGTTTTAGTCAATAAAGTCTGATACGCCCTCACGCTCCACCTTAGAACAGGAGAAGTCATTGGATAATTTCCTACCTAAACAAAAAAAAAGATTAATCTGAAATAAATTATTATTTATTATTATAAATGTTAATAAACAACGTGACCTTTAAAATAACCACTATTAATACATATGTATTTATTGTATGTATGTATATCATGTTTAGCATAGCATAGTCGGCATAGTGTACGTGGACAACGTCCAGTCCTGTACATCTCGCTTCCATCGAATTTCCGTGACCCTCACCAGGTCATCGGCCCACCTTGTGAGAGGTCTTCAAACACTAGTCGTTGAGAAGCCAAATTATGAATACTAGATTAGACTAGACTATATAATAGCTATCTTGCTTCTGTTCTCTACAAATTCGTCAATAAATACCAGCTTTTAGTATTCCGAAGTGACCTAGTAACACAATTCCATCACCAAGCATCTGCAAATGGGCACTGGTATTTATATTTTATCATCTCCTAAAACCAAACAAAAGCCAATAATCGAGATAAACTTTCTGCAGTGGCCTATAACTGGCAATAATGGGACCCAAACATTCCACTGACCCAATACTATGCCATTGTAACCCAAGACCTCTATGAAGAATACCCGCAGTCCCTTATTACCCTCAGACCGATAAAATACACACATAAGGTCCATGTTTATATACCAATATGACCCTTATGGCACTCGCCTCTCATGCATAAGGTGTGGAATCGAAACAGGGGCCCAAGTCTGCTATTTTTATAAATTCGTCATTCCAACGCGATCCCATTGTCATTTTGCTAAAAGTTCGTAATCTGATAATTTATAATGGTCTATCATTGATCGATCAATGATCTTGTGAATGACAATATCGAGCTGTCTCGAAAAAAAATAGAAGCAATGACTGCACAATGACGTTCTAATGGTAGGTCACTGATCAAAGGAACTGTCAAAGTTTTGGCAGTTATCCGCATACGTCAAATATTCATTTGTCATTATGTACGAGATTAACATTCTATGCCATTTCTTTCAATAGAGAGTCGGTGGTTGACCATTGGAAAGTCATAATGACGCCATTATATTAGTAGATTACCGAACTTGTCAAAATTAACAATTATGAAATCAATGATAGACCATTCTGACACTATTGTAATAGCAGACTTGAGGCCCTGGGCAAGTACCAATGAATTTTCCTTTGTACCTTTCTAAGTTTAACAAGGACACTACTGAAACCCTATGCCTCGGAAAGCACGTAAAGACGTTGGCTGTTGATAGATCTTTGACAGTCATTATAGGTAGTTAGACGGCAGAAAGTTTGATCATTAGTCTATCCAAGGAGTATCATGTTGCACTGTAACCGGGTTATGGAGATCTGGTAGCCAGTCGCTTTAAGTATATAAAATACAGGTATTCAGCCGAATTCGATTAAACTGGAAGCCTGCACCAAAATAAGCTGGAAAACGGTTAGAGACATATATACACCCTTACCGTTTTCTGCAACCACCTGTCATCATCATCATTTCAGCCGATAGACGTTCACTGCTGGACATAGGTCTCCCCCAAATGTCGCCACAAAGAACGGTCCTGTGCGTCTCGTATCCATCGGATTCCCGCAACCTTCACCAGGTCATCGGTCCACCTTGTAGGGCGCCTTCCAACACTGCGTCTTCCGGTACGCGATCGACACTCTAGAACCTTTCGGCCCCAACGGCCATCTGTTCTGCGAGCAATGTGCCCTGCCTATTGCCACTTAAGTTTGGCGATTCTTCGTGCTATGTCGGAAACCTTGGTTCTCCAACCACCTGTTTACACCACTAATTTTTAATTAGTACAAATACTTAAGAAGCTGATCAGAAAAAGTCTTGTTATTTTTTAAGTAAAGTTTCAATACATAATATTCATGAACAGCAAAGTTTGTTTATATCCCAAAATGCCACTTCATTCATGGAAATATTGTACAGGCTATTAATTATGAAAGAATAAATGTCGATCGAAATGGAATAACACTGCGGGTAGTATTTCAAAGTAGCAATTGTTATGAATAATTGATTCTATTATGAATAGTAATAAGATGGTAGTGGCGTGTGTCTGGCATGCCATCTTCCAGGTGAGTCCATCGGACATATTATCTGTGGTTGTTCTCGTCTGGCTAACGGCTAGTACTTGCAACCAAGTAGCCAGGATTATTCACCAGCAACTTGCTTTGAAATACAACCTAGTGGATTCGGAGGTACCATACTACAGGTATGTGCCCGACCCTGTTCTCGAAAATGACCATGGCACGTTGTACTGGGATCGGTCTAACATTACTGACCGGACCGGATTCCAGGACCGCAGTAACTCTTCGGAACCATCCGGCAGCCCAAAATATATCTCCCTGTACTTACTTTATTGTGTATGGGTACTCATATACTGAGCCTGTCAGCTATTCACCCCTATTTTTTAATTAGTACAAAAAAATGAGAGCAGTGATGGCCGAGTGGTAACGGCTCCGACTTACGAGTTGTAGGTCGCGGGTTCAAACCCAGCCAGGCGCATTACTTTGTGTAATTTATTTCATCACCACTGCTCTCAATACGGTGAAGGAAAACATCGTGAGGAAACCGGCATGTCCTAGAATCAAAAATTCGAAGACATAACGTGACATTCACCAATCCGCACTTATTTTTTTGTTTTTTCTATTTTTTTCACCAATCCGCACTGGGCCCGCGTGGTGGATTACGGCGCATTCCCTCTTCTAGAGAGAGGAGGCCTGATTCCCAGCAGTGGGAACATTAAAGGGCTGATTATGCTATTATGCTTATAATATTAATTATGATTTGTGAAGAAAATACCATCAAACGGGGTGAATAGGAACAAAACTTTGGTTAGGTTTTTCACTTTAGTATATATTTATATTATTGATTTCTATCAAAACAATTAAATAATAAATAGAAGTACTGAAATGCTGGGAAAAATTGTTAATCAACGCGAAAATCCTCTTCAAACTATTGTCCCTATTCACCCCTGCGTTCTTATTCACCCCGTTTGACTGTAAATATTTTTAAGCATCATATAGGCACTATAAAAATCTACCAGACAATTTTAAGGATAATGGTAATACCACAATAGAGTTAAATAAACTGGAGTTTTAATCTATTTCTCATATTGCAACTTCAATTATACCATTATTTAAAACTAGCTACGCCCTCATGAATCTAGCCGAATGTGTCTCGTAATAAAAAGTATCCTGTAACTTTTGCTTTTATAATAATTTAATTTCAGCTGCAATTTCCAAAATGCAACCTTTAAAATACCTATAGGCTGGCTACTCTGCGCCTGTGGTCGAGACTTTGTAGATTGGACTTAACCAACGTTTGCACTCTTAGAAGGGTTAGAAACAATCATCATCTTCCTGCCCTTATCCATATGTTATTTGGGGTCGGCGCAACACGTTTTTTTCTTCCACTCTGCCCTGTTTCTCGTCATGCTATCACTAACTTCCTTTTCTTTCATATCACTCTTCACACAATCCATCCATCTTTTCTTTGGTCTCCCTCTCCCTCTCCATCCATCCACACAAACAATATTTAATTAAAATGATGTTAGTAGCGAGGTTCGACTGCGCACTAGAAAACGCAGCGTTGGAAGGCCTCCCTCAAGGTGGACCGACGACCTGGTGAGAGTCGCGGGAGTGCAGTGGATGCGAGACGCACAAGATCGGTAGTTGTGGCGTCGCTTAGGGGAGGCCTATGTCCAACAGTGGACGTCTTTCGACTGAAATGATGATGATGATGACGATGTTAGTAGCTATAAAATTCAAATCACACAATAATAATAAAAAATTAAATTAAAATAATAATTAATTAATACTAATTATTTTTTTATATTAGTTTAATAAAATTTCCCGTCCCATATACACAGAAAATACCATTTAAGTTACTTTGATTGTAACGGCCACTCCTCACAGTAAGTTATGATACACGGAAAATAAACTCTCAAAGGAATTATTTAAATACGTTGAATAGTTCTGAAACAAACTCTCTTGTTTCAAACAAACAGTGAAATATGATTTCCACGATATATTAAATTGTGTAGCTTTAAATTTCCTGTTTCTGTAAATAAAACTTGTGTAAACGTGTTTGAAAATGTGTAAGTAGCTTATTGTTTAATACCAAGCGCCGTAGCGGAAAAACTCAGTACTAAAATTTTTAACTGATTCTGTATGTGTATACAGGTAGGTATAAAAAATAAAACACCGAATACTGATCTATATCATTCGTACATTTTGAGGTTTGTTGCTGGCCCTAACCAAATCGAGGTAACGAAGCCATATCGACTTTTAATTTGATCCCAACGCCATCTATCGAGCGAAGGATCAATTATAACAAAACTTTTGGTTTCGTATTTTATTGAACCTGTCGGTCGCAAACATATTGCACCCATGGACCAATGCACCAATTGCACCAATGTTAGTTTTTTTATTTTCTTACTAGCTGTTGCCCGCGACTTCGTCCGCGTTAAGTTCGTAAAACAGTACAACCACTCTGTGCTTGCAATTCATTCCGAAAGCATCGCAATAATTTATTGTACTTTAACATGAAACGGTTAAAGGTAAAAATATCCGAATTGAGAACCTCCTCCTTTTTTAGAAGTCGGTTAAAAACGCAAATTACCTTCAGGAAACATGTTATGTACTCGTCCAGATCCAGATGTATGACCGTCACTGAATAGAAAGAGCATTTATGGGTCGTAGCAGTTGTCATTTCTGCCTACTCCAAGGGAAAAGTTTGCATGGGCATATGTATGTTTCTGGTTTATGTTCTGGTAAAACAACATTGTATGATTTTAACCCCTCGCCACAGAGAGCACGCCACAATCAAATCGCAGCGGTAATGCCTGTCTTTGAGAAGTGTCTACAGAGGCGTCACGGCATCCTCTTTTTGTGCAGGACTCACCGGTTGTGGGTGTTTTGGAAGGTATCTGTGTCGAATTCAGCTGGAAGAAACACTCAGGTCTCACCATTGTGCGAATCGCCCGGAGAATACGATGAAGCATACGGTGGAAGTCAGTCCCGCTTGGTCGGAGCGCCGGCGCCGCCTTGTCCTTATGGGGGCGATTGGTGGAGAAAATGACAACCAGTATCCTCGTTCAGTGAAGCACTACGATCAAAGAAGGTGGCTGAAACTATGAGGGATAGGTCGTCCTGACTCCTCAGCGGTCGCTGCAAGGGACGCTCCGGGTGTTGAAAGCCGCAAGGCAATTCCTAACCATCGCAAACACGGGATTGCGGTGGTGATGTCCGGCCGTCTGGTCAAAGCAGTCCTGAATCGACGGCGCGTAGTATTCTACGCGCGACTCAAAGAGATTTCAGCAAATGGATAGGGCCTTCTAGGTCCGATGTCAGCTAGGGCTGCAAGATTGATCGAAAGAGTTATCTCCCATAACAATTTTCGCCTCAATAACTTTTCACTGAAGAGTTTAAGCAGTTAGACAGCTTTGATAAAGGTAAACGAAGGAGCATAATCGGGACACCGACCTTCAGCTGGATAACGTGCACTGATAGTGAAAAGCCTTAAGTGAATCCAAAAACTACCATCATCATCCGGCAGGCATTAAGTCCGCCGCTGTACATTTGTGCATAAAGGATTAAATAAATAAATCATCAACTATCACGGCGGTTCACTCAAGATGGATAGACCTCCACCGCATGCTACACCGAGTCCTCCAGGCGATTCACAAAATGGTAATATCAGGGTACTTTCAACCGAACCCAGAACAGAAACCGTTCGAAACACCCACAACAGTCCTGAGCTTATCCATAAAACAATGAAATTACGGTTAACAAATGTAGTAGCCGATAAGTGTTATCCCTGAGACTGGCCTCCCTTAGAGGGTTGTTCCAGTGTTGATCACCACTCATTGCAAAGAGGTAATGTCCAGATATCGACGTAAGGCTGCAAGGAATCTGAGATACATTATACGTTGTCGAACTGTGATCAGAAAAACACATTCGAATCCGTTTTATATGAAGCAGTGACTGCAAATAATAAAACACACCATTATTAATCCGCAAGGTGCCATCATGCCAGAGGACACAGTGGAGATGTGCCCTGCAAGGGCGGAGCACCGCCGTGTCCTCGTGGAGGTAATCGGCGTCAGTGACCTCTCGCGCCGGGCTCTGATCCAGAGCGAGGAGTAATGGCAGGCGGTCGCCTCCTTCTGCAAAGCCTTAATGCTAGCGAAGGCGGAGGCCGCACGCTTTAGGGAACGAACGGCCTCACGCCGAGCCGAGATTCCCACTCCGACTACCAATCACGGTAGACACGGGCTTCCGGACGTCGAGCTACCCATTGCTCGCCGTCCTGTAGTTGACCGGATCGAGCCCAATCCTCAACAGCGCGTAGTGATAGACACAGGTGTAGTTTTAGTCGGTAAAAGATTGACACGTCCTCCCGCTCCAACCAGAGCGGGAGAAGTCATTGGATGATTTCCACCCTTAAAAAAGAAAAAAAAGGTGCCATCATCATCATTTTTATTTCAGCCGAAAGACATCCACTGCTGGACATAGACCTCCCCAAGTGTCGCTATAATGACCGGTCCTGTGAGTCTCTCATCCATCGGATTCCCGCGACCCTCACCAGGTCATCGGTCCACCTGGGGACCATCCAATGCAAGGTACCCTGTAACCAACCCCTTCTGAAAATGTGGCCGTGTTATTTTAAAGTGAATAATTAAATACATATAGGTATTTACTTTTATCGTCTTTGGATGGTATCCCTTGAATAATCACGGTCAATTAGCTTGCTACAATAATGGGAAAAAAATAATAAAAATAAGCAGTAGGATTGTTAAAAATGCCTCCGTCTTACACCAGTTTAAACATAACTGTAAACGTGGGCGATGGCCATTCTTTTGCCACAATTACGTAAAATACACAACGCCATCTATCAAATTTAATATGAAGTTCAACCGTCATTGTCATCATTATTTCTACTTTGAGTCTTTAGATGGCGTTGTGAGTATCTGAATTGCTTATGGTGTCATATTTTACTTCTCGAAAACTTTGATTTCATACCGTTTGCCTTTCATATGCTTTGTTTCATTGCGATGAAACAAAGCTTAAGTAAGATAATTATCAAGTTCCACACAATTTAAATGTATAAAAGTTATCTACATCGATTTCTAAAATTAAAAATACGCACATCACTAAAAATTTCTACAGATATATTATATACGTAGATATATAAAAAAAAATTGTAAGCTTGCAAAAATATATAAAAAATCTTATTCTCGATGACCAAATAGAACTAAAATTCTCCAAAGAGAGCCGTATGGGATTTGAACCACCTTCACATTACACGAAAGTCTAGATACGAAACCACTGCGCTGCGGTCTTCGATGAATAAACTATAAAATAGACGTTCTTATATAAGCGTCATAATTGACTGGTTGGCTCCCTAACGATGATAGCGTGATGATTTTCGTTTTAGATGTTAAATTTGCAGCTAAATGGAACAATGTAACATTACAGTACGTGATTTTACTCGTCGCTTTGATTTTATTATGTGTTTTGATTAGTTTTTACAAAATATTTAGAAGATATCGAATAGAAATGTCAATTTTATTTTGAAAAAATGGTAAAAGTTATTTTAATACAAAAAAAAAATAAGACAAAATAATGTCAAAATTTTTAACTGTAGCTGGGAATTGAACTCGCGGCAAATGTCGTTCAATACCTACATTTTCGATTATTGCTCACCCCCCATAGCAAATAGCGTGATAGTTTATAGCCTATCAGTTGCCCTGACCTATAAGGATTATGTCTGCAAAATTTGAACAGGATCGGTTCAGTAGTTTTTGCGCCAATTAATACCATGGCAAAAGAATTTTACTGTTTTATTATATGTATAGATTTTTTATCTTTAGTGTTGCTCGCTGTTACATGCTGTTTCTACATTGTGTGTATCTGTGTACGTGTGCCAAATAAATATTTTTCTTTCTTTCTTTCTTTTCCATGGATATTTCGGTGGCAAAATGTCCTTCAACAAATACAATTTGCTTCAATAATTGATGAGGGATTGTATCTTTTCCAACATTCGACTAAGTATAATAAAAATGAAAACATAAAATTTAAAACCAACAAAATCGTAAAATACAAAAATAAAACAGTGTATAATTTCAATAGCAACAAAAAACAGTGTGTAAAGAATAAAAACAATGTAAAAGTTTAAAAATGTAAATGTTCATCAATGGACGTCAGCAATGGGTAGAATACATATTTTATTGGTTTGCCTCTTTATGGTACTTGATTTGGTGCGTAATGTGACAACTCGCGTGACCTCATCATCTCCCGGATGTTTTTCAAGAACTCGTCCTAGTGCCCAACGACTAGGAGGCAGATCGTCTTTTTTGATAAGAACGACGTCGCCAATATTTGGTTCAGGAACTTTAGAACTCCATTTGCATCGACGTCATCTCAACGCTTAGTCACGTGGTCAGAACAAAGGAATCGAAGGCGTGGCCTACTCGTGGCGTTCGACGCATGAGAAACGAAACGGTCGTAACTTGGCTAACCGGGGCAGTAGCGTGGGTGAGTTCGCAAACATGTAAACTTGACACCCAGACCCATAACAACTCTCTGTAGGCCATATAAATAATTTTTCCGTGCGGGAATCGGACACGCGACACGCAACACGGCAGGCAATCGCTTAAAAACTGCGCCAACCGTGTCATCTTATCGTGTCATGACGTTTCTGCAAGTAATATGCATGAATGTAAATAAATTAGCAACCAGAGTATCACACAACTAATTACAGGATTACAGAGATACATAATTGTGTTTCCAGTACAGCTTGCTGTGCTCAAAGGCTGAAGACAAAAGTTGGTAAAATGCCAAGACTGTTAAGACTTTAGTAACTACTAGATTTTGCCCGCGGCTTCGCCTGCGTGCACAAAATTTAGCCTATGTCACTCAGGAATAAAGCAGCTTTCTATCGGTGAAAAATTTTTAGCAATGGACCAGTACTTCCAGAGATTACATCCTACAAACAAAAAACAAAGTTCACCTCTTTATTATATTATAGTGTAGATGAATATTTACTTTCGTATTGTAATATCTACTATCTATTTATTTTGAGTATGATAAAGAAACAAAAAACTGGGAAGTGTGAGTCACTCGCGTCCTCAGGGTTCCGTACAAACTTACCTATGTAAAGAGTTCAATTCCCAATTGGAGTCTCAAAGTTATTACCAAATCGCAAAAAAATGTTTTTTTTTGGTGACATAACAAAAAAAAATCTGTTTTCAGATTTATTCCTATACCAGTGCTATAAAACCTTGTTTTATACAAAATTTCAAGATTCTGGGCCAACGGAAAGTACCCTAGAATTCTGATTCTCTTGAGATTGTCGAAATATACGTTTTTTGCGACATAAATGGCCGTACCTTTTTTATCGTTAACTTAGAAGTTTGATTTTTTCACAGCCTCAAGGGACCGCGGTCTTGAATATATGGTTTTAATTTCAACTTCATACCTTCATGCGTTTCCAAGATAAATGGTCTTGACAGACAGACAGAAATACAGACAGACGGATAACAAAGTGATCCCTTTGAGGGTTCCGTTTTTTTCTTTTGAGGTACGGAACCCTTAAAATCAACCAGGGTTCAAGATATTTTCAATGTTATAATGGTAATATATAGCATTCAATATAAGTATTATTGATTCCGTGGCATGTCAAAAGAACATTTTGATTGTATCAACAAGAATGTATAGAAAGGACGTTAGCTACATGTTTGATGGCGGTAAGTCCCCTCTTTGAGGAGTGGCTGGAAAGACCACATGGCGTCCTTACCTTGTATGAGGCAGGTCCTCACCGGACATGGTAAGTTCGGGAGATTCCAGCACCGGATTCGTGCGGAAGAAACTCCTGGGTGCCGCCACTGTGTGGACCGTCCGGAAGACACGGTGGAGCATACGGTGAAGGTGTGCCCCGCCTGGGCGGAGCACCGCCGCGCCCTCGTGGGGGCGATCGGCGGCAGTGATCTCTCGCGCCGGGCATTGCTACAGGCCATGGTCCGGAGTGAGGAGGAGTGGCAGGCGGTCGCATACTTCTGCGAAGCAGTAATGCTAGTAAAGGAGGCAGCCGATCGCGTGAGACAACGGTCCTCACGCCCTAACCGCCGCCGGAATCCTGATTCCGGTTTCCCGCCATCGTAGGCGCGGGCTTACGGACGGCGAATAATGGGTGGCTCGCCGTCCGACCATCCTGTAACCGTCCGGACCGAGCCCAAGTCGTCGACGGCGCGTACTGTTCCACGCGCGCCTCAAGGAGATGTCAGCAACTGTAGGGGCCCAGCAGGGTCGAAGCCGGGCCACGGGTAATGTGAAAGCGAAGCCCAGGGCCCCGGGATGAAGGCAAAGAAGGAACGGGAGTGGGTTTTAGTCAGTAAAAGTCTGACACTATCTCCCGCTTAACCCAAGGGCGGGATTTGTCGTTAGATGATTTTCCAACCTAAAAAAAAAAGGTACATGTTTGACATTTTTTTGTAATCATCATAACAACCTCATAATAACGATGTTATACGAGTAATATACATGTACCTGTGCCAACCCCCTTACAAAGTACAAGCGTAATAGTTACATAGTACTTTTCAAATAGAACCCGCTTGCTTGCACAGAAAAATAAACATGCATACTGTGTGCTCTACCCATTTTCCAATAAAATAACGGTAGAAATTTAATAGTTGCCATTTTAACATAAACTAGCATTTATCCGTGGCTTCATTTGAGTTTTTGAAGTAAAATAGGATTCAACCGTGTGTACAGTACGAGGTTTAAACGTTTTTCAAGGTCATTCAAGTTGACTACTCTGTCTCTATTGTGCATACAGACGTATGCACAATAGAGTAGAGCGAAAAATAATATTTAAAAATTTTAAAACTTCTGGATTACCAATGTATGATTCATAGTTTAAAAATCTTCGTGCAAAATATCAGCTTTGTGAGACAACATCTTCAGGTAGCGCATTAGATATAAATTCGGAGAAAAAACATAAATTTAAGGAGGCAAATAGTTTTTGTTAATTGTTACGGAATACTAATACTTAAAATTATTAAAACAATTAAAAGCTACGCTAAACATAAAATATGTGTGGAGGACTAGGCTCTGAAAACAGGCCTGTTCATCCTAAATCGGGGTTCTGTCCCCACGTGGGGGGGATGGAGACATACTCAGAATACTGGTACATCCGGTTTAACGTCCGTCTCCGCCCTAACCTCGACCACGCCGGTCCAAAAGACCCCGTGTGGTCCGCGGTGGCCGCTGAAGCAGATGGACCGGGAACTCCTCCTGGAAGCCACAATAATACAGGCCTGGGTGCAAGAACTGGATAGGCCTGTCAACATAATCGTCACGGCGGAGTGGTTCCAGAAGGCCCTGTCGCAAAGCTGCGACGTGGCAATACTCCGAGTCCGTCTAGGATGTGCCCGGCGCCAGGTATACATGAAGTCGCCGGCACTGTGCAACGCGTGCAATACCACGCGGCGCCGGTACGCCAGACACTGCAAGCGCCGCATTCACCCGCCGGATACGGAGACCAGAGAGGCGGAGCTGTACGAGGGACACAGAGTTGCGAAGCGCATCCTCCGAGCAGAGATAAAGCAGGCCAAATTGGATTTGACCCGCAACGTGTAGCTGGGGACTTTAAACGGAGACCCGTGGGGACGCCCCTACCAGGTGGTGTGGAATAAGATCTGTCCCGGGACAGCAAAATGAATAATAAAGACTGTCATTACTCGTTTTTTTCAAAACTACCCTCAAAATACAGTTTAAGGGCTGTTAAAGTTTTTATGAAACATTCTCGTGAACTAAGTCGCTGGCAAAATGCTTGCCTACTTACAAAAAGGTATGACTTCCAGTGCAAAATATAAATACCAATACTAGTGTGTAGTTTCCTCATCCATACGTAAGCATTTATCGTGTATTTTCCATTCAAAAGAACTTTTCAAGTGTAAACCATGGCTACAATAGAAACTCTTCAATATTTCACGTCTTATCGTCTCTAGCATTTGTTTGCTGTTAAGGTGCTTGGTACCCTATATATATTTTTATTTTTTGAGGCGGAAAATCCTTAAATATTTTTTCCTACTTTGGGTGTTGGGTGAAGCCAGGAACCAGAGCAGCGATAACGCTGGCAATACCGGCTGCAAATTGAGATGCAATCGTTATCGCTTTATCATCATTATCATTTCAGCCAAAGACGTCCACGGTTGGACATAGGCCTCCCCAAGTACCGCCATAATGACCAGTCCTGTGCGTCCTGCATCCATCGGATTTCCGCGACTCTCACCAGGTCATCGACCGACATGTGGCATAGTATAGCAAAGCAGCCTCCTCTCAGCTCTAGGAGAGCGAATGGACCGTAATCCACCACGCGAGCCCAGCGTGGTTTGGTGAATGTCACGTGTCTTCGAATTTTTGATTCTAGGACATGTCGGTTTCCTCACGAAGTTTTTCTTCACCCTTTTTGAGAACAGTAGTGATGAAATAAATTACACAAAGTAATGCTCCTCGTTGGGTTCAAACCCGTACACCTCGTAAGTCGGGGCCATTACCACTCAGCCACCAATGCTCACCGACATGTGGGAGGCCTTCCAAATCTGCGTCTTCTGGTACCCGATTCCTGTCGTTATCACCAGCCCTCAACTTTTTCACTTTATTTGAGGTTTGCACAAAACATTTTTTGCCATAAGCAGCTTTAGTCAATTGATTGAAACGCACATCGATACGGTAAGTGGTATGTAGTTTGTCACATTGTCATGAAGATCGAAGAATGATTATTGTTATGTAAAGTTTTTTTTATTATTCGCCAAAAATACATTCTTATTTTATTTAACTGAACACAAGCTCCGAAATCACGGGATTTTCTCTACACGTTACTAAGCGCCTTAAAGAATGCAAAACTGAGCATCTAAGAAATTCTGGCGACACGGTTGCCAAGATTGCGCTGCAGGTACAAAATAGCCTTGTTCTGCTGCAAAACGACCGACTTATCACCGAGAAAATGTTTCAATGAATGAATTCCTTTACTTAAGTACAACATTTATTTAAAGAAATGAGACATTTCCGGTGTTTCTTCTCACTTTCCTGCGTTGGAATGTTTAAAATGTGTCTTTTTGGGAACTATGTTATTTATTGATGAGGGAAGTGAAGGTAAATAATAGCGATTTGGAACTGTGAACGTATCAGTTGAATACGTGAAATTTCGAAAATAAATAAGTTGTAATTTGGTTTTGAATTTTGAAACATTTTTTTAGGATGGGACTCAACAAGGTAGGTATTGTTTACAAAGATTTTGTTTCTTTCATCATCATCATCATCATTTCAGCCGAAAGTTGACCACTGCTGGACATAGGCCTACCTCAAATTTTACCACACGAAACGCACAAGACCGGTGTCTTATCCGTTTCGCATACATCGGATTACTCTCTTTTTACCATTAAACTTTTTTTTAATAAGCTCTAGTATCCCAATGCTGGCAAAAACCTTCCCTTATTTCTTTTCAGATACTTTTTAGAAAGATTGAACGAAAGGAGATAGATTTGGGGCTAACAGTATACAATAACATCAGTAATGTAAAATAAATAAATATGATAACAAAGAGTATAACTTATTTCTACGCAAATATTAAATATAAAATTGAGAAAGGAGAAGAAAAATAAAGTGCCTAATAAACTCACTCAAATGTTGGTAGCGTTAAAAAAAATTGAATGATGATGCATTTCACAAACGAGCTGCTTGAATTGTGAATGATTTGTCAAAGAACGTAGTGTGATGCATACGACCAAAGAGTTTTAGCTTTTCCGATGACGTCAAGTACCTGGAATGTGATAGAGGAACTGAAAGCGTTCTTTAAGAACATTCATTCGTCCTTTGAGATTTATATTGTGTACTAGCTTTTGCCCGCAGCTTCGCCCGTGTACATAAAATATGGCTTATGTCACTGAGGAATAAAGCAGCTTTCTACCGGTGAAAAAACCTTAGTAATCGGACCAGTGCTTCCAGAGATTAACTCCTACAAACAAAAAAAAACATAAAAGCAAACTTTACGTCTTTATAATATTATAGTGTAGATAATATTATACCTATACTAACTGACATGGTAAACATTATTCTACTATATAAACTAATCAAAAAAAATAATGGGGGGTGGGGATAGGAGGGGCATAAATAAAATCTATACTCTCAGACATACCAAATATTCACAAGAAAAACATAAAAGTTCTATATAAAAAACTGTACACGAGATTTTAATATAATTAGATTGGACTAGCTAACTCGGCAATCTTTGTTTTGACATAGAAATTATGATTTCTGTAATATTTATATGACACTAGATTTTTATACACGCCTATTTTTTATATATTACAAAAAATGGGGCTCTATCTGTACCCGTTACCGATCATATTTTAGTAGGCAAAAGTAAAAAAAAAAAGAAATCTCAAAATTGTCCACGAAAATTGGTCATAATTGGTAAATTCTTAGTAGAATCAACAATTCATAACAATTGCTACTAGAAAATACTACGCGCAGTGTTTTTTTTTTCCATTTTGGTCGTCATTTATTCATTCATAACCAATAGCCTGTACAATATTTCCATTAATTGAGTGACATATTGGGATATAAACAAACGCTAATAACTTTTCTGTTTATGAATATTATTGATTGAAACTTTACTTAAATAATAACAAGACCTTTTCTAATGAGCCCTTTAAGTATTTGTAATCTTTAAAAACAAGTGGTGTATATATATTAGAAGATATCGCACATATTTTGTCACGGCCAGGCGATACAAGGAAATTCTTTCATTAAAAGCATAATTTAGTAACATAATTCTTCACAACACACGATAATGTCTGCAATGTGTGGTAACTTTAAACTAGCTAAGCACTTTAGTCTTTTGTACCGAAGCAGTGAGTCTAGTGCGCAAAGATAAATACACGAAGTACTACCGCATCTTTGTTAATACAGATTTATTAGGTTGAGATAAGTGTTTGAGAGAGTTTTTTTTTTCTTATCTACATTAGTTTGAAAGTGGCGCCAGTGTCTGAAAAGTTGAAAGGGAATCGTTTGTCTTGGTATGGTCATGTGAAGAGGAGGGATGAGACGCATGTTACTAAAAGAGTTATGAGTTTACATGTGGATGGATGGAGAGGGAGAGGGAGACCAAAGAAAAGATGGATGGATTGTGTGAAGAGTGATATGAAAGAAAAGGAAGTTAGTGATAGCATGACGAGTGACAGGGCAGAGTGGACGAAAGAAACGTGTTGCGCCGACCCCAAATAACACGGGAAAAGGGCAGGAAGATGATGATCTACATTGTATACCAAGTGTTATACCAGTGATTGAAAGCATGGTTGACGCAGTGTTTGTTTAAAGGTAGAGTGAATAGACAGTAAAGTTTCATAAGCCTTTATTGTTAACCAGACAGGGGCCCAAGTCTGCTATTTTTATAAATTCGTCATTCCAACACGATCCCATTGTCATTTTACCAAAACTTCGTAATCTACTAATTCATAATGATCGATCATTGATCGGTCAATGGTCTCGAAATAGAGTTGTAATAGAATGACAATATCGAGCTTATTAAAAGTAATGAAGTTTTAATGGTAGGACACTGATCAAAGGAACTGTCAAAATTTTAGAAGATTACCGCATACGTCAGACATTTATTTGTCAATATGTACGAGGTTACTATTCTATGCCACTTCTTTCAGTGGAGTGTCAGTGGTTGATCATTGGAAAATCATAATGAAGCTATTATATTAGTAGATTATCAAACTTGTCAAAATCAACAATTATGAAATCAATTATAGACCATTCCGATACTATTGTAATAGCAGACTTGAGGCCCAGGTGTTGTGTCTGCTCTGGGCAACTGCCTGATAGATGATTTCGGACTGTTGTATATGTTAACAGGTCATTTCGAAGCAAGTTTGCTCCATTGTTGGCCGCATCATCGCTTACCATCAGGTGCGATAGTTAATGGTCAAACACGAACCCAACTACACTTAATATTATATAGGGTTAAAGTTTTTTTTATGGTTTTCTGTTTGTAGGAAATGAAAATACAAATCTCTGAAAGGTTCCACGGGTAGTGTGAAAGCGAAGCCCGGGGCCCCGGGATGAAGGCAAAGAAGGAACAGGAGTGGGTTTTTAATCAGTAAAAGTCTGACACTATCTCCCGCTCCGCCCAAGAGCGCAATTTGTCATAAGATGATTTTACCACCAAAAAAAAAGATCTCTGAAAGTACTGGTCCGATTGCAAATTTTTTTTCAATAAAAAGCTGCTTTATTCCTGAGTGACAAAGGCTATATTTTATGTACACGGGTGAAGAAGCGAGCAAATAAAAAAACTAGTGGATAATAAAAATAATAATAAAAAAATACTTCCATCTCTCTCGGAGTTACGGAGTTAGGTAGTAAGAATTTTTATTCCAAAAAAGGTTGAAATAGAGAAATGTCTTCCTTATTGTCTCATTTTATAAATTGAGATAGGTAGACAAGTAGATAGAATAATATCTCTTGACTGGCTTGTTGGTCTAGTAGTTAGTGGCCCCGATTGCTATGCCGGAGGTCGTGGGTTCGATTCCCACCCAGGACAAATGTTTGTGTGATGAGCACGATCATTTGTTCTGTGTCTGGGTGTAATTTATCTATAATATGTATGTATTTAGAAATACATAAGTATGTTTATCAGTTGTCTAGTACTCATAACACAAGCTCTGCTTAGCTTGAGGCTAAACAGCGTTGTGTGATTGTTGTGGAATATTATTATTATTTTTTATTGTACAAAGAAAAAGTACAATTGCGAACTCTTCAAGCTTAATAGAGTGTAGAGTTCTATCTGTTTGAGACGTAAACATAAAAATGAAAAAAAACAAACTAAATCTATACAAAGAGAACTTCTATAATCCCCTAGCTAGTCTTTTCAAAACAATTGGAGCCACGGCGCAGCATTTGACAACAAATCGTTCTCACTAAAACCCGACGATTGTCATTCTAGAGACGCGCGCCTTATCGCAAGGAACATAGAACACGGAACGATGCATCGGCAGCGATTTGAGATGCTATCGTCATTGCCCTAGCCTTATCCCAATTTATTTGAGGTTAGCGCGAAATTTCTTTTTCTTCCATAAGCAACTTTGGTCCATTGATTGGAACGCATATCGCTGCGATAAGCTGAATGCGTTGCCATTTTTAGGGTTCCGTACCTCAATAGAAAAAAAACGGAGCCCTTATAGGATCATTTTGTTGTCTGTCTGTCTGCCTGTCTGTCTATCTGCCTGTCTGTCTGTCTGCCTGTCTGTCTATCAAGACCTTTTTTCTCGAGAACGCGTGGAGGTATCGAGTTGAAATTAAAACCATATACTCAAGTTTACGGTCCCTTAAAGCTGTAAAAAAATCAAACTTCTAAGTTAACGAAAAAAAAGATACGGCCTTTTATGTTGTTTACATAAATAAGTTAGTTTATACAGAATCCTCAGTGTCGAGTCCGACTCGCACTTGCCTAGTTTTTTTTTGTTGGCTTGAAATATCATCAAATAATATTTTTCGCTCTTGTTGAAGCGAGAGGGAATGTCGGACATTTTATGACTGAAACTCATCCGTGTTACTGCAGTTGCTTTTTGCATTTCACGGCTGCGGTGACTAATTCAAACAATAGCCCTAACAGGCATTGGTTCTAGTGGTCCTCATCCATTTTCTGACGTCACAGAACCAGTCGCTGTGGTAGCACTTGGGGCCTACATATGTCCAACAACAGACGTCTTTCAGCTGAAATGACAATGATGACGTTGATAATGAAGCGGTGACAATAACTATCATGCTATTTTGTGTGTAAATTTTGAAAGTGCCGTCTCTAGCAGTGGCCACTGAGGCGACTCTTTGTTCTGTGATAAGGAACGTTTCAGTTCACAACGTAAGTCCCTAAAATATTTTACCGTCGCAGATTTGTTCTCGGAAAAATAAATATCTACACTCTTCGTAAGATGTAGGGCCCCTGAAATTGTGTTTTTCCTTATATGGAGTGTTGTGTTTCAGTGATAAGGTTTTACTGTGTTTATTTATGTACTAAACTGTCTCGTAAGTCTAGTGGTCGCATGCGCTACTGCTAAAAGCGATTTTGATATAATTTTAGTCTCTGATGACATTTCTTTTATTTTGAAGATATCTATACATATAATAAAACAGTAAAATTCTTTTGCGATGGTATTAATTGGCGCAAAAACTACTGAACCGATCCTGTTCAAATTTTGCATGCATAATCCTTATAGGTCAGGGCAACTGATAGGCTATAAACTATCACGCTATTTGCTATGGGGGGTGAGCAATAATCCAAAATGTAGGTATTGAACGACATTTGCCGCGAGTTCAATTCCCAGCTACAGTTAAAAATTTTGACATTATTTTGTCTTATTTTTTTGTATTAAAATAACTTTTACCATTTTTTCAAAATAAAATTGACATGTCTATTCGATATCTTCTAAATATTTTGTAAAAACTAATCAAAACACATAATAAAATCAAAGCGACGAGTAAAATCACGTACTATAATGTTACATTATTCCATTTAGCTGCAAATTTAACTTCTAAAACAAAAATCATCACGCTATCATCGTTAGGGAGCCAACCAGTCAATTATGACGTTTATATAAGAACGTCTATTTTATAGTTTATTCATCGAAGACCGCAGCGCAGTGGTTTCGTATCTAGACTTTCGTGTAATGTGAAGGTGGTTCAATTCCCATACGGCTCTCTTAGGAGAATTTTTGTTCTATTTTGTCATCGTGAATAAGATTTTTTTATATATTTTTGCAAGCTTACAATTTTTTTTTTTATATATCTACGTATATAATATATCTGTAGAAATTTTTAGTGAAGTGTGTATTATTAATTTTAGAAATCGATGTAGATAACTTTTATACATTTAAATTGTGTCGAACTTAATAATTATCTTAAGCTTTGTTTCATCGCAATGAAACAAAGCATATGAAAGGCAAACGGTATGAAATCAAAGTTTTCGAGAAGTAAAATATGACACCATAAGCAATTCAGATACTCGCAACGCCATCTAAAGACTCAAAGTAGAAATAATGATGACAATGACGGTTGAACTTCATATTAAATTTGATAGATGGCATTTCGTATTTTACGTAATTGTGGCAGAAGAATGGCCATCGCCCACGTTTACAGATATGTTTAAACTGGTGTAAGACGGAGGCATTTTTAACAATTCTACTGCTTATTTTTATTATTTTTTTCCCATTATTGTAGCAAGCTAATTGACCGTGATTATTCAAGGGATACCATCCAAAGACGATAAAAGTAAATACCTATATGTATTTAATTATTCACTTTAAAATAACACGGCCACATTTTCGGAAGGGGTTGGTTACAGGGTACCTTGCATTGGATGGTCCCCAGGTGGACCGATGACCTGGTGAGGGTCGCGGGAATCCGATGGATGAGAGACTCACAGGACCGGTCATTATAGCGACACTTGGGGAGGTCTATGTCCAGCAGTGGACGTCTTTCGGCTGAAATAAAAATGATGATGATGGCATCTTTTTTTTCTTTTTTTAAGGGTGGAAATCATCCAATGACTTCTCCCGCTCTGGTTGGAGCGGGAGGACGTGTCAATCTTTTACTGACTAAACCTACATCTGTGTCTATCACTACGCGCTGTTGAGGATTGGGCTCGATCCGGTCAACTACAGGACGGCGAGCAATGGGTAGCTCGACGTCCGGAAGCCCGCGTCTACCGTGATTGGTAGTCGGGGTGGGAATCTCGGCTCTGCGTGAGGCCGTTCGTTCCCTAACGCGTGCGGCCTCCGCCTTCGCTAGCATTAAGGCTTTGCAGAAGGAGGCGACCGCCTGCCATTACTCCTCGCTCTGGATCAGAGCCCGGCGCGAGAGGTCACTGACGCCGATTACCTCCACGAGGACACGGCGGTGCTCCGCCCTTGCAGGGCACATCTCCACTGTGTCCTCTGGCATGATGGCACCTTGCGGATTAATAATGGTGTGTTTTATTATTTGCAGTCACTGCTTCATATAAAACGGAATCGAATGTGTTTTTCTGATCACAGTTCGACAACGTATAATGTATCTCAGATTCCTTGCAGCCTTACGTCGATATCTGGACGTTACCTCTTTACAATGAGTGGTGACCAACACTGGAACAACCCTCTAAGGGAGGCCAGTCTCAGGGATAACACTTATCGGCTGCTACATTTGTAAACCGTACTTTCATTGTTTTATGGATAAGCTCAGGACTGTTGTGGGTGTTTCGAACGGTTTCTGTTCTGGGTTCGGTTGAAAGTACTCTGATATTACCATTTTGTGAATCGCCTGGAGAACTCGGTGTAGTATGCGGTGGAGGTCTATCCATCTTGAGTGAACCGCCGTGTCCTCATAGAGGTAATCGGTGTCAGTAATTTCTCGGTTTGGCCATCAATATGCGAGTTCGATTGAACGGGGATACACGCGCACAAGGTTTCGTCGTAGTTCGTTCATAAGTTGGAGACTCTTCATAAGGTAGTTCCCACTATGGAAAAAAACATTTGTCTTATTTACGGGGATGTCAATTAAATACACACCAAAATATCCTAGGTAAATGAACCAGTAATTCTAACGCCTAAAATGATCAAACTGCAACAATCAATGCAAGCATGCTCTCGCAAATTCTTCATAAGTATTGTGTGGAAGAAGATAGTTGATGATTTATTTATTTAATCCTTTATGCACAAATGTACAGCGGCGGACTTAATGCCTGCCGGATGATGATGGTAGTTTTTGGATTCACTTAAGGCTTTTCACTATCAGTGCACGTTATCCAGCTGAAGGTCGGTGTCCCGATTATGCTCCTTCGTTTACCTCTATCAAAGCTGTCTAACTGCTTAAACTCTTCAGTTTAAAATTATTGAGGCGAAAATTGTTATGCCTTGGGGCTTTCAACGCCCGGAGCGTCCCTTGCAGCGACCGCTGAGGAGTCAGGATGTCCTATCCCTCATAGTTTCAGCCACCTTCTTTGATTGTAGTGCTTCACTGAAGGAGGCGAGGGGTTAAAATCATACAATGTTGTTGAACATAAACCAGAAACATACATATGCCCATGCAAACAAATGCCTTTTCCCTTGGGGTAGGCAGAAATGACAACTACTACGACCCATACATGCTCTTTCTATTCAGTGACGGTCATACATCTGGATCTGGACGAGTACATAACATGTTTCCTGAAGGTAATTTGCGTTTTTAACCGACTTCTAAAAAAGGAGGAGGTTCTCAATTCGGATATTTTTACCATTAACCGTTTTATGGTAAAGTACAATAAATTATTGCTATGCTTTCGGAATGAATTGCAAGCACAGAGTGATTGTACAGTTTTACGAACTTAACGCGGACGAAGTCGCGGGCAACAGCTAGTAATGTAATGTAACAATAACATGTCAACGAAATTAATTACCAAATCCTCACTTAGTTAACAACACCGCATACGTTATTTTTATCAACTTTATAGGAAACGAAATAAACCGACAATTTTCGACTTTACGGGAAACGAAAAAAACTGTGCGGTGTTTAGAGGCCAGCCGATTTACACGCTCTTACTATTTTTCGAATTAGGGGTTCTGATTGGCTAAAATCTATATCATGTGATAAATGGTTAGACGCGCAATAAGCAGCTCCATCTAAAGGCAATCAAATGTAAAAACCACCAATTTTCGACTTGAGCGGTGTTGTAAGCTAAGGGACGAAATGTCCCTCAGATTGGCCTCAATTTAATCCTGAACGCCAAAAAAATGTTTTTAGATATAACTATTGATTCAGTGTTGCAATGTTACGCTCACATTAGAACTGTCTCGGGTAGATTAGATTTAGCTGCATGCATATGCGTTAAAAAATAAGGCATAAGACTGATATTGCTACAGTTAGGTTTGTTTGTTTATTTTCAAAATATTACGTCTTTTACATGTTGCTGTAGAGATCTGCAGCAGACGTAGATTTAATTTTTATAATGCAAAAGAGGGCCATCCGGGCCATTTATAAAATGGGTCCTCGTGAGTTCCTTTGAAATACTTTTAAAGAAATCAATGTACATTACTGACTCTGCCTTTCCTTAGCTATAGCGTAGCTCAAATAGTATATAGCCAGATTGTAAAAGGTAGAGCAGTAATATGTATGTAAGTAACATACAAAAGCAATTTAATATAATAATATTTCTGAATGTTCCAATGGAAGTGCGCTCGAAATACTGGCGGCATTGACACATTGTATGGTAATCATTAATTTCTGGCTGAGGTAAGAGCCAGCCCTTGGGCATTTGACATAGAATAGGCATTTATATAAATCATTAAATAGGATTAAAGATAGACCGACGCGCACGTGTAACACGCCTGCCTCTCTAGCCAAGTTACGATCGTTTCGTTTGCGTCGAACGCCTCGAGTAGGCCACGCCTCCGATTCCTTTGTTCTGACCACGTGACTGAGCGTTGAGATGACGTCAAAACGATCGTAACTCGGCTACGGGGGCTGATTTGTACGTAGAACGACGTCACGTGGCGTAGCAAGTCTAGTTTCCATATAAAATGTATGGATACCAACGCGCCCAGATCGGCGTGTGTGGCACACGTGTGCGCAGTGGAGTTCTACCTTAATCCTCCACATATCATAGTTGTTATTCGAACGAACTCAAGCGAAACTAACTACAGCAAAGTTCCTGGAAGTAACATTTAAAAATGACAGTTTGAAGTGCAGACACGAAAGTCTTTTCAAAACATTTTCAACGCTATGGTTACTTTTCGAATAACAAATGAATGATAGCCATTCGGCATTGGTTTATGTAGGTGTTCTGATATCTTCCTGCAACAACAAATGGCAAATGCCGATGTCGTTATTATTGCATACTCTGGCGAGCTCTGGCATGTAATAATACCGTGGTAGCTGCTATATTAGCAGCTTTGGACTCAGTGAGGATTTAAATTTGGTTAAATACAATCTAAAACGCCTCGAGCACAGGCGCAAGGTAGCCTTTCGGTATTTTACAGGTTGCATTCTGGAGAGTGTGCGCAGGAATTGCATGACTTGATGCCGCCATCTACTTTCTACCATCGGACAACCTGACGTACGGCGGATATTCACCCTTACGTTGTTGAAACTTCAACGGTCCGAACTTTAGAGTTTCGCTTCGTCGTTTATACCGCGTAGTTACATCGAAGGACTGGAACAATTTGCCTGCTGCGGTCTTTCCGTCCAAATATAATTTAGGTGTCTTCAAGGTTAGAGTGAATAGGCTTTTTATAAACTAGTGCGCCTCACCATCAATGATTGCATCATTGCTTACTGTCAGGTGGGATTGCAGTCAAGCACTGGTTTATATCAATGTAAAAAAAGGAATATCACTTGTGAGACAACATTTAATATTCTTTTACAATGTAGCAAAACGAATGAAGCCTTGTTTTTTTTTTTGAGATGGATAACCATCCAAAATTACTTACTGAACAAATACAAAAACTATTGATTACTTAGAGTTTGTTCGTCAAATCACCGGACCTGGAACGCAAAGAAAAGGAAGGAACACAGGTGAAATTTAGTGCGTAAAAGTCTGACACTCCTTCTCGCTAAAATCAAAGCGGGAGGAGTGGAGGAGCGGTTTGAAAATCATCCAATGACATCCCCCGCTCTTGGGCGGTGCGAGAGGGTGTGTCAGACTTTTGCTGACTAAATCTCACCTGTGTTCCTTCCTTCTCTTTGCGTTCCAGGTCCAGTGATTTCTACGAACAAACTGTAAGTAATCAATAGTTTTTGTATTTGTTCAGTAAGTCATTGGATGGTTATCCATCACAAAAAAAAAACAAAACAATGCTTTATTCGTTTTGCTATATTGTAAAAGAATACTAAATGTCGTCTCACAAGTGATATTCTTTTTTTAATTGATATAAACCAGTGCTTGACTGCAATCCTTAGGCTTAGGAATTTTCTACCAGTCGACCTTAGGGTGGTGTTTTAGCAACTATCAAAACATCGTAGAAAGCGTCATACAAGAGGTGTCTACTTTTACAGATAGGTACGTGTTTTCTAATGTCGTAACAGTATTTCTTCAACTTCAACTCTTCATTAATGGCATTTGTGGAAAAGACACCACAATTTTGCCAATAACACGTGCCAACTATTAATAGACCATCAAACGCTGGAGAGTATTTAGCGTGCATTAATAGTAAAATAAATTATATATTTAAACATTAAAGTTCAAAATAAAAGAATTTCTTCGCAAACGGAAGAGGTACTTTGAAAGACAACACAGAACGTATTGACACGTTATGACACTAACCATTGTTGGTATTACTTTGTGCCATATCGCGAGATGTTACCATAAACAATTAATGCCTTTTTCATGTTTAGCAGTAAAAAGAGTTTAGTCTTTAAATCAAGAGTGAATAGGTTACTTCTAGGCAAGCGTGCTCCATCGTCGACCACATTATCGCTTACCATAAGGTGAAATAGTAGGCAAATGCGAGACTATCAATAATAATAAAAATGAATAGGAGTGCAAAAGGTGTTCCGACACTTATTATTTTTATTGCACGGCGTCTGTAATTGCTAGTGTCAAGTTCAGAAAGTGTTTAGGTTTTTTATATAATTATGTCGGTGAAGTTAATAGAACGGAAGCAAGTTTGATATCAAGATAAAGTGACAGAATCTAGTATGACGTTCGCAGCGTCTCCGGTTTTATAAGACGTAATGAAAACCCAAAGACATTGCCTAGGATCTGTCTCTTGGCTCGTCGTGAATTGTATATCTACAGCCTTCATCATCTCGGCCAGATGACGTTTAAAGTAAGATTGTTTAATTCTTATTTCCATCATGTCAGTCATGGTAATCCCAGCTGCTGTGTTCGTCAATAATACCCACAATAAAATTTATTTTTTATTTATCCACTTACCAAGATCAAACCAAATTTAATCACAATGCTACGATCTATTATGTATTATTTTGTGACATTTTTTTGTTATTTTAGTAGGAATTTTATTATTTCGTACACATCTGACGCTAAACACCTGTTTATTATTTATCATTTATCACACATTGACGTTCATATATATTTATTTATTTTACACATAATACTACTACTACTACTGCCATTCACTCTCAATAAGGTTGAGTTGAAAACCAGCGTCAGGCAACTGACTGCCATGTAGTTGTCTGGCATTTTTGCTGAACTGGACTTATTTGGCGCAGCGGTGAGACACACATTGTTGACACAATGTGTATCTCACGGCTGCGCCAAATTGTTTTTGCGTAATTTTTTCTTTGTTTTTTATTAGTTGTCTTAACCTTTTAAGTACCGTAATTAGAGACACAGAAAGACAATGACCGAGCGAACACCGGTTTTATCCGGGGTTTAATGAATTAAATTTTGTTTTTACAGTGTGTATCCTTGCGTGCCAAATAAAATATTTTTCTTTCGTCCTTTCTTTCTTTATCTAGTTGTTTATAGACCAGATACTTGAAACACAATATACGCCATTTTTACATATTAATATTTATCAGGAATGAATTGGCGTACAAAAAAAAAACAGCCGCTGAACTTCACTCGAAAAAATCTCACCAAAAAGTCTGTGAAAAATCTTTTGGTGCCTGCATTATGAGATTTTAGCATTTAAGAGTCTTAATGATCTCCATTTCCACGTAGCCTTAGTGCGGGACAAACTGAAACGAATTGTTGTGTTTTTGTCACCGATAGTTAGTACTATCAAGATTGTGTTTCAATGTCAAAGTCAAAGTCAAAAGTTTTTTATTTCACATAGGCCTACATGGGCACTTATAAAACGTCAGAAGCTAGTGCACGGTTTCAAATTAGTCGTTTCCTATGGAGAAGAACCGGCAAGAAACTCCATGGTTACTCTTTTAAAAAAAATGTTGTTACAATATTTCCTTATTACAGCATAAGTAAATATTATGTAAAGACAGTGTAGACTGGTCAATATTGTACTAAACAGTACAATAAAAATAATAATAATAAAAAGTAACCTAAGAATTCGCGGAGTCTACAGTATACAATGCTTATAAAATTGAAAAACGTCATTGAAAAATAGAACAATCATACACTCACAGCGGAGCGCTTCTTTGCCATACCGAAACAAAAATACCATACATTTTCCACAACCCTGTCTTCCTCTGTCTATATGGAACATAAAGTGTTTGGGACGATAAATTGTTATAATAAAGCTCCTCCAATTCGGGACACCGCATAAAGTGGACATAACACTGTCATGACACTCGTGCGGACGTAAAATAAAAAAGAAACGGTTGTAGGCTTGTTACACGCTATAGTTTACGAGGCATAAGAACATTAAATAGAATGTACTAGGGATAACTTTCACGCGTGAATCTAAAATATTAGGATTTCTTCACAACAGAGACTATGCTTGAGAAAAACATTTTGACTGGCCTGTTGGTCTAGTCGTTAGTGGTCGTGACTGCTATATCGAAGGTTGTGGGTTAGATTCCCACCCAGGATAAGTGTTTGTGTGATGAGCACGATCATTTGTACTGTGTCTGGGTGTCATTTATCTTTAGAGTATGCGCAACAGAGAGTAACTTTACTAACTAACCGCAAACCTCCGTTGAAAAGGGAGTATCCTCTGGCCAGACAGGTTTTATGTCTGGTGGGTAACTGCCCAATAGATGATTTCGGGCTGTTCTATGTGTTTAAATCGCGCGGAGAACTTTGATTGCGAGATGCAGGATTAGTTCTCATGTGACGCCATAGATGTCGCTACATATCTATAATATGTATGTATTTAAAAATACATAAGTATGTTTATCAGTTGTCTAGTACTCATAACACAAGCGCTGCTTAGCTTGGGACTAGACGGCGTTGTGTGATAGTTGTGAAATATTATTATTATTATTTCGTTTATTACCAACACAAAAATAGAATACTAACTGTGAAAAAAATATCAAAATTGGTCGAAAAGCAAACGAGATATAACAATTTCAAAAAAATAAAATTATTTTCTGTGGCGGACGTTCGACCGAGCTTGATGGGCTTTGGCGTCAAAGTCGATATTGGCCTTCTCTTTCTTATTAGCATCTTTGAAGCTTTAGATATAACTTCATTGCTGATGAAAATATTTTAAAAATTCTTACATATTTTGTTACTAGAGATAAAAAAAAAAAAAATATTTGGCAAATAAAGGAATTGCATGCTTATTTCGCAAATACGATTTTACTGATAAAAAAGTGGATAAAATATGTATTGTTCTTAATCTTCTATTTATATATAAAAATGAATAGCTGTTCGTTAGTTTCGCTAAAACTCGAGAACAGATGGACGGAAATTAGCCATTTTGGTCTTAAAATATTCGTGATAGTCCAGGAAAGGTTTAAACAAATCACGAAAAAAAATCAGAATACAACGCCATCTCTAATTAAAATGTAATTTTAAAATGAATTATGCTATTCTGGTAATGCCAGTAGATGGCGTCATCCTTACAATTAGGCGGTATAAGTTCGCCGGGTTAGCTAGTAAGTAATAAATTCGTTAAAACTATAATCTATACGTTTCTTCCTCTTTACACATACTTATAGAGTTACTTTCAGTTTCAAATAACTCTAAATAGTGGTACAATAAGGTTCCAACCAACGTCGAATACTAAACAGTGCCAATGTCGTCTGATAGGCGAAAGACGAAAAAGACGGATGCTTGAAAATCAGCTAAATTTACCGCTCAAAAACACGTCAAAAATACTCTTAAACCTCTAACTCCACTTTTCACTTACCAGCCGAAGACATAAACCGATTTAATCAAAAACTCCATATTTCAAAATGAGAATAATAGCCTTCCCAACAGGGATACCGGATCTGGATTTACAGCTTAAACCATTTGACTTTTTCACCTTTTTTTACTGAATGTAAAGCCGGCTTGTCGGGATTTCGTTAAGCTTATTTCCACGACAATGACAATTACTGGGTGACAGGCGGCATTATCTCTTCCTTTCGTGGTGTGCATTTAATTGAACCGCGTTTTAAATGCAAATGCAGCAGACGTGAAACTCGCTTGTGGGCATAAGTTTCTTTCCAAAGCCATGGTATCGTACGCTGACATGACAGACGATATCAACAATGTAATGATACGCAAAAATGGAATGCAAGGATACGAAATTTATCAACAATTTTAAGTATTCCATCTATTATCCATCCACACTAGGCCTTTTTAATTTTATTGCGGAAATTCTCTCGCTCTAGGGTGATGCGAGAGGGCGTTTGAACTTTTTAAACTAAAACCAAACCTTTTTTCCTTCAGTTGCCTTTTGTGTTCTACGACCACCCTTTCATACTTTTACCCATGACCCTAGCCGGTCCTGCTGAGACCATAGGGCCCCCCTTCGGTTTGCTGACATCTCTTTGAGGCGCGCGTGGAAGAGTACGCGTTGCCAACAACTCGGACTTGGTCCTTATAGGACAAGTAGACGGCGAGCTACACATTGCTCTTCGTCCGCAAACCAGCGCCTATGTTGGTCGGAGATAGCTCTACGACTCTCAACGCCCAGGAGAATTGCTAAATCATAACTATTTAACTCATGAAATAAAAAAATAAAAAAATTAACAGTCTATTTAACGTAACAAGACTGATGTGTGTTCCTAGGTACATACCTACTGCATTTTTTGTTGCTTCATTTTTGCACAAAAAAGTTCACAGACGCGTGTCTCAAGCGGATGGCACTCGCGCTCGCATTGATCCTGACGTATCCGAAGTATCATGTCCGTGAGCGGTGTCTATGTGTGCGTTGCTCGAGCGCACTTTGTATGTAGATTGACTTCTGCGCCTATCTGTTTTGTGGTACATGTTAGAAGTGGGGACAAAAGATTTGTTTACGTACATTATTCCCAAGCGTCAGTACATACTGACGGATGAGTGCTTGTATTTGGTCAACCATCGCTAAAAAGATAGACTTCAAGGAATGTTAGGGGACACAGTTTATTTAGAGACTACGATAATATCTAGTGCTGTGATTTTTTCAGTACTATGGTAAGTAGTCAAAAGATTTATTTATTTACTAGCAGTTCCGCCTTCTTCTAAAGTAGTAAAGGCCATGAGAGTTCTACGCTGACGAATGGGTAACAATTTTAAAAGTGATCGATGTGCGAATACATGATCCATACTCAAAGAGATTGAAGACAAATCGAATGCAGTTATTCAAAAAGTAGTCAAATTTAGTGAGGAGATTTGCATTTCGATCTTAGTAGCATCCATCAACATAGTCAAATATGGAAAATATAAGAATGTACAAGGGATGTGCCTTTAAGGCCTGCGCACACTTGAGACAAGACTGTCTTAGACAGAAATGTTTACGACATCGCAGAATTGTCTGCGACAAGACTGTTTTGAGACGTCCAGTGTTGCTAACAGTTACACTAACTTACCACTACAGTCAACTTTTAAAACTACCAGAAAAGCACTAACTACAAATGATTCCACACACAAAATCGCAAAATTTTCCACTAAAAATGTATGTTGTACGAAATAAAATAAGTAGGCACATAGGTTATTAGTTTTCTTTAATAATAAGTGACAAAATTAACAATCAGTTGATCATAATACTATTTGCGGGTAAATTAACCTTAGTAGGTAATTCAACATAAAAATTATTCAATAACAGCTAAGTAAGTATTAATTCGTCTTCAGACGAATCATTTTTGTTTGCACCAACATCGTCGGTATCAGATTGACAATTATGGATTATATGCTGCTGGTTTGACCTGAGTGATCGCATTTTAGTAAGAAATTGAATTTTACTAAAGCACTAGAAAAATAGCCACTAAAACCAATATTTCGCAATTAAATGGGAGGTTTAAACCACCAGTTTTAGTGGAAATTCCACTAAGTTAGCAACACTGGCCGTACGCCGCTAGACTGTTTTGGCTTGATTTTGTGCGCCGTGACGTACACAAAACAGTCTTGTCCCAGACGTCGTAGACAATTCTGTCTAAGACAGTCTTGTCTCAAATGTGCGAAGGCCCTTATGTGAAGTGGAAGAATATTTTTCAGTCGATGGAGGGATCATTGTATTTCAATAACAGTTGTGTCATACCTTATGGTTCTGTTCTTTGAGAGATAATAGATGTAAGTTCCTTTTTTTTTTCAAATTACAAAAAAACGAGTATCCCTTAGATAGTTAACACCTCTACGATCCAGAATAAAAGTTTCGCCTCGTCATTTATACCATGTAGATCGAAGGACCGGAAAAATTTGCCTGCAGCGGTCTTCCCCAGCACCAGTTTATGTCATTAAAAAAAGATAGGTAGGTTACAATGAACAATCTATATACTTAATTTAATTAAACTTAATTTACCTTATGTTTTGAGAATTATACTAGAATAATCAAGAGTGTGAGCAGTGGTGGCCGAGTAATAACGGCCCCGACTTAAAAGTTGTAGGTCGCGGGCTCAAAGCCAGCCAGGCGTATTACTTTGTGTAATTTATTTCATCACCACTGCTCTCAAAACGGTGAAGGAAAACATCGTGAGGAAACCGGCATGTCCTAGAAACAAAAATTCGAAGACATGTGACATCCACCAACCCGCACTGGGCCCGCGTGGTGGTTTACGGCCCATTCCCTCTTCTAGAGAGGAGGCCTGAGTCCCAACAGTGGGAACATTATAAGGCCGACTATGCTATGCTATGCTAATCAAGATAAAACAAAACAATGTGAGAAATGACGGAAGACATACATCTCACAACATGACGACAAGATGGACATCCTACCTACACGTACAAAGCGTTTTGGGAACACATTCAATGGCAAGAGCAAATTCAAAGGCGTGCATTTGGGCACGCCACAATAATTCACTATCATTTGGGTTAGGTTAAGTTTAAAGCCACTATGATTAATAAAAAGCTTTTTCCTTCAAATTAGACTAAATAAGTTTTATGTTCTTTGAGTGGTATATCTAAAGATTTTATAATCAATGTATGTTATGCTTATAAAAATTAGTTATTTTAAAATTATATCAATCGTTTATTATATTAATTGATCGTTATATCAAATAAAATTTTAGATTCAGTTGTTATAATTATCTTGTAAATATTAGAAATTTTGTAATTATACCATTTAATACTTATCCAAATAAAATAGAAGGAACTCGAATAAAAGTATTTTCAGAAGAAACAGAATATAGGATAACTGAAAAGAAAACAAAATTTCTTCTCTTTTTATATGTTTGGACAAACAGAGCAAATACTAGATACTGGTAAAAACATTTCTTAGAAATAACTCCCGCATGAAACATTAACCTATGTTATTTTATAAATGGATGTTTATTATTACTCTAATGTCTTCTAAAACTACGAATTGTCAATATTACATAAGAAAGTACCTAACGTTGCTAACATTCTTATTTAAGAAAACATTTTTGTCAACATTCGATGTCCCGTTTAAGGTCATTCACCTCTAAAAATGAGAGTGAAGAAATAAGCACAATTGGTATCAATTCAAACCATCTTTTATCAAACCGTATTACTATACTACAGCACTGAACTAAAACTCTTCGGAAATGAAACGTAAACTTGAGTTAAAGCTATGGGCGTATTCGCGCGACCCCAATGTCTTCGATTAAGATCTGAATACGTATCCTCGATTGGAGGAGTTGAATAGGAAACCAAAGCGTTTTTTTAGATTGATGATCAATGATTCATTTCGTTAAACTTTTTGAAATACTACACGAATTTATACAGGAAGTTCCCAAAAAAAACTTTGAGCTAGAGCTCACCGTGTCAAAAATAAATGAATTGACAAGGCTATCAAATTGTCAAATTGTTGCATGATAAATCTCAGATTTTTTGGCAATACGACAACCATTATCTAGTCTTTCTTCGACTTCGAATATGTCTAATGCCGAATAAACAAATTATCAAATGCTAAATAGTCAAATTGTCGAATGCCAAATTGCAGAAAGCCTTAATTATCGAACGCCGAATTGCAAAATGCTGAATTTTCCAAGGCCAAATTGTAGAGCAATGCCGTGTCCTCGTGGGGGTGATCGGCGGCGGCGATCTCTCGCGGCGGGCCTTGGTACAGGCCATGCTCCGTAGCGAGGAGGAGTGGCAGGCGGTCGCCTCCTTCTGCGAAGCAGTAATGCTAGCAAAGGAGGCGGCCGATCGCGTGAGGCAACGGTCCTCACGCCCCAACCGCAGCCGGGATTCCGATCTCGATTTCCGGCCGCCGTAAGCGTGGGCTTGCGGACGGCGAGCAATGGCTAGCCCGCCGTACGACCGTCCGGTAACCGTCCGGACCGAGCCCAAGTCGTCGAAGGCGCGTATGTTCAACGCACGCCTCAGGGATATGTCAGCAAATCGTAGGGGCCCAGCAGGATCGCAGCTTTCTGGGGCCATGGGTAGTGTGAAAACGAAACCCGGGGCCCCGGGACGAAGGCAAGAAAGAACAGGAATGGGTTTTTAGTCAGTAAAAGTCTGACACTATCGAGCTCTGCCCAAAGGCGGGATTTCTAATTTTATGATTTGCCCACCTAAAAAAAATATATTTATTCATTACGACAGCCATTATCTCTATAGACTTCAATTATCGATATGTTTAATGCCGAATAAACTAATTATCAAATGCTAAATAGTCAAATTGTCGAATGCCGAATTGCAGAACGCCTTAATTATCGAACGCCGAATTGCAGAATGCTGAATTTTCCAATGACAAATTGTCAAATGCCAGGATTGTCGAATACAGGATTGTCAAGAGCCGAATAGTCAAATGCTGAAATGTCGAAATGACATTCTAAGAAGTCTAAAGCAAATAAACCACTATAAATCATCTTTCATCTTCTTGCTTTATGCTGCTTCATAACTCCTTCAGCACAAACCAACTCAATACAAAACGCGAAGTTGATAGTAGAACTTAATGCGATGTTCATTGAGACGGTGCTGTTATCTTAATAACGTTATCGGGAGGAACGCTTACTAAGGAGCCAAGAAGAGCGGGGATTGGGTGATAAATTAACATTCGGATACATTTGGACTATTTAAAACGATCTTCATTTTGTTCTTGGACTGACACTGCATGTTATTTTACCGTGACTACTTTTTTTTTTAGGTGGGAAACCATCTAATGACAAATCCCGCTCTTGGGCGGAACGGGAGATATTGTCAGACTTTTACTTTAAAATCTCACTCCTGTTCCTTCGTTGCCTTCTTCCCAGGGCCCCGGGTTCCGTTTACACACCACCCATGGCCCCAGTAGGCTTCGACCCTACTGGGCCCCTATGATTTGCTGACATCTCCCTGATACGCGCCGTCGACGACTTGGGCTCGGTCCGGTCGGTTACCGGACGGTCGGACAGCGGGCTACCCATTGCTCGCCGTCCGCAAGCCCGTGCCTACGGTGGCCGGAAATTGGGATCGGAATCCCGGCGGCGACTGGGGCGTGAGGGAGCCGACCGGTTTCTACATAGAAATTAGAACACCGCTTAAAACTTTTCGGGTTTTACTAACCACACGCTGTGTTCCGTGTACAAACTGGCCTGCACAGGCAAAACTGTGGTGAAGCTTAATGCGTGTGGTAGATCCATTATGTTTTGGATGATATTTCGTTGAGATCCTGTTTTATTTAGATTTTTTATGTCACCTAAGTACCTTCTAAATAAATAAAATAAGAACAAATGTTTACGAGATTATCCGCGAGTTAAGTACCTAGGTATATCAGAACGAGATCTGGTTGGTTATCAGATGGTGATTACGGTAAAAAGTGGAGTTGGCAATGTGATTTATGTTTAAATTATGATGGTAAGTCGGAGGAGTGCTTTCAATGTGTTAAAGTACATAGTCAAGTCAAAAGTTTTTTTTTTTAAAATAGGCCTACATGGGCACTTATAAAACGTCAGAAGCTAGTGCACGGTTCCAAATTGGTCGTTTCCTATGGAGAAGAACCGGCAAGCTTACACTGCAACGCCATGATTACACTTTAAAAAAAAATGTTGTTCTAACAATATTTCCATATTACAGTATAAGTAAATATTGTGTAAGGACAGTGTAGACTGGTCAATATTGTACTAAAAAGTACAATAATAATAATAAAAAGTGTGTCGTAGTAGGAAGTAACCTAAGAATTCCCGTATTCTGCTGAAGATGAGGGTTAGAAATAAATTGATCCTATCACTGTTACTGGTACCTACGTAGGGAAGGTACGTCAAGAAGAATATTCATTTAAAGTTCAGTAAAGAATTTTTTTTAAATTTTCCAAAACAAAAAGGTTTTGCCAAAAAGAGCCCGTTCTCCTTGGCTAATGCTATTCGGAATATACCCCTAGAGTGCACCTACCGCCTTCAGCTCTTGGGAGTCTAAATTTTCTCAAACCTTAACTTTGGGCGGTTCATCGAGTCTAAAACCAAGGTAAAAAACTTGAGATTCTTGCAAAAGATCGGTGGTACTTCATATTGACACAACTTTTAAGGTTATACAAAGCACATATCCAATCGTGTGTGGAGTACTGTAATCACATATGTGCGATTAGTGTGATATTATTGCAAACATACGACAAGACAACCTTACTCCCTACTTACTATTCCAAACACACAACCTCATTTAAATGTAACCTCAAAAAGATTACACTACATTTAAATTTCGCGCCTCATTTTCCCGCTATCTATGGGGCCTTAAGCTTTGGCAAGCTACGAAATCCGGGCAAAGCTGATGTCATCTCGCAAAACGTTTGCAAACGTCCGGATAAACGTCTTGCCGTCTTGCCGGATATTGGACCTGCCATCTATCGGCCGGGTGGTGTAACTAACATACGAAGGAATTGTTGTACTTAATTAAGGTCGGGCAATATGGGTTGACATTGAAGAAGGCGAAGTAAGTTATAATATTTTTTTTTTTTGTTAAGGAAAGATTTGAGAAAAGAGAATATTGGATATTATTTGGTTGACATCATTTTCAATTTCTTATCAAATTAATACACGATTTTCTCTCTTTGATTTCAGTGTCGAAAAGACATATTCTTTTTTGTTTCATTTTTCTTTTTTATAGCTAACTAGCACTTTGATCGCGACTTCGTTCGCGAGAATGTTTTCATAAAAACTTTAACACCCCAATCTAAACCGTTTTGTGAGGGTAGTTTTGAAAAAGTAATAATAACAGTCTTTATTATTCATTTATGTTAGAATTTGTGGCAAGTTTCAATTTCATAAATTCCAGAAATAAGTATCCTCCATATAAACTTTAACAAACCCTAAAAAGACTTATCGGGGTAGTTTGGAAAAACAAATAATGGCCACGGAATATGGTTTTGCATATAAACAAAATTCTCCCTTTTCACTACCTAACAGGTTGAATTCCCTAAAATTACTTAGTGTTGGCTCACGTCACAATAGGAAGCCTTGTGCAAAATTTCACATTCCCAGTTCAAGTAGTTTTGTCAGTCAGTCAATTTCTCTTTTTATATATATTGGATTTTGCGTTATTCATATGACAATAACAGTCGTCATCAAAATAACATCTTTGTATCTTATTTAGTATTTCTACTCGTTGTTCACTTTCACTTCAGATAAGAGAGATTCTTAGTAAGACAATACTTTACTATTACAATAATGATGTCAGACACACACATCTCCCATGGTGAAAACCTAAACACACATACCCAATCAATTGCGAAAATCGTTAGCAAAATTATAGTATACACAATCTGGCAATGAAAGCTAGATACACATAATTATCCAAACACACAAATCTTATAAATATAGACAAAGGTGCCCAAAAGCCAAAGCAGACGAGCAACTAACTGTCATATTTGTGTTGCGCGCGACTGTTAAGCCGTTGGTCACGACTGTCATTTAAAAATATATGATTGTCGATGTCTTACAACCAGTCTAACCAAGGGATATCGTATTACCCAGCAAGAGGGTTGTTGCAAATAAGCTGTTCTCGTAAAATACTGATACGCAGCTACATGAGGTTAGACTGGAAGTTGACCTTAATTTAATAGTATTAATGGAAAAGGGCAACCTATATTAATACCAATACCAATCATGCCAATTGAGCTGTTTTCGGAAGTTTGATGCAGCGATTAAACAGTATCAATCAAAAACAGTTGTCAAAACAGCGATGTACCAATGAAGCAATCGGTTTAAAACGTGCGATCTTAGAAAGAGTTTTATTGCACGTAGAACTTAGAAGTAAAATTTGCAGTTGGACTCGGTTCCTGATAGCAACAACCGGGAATAAACCGTCAAAGGTGAAAAACATGCTTTTAGGCAAAAGATCTTTTATTAGGTCAAATCATGCATATAAAATTCTTTTAAAAAATCAGCTTCCAGAGCCATCGAACGTAGGAATTCGACAAAATGCAACGACAGTTGCAGTCGCAAAATCGCCGAACGCCGCTGCCAAAAGTAGCTAGTCTACTATAGTCTTTATACTCAGTGTTACTATTAACATAGCGCAAATATACCTTGAAGAAGGTTCCCGCATTTCAGAGTGTTTCTCGCAAACTTCAGTCACAAAGGAAGAGGCGTCGAGAGGTTGATTAAAGCCATTTAATATATACCGGAATATAATTGCCTGCACGGTGTTTCAATGATGCTATTTATTTTTAAGAGATCTTTTTTGGTATTCTAAAACGAATTTTGTTGAAATTTATAATGGTTATTTTTTTGGATGAAAATGTTACGTATCTATTTTGTAAAGATATGTCTTCTATGAAAGTCTTAAAGAGCAGTAAAAGCCCAACCTCTTGATTATCTTTATATCGAATAAACTCCAGTAAAAAAATGATTTAATTTAATTTGAAAAGAGCTGCAGCTGATATTCATGTTGTAAGAGTAAAGACACCTTCTTTTCTTACTATTTTTGTGTTTTTTTTTGTTTGTACTTTGTATACCAAACATTACTTTGTTTTCCTCTACCATTTTTCGCAATAAAAAATATCACACCAGAGATCAAATGAAATATATAAGTTTTAGGCAAAGTATGATATCTTTTATGATATTTCTTTAAACATATTTAAGCAGTCTAGTTTTCAAAAAATCTGAGCCTTATTTTATTCTCGAATTTCAGCTGTGAACCTAGTAATAGTACACGTAACAAGTTTAAAAATACTCACAATACAATATTTAGCGTTGCTCGGGCACTCTTCCAACCTGACTGCAGTCTTATTGCTACAAGGCGTGATGGAGCCCACTCCATCGCTGTACTGGCCGCACTTCCAGCACTTGATAGCGCTGGAAGCGGCTGCGAGGGTCAGTAGGAAGTATACAGTTGCCACCCGCGTTGAACTCGCCATTATCTGGAAAAAAGAAGACTTGTGTTAAGGCCCTTACTCCCTGAATTCTACTTTTCGGTAACGGCTGGGTTAATAGATTTGAAAAAAAATAAATAAATTATAAATTCATATTTATATAACCTTATGAACATAATGATTTTTTCGTATAACTAATACTGTTGCCAAAGATAATTTTTAATTTTTCGCTTGGTTTCCCTACTTCTTTTAAACGGATTGAGAAGGATTTCATTTCAAAAATGTCTAGAAATATGTTTACGCAAAAAAAAATTGGTTAAATGTTCTTCAAAATGTACATAGCCTATGTAAATCAATCAACATAATATTGCAAAAAAAATGGTTTTAAAGGTTATACAGAGCTCTATGCGGGTGCAGGCGGCAGTACGAATATGTATGCATTTATCTCCGCTCAAATGTTCAAAGGACGTTTAAGTCATTTCTGATAATTTCTTGTTATGGAACGATAATAAAATGATCAGAAATAATAATTACGGTGAAAATGCACATTAGTAAAAAAAATGCATAAGAGACTCTACGCACCAAATCGGGCTTAACATTCGTGGGTTAAAAGGTTGCCATACTCAAATGGCAGTGGGCAGGTTACGTCAGCTGCAAGCACAGAGACCGCTGGGCAAGTTGCGCCATGCAGTGGGTTCCTGTAGAGGAAAAGCGCCGCTGAGTCCAGCCCAGAAAGAGGTAGCTAAATTATGAGACGCGTGCCACGACGAATGGTTTGAGACGGAAGAAGAATATCTGGAAGGTCTTGGTAAGGTTTTTGCCTAGCCGTGGGATAGTAATGGCTCAGGGAAAAAAAAGCAAAAAGAGACTGTCATATCAAACGCATAACACCCGCACTGTGAACGAATAGCCATGTTGCTTCTTTCTCCGAAACTTTTTTATCTTTTTTACACGACTGCCCTAAAAAAGGAGTATTGTGTGTGAGTTTCTTTATTTCTCCATAACTTCTAAATGACTGAACTGATTTACATTTATGAGGTATGGTTAAAATCCTTGTAATGTCCCGAGTAACATAGGCTATTAAAAACATTTAGAATTGCAATATGGTGGGTATGATAAATAAATGAACACCCATCCAATTTTTTTGGATGCCCCATACACCCACATTAGGAATAACACCAGTATCGTGGGTGTGTTTGGAAACATATAAACTCACATACATAAGACACCCAAACTCGTTACACCTAACTGTAGGATAAACATATATTTGTTCCGTCCGAGAATTGAACCTGCGGCACGTAGCGCAACAAGCAATCACTCAACTAATGCGTCAATGCTGCCATCATCTATTTAGATAAAAGGACTGACAGACTGACATATCCACGCACAGCCAAAACTGCTGGGTTTTGGAACCTGAAATTTTGCACAAGGCTTACTTTTATGATGTAGGCTAGAACTACGAAAGACTTGTTGGAAATTCAACCATTTATGGGGGCGTAAAAGGGGAAATCCGTGTGTTAGCAATTTTTTTTTTCTAATTCTTGATAGGTTTTTGCTTGATCGCTATCTCACCTGATGGAAAACGACGATGCGGTCGACGATGGAGCGCGCTTACATAGAAGTAACCTATTCACTCCATAAATATTTTACTCCTTGGGCCCATTTACTTGAAACTTTGTACAAATAATAACTAGAGTTAGTAAAAAATCTTTTCATATTAATTTCTCAAAGCTACCCCTATAAAACGATTTAGGAAGTGTTTAAGATCAGATGGGAGAAGCTTAATCCTTGTAACTTGGCACAAATTCTAATCAATATGAATAACTAGCTGTTGCCCGCGACTTCGTTCGCGTTAAGTTCGTGAAACTGTACAATCATTCTGTGCTTGCAATTCATTCCGAAAGCATCGTAATTATTTATTTTACTTTAACATAAAACGGTTAAAAACCGCAAATTACTTTGAGAAAACATGTTATGTACTCGTTCAGATCCAGATGTATAAAATGAGTAGAAAGAGTATGTATGGGCCGTAGCAATTGGCATTTCTGCCTACCCCGAGGGAAAAGGCATTAGTTTATGTATGTTTCTGGTTTATGTTCTGGTAAAACAACATTGTATGATTTTAAACCCTCGCCACAGTAAGCACGCCACAATCGTAGCGGTAATGCCTGTCTTTGAGGAGTGACTACCGAGGCAACATGGCATCCTCTCTTTATGCAGAACTCACCGGATGTAGGTGTTTCAGAAGGTATTTGTATCGAATTCAGCGGGAAGAAACACTCTGGTCTCACCGTTGTGCGAATCGCCTGGAGAATATGATGGAGCATACGGTGCAAGTCTGTCCCGCTTGGTCGGAGCGCCGGCACTGCCATGTCCTCATGGAGGCGATTGGTGGAAAAAATGATAATCAGTAGCCTCCTTCAGTGAACCACTACGATCAAAGGAGGTAGCTGAAACTATGAGAGATAGGACATCCTGACTCCTCAGCTGTCGCTGCAAGTGGCGCTCCGGGTGTTGAAAGCCACAGGGCGATTCCCAGCCATCGTAAACACGGGTTTGCGATGGTGCCGTCCGGCCGTCTGGTCAAAGCAATCCTAAATCGACGGCGCGTAGTATTCTACGCACGACTCAAAGAGATGTCAGCAAATGGATAGGGCTCTCTAGGCCCGATCTCTGCTAGGGCTTCGAGATTGTTCGAAAGAGTTACCTCCCATAACAATTTGCGCCTCAATAATGTGTCACTGAAGAGTTTAAGCAGTTAGACAGCTTTGGTAGAGGTAAACAAAGGAGCATAATCGGGACACCGAACTTCAGCTGGATATCGTGCACTGATAGTGCCAAGCCTTAAGTGAATCCAAAACTACCATCATCACCATCAACTATTTTCCTCCACAACAGTACTTATGAAGAATTTGCGCAGTATGCTTCCATTGATTGTTGCAGCGTTATTATTTTGGGTGTTAGAATTACTTGTTCATTTACTTAGGATCTATTGGTGTGTATTTAGCTGACGTCCCCGTATATCAGACAAATGTTTTTTCCATAGTGGGAACTATCCTATGAAGAGTCTCCAACTTTTGAATGAATTTCGGCAAAATCTTGTGCGCGCGTATCCCCGTCCAATCGAACTCGCATATTAATGGCCAAACTGAGAAATTACTGACGCCGATTGCCTCTATAAGGAGACGGCTATTCACCGAAGCTGGATGTACCTCCACCACATGCTACACTGGGTCCTCCGGGCGATTCCCAAAATGGTAATATCAGGGTACTTCCAACCGAATCCGGAAGAGAAACCGTTCAAAAAACCACAACAGTCCTGAGCTTGCGCATCCATAAAACAATGAAATCATTGTAAACAAATGTAGAAGCCGATTAGTGTTATCCCTGAGCATTGGTCACCACTGACTGCAAGGTAGTAACGTCTAGATGTCAACGTAAGGCTGCAAGGAATCTGATATACATCATACGTTGTCGAACTGTCGAACTGTGATCATAAAAACACATTCGACCCCGTTTTATATGAAGCAGTGACTGCAAATAATAAAACGCGCCATTATTAGGCCGCAAGGTGCCATCATCCCACAGTACACAGTGGAAGTATACAGTGGAGGGGTGCTCTGCAAGGGCGGAGGACCACCATGTCCGTGTCGTGGAGGCAATCGGCGTCAGTGACCACTCGCGCCAGGCCTTGGTTCGGGCTATGATCCAGAGCAAAGAGGAATGGCAGGCGGTTGCCTCCTTCTGCCGTAATGCTAGCGAAGGAGGAGGCCGCATGCCGAGCTGAGATTCCGACCCCGACTACCAGCGTCGATAGATGCGGGCTTGCGGAGGTGGAGCAATGGGTAGCTAGCCGTCCACCCGTCCGGTAGTTGACCGGACCGAGTTCAGTCGTCAACAGCGTAGTGATCCACGCGCTCCTCAAAGAGATGTCGCAAAGGGCAACTGCAGGACACAGGTCAGGAAGGTACAGGTGTGGTTTTAGTCAGTAAAAGATTGACACACCCTCACGTTCCAACCAGAGAGGGAGAAGTCATTGGATGATTTTCACCCTTAAAAAAGGAAAAAAAGGTGCCATCATCATCATTATCATTTCAGCCGAAAGACGTCCTCTGTTGAACATAGTCCTCCCCAAGTGTCACCATAGTGACCGGTCCATCCATCGAATTACCGCGACCCTTACCAGGTCATTTTTTCATCTGGGGACCTTTAAACGCAAGGTACCATGTAACAGCTTCCGAAAATTTGGCCGTTATTTTAAAGCTAATAATTAAATACATATGGGTATTTACTTTTATCGCCTTTGGTTGGTAACTATGGGAAAAAATAATAACAATAAGCAGTATGATTGTTAAAACTGCCTCCGTCAACACCAGTTTAACCATAACTATTTTCGTCCAGTTTTAAACAATAAAACCATCTGCTAACGTGGGCAATGGTCATTAGAAAATTACGTAAAATACACAATGCCATCTATCAAATTTAATATGAAGTTCAACTGTAATTGTCATCATTATTTCTACTTTGAGTCTTTAGATGGCGTTGCGAGTAACTGAATTGCGTGTGGTGGCATTTATTTTAGTTCTTAAAAACTTTAAATTCATACCGTTTGTATTTCATATGCTTAGTTTCATTGCAATGATACAAAGCCAAAGTAATATATCAAGTTTCACACAATTTTAATGTATAAAGTTATCTACATCGATTACTTACTTTTTGCGTGATACCCACACAACTAAATACTTCTACAGATATATTATATATAAGTGTAGATACAAAAAAAAATTGTAAGCATGCAAAAATATTTAAAAAAATCTTATTTACGATGAAAAAAATAAAATAAAAACTTCTCCTTGAGAGCCTTATGGGATTCGAACAACCTTCATATTACATGCAAGTCCAAATGCTTAACCACAGTGCTACGGTCTTCGATGACTATGTTTTAAAATAGACGTTCTTATATAAACGTCATAATTGACTGGTTGGCTCCTTATTGATGATAGCGTGATGATTTTCGTTTCAAAAGTTAAATTTACAGCTTAATAGAATAATGCAACATTGTAGTACGTGATTTTATTCGTCACTTTGATTTTATTATGTGTTTTGATTAGTTTTCACAAAATATTTAGAAGATATCGAATAAAAATGTCAATTTTATTTTGAAAAAATGGTAAAAGTTATTTTATTACAAAAATATAAGATAAAATAATGTCAAAATTTTTAACTGTAGCTAAGGATCGAACTCGCGGCAAATGTCGTTCAATACCGACATTTTGGATAATTGCTCACCCCCCATAGCAAACAGCGTGATAATTTATAGCCTATAAGTTGCCCTGACCTATAAGGATTATGTATGCAAAATTTGAACAGGATCGGTTCAGTAGTTTTTGCGCCAATTAATACCATGGCAAAATAATTTTACTGTTTTATTATATGTATAGATAAACATTGGCATTAATAGTTTTTCAAAACTAACCTTAACAGACTACTTCTTCCTGCCCTTGTCCCATCTTATTTGGGGTCGGCGCAATACGTTTTTTTCTTCCATTCTATCCTGTCAACCGTCATACTATCACTAACTTCCTTAACAGACTGTTTTCATTAAACCTCAAGCGAACGCCAGCGTTCGCTCTCTCATTTTCTTTCTATTATGTCTCTAATTACGGCATTCAATAGGTTAATGTATACATTCTCGCGAAAGAAGTCGCGAGCAAAGTGCTAGGTGATAACAACGTCTTTGGCGAACAAGGAACTACAAACTTTGTAAAAATAGGTCATTATCTTTTTGCTTCTATTTCTAGTCTCAAACACAAAAGACATGCTCGATTTGATGAATCATTGCTACTGGTATCAATTATGCCGGTGTTTGCTGCAAACATTCCTGCTATGATTGATGAACTCTAACCCTAGCTTGAATCTTTGTAGTTCATCTCAATCAAGACTAAGGGTGCTTTTCCAACAGATTTGCTAAGCAACAAAGCTAAGCCATGAAGCTGTGACAGCTCCCACAGATACTAAGCTATGTATGTCTTGTTCTTCTTTGTCATGCACTCTTGACAGAGTGGTCGTGGTCATTTCTCAGTCTAGTCTTGCGTCACCGCCTCTCTCGCAATGCGACGCCATGGAGCTCTGTATTTGGTGGCTTAAGAGTTATCATTAATGCTGCAGTGTGTCACAGATTTGATTCACAGTGTTAGAGAGCGTCCACGTGATATTTTGCCCTCGGCTTTCCCTTGCACCAACAATCGTTCCATCGAGTTCTTGTTATGGATGATATGTCTGAAGAACTTGAGGAGTCGTATTTGCTCAGACAGGCTAAGCTATGAAGCGGGGCGAGTAAGATGCGCCACTGTAAGGTGCAGAGCGAGGAAAAGGCACAGTTTGAGCTATGCGATGTATCGTTAGTGGAAGATGGCCCTACTGTAGATAACTCTGCTTTATACATGGCTACATCACTCGCAACCATCCCATAGCATGTATCTGTAACATGCACCCTATAGCACGCATTCATCACTATTATAAACATAGCTTAATTGAACCCGTTTCCAGAGCACCGTCGGCGTGGGCTTGCGGACAACGAGCAATGGGTAGTTCGCCGTCCGGCCATCCGGACCGAACCAGAGTCATCAACAGCACGTAGTTTTCCACGCGCATCTCAAGGAGATATAAGCAAAACCGTAGGGGCCCAGCAGGGCCAAAGCCTACTGGGGTCATGGGTCGACTTAACTGATAGGGTTACTCGTGGTTCTGGTACGCAAAGTTTAACTGAAAGAATATAAGTGTTGTTTTAGTTAATAAAAAGCCAGTATTTTACGCCCTCCTGCTCCACCCTAGCGGGAGAAGACATTAGATGACTTCCCATAAGGCCACGTTTTACATCGTAACAGTTAATTTATTTTCGGACAACTATCGTATCTAGCTTTTCTCATTATAACAAATGTTTGCCGTGGCCACGACTGATTGACGCAAGCACAACAGATTTTTTACCATCACGGTATATATTTGACAATATTTTTTATCGTTTTACGACTGTCTTGCTAACCGTTTCCACTATCATGACAATCCTTCGTCATCGCAAAAAAAATCGTAGACGACAGTTAATCGTGTCGTCATATGTGACCATTTAAATATATAAGCCACGACACATAAAACTACACATTTATCTCTCGTCACGACACTGGGAACGCGGCCTAAGTCTGAGGGTGTTTCAATTTTCTGAAGGAATTTTTGTCTTACAAGACGTCGTATTCTCTGCTACAATGACAAATTATTTTGGGGACGTTTATATTAAGATACTGTGTCATCATTAACAACAATAGCATAAAATTTTTAGTTGGAAAATGTAGCTAGTAGAAATATACCTTTATGTACACACATATTTATACCTATATATAATAATATACATATACTTATTTACCACTAATCCAACTGCATGACATCCGTAGACTCGTAGCAATGTTCAGTTCAAAACGAGCGTGAGGCAACTGCAACAAAGTGGCCTGGCATTATGCTGAACTAGACCTATTTGGCGCAGCCGTGAGACACACAATGTTGATGTATTTTTAAGTTTAAGTTTCTATATAATTGTTATCTCATTGTGTGTACCTAATTGCCAAATAAACGTGTTTTCTTTCTTCGTTCTTTCTATTTAACATTTCATTTATGATAAACACAGAATCCGACACGATCGCCGTTTTATCTTCGGTTTTGTAGTGATTGATACCATCCTATAAACACTGGCGTAGCTATCAAAGGACTGATAGGGCAGTGGGCCCCGGGGCCCCCAAGCTCGATGGACCCTCAAAACTTCATTAGCAAAACCTCGGTAGTTCACTACCGAGAAATTCTCCCACTTTCGAAATCTACATTAAAAACCGGGCAAGTGCGAGTCGAACTCGCGCATTGAGGGTTTCGTACAAACTTACCTATGAAAACAGGTCAAGTCCCGAATTGAGTTACGAAAGTTTTTTTTGTGACGTAATTACAAAGAACAACGGCGAGGAAATTGTTGATGAAATTATCAAGTGTCTACATAAGTTACCATGATATATACTGGCAAAATAATTGACCAAGTTTTCTCAAATCAAGCTAATGGTCAGTCTAAGGATAGCAAAAAATCACCATAATTAGAAACTAAATTGACTAGATTTTTTACGATAATAAATAATTATTGCTTAGTTTTTTTTTAACTTTTCGCTAAATTGAAGTTTTGATGTTACCACTAATATAAATCTTGATCAAGTAATATAATATGCTTTGCTTTATGTTATCATAATAAAAACTTAGAAAAATAACTGTTTGTGCTTAGAATATAGTGGTTATACATATGACATCATAGTGTAATTTGAGTATAGCAACAGTACTAGCTATGCTCGGAGTTTCCTTGCGTGATCGAATCAGGAATGAGGATATCCGCAGGAGAACCAAGGTCACCGACATAGCACGAAGAATCGCCAAACTTAAGTGGCAATAGGCAGGGTACATTGCTCGCAGAAAAGATGGCCGTTGAGGCCGAAAGGTTCTGGAATGGCGACCACGTACCGGAAAACGTAGCGTTGGAAGGCCTCCTGCAAGGTGGACCGATGACCTGGTAACGGTTGCGGGAGTACGATGGATGCGAGACGCACAGGACCGTTCATTGTGGCGGCACTTGGGGGAGGCCGATGTCCAGAAGTGGACGTCTTTTGGCTGAAATGATGATGATGATGATGATGATGAACAGTACTAGAAAAAGGCATGCATGGCATCAAGACATTTCAACTGCCATACAGCCTAATGATTTATAGAGAAAAAACAACATGACATTATGACATGACATCTTTTCGTTTGTTCAAAAATGCGTTGTAAAGATTTTTTAAATTCATAAGGAGTTACGTAGGTATTATTGACATAATATACGTTATCTCATCAACTTTAAACTGGAATATATTTAATACGACGGTTCTATTAATGTCTACAAAATTGTTTGGAAATTTAATATATATATACTTTTCTATATTTTTCATTACTATCTGTTGGTTAGTGGTTGGTTTCTGTTGGTCTGAGATAGACAAGAACTTTAATCTCGTGAACGCGTAAAGGTATCGACTTGCAATTAAATCCATATATTCAGGTCTGCGGTCCCTTGAAGCTGTGAAAAAATTAAACTTCTCAGTTAACAGAAGTAAAAAAAGATACGGCCGTTTATGACACAAGAAATGTATATTTCGACACTCTCAAGGTAAGTAATCAAAATTCATAGGGTACTTCCCGTTGACCTAGAATCCTGAAATTTGGCATGAAGCAAGGACTCATAGTACCAGTATAGGAAAAATGTGAAAACTAAATTTGTAGTTACGTTACAAAAAAAAAAAAAACTTTTTTTGCGATTCGGAAAAATCTTCGTAACTTAATTCGGAAATTGAACTGTTTTCATAGGTAAGTTTGTACGGAACCCTCAGTGTGCGAGTCCGACTCGTATTTGCCCATTTTTTTTTTAATCAATCTTTTTTCGCTCTGCGTGGTACGAGAGAATGTTAGACTTTTACTCACTAAAACCCATTCATAATTCTTCAGTTACCCTTTGCAAGGACCACGGTGACTTTTTCGAATGATCCCGCAGTACTGGCAAACATCGGCCCCAGTCACTCATGCTGACAGCACTTTGCGATGCTCGTGGAGGACTGCATCTCCCAGAAGGAGACGACTGCTTTGGTCCATACCATGGTCTGGACCAGGGTCAGATGCCTCCATATAAAAATGACACGCAACAGTATCCAACGTTTATATTCTGAACTAGCGACCCGCCCCGGCTTTGCACGGGTGCAATGCTGATACCACAGCTATCGCTATGCCCCTGCCTTTTGAATCTGTAATATCTTCGAAAATATTTATTTAAATTGCAAGGTGTGTTTTAATCTATATTAAATGCACAATGTATTGAAGGTACTTTTTGGAGAATTAATTTCTTCATTGCTTAAAATCGCTTCGTAAATAAGCCTTCTTCAAGGCTAAAGTGAATAGGCTCATAACAAACTAGTGCGCCTCATCATCAATGATTGCATCTCTGCTTACCATCAGGTGGGATCGCAGTCAAGCACTGGTTTATATTAATTTAAAAAAATATTTCTCGTAAAAAGTAAAGGATAAGGAATGTTTATTGTGGGTTATCCCTAAGAGATAGACATTTACCGTTGAGACTTTTTTGTAGACCTTTTTAAGTTGTACAATACTGTAGTACATTATTTTTATCTATCTCGTAGAGATCAGCCAGCGTTTGCAATGTAAGCGCAAAAAATGCTTTTATTTACGACATCACATTAGAAACCTCTAAAATTATCAGTGTTTCTCTACTATATTATGCATGTATTAAACATGCAAACCTTTCTCTTGAATCACTCTATCTATTAAAAAAAAACCTCATCAAAATCCGTTGCGTAGTTTTAAAGAACTAGAGACATAAGCACAGACAGAGAGAAGCGACTTTGTCTTATACTATGTAGTGATATAACATCTCAAATAATTTGCCATTCTGATATAACAGATCCAAATCTTACCAAATCTATCAAAATGTAAACACAAACCATGACTTGTGCCGTCATATGGATAAAGTTTAATCCACCATGGATAAGGATTATCACAGATAAGGGATCATAGGGGTGGGCTTAACCCCACGATATAATACATCACATTGAATTATTATGAGATGTCTAACGCCTAAAGCAACGTGTTAAAGCAATATTTGTTTAGTAACATTGCTATCCAAAGGTTTAGTGCCATTGTTCCGTGAAATGAAAGCCGCTAACTAACAATCGTGAAGGATTTAAATTATGTGTATATTACATATTCATTGTGCGTACAGCTAAGGAGTGGAATTCCCTGCTGGAGTCTGTGTTTCTTGACAGCTACAACCTAGGGGTCTTTAAGTCAAGAGGGTCGACTACATCATCACTTACCATCGGTGAGATAGTGCTGAAGCGCAAGCCTGGGTCTATATAAAAAGGAGCATTGCAACATGACACACTAATATCATATTGTACTATTATTTAAATCATTATTTTAAGTGAAATTAAATGCAAAATTGCAAACTTTAATGAGAATAATGTCAAATAACGCTATACCTATGGTATAGCTCGGCCAGTATTTAACAGCAAGTAAAACACGCTCACAGAAATGAATGCGTTGGGTGGGTCGTGTTTGTGAAACTATACATAGTGGTGAAGTCGAACCTTCATATTGTTAACATTAATTTATTGTTCTCAAGTAAGTGACATTTGTGTATGTTTTATTGAGAATAAAGTTTCTTTAAACCTAAGTGATATAGGCTACAATTTAAGCGAGCGATGCTAATACAAGTCTGACACTATTTAATTTTGTTGCTCAACTCAGAACGGAAAAAGTTTTCTGATGATTTTCCACCTCAAAAACGTCAGCATGAAACGGTAAAAATCAATAACATCTACAAGTGCAACACAAACAGCTAAAACCCAACCATTGTCTAATCCTATCATTGTAATAATCCGAGAAAAAAAAATTGGCGAAAAAAAAATCATTGGAGATCTCCCAACAATGTAGCCAGCTCAGAAAGCCAACTAACTGGCTGATATTAGCATCCTCAATGAAACAAAGACTGGCCTCAATTTCCTATCCATTCAAGTTTTCAGACTTTGTGTTATGAAGCTGCAGTAGACAGAGATGAAAATGTAATTGAATAAGTCGTAATTGATCTGAAGGTTTGCTGAAGTTTGGAATGAGAATAATTTATAAACAAATGTTTTAAAAGTAAATAACATAATGGGCTGGACATGTCTGCCGCATGTCAATCGAGCGGTTAACCCGTAAAACACAAAATCGGTGCCCTGATATCACACGAGGGGTTTGCGGTAGAACTTATTGCACTTATTGCACGAAGAAGATGGCGGGATGACTTAGATGTCTCCTTTAGGAATAGTCAAGAAGTAGCCCAGAGCCAACAATGACAGGAATAGAGGAAGGCATTCGCCCAGCAGAGGGTCAGTACAGGCTAGATATTATAATAATATGTCGACTCAGGATGCCAATTACAGTAGAAGTCCTTTCCAGAGACCCTATTTAGTGGACGACAAGTGGGTAGAGAAGTAATAAAAACTATTCCAGACCACGCAACTGATTTTTATGATGTAGACTTTAGGTGTTCACTTTACCACGATTCGTGAGACAGTCTCTAGAGAAGTGTTGCCTATGCAGCTGCAGCAGAGTTCTGTCATACTTCTGCAAGAATGTCATCTTGTAGAAGGAGGCAGTGGAAAGGGAGGGAGAAGAGTTCTCTCCCAACCCGTACCATGTGCACTGGGCGGTCGAGGAAAGGTGGACAAATTTATTTATAATATGTATTTATTTAGAAATATTTAAGTATGTTTATCAGTTGTCTAGTACTCATAACACAAGCTTGGCTTGGCTTGAGACTAGACGGCTTTGTGTGATAGTTGTATGAATATTATATTGTTATTATTATATTATATTTATTTATTTGTATCTATCTATCTACCAACGACAATGAAACGTTAGAACAGGATAATAATCCAAATATATGGACAAATACATTACATATCAATCTTCAATGAAGTATTATTAGATAATCCATCCGGCCCATAATTCACGAATCGGAAACAGGACCGACTGACATTATCAGTAATGTAATGGCTGCTGTAAATCTGGACAATACTGCATCGGTAAATACGGAATCGGGAAATGATATTGAAGCTTAGTTTAGCAGCATCGTATGTTGGCATCAAAGCCTAAACAATTATTGTAAAGATGGATCACTGTTCGTTTGTTTTTTCACAAGCTTTTTATTAACTTGCATAGTATATAGTATGTATGTTCGCGTCAAATCTTGCAACTCAATTTTGAAGCAGATCTCTTCAACCAATTGATCTGAAATTTAGGTTAGTATGAATAATAATGCAAGCTGTGTGACGTCATTTTAAATCCAACATGGTGGAACACCCAAGATGGCGGAATAGTTGTTTTTAATGCACTAATTATCGTTGCGAAAATTATCTTAGAACATCCCCCGCTCTTGGGTGGAGCGAGAGATAGTGTCAGACTTTTACTGACTAAAAACTCACTCCTGTTCCTTCATTGCTTTTTGTACCAGGGCCAAGTCTTCTTTTCAGAATCAGACCCTTGGCCCCCTTAGGCTTCGACCCGGTTGGGCCCGTACGGTTTGCTAACATCTCCTTGAGGCGCGCGTGAAACAGTACTGAGCCCAAGTTATCGAAACTTGGGCTCAGTCCGGACGGTTACCGGACGGTCGGACGGCGAGCTACCCATTGCTTGCCGTTAACCAAGGTTACCGACATAGTACGAAGAATCGCCAAACTTAAGTAGCAATGGGCAGGGCACATTGCTCGCAGAACAGATGGCTGTTGGGGCCGGAAGGTTCTGGAATGGCGACCACGTACCGGAAGACGTAGCGTTGGAAGGCCTCTCGAAACTGACCATATTATTTGCAGCATTAATGGCGTCCGTGTTTGCTTATTCAAAAAAGCCCTGGCCCTAGACCGCAAAGAGCAACTGAAGGAACACAGCGTTTAATCAGGAAAAATCTCTCATGAGAGGGATCTCACTTCATCCAGAGCAGAAAGAATCATTTGATGACTTCCCACGTAAAAAGACGGCTCTATAAAACCCAAAAATTAATCCAAATTGAACTTACATCTTTCATTAATTAACTTATTAAAGCACACTAAGATAATCGCAAGCACAACGATAAACCATTGAACAAAATAGTTAGGTTAACAGAAGAAATTTTGCCAAAACTTGAAGATTAGGTCAAAATGAATAATTTATAACACAAGAATACATAACTTAAAATATGAGTTTAATACTAAACTAATTTCTCAACGAGGTCTCAATAGATTTGAACTTGGAAGGAAACTAGGAAGTTTCAATACGTATAAATTGTACTGTGCTTTTGGCGAAAGCTTTATAATTTTTTTTTGTTAATGTTTTTGGCCTAGATACTAAGTTCTTTGAGTCATGTATTCGTATGAATTGTTAATTTGTTTACCATTATAAGAGATTTAGAATACAGATGTACACATTCTAATGTGTTTTGTAGTATTTGGCAGCAAATGTATCAATTCAACCTTCTCGGCAAACTTCGCTGAGGTAGTCAACACTATAATAAAATTCTCAGCTCCATTTTTACCGAGATCGCGCCTGTTTCAATGATTCTACATATTTTCCAGTTGCGCAGAAACTTGAGATAGAAATCTACCCCAATTTTAAATCACTATAGATGGGTTTCTGAATTGAGTATTTTAAATTAAGAATATCTTAAACCCTACTTGAAAGCCAGACTTTGACAAGTTTTGAGGCTAAAGTAGAATTTGAGAAAAACTTTATTTCAAATTCTTAAATTAGAAATCGGGGTTAATATCCACTAGGAATCAATTTGCGAATAATTAAAACAGACACTGAATTTCCCTTGATAAAACCCACTGAAAACTCTAAGGTTTTTTTTTATTCTTGATAGGTTTGCGCTTGACCGCTATCTCACCCGATAGAAAGCGTCGATGCAGTCGACGATGGAGCGCGCTTATCTAGAAGTAACCTATTCACTCTTGACTTACAGATACCCGGGTTGTAGCCATCAGGAAACACAGATTCCAGCAAGGAATTCCACTCCTTAGCTGTACGCACAATGAATGTGTTCTCAAAACGTTTTATGCGTACAAGTGGGATATCCACCTTGTACCGGTGGCGCATCGCCGTACACCTGGTGGTCCGATGATGGAACGGGCTAGGCGGAATTAGGTTCTGCAATTCCGACGCAAAATCTCCGAAATGCAACCGGTAGAAAACCTGCTAGCAACTCGGCGTCGATGCTCAAGACTTTGAAGCCTCGACTCAACGAGTGCATCATTGCCAATGATCCGGTGTGAAATTTGCTTTATATTACCTATTATCAGAAGTATTTAACCCTCATAGCTGTTACACAATGTGAGGACTACGATCTGTCTCTTTGACTAACCATTTTGCCAACTACTTCTTTTTTGAGGTAGGAAGTCATGCAATGACTTCTCCCACTTTAGGGTAGAGTGAGAAGGTGTGTCAGACTTTTACTGACTAAAACCTCATTTGTGCACACCGGTATGTGACTAGTCGCTCCGTGTAAAACACGAGTATTCAGTACCATCCGGTTAGACTGAAAGCCGACCCCAAGCTAATTGGGAAAAGGCTAGGGAGATGATGCAATGGGTGGAGCGAGAAGGAGAGTCAGGATTTCACGGCTGGGCTTGCGGACGGCGAGCAATGGGTAGCTCGCCATCCAGCCGTCCGGTAACCGTCCGGATCGAGCCCGAGTCGTCGACGGTCCGTAGGGTTTCATGCACCTATGAGAAAAAGATGTCAGCAAAACCGTAGTAGCCCAGAAGGGCCGAAGTCTACTGGGGCCATGGGTTCGCTTACGAAAGGGAAACCTGGAGTCCTGAAACTAGTGGGTTTAAGTCCGTAAAGTCTGACACATCCTCTCGCTTCGCCCTAAAGCGAGAAAAGTTATTGGATAAAAAAAAACTAGTGCGGCCCTTTCCCCTTGAGTCCTTTTTTTTGATAACTCTTTCAAACAAACCCGCAGTCCAGGCTGGCATCGGCTCACCTCTCGTCAATTATTATCATCATTTTAGCCGAAAGACGTCCGCTATTGGACATAGGCCTCCCCCAAGTGTCACATAATAATCACCGATTATTATGTGACACTTGGGGTCATCATCCATCACTCATCATCCATCGGCATTCATCATTCTCGGCAATACGAGTGTCAAATTCATCCGTAACGTCTGTCAAAGATGTACAAATGTCACCCAGGAACAGCTTCAAATGTGTTCGAGGCACGCAAGAATCTCGTTATGTCAAGATGGTCACCAATCCATAGAGCGTCCTTAGCAAGTGTTGCTTAAAATTGGGGATCGATATATGAAGCGGTTAACTTTGCCACGAACTCGAGCCATATGACAATACATAAAAAAAGCAACTGTTTTTATACCACCCCCCGCATTTTGTCCCTTGCGCTTGAGTGGCGACAGTTATAAATAAGACAAAAATAAAACAATATAGTAGAAACTAACAATACTAACCTACTTACTTAGGGGCGTGCAATTCAACATACATTTTTACTGTTTTTCATTAGCTTTTTTAGAAATACAATATCTTGTGGATATTATCTAGGCTTATATTGAAATCAATTTGTAAATTTGTGTACAACTAATCCAGTAAAGACCTCTGAAAATTTGCTATTTTGCATGAACACTAATGACATACTCAAAAATTAAAAAAGTCATAAAAAAAAATAGCAATCTAAATGCAAGAAGCCTTGCATTTAGATAGATTGCAGTAGATTCTGAATGACAACAATTTTTTTCTAAATCTTAATTTTAAGGGTTTAAAAAAAATACACGTATTTCCTGGACCAACTTTTGTGAAATATTCGAGTAAATCACGGAATTACCGAAGGCTAACAGAGTGTTCAGGCGTTATCTCTCTTTTTTAGCGTTGTCTCTTCGTCAAACATAGCGTTGGATTGCGTTACATGAAGTAACAAGCTTTGAAACCATGCTCGATGTTGACGATTAGCAAGTGGAAAAGGAGCCTCTTAAACATAATTGTTACTAACAACTTAGTTGTCAATTAACAAAAGTATGGACATAATTACTATAAAGTTTAATTTAAATTTATTAGTATGTTGCGCGTTGACGATAGACAGATCGGGAAGGGCCCTCTTAATTAAAATACAACATTAGAACTACGTATTTCAATAACGAAGCAGTTAATTAGTTCTTCGTAGAAATTCAACCAAACACATTTACAGTAATGCCACGAAATAGATAGGTACAGAAGTCAATCTCATGTATGTACTTCACTTTTCATACCTTCACTCGACGGTCGCGCTAGGATCAGTGCTGTTCCATCCGAGCGCGCTAGGGTGCGGTGATAAAAAATATAATATAAATTGTAAAAAATATTTCATGGCCACAAAGTCATGTTCGCTTTCTTTCTCGTCGCGGGGCTGGTGGCCATGAGATACTTACCTACCTAACTATAATTTACTAATAAATTTTGAATTTAAACAACCGTCCATTGAACAGTTATAACTTTTTTTTTGTTGCTTCATTATTGTACAAAAAAAGTTCACAGATGCGTATCTCAAACGGATGGCACTCGCGCTCGCACTGGTTCCAACCGGGCTGAGATATCGTGTCCGTGAGCGGTGTCTGTGTGTGCGATGCTTGCGCGTGCTTTGTTTATAGATTGACTTCTGCACCTATCTATTTTGTGGTAATGCCAACATGCAACCAGTTACATTGCAGGACCGCCAGCAAACAAAATGAGTAAGGAAATTATATCACGTAATTTTTACAAGGAAATTTATGTGAAGAGGTATTCGAAGCCATATGAAACTGTGTGGAGTACTGCGAAGGCAAGCTCCTCAGGTTACGTTGGGAACTAATTGGTAATTAAGAAAATTCCAGGAACCCAGACTTGTTTGAATACCGCTCCTTTAAATGCCACAAGACAGAAACTTGTTTGGGTACGCCATAATTATGGCAGTAAATCCCCTCTTTCAGGAGTCGCTGGAAAGACGTTGCAGCGTCTTCGCCTTCCGCATGACGCAGGTTCTCACCGGACATGGTAAGTTCGGTAGGTTCCTGCACCGGAATCGTGTGGAAGAAACGCTTTGGTGTCAACATTGTGTGGACATTCCGAAACCGACCGAACCAAGGCCGAGTCATTGACGGCGCGTAACGCGTAGTCTTATAGAGATGTTAGAAAAACCGTAGGGACTCAGCAGAGCCGAAGGCTACTGGAGACATGGGTTCGCTTCCGAAGGGGAAACCCGGAGTCCTGGAAGGCAAGGCAAAGAAGAAACAGTGAAAGTGGATTTTTTATTAAGTAAAATTCTGATATCTGAGCTGAGCCTTAGAGCGGAAGAATACATTGGATGATTTCCCAACTAAATTAATAAAAAAAAATCTAAATTTTTCTATTTCACACGTCAGAGCTAGGCCATGGTTCCAAATGGAATGTCGAATAAAAATCAGTTTGTCCTTTTATAAATGTATAGATTTGAGATTTCTGTCCCAGAAAAATAAACATTTCTCTGTAGAAATAATAAAATATTATGGCTATCGTTAATTCCAAATGATTCATTGGAAACTTTAAACAAAAACATTTCATCAGTGCAAATGGGTCCACAAACGATACACGAATACTTTTATTGGTGTACACATACACGAATAAAAGTGCTTTACTCAATGAAATTGAAAATATTAAATTTGTCACCGATTTATTTTATAAACTGCTAATAGGCTTTTAAAATTGGTGCACGAATCATTTGGCAATTAATTATCGAATTTTCGTACATACAGAGAGATTGGGTTACAGTGGATCACTTCTTTCAGTCTTGCTATTTTTATTTTATGGCCAAATTATTAAAATATGTGTTTAAATTTAAATCACTATATGAGTATCTAACCTTCAAACATAAAAATAATTGTGTATTGACAAGTATAGCAAAAACATAAATGTTAAAGCCACTTTGAAACAAATTGGGAAATGTGTGAATTGATCCAAAGTGATCCACTAGATAATGAGACAATAACCTGCGAGTGGAGTGGATCACTTTGGATTGATACATGCGGGTGATAATGAGTCGATTGATGAACATCGGATTCCCGCGACCCTCACCAGGTCATCGGTCCACCTTGTGGGAGGTCTTCCAACGCTGCGTCTTCCGGTACGTGGTCACCATTCCAGAACCTTTCGTCCCCATCAACTATCTGTTCTGCGAGCAATGTGCCTTGCCCACTGCCACTTAAGTTTGTAGATTCTTCGGGCTATGTCCGTAACCTTGGTTCTCCTGCGGATATCCTCATTTCTGACGCGATCACGCAAGAAAACTCCGAGCATAGCCCTTTCCATTGCCCTTTGAGTAAATTTAAGCCTTCTGATGAGACCCATTGTAAGCGATCACGTTTCGGAGCCATATTTCATCAGCTTTTAGTTGGAATATAATATTTAACATTTTAATATTTAACAGTTTAAATTAAACAACTACACTACTAACAACTAACTACACTACTAATTATACTCATTGTTTGAACTTAACAACAGAACAACATTGTTCTGTTGTTAAGTTCAAACAATGAGTAAAAACTAATGGAAATAAAAACTGTAAAACCCAATAAGAACATTTATATTTCTTTTTATTCACTAAGACATACACAAATATTTAAAAAATCATGTGAAAGAATAACTTCGACAATACGAGTATAGTAGCCACGCTTGGAGATGTATATTTTTCTTTATATTCCACAACTTATAAACAACGCCATCTGGCCCCAAACTGAGCAGAGCTTGTGCTATGAGTACTAGACAACTGATAAACATACTTATACATTTCTAAATACATACAAATAATAGATAAATTACAGCCAGGCATAGAAAAAATAATCGTGCTCATCACACAAACATTTGTCCTGGGTGATAATTGAACCCACGACCTCCGGCATAGCAGTCAGGGCCACTGACCACTAGACCAACCGGCCAGTCAAGGCCAGTAACATCTTTTAACTTAAGTAATGATAAAAATGTTTATACTTAAGTAAGTACAAATTTTCCGAACATTGATTAAGTTTTGGTACGCCACAATTATGGCGTTAAATCCCCTCTTTGAGGCGTGGCTGGTAAGACCTCACGGCGTCCTTACCTACCGCATAACGCAGGTCCTCACCGGACATGGTCAGTTCGGGTGGTTCCTGCACCGGATTCCTGCGGAAGAAACACGAGCAATTGGTAGCTCGCCGTCCGACCATTCGGTAACCGTCCGGAGCAAGCCCAAGTTGTCGACGACGCGTACTGTTCCACGCGCTCCTCAAAGAGATATCAGCAAATCGTAGGGGCCCAGCAGAGTCGAAGCCTATTGGGGCCAAGGGTCTGATTCTGAAATGAAAACTCAACCCTGGTACGAAAGGCAACGAAGGAACAGGAGTGGGTTTTTAGTCAGTAAAAGTCTGACACTATCTCCCGCTCCGCCCAAGAGCGGGGGATGTCACAAGATGATTCTCCCACCAAAAAAAAAGACACTGATTAAACTATTTAAGAAAGTAAATTAAAGAACAACTATTTATTATCGGCCCAATACAACTATCACTAATGTGCATTTACAAATAGAATGCCTACTCCATCAAAAGCGTTACTCAAATTCGAAACATCGTTCATTAAAAACAGCAGATATTGTTTCTTAGTTCACCTCGACATTTTACGGGTATTTTTAATTATTACAGCGGGTCGGCTGTCGTGGAGTAGTGTCGAGCACCTTCTCACAATGCAGAGCCTCACAATGATCTCTACAACACAAATGTTCCACACAGCACATTCCTCTGTTATTTTTTGTTTCGCCTTTCTGCTTTCTTGTGTCTAGATTAGCGTCTTGAGTAAGTGTTTTGGCTGGGATTTGTTCTGATGAATGAGAATGGCAGTTTTAAGGAGTTATAAGTTAAGAAGTTACAATGTCTATGTCAAGTTAAATTGTTAGTAGTATATGTACTATAAAATGGCTGTGAAAAAGACGGATGCAAAAAGATTGCATGTAGCGGAGATGAGAATGTTGAGATGGATGTGTGGTGTGACGAGAATGGATAAAGTGAAAAATGAGTATTTTAGAGGAAGTTTGAAAGTGGCGCCAGTGACTGAAAAGTTGAAATGGAATCGTTTGTCTTGGTATGGTCTTGTAAAGAGGAGAGACGGGTGACAGGACAGAATGGAAGAAAAAAACATGTTGCGCCGACCCCAAATAAGATGGGAAAAGGGCAGGAAGATGATAATGTAATTTTGGAACATTAATGAAGATGTTTTCAGTTTGCTACTGAAAATAATGGAAGTAGACTCGGTTGATATTTTAATCTATTGACACTTTGCAATATCAATATGTTTATAAAAAACTAGCTTTTGCCCGCGGCTTCGCCCGCATACGTAAAATATAGCCTATGCCATTCAAGAATAAACCAACTTTCTATCGGTGAAAAAAAATTCGCTATCAGACCAGTACTTTCAGAGATTACCTCCTACAAAAAAAAAAAAAAACAAAATTTACCTTTTTATAATATTAGTGTATAAAATTGAGATAATTGATACATTTTAAAACTATAAACTCTAAGAGCAAATTCGATATTAAAACATTTTTAATTAATTGAAATAGTCACTTCAAAATCACCATAAAACACATAAAATGAAAGCCTGTACTTGTGTGGTTGATAATCGATTAAAATGATTAATTCATGTGTAAGTAATTGAAGACATTTTGTCATACTTATTAATTATTGATTCATCAGAGGTCCGCAGCTATGGGCACGCCACAATTATGGCGGTAAGTCCCCTCTTTGAGGCGTGGTTGGAAAGACCTCACGGCGTCCTCACCTTCCGCATGACGCAGGTTCTCACCGGACACGGTAAGTTCGGGAAGTTCCTGCACCAGATTCGTGCGGAAACGACGCCCGGGTGTCGCCACTGTGTGGACCGCCCGGAGGACACGGTGGAGCACACGGTGGAGGTGTGCCCCACCTGGGCAGAGCAACGCCGTGTCCTCGTGGGGGCAATCAGCGGCGGCGATCTCTCGCGCCGGGCCTTGGGTCAGGCCATGGTCCGGAGCGAAGAGGAGTGGCACGCGGTCGCCTTCTTCTGCGAAGCAGTAATGCTAGCAAAGGAGGCGGCCGATCGCATTAGGCAACGGACCTTACGCTCCAACCGCCGCCGGGATTCCGATCTCGACTTCCGGCCACCGTAGACGCTGGCTTGCGGACGGCGAGCAACCGTCCGGTAACCGTCCGGACCGAGCCCAAGTCGTCGACGGCGCGCACTGTTCCAAGCGCGCCTCAAGGAGATGTCAGCAAATCGCAGGGGCCCGGGGCCCTAGGACAAAGGCAACGAAGGAACAGGAATGGGTTTTTAGTCAGTAAAAGTCTGACACTATCTCTCACTCCGCCCAAGAGCGGGATTTGTCATAAGATGATTTTTCCACCCAATAATAAAAAAAGGCCCGCAGCTACAAATCAAAAATTGATCGCTCAAAGTCACTTTAGTAAAATTCAACCCGTTGTCATTTACCTTAATACTACGAGACATTATTTTCTATCTCTCCAAAAACAAGCCCATTACTTTACTAACAAACACTTTCTTATTCTACACTGTAACTAATTCTCAAATTGAATTGCTATCTAAAGAAAACATTCCATCGCACTATATATTAACTAGATTAAATTGAAGAAAACAACTTATTGTAATGAATTATTTATTTCTACGTCTTTAGGTTACTGGGACATCAGTAACTGTAGAAGGGACGGAAATATTTTTCCCTTGTAATAAATTTAAGCTTTGACTCGTTTGAAGACTGTTTGCTACTGTCGATCAATGAAGTTGTTAAATTAATTTAAGCAAGTAAACAAGAACTGTCAAACTGCTTATTAACCAAAGTGGTTCTAAGTATAAATTCAATGCTAATCAGTCAATGCAAAATCGACTTGACAGACACTGTTATCTTGAAACCCGTCCATTCATGTCTTGAAGATAAGTCAGAAAATAAATTGCATAAAATTAAAAAAGCAGATAAGATTTTTCGTCCAAGTTTTACAATTAATCAAGTAGATAAACGATTAGGATTAAATTGCTTTGACGTTTATTGTTTGGAAAGGAGCCATGTTGTTTTGCGACCCCGATATATAATAAAGTTACAATATTCAGAAGGATAAGATTGCAATCATATAAATTAATACTAATTGGAGGTTTTCAGGGGAAGAATTAGGGAACATTTTTTATCAACATGACCCATATATATGTATGTTTATAGGTATTTATTTATTGTAGATATTATGTTTATGTATAGTGTGCTGTACACATATCTGTTTAGTATATTTTTTGTTTTAAGTTAGATTTAATTAATGTGTTTAATTTTTTGTTGTACATTTAAAGTTCCTCAAAATATGTAAAATTTCTTTCTAACTCATATGGTTTTCTGAAAGAAAACCCAGTTGTGGGTTAAGCTCACCTATGTACATTAACTGTCCTATTTTTATTGATTATATAAAAATTGTGTGTACAATAAAGATTAATACCTCCTACGCATCGTGACATATTTTTTGAGTGAAATTATAATATTATAAAAACAAACATTTTTTTTTTGTACATCCTGTATCTGATATTGTGATCTTAAACCGATTATTGATTACATAATGCAAAAACATTGGTTAAAACTGTTTTACGAATATTAGAAGGTATAGAAATCATTGTGTTTGTTTATATTGTACACAACGTTAACAACAAATAAAGCTTAACGTAATGACTACTACCCCGTTAAGGTGCCATAATCAATTTACGAGTATAACTTGATAATATAATAATTTTACTGTAAAATTAATAACAATAGCATGACAAAATAATTAAAAAAACTTAACTGTTTTTTTAAATGTTATATTTAAAGCTATAGGTGCGAATATTTAATTTAAACTATAGCCATGTTTGTACATACTTTATGACATAATTATTCAAATTTGTTTTATAGTACATACATTGTATGGTTTATTTAAAGGCCTTAAATTGTCATTATAGCCCAAATAAGATGGGACAAGGGCAGGAAGATGATGATGATGATGAAATTGTCATTATAGCCCATCCTCTCTCCTAAAGATTCTCAGTAGAATAGTAGTAGATCAGCAGCAAGCCTGATCAGTGGGAACATTATAAGGACGATTATAATATAATAATAATATAATATATAATAATATTCACACAACTATCACACAACGCCGTCTAGTCCCAAGCTAAGCAGAGCTTGTGTTATGAGTACTAGACAACTGATAAACATACTTAAATATTTCTAAATACATACATAATATAGATAAATTACACCCAGACTCAGAACAAATGATTGTGCTCATCACGCAAACATTTGTCCTTGGTGGGAATCGAACCCACGACCTGTGGTATAGCAGCCAGGACCTCTAACTACTAGACCAACAGGCCAGTCAAAATGGTCATTATGGTTATATGATATTAATAAAACTATAATAATAATAATAAGAGAATGCGTTGTTGGTTACCAATGTCAACATCCGTATTAATAACTGCCCATTGATAAATTTCAGTGACAAAGCCTACTGGCAGCTGCTCAGTACTGAAAGCAATCACTTTGCGAACCGTTGGCTGGTTTAAAAAAAGGATGACAACCACAAAGAAGATTCAACTTAACCTCCGACACGTAAGGTCTATATTTGGATGCCGTCCAAACTGGCTTGATGCCAAAATCGAGTAATGAAAGCGATAGGCAGCGTGCAAAATTTTAATGCGTTGTCGAAACTTCATGAGCACCCTCTTCTGCGGTATATTACTATGATTTGTATTCAAACTATTGTTTTAATAAATCTTTCTAGAAAACCTGAGAAAAAGAATGTGCCAGTGAGTTTTTGGGTCTGAATGTGCCAGTGACTCATCAATTATCTCTCCGGCTGAAAATGCTACTTTCGTTTTATCGTTTAGCGATTGTTTTCAGAGATTTAATAAAAAAAAAACATTGATGGATTTCCATTTTTCTTTTCAGTAATCTGCAATCCAATATCTATTTATCAGAGGACTTAAATTTTATCTAAAATAATTTAAGGCTTTTACAGATTACTAAGTAATAAGATTTATTCATTTTCCGAAACCATGTCAGTGTGATCAATTGAATCAACAGATCCAAGATACATTACTTAATCAAATTTAAATATTATAATTGGATCTTGTACAAGATTATCGAAAGTCCGAAGCGTCTTTTGAACAAATTCATCAAAAATAATACCAATATTGTAATAAGGAAAATCTTGAAAGAAAAATTTGTAAAGATATTATTAGAAATGGAAGCATTAAGAATATTGGGCACGCCACAATTATGGCGGTAAGTCCCCTCTTTGAGGCGTGGTTGGAAAGACCTCACGGCGTCCTCACATTCCGCATGACGCAGGTCCTCACCGGACACGGTAAGTTCGGGAGGTTCCTGCACCGGATTCGTGCGGAAACGACGCCCGGGTGTCGCCACTGTGTGGCCCACCCGGAGGACACGGTGGAGCACACGGTGGAGGTGTGCCCCGCTTGGGCAGAGCAACGCCGTGACCTCGTGAGGGCAATCGGTGGCGGTGATCTCTCGCGCCGGGCCTTGGTTCAGGCCATGCTCCGGAGCGAGCAGGAGTGGCAGGCGGTCGCCTCCTTCTGCGAAGCAGTAATGCTAGCTAAGGAGGCGGCCGATCGCGTGAGGCAACGGTCCTTACGCTCCAACCGCCGCCGGGATTCCGATCCCGATTTCCGGCCACCGTAGGCGCGGGCTTGCAGATGGCGAGCAATGGGTGGCTCGCCGTCTGACCGTCCGGTAACCGTCCGGACCGAGCCCAAGTCGTCGACGGCGCGTATTGTTCCACGCGCGCCTCAAGGAGATGTCAGCAAATCGTAGGGGCCCAGCAGGGTCGAAGCCTACTGGGGCCACGGGTAGTGTGAAAGCGGAACCCGGGGCCCTGGGACGAAGGCAACGAAGGAACAGGAGTGGGTTTTTAGTCAGTAAGAGTCTGACACTATCTCTCGCTCCGCCCAAGAGCGGGGATGTCATTAGGATGATTTTCCCACCCAATAAAAAAAAAAAGCATTAAGAATATTGGACTTAATTTGAAATGGGATATTGAAGAAATTTCAGACTACAATGTGCTTTGATACAAAGCTGATTTAATATACGAATTAGAGATGACAATCAAATACAGCTGGCCAACTCATATATATATATCCAATTCGGGTTTATACAATTGTATACTATGTTATTATATTTTCGCAATTTTGTATGGATAATAACATCCACCAAATATTTACTTGTTTGTTGACTAAAGATGCGTCAACTTTTTTCTATATTTTTAAACGATTTCAAAAAAAGGAGGTTGTTTTCAATTTGATTGTGTTTTTTTTATTTTTTCAAATCAGAACTCCGTCGTTAATGCAGTGATTTTTTTATACCTAAAGGGATATGTTTCCAGTTTCAAAAGCTTCAAATCAGGCAAAACTAATTCACAGATTTATAGAAAATTGTGATTGTAGAACGAACTCCCCTAACCTATGTGAAGAACGTACATTATATTGGCGGAGGTATGTCCATCTAAGCATACTCAGTTCAAATTTTGTCCCTAAATCTTCGTTTAAACCCTAACTTTGTTCAGTAACATCATTCCTACCATAATTGCACCACACACACTTAGCAAGGAACGCAGTATCTTGAAGATACTCTTAATGGACCACACTAATATCCTTATAGAATTCGGCTTTATAGAAACTTGAATTCCTAAAACTCCTATTTACCATTACCAGTCTCATTTGTTTACGTTTCAATGATGTTTATTTGTAATTTAATTAAAAGTTTACCTATTAAAAGCAACGATGCTCATGTTTATGCAAAATCGCTATACCAGGGCTTTACGACAACTTTGGAAAATTTAATAACGCTGGACACCAGTGGCCAGTTTAGGCTAAATAGTTAGAAAGTTGGTGAAATGAGATTAGGAACGGACGGAACTGTAGAGTATCTGACAATCGTTGCAAGTTCTAATTGGAATGCAATCGGGATTGGAAATGCTGAAGCAATTGAGTTGCGAGGAGAATATAATATTAAACAATTTGTAGAAAAATTAGTATCTAGACTTGACTAGACAGTTTTTTATAATTCTCGTTCATTATTTTAAAATTTAGAAGGCTTTCCACAAGGTGGACCGATGGCCTGATAAGGGATGCACAGGACTGGTCGTTATGACTTTTTAAAGGTGGGAATCAAACTGATCGTTATGGCTTGCACTTGGCCGACCCTGTTGAACATAGGCCATGTTCAACAGTGGCCATCTTTCGGCCGAAATGATGATGACTGATTTTATTTTAGCCTATATTCAAACACAATCTTATGGCAAAAATAGACTCATTACTGATATAATCACTCAATTAAGGAAGCAGAAGATATGCTAAAAAGATCCTTTAGTAAAAATAAGAACAATGAAAAAAGCTGAAAGTAAATTTTCTTTTAAGCGTAAAATTCGGAACTACTACTTGAAGTCCTCTTCTCCTTGATATTTTTTATAGTATTTATTCGTTTTTAATTTTAGCGTATATATATATATGTATTTTATTATTCTTTTATTTATTTTTCCTTTACTTATTTTTTATTTAAATTTTTCTGTTTGAAGTATCTGTTATTTTTTATTGTGCAAGCCTACCACAGTGTTGTCTTTTTTAACCCAAAGGTTGACTGGTAGAAAATACCTTGTTGTATTAAGTCCGCCTATGTACCACTACTGTACATGAAGTTTAAATAAATAAATAAACAGTGGTACTCTAGAGCTAACCGACCCGAGTCACAACCCTTGGATTCAAACTCAGACCGACAAACTACTCTCAAAACGGTAAAAGAAAATATCATGACAAAACCAGCATGCCTTTAACAACTGTAACAACTTTATTCCTCTAAGAAGTACACAACACCAACAAATGTAATCTCTACTGTAATCACCCGTTATGGCCCATCTAAACTAGCAACTACTAACACATACCATTTACATCCATAGTGCCATTAAGTACTATGTATTTCTATGCTAAACAAACTAACTCCGAAACTGTTAATGACGTGTTAGTTTTAAGACCGGTCCCAAAACTTGTGACTTAGATCAAAGTTGTGAACATGCTTCTAGATTGAATGAACGTTACGTGCGAAGCTACAAGTGACGTCATTACTGGTTGGGAAGAGATTACGAGCCTTGATAGTACCGAACTTATTTGTGACACAAATATGTAATAAAGCCTAAAGTATGTACATATATGTTGGCGATCGCTGTGCTGGCGAAGCTAAGGGTGATGACGACAATGACGTCACGGGATCGACATGGCAGTTCAAGTGTTCGGGCTGCGGTAACCCGAGATCCGACAAAAAAACGTCCGTTAACCTCTTGACTTACGCATGGGAACTGTAGCAAGACCCAGTGCTTCCATCAAATCTTAAGATGTTATTCGTTCAGTTTTAAACTAACCTTTGTGTAAGACAGTCATTGTGATTTGTTTTTATATAGTCTTGTTCCTGACCCAAGTCGTTTCACTATATATAATAGTTAAAGTATTACCTAATATATATATGTGCGTTACTCTTTCACGTTCCAACAGCTTTAGATTAAATTTGGTAGTAAGGTACACCATGGCTAAACCTACGTTTCTTCATATTTTCTGTTTTTACGCAGGCAAGCCGTTGGCAATAGTTATACTTTCAAGCTTTTTCTGCAAAAGATAATTTCGGAGAATGCGGATGCCATAGATTCCAATTTGTACGATTTTTATATGTTTGTTGTTGAGCCTATTAATATTGGGGCTGAAGTGCAAATAAAGTATATTACATCGTCGTATTGAATATACCATTTAACACCATATTAAACCAAATATTAAATTCAAATTATATAAGTAATGAAATTTGCTAACATTATTTATTTACACCATAAACGTCATGGACAGTGGCTCCAAATAATAATTAGTTCGACCTACAGCTAAATTGTTACAGTCCCGCATAAAATTAATATCCACTATTTTGACATTGTGGTCTCACAATCCTATATATTTGTACAGTTTCCACATCATTTGGCTACAAATTGTATTCCAATTTAGATGTAAATTAGAGTAATCGGTTGCATGATGAACCAAATCATATATTTAAAAACTATTTGACAAGTAGTACAATAATTTAAGCTTAACTGATTATGTTCTTGGATTTTCTGATTTGAAGCTATCATCAATTCAGAATGGATGAAATGGCGACAGGTCACTGGAACAACTTCTGACCTACGGATGCCCCCCAAGATGAAGGGTAAAATCTACAAGTCCGTGATAAGAACTGTCACACTGTTTGGATCAGAATTTTGGGTTGTGAAAAAGATGGATGAAAAAAGATTGCATGTAATGAAGATGAGAATGTTGAAATGGATGTTTGGTGTGACGAGAATGGATAAAGTGAGAAATAAGTATTTTAGAGGAAGTATGAAAGTGGCGCCAGTGACTGAAAAGTTGAAGGAGAATCGTTTGTCCTGGTATGGTCATGTAAAGAGGAGGGATGAAACGAATGTTACTAAAAGAGTTATAAATATTCATGTGGATAGATGGAGAGGGACAGGGAGGCCTAATAAAAGATGAATGGATTGTGTAAGGAGTGGTATGAAAAAAAGGGAGTCAGTGATAGCAGGTCGAGTGATAAGACAGAATGGAAGAAAAACACGTGTTGCGCTGACCCCAAATAACTTACAAGGGCAGTAAGATGATGAACTAATTTAGAAACATGTTGAGAGGTAATTTATTTATTAAATGTTTTATGCCCACAAAAGTATACAGGCGGACTTAATGCCTTTGGCATTTTCTACGAGTTAACCTTTGGGTGATGCAGAGAAAAATAGTGGTAGGTGCAATAAACGAGAGAGAGAAGACGAATACGAGAATAGATAAAAGTACTAATAAACCATACAAATAATACAATTATACAATACATACTCAAATAAAATAAAGAGATTAATACGCATTGTGCCGACTCTAAGTAATATTGGACAAGGGAAGGAAGCTGATCTTGGGCTTTGGAATCGTTCGAAACAGTTACCGTGGCTATTCCAAGGACAACTAAAGGAACACAACTGGGTTTAGTTACTAAAAGCGAAAAGATGATGATTTTACCACTTTTGGTACAGAAGATGCTCTCTGTGGGAAGTTCCACAACGCGGTTTTTTTCGTAAAGGTTATTTTTATAATTGGTTAAAACACAGGTTGTCGACCGTCCTATTGGAAACCAGCTACCTTAACCGAGAGATAGATGTAACTTCCAATTTTCGAGACAGAAATTGCATGTATATTTCATGTGTCTGTAATTTCACCGGGGCCCATACCCTGAAATCGAAATACAGTGATCCTTTCGTAAAGCAGATATAGAAATAGACAATCTTCTTTAGATAAACTCATTTGCTCTTTGTTATGCTTCTACACTCGAGGACCATATTGCTAAACACCGACTTATTATTTATCATTTACTCTCTATAAGGTGTTAAAAAAAATAACTTTAAGAACTTCGAGAGGACATTGTACTCCTCATTACGAACAACTTTTACTATGGGACCAAACCTGAAATAGCGAAAAATAAATCAGCTGCTCCATACATTTTGACGAGTTATGCGAACAGAAATGTAGGGAACAGCTGATTTTTTTTTCGCGATTTCAGGTTTGATCCCATAGTAAAAGTTGTTCATAATGAGGAGTACAATGTCCGCTCGAAATTCTTATAGTTAATTTTTTAACACCTTATAAACTATCTATCGTCCCTTAGCTTACAACACCGCTCAAGTCGAAAATTGACGGTTTTCACATTTGAATGCCTTTAGATGGAGCTGCTCATTGCGCGTCTAACCATTGGTCACATGATATAGATATCACCCAATCAGAACCCATAATTCGAAAAATAGTGACAGCGTAGAAGTCGGCTGGCCTCTCAACACCGCACAGTTTTTTTCGTTTCCTGTAAAGTAGGTAAAAATGACTTTTGCAGTCTTGTTAGCTAAGGGACGCTATGTAGGCATATCTACCTTGTGGGGCCAAATAAAATAACTACTTGTTCCTGGAAGAAAACGTCTTGATAGACTGACGGACAATAACCCGAAAAAATATCCTAAAAGGGTTCCGTTTTTGCCGACAGAGGTACGGAGCCCTAAGCGTCAAGAGCTGACATACTTACATCTCAATCTTACGAATGACGGCTTTTATAAAGATATTTACACCCCAATAAAAATACCTTTTAAGCCATGATTACCTGTCACGTTTGACAAAAATTACAGCCATCGAATATTCTGGAATCACTTAAACCAGGGATTGTGAACCTATGGCACGCATACTAGGACACGTGGCAAAATAACTCGGGCATGGCAGTGTAAGATTAGCAAAATGTAGGTGATTTGATAAAGCAGTAATCACCTCAATTTTTACTTTTATTTAATAATAATAAGATTCCACAACTATCACAACGCCGTCTACTTCCAAAGCAGAGCTTGTATTATGAGTACTAGACAACTGATAAACATAAGTATATGTTTCTAAATACATACATATAATATTATAGATAAATTACACCCAGACACAACAAATGATCGTGCTCACCATACAAACGTTTGTCCTGGGTGGAAATCGAACCCACGACCTCCGACATAGCAGTTAGGGCAACTAACTACACGACCAAGAGGGCTGTCAATGAAATAAATAAGCAAACAACTGTAAACATTACGCTATACGAATTTCGAGTCGCCAATTAAGTTTTTAGTTTCAAAGATTATCAATTAAATTACATTCTTTGGCAGTATGGACGTCATGACCACATAATTTTTTATTTTCATGTATTTAGTGGAATTTACTTCAATAAAGGTTCACCATCCCTGACTTAAACCATAAATCCAACCGCTGAAGCGTTTCATATCAAGAGAGCGACAGCTTGTCAATCTGCATTTTCCACACAAAATATTAAAACAGAGATATATTATGTTGCATGGTTGGGACTGTAGAGCCAGGAAATTAAGTTTCGAGCAACCTTGGTATCGCAGTTCCGCGTTGGAAACTGCTCGAGCTGCAGACTATACTAGTTGAGTTATAATTATGCTGATCGTATGAATAGGAGTACCTAATACAGTGTTATTGAGTGTGTGTGTATTGTAATCGCAGAAATGCGATGGATACGAGGTGCTCAGCCGGAATGGAACGGAATTCAAGACGAAACGGTTGTAACTTGGCTAGGGGAGCCAAGTTACAACCGTTTCGTGTTGAATTCCGTTCCCTAATCGGTAACACCTCGGTGTCAGCAATTGTAGAAAACGATAAGTTGGTAGCCATGTTGAAGCGCCTGAGTCGGGCGGTTTTTTTTTTATCCACTGACGCGAAGAACGCTAAAGCGTTCGAAGGGCGAAGCGAGAGGACGTGTCAGACTTTACTTTTATCATTTCAGATGATGATGTCTATTGCAACAGACCGATATTTCAAGGAATCTGTGGTATAATCATTCTAGTCGCATTGCTATTATGTAACTTGTATATTAAAGTTACATATAATTTTAATATTTAAATTATGTTTAACTAGATTCTTCAATGTCAATGTCTGCATCCACGCGGAATTACTGCTTCCCCTATAATAGATTATTTATAGCCTATAGGTTGCACTGCAAAGTTTCACCTGAATCTGTTCTGCACATTAGCGTGAATTAGTAACAAACATACATAATTACACAAACAATATATTGTTAACAATATATATTGTTTTTATGAATGCGTGTGTAATTCAAATTTTCACCTTTATTCTATTACCAAGATGTTATATGATGTAACAGACAATAGTGAGCTATTTAAAAAAAAAAATTGATGGTGTTGGAAACCTCCCGAAAGGTGGACCGATAACCTGGTGAAGGTTGAGGGAATCAGATAGATGTAAAATGCACAGGATCGTTCGTTATGGCGACACTTGGGGAAGGCCTATGTCCGAAAGTAGACCTCTTTTACCTGAAATGGTGATGATGATGATGATGATGATTGATAGGCTAGCGTTTAACCACTATCTCACTTAATGGTAAGTGATGATGACAGATGTGGTCGATGATGAAGCACACTTGCCTAGAAGTAACCTTTGGAAGTAGATGAAACAGAGAGTAAAGTCCCACATACCTCCATTGAAAAAGGAGGATCCTCCGACTAGACAGGTGTTATGTCTGGTGGGCAACTGCCCGATAGATGATTTCAGGCTGTTCTGTATGTTCCAATCGCGCGGAGAACTTTAAATGCGCGATGCAGGATTAGTTATTATGTAACGCCATAGATCTCTCTACAAACCTTTTCACTCTTGACTTAAAGATCTTTAGGGTGTAGTCTGGTAGGGAATTTCACTCTTTAGCTGCACGCCTAACAAACGTATTCCCGAAACGCTTTGTACGTACCTATAGACGGGATTTTTACCACTATTTAAATTCCCTTTCAGAAGCCAAATGTTAATTATTTTCTTTGTGAAAGGTGTCTGTAGTATATTTTCCTCACAATTTTCCCCTACAATGGCGCGATTACGTCTCGCGCGTTCGCTTGGGGATCGAAAGGAATATCATCATTACAATAATAGAACGAAAACATGTAAAACATAATATCATAACAGTCCTCTTCACTTCTCCTATTGTAAAAACATAGATATTCTTATGAAAGATTTGTGTACCAAACGTACCAAACAAAGCCTTTTTGTCACGTTAAAAGAACCATCAAACAAATAAACACTCAGGATGATCCATTTTTCTGAGAATGTAATATTTTATAGCATCCTCGTTTACCCATTTACATTTTTCATGACAAAGGACATATAAAAGGCCTGAATTTCAAATGTAAGAATCATTTTGTACCAGAAATATGTACGTAAATTTCAACCTTATATTCGTACAGGTAGAAAATCATTCAATTACTTCTCTTGCTCTAGGGCCGAGCAAGAGAGCGTTTCATATTTTTACTGACTAAAACCACATCTATGTTCCTTCTTTGCCTGGCGTTCCAGGACCCCGGATTTCCCTTTCGGTTTTACAGTCAACCTATGGCCCCAGGCTTTGGTCCTTCTGGGCTTTTATGGTTTTGCTGACATCTCTTTGAAGTGCGCATGGAACACTACGCTTCGTCGACTACTCGGGCTTGGTCCGGACGCTTACCAGAAGCCGGACCACGAGCTATCCATTGCTTGTCGGAATCCCGGCTGCTAGGGCGTGAGGATGTAAGTTCCCTCATGCGTGCGGCTGCCTCCTTCGCCAGCATTACTGCTTTGCAGAAGAGGCGACCGCCTGTCATTCCTCCTCACTCCGGACCACGGCCTGTAGCTCGACGTGAGAGGTCGCTGTTGCCGATTACCCTCACGAGGACATGGCGGTGCTCTGCCTTAACGGGGCATACTTCCACCGTATACCCCACCGTGTCCAACGGGTGGTCCACACAGTGGCAGTACCAGGCTGTTTCTTCCGCGCGAATCAGGTGCAGGAACCTCCTGAACTTACCATTTCCGGTGAGGACCTGTGTTATGCGGAAACTGACGTCTATCCAGCCACTCCTTAAAAAGGGGACTTACCGCCATAATTATAGCGTGCCGAAACCCATTGTAAGTGTGGTGTTCAAAAGGTGAGCCACACGTTAGAGTGATTAATTTATTTATTTAATTATAATCAATTGCTTGCTATACTTACAGTATGCACGCCAACAATCTACGAACTAAAAAAAAATATACAAACATTTATCATTTCTTGACTAATAAACAAAAATGTGTCAAATTTCGGTTCCTGAGCAATCAGGGCGTTCTGTAAATCTATTGAGCGCCCTGATTGCTCAGGAACTCTCAGGCTCGTTACGCCCCTACAGCCCAGGCTCAATCGAGCGCCTGAGCTGTAGGGGCATAACGAGCCGCTAAAGTACGTGACGAAGAGGCAACGAACAGGCACCTTATGGCCGGGTGCGTGACACCTGCAGTCGGTCCGGAGCGTAAAGTGGATAGCGAGCCAACGAAGTCGCGTCGTCGATTTTATTGTTCATAAGGCGATATCAATGCATCAAATAGCGCGCACATACGTCGAATTTCTAGAGTGTTGATGCCTACCATATCCCATATGATTAAGTATCCACATACCTGCACATTGAAGAAATTATTATTTATTAAACTTCATGCAACATAAAGTACAAAGGCGGACTTAATGCCTTAGGCATTCTCTACCAGTCAACCTGGTGGTGAAAAGACAATATGGTAGGTGCATAAAAAGAAAATTTTACACGAAAATCAAGAGCAAACAAAAAAGTTTACATATAATTAAAATGCACATACATATATATTTAATATAATACATATACATATATATTAATATAAAGTAACGAAAGAAGTTTTGAGACGATTCTACTATTGATGGAGCAAATGATTCCGCACCTTCCGCTTGATGTGAATGCATATCGACTCTCTGCCGTCCTGATATCGAGAGGAAGCGCATTCCACAGAAGGATGGACTGTATATAGAAGGAAGAATGGACAAAATCAGAAGTATGAGAAGGACAGAGCAGAAGGAGATTGTTAGAAGAACGCAGATTCCTTGCGTGTGAAGAACATAGGTATTGAAAGTGACTAATAAGATAGGATGGAGGGGTGGGAGAGTTGAGTAGAGAGAAAAGTGTAGTGTGTGTGGAATTACTGAAGGGCAACGAGGCCCGAGTAGGTGCTGGGTCCAAACAATTTAAGCAGCTTACCATCATCATCTCCCTGCCCTTGCCCTATGCTATTTGGGTTCGGCAGAACACTGTGTTTTTTTTTCATTCTGTCTTGTAAACTAAAAATAAAATTCATTTACCAAAGCATCTTTGACATCGATATTACACCTAAAGTAATGAAAACCGAACATTTCATTGTATTGATTTCATAGCAAAAACGATTAGGCATTGTGTCCTCAAACAAAGTCTTTCTGATCTGTCGTTCTTGATTTATACCCTTGTTTACCACAAAAAGGGAAGGGTTTACATGAACGTAGTTATATAAGTATTTATTAGCTTAATTTAAGATTTCACAAATTCTTCTTTGCTTATTTCTACACACTATAGTCTACATCTCTCTCTTCTAATCTCTCCTTTCGCAGGTCTGCAGGAAGAAATTTCTTTTTGAAACAAGCAGTACCTTTGTACAAATTTTTATATTAAGATACCTGTCTTCTTCTATATATTTTTCTGTACATAAATAATAAAATAAATAAACGAACAATTTGTAAGCTTTTAAATCCTTATGTAATTTTCAATATAGACTATCGTAAAAATGGCCGTGTCTCTTTAAAAATGTAGTAATGTACTGTTTATCACGATTGTAGGCTGATCATTTAGTATTGCAAGAAAATAATGTTTGAAGTATTAATTCATCCAATAAGCTGCGGGACAACAGAGCCTGGTGAGCAAATGGTAACTAAATTAACACAGTCCCTAAGACTATGTACTGAGCAAGATTTTTAGTCAGTAAAAGTCTGACACTCCCTCTCGCTCCACGATTTCTGTTCCAAAAAAAAATATATCAACGATGAGACCAAATATGTTGTATGTATTTTAATAAATCAGTAGCTGTATGAAAAAAAAGTCTTTTTTTAAAAGACATTACAAAGTACTTGTCTGATTAAGAAAGAAAAAAAATGCAAAACCCGCAAACTATTGCATACGATGTTCTATCTAAAAAGGGCTGATATGTTGACCACGTGAAATTTTAATAGAGTATCTCAGTTCCATAAATTATAATATAATGTCAGTACTTTTGACTTAGCAGCCTTTTACAAGCATTGCAATTTTAATTTATCCTAATTAACATACAATATACATTATTATTATTTAATCATTTTATTATGAATTTATTTGAGTAATTACAGTTATGTCAAAAATAAATAAAAATAAAAACATTAATAATAATGAATTTAATATAATTATGATGTCAAATATTATCAATTCAATTTAGAAATTAAATTGTTATTATGCCAGTTAGCAATCGTATTTGCTCGTTGAAAGGATTTACCTAGATCTTCTTTTCTACTGGAAACCTTCCTAATGGAAGGTTTATTAAGAAGCAAATCAATGGCAAAACCAATGGCTGGCGTCCAATGATCTACAGCCATTGGTTTTTTTTCTGACCTACGTTAGACAGGTCCTGCCCTACTTGACGGTGGTAAACTATGATTTGGTAGACGATAGAGCCCGATTGCCTAGAAGTAACCTATTCACTTTTGACTTAAAAACCTAGTTTGGGGAATTCCAGGGAATTCCACTCTTTAGTTGTACACATAAAGAATATGTTTCCAAAACGTTTTAAGCGTATGGGCGGGATTAACTAGAATGTAGTTGTTGATACAGAATATTCTCAGTATGATTTCCATTAGAATTCAGATGTACGTCTTATGTTATTGCAGTATTTACAGCAAATGGATCGAGTCAGCCTTCACGGCAAACTTCACTGAAGTACTCAATACGACGACAAAATTGACTGGCTTGTTGGTCTAGTGATTATTGACCCTGACTGCTATGCCAGAGGTAGTGGGTTCGATTCCCATCCAGGATAAATGTTTGTGTGATGAGCATGATCACTTATTCTGTGTCTGGGTGTAATTGATCTATAATATGTATGTATTTAGAAATGTATAAGTATGTTTATCAGTTGTCTAGTACTCATAACACAAACTCTGCTTAGCTTGGGACTAGACGGGTTGGTGATAGTTGTGGAATAAAAAAAATCTCAGCTCCATTTAACCGAAATTGCGCCTATTTCAATAATTACACATACTGTCGCATTGAGTGCTATGTCTGTAGCCGCCGCATGATTCGGCCCGTCACATTTGTTATTTGGTAGGGCCATGGGAAGGTGGAGGGAGTGTGACAACGGGATTGTGTAGATACTTAAGATACAAAACTTCCCCTTTGTTTCATCACAGTATCCACCAGGATCCATCAATTTGCGAATAAATTAAAACAGCCATTTAACTTCATTCGAATAAATCACGCCTAAAACTGTGTCGTTCCACTTAGGGACCCTCTCATTTCTCAAGTAATCGTTTAGTATTTACCATAAAACTTGACTTGCTCAAAAAAAACGTTTTCAGTCTACTTTTGCTTCAGCTTTTTAAAAGATTAAGTCTTCTCGTTATTTTAGTTGCAGTAGGCAACTTAACTAAACATTTACCAGTTATAGCTGCTTATAAAATTAACAAAGCCACAGGCGTAGGGTAACCAGTCTTTCGGTATTTTACAGGACACATTTTGCAAAGATGTACACTTTGGAAAATGGGAATTGTATGACTTAATTTCGCCGTCACTTTCTACCATCGGACAACCCGACGTACGGCGAGACACTGTTAACATCTCTTTTTTTGGCTAGGAAACTATTAATATTAAATAACTTCACCCGCTCTTGTGAGGGGCGCGAAGGTGTGTCAGACTTTTACTGACTAAAACACACTCCTGTTCCTTCTTTGCCTTCGTTCCGGGGTACACTTTCGCACAATCCATTGCCACAGTAGGCTTCGACCCTGCTGGGTCCCTAGGACGGTTACCGGACAAACGGACGGCGAACTATTCATTGCTCGCCGATTATTAACACTTCTATAGTCCGGAAACTGAAACGGATTGGAAAAATTTGCCTGCTGCGGACTCCCCGTCCGATTATCAGTTAAGTGTCTTCAAGACTAGCGTGAATAGGCTCTTAATAAACTAGTGCGCCTCAACATCAACGATTGCATTACTGTTTACCATCAGGTGGGATCGCAGTCAAGCACTAATTTATATTATTAAAAAAATAACTAATAGATTTTTTAGAAAATTTTACTAAATTAAAAGTAGTTTTAACTGGTCCAAAGTCATCATCATCATCATCATTTCAGCTGAACGAAGTCCACTGCTGGACATAGGCTTCCCCCAAGCGACGCCACAACGACCGATCCTGTGCGTCTCGCATCCACCACACTCCCGCGACTCTCACCAGGTCGTCGGTCCACCTTGTGGGAGGCCTTCCAACGCTGCGTTTTCCGGTGCGCGGTCGCCATTCTAGAACCTTTCGGCCCCATCGACCGTCCGTTCTACGAGCAATGTGCCCTGCCCACTGCCACTTTAGTTTGGCGATTCTTCGGGCTATGTCGACGACCTTGGTTCTCCTGCGGATATCTTCATTCTTTATGCGATCACGCAAGGAAACTCCGAGCATAGCCCTTTCCATTGCCCTTTGGGTGATTGTAAGCCTTCTGATGAGGTCCATTCTAAGCGACCATGTTTCAGTACCATATGTCATCACTGGCAACACGCACTGGTCATAGACTTTCTTCTTGAGACACTGTGTTGTACGAGAAGATATCGCGCAGCGCAGGTCCAAAGTAATTCTTACCAATTCTAACAATTAAACTAAAACTAATTTTGACAAAGACATACATACAACCTTGAAGATTATATTTTCGTATATGTCATAGTAAGTATTTTACCTTCTAAAACCATAAGAGTAAGGGTTTTAATTTTTTTTTTGTATAGGTATTTAAAATACAAGATAACCGTGTGTACAAGATAAAATAATCAAGAAACACAATCATTATTTTCTTGAGCAGTATTAATTAAAGAAATGAATATTATGACAACTGAAGCTTTTGTATAACACACGTGTCGCCACTTAATGTAGAAATCAATAAAGACTGTTGTTGCTCAAATAGCCTCCAACCATATCAATAGGTACGTATATTTCCTTGTATTTGACTGAGGGAAAAATTAATTAACGAAATGTGAAGTAACAAGAGGAAACCAATATCACAAAATGACAAAAAAGAAATATACCTATCTATCGGTTTAGGATCACTTGTACCTTATTTTCTTTTTTACTAGCTTCAATAGTGGCTCTCGTCATCATCATTATTATTTCAGCCGAAGGACGTCCACTGTTGGACATAGGCCTCCTCCAAGTGTCGACACAAGAGGTGTGCCCCGCTTGGGCAGAGCAACGCTGTGTCCTCGTGGGGGCGATCGGCGGCGGCGATCTCTCGCGCCGGGCCTTGATTCAGGTCATGGTCCGGAGCGAGGAGGAGTGGCAGGCGGTGGCCTCCTTCTCCGAAGCAGTAATGCTAGCCTAAGGAGGCGGCCGATCGCGTGAGGTAACGGTCCTTACGCCCTGGGCACCCCGCCGGGATTCCGATCCCGATTTCCGGCCACCGTAGGCGCAGGCTTGCGGACGGCGAGCAATGGGTGGCTCACCGTCCGGTAACCGTCCGGACCGAACCCAAGTCGTCGACGGCGCATACTGTTCCACGCGCACCTCAAGGAGATGTCAACAAATCGTAGGGGCCCAGCAGGGTCGAAGCCTACTGGGGCCACGGGTAGTGTGAAAGCGAAACCCGAGGCCCTGGGACGAAAGCAAAGAAGGAACAGGAGTGGGTTTTTAGTCAGTAAAAGTCTGACACTATCTCTTTGATTTTTCATAAGGTTATTTTCCCACCCAATAAAAAAAAGTGTCGACACAAAGAACGGTCTTGTACGTCTCGCAACCAACGAAAAATCATTCCTCCTACCGCTCTTAGGCACTCAGTTTACTGTTTTCAACACACCCGCGTCAATTGATTGTATTAAATTATTGATTGTATTATATTAATAATTGCATCCCGTAAAATACCGAAAAGCTGGCTACCCTACACCTGTGCTCCAGGCGTTTATGTCCGACAAGGTGTAAACCCTCCTGATACTGTATAAAATATTTTGGCACATCTAAGTCGTAAATACTAAATCCTAGTTTTGGCAAACGTTTAGTGTTAACGCTCTGCCAACGTGTATATTTGGTGTAATATGCCAACCGTAAGCCATCAAAATGAGTAACTCTGCGTGTCACGTTTTGGCGTCGATAACGGGTTAGACGTTCGATCCTAGCTTTGCCAGCTTTTATTATTGTTTTGGGTTAACCCTGTCAATTCTAATAACGGCTCCAAAAACCCACAAAATGATTTCCGTGTTTCATAAAACTTTTTTGGTAAGAGAAAAGGGGAAAAAGAGGAAAACAACATACAGTTTGTTCTAAATTACACCGATGCTGACTCGAGGCTTCCCATAATATAAACCCCACTTTCCTCCCATCTTAGCTGTATTTTAACAGAATCTGTGCTCGGAATAGTTGGATGTTGACGTTTCATTGCTTTAGCAAAACTTATTCAAATATTATTTTTCGTTTCGAAATTCGAATGACATTCCTAAGTGCTCAGGATTTGTTGACGGTGTTGATTCATGGGGATCTGGGGTTTTCAGCAAATGTTTTAGCTCGTTTTATTTTGGGTGAACTTTTGTAAACGTTGACTGCAATATTGAGCTACTGGCTAGAATAATAACAGCTGCACAGGTTGATCTGCAAGGTTAAGCAACAGTTGCCGAGGTCGGTCTGGGTATGGGTGACCATTTTAACATACCGGGACCTCTGTGCATCGGAAAGCACGTTAAGCTGTTGATCCTTATTGACAGTCGTTTTATTAGCGGTCGTTGCGGATAGTCAGAAGCCAAAACATCTTAAAAACTTCTGACAAGTGCTATATAACCCTCCGCATTTATTAATTATTTTATTTCTATTAGGGAAACTGCAACAAAATCCTTTGCCTGGTTTAGGAAAAGTTCGCAAGACGACTACCGGCCACAACAGGTGCGGATTTGAGGACGGTGAGCTATGGGTAGCTCGCCGTCCGGCCGTCCGGTAAGTACCAAACACTGGTTGACGGTGCCTTATGCTCTACATGCGCCTCGCAAAATTGATCGAGCCAGGTGGGGCCGGTTCCTTTCAAGGCTGCGGATAGTTCGAAGGAGCTACCGCAGCCTTTGCAATAAAGGTCAACTGAAGAAACACTGTCGGATTTAGTCAGTAAAAGCTTGATACTCCTTTCCACTCCACCCAGAGCGAGAAAAGATATTTGATGATTAACTCACGTAAAAAAAAAGGAGAAAAAGAAAGATTTCTTAAGTTATAAATAGTATAGTTATTTATTCAGTAAATTATTTAGTTAGTACTCCCAGCTTGTGATAACAACTAGGATCTTAGGTAACTGCCCCCCTAGCCAAGTTACTGGGCTAGGAGGGTTGGAGCCTTACCATGACATGAGAGGGATGGAACTATACACCCTATACATGGTGTATTTGACATCGACGCACAAACTAATACCATAGATCCAGTACATAATTCTGGACCCCTCAGTAGTGGAATTTTTCGTCTGTATGTTCCTTTTTTTAATCTTTGGGTTTTTTAATTTAAACTGAATAAAAACATTTTAGTGAAAAGTGAATGAATCACTTTTAAAATTAAAAATGTCATTGGAATTGATTAGAATAACGAATTTATCTATCAGGACGACTTGATAATTATTATTTTTTTTACTAAAATTATCGACGGGGTTGGTTAGAATAAATATTTTACACAGTTTAAATTTGAGAAAGTCCAGATTTTTTTTGAAAAATTAGGGGAAAGCCGATGAAAAATTCCACATATGTTTATGCACTTTCCAGATCTGTGGTATTCGTTTGTGCATTGATGTCAAATATACCTTGTATAGCTCCGTCCCTTTAACAGTTCATTTTACTTCATTAAATGGATCGTGGTAAGAGCTCGTGACAGGGCCTCAGAGCATTACAGGATCAAAATAAAATTGACATATCACCCAAAGCATAAAATGTGTATCTTTGAAACATCTGTTGACGGCCACACTAAGGTTCAGGCTGTGCCAAATAACATAATAACCTCGTCACGGTGAATAAGCATTTGTATTTTCATAATGATATTCATGGAGTATTTTATACGAAATTCGTAGCAATCTGTCACAGTATTGGGAACGTTATAATATTTCCATTCGTCGTTCTTAAAGGATTGTATGAAGAATACGTTTTATTTGAATGAAAGGCTTATTATTTATCAAAAACAGAATTTTGTTTCGGTTGAATTTTAGTCGACAACGCTCGCAAAATTTTCAAAGCTGTTTGTCAAAAATCTTTTGAAATAAACCCCTTTTAGAAGCATTATCATTGCCCGCGTTTATTTCCCTAGAAAGTAGAATAAAATAAAATATATACCTTAGAAACCAAATAATTTTTATTATACTCTCCCTATAGTTTTCTACTGTCAATGTTATGGTATCGATCCTCTGAAATCTCTAAACAGTATCACAGTACCAACGATAAAATTCTTCAATTCAGATAGACATCTTTTAAACTATTCCAAACAAAAAAGCATCGCGACTGACCGGCCAATTACCAGCCTTCGCCTGCTGTAAAAAAAAAAATACTAGCTAGAGTTCATTAGTATTTCCCGTTTTGCTGGACAAAGTTTCCTGCTTTCCTCGCAAATTCTGGCTGGCGAGAAACGTTGACGGTTTAGATTGATCGACTGAAACGAAATCTAGAATTTAAATTGATTGAATTTTGTTTGAGTGTTCTAAATTTAAAATGTTTCGATAGGATTGTGCAGCTGAACTTTAAAATTGAGTGTTGCCAGTTTAGATAGATGGGATCTATCTGGTAGATTAAGGAAATTGGGAATTCGAAGTAGAAAATTCATGTCAACAGTATTTGCAGTCAGATAAATGAGCACGAGTGGTTTCATCATAAATAAATGGTTCTTTTATACTTAACCAAATTATACAACTATATTAATACCCTTACAAATAGTGCTACTACAGCTTTTCCTAACTACATTGAGGATGGCTTCATGATGCAATAAAATTCAGGATGCAATCTACCTGGATGCGATTACCAGTATTTTACTAGGTTACAACTACATCGTAACAGCAAAATGAAATAAGTTAAGTATAATCATATCTCCCTAGTCTTTTCCTAGTTTTGGGTCGGCTTCCAGTCTAACCAGATGTGGCTGAATATCTGTCCCCCTAGCCAAGTTGCGATCGTTTCAGTAGTTCAGCGAGTAGGCCACCCCTCCGATTCCTTTATTCTGACGTCATCTCAACGGACAGTTACGTGGTCAGAACAAAGTAATCGGAGGCGTGGCCTACTCGAGGCATTCGACGCAAACTAAACGATCGTAACTTGGCTAGGGGGACTGTGTTTTACACGACTGGAGCGAATGCCTGTCAGATCTCTTCAACCCAGTTACTGTGCCACGCGATCCTCTTTGGATTGACTGATGGTTAGACTTTTTGGCGTCTTTGCCGTCAATCGGGATCAACGGTTTTAGTTGTTAATGCTTTTGTGTTAATGCTTTGGCAATTTAAACTAACTAGTTTAAATTTACTACTAACTAACTAGTTTAAATTCAAACTAACTAGTTTAAATTACTGTATATGTACTCTCTATGTACTCTTGTAAATGTCAGATCTAAGAAATTGATCACTTCATGATATGACCAAGTAAAACTGGCCATGTCATGATATCGTTTTAAATGTCAAAATTTGATGATCTTTTAGTCTTCGTTTGGCCTACTTTCTTTAGACCTTTTATTATCACTGAAATCCTACATTAACGATATGGCCAACCGAGGATTGGCATATCATCAAATGTTAAAGTATAAATGATCTTTTCAGTTTTAGTTTTTTTTTTTTTTTTTTTTTATTGGTTGGGAAAATCATCCTAATGACATCCCCGCTCTTGGGCGGAGCGGGAGATAGTGTCAGACTCTTACTGACTACAAAACCCACTCCTGTTCCTTCGTTGCCTTCGTCCCAGGGCCCCGGGTTCCGCTTTCACACTACCCGTGGCCCCAGTAGGCTTCGACCCTGCTGGGCCCCTACGATTTGCTGACATCTCCTTGAGGCGCGCGTGGAACAAAACGCGCCGTCGACGACTTGGGCTCGGTCCGGACGGTTACCGGACGGTCAGACGGCGAGCCACCCATTGCTCGCCGTCTGCAAGCCCGCGCCTACGGTGGCCGGAAATCGGGATCGGAATCCCGGCGGCGGTTGGAGCGTAAGGACCGTTGCCTCACGCGATCGGCCGCCTCCTTAGCTAGCATTACTGCTTCGCAGAAGGAGGCGACCGCCTGCCACTCCTCCTCGCTCCGGAGCATGGCCTGAACCAAGGCCCGGCGCGAGAGATCACCGCCGCCGATTGCCCCCACGAGGACACGGCGTTGCTTTGCCCAGGCGGGGCACACCTCCACCGTGTGCTCCACCGTGTCCTCCGGGTGGGCCACACAATGGCGACACCCGGGCGTCGTTTCCGCTCGAATCCGGTGCAGGAACCTCCCGAACTTACCGTGTCCGGTGAGGACCTGCGTCATGCGGAATGTGAGGACGCCGTGAGGTCTTTCCAACCACGCCTCAAAGAGGGGACTTACCGCCATTATTGTGGCGTGCCCAGCACGGGGTCGCGACAGTCGCTGTCGCCATTTCTCCATGAGAACTCGCCGGAGCTCTGTCCGCCATGCCGCAAGTTGTTGCGGCAGCGGGGTTTCGCCCCGGCGTTGCATCTCCATGCGCCGTTCGTGCATGAGTGCAAGGACTGTTGCCTCCAGATCCCATGGTCGCTGGCCAGCAAGGAGGCTCGTCGCTTCGCGGGAAATCGTCCGGTATCCTCGCACCATCCGTATGGCCATGACCCTCTGGCACGCGTTCAGCCGGGCCGCCGGCTGCTTCCGCAGCCCCGGCGCCCACACCGGCGCGCCATAAAGGGCCATGGACCGAACGATCCCCGCGTAGAGCCTCCGGCAGGAGGCGTCTGGACCCCCAAGGTTGGGCAGGACCCGCCCGAGGGCAGCCCCAGTCCGATTTAGTTTGGGAGCCAGACGTCGGAAGTGCTCGTCGAAATCCCATCGGCTGTCGAGAACGAGTCCCAGGTACTTCATCGTTGACCCGACGCCGATGTGGACTCCTCCCACCGTTAGTTGGAAACCCGGTGGTGGCGCGTTCCGAGGGCCGTGAAAGCACATGGCCTCGGACTTGTGCAATGCCACCTCGAGTCCCAGCTCCTGGATCCTGCCAACGACTGTCGCAACCCCGCGTGTCGCTAGTTCGACCGCCGCCTGGTACGACTCTCCCTGCGCCAGGACCAGCGTGTCGTCTGCGTAGCAGACCACGCTGACCCCGCCAGGGAGGTCGCCGCGCAGCACGTAGTCGTATCCGATGCTCCACAAGGGCGGCCCTAGTACCGATCCCTGCGGAACACCGCACGACATCTCTCGACGTTCCCACTCCCCCTGGTGACCAGGGTAGGTTATGTACCTGTCAGACAGGTACGCCTCGACCACACGACAGAGGTAGTCGGGCATCCGGTGATACCGGAGTGCCCTCCCAATGCTACTCCAAGGCAGGGAGTTGAAGGCGTTGGCGATGTCCAAAGACACCGCCACGACACACCTGCCCTGGGCCACTGCATCCCCCGTCGTGAGAGCTCACACGCACATGATGGCGTCCACCGTGGAGCGCCTCCTGCGAAAGCCGAACTGGCCGTCCGCCAGATCCGGCCCCACCCGTGTTAGGTGTGCGACGAGGCGGTCTGCAATTACTCTTTCAAAGAGCTTGCCCACCTCGTCGAGCAGCACAATGGGCCGGTACGCGGACGAAGAGTCCGCGGGGCGGCCCTTTCAGTTTTAGTTGGCCATATCATGAAGTGATCAATTCTAAGATCTGGCCACGACATAATTATATGTAAAAACTGAAACAAATAATAACCAAACAAAGAGATAGATAAATGCTTTAGTCCTACAGTTCAACAATTTTCATCAACCCCACAAATGATTTTCCACAGTAGTTTGTGTCCATTTTAAAATGGCTCAGTTTTGAATATTAAACATTCAATTAGTGCCATCAAATGAAATTACTTCGACCTAAACGAGAATTTAATTTGACCGGTTTTAAACACATTCCGATCATGCTCGAAATGAGATCTAATATTATTATAAAGGGTAGTTTGTACATCGCTATAAATTTTATTAAAAGATTGTACTGTACCTACCTATTTTTTCTAGTAACAGTCCTTGCACGCATGCACGATTTGCGCATAAAGGCGGAATGGCGGGTCGAAACCCTGCTGCTGCGACCAGTCGCGGCATGGCGGTCAGTTTCGGCGATATATCATGGTGAAATGGCAACAGCGACTGTCGCAACCCAGGGCTGGGCATGCCGCGGCGATAAGTCCCCTCTTTGAGGAGTGGCTGTAGCTGCAATACGGCGTCCTCACCTTCCGCATAACGCAGGTCCTCACCGGACGTGGCAAGTTCGGGAGGTTCCTGAATTGGATTCAGACAGAAGAAACGCCCGGGTGTCACCATTGCGCGGACGCTCGGAAGACACTATGGAGCATAGGGTGGAGTTGTGCCCTGCTTGGGCGGAGCATCGTCGTGTCCTCGTGGAAGCAATCGGCGGCAGCGACCTTTTGCAACGGGTTTTGGTTCGGGCTATGGTCTGGAGCGAAGATGAGTGGCACGCGGCCACCTCCTTCTGCGAAGCAGTAATGCTAGCAAAGGGGGAGGCTGAACACGTAAGGGAATGAACGTCCTCACTCCCCATCGCGGAGATTCCAAGCCCGACTATCACCCACGATAGACGCGGGCTTGCGGACATCGAGCAATGGGTAGCTTGCCGTCCGGCCGTCCGGTAATCGACTGGACCGAGCCCAGTCGTCAACAGCGCGTAGTGATCCACACGCCCTTCAAAAAGATGTTAGCGTAGAGGTCCACCAGAGCCGATGCCCGCTAGGATCGCGGGGATTTTCTGACAAGGAAACCCGTAGTCCTAGAACGATAAAGGCAACTAAAGGACACAGGTGTGGTGTCAATCAGTAAAAGTCTGTCACGCCCTCTCGCTCCACCCAGATCGGGAGAAGACACAGATGACAGTCTTTTTTTCTAAAAGTCATTTACAAAATTCTATTCAATAATAAAAATATCTATTTTACTCAGTTTTATGATTCCGTATCCAAAATGCATTACTAAGCCTCGCGGCCCGCCTGTTCATTTGTCGGTCAGCGAGTTCTATCCTTCCTCATAAATCACTGTCTCTTGTCGAAAACCGCACTAAAATTCGTTCAGTAGTTTTTGAGTTTATTCCGTATCGATGAACTTTGTTTTATTATATGTAAGGATTATCAAAAGAAAAAAAAAAAAATCAAAAAAGAAAAAAAATCTTATCTGTTTACGTGATGAAATTTCTGCCTAAATCCCTATAATAAAACTTAAGTATATAATTAGAATTAGCATTGCCATTCAACGTGGCAATGCTGCTAGCCCTCTGGGCACGTTTCCGGATGACAGCGATGTGGAGGAGTACTTCGACGCCTGAGTGTAATAGGTGTCTTTGTATTATATGTACATAGTTAGGTTTAGTATAATAGTATTTATAGTTTTTATGTACATAGTTAGGTTTTAGTATAAATAGTTTAGTTAATATTTAAGTTTTATGATAGAAATATTGAAAACTTTAGTAAAAAACAATAATTTTAAATAAAAGTATATAATGTGACCCCATACTGTATATAAATAACCAATCTATAATTCAAATCGCTTCACACAAACCACACAATCAAAACGTTTCAATAAATCCCTTAACTTATTCCCAACTTAACTCAAACTTAGAGACTATTTCGGTCGTTTTCCGTTGTCACAGCCGGTTCCCGGGCCTGCTCTCCAAGGGGCACTTAAGCGTATGACACGCCTCTACAGGCACCGGCGAGACATCTATCCTGAATTACGGAGTGACCGCTTTCTGGGGCTAAGAGGACCGCCCATGTAGTTGTCTAATATAGTTTGGTAGGTATGTGCCCGTGAAGTAAATAGGCACCTAAAGTACTGTTTCTATTTCATGTTTTTATTTGTTAGAATTATTTACATACTTACAATTACTTAAGTATTTTATACTATACCTGCAAACAATTAAACTAATAAACATCTTAATCGATATGTAAGTATACAAACTGAAAAGAATAGTATGTACAAACGCGTATAAAAAGAATTCACTGGGTACTGTCAAAGGGAACAGAGTCCAGAACGCTGGCAGCATTGCCCCGTTGAATGGCATGCTGATTTGTTGGTTAAAAACTTTTAACAAAACAAAAATAACCGACTTAATTAAAAAACACTAAAAGGTTCAAAATAACTTTAATTTCGGAAGTCGGTGTTTCTCGATATTGTTTGTTTCTTATTTAACAGCAACTCCCGAAATAAAAGTTATTTTGATCCGATTAGTGTTTTTTTTTAGAGAAGTCGGTTTTTTTTTGTAAAAAGTTTCTATTTCACACTTTTTAGTTTTTTTTTCGATGGTAAAATCATCCTATGACATCCCCCGCTCTTGGGCGGGTCGGGAGATAGTGTCAGACTTTTACTGACTAAGTCTCGATAATTTTTTTTGTAAAATATTTTTTACAGAGTGCCTGAATATTTCTCATGATAATTCCAATTAACCCAAACACTACTAAGTTACATTGTTTTATTATGACCTTACACCTTCCGGCTCCATCATCAGATCAGTTCGATGGTACCTTATAGCCAAAGTGCATCTCATGAAAATTCTAATAAGCCCAAACACGGATAGGATACCTTGATTAATTACGGAGTTCCTGTGCCTACCTTCCGGCTTCATCATCAGATCAGTTCGATAGTACCTTATAGCCAAAGTGCATCTCATGACAATTCTAATAAGTCCAAACACGGCTAGTTTACATTGATTCATTACGGAGTTCCAGTGCCTACCTTCCGTCTCCATCATCATCATCAGATCACTTCGATGACACCATTTTCAACGTACCAAAACGTAAACGTAAATGTAAAAAACTATAATCGGACGGCTGGACGGCGAGCTGCCCATTTACATAGGAATATGTCCCAGGAGTATGTTCCCTTAGGATTATTTTCCGTTTTCACGAGGGGGAAAATATGAGGAACTCCACTGCCAGAAGTTAGTTCCTAATATTTTCAATAAGCTGCTTATATTGGCGTTGTGTGATAGTTGTGGAATATTATTATTGTTTGTTTATTTATCTCAGGACCCAGAGGTCCAGAACCTTTGAAAGGCGTACGAGGGGACGAAACCAGCTCGCAGAGGTCCTTTAGATAATTTTAATGGAACATTCCAACCGATGATTATGACTGTACGCGCTGTGCTGGTGTAACCATTTTTTTTTTTTTTGTTGCCTGGTTTGAAAATCCTCATGGATGTCCTTAGGGTGCTGGTGTACCCAAGAACCTCCGGTTGGTAAAAAACTATTGCGACATACGGAAAACAAAGACAATAGGGCTATGGTTTTTGAAGTCTTAAGTGGACTGGTAACCTGGAACTATGTTAAAACTATGGCCCCTACCTGAACAATGTTATTAATATCCATCAATAAAAAGGCAGGAGGTGACTTGCATACTCAACAAATGGGCCCCCAAAAATGGTCGCTAGCACGAATTGACGTAGCAGCAAGAGGGCAACATATCCTGATGTGCTTGAGAAGTGGAAAGGTATACCACGGCTATCAGGATAATTCCAGAAGTACGGTCAAGATCTCTACCTTACCTTACTAGATTATACATCCTTCTCCCGAGCACGTTTGCTCTTGCGAATCTCCACTCAAGCCAGCTAATAAAGGCAAGAGAGGTGGAAGCTCTGTTCCTCGTCAGTGTTCACTACGGCCAGCCAATAAAGGCAGCCGCAGATGAGGAACAAGATTTCTCCCGGGAGATTGGGTCCGTTGGGTCGCTAATACACATCAGTTCGTCACAAAACTGCCCTGCGGATTGTATCTCTTTTAGTCTTGCCCCTCACCCTAGGCATGTTACGGCAAAGCAAACCCTACCGAGGTACAAACCTAGGGTTTATATGAACGCGCAAGTCCCACCACGTCGTCAACATAGAGATACGGCGATGGTGTAATTATTATTTTCATTATTATATTCAAATCCAGAGGTTTGGAAACCCTATTATTATCAAATTTTCAGACTACCATCACGTGACTCCCCAAAGCACAAGCAATTAAGAACCAACACTGAATTTTTATTTTCTCCAGTTTCACGTGTTTTAATTTGCTTAAAAATGAGAATTGAATTAACCAAAATAATTAAATCAGCAGAGAAACGTGTCGAAAAACGTAATTGAGACACTTTTGTTTTTTTACAACCATAAACTCATGTTTTTATAAGGAACACGTGGTTTAAAAATGTTTCGTGGCTTTGGTCTAACAAAATAATTAAAACACTGTTCCTCGAACTTTTGTATCTGTTCTGCACACTTTTTAGAATTCCGTACTTAAAGGGCCGTCTGTCTCCAGACTGAACATGATTTTTACAGAAGATGTATTTCTGTTACATCTATAAGACAAATACAAACAATAAAAAAAGGATAGAGTAAATATTTAAATGGGCCGTTTTTTGCTACGGACGATACGGAAACCTTCGTACGCGAGTCTGACTTGCACTTGGCCGTTAGTGTAGTTGAACAGAACGTCAAGTTATGAAAAGACTGGATTGATTCCACCTACTTTTAAAAAAATAATTATGGCCTGTGCTTGAGGATCGCCCGCGAAGGCTGACCTGAGAAGTAATGGCGAGACGACCTAGCGTCCTACTGCAAGGGTTGGTTTAAGGTGCTTCAAGAAAAGAATACATGGAAGTATGTGGGGGTGCCTTTGCTCAGTAGCAAAAGAGAACAGGGCTTATTAAAAAAAAACAGTTAATATGCGAAGAAGAAACACTGAACTTAGTTCACAAATTAGCTAGACTAGACAAAATAACAGCGCAAAACTCCTGTATCTGTCAATTAGGTATAATAATCCCTATAAAAAAGAAATCTCAAGACTAAAGTATTTCAAGAATAGAACCCCTCATTCTTATACATGACCGCCATTTAAAGTCACAATGAAGTCGAGACACCGAGATAGGCCCCTAATTGGGTCCATCAAAACCATTGTCCCATTTTGTATCGTGTCGATTATCATAAACCTCAAACTGAGTAAGTTTTTTTTTTATGTTAAGCTAGAAGTGAAATTTTGTTATTATGAAACGAGATGACTGAAAGTAAGTTTTAAGACTTGTAAAATTTGAATTATGTATTATAGTCTGAGTCTTTTTAAACATTGAAATGAAATGTAGATATATCGGTTGATCAGCACCATCGGGAGACGAAGGACAACTGATGACCCCGTAGGCGCGGGTTGGCGAACGGCGAGCCGTAGGCAGCTCGTTGTCTAGCTCGTAAGGACCAAGCCTGGGTCGACAGCGCGTTGTGTTTCACACGTGCCTCAAAGAGATGTCCTTAAAATTGATGGGGCCAGTTAGGGCCAACGCCTGTTAAGACTTTGGTGTAGAGAGAATTGAGTTCCGTTAATGATACTTCAGGTAAATCCCTATTTAAAATAGGGGGAGAGGGTACGAGGATGAAAAATAAATACTATACAACCTATAATGAGAATAGGTCTCCTTATATAACAAAAAAAAAATAAAAAAATCGGTCGAGCAGTCAATTGTTTCTAAGGGTTGTGACCTAATTATTGTCTCAATAGTCCTTTTGAAGCAGATTTGAAGGAATTACGTGAAGAAAAAGAGTCAGTGGTTCCTCTAAGTCGTAGCGCCCACTATCGGTGGGCATCGGTTTGGCTCGGTACAGCTCGAGCGCTTTACGGCGACTTCGGGCGGGTTTGGACCTCTGAGAGCTGCTTCGGGCGGTATCGGGCTACCTCGGTAGTCGTGACCATACCTAAAGACGTCGAGGCTGTCTTCGGGTAGCTCGGGTGGCATTTTCAAGGCAGACATGTCGCGAACAGCCATAGCATTACCGCGACGCCCGAACCTGCCCGAAGCCGCCATAAAGCACCCTGCTAGACTGAGTCGCACCGATTCCCGCAAACAGAGGGCGCCTCTCCTAAAGGACTATGGTCAACAAATGACCACATACACAATGACATGAGACATTCATGTATTACTAGCTGACTCGGCAAACTTCGTACCGCCTAATAATATGACGGATTTTGTGCAAACTTCACATAAACCATCTACTAAATAGTCCGAACAAAGCCTAAAATTTGGTTTGGAAAGGTGAGCCCGTTCTTGAGTTATAAAATTACAACGAAAAGTGGCATTGATTTTTATATATATAGACTAGCTTCTGCCAGCGGCTTCGCCCGCATGAAAATAGGTTTCTCCATACAAACTTTGGACCTTTTCATCCTCTATAGGGGGTGAATTTAGGAAAATCTTCTCTTAGTGCTCGCCTACGTCATAAATGGAAACCTTGTGCAAAATTTCACACTCCTTGTCCCCGTAGTTTCGCCTTTTATATATATATACAGATATAACAGAAACATTCTTTACAACAAAACAAACATAAATCATAATCTCAGACACCAAAAACCTTAAATGTTACGTAAAACAAAAAGTATTCCCAAGGAGCCAATTGTGTCCCCTCGTGTTTGTGTCCCAAATTTATACGTCAATTATCATTATTTATATTCTCTTTTAGCATATAAGCGACTGTTGGATTTTTTTGGCAGTCGCTTTGGTAAACCAAGGGAAGTGAGACAGATTTAAATGCCATTATGATTGAGTTGAACGTGGTAAAGAAATGGTTTTAGTATATATTTTCGTTAGGCTGAGCGTGCAGTCGAAATTGTAAAAAACTATCTATATTTAAAAAGAAGAAACTGAATGACAGCCATATCAGCACGCAGCCGAAACTACTGGGATTATGAGCGTGAAATTTTGCACAAGATTTCCTTTTATGACATAAGTGAGCACTAAGCGAGAATTTCCCAAAATTCTCCCCTTAAGCGTATGAAACGGGTCCAAAGTTTGTATAGAGAAATCTACTTTTACGCGGGTTAAGCCAACCGCTGAATCTAGTTAAAAATAAAGAATCTGATGAGTTAGGTAGATGATGAATTGGGAACATATTTGCTTCATACCCAGCAGGTGGTAAAGAATCTGATGAGTTAGGTAGATCATGAATTGGAAACACACCTGCTTCATACTCAGCAGGTGGTAAAGAATCTGATGAGTTAGGTAGATGATGAATTGCGAACACACTTGCTTCATACCCAGCAGGTGGTAAATAATCTGATGAGTTAGGTAGATGATAAATTGGGAACACATTTGCTTCATACCCCGCAAGTAGTAAAGAATCTGATGAGTTAAGTAGATGATGAATTGGGAACACACTTGCTTCATACCCAGCAGGTGATAAAGAATCTGATCAGTTAGGTAGAAGATCAATTGGGAACACACCTGCTTCATACTCAGCAGGTGATAAAGAATCTGACGAGTTAGGTAGATGATGAATTGGGAACACACTTGCTTCATACCCAGCAGGTGGTAAAGAATCTGATGAGTTAGGTAGATGATGAATTGGGAACACATGTCTTGCTTCATACCCAGCAGGTGGCAAAGCGTTTGGTCCCTGACTAAGTCAGTTGAATCATACTTCTGCTGTCCCTCATTACCACAACCACTGAAGCCCAATGGGTCGCTGGCCACACTGCTGGGGAGAAAATTAAGTTTTTTCCTTGCAAAGTTGAGATGGTACGTGACGCCGGAGCAGCTTCTCAACCTTTATCAAGTGCAAGTTCAAGTTCAAGAATCAGCGTGATACCAGATTTATCAGATTTATGATCTTAGACTAAGCGACAAACGAGCCATCACGATCATTGGCAATGATGGTCTAATCCAGAACTCCAAAACCTTGGTGTCGAGTAGCTAGCCTGTCGGTTTACTATTAGCAATATTTTGGGCAGTGTGCGTCGGAATTTGCATAACTTGATTCCACCAATGCCGTTATATCATCGGTCCACTAGACGTACAGCGATGCACCACCGGTACATAATGGACATCCAACCAATACCCACAAAATGTTTTGGGAACACATTTTTGTGCGTGTAGCTAAGAAATGGAGTTTATGTTTCCCTGCCAGAGTCTATGTTTTCTGCCAGACACTGACCGACCACTTGGAGGTCCTTAAGTCAAGAGTGAATAGGTTATTCCTAGTCAAAAGTATGCCAACATCGACCACATCTTATCACCAGGTGTCATAGATCAACCGCGATCCTATCAATAGTAAAATGTCACTCTTCATTTTACCCCGTGCAAAAGTACAGCCAACAAGAAAGTTAAACTCTGTAATCGCGGCCCTCCATTACGAAATCACGGGAGAATTGCAAAATTTTCAAGAACCAACGTTAAATAAATGTTTGCTCAAACTCTGGCAAAGTTTAACAACTTTACGTCGACAGGATTGACGCATTACATTTTCATGTCAACACTCTGTCAACGGTATAAAATATATATTTTGTTTAAGGTGACTTGAGACGCAGAGCGCTTGATTCAAAACTGTCACGTTATCTAATGTGTGTATTTTTGCAGGCCTGCTTGCTATATTTTTGGTAGTGTACGTCATATTGTGATGTATTTATTACGGTACTTGAACCATTGCTGTATGATGCATGTACTTGGCAATCGGAGTTTGTAAATGTGAAGTGTGTGTGTATATTATGTGTGTGTACCAACTGTTTTTTTTTTTGTTATGAGTGTATTGCTTTCATATGTTGTGTGTACATTGTTTTTATATTATGTTGTGTGTGTAAGAAAATTATTATTGATGTTGTATGATCCATGTTGGTCGAAATAAATTATTTTATTATTTGCATGTCGCAGTATATGAACAAGATAGGAATCAGATTTCGCTTATAATAAATTGGTTGCCTCTCATTATATTTATCGCCAGAGAGAGATAATTTAGTTCCTAAACATGCTTCTGATAAATGTTTTTTTCTGTTTTTGTACAAGGTTGTAGGTACATAGGCACGAGTGATCCAAGGAAAGGCGGTGGTACAGTGATCACGTGCTGCCGTACACAATGAGGCTTAGGGGAGATCGTTGTACCGTCTCTTTTCTCTCTTATCGAGTGGTCTTTTAAGAGGTAACGGAGCCCCGTTTATTTGCTGTTTATTGAGGTAAAAGTCCCACACTCCCCGGATTTATCACCAAATTCCGGGTGCCATTTGAAGGTTTCCCCTTGAAAACAAAAAAAAAGTACATAGGTAATAACAGTAAAAAAATAACAAAATTCTAAAAAGATGGCTTTGAAAAAATATAAACTTTTTTTTCAAATGCCTTTAAAACAACTCTGGGCCGCCTAAAATTTTAAAGTATTTTTACGTGGCCAAGAGAATATTTTTATGACTCCTATAAAATTCTAATTTATTCTGTTTATACAGGGATTGTAAAAACAATGACTCGTTTGCTAACACTGTAAAAATATGAAATTGTTTTTTGAACTTCTGCTGACATTTTTATTTTACCAAATTTTATGCAAATCTGGGGAGCGGGGCACTTATGCGGGTTATACCTCGTTCTTTTATTCCCTTTTTGTAAAAGAAAGAGCTCGTACAGTGATTTAAATTGACGAATAATGTTTTGGAAAACGTGGAGAACCTTTAGGGACCGGTTTACCTGAAACATGAAACAACTAACAGTGACTGCTGTCTAGTGTCCATTATTTTGAGTTGACGGTGCTTAAAAGTTGCTGAAATTAGATGTTTTGACTTCGTAAAGATATTCCATGAAAGTGCTTTAAATAATTCACAAATTGTTTGAGCTGGTATAGAGATTCGCAATCCATCTATTGAGAGTTATTGTGCATTATCTGCCTATATTTTACTAACTTTATTACCGGCTCCGTGCCGTCACCATTTCAGCCGAAAGACGTCCACTGTTGGACATAGGCCTCCCCCAATGTCACCACAATGACCGGTCCTGTACGTCTCGCATCCATCGGATTCCTGCGACCTTCACCAGGTCATCGGTCCACCTTGTGGGAGGCCTGCCGCTGCCTGCCTGCTGCTCCGTGCCGTACCCTAAATTAATGTAAACGAGCATATTCTATTGCAATAACGTTGCATATTCTCCTTATAGTAACCATATTTTTTTATTATAGTAACCAACTTTTCCTATTTTTAATTAAACCTATTTTTATTTCATATACGCCTACATAGGTGCTTATAAAACGTCAGAGCTAATGCACGGTTCAAGGTTAGCATAGCATAGCATAGTCGGCCTTATAATGTTCCCACTGTTGGTACTCAGGCCTCCTCTCTAGGAGAGGGAATGGGCCGTAATCCACCACGCGGGCCCAGTGCGGATTGGTGAATGTCACATGTCTTTGAATTCTTGGTTCTAGTACATGGCGGTTTCCTCACGATGTTTTCCTTCACCGTTTTGAGAGCAGTGGTGATGAAATAAATTACACAAAGTAATGCGCCTGGCTGGGTTAGGGTTGGAACTCGTAAGTCGGGGCCGTTACCACTCGCCCACCACTGCTCTAGTTCAAGTCGGTTCAAGTTTAAGCAACATTAATTACCTCCTGCTCAAAATTAGTTTCTACATCTCCAATCTCCATGTTTCTGCTCCCGGCTCATTACACGAACGGATATGGCGCCCATAATCCATAGATTACTTACGCAGCAATTACTTTTAATATCTCTCGCACTTTAGCGTGTCTACCTCCTAATAACCCGTTTCCGCTAAATTGACTTTTACGAGTCGCGACGTACATATAACCACATTTCAAGCTTACATTTCCAGTGTAAGATGAGCTTGCAATATAAGCCTTTTGTTTTTTTTAATGTAAGAAATTATACAACAACTTCTCCAGCTGAAAGACGGAGTGACTCATACTGCCAAAAACCACACATGTGTCCTTCAGTTGCCCTCTAGAACAGCGGCTACAGCGGGCATTGGTCTTGCTGGACACCTTCGGTTTTGCTGACACCTCTTTGAAGCGCGCGTGGAACACTGGCGCTGTCAGTGACTCAGACCCATTGCTCGTCGTCCACAAACCGTCGGGCATTATAGACCTAAAGACTGTTCAAATGTTTCTTCCTAATTAGATAGTTGCATAAAAGTTGAAATTTTTTATGTGAAAATGCAGTCGGTACATGTTGGTTTTAATTCTTAAAATAACAAAATAAATTTTAAAATTCAATTCAAAATTTTCTGTTTTTATTATCTGTTCTATAGTACTTTGAAATAGTAGCCACCATGTTATTACGTCATTCGGCTGTGTAAAATAAAGTGACAGCTGTCAACTGTCAATTGATATAAACCAGTGCTTGACTGCGATCCCATCTGATGGTAAGCGGAGATGCCTAACTCAGCAATGAGTTTTCTCCCAGCAAACCTTTGAATTATAGAGAGAGAACATATTCGAGGGTAAGAGTGCACAATATAAACCAACATACTAAGTCATCACATTTTCTTTGACTGATCCCTGAGAAGAAAATGCCGGAGCAAACTCGCAGATGGTCACTATAAAGTCCTAGCTATAGTGTGTTTTTTTTTTTCGATGGGAAAATCGTCTTATGATATCCTCTGCTCTTGGGCGGAGCGGGAGATAGTGTCAGACTTTTACGGATTAAAAACCCACTCCTGTTCCTTCGACGCCTTTCTTTATTCTTTATTCTTTATTGTACACACAATTTTATATTAACAATAAAAATAGGACAGTTGATGTACATAGGCCTTTCGTACCGGGACCGAGTCTTCCTTTCAGAATTAGACCCTTGGCCCCAGTAGGCTTCGACCCTGCTAGGCCCCTACAGTTACTGACATCTCCTTGAGGCGCAAATGAAACAGTACGCGCCGTCGACGACTTGGACTCGGTCCGGACGGTGACCGGACGGTCGGACGGCGAGCTACCCAATGCTCGCCGTCCGCAAGTCCGCGCCTACTATGGCCAGAAAAAGCTATAGTGTGTGAGGTCAACTTATACTGGAAAGTTTAGCTTGGTACGTCGTCAAGCGTACTTGTAACAGATGCTCGAAATCACATGCGATCGTGAGTGTCAAGCGGAGTGGATTACTATAAAGACGATATCTCCGGATCTTTCCTAAGTAAGGATCTTTTTACTACCCATTTAATACTACAGAGGGGTTGTGTGTTTATATGAGGTTAAGTGTATATGTTTTTTGATACCGACTAAATGGCTTGATCGATTAAGGCGAATTACATATTTATAGATTTGGAAGGATGAGAGCGTGTTTCAGATATAAAGCGTAGTAAATTATTACGTAAGTTTCCCCGAAAGGGAACATAAAGATACAGGTATATTGATTAAGGTCATTGACCAACTATGACGATACAAATAAATAAATGGTTCTAATGAAAATGATACCATCAAACTGATGTGTTGAAGATGATGAAGCCGGAAGGTAGGCAGCGGAACTTCGTAAATATTTAATGTATCCATGAGATTAGAATTGTCATAAGATGCACTTCGGCTATAAGATACTGTCGAACTGACCTGATGATGTGGCAGGAAGGTTGACAGTAGGCACTGGAACTCCCCGTAAGGCGACGATGCGGTCGACGATGAAGCGCGCTTACCTAGAAGTCAACCTATTCACTCTTGACTTAAAGATTCCCGGGTTGTAGCCATAACTGTTTTCAATGGTTATAATCTAAAGATCAGGTATTTTGCACATTATTTAGGTTTAACTTTAGGGTACCACACGACTGAAAAGCGTAATATAAAAATCTTTCATTTACTTATATATCTATGTAAATGAAAAATGATACTGACAGACATATTAACGCATAGCCAAAACTACTGGGGCTTGAAACGTGAAATTTTGCACAAAATTGTGTTTAATGACGTAGGCGAGCACTAAATGTGGATTTTCCAAAATACAATCCCCCGAAAGGATGAAACGGGGGTTTAAAGTTAGTACGGAGAAACGTATTCTTACGCAGGCGAAACCGCTAGCAGAAGCTAGTGGATTCATAAGCTACAATACTTAACTCATTTATTTCATGATATTTAAAACAAAACACTTCATTTCCACCTACCGAAGAATAAAAAATAATCTCTCCATTATGTCCCCCCTGTACACCAGAAGACAAAAGCCTGAGTGTTTTCTCATGCCACACACGTCATATACGGCACGATAAACAAGGGAACATTCTGTTGTTTTGTTTACCAAGTAAGATAATAAAATCTCTGTGTTTCTTATTATGTAGATTGATATTCCATGTTCTTACTTCCACATTCTTGGGGAACATTATATGGGGTCGATCACTGACGGCCGTTATGAGAGACACGTATAGTAATGTTAAGAGTTGATTTGTGAATGCTTGTTCTTTATAACGGAGTAGTGGTGGCTGAGTGGTAACGGCCCCGACTTACGTGCTGTAGGTCGCGGTTTCAAACCCAGTCAGGCGGATTACTTTGTGTAATTTATTTCATCACCACTGCTCTCAAAACGGTGAAGGAAAACATCGTGAGGATATACGGGGTTAGGTTTCGGTCTGGCCGGTTTGGCCAGACCGAAACCCATTTGTATTCTTTCAATTACCCTTAGCTTTCTAGGGTCGTGATAACTCTTTCGATTTACCTCGTAGCCTTGGCAGTATCACACAGGCCTATACAAAAATAAGTTGACGAAACAACATCGACAACAGCTAAGGAGTGGAATTCCTTGCCGGAATCTGTGTTTCCTGATGGCTACAACCTGAGAATCTTTAAGTCAAGAGTGAATAGATTACTTCTAGGTAAGCGCGCTCCATCGTCGACCGCGTCGTCTCTTTCCATCAGGTGAGATAGCGGTCAAGCGCGAACCTATCAAGAATTAAAAAAAAAACCACTATTTTGCCCTACTTATACCGATTACAAGATACCTAATTTGATCAAATTTATTAATGACAATGAGCCGCTTTCTGAATTTAATATATGTAGTAATAAAGTTTCAAACTCTGTTTTAATAACATTTAATAAATAATATTAATAACAGGTTTTCAGGCTTAAGTAAAGTTGGACAGATACTCAACTTTAAAATAATTCGGATATATAGGGTTAACTCCGAACCTATGTAGGTAAACTTTCAACTTTTATGATCAACGAGCAAATCTATAATTCACTTCACAAACGAAAGTTACACTTCACATCTGTAAACAACATTATTTTTAGTATATTGCAATTCAGGTTTGCTCAGAATTATAGTTTGTTCAGAATCAGAAACTGAATCGACTTCAATAATTTTTACACTATGTTACTCGTATATTTTTTCCAAAAATTTTTAAATAAGGTCACAAGTTCGACACCACCGACACTAATAAAAGACAGGTCACGGCAGGTCATAGCGGGCACTAAGCGCCAGCGCACAGCTGGATGCTTGAGCAAAACCACCCCTCAGTCGCCCGGATGGCCCAGTGACCATGTATTTTTGCGGACTGCTAGGTAACACAACAAGCTTATAACTTTCAGATTTTTCATGATACAGTTATAAAATTTGGTTGACAGATTCTTTACATAAAAATACTAAACACGTGTATCGAATTTCGCATATACTAAAACTAATATTGTATATAATAGGTAAAATCCTGACTCACTCCTTGACTTACGAGTATCAATGCCTATCCCAGCTGAGGCCCTCTTTCTCGCTCACGACTGACACTTTATAACACGTCATGGTAAACCCTTGCCCCTAGAATGCTGAAATTTAGCATATAGGTTCTTTTTATGACGTTTACAAAGAATCAGAAAGGATTTCCCAAAATACACCCGCTAAGCGCATGAAACAGAGGTCCAAAATTTGTATGGAGAACCCTATTATCACGTGGACAAAGCCGCTGGGAGAAGCAAGTCTCAGACATAAACCATGCTTGAAAAATTCAACGTATATTAAGTAGCCTCTCTTCCATTCCCTGACCATCACACACGGTTTCCATCAGCAAATACGTTCCGTTCATCACAGAATTAGACCGCGGCCATACATAGCGGGCTTTTAAAATATTCACAGCCCTAAAGCGCTGCATCAGGATATAGACAAAACACAGAAGACCCATTTAATATCTACATACGATGAATGAAGGTGAATCTGATGTACCTTTATAATATAGGTTGGTTACCCAAAGGGCATTGGAGAGGGTTATACTCGGAATGTCCATGTGTGATCGGATCTGAAATAAAAATATCCGCAGGAAAACCCAGTTTCCGACATAGCCTGAAGGATCAAACTTAAGTGCCAGTGTGCAGGGCACATTGTTTGCAGAACAGATAGTAAAAAGATGAAAGCTGAAACTTTCTGGAGTTGCAACCACATACCGAAAGATGCAGCGTTGGAAGGCCTTTTATAAGGTGGATTGACGACCTACGATGAATCCGATGGATGCGAGACGCAAAGGACTGGTCGTTGAGGCGATACTCGGGTGAGGCCAGCTGTGGACTTCTTTCAGCAGAAATGAAGATGATAAGTTGGCAGTTCAGACTTCAGATACTTGGGTGAGACCAGCTGTGGACTTTTTTTAGTTGAAATGACGATGATAGGTTGTAAGTTCAGACTTCAGATTCTTGGGCGAGGCCAGCTGTGGACCTCTTTCAGCTAAAATGACCATGATAGGTTCTCAGTTCAGACTTCAGATACTTGGGTGAGGCCAGCTGTGGACCTCTTTTAGCTGAAATGATGATGATAGGTTGGCAATACATTGAATGCGCATAATATAAACCAATGAGCCTACTAGACAAACTGTAAGATTGATAAGCAAGAGCAAAATATCACGTAGTCAACTCATTGGTCCAAAGCCGCGGCAACTCATTCAAACGTTCCCGCAGCCTTAGCAGGCAACGACCCTACTGACCTTTTTGAGTTGTTCTGATAAATATAGATTCGTTTACTCCACTCAGAGCGGGAGAAGTTATTTGATGAATTCCAATAAAAAAAATAGGACTTAAAAAATGAAAAATGAAAAAAAGTGTGTGTTGGTCTGTCGATGACTTTCTCATCATGTCTTTTTGAGAGTGATCACGATTTAATGCCATATTCCACCATCTTTTGCATGACCCAGATGGCATAGCAAAAGATTTTGCCGCCAGTCAGCGCACTTTTGCCGCTTAGATACCGCGGTATTCCAGCGCCTTGCCACGTCATGCCACCTCTATATAAGTATAAGTATACCTCGGCAGCTTCTGCTGCACGATACACATGTAAGTCATCAGTTGCATTGAAAAGAGTGTTGCTGTGTCTAAGTTTTAAAATACCACCGGCTTCACCCCACAGCACATCACGGGAACCCGTGGCGCGTCTTTCCGTGCAATGTAATATCATTGCACCTTTCGATGTCAATGGATAATTTTAAAGTATAGGAATTTATTTGTATTTCTATTTGGATATGGTTAAATGTCCATTAGTAATGATCCCTTGCCCTGCCGTCTTCATCTACATTGGCCCTTAAATGTGATACAATTTGTTTTATTTGGTTTGTTAAAGATCTCTTAAGAGGTTCCTTTTTCACTCGCCTGTCGTCAACATCGAACTTGGTTTAAAAGCTTGTTACTTCATTTAACGCAATCCAATGCGATGTTTGACGAAAAGGCAATTCGAAAAAAGAGAGATAACGCCTGAAAACTGTTAACATTCAGTAATTCCGCGATTTATTCGAATATTTTAAAAAACTAGTTTCAGGAAAACTTGTTCCGTGTTTTTAACCCGTAAGTTTTTGAAAAAAAAATGTCGTCATTCAGTATCTTGATTCTTCTATTGTTATACTTTTTTGACCTTTTTAAATTTTTGAGTAAATTATGAAGTGTCAAACTTCATGCAAAATATCAGATTTTTAGAGGTCTTTACTGGATTAGTTTTACCTCTAAAAATCTACAAACTTATAAATTGATTTCAATAGAAGCCTAGATAATATCCAAAAGATACTGTGTTTTCAAAACATCTAATGGATATGTGTAATAACGTCATAATTGCGTAAGAACGGTTGTATGAAACAGTGAAAATTTATGTAGTGTTGGATGCCCTTAAGACTGAACAGTAACTTACAAGTACAGGTTTTGGGCTAATCTAGCTTGTATTTTAAGTTTTTTGTTGGGACTTGGTCTTCTACAACTTCTTACTTAATGTCCGCAGCCCTAAAGCGCTCTAGTCGCTGTGATTTAGTTCAGTGTGATTGCGTCAACGACGCCCTGCGGCTGTTCCCGTCTCATTCACGCTGTGGACACTTTCCCAAATAGATTCTGTTTGGGTAGGTACAGACTTTTGTGTGACTTATTTTCTTTATTTCAGTTACTTTGGCTAGGTAGCGTCTTGGCTGAAGAGAAAAGTTCTGGTTTTAGAATATATCGAAATCCTATGAAACAGCTTGACCGATTTTTAGGTATTTTTTCTGTTTTATGATTTGTTTTATAGTTTTAAGTATTCGTAGATATGGTTTCCTAGCGATCATTAAACAGTTACACGACCGTTTGAAGATCCAAAATTTCCATGTATCGAGCAAAATATATTTTACTGATATTTTTTTTTCGATCTAATTTAGTACCAAAGGTTTTTTTCTATATAGAAACCAAAAACCAGAAGTCGATAGCTAACTTTGTAGACAACTTAACTAAAATAATAAGTTTGGAGGAAATGTTACAATACTGAGGTACCGTAATAATAAAATATTTTAAAAGAATGAAGAACTACTACAATAAATTATAAATGAATATCAATAAAATAGAACTGACACTATTACAAAATTCCCGACTGTGAGAGACTTAATAAGAAGTGCGAACATTTTCAGTGTTACTATAAAATTAAACGTGATTTATCATTCCTTATGAAACGATTTCACTAAGCTTAAAAATGATAATGAAATTCACCAGGAGCCAGCCTTTATACCTGAAAAGGACAAGAAGGGGCACTTCATCATGAAAAATTAAAAAGTTTTCACTCTGGTATTTAGAGTAGTCGAGTACCTTAAATCTGTTTGATCTAGATGTCACCGGCCAAACCCTTGGCTATAATTATGGCGGAAAGTCCCCTGTTTTGAGGAGTAGCTGGAAAGACAACACGGTGTCCTTATCTTCCGCATGACGCAGGTAAGTTCGGGAGATTTCTGCACTGGATTCGTGCGGAAGAAACGCCCGGGTGTCACCATTATGTGGACCGCCCGGAGGACACGGTGGAGCATGCGGTAGAGGTGTGCCCAACCTGGGCAGAGCACCGCCGTCTCCCCGTGGAGGTTATCGACGGCAGCGATCTCTCGCGCTGGGCCTTGGTAGAGGCTATGGTCCGGAGCGAGGAGGAGTGGCAGGCAGACGCCTCCTTCTGCGAAGCAGTAATGCTAGCAAAGTAGGAGGCTAATATGTCGTCGTCTGAACTAATTTCACTTAGTTATTTTTTTATAAGCTTTTTAAAGTAAACTGAAATAAAGGAATAGAAATAAATTAGTTAGGTGATATTAAAGTTATTTATTAACTAATTAGTAATTTCACATCTATCACTATTACTTATATTTGTTTCTGGTCAAACTCGCTTTTAGGATGAACTTTTTCCTATTGGTAACAGGTTGAACGAGTTTAACCTAAGCTATACTGGTTTGTCCAAACGCTTGTGGGTAGAACTTTTTTTTTCGGGTGGGAAAATCATCTAATAACATCCTTGCTCTTGGGCGGAGTGGAAGATAGTATCAGACTTTAACTGACTAAAAACCCACTCCTGTTCCTTCTTTGCCATTTTTCCAGGGCCCCGGGGATCTCTTTCGCATCACCCATGGCCCCAGTAGGCTTCGACCCAGCTGGGCCCCTACGGTGTGTGGGAAGAACTGGATTTGGCGTTGGCGAAACTAGTTCATTCTAAAATATATACGTTTGATCTAACAGCTCCTTCAGGAAAACTTCATCTCAAAATAATATCGTATAATTCGGCAAATATCGAAAATATTGTACGGTGGACAAAATATACAAGTACCATATTGGTTTCCTGCTATACTTTTACTCTTGATATTCTCTGTGTGATTTCGTTTGTCGCCACTAGACGTATAGCCTGATTTGTTCGCTTAAATGTAGCGTAAAAGTGTATTTTCAGAAGGGTCAAGTGTGTTACTAACTACCAGGGAAGCTATTATCGGATTACTAAATAGTTACACGATATTACGATAGGCACTTTGATGCAGTCGGGGTTATATATGGTCCTCAGTAAGTGGCAATAAGTCAGAACCAGTCTGATCAATAAATCTGGAGGCCAATTATCACGTTTGTATTAGTGGACTGTTCTTCTTGTTGTTTATTTTCTTTTCTTTCCTTATAATGTTCCCACTGCTGGGACTAAGGCTTCCTCTCTAGGAGAGGGATGGGTAATGTAATCCACCACGCGGACCCAATGCAGATTGCTCGCATCACTGTTTGGCAGAAAGAGGGGACTGCCACTCATTTCCTCTTACTCCGTAACATGGCCTGAACAAAGGCCAGAGGCGAGAAGTCCCTGCTGCTGATCGCCTCCATCGTATGACAAATATTTATAACTTAACTATGTGCATGTGTCTGTACGATAACAAAATACACTTAAACGTCGAAGTACTTCCACATAACTATCATTTTGGATGTACGGAACCAGTCTAGAAGACTAACCGCATTGCCACGTTAAATGGCAATACTAATTCTTTGATTAAGGAACGAGCCAGCCCTTCACGCAAAGTGTCGATCAAACAATGAGAAATGTCTTTGAAAAGATGACAAGCATTCGAACCCAAATTTTTCGACTCCAAACGGCTCGAAACTAAAATAATGTACACTAATATTATAAAGAGGTAAAGTTTGTTTTTTTTGTTTGTAGGAATTAATCTCTGAAAGGACTGGGTCGATAGCTAAAATTTTTTCACCAATAGAAAACTAATTTAGCTACAGGTTTCGTCCCACACCAGGGGTGCCATACAATAGATACTGAAGAAGATCTAATAAAATTTACTACCACATGAGTAAGATAATCTGGTAATCTGGCTGTCTGACCGTGCAATAACCGTCCGGACCGAGCCCGAGTTGTCAACGGCGCGTTGTGTTCCACGCGCACCACAAAGAGACGCCTACTGGGACCAAAGGATGACTGCTGAAAAGGTAACCTGTGGTCCTAGAACACAAAAAAGGCAATCCTTCAGTTGTTACTTGTGGTTTAGTCAGTAAAAGTCTCATACGCCCGCGCCCTCCCGCTCCACTCTAGAGTCATTAGATGATTTACTACCTCAAAAAAAAACATAAGTAGATGACGTTGATGATCGTAACATAGTTGTCCATAAGGTGGGCTGCTAGCTAAAAGAAAAGCTAGCTAAAAAAAATTAAAAATAGAAAAAAGAATTGCACCGATCTTACGAACTGACCAAGTTTGTTGATAAATACCGCAGTTTTATGAGAACGGCGAAGTCTTCAAGCTTTTTTTAATCTTTGCACTTAAAGAATCGATAGTTTAAAGTAGTATTGTTAATTAAACTTTTAATGGACGGGCTGAAGACAAAGGAATTAAAAATACAGTAAGGCTGTTTTTAATATCGTGCGGATTTCGTCACGCATGCGGAAGTGCTTCGTACGCGTAGCCCCCGCAAATGTCCTTTTTATACAAGTATTTATTGTAATGCGTAGAATAAGCCCGCGGGATACGGGGACGTGAAATCGGGCAGCAGTCTCGCATGCGGAGCGATTCCGCATGCGTAATGAAATCCGCACGTTATTAAAAAATACCTTTAACATAATAAAATAATAGCATAATCAGCCTTATAATGCTCCCACTGCTGGGACTCAGGCTTTGTTTCTAGGAAAGGGAGTGCAGATTGGTAGATGTCACATGTCTTCGAATTTTATATTAAAAGACATGCCGAATCCTCATGTTTTTTTTTAGAGCAGTGGTGATGAAAAAAATTACACAAAGTAATGCGCCTGGCTGGGTTTGAACCTGCGACTCGTAATTAGGGGCCGTTACCACAGTAAATACAGATAAAATTGTTTATTATCGGCATATATTCTGAATTGTGCAGTCTCAACGTTTATCATAATCTTCCAATTTCGGTCACACTGGATGTCATGATGATCCAATCCGAGACCCACCATCCACTATTGCGAATTGTGTCTACTGATGACCAATTCAAAGAACTGTGAGCGTTAAGGCCTATATAGCCTGGGACGGGATGGCAAATGATTAAATTTTTTACCAATGGACACTCAAACATTATCGAATAAAAAAATATGACATCAATTCCAAAGCTTTAAAATGATCCCGTGGCATTGAAATGGATATCACCGCATGGCATTGAAAGTCCAGGCCCCTGCGATGGTATGCAAAGGCACGCTAACAGTCGATATCTATTTGTATTGAATGTATTTTATTAGTTACGTATTGTACATACGAGTATATATAAATAGTACACCATGCACTACCAGCGTATCTTTTTCTCCTTCTCTGACAAATCCATCCAAAGGTTGTGTGTAAAAAATCGCTTTTAGCGATAAGACCGCCCATTGTGACACCCTATTAATTTCAAGTTCATCATCATTCATCATCATCATTTCAGCCGAAAGAAGTCCACTGCTGGAAATAGGCCTCCCCCAAGCGACGCCTCGACACAACGACCGATCCTGTGCGTCTCGCATCCACCACACTCCCGCGACTATCACCAGGTCGTCGGTCCACCTTGTGGGAGGCCTTCCAACGCTGCGTTTTCCGGTGCGCGGTCGCCATTCAAGTTCATATTGTAATTTTATTATTGGTGTACAATAAAGAATATATCTATCTATCTTATGACTGGGAGGTGTATTGGGTAGCATAAGCTGCCGTGACATAGCTTGAGGTGGCGTGGTATGCGGTGGCAAAGCGCTGGAATGCCGCGGTATCTAAGCGGTTAGTGTGCGCTGACTGGTGGTACAATCCTTTGCCACGCCATCCCGGTCTGTGTAGGCCTATAAGCAATCTTGATTAACCATTATTGGTTACTTGGCAAAATGCGGTTTTATAGACCCATCGAATACTCAATGTGAGTGCGGAGCTCCTTTTCAAAACATGAGCCACATGTTGGAATGCCCCAAGTGCCCGTATACCTGCTCTTTGGAGGATTTGATGAGTGCTACCGATGCTGCTATTAATGTAGCCACCTATTGGGCCCAAAAAGTTTGACGAGTTTACCATCGAATCGAAAAGAAGAAGAAGAAGAGCCATTATTGGTGATACATCATCATTTCAATCGATAATCTTACACTGTTGGACATTGGCCTCCCTACCCGTCTTTTTTTTTAATTTTTTGTTCATTATATACTGATAAGATGGCTCTTGTGAAATTAAACGTCGTTTGCTTGTTTATGTTTATTTTACTTTATATACAGTAGCGGTATATAGGTAAACTTAATGCAACAAGGCATTTTCTACCAGTGTGCTGTGCACAATAAATAAATAATTGATATTTCCAGTAGAATAAAATATTTTATTGTAATTAGTCGAAGCATTCAATCATCATCATTTCGTTATTTTTTGGTGGATTTTAATTTGTTTTGTAATCTTGGTATGCAATAAAGTATATATAAATAAATAAGCATAAATTAAATAGCATTTTCGATGCTCATAATGCCAACTAACTACAAAAGACGAAGAGAAAATAATGCTATATTCCGCATTCATCAACCACGTTAAGACTACGGTAGACAGAAAAAAAGTGAATTTTCTGTGATAAACCTCCCAACATGAAATATTATTCTTTTAAAAATCACCATCTCAAAAGGTATTCAAACGACACTTGAAAGGGGAGCTCTCAAACAAGAGTGATTTATTAATTCGTACCTTCAATACCTAAGTACCGAGAAGGTACCGTCAGCGACAAAATGGTTTTGAATTAAAATTGTTGTAAAAAGTTTTTTATTTCACACTTTTTAGTTGCGATACACTTATAAACAGATGCCTATTTCTCATGATAATTCCAATTAACCCAAACACTGCTAGGTTACATTGTGTTATTATGAAGTTCCTGTGTCTACCTTCCACCTTCCGGCCCCATCATCAGATCAGTTTGATAGTACCTTATAGCCAAAGTGCATCTCATGAAAATTCTAATAAGCCCAAACACGGCTAGGTTACATTGATTAATTACGGAGTTCCAGTGCCTACCTTCCGGCTCCGTCATCATCATCAGATCACTTCGATGATACCATTTTCAACGTAACTATTTAGAACCATCCATTTATTTGTATTGTCATAGTCGCATAAATATCTTCATTGTGATATCTATGTGAGTATGATGTTCCGTTGACTATTTCTGGTCTTCTTCATCAGTTCCACTTCATCAAATTTTACTTTTTGACTGTAAATACTTAAGTTCTCGATGAAAATACCAAAATCACTATACAGTCGCCTATAATATTTGAAGAGTTCCCTCGATTTCGCCAAGATTCCATCATTAGATCCCAACTTGGTGACTATGGGACCATTTGGGAAGTATATCCTTTCCAACAAACAAAGAATTTTTCAAATCGGTTGGCAAGCAACGAAGGTATGCCCGAACAAACATAAAAAAAAAACAAACATCCGAATTGAGAACCTCCTCCTTTTTTAGAAGTCGGTTAATAAAAGGAACAGCAAACAGCTACAATATAAAACTAAGTAACTACAAGTACACAAAACATACAAACAACATTTTAACCCATCCCACAGCGCTGCTCACAGAGCTGTGGATAATTTAAATAAAATCACTAGGATGATTAATGTAAATTAACTTAACCATCGGGCATGTTAAAAACAAACACAAAGAAAACTAATAAAACGAACGAAAACAGAGAATAAAAACATTTATGATAGCTCCTTAAAAATGAGACTTTTGAACATACACGGTGAACATGCAAAATTATCTATATGTTCAAAGTTTCGTTGAAGTCATCAACCATTCTGCGAACAAGGGATCGCAAACCAGAGTAGAATATTTTTTTTGTATAAATAATTTGTTAGTAGGACACCGCAGAATGAATGGTAAGAACTTAAAATAATGCTTCAAGTTCTAACGATACATCCCAAAGTTGCCTGGCATATAACCAACCTTTCCTTTTCCTTTCTTCTCTCTTTATTGCACCTACCACTATTTATCTCTGCATCATCCTAAAAGGTTGACTGGTAGAAAATGCTTAAGGCATTAAGTCCGCCGCTGTACGTTTGTGCATAAAGTATTTAATAAATAAATATCGCTGTCAGCGACAATACCGCCACTGTACCCATTTTTTTTTATCTGGGAAATGATCTTATGACTTCTCGCGCCCTAAGGTCGAGCGAGAGGATGTGTTAGACTTTTACTGGCTAAAACCTTTTGTACCCATCAATTTAAAATTATATTTAAGTTGCCTTACTTTTATTCTATTCCTGCTTCATAATAATTGTATTAGTTTTATGTATTTATAAGATTGTAGTACTTGTTACGTTTTTATATTACAAAGCCAATTAATTGCAAATGTTATTTACGCCGTTATTGTCACTTACATCACACCATTTACGATGCAATTGTTTTTTATTTAATGTTAAATGTACGTATATGATGTGACAAGGTGTGTGTATGTGATAAGAACAGTCTCCTTCAGTCAACTTTTAAGAGAGTTGAATCAACACAATTTACTAAAAAGTTGCCAGCGAATTTTTGACCGAAAAAACAACCAATCAGACTTTTTTAACCCTACGGTTGCTGACATCTCCTTGAGGCGCGCGTGGAACACTACGCGCCGCTGACGACCTGGGCACGGTCCGCACAGTTACCGGATGGTTGGACGGTGAGCTACCCATTACTCGCCTTCTGCAAGCCCGTGCTTACGGTGGCCAGAAATCGATATCGGAATCCCGACAACTGGGGCGCGAGGGCCATTGCCTCGCACTTGCACGTATGGCCTCCTCCTTTGCTAGCATTATTACTTCGCAGAAGGATGCGCCCGCCTGCCACTCCTCCTCCACCAGGGCCCGGTGCGAGAGATTTCTGCCGAGCGCCCCAAAGAGGATACGGCGGTGTTCTGCCCAGGCGAGGCACACCTCTACCTTATGCTCCACCGTGTCCTCCGGGCGGTTCACACAATGGTGACACCCGGGCGTTTCATCTGCACGAATCCGGTGCAGGAACCTCCCGAACTTACCGTGTCCGGTGAGAACCTGCGTCATACGGAAGGTGAGGACGCCGTGAGGTCTTTCCAACCACGCCTCAAAGAGGGGACTTACCGCCATAATTGTGGCGTACCCATTTAATAGAGATGTAAGTTGCTGATACGACTAGTTATTACTGCTACTTGAAACTGTCCGGTAGCATAACGCGTACAAGCTGTTAGTTAATGTCAACTTGACATCGTGAGAAAATTGAAACTATCACCCCGATGATCTTGCGGACGGCGAGTAATGGGTAGCTTGCCGTCCGGCCGTCCTGTAACCGTAGTGTTCCACGCGCAGCTCGGAGAGATATTAGCAAAATCGTAGGGACCCAATAGGGCCGAAGCCTACTAGGGCCATGAGTCGTTTAAAAAAGGAAACCCGGGATCCAGGAACAGAAGGTAAAGAAGATCAATAGGATTGGTTTAGTCAATAAAAGTCTGATATGCCCTCGCGCTCCGCCCTAGGACAGGAGAAGTCATTAGATAATGAGATGAATCCCCACTTCAAAAAAAAAATCGCCTAATGTGTAAACAGCCTTTGGTTGTAAACTGATCACATTTTTGACGACAGCGCTTGAACAAAACTTTGTCGTGGTAATGTGACGACACCTTACCGTGGTAATGTGGCCAAGCCCTAACACCGCTCGCTTCTCAAACGTCCCGATGCGGGCGAAAACGTATCCATACTACAGAATCCACGGACAAACTTTTGTACAAAATCCGTGTTTGAAATTCCGTGAAGCATTTGTGAAGCGGAATTAAATTGATCTCCAGCAATACATCAAAGGGATTCGTTATTAGTCTCCGTTTGAATAATAGCAAAATCTAATAGATTTATTTGGTTAGGTTAGATTAGAAGTTGCATCTTGGTATAATATTGTGGTTTTAGAAGTTTTATGGGCTGTTTGGGTACCTTATTCGGTTATTAGTCTTTTAAAAGTGTCCTTCCCGAGGTACATTTTCATACAATAACTGCTCTTACGTGATTATGACGTTACTACACCTTTTTCTCTAAATATTTTGGAAACACAGATATTTTGTGAATATAATCTAGGTTTTTGTTGAGATCAAATCATAAATTTGTGTAAGACTAATCTAGTAAACACCTCTGAAAATCTGCTATTTTGCGTGAACTTTGAGCTTTCATAATTTACTCATGAATTAAAAAAGATAAAAAGGACAACAACAGAAACCTTACATATTTAATCAAAAGTCTGAATGATGAATTTTTTTTTCAAAAAACTTTTGAGGTTTTTAAAAAAAAACAAGCATTTATTGGAACAAGTTTTCTGATATATTCGAGTGAATTGCGGAATTACTGAATGCCGAAGAGTTTTCAGGCGTTATTTCTCTTTCTTTACGTTGCCAATTTATCAAACATGTCAAGGCTTTTAAAGTAGGTTCACGTTGATGATTGACGGGTGGGGAAGGGTCCTCTTAAATTGCTCTCATTGGACCACTATTCCATCTAATGGCAAACGTGATTTTATTTTTTTAGATGGGAAATCGATCAGGCACGGTCGGGACGGTTATCGGACAGCCAGACGGTGAGCCACCCATTGCTCGTGGCCATTAGAAATCGGGACCGGGAGCCCGGTAGCTGGGGCGTGAGGAAGTCCGTTCCCTCACGCGTGCGGCCGCCTCCTTCACTAGCATTACTGCTTCGCAGAAGGAAGCGACCACCTGCCATTCCTCTTCGCTCTGGTCCATGGCCTATACCAGGGCCCGGCGCAAGAGGTATGGCAAGAGAGGTATCGCAAGAGGTATGTAAGACGCTTGCAAACGGTGATGCGTTCGTCGATGGAGTATGCTTGCTTAGAAATTCCTTTATTCACTCTAGACTTAAGGAAATCAAGTTGTAGCTATCAGGAAGTTTTGAGCGCTTGACCGAAAGGCCAACTAAAGTAACACAGGTAGGTTTTATTCCACTCTCGCTCCACCCAGAGCTGGAGAAATTATTTGACGATTAACTTCAAAAAAATGAAGAAGTCTGTTTAAAATTGTGTCTACAATAAAGAAGAAATATAATAAGAAGCTTTTTTCTAGCACATCTGTTCTAGTGAAGCGAATTCTTTTTTACCATTAACCTTTTGAGTAGCGTAATTAGAGATACAATAGAAAGACAATGACCGAGCGAACGCCGGCGTTCTCTCGGGGTTTAATGAACTAAAATATTTTAATTTTCATCAAACTATCAGTATCCTCATAATCACTGGGCTAGCGGACAACGAGCAATGGGTAACTCGCCGTCCGGCCGTCCAGTAACCGAGCCCAAGTCGTCGACGACGCGCAGTGTTCCACGCGCGGCCTCAAAGAGATGACAGTAAAACTGTAAGAGACTAACAGGGCAGAAGCGTACGGGGCCATGGGTAGTCCGAAAGGAAACCTCGAGGTCCTGGATAGCAAGACAAAAAAGGAAAATAGATGCGGTTTTAGTCAGTAAAAGACTGACACGCCCTCTCGCTACCTCTCAGAGTGGGAGAAGTAATTGGATGATTTCCTTCTTCCAAAAAAGTATCCTCGTCATCATCATTATCATCATCATTTCAGCTAAAAAGACGCTGCACACAAAGGCTACTGGACATAGGCCTCCCCCAAGTGCCACTGAACACACAATGAACGGTCTTGTGCGTCTCGCATCCATCGGACTCCCGCAACCGTTACCAGGTCATCGGTCCACCTTGTAGGAGGCCTTCCAACGCTACGTCTTCCGGTTCGAGGTCGCCATTCCAGAACCGGCCCCAACGGCCATCCGTTCTGCGAGCAATATGCCCTGCCCATTGCCACTTAAGTTTGGCGATTCTTCGTAATCAAAAATTATTATGTCGTCATCAGAGTATGACATTTTAGTTGCGGTTAAAAATAGGTCAACAGCATTGAGAGGCTTTGCAAAAATAACCGCGTATTTTCAGTTCAACGTACGTTAACATTTCACGCTCATTTGGATACGTTATGATGGGGAATTTACTCTTTTATGTTCTACTTACCTAAAGTGTTATGACATTGTGTGATGTTATTTGGAAAATATGCTGTTAAAGACATTGTCAAATTCAAGGTGCTAAAGATAAATGTAATATTGGATACTGTTGAGATATAGTGTCGCAACACTATAGAATATTATATATAACATAACATTTATTTATTTATTCATTTAAACTTCATGCACAGTAGTGGTACATAGGCGGACTTAATGCAACAAGGCATTCTCTACCAGTCAACCTGTGAGTTACAAAAAGACAACACTGTGGTAGGTTTGCACAATAAACAAACACAAGATACTTAGAAAAAAAAAATAGTTATCTATAATAATAAAATACATATATATGCTAAATTTATAAATTAATAAACACATATAAATACAAATAATGTAATATATATACCATTTTGTTTTCCACAGAGTTACCTTACAAACGAACACTGTATAAATAGATAAAATTATTCCTTTTTTGAAGACTGTGACACTAGTTCGTCCTACATCATCAAAATTTGCATTATACTTTTTGTGTTAGCATAAAAATTTAAAATATCTAACAATACAATAAATTAACGAAATAATTGTATTGTATTGATTGTTTTATTTACTGTGTGTTAAATTTATTAATTCATTGTTTTTTGTTATAATTGAAATGAATGGTTTACTTGTTATCGTCATTTATATTTTTTTGTTTACACTATCGCATTTGATATCTGTAATGGTAGCTGCATATTGTTTACCTATAATAAATAATCATCCACAAATATTGTATTTTAAAATACCTTTACCTTTCCTTTGGAACATATATCCATTGGAAAAAAAAATTAACAACAAATCTGACATCTTTAAAATTTTGTTATTATGTGGTGGTCACGTTAGTGCGCTGTGGAAGAGTGTTTATGCTATTAATTTTATAATATTAATATTAGACACTTGCTTTTCAAGGTTTTTACTCAAACTTAACTTACTAACAACACTGACTCTTTCTAACTTTCTTTTTTTTCCTTTCATCAACCAACAAATCCAATCTACGTTTGGTTGCCACCAGCGCGTTGAGAATCATTAGCATGCGCGGAATAGAGGAAAAGGATCAAGCTAACAATGTGACAAAAAAAGTACATTAAATAAACACCGATATCTAAGCAAACACTTTTTAATTTTTGACAGATTGCCAGAAAATTGAAATACAGTGGAACAAAATGCACTTATTCCCTTTTTATATATTCACTAGCTGACCCGGCAAACGTTGTTTTGCTATGTATATAAATATTTTTTATCTAAAATTAAAAAAAAAAAAATTAGGTTGGATTACCCTTAACATTTAGGGGGATAAAAAATAGATGTTGTCCGATTCTCAGACCTACCCAATATGCACACAAAATTTCATGAGAATCGGGAAAGCCGTTTCGGAGGAGTTTAACCACAAACACCGCGACACGAGATTTTTTTATATTAGACTGATAATCTAACATATATAAATCTCGTGTCACAGTGTTTATTATGGAATTCTTGCGAAACCTTTATTAATATTTTTTTGTGTACATTTGGTAGGTCTGTGAATAGGTTGTAGGCATTTTTTTAACCTTCTACGCCCACCCCATTTTTGTTTTTGATCATTTATATAGCAGAAAACCATTTACCGAGTCAGCTAGTAATGTAATAATAGTTAAAACTAAACAACAGCAATAAAACAAAGTGACCGAAACCTCAAATAGCAACATAAACAATACAGAAACAACAAAAACAATTTATCCTAATGATAACGCGATGCGGAAGTTGTTAGCCAAAGTTATAACTATTAAATTTTCAGGACTTTTCTTAATGATCGTTCCCGATTGAAGTGCGTTAAGGCATACTTTGCAACTTTAGTAGACACAACTACAATATAATTTTTAAGTATCCGTTAGCAGTTGCTAGTTGCAGTAATAAATAGTTGCCGAATTGATTTTGAGTTAAACTGGGCGCTGCGGGGTACGAAGAGGAGGTAGGTCGCTCAACGCGTTTATTCGTTTCTTTTTTTTTATTGGGTGGGAAAATCATCTTATGACAAATCCCGCTCTTGGGTGGATCTCGAGATAGTGTCAGACTTTTACTCACTAAAAACTCACTCCTGCTCCTTTGTTGCCTTCGTCCCAGGGCCCCGGGTTTCGCTTTCATACTACCCGTGGTCGCTCAACGCGTTGCGGATAACGGCTATAAGAGATTTGATAATTATATAAGTAAGCGATACAAAGGGAAATGGGCAATTTTGTCTAGACTCCGTAACCAATGCTGTATAAAGTTGTCACATATGTCATAATAATGGAGCTACATTTTACTGCATGGCACCAACAGAACAGTATGTGCATGGAAATAATAAATATAAATTTTATTTTTAAATGGACGATATCCATCCAAACATCACACACTTTATGATGTTTTAATTCAACTTTGAATTTTATCGTTATCCATAGACAAAAATCAAGTTCATTTATTGGTGAACGACTTCGTTTGATGTTGAAGCCGGAAGATAGGCACCGGAATTCCGTAATTAATCAATTTATCCTAGCCGTGTTTGAGCTTATTAGAATTGTCATGAGATGCACTTTGGCTGTAAGGTAACACTGAACTGATCTGATGATGCAATCGGAAGGTGGACGGTAGGCCAAACTTCATAATATAACAAAGTATCCTAGCAGCGTTTGGGCTAATTGGAATTGTCATGAGATATAGGTAACTCTAGCTATATATGTATTACAACTAAAAAGTGTGAAATAAAACACTTTTAACAAAAAAAAACAACTTCACTACAAAAACACTAAAACGTTCAAATTATTTTTTTATTTTGGAAGTCGGTGTTTTAACACCGACTAGTTATTTATAATAAACAAATAAAACCAGAAACGTCCACTTCCACAATGAGTGTCCATGAAATTTCTTGCATATTCTTCTCCATAGAGATCGCTTTGGAATGTGCAATTAGCATATTTTTTTCTGACTGACTTCTTGACATTTTAAAAGTGTCTGTAAATCGTTTATTTGAAATAAAATGCTTTGAATCTTGGATTTATCAGATAGTGGTTGCAGATTGCCAGTTGCCGAAATTCGGCGATGAAAGTTGCTCCGTGTGAGGAGTGCTTTAATTCCCTGTGGGAAAACGGTAACTCCAATTCAACATTGAAATTATCGAAGATATCGTTTTCAAGTTCCGGCTTTGAATATCATGTTGGAATTTGAGGTTAGAATAGGTCTTTCATAACTATTATTGGAACCGGTTGATGAAATTATTGGGGGTGACTTGCGGCTTTGACTAGATGATCTATTTATTGCAGTTTCGAGAAATTTGGTAGATACTTAAAAGTGTCTAACTAAAGACGCATTTCCATACAACCACTCTCACGTGATTATGACGTTATTAAACATCTTTCTCTAGATATTTTGGAAACAAAGGCACATCTTGTGGATATATCTAGGTTTCTCCACTAAAGACCTCTGAAAATTTGCTATTTTGCGTGAATTTTGAGCCTTCATAATGTACTCATTAATTAACAAAGAAAGAAAATACATCTATAGAAATCTCACAAATTTAATCGAGACTCTAAATGCGTAATGAAAATTCAGTAATTTTTTTCCTAGTATTTCCTGGAACAAGTTTTGTATATTATATGTTAAAATATCAAAAAAATTTGATTTATATTTTTTTCAATAATTTATTACATTAGGCATGCTTCATCACTAAAGTGAGTTCAAATTAACAGTCACTATTAGATTCTTAACATAAACTCACTGACACTCATCATTTTCATCTGATATTCCAAATGTCAGGGACGTCAAACGGCTCTGAAACGTGATCACTCACAATACAGCTCATCAGAAGGCTTAAAGCCACTCAGAAAGCAATAGAGAAGGTTATGCTCGGAAGTTCCTTGCGTGATCAAATCAGAAATGAAGATATCCTCAGGAAAATCAAGGTTATCGACGCGACGTAGCCCGAAGAATCTCCTAACTTAAGTGGCAGTGGGCACGGTATATTGCTCGCAGTACAGATGGTCGATGGGGTATATTTTATCTATGTATAAGTTAAAACTATTTAATACTGATTCCATATGTACATATATGGTATAACAAATAGTCAAAAATCAATATGGACCCTCCCGGGCACAGCAAATAATTAAGAATATCTATTATAATATTATTATGGTCTGTGTATAAGTATAGGTAAATTATGTCAGATAATTTTATTTATTTTATATTTTATGTACACACATATACACAGAATAAGATACATTATTATAAAAATTTGTACAGAGATACCGCTTATTCCGTAAAGGAATTTTTCGAGCAGACCTGCCAAAGGATTAGAAGAAATGTAGACGTGACGAGATGAATAGTGTGTAAAAATAATAAAAAGAGTTTGTAAAATCTTAAAACCATAATCCCCTTCCGCCTTTGTACCCATAGATTTAAGTTTGTGTAAAAGTTTTGTTACTATTTTAGGTGTACAATAAAGTTTATTCCATTCCATTCCATTCCATAATATTTTTTCCTTTATTTATTAATTTAAGATTTAATTTAATTTATGTTTTAACGTCATTATTATTAAATTATGTAGGTATATTGTTATTATGTCTGAGTATATGTATAGGTAAATGATTTCAAGTATTTACTGATGACAGTGATATCAAACTCACACAAAGAAAAACTACCAATACCGTTGATAGAAAAAGTCACAAACTTTGTCAGTATAAAGACTATAACTTAACAATAAACAAAGGAACTCTTCCCTATGGAACTCTTCTCTATGGAACGCAAATACAATCTGAACGAACTTTTTATTGTGATTCTTTTTCAAGTAAAGCCCTTCCTGTTTACCAAACGATGATTGATGACTCTTTTTTTATATTAAAACATAGCGTGGAAAGGGGACAATATTCAACATTTTAAATGTCAATATAACCTGCATGTTGTTATAAAACAAACGTGTCAGACTATAGTTAAAGTTGAATCAGATATCATGTCACATGTGAAAATCATCAATATTCTAAAATCATTTGTTTTATCATGCTATGCACAATACCTTGGATTTTCTTCTGTAATGTTGTATGGTCACGGCCAATAAGATATACATTTTCACATTTGATTAACCGTTTTATGTTAAAGTACAATAAATAATTGCGATGCTTTCGGAATGAATAGCAAGCACAGAATAATTGTACAGTTTTACGAACTTAACGCGGACGAAGTCGCGGGCAACAGCTAGTTTGTAATCTATCTTAACTTCTTCTATTTAAGAAATAAGTGTAAGTACGATAAATGGTCTTAAATTACCTAACCATCAAATAGGTACGAGTATCAATGTTCGTACAAATTAGTTACTTTAATTTTTGTTTTTAGTTTCTTTTAACACATGTTACCTTTGTTGTTACCTTGTTCTGTACATAATTTTAAGCGTTAAAAAATGTCATAAAACAATAGATTTTACACATGTCCGAAAAAATTCCTAAATTTGACTCCTGAGTTTGTTTCGGTGTTTCTTCTCAGGGTAGTCAGCTATCAACAACAACTAGCACCAACTTATACCTGCACGTTTAAAGAGTTGTAAAAGCTTTATGCGACTTACGACCTCTGCAAAAGACAGTGCAGAGGACGAGAGATGCGCGCTATGGAAGCAGAAGCATCCAACTCCTACACATTTCATCACCCCGTCAGAACATCTCCCCCCTGGATGCGAATTGCAGTGGCCAATCTGGAAATCTCTTAACCGACTGCGGACCCAGGTTGGCCGCTGTAAAAACAATTTGGCCAAATGGGGCTTCCTCGACCCATCTCTAACACAGTGCCAGTGTGGAGCAGCTGCACAGGACATGCGTCATTTGCTATGCTGTCCATCCTGCACAACCACCTGCAGTTTTCAGGATCTATACGATGCCAATAACAGAGCCGTAGAGGTTGCCAAATACTGGTCAGAAAAAATTTAGTTACAGTACATCGACACGAAAAGAAGAAACAGAAGAAGAAGCTATCAAACACCGGCTTCATCTAGTTTAAATTGACAATAAAAATTGACGTGTAAAAGTGTTTTTAAAAAACCTATTTGCAAAATAAATATAATTTATCATTATTCGAATATTGTTTTCGAAAAAGTCCTTTTTTGGTCGAACTTAAATTTTATACCTGTGGAAGCACAGCCTCTACCTACTTACCCCTAATTATTGCGTGCCATTAAATAGTAAATATCCCGTCCAATCCTTTGAAAATGACATTGATACTTTCGTTAAAACTTAATAATACCTTTAACAATTTCCCTAAAATCTTGATATTTATCTTGAACGTAATAACAGTTGTGTAGACGAAGCAAGAAAGCAATTTTCGTTAAGATTTGATCTTGCCAACTAACAAAGTGATTTTCAAAGCCTGCCAAATTGAATTTAAATTACAACTAAGTTTAGCTTGCCTCCAGTTTTCCAATTAAGTAGTCACGCAAAAAGTATAATTAGTGAAATGTAATAGGTTCCTGAAGAAAGGCTTCTAGCTAATGATGATGATTTTTGGTGTAAGTTATTTTTTTTTTTTTTTTGTTTGCGCAGTTCAGGCGAAGGATTGCGAACTATTTGAAATTCGGCTGGTGTGTGGTGTAAGTTTGAAAAGTCGTAGGGAAAGACAGGTCGGAACGACTAGTCCGTTAAAAAGAAGGTTTGCAGAATACCTGGTCATCCTTGGCAGAGCTCAGCATGCACGATGATAAAGTTTAGTTGATACAGGGCACAAACACCAATTTTTTATTTTATTGTATTGGGGGCAAAAAACTTTCACATGTTAGAGAAAAAAATAAAAAAAGTCCCTAAAACTATGCACTAACATGTATCCCACTCCAATGTCCACATCTTGACATTTAAATAAAAGAAGTGAAGGACTATGGTAAGATTTTACAGAATACAGTGCCTTCTGCTAAAACTTCATGTATAATAAACTAATTTCCATAATCATAATTAATATAAATCTTGATTCTATTAAATTTACATAAATATTTTTATTTCATTCAATTCAGTACAATTTGTTATAATTCAATTTAATTCAACATTATATAATTGAATACAATTTACTATTTAATTTATACAATTAATTTTATTATATTAGAATTAATGTCTACTCAATTCAGTTTAATTGTTATTTCATTTGAATAATTTCTATTTTATTTAGTTCAAATTAATTTATTTTAATTTATCTTTCACCTTCTTTTAATTTCATACGATTTTCGGTATTTGTTAGCGGGCGCGACACTTACAGTTCAGTCTTACGACGGCTATTGGAAAATGCATGTTTTCATTAAAATCTCACTTGTTCGAATGTGTATGCGGGTTCGCTCACACAAAGGCGATAGGTATGTGAAAGAGATAGATATAGGAATGCAACAAACAACAAAAAAAAATGAAACAAACACAAAAAGAAGCAACATAACCATTTAGTGTTAGAACCTACTTCCATTAGTATGTATGTTAAAGGTAGAGTAACTTAGATAAAAAATTGTGAGTGTATGTGTGTATATTAGGGTGTTTTATTGTAGAACAAAAGAATGAGGCATCTGTAGCCGAACTAGATAAAATCTTGTATTTCGGATATCAGTGACAATCCTCTCAAATAATAAAAGTTAATATATAGTAGCCATAAGCCATCCAGCAGTATTACAAATTTTTTAAAAACACAAGCACAAAATTAATAAAATAAAAAATAAGTACATACTTATAAAACATTAGAATCACAGATCAAAACCATTAATTCGATAATATACAATATTATATTAAAAATTTCAGCTCAATCGGTTAAATTTTTAAGATTTGATTACAGACAAACAAACATTGGGACAGGTCAAACTAAATAAAAGCTTGTAAGTAAAATCGGTCAAGTCTTTTCGGAGGAGTGCGATAATAAACACTACGACACAGGATTTTTATATATTAGATGTATCTATTATAGATTTAAATCAACCCAACATTCTGTTACTTACACTAACGCTTACCATTACACTTTTCTGTTTTGTTACCACAAGAATAGGGTCGATGTAATTCTCATACATCAGGTACAATATCCGACGTTTTACCAGCTAAAAATAACAAACCCGAAAAATGCAATATCACGTAGCCCCAGTATCGAGTGGAGCTGTACACTTCCCGCGTTACGACAGGTCACGTGAGGCTGTTTGGACCGGGACCGCGGTCCCACCTTCCTTCTATATATTTTTTTTAAGTATTGTTTTAGGACCACAAATAAAATATACAGTGTTTTTTGGTAACTGTACTTTAATGTCTTTTACCTTCTGGTCCCAAAATACTACACAAAAAAAAAGTTTTAAAGGTGGAAGTTGGGACCACGGTCCCACCTTCCTTATATATTTTTTTTAAATAGTGTTTTAGGACCACAAATTAAATATGCACAGTTTTTTTTTTGGTAACTGTGCTTTAGTGTCTTTTTCCTTCTGGTCCCAAAATAATCATCATCATCATCATTTCAGCCGATAGACGTCCACTGCTGGACATAGGCCTCCCCCAAATGTCGCCATAAAGAACGGTCCTGCGCGTCTCGCATCCATCGGATTCCCGCAACCTTCACCAGGTCATCGGTCCACCTTGTAGGGGGCCTTCCAACACTGCGTCTTCCGGTACGCGGTCGCCACTCCAGAACCTTTCGGCCCCAACGGCCATCCGTTCTGCGAGCAATGTGCCCTGCCCATTGCCACTTAAGTTTGGCGATTCTTCGTGCTATGTCGGCAACCTTGGTTCTCCTGCGGATATCTTCATTTCTGATTCGATCACGCAAGGAAACTCCGAGCATAGCCCTTTCCATTGCCCTTTGGGTGACTTTGAGCCTTCTGATGAGGCCCACTGTGAGCGACCACGTTTCGGAACCATACGTCATCACTGGCAACACGCACTGGTCATAGACTTTCGTCTTGAGACACTGTGGTATATTGGATGAGAAGATACCGCGCAGCTTCCCGAACGCTGCCCAGCCGAGTTGGATTCGACGGTTGACCTCTTTTTCGAAATTAGATCTACCCAACTGGATTGTCTGTCCCAGGTAAACGTAATCGTCTACAACTTCGAGTGCAGAGTCTCCGATCTTGATCGGAGTGGGTGCTACATGGATGTTTATCATGACTTTAGTTTTGTCCATGTTCATTTTGAGACCCACTCTTTCGGAAGCTCTACTGAGGTCATTTAGCATTGTGCTGAGCTCTTCCGCGGTCTCAGCCATGACTACTATGTCGTCGGCAAACCGAAGATGAGTGATGTACTCGCCATTGACATTAATGCCTAATCCACTCCAGTCCAGAACCTTGAAGACATCCTCCATTGCGGCCGTGAACAGTTTCGGAGAAATAACGTCTCCCTGCCTCACACCCCGCAAAATAATACTCAAAAAAAAAACGTTTTAAAGGTGGAAGTTGGAACCACGGTCCCGGTCCAAAAACTAGGGACCGTCCCGTCACTACGGCTACCGAAGCGGTCACGAGCAATTTTCTGCTCAATTTTGTTTGCGTCCAAATCACGGCAAACGTTAACGATGAAAAATATTGACTCTAATTATTTAGAAAGCGACCTTCGCCTTTTTGGCTTTAGATTGACTGTTTTGGTTTAATGTTAGAGGTAGGCATTTTAATGGTCTTTGGTAGAGATATGTAGCTATTATGATACATTGTTTGTAGATTATGTTATATGATTACTTAGGTAAAACATTATAAAACATTTGAAACTTTCTTAAATTTTTTGCTTTGCTACTTGTCGGGTAACTCTTAAGACTCTCTGTCAGATATTTTTGACTGGCCTGTTGTTCTAATTTATATAATATATATAACTGTACTTTAATGTCTTTTTCCTTCTGGTCCCAAAATACTACTCAAAAAAAAAAGTTTTAAAACCGACCTTCGCCTTTTTGGCTTTGAATTGACTGTTTTGGTTTAAGATTAGAGAGAGACATTTTAATGGCCGTTGTTAGAGATATATGTAGCTATTATAATACGTTGTTTGTAGACTATGTTACATCGTTAATTAGGTGAAACATTTGAAACTTTCTTAAATTTTTCGCTTTGCTACTTTTTTTTTTAATTCTTGTTAGGTTCGCGCTTGACCGCTATCTCACCTGATGGAAAGCGACGATGCGGTCGACGATGGAGCGCGCTTACCTAGAAGTAACCTATTCAATCTTGAATTAAAGATTCCCGGGTTGTAGCCCTCAGGAAACACAGATTTCGGCAAGGAATTCCACTCCTTAGCTGTACGCACAATGAATGTGACTTATCGGGTGGCTCAGAAGATTTTCTGTCAGATATTTTTGACTGGTCTGTTGGTCTAATGTTTGGTGGCCCTGACTGCTATGCTGGAGGTCGTGGGTTCAATTCCCACCCAGGACAAATGTTTGCGTGATGATCATGATAATTTGTTCTGTGTCTGTGTGAAATTTATCTATAATATGTATTTATTTAGAAATAAATAAGTATGTTTATCAGTTGTCTAGTACTCACAACACAAGCTTTGCTTTACTTGGGACTAGACGGCGTTGTATGATAGTTCTGGAAGTTATTATTATTATTTTTTTACCTTAGAGAAAAAAAAACAAAAAAAATTGTGGATAGTATAGAATAAACCTTATTTTACACCAGAATAGTAACAATGATGATTATGACATAGTCATCACTTTTTTCCCAGTATCCAATAATCTAGAATCTCATTTTTTGTCGGATTGTTTTCTATATTTACAAAGAACAATCCAAGATAAATCCTGCAATTAGGCACAAAGAAATCCAACGTAAGACTCAAACATGTTATTGACCTTGTTCAAACACAGCACTGGACGTATATTTTCTCCAGCTTTAACTTACTATGTCAACGAAAAGATACATATTAATGATGAGTGACCTTTGACTTGTCGGATCTTTGAGATTTGATTGCGTAGACCTAATTTGTGATCGTCAGTTGAATAGAGCTCATGAATAGGAGTGTGACTTCGGATCCATTCGAGAGTATCCGAGAATATAGGTTACAACTGTTTCATCGCTGGTTTTACAGAAAAAGGCGATATTGTACCTACTTTTGAATGAAATCAGAGAGAAAAAACATTTATTTGTGACTCGCTTAAGACAAACAAAAATAAAATAAACCAAAATGTTAGCTTTAGCATTATTAGCCTTTTTAATGTTCCCATTGCTGGGACTTAGGCCTCCTCTCTAGGTGAGGGAATGGGCCGTAATCCGCCACGCGGGCCCAGTGCGGGTTGGTGAACGTTACATGTCTTAGAATTTTTGGTTCTAGGACATGCCGTTTTCCTCATGATGTTTTTTTTCACCGTTTTGAGAGCAGTGGTGAAGAAATAAATAACACAAAGTAATACGCCTGGCTAGGTTTAAACCCGCGACCTACAACTCGTAAGTCAGGGCCATTACCACTCGGCCACTACTGCTCTGCAAATAACTTAAAATAAAAAATGTAACATTAAAAACACAAATCTTGTGCGAGGTCAAAAAGGCTTTAATATCAGCATATTATTATGCTGCGATATTTAAACAAAAAAGTAAAATATCGCATCGCTGAAATCAGGAACGTTTTCTTTCCAGATCTTGGCAATCTATGCTACATTGGACAATTAATTCATTTATTTAAAAAGTAGCTGTTACTTAGAATTTAAGAAACCTTACTACTTTTTGGGGCAATCGTGTAAAATTGATAATGTTTGCTATACCACACTAAAAGTCCCGTCTTTTGTTCAACCGTTTCAAAATCATATTCCGTAGTTTGAAATTTCCCGTTCCTGTGAGAAAGTTAAGTTAAATATTAAGTTACTCTATGTAACATGAGCTGTCTATCAGTGAAAGTCCTGTCAAAATCAGTCCAGCCATTTCGGATATTAGCTGGAACAAACAGACAAATAAAACAATAATTCATAATAGCATTTTTGTTAAAGGTAATAGATGGATTGTGTGAACAGTGATATGACAGAAAAGGAAGTTAGTGATAGCATGACGGTTGACAGGTTAGAATGGAAGAAAAAAACGTGTTGCGCCGACTCCAAATAAGATGGGACAAGGGCAGGAAGATGATGATGATATTATAGGTATTGTATATCATTTGCATTTAGTACAAACAAACAGACTATTCTAATTCTATTTATATGTGTATATGTTCCTGCGAGAAAATGAAGCCTAAATTATTCCTTGTAACATGAGCTGTCTACCACTGAAGGCCCCGTCTTAATGAGTCCAGAGACATTTTTTTAAATTATATTTTTGTTTTAGGTATAATAATAATAATATTCCACAACTTGCACACAAAGCCGTCTAGTTCCAAGGTAAGCAGAGCTTGTGCTATGGGTAACTAGACAACTGATAAACATACTAAAATATTTCTAAATACGAGTACATACACATTATCGATAAATTACACAATTACAGAACAAATGATCCTGCTCATCACACAAACATTTGTTCTGGGTGGGAATCGAACCCACGACCTCCAGCTTAGTAGTCAGGGCTACTAACCACTAGACCAACAGGCCAGTCAACAAGTATCGCATGGTATGGAATATATTAGTCAAAAAAATGTTTTGATATTACAAACAGACAATTAATTTAATTAATATGTACCACCATACTAATTAGGCATCTAAATATTAACTGTTTTTAGGGTTCCGTACCGCAAAAAGAAAAAAGGAACCGTTATAGGATCACTTTGTTGTCCGTCTGCCTGTCTGTCAAGACCCTTCATCTCGGGAACGCCTGGAGATATCGAGTTGAAATTAAAACCATATACTAAGGTCTGTAGTCCCTTGAAGCTATAAAAAAATGCAGTCGTTTATGTCGCAAAAAAACGTATATTTCGACACTCTCAAGGGAATCAAAATTCAAAGGGTACTTCCCTTGATCCAGAATCTTGAAATTCGGCATGAAGTAAGGTCTCATAGCACAAATATAGGAAAAAATCTAAAAACTGTAAATTTTATAGTTACGTCACAAAAAAAAACTTTTTGCGACTCGGAAAATCTTCGTAACTCAATTTGGGAATTGAACTGTTTTCATAGGTAAGTTTGTACGGAACCCTTAGTGTGCCAGTCCGGCGCGCACGTACCCATTTTATTTTTAACATTTTGTTCATTTAAGCTGAAAATGTCGACACCTTTTCGCAGTAGATACTCTCTGACAACTCATTATTCAAGTCTCGTTATGACCGTAATATCTAAATTAAAGTACAAAAATTAATATTCAGTAACACAGCCACCCTGTTTTTCAAGACTACTAAAACTGTCAAGAAAATGGTTTATAACTCATTTCAGCTTAGAACCAAAACTAAGGATGTCGAGTGTTATAAAAAACTTTGTCCTTTACAAAGTTGAATAAAAACTGGAAACTGGGGCATTTGCGGTATTTTTATTAAAATCTGCCTTTAAAAAGGACTATGGGGCGATATATCTTTCGATTTTACATTTAAATGTTCCCATAAAATGTTAGAATAATGTGGAGAGGGATTTTATAAAAGCCACTTTGGAGGTATGCCGAACAGAGTGTCCCACAAACCCCCATTAAAAAGGGAGGATCCTCCGAACTGTGTGTGTGTGTTATGTCTGGTGGGCAACTGCCCGATAAATGATTTCGGGCTGTTCTATATGTTCTAGTCGCGCGAAGAACTTTGATTGCGCGATGCAGGATTAGGTTTTATGTGACGCCATAGATGTCGCTACACCACCTTTGAATGCAGGAAAACTACAAAATAGAATGGAACAAAAGTCAGACTTTTTTAAGGTGGGAAATCATTCTACGTCTTCTCACACTCTAGGACGGAGCGCGAGTTCGTGTGAGACTTTTTTTTTGTAATAAATACTAGTACTTGAATGCGATCCCACCTGATGGTAAGCAGTGATGCACTCCTGTTTACTCTTGAAGTCTCGCCTTGAAGACACCTACCTTATAATTAATCGGATGGTAAGACCGCTCCGCTGCAGGCAATTTGTTCCAATCCTTTGATGTACGCAGTATAAACAACCAGGCGAAACTCTTAGTCCGGACCGCAGAGGTATTAACAACGTAAGGGTGGACACTCTCAAACTAAAACAACACCTACATATATATTGCCCCGGGCCTTGGTACAGGCCATGGTCCGAAGCGAGGAGGAGTGGCAGGCGATCGCCTCCTTCTGCGAAACAGCAATGCTAGCAAAAGTGGCGGCCGATCGCGTGAGGCAACGGTCCTCACGCCCCAACCGCCGCCGGGATTAAGATCCCGATTTCCGGCCACCGTAGGCGCGGACTTGCGAACGGCGAGCAATGAGTAGCCCGCCGTCTGACCGTCCGGTAACCGTCAGGACCGAGCCCAAGTCACCGACAGCGTGTATTGTTCCACGCGCGCCTCAGGGAGATGTCAGCAAATCGTAGAGGCCCAGCAGGGTCGAAGCCTATTGGGGCCAAGGGTCTGATTCTGAAAGGAAGACTCGGCCCTGGTACGAAAGGCAACGAAGGAACAGGAGTAGGTTTTTAGTCAGTAAAAGTCTGACACTATCTCCCGATCCGCCTAAGAGCGGGATTTGTCATAAGATGATTTTCCCACAGAAAAAAAAAAATTGTAGACATGTGACATACACCAGCCAAAAGTTACTCCTTATATCATCACCAGACAAAATCTCATCAAAATCGGTCCCACTGTTTTGGAGATTAGCCGAGATATACAGACAGACAAATCGACAGACAAAAAAAAGTTTTTGTTATGGGTATCGAACATAACTTCGTATGCATTTAGTAAAAAAGGTATTTTGATCTAATTGACACTTCAAATTATATTTATATGTAGGTATGTATAGATTAAACTTTTAACCAAGACTTTATTTCTTCAAACAAAATTTAAACGCCATTTTAACTAATATTTTGATATAAAACAACAATATAAAATCGAAATAATATAGTTCGTTTATTATACTTGTAAGAATGATATATAAATTTACATCACTAGGGCGTTAAAACTTGTTAACGTATTTAAAAAGTAAGTATACAGACTCATAAAAGTAAGTTAAGGGGAACAAGTAGCCTACCCCTGCAATGCTGTAACAAAGTTAAAGTTTCGAAACTGAAATTCAACCGCATTTAGTAGCCAGGGTCCTATTTAATACAAGATGCGACATACTTGTCAACTTGCTTCTACCGACGAATTCGCCTGCATTAAAGTGAAAAATTATCATTAAGATAAAAGGTATCCTATGCCGGACATGGTCTTCCCGTTTGCCAAATTTCATCCAAATCGATTCATCCGTTTGAGCATGAAGGAGTAAACAACATAGTAGTGTTGCAACAGAATTCTGCTTCCGCTTCTGCTTCTGCAGAAGTTCCGCAAACTTTATAACAGAACTCTTAACAGAAGAATACAATCAGGAGCGCGGGGACGGGGGGCCCGTAGACTATTAGAGACGACGGAAAATGCGTGGAGGGGAGGATGTTTTTGATTCATTCTGGGCATCACTGCGCCTCGTGTCGTTCAGCGTAATCTTCTGCTTTTTTCTTATGTTTGTTGTGTGTCATTTTCTTCTGTTGCCAATATAGTTCGCCAATACTTATCAGCCTCCCGCCAGCAGTGTAGCCAGTGAGCAATTATTTAGTGAACCTGTTTTAATATATGAAAAATGTCTTAAAAAATAAAATTGTATTTTTTCTTCATAGTATTAACAATTATTGCATGCATTTGGGGGGTTTTGGACCATAACCCGCCACGCTGGTCCAGTGCGTGTTGGCGGGTTGCCATAGCCTCATTTGTTTGTTGTTATGACCTGGTGAAGGTTGCGGGAATCCGATGGATGCGAGACTGTGGTGACATTTAAGGGAGGCCTATGTCCAGCAGCGGACGTCTATTGGCTGAAATGTCATCATTTAATACTCATCATCATCATTGATGATAAGTATTAACACTTCCGCTTCCGCTAACATTTACTTTTGACATATGTCTCTGTTTCTGTTTCCGTTACGACACTTCCGTTGCACCACTACAACATCAACACACACATACAAACCAACAAAGTTTCGCCTTTATAATATTAGCGTGGTAAATGACATTGTCATATTTTTGTGCTGTTTACTAAAGCAGAAAATGTATGAAAAAAAAAACTTTAAAACTTAAAATAAAAAAATCATATTCACCACCACACACCCCGCCCGAGGCTGCAGCTCCTGAGGACCGTAAGGAGACCATTGTAGATGTAGCTTGATAGCCACTTGAATTGGGACCACTTTATATATATCACACTTCGCGTGACACAAGTGCTGCCTTTACTTTGGGCAGAGGCAGAGTACAATTTATAATGACAGTTAAGTGTTTTTAATCACGTAAAAACTGTAAATAATAAGAAATTTAAATTCATTTTATACAAACATGTAAAAATAAACACTGGATTTTAGTGAATAATCTAGTAAACCCTAAAAGAATACAGCATTTTCTCTTTAGATTTTCTAACCACCTTTATTGAACTAGTTTTTACACATCCGAGGTCTTACCGAATTTAATATTGTTCACATTTCAATGTGCCCACCTTTTGATTTCGATTTCAAAAGAATCGTCACTAAAAACTGTTTCCTGTACCAAAGAGTTTCACTCTAACAAAAAGAAAACTTCTATGTTTCTGCACTATCATCTAAGATAGTTATTTATCAACATCGGCCACAAGGACCCTCCTTAAGATTAATGGAGCCAGTCAATAACACCACACGTATACTTCAACCTTATCATACCAACATCGAAAGGTCTATTTTGTAATAGCGAATCTGATTTTTTCAAACGGTTATTAAAGAAGAATTGGCAGAAATGAGGGAATTTTTCAGCTGCTTGAATGAAGTCCAGATTACGATGTAAACGACAGGTTAACGCATCGTCCTGATATATAAACTGGTATGTTAGTAAAATGTTATGCTGTTATAGTTATGCCGGAGATCGTGGGTTCGATTCCCAACCAGGACAAATGTTTATGTGATGAGCACGATCGTTTGTTCTGTGACTGGGTGTTATCTATCTAAAATATGTATGTGTTTAGAAATTTGTATGTTTTTCAATTATCTACTACTCATAGCACAATGTCTGCTTAGTGTGGGACTAAATGACGTTATGAGTGAAAGAAGTGAAAAAAAAATTGCAACCCGTGTCCTTCATTTGCCTTGTCCGTTTCAAAACTACGATATTTTTTTTTTGAACAACTATCACACAACGCCGTCTAGTCCCAAGCTAAGCAGAGCTTGTGTTATGAGTACTAGACAACCAATAAACATACTTTTAGAGGTAGGCGGAACAGAGAGTAAAGTCCCGCAAACCTCCGTTAATAAGGGAGGATCCTCCGGTCAGACGGTTGTTATGTCTGGTGGGCTGCAACTGCCCGATAGATGATTTCGGGCTGTTCTATATGTTCTAATCGCGCGGAGAACTTTGATTGCGCGATGCAGGATTAGTTCGTATGTGACGCCATAGATGTCGCTACATCACTCCCCTCCGGAGATCGGAGATCGATGGTTCTTGATGCTTCTTGATGTGTGCCAGGCCAGTGGTAGGTTGGTTCCAGTGGGTCGGAATCGAATGCCGCATAGTTCTCGGTGAGTCGGAACTGTCTGCGGTGATGCCCCAGTGAGTCAGGGTGGTGCTATCCCAGTGAGTCGGGATGATGCTGCTGGCTCCAGTGAGTCGGAGCGGTGCTGTGCGACGTAGTGGCTTGACTGCTTGCGTCGACCAGGAGAGGTTCTTCATTGCTCTTCATGTGACTGGCCGAAGGTGCAGTGTACTTCGCCAAGGTCGCTGATGAGGCTGAGGGTGATGACCAGGTATGACCATGTAGGCATGCTGGTGGTCAGGATACCCTTTATAGCCGTGGGTGCTGGCTGTATGGCTCGCTGCTCGAAAGCTTGAGGAAGTGATGATGACGTCACGAGGTAGTAGCTGCACGAAGGCTGCGCTGACGTTCTTTGTCGAGGGTCACCAGTTTGAAGGTAGGCGAAACAGAGAGTAAAGTCCCGCAAACCTCCGTTGAAAAGGGAGGATCCTCCGGCCAGACGGGTGTTATGTCTGGTGGGCTGCAACTGCCCCGATAGATGATTTCGGGCTGTTCTATATGTTCTAATCGCGCGGAGAACTTTGATTGCGCGATGCAGGATTAGTTCGTATGTGACGCCATAGATGTCGCTACATACTTATATATTTCTAAATACATACATATTATAGATATCTCCTTCAAAATTTAACGTGGTCCTTGCGAAACTTAATGCAGTGATGACTTTTTAATTATAATAGTTTTAATACATCTCAGGTTCCTCAAGTCCTCATCTTCGGATCATGCCAGAGGCCGAAGCTAACTCGCAGAGGTCCAATTAAACATATTGAAATGAAAAGTCATACCACTTAGCAATTTGCGATATATATAAAAAGCATAGATATAGGACTGTGGTTTTGGGAGGCTGCAGTTGACTGCTAAGCAAGAACTATACAAAGTACAGCTCTTGTCTGAACATTATTATTAAAATAAATCAATAAAAATGAGAGGATGTCTTTCACAATCAATAAATGGGCCCTCAAAAACTATTGATAGCACGAAGTGACGTAGCAATAACGGGGCCATATATCCTAAAGTGCTTGAGGAATGGAGTTATACTGCGGCTATCAGGACAATCCGAAGTAGCGTCTGTTGGCGTCTATATCACACCACTAGCAAGCAGCCAACTTTTATAGGGAGTTTTATAATTTATTAATATGTGAGTACGTCTACCTACATTACCTTTATATAAATCTACTAAAGAAAAAACGTTTTCGATATCGCTCCGTGCAAAATCATTGTAAAAATTCAATTACTCTTTTTTTTATAACGGGCAATTTATTTATACTTAATACATAAAACACTTAACATATATACACTAACTTATATATACACTTAAATAAAAAATCTAAAAGCTAAAATATGGCGTCAAAAAACTCCTCCGCATCGCTGTCGACTGGAAGTGTGCCCAAAAGGCTGGCGGCATTGCCACGTTGTATGGCAATGCTTAATCTCTGACCGAGGTAAAAGCCAGCTCTTGGGTCACGCGAAGTGTCTACTAAGCGTTTGGACAGTTCTTTGAACAGCTTATGAGCACTCGGACCCCACGGCCCAAGAGTTTCAACCCCAAACGGCTCAAAAATATAACTGCCGACGAGGTTGTAATATTTCCGCCGCTTGAGGTTCTCCGCAGCAGCAGCGGCACCAGCACAGCACGAAGAGCTAGGAAGATGGGATGGCGCAAGAGTGTCGACACAGGTAGCGTCCCACACTAAAGGCCTACCTATCTTCCATGGAAATAAAGACATACCGTCCGGTGTCTTACCATCGTCGCGTGCTAGGCCATGAGGTTCCATTACTCTTGAAATACAAGCTAAAACATATCTGAGGGCTTTCATTTATGTCCAATACCATCCAATACCCCTAGCATCATCTTATTATTATATATTGTTTATATTATATGCAATTTATTAGTTTATGTATTGTATATATGTAAATGGTACACCACAAACTACCTGCGTACCTTTTTTTCTCCTTCTCTGTCAAAAGGTTGTCTGTAAAAAATCGCTTTTAGCGTAGGTATTAATTTAACGTTCCTAATGTAATTTGTATTTTTGGTGTACAATAAAAATATATCCATCTATATCCCGAGCATGTTACTTAATTATTAGGAACTTATTACTAACTTAACTGTTGTGTATAATACTTTATACACAACAGTTATTGTTAACTTTCAAGCGGTCGCGCGGGGTCGAATCGACCGCACTCGATATATTTACGATCATAATTTCAAAATTTCTCGCCAAAAGAACGTATAATCTCTGGTTGCTTTACATTAGTTCACTACTGACGAAAATAACTCCATTTCCTCTTTGTACTCTCCTCCTGAAAAACATAGAATGTGTGTGTTTAGGTCGCGGCGCAGGCGTCGAAAAGACTACACGTGCCTGCCTTGTATTTTTACACTGACGAGAAGACTGATTCTAAAGAATATTAGACCTAAGTTGATGAAAAACTCTTTGATGCCAATTATTCGACCTCTTGAAGAATATTAAAAAAATACAAATTAATTGTAGATATAATCAAGACTAACAATAGAACTCTTGATAAGTCGGGCAGAATTGATTCCTAATCCGAAGAAACCAGTTTAACTTCATTATTTATTTTGAATTTAAACAAATTATTTTTCAATTGAAAAATAGGTAATATCTGAATAATTAAAAAAAAAAACATTAATTAATCAGTTTTCTAAGTTCCTGAAATCTCCCATTGGTCTTTTAGATTACGCGCGACCGCTACTGTTTCAAATAGTTGCTCGCCCGCTTGAAGGTTATGAATAAATATTGTTACCAATAACAATGAAAGACCTTTGATAAAGTTAAAACTACAACCTTTTGATTACATAGAGTGCCTATCTGAAATCGATTGTCAGTACTTTCATTTCCATAATCTTAAGTATAAGCATAATCAGCCTTTTAATGTTCCCACTGCTGGGACTCAGGCCTCCTCTCTCTTGAAAAAGGAATGGGTCGTAATCCACCTCGCGAACCCAGTGCGGGTTGGTGAATGTCACATGTCTTCGAAGTTTTGGTTCTAGGACATGCTGGTTTCCTCACGATGTTTTCCGTAACCGTTTTGAGAGCTATGGTGATGATATAAATCACACAAAATAATGCGCCTGGCTGGGTTTGAACCCGCGACCTACAACTCGTAAGTCGGGGCCGTTACCACTCGGCCACCATAATCTTAGTTAATCTAAACTATTTGTTTAATATTATTATTTTTATGTCTTATAACCCTGAGGTCCTGGACCTTTGGAAGGCGTACCAGGGGCTGAAGCCGAAGCCACCTCGTATAGACCTTTAGAAATGTTTCATGGATTATGAGGATTATCCCTGTACACGCATTACTAGTGCACCCAAGGACAAACCCAAAGGCAAACCCAAGGTCAAACTATTGCATCATAATTATGGATAACAAAGGTTAAGTGGACTGGTAATCAAAAACTATAGAATAGAATAAACTTTATTGTACACCAAAATAGTAACAAAACTTTTACACTAACTTAAATCTAGGGGTACAAAGGCGGTCTTATCGCTGACAGCGATATCTACCAAACAACCTTAGGATGGTATGTAAGAACTTGAAGTAGAAAAATTCTGCGGTGTACTGCAAATTAATAACGTAAATATTTGATTAAAATTATATACTAGACTATACCTAGATGTGATATAGCTATTATATACCAAAGACAATATATAAACATATAAATATTATATGTACTATTGTCTATATTTCTTTTGATTTCTCCTTTCGCAGTTCTGCTGGAAGAAATTTCTTTGGAAATAAGCGGTAGCTTTGTACTCTTGTCTACTTTGTATTATCTTTTTCTGTGTTTGTGTACATAAATAGTAAAATAAATATATCTATATATATAAAATGCTTTATCCTAAATGACTGACGGATCAACGCACAGCTTAAACCGCTGATCGTAAAAACCTGAAACTTGGAGGGTATATTTTTTGTATGACGTAGGCATCCGATAAGAAAGGATTTTTCGAAATTCTATCCCTAAGGAGGTGAAAAAGGGGGGCAAAGTTTGTATGGGACAACGTGATTCCTTGGTCGCATCTACTTTAAATTTTGCACGAACATTCTTTAACAGAATTAATGAAAGACGAGTTACATATTTTATTAAAATTCATCCTCTCACGGGGTTAAAAAGGGGCAGAAAGTTATTTTGCGGTTGATTTGATTCGAAGTTGATATAAAAACTCTTTAGTTAATTTGATTAAAATTAAATTTTATTTTGACACATGTTTGAAAACTCAAATGTCTAACAGATGATTTTGCTGAAACCCTTCTATATGCGGAATTGCTTTCATATTTTGTACAGCAAAAAAATAAACTTGACTGTGTCTGTTTTAAAAATAGTTGCAGAGTTGGTTAATATCAATGGGAAATTAATAAGCCTTACTATTGTATCAATAGTTAGGGATAGCGCAAGCCTTTTCCGTACGCTTTCTTATTTGTTGTACGGCACACAAGAACGCTCAATTCGTAAAGAAATTGTGTGGCATGTGACGCACAATTGAGATGAATTTGCTGTAATGTCTCATGACCGTCATGGCAAAAATCATCATCACAAAAGATAAATATGTTACAACTCCCTACATATGGTTTTTATGGTTTCTGCGAGTTAACTGCAGCCGATCAAATATACCCTTTTGTGATGTTAAATTTGGTACAGAAGACCAACCTATCAAAAGGTTACGTTTTTCTCAAGATTTGCCAATGTTCACTTTGATGCCGCTGATGTATTTTTGTTTACTTCTACACGAAGTCAGGAGTCCATTATCCTTCGATGACTTGAAAACTGTCAGCGGTGTCCTACAACTAACTTTTCAATTAGCTTGCACGAAACTTGGCTTGCTAGAGAACGACAAACATTGGAATTCTGCCCTAGAGGAAGCAGCCTTATGCAATTCGCTTTTTAAAATGCATGATTGTTCTCAAGGAGAGTCTGTATTTATTCCTAGGATTCCCCTAACATCATCAAATTACCCCTTCGAATTCAAGAGAGTGCAGTTTCCTATCAAAGTCTGCTTCGCAATAACCATAAACAAAGCTCAAGGTCGAACTCTTAAGGTAGCTGGAGTAGACTTGTGGGAAAGCTGCTTCTCCCACGGCCAGTTCTATGTGGCATGCTCCAGAGTAAGCGCACAGAGCAGCCTGGTGATTCTAGCAACCGAAGGAAAAACAAAAAATATTGTGTACAAAGAAATATTGCGGTAGGTATAATATACTAAGATCCCAGAGCTGTCAGACATAACTTATTTTCACATGGATGAAACCTTAGGTTCTCCGTAGCGTTTCATGTGCTTTGAATACCTGTGTACTTGAGGAGCTCTCCCTTGGGGCACTTGAACAGGTACCAGGTGAGAAAGGGAAACTAAAAATAACGAGTTACTTAATTTTTTATGGCTGATTTTATATATGTTTTGCAGAATAGTATTCTAAAGCTTAGCCATTAGTCAGATTAGACAAATTGTAGTGACCAAACCTTCAGTCAGTGCATGAAATCGTCTCACTCGCTCTGAAATGCAGGCGTGCTCTAGCGCTCATATTCCCGGCTGAATAATTTTTATATTTAGGGAATATATGTTTATGTATATATATTGTATGTAATTTCATATTTACACCAACATCATTTTTTGTCCTGGCAATCTTTGTCTGTCACGGTCAAACAGCTCAATGGATTTGTATGAATCTTAGCACATGGGTGATGATAATGATGAGGATATTTTTTTATCTGGAGAGTATGTTCTTTTGGTGTAATTTTATACAGTCTCGTTGGCAAAACTGGTGTCAGAAGTAAGCTTAGCATAAAATGAACAATAAAGTTTCTTTATTCGGTATTATAAAATGAAATAGTTAATTTCGGGAAATAGGTCACCTCACTATAAAACGTGCCTAGGTAGGCACATATCGTCCCTTAGCTAACAACACCGCATAAGTCATTTTTACCAACTTTACAGGAAACGAAAAAAACTGTGCGGTGTTGAGAGGCCAGCCGACTTGCACGCTATCACTACTTTTCGAATTATATCTTCTGTTTGGCTAAAATCTATATCATGTGACCACTGGTTAGACGCGCAATGAGCAGCTCTATCTAAGGGCATTAAAATGTGAAAACCACCAATTTTCGACTTTACAGGAAACGAAAAAAACGGTACAGTGTTGAGAGGCCAGCCGACTTGCACGCTATCAATACTTTTCGAATTATGTCTTCTGATTGGCTGATATCTATATCATGTGACCACTGGTTAGACGCGCAATGAGCAGCTCCATCTAAGGGCATTAAAATGTGAAAACCACTAATTTTCGACTTGAGCGGTGTTGTAAGCTAAGGGACGATATCTAAGCAAGAGTAGAGGCTGACGTTCGTCGTCTTACAACGTCCAATCTATCCCTAATTAATGCGAACCCGCGATAAATTGACCCTTTAACCAAAAACCTATACTTATTTTGCTCTACGTGAGGTAATTCCCTAATTGGGCCCGTTAGTTGGGTCATTCTGCGGTATGCAGGGTTATTCTATAGAAACCCTTTCTTTAACCCGTATCGTCGTTAATTTTTATTTTCGGTTTTAAGAGGCGGTTCACAGTTTATTTACCATTGAAAAAGTCATAACTTGTAAATAGAATCAAAAATGCAAAACGTGGCTCATTAAAAGTGACAAGTGAATGTGAGTGTTAAGTATAAGAGTGAGGTAAAGTCATTTAAAAAAATAATAATAGAAAAGGCAACAAACTATCTTCGAAAACTTTATATGTTACTAAATGATAAATCATGTTTAGATGATAAATTATATTTCTTTTTTCAAACAGGTTTTAAAAAAACGACATTTTTTGCCACATTTTGCATAATTGATGCTATTTATGAGTTTTGTTTTTTTTTTTAATTGGCCACGCTACTGGACTGTGTATTCCTCTTAAGAAATGGCATAAGTATTTGAGACATGTTCTTTTGGCGCTCATTTTTATATCGTCAAGAAGTATTTTATCAACATCATCATTTCAGTCGAAAGACGTCCACTCCTGGACATAGGGCTTCCCCAAGTGTAGCCCCAACGAACGGTCCTGCGCGTCTCGCATCCATCGGATTTCCACGACCCTCACCAGGTCATCGGTCCATCTTGTAAGAGGCCTTCCAAAGCTGCGTATTCCGTTACGTGGTCGCCACTCCAGAACCTTGTGGGAGGCCTTCCGACGCTTCGAAGCGTTTATTTGACTTTTTCGAAAAGCCTGTTTGAAATCAAAAGACGCCTATTGGCGTAAAAATCAATCCCTAATCAATTAGGTCATAGGCCCAGATACAAGTTACTGATATCCGTAGAAAAAAAGGGATGACCCTAAAATAGTTTGAAAAAGGCTATGCGGGTGGTGAAAATGAGATTTAGACCCTCGCTATTTTTTAATGAAAACTGTTCGTCTGGACTTTGCGAGAGCTAACACGCGTCGTACAACACAATCGTATTTATATTACTTTACTTTTTATTGATAAGCCCGCGTTTAACTCACTTTATAGTAAGCGATGATATGGTTAACATAATTTAAACTTATAATAAATCTGTAGAAGTGAAAATTCCGTACATTGAAAATATCAAAAAAATAATTGGCAGGGGGAACACCCACTTGACCGACACCGAACCCTGAAATGTGGTTTAAAAATTTTTTGTCTGTTTGTTCAGGCATTACGCAAAAACTACCGGTTCGATTACGATGAAACTTGGTATAATTATTCTTTAATATTCTGGGCACCACACAGGGTACTTTTTATCCCAGAAAAGTATATACAATAAAAAACAAACTTAATTTTGCGGTTTGACCCCTAGACCCGATTACTGTAACAACCGCAAATAATAAGTTTGTCGTAGGTTACGTCACCCGCAGTGGAGTTCACTAAGGGGCGCTGCACACGGCTAAGATACTATAATATTTTGTCTTAAGATACAATATCGCTTGCCATACAATTCATTGGACTATCACACACGACGAAGATAATAAATAATATTTCATATTTTCGTATCTCAAAAAACTTAATAAAATCATTTTCGACTTCTACGCGGACGAAGTCGCGGGCAAAAGTTAGTACGACATAAAATCATTGTCATCACATCATCACTTATCAGTAGGAGAGATAGTGGTCAAGCACAAACTTGTCAATAATTAAAAACAAATAACAATAGTGCATGGTTGCTTGCGAAGTAGATTAGGTTATCTCCTTCAAAGTAAACGTGCGCTATTCTGGCTAAAAGTGAGACAAAATATATATTTCTTTGAAGAAATAAATTTGCTAGTAATTTAATACGCAAGTAGGTATTGTGGCGTCTTAAAGAGGTCGCATGCTGATTAACTTACAAACTGGGCCTCAAGTCTGCTATTACAATAGTGCCAGAATGGTCTATCATTGACTTCATAATTGTTGATTTTGACAAGTTTGGTAATCTACTAATATAATGGTGTCACTATGACTTTCCAATGGTCAACCACTGACACTACAGTGAAAGAAATGGCATAGAATGGTAATCTCGTACATAATGACAATGAATGTTTGACCTATGCGGGAATCTGCTAAAATTTTGACAGTTCCTTTGATCAGTGACCTACCAATAGAACGTCATTGTGCAGTCATTGCTTTTAATTTGTTACGAGACAGCTCTATATTTTTATTCTACCACAAGACCATTGACCCATCAAGGATCGACCGTTATGAATTAGCAAATTACGAACTTTTAGCAAAATGACAATGGGATCGTGTTGGAATGACGAATTTATAAAAATAGCAGACTTAGGCCCCTGGGAAAGTGATGATTCTTTTTTAAGATTTATGGTAAAAAAATTGCATAAGTGTTGATATTCGAGACAACATTGTTAAAGAGATGTCAAATAAGTAAAAATATAGGCATACGTAATTTTATAATAAAATGTATTTAAAAGCTATCAGGAAACATACTTGTATCTTTTTGTGAAAACTACGAGCATCTCGAGGCTTTACTGGGCAGACAGAAAAATAATAATGAAAGTTTCAACGTTACTATTATTAGAGTTACTATTATAAACAAGTTTTTTGTTTTTTAGGTGGGATAATCATCTAATGACAAATCCTACTCTTGGGCGGGGCGAGCGATAGTGTCAGACTTTTACTGACTAAAAACCCACTCCTGTTCCTTTGTTGCCTTCGTCTCAGGGCCCCGGGTTTCATTTTCACACTACCCATGGTCCCAGAAGGCTTCGACCCTTCTGGGCTCCTACGATTTGCTGACTTCTCCCTGAGGCGCGCGTAAAACAATACGCGCCGTCGACGACTTGGGCTCGGTTCGGACGGTTACCGGACGGTCGGAAGGTGGGCTACTATTATATACAAGTAATGATTACTGAAGCAATTTTTTTTACCTAACCTCAATTAAAAACGGGCCTTTTCTGGACGCCATCTAAACTCAACCTGAATATTTCAGTACCAGCTGAAAAGAGACCTACGCGCTTTCAGGTTCCCATACATTTTTAAGCAGTGTCTACTCAGATAGGATTTAGTTAAGAACTTTGAAAGTTTATGTTCGAGTTTCGAATTTTGAAATTTAACGGTTATTTTCGTTTACTTTATGACCCTTATTGGGAATTTAATTAGGAGAATTGAGAAGAGTTTTTGGAAATTACGAAGTTTTGGGTAATGCGGGTGAAGTATAATTTTTGAAAATAATGAGAATGAGTTACGTAATTTTGGCTGTAGAATTCAATTATTTTACAAATTCATAATATTTAATTTCACATAGGCCTTTATAGGCACTTAGAAAACGACAAAAGCTAGGATATATAGTTGCAATTGATCGTTTCCTATAGAAAAGATTGGGTTCCAAACTAATCATTATTTATTTTTTTAATAGGATTTTATGTCACTACCCTAAATATGGAGACTTAGCATAGTACTAATATTTTTGTAAACTTTCATCTATATATAAAAGAAAAGAAACTGACTGACTGACATATCAACACACAGCCAAAACTACCTGGTCTAGGAACGTAAAATTTTGTGCAAGGTTTCCTTTTATGACGTAGGCGAGCACTAAGAGAGGATTTTCCAAAATTCACCCCCCTAAAGGGATGAAACGGGGGTCCAAAGTTTGTATGGAGAAACCGACGTTCATGCGGGAGACGTCGCTGGCAGAAGCTAGTTGAAAATAAGATAATTTATGTATAAATATTGTTTTTAATTTATAATGCAAACAAGCTACAAAATACAGACCAAACATTATATTATTAATCTTCGAAAAGCCAATTCATCATATCGCATCTTAAGATAACCAATATATTTTTTGTTTCCAAAGACATAGAACCAACCATCAAATATGGCTCGGGACTTGTATGCACGTGATAATATATACCCTCGTAGTGCAAGACATGGTCAGCGACTGATGTTAAAATTTGTACCAAGGACGATTATGTTTAATAAAAATTATTCAGCCATGTGTGTAAAAAATTATAATAAGTTACAATCAACCAAGATCTTCCTCTACCAAAGTTTAAGAAAGTTCTTAAAGTGCTACTTCTAAACAAAACAGTTTATTCCATTAATGAACCATTCATACAGGAATAATAATTTATATATATATTTTGCATGTAAAAGTGTGACACTGTTTAATGTTAAAAAATATTTGATTTTTATAGGTATTGGAATGTATTTCACATTCATATAATTGACATTGGACATGCCGAATTTTAGAGATAATCTATTTCAGTAATATAAAAATGTTTAAAATAAAGTTCACATGCCTTGCCACAGGCTTTATAGAATTTAAGAATATTATTATGTAATATGAGAAACCATCAATTGCAATTACTCTATTTAAATGTCAATAAAATGAATTTGTATATTATTATTTTTGATTACTTATAACAAGTACCTTCAAACTTCAAACACATAATAAAAATTTATTCAAAATAAAGCAATCTCATTTAACTAAACGAGATAGCCAATAACAATTATCATTGTAATACTTTGAACCCAGTTTATCTCGTTAGCTCGTAACACCGTCTATACAAATTATAAGATTTACTTTCGTAAATTGCATTATTTTGTAAACTTAAAAAATATCCAGAATTTAAGAAATTTTCTTCAAATTCGGATTCAAAACAAAAATTAATTTGCAACTAGACAATTCATAATTTATCGATTTTTAATGTCAAATCGTATTGGAGATAAAATTAATCAAATAGAATGTAAGTTATGTACTTACTAAGAATATATTGTAAAAAGCAAAGAAAATAAAATATCTCTTACCTATGTGGTTTAAATTGGTAGTTGTACCTACTTCATCGATGAACGTCATCAAATATTTTTCTTTACGTAAAATAAACTTTATAGTAAAAATACATAGGATGGATACCTTACTATTTAATATACCCTGTTGGTATTACTCTAAAACCCTTCCAAAATATATATTTTTCGTGTAAAAAAACATGCGAGAAAAAGTTGATGTAACTTCGAAACTTACCTCGAACTCCGAAAACTTTTTTCAAACACCGAACACGTAAATACAAACCACTTTCAACTTTAAACCACGAACAACTTACAAAGTCTATACAATAATCGAAGTTTTTATTTTTCCTATAAGTATATGTTTAACATACAAGTCCGCGGAACGTGCGAACCGAGCCACGGCAAACGCTAAACTGAAGTCCCGATCCTAGAGACCAATTTAGCTAGCGCTCTGAAAATACTCTATGCATCTCTGCATTGGTCTCTGACGTTAGTACCAAAGGGGGTGGAGGAGGTCTTCCATTATTGGAAAAGCCCTTTGTGGGTTACGGTAATTGAATTTCAATTTACGATAGTAAGTAAACAATAGATGGAATTATGTCTTGGGCCTGTATTGTGTACACACAGAGTCATAAATGTTACTTTCAATTAATTTCAGCGAGTAATTTCAATTAAAATTTAATTTTACTGAATATATTTTCTTATACTTGAAGTTTACGGACACAGCCCGAAGAATCGCCAAACTTAAGTGGCAGTGGGTAGGGCACATTGCTCGCAGAACAGATGGTCGATGGGGACGAAAGGTTCTGGAATGGCGACCACGTACCGGAAGACGCAGCGTTGGAAGGCCTCCCACAAGGTGGTCCAATGACCTGGTGAGGGTCGCGAGAATCCGAAGGATGCGAGACACACAGGACTGGTCATTGTGGCGACATTTGGGGGAGGCCTATGTCCAACAGTGGACGTCTTTCGGCTGAAATGATGATGATGATACTTGAAGGAAAATAGAATCGTATTATCTATTAGCCACAATACCAAAGCCAGCGAAAAAAAAATCGGTCAAGCTTTTTGCCAAGTATGTCGAAACGGCTCCATGGCAAGCAGCGTAATATATTTTAGGTATATGAAGCGACTGAATATCTGACCTCCGCTACCCAGTAACTGGATAATAATATGATACCCCTTTTTTGGAGAGAAATTATCAAGTAACTTCTCCTGCTTCGGGTGGACTCTCTCCAGACGGATCTACCTAAGCGATTAGCCAAAAAAAATCATACATTGAAAAAAGTTACAAAAATCTTTTTCGTATAAAGATTCTTGAAACAACTTTCGAATTTTTCGAAATATTTTTTTTAGATTCCCAAATTATCGCGTAGGTACTTATAATAACATTCTATCTTATATAAATTTTACACTGTTTCATATTATTATTACCTTTCAAACGATGAAAAATTTTCAGAATTTCATCATGAAAATGAGAATTAATTTTGGGCCGATATTTTGATCTCCATGAAGGGTTATCAATTAATTATGTAGACTTTTCTGCGTTCGGCGGCGTTTAGGCTTTTCGTGAGTATGTGTAAACTGCAAGATTAATATTGACCGTCCGATGAAACATGGGCTTTATTTCAGCATTTAAATATAAGGCGCGATACACACGAAGACACCTAAATTATAACAGGACAGAAAAACTGCAACGAACTAAACGACGGGGCAAAATATTTAGGCCAGACCGTAGAAGTGTCAACCATTTAAGGGTTTTTTTTTTATTGGGTGGTAAAATCATCTTATGAAAAATCCCGCTCTTGGTGCGCTAATCCCGCGCGAGATAGTGTCAGACTTTTACTGACTAAAAACCCACTCCTGTTCCTACTTTGCCTTCGTCACAGGGCCCCGGGTTTCGCTTTCACACTACCCTTGGCCCCAGTAGGCTACGACCCTGCTGGGCCCATACGATTTTTAGACATCTTCTTGAGGTGCGCGTGGAACAGTCGAACAATTTAAGGGTGAATATTCACCATAGATAGGTCGTGTAGTTCGACGGTAGAAAGTGATAACAGAATTAAGTCATGTAGGTAATTCTCACGCACACACTCCAAAATGCATCCCATACCGAAAGGCTCACCACCGTACTTTTGTGCTCCAGGCTTGGTAGATTGGTCACGCCTCTCCACTGAGTTCAAAACTGCTTGATGGTATATTGCAACACCAGCTCATATAGTGATCGAATCAGAAATGTAGATATCCGCAGTAGAACCAAGGTTGCCGACATAGCACGAAGATTCGCCAAACTTAAGTGGCAATGTGCAGGGCACATTGCTCGCAGAACAGATGGCCATTGGGGCCGAAAGGTTCTGGAGTGGTGACCGCGTACTGAAAGACGCAGTGTTGGAAGGCCCCCTACAGGGTACACCGATGACCTGGTGAAGGTTGCGGGAATCCGATGGATGCGAGACGCACAGGACCGTTCTTTGTGGCGACATTTGGGGGAGGCCTATGTCCAGCAGTGGACTTCTATTGGCTGAAATGATGATGATGATGAGCCCGTATAAGGATGTTGTATTCCACACACGATCGGACCTGTGCTGTGTACTGAACACGAACAACGTAAAAATGTGTGGAAGTCACTTCTGATCTTCGCCACTAAGTGTTACTTAACGTACACTGCATGATTTTGTAATTGTGTGCGACATATGCATGGACCTGCATTCACATTCTAGCTACACATACACTCTTATGCATCACTCCTTATATTCAAATTTGGCTGTAAAAGTATGTTTGCTATGGGTTCATACGGGACTTGTTTACTATCTGACATATGCCTCCCCAATATAACAAGCTACCATGAAGGCTATATAAATTATAAAAAACTTTTTACAAAAAAAAGATAACCGACTTCACTAAAAAAATACTAAAAGGATCGTGTTTTTTTTAGTGAAGTCGGTTATCTTTTTTTTGTAAAAAGTTTTTCATTTCACACTTTTTATTTGGGATACACTTATAAACAGAGTGCCTATTTCTCATGACAATTCCAATTAATCCAAACACTACTAGGTTACATTGTTTTATTATGAAGTTCCTGTGTGTACCTTCCACCTTCCGGTTCCATCATCAGATCAGTTCGATAGTACCTTATAGCCAAAGTGCATTTCATGACAATTCTAATAAGCCCAAACACGGCTAGGTTACATTGATTAATGATGGAGTTCCAGTGCCTACCTTCTGACTCCATCATCATCATCAGATCAATTTGATGATAGCATTTTCAACGGAACTATTCAGAACTATTAATTTATTTGTATTATCATAGTCGCTTAACTATCTTCATTGTGATATGTATGCGAGTATGAAGTTCCGTTGACCATTTCTGATCTTCTTCATCAGTTCCACTTCATTAAATGTTACTTTTTGACTGTAAATGCTTAAGTTCTCGATGAAAATACCAAAGTCACTATGCAGTTGCCTATAATATTTGAGGAGTTCCCTCGATTTCGCCAAGATCCCATCATCAGATCCTGACTTGGTGACTATGGGACCATTTGGAAAGTATACCCTTTCTAACAAAAAAAAATTTTTTCAAATCGGTTGGCAAGCGACGAAGTTATGCGCGAACAAACATAAAAAAAAAATACAACATCCGAATTGAGAACCTCCTCCTTTTTTAGAAGTCGGTTAAAAATACATAGTTTATTATTTTTGGAACTTTGTTTGCCCTGGCACTCAAGGTTCATTGGAACCTAAAAACATAGCCGAAATGAACTGTTTTTGTCGTAGCCGCATAGTATAGTCATCCTTATAATGTTCCCACTGCTGGGAATCAGGCCTCCTCTCTAGGAGCGAGTATGGGCCCATAGATTTCACATGTCTTTGATTTTTTTTTGTTCTAGGACGTGCAACCTTACAAGGTTTTCCTTCACCGTTTTGAGAGCAGTGGTGATGAAATAAATTACACAAAGTAATGGGCTTGCGGACTAAGAGCAATGGGTAGCTCGCCGTCCAGCCGTCCGGTAACCATCCAGACCAAGCCCGAGTCGTCGACGGCGCGTAGTGTTTCACGCATGCCTCAAAAAGATGTCAGCAAAACCGTAAGGGCTCAGTAGGGCCGAAGCCAACTAGGGACACGGATGGACTGGTGACAGGGAAATCCGGGGTCTTGGAACGCTAGGCAAAGCAGGAACATGGGTGTGGTTTTACTCAGTAAAAGTCTGACACGACCTCTCACCGCACCCCAGGGCGAGGACAGTCATTGGATAATGGCCATCTTAAAAAAAAAAAATCAGGTAACAAACTAAAACAGTCGAACGTCCTTAATCTCAATTACTAAAATAAGCTTTACAAGAATCTAATGGACGCCTTTTTCCATTCAATATGAGATCAATCGACTCCAACCCGGCTATGAAATAGTTTAAGTTAAGCCAAGGAAGGTTTCAAGTTGAACAAATTGAAATCTCTTTCAATGGGATGGAAGTGTTTTTTAAATAGTCGCGTTTTAAAAGTTTTTAGACCTTACGGGACCGTGGGGCTCTTTAAACTGGGACCACGGTCCCAACTTCCACCTATATTTTTTTTAGTAGTATTTTGGGACCACAAGGAAAAATGCATTCAAGTTAGTAAACTCATTAATGGTCCTGGCGGTCATTTGAAGATATCTAACAGTCGTTAAGGTGGCTATTGCAGGTGTCAGGAAATCGCTTGGTGCCGAGCACCGCCGTGTCATCGTGGGGGCGATCGGCGCAACAATCTCTCGCACCGGGCCTTGGTACAGGCCATGGGCCGGAGCGAGGAGGAGTGGCAGGCGGTCGCCTCCTTCTGCGAAGCATTAATGCTAGCAAAGGAGGCGGCCACACGCATGAGGGAACGCCCTTCAAGCCCCGGCCGGCAGAATTTCCGATCCCGATTTCCAGCTACCTTAGGAGCAGGCTGGCGGACGTCGAGCAATGGGTAGCTCGCCTTCCAACCGTCCGGACCGAGCCCAAATCTTCGACGGTGCGTAAAGTTCCACGCGCGACTCAAGGAGATGTCAGCAAGCTACAGGAGCCCACAGGGTCGAAGCCTACTCGAGCCATGGGTGATTCGAAAGAGATCCGGGGCCCTGGAACGAAGAAACACGAATGGGTTTTTGTCAGTAACAGTCTGACAAGCCCTCTCGCCACGCCCAAGGGCGAGAGATGTCATTAGATGATTTCCCACCTAAAAAAATGGTGTCAGAAAGTCTTGTCAAGAAGAATCGTGTCATCTACCCAGTTACTGGGTTAAGGTGGACAGTGAGGGTTTGCAGGAAAATTCACAAAACCAGTTGGCACCGCTTACCTTAGAGGTCATCTACTTATACATGACGTCAATATAACTAATATCATAAACAAGCGTTGTGACAGATGTCTGGATTTGATGACTCAGTGTTGCCACCTAATGAACTTCATTTTATAAAACCTTCGTTAAGCATTTGCTCGACGTAAAATACTGGTACTATTATAGTTAAGAAAAGGCTAGACAGATAACAATGGTCAGATATTTCTTGGCCTAATTTAGTAAGGAAGAATATTTATTGCCCGTAATTATAACCACAATGCATAGTCTCAAATGTTAGTCAGAACATTATTTTAACGAACAAATATAAGTATACTAGCTTCTGCCAGTGGTTTCGCCTGCGAAAAAGTAAGAAAGAAAGAAAGAAAAAGAGTTTATTTTTGACAAACATGGCACATAAATTTTAAAAAATAAATAAGAAATAGAGTAGGGGTTCTATATACAAATTTGGGTGGGGTCCACAAAGTTTGTATGGAATGCAGTTTTACAAGAGAGTAAGTTTCACCATACAAAGTCTGGAGGAGTCCAAAATTTGAATGAAGAAACCTACACAAAAAAAAAATCACCCCCTAAAACTGGGGCAGTTTTATCCATAAATGTATTTTGTATAAGCTACACATAGTTGTTCCAGTGTCTTGGGTGTGAGCTTACAGGTTTGTCAACGTACCCACGGTGGAGTAGTAATTTCTAGCCTCTCCCAAGTGTCGCCACTACGCGGTCGATGCCACTGCGTATCCATCAAATTCCCACCACCCGTACCAGGTCATCGGTCCACCTTGCGGGAGGCCTTCCCAGTTCGCAGATCAATAGATGCCAAACCTATATCAAGTACATTTTATTTCTGTAACTATTATAATGGAGGTAGCATGATAATAGGTTGAACTGTTAGCAGCCGCCGTCGGCATTTTACGTAGCGACAGCCAATTTCCTATACTTCACCTTTTCCAACACGCAAATAAAAGTGTTGTTGAAGAATATGTGAGCAAAAGGAGGTAATGTGAATGGTTGTGAATGACATGAAAGGTTATTATTGTTGGATGGATTAAGTATCTTGTAATACCACTAATATAATAAAGGTGAAAATTTAGTATGTATGTGTATGATTTGTTAGTCCTTTATGAGCAAATGACCGAACAGATTTGGATGACGTTTGGCAGACGGGTAGACTATTTCCTGGAATTGAACGGAAAATATTTTTTTATTGCGTCTATCTATTTTCACCAAGTCCGTTCCATCATCGGACCACTAGACGTACGGCGTTCCGCCACCGGTACATGGTGGACATCCCACCCATACGCACAAAGCGTTTTGAGAACAGATTTATTATGCGTACAGCCAAGGAGTGGAATTTCCTTGCCGGAGTCTGTGTTTCCTGATAGCTACAACTTAGGGGTCTTTAAGTCAAGAGTGAATTGTTTACTTCTAGAAGTAAACAATTCACTCTGCCTGCCTCTGCCTGCCTAGGCAGGCATACTCCATCGTCGACCACATCATCGCTTACCATCAGTTGAGATGGTAGTCAAAAGCGAGCCTATCATAAATAAAAAAAATAGGTTTGCTTGGGATGATTTTCTATTTTAGAAACGTTTATCTCTTTTTAAGATTCCGTAGCCAAAGGGTGCCAACGAAACCCTTCTACTAAGCCTCCGCTGTCTGTCCGTCCGTCAATTCGTCTCTCTGTCTGTCAGTCCGTCCGTCAGCGGGCTGAACCTCATAAACCGTCGAGTTGAAATTACATAATGTGTATTTTTATTGCCGCTACAACAGCATAACATAGCATAGCATAATCAGCCTTTTAATGTTCCCACTGCTGGGACTCAGGCCTCCTCTCTAGGAGAGGGAATGGGAGGGAATCCGTAATCCACCACGCGGGTCTAGTGCGGGTTGGTGGATGTCACATGTCTTCAAATTTTTGGTTCTAGGCCATGCCGGTTTCCTCAAGATGTTTTCCTTTACCGTTTTGAGAGCACTGGTGATGAAAAAAATTACACAAAGTAATGCGCCTGGCTGGGTTTGAACCCGCAACCTACAACTCGTAAGTCGGGGCCGTATTTGCTATAATATAATGATGAAATTAAATGTGAAATAAACCTTATGATCCAGCAAGGATTATGTCCTTAAGCTAAAAATATTGATGCCTTAAAACGATTCAGGATGACACGCTTGACAGCCTCTCTGATAAATCCTGGATTAACTGGGAAACGATTTTGTAATCTATATATATAAAGAGAAAGCCGGTCTCACTGACTCATGAACAGCCTAAACCCTTCGATCTAGAAAGCCATTTTTCCACTCTTACGTGATTATAACGTCATTACACATCTTTATCTAGATATTTTATAAGAATCCCTTGAATTCAAAACTTGTGAAAAACTTCTTCTTCTTCTTTTCGATTCGATGGTAAACTCGTCAAACTGTTTGGGCCCAATAGGTGGCTATATTAATAACAGCATCGGTAGCACTCATCAAATCCTCGAAAGTGCAGGAATACGGACACTTGGGGCATTCCAACATGTGGCTCATATTTTGAACAGGAGCACAGCACTCACATTGAGTATCCGATGGGTCTATAAAACCCCATTTTGACAAGTTGTGTTTGCAGCGAAAAAAATGAAACAGTGAAAAACTAATCCAACAGTACCTCTGAAAATCTGTTATTTTGCATGAACTATGCCCTTCATAAAGTAGGTACTCATAAAAAAATATAGAACCGGAAACCTTGCACATGTAATCGAGATTCTTTCTTTTATGATTTTAAAAAAAACAAGTATTTCTTGGTACAAGTTTTGTGGAATATTTGAGACGAAATTACCGAATGCCAACAGATTATTCAGGTGTTATCCCTCTTTTTTCGCATTGCTTCTTTATCAAGCATTGTATTGGACTGCGTTGGCTAAAACCACAAGCTTTTGAACCTTGGTCGCGTTAATAGATCGGAAAAAGCCCTCTTAAACTCGGCTTTACCCTTCCATGTTTGTGTCGACATTCAGTATAAGGACCTGCACATGTAGTGATTTACTATTTGACCACCATAACAGTGTACATCTCCCGCCTGCATCACACCACAAGGATGGAAGAACTCGTGGAGTGCATGCGCCAAAAGACGCATTACGCACTGAAGGTACAGCTCCTGGAGTCGCAACGTAATGTCAATATCACGGCATTCTTGGTGCGAGTCCCTAATACTTTTCTGCCCCTCATGTTAAAGGAAGACTTTTGACCGCAGGGCATGGTGTTCCGTCGCTTCCGCGGACAGGTACCACAGAACAGTACGAAGTGAACTTAGTGCAATGTGAAGTGATATTAACGTAGTACTAAGTTTTATATAGAGAGCAGTGGTGGCCGAGTGGTAACGGCTCTGACTTACAAGTTGTAGGTCGCGGGTTCAAACCCAGCGAGGCGCATTACTTTGTGTAATTTATTTCATCACCTCTGCTCTCAAAACGGTGAAGGAAAACATCGTGAGGAAACCGGCATGTCCTAGAACCAAAAATTCGAAGACATGTGACATTCACCAACCCGCACTGGGCGCGCGTGGTGGATTACGGCCCATTCCCTCTCCTAGAGAGGAGGCCTGAGTCCCAGCAGTGGGAACATTGAAAGGCTGATTATGCTTATGCTAAGTCTTATATATTCATGATTCATTCATTCATGATGATGATGATGGATGTATTTACTCTATATATATGTTAGTCTGTAAGTTATGTACGCTTATGTAGCTAAGAAGCCTGAAAATAAATGATTTATTATTATTATTATAACCCATTAACTGGGTAGGTACCACATGGTACACCTTGGCAAGTTTGGTTATCAGACTTTCATGCCATTTGACATTTTGACCATTCGTAACGACAGTCAAAGATCTTTGAATTATAGCCATATTATAATATGCTGTGAAAATATCTAATTCTCAATTCATTTCATTTTAATTACATTTTCTTGGCTCAAATTGGACAAGGTAGCGAAAACAGAACACCAAATCTCCTGAGATCTGTTAAAGTTAAATTAATCAATTTAATTGAACTGAATGGAATCGTGTTCAAACTCTTGGCGACTTTCCAGATTTTTCAGTTATCAGAAATTAGCTCCTGCCGCCGGCTTCGCCCGTATAATCATATTATATAAAATTTCGTGTCACAGTGTTTTTTACTGAACTCCTTCGAAACGATTTGACCAATTTTTATGAATGACTTTTTTATATATATTTTTTTTATTCTTGATAGGTTCGCGCTTGACCGCTATCTCACCTGATGGAAAGCGATGATGCGGTCGACGGTGGAGCGCGCTTACCTAGAAGCAACCTGTTCACTCTTGACTTAAAGATTCCCGGGATGTAGCCATCAGGAAACACAGAATCCGGCAAGGAATTCCACTTCTTAGCTGTACGCATAATCACATTCATTCCCAAAACGTTTTGTTCATATAGAATAGTATTTGGTAGGTCTGAGAATAGGTCTTGGGCTATTTTTTACGTTCCTCCTCTTCCTGGAGTCGTATTCCTCTCTACTGGGGATCCTGGACTCCCCATTGGATTAGCTTCTTACTAATGATGTCTCACCTTCCGTGACAGATCTTGACATCATGAAGTGCGACGTGCAATTAGTTGTCCAGTATGGAGCGTTTTGATCTGCTCATCTTTTTGGGCTGCAGCCACTTGACTATGCCAGTTGCGATGAACTATCTAAGGTTGTGGCCATTTTTTTCTGGCTATGTGGCTAAAAAACTCTGCGCATAGAGATAGTCGACAGTCTAGTCTTGACGTTTAGCTGTCGTAAGATTGAGGAGTTTGTACGGAAACGCTCCTCCACGCCTATTTTGATTATGAATATGGCAGAACTACGTTTGCCGAGTCTGCTAGCATAAGATAGGCACTTAGTTATATTGGGGTTGACTTCTTTTCTAACCGAATTTAGCTGAGTAGCAGTATTTGCTCAGAACCATCATTACCCTATGCCTAAAATTTCTTCATGATCATCATTTCAGCCAAAAGACGTCCACTGCTACATATTGACCTGCCTCAAGCGTCACCACATCCACCTTCCTTCTGGCTATGGCTCAACACATTATAATAAACTACATGGTCCATGTTCACGCCACATTAACCAAACTTACTTTAACATTACCTGTTTTGGACTCTGTCCAAACCAATTCGAGCTACACAACATGTATCTTCAATACATACATAATACAGACCAAAGTCGCCTTCCGCATATGTCTGTTTGTCTATAAAGTCCTTCTCGGTTGTCACTAATGCCACGTCTCAGAATTAATTCACTGTTGTAGATGCATACAAAATTAACCAATTTTTTATTTACCTACTAGCTTTTGCCTGTTGCTTCGCCCGCATACATAAAATATAGCCTATGTCACTCAGGAATAAAGTAGATTTCTATCAGTGAGAAAAATTTCGCAATCGGACAGGTAGTTTCAGAGATTAACTTCTACAAACGAAAAAACAAATTTTAACTCTTTATAATATTATGTGTAGATATATTACACGTTAAGTTACTAAATCAGAAACTGAAGAAATGGGAAAGTTATTTCCTGAAAATAACATTATCCAAATGTCGTTCTTTGTGGCTCTGGTACTCTTCAAAGCGATCTCACATTCATGAAAACGCGTTATTTTCTTATGTAATTTTTTTATTTTATTTAGCTGTCTACAAGGCTAGTCACTGTGTGACACCAGTTTATTGCAAGATGGTGAGCCATCAATGATTACATCACTGCTTAACATCAGGTGGGATCGCAGTTAAGCACTGGTTTATATCAATTAAAAAAATAAATAATAATAATATTTTCCTTCACCCACAAATCACCCCCACACTGTCTCACTGAATGTGAGACAGTGTGGGGGTGATTTGTCCTGGGTATAATTTGTAAACCTTTAACAGACGTTAAAGATGACTATCTGTCCTGGTACTGGAAGCCAAGAAATGAAATGCCAGTCTTGCCAAGGGATTACTTTATCATATACATGTTACTTTATTACTGGGTTGTGGACGTCAAATAGGCAGTCGCTCCATGTAAAATAATGGTACTCTCTAGCTGTTTCTTTTTTCATTTTTTTTTTTTCTTTTTCTGTGCACTTAATAAAAAGTGGATGATTTCTTATATGGGTTTGTACCTTAAACAAATGATTATACTTTTCAATTTCTTTAAGACAGTTGTATCATTAATACCTACGTCTTGCCCTTGCTCCGTTTCATTTGAGGTCGGCTCAACACGTTTTTTAATAATAATAATAATAATAACTTTATTTCAATAAATTGTACACAAAGGTTCAGTAATAAGATAACAAAGATATAATTTGCAGGAAGTATTATCACCTGGTCCCCAAACTAGGTTTATAGCCTGTAACTTGGGGGCCAGTGATTCCATGAGGGTAATAGCAATAGCGGAAATCTGTTTTCACCAGCAACATGATCAACATAACAATAACATATAATGAAGCATTATAGTTTAAAAAGAAAAATAAAACAATGTCACATGTTTTAGGAACCGACTCTGTGTGAATGTCCAAAAATGAGTATGTGTTATGGTGTGTTAGTGTGTGAGTTAGTGATGGTGTGTTAGTGTGTGTTCATTGAATGAGGAGGTTTTTTCTTCCATTCTATCCTGTTACCCGTCATGCTATCACTAACTCTCTCTTTTTTCATTTTACTTCTCACATAATCCGTCCATCTTTTCTTTTTCCTCCCTCTTCCACTTCAACCATCCACATCGCTCATCGCTCTCTGTCTTAAACTCAAATCGTGAATACCTATTTTAAATAAACTTCTTATCACCTCACATATTCCCAAAGTAATCTCTCTTTTCTACATCTTTAACAGCAAATCGACTTAAAACACCAAACAATTTTCTCTCACATTACACTCACTCAATAATAATAAACATAACAAATGTGATTTCGTCCCTACAGCTAAAGTTATCTCCACACGACACCCATGTAACGTTTCACTAGCATCGTACATTCAAACATCTAATTTCCGCACTCCCGTGATCCCGTTTGGGCTCTCATTTATGTAAAGACGAACGTCCAATGATGAATAAAAGAGAGTATCTATAAAATATTGATGGACAGCCAGTGAGAGGAAGGCCAAATAAAAACAAATGCGTTGTGAGTGGAATGGTTTAAAATAAATGTAAATGAATAAGTGACCGAGAGATTTGAGAGTGTCCATGGAGTTTCTTGAAAGAAAGAAAGAAAATATGTTTATTTAGCACACCATGATTCATTAATCAACATATAATTGATTTAAAAACTAAAATTAAACATATTTTTTTTTTTGTAAATCTTGCATATTCTTCTCCAGAGAGATCTACACTTTGGAATATGCAGTTGCTTACTCACAGCTTACATACAAAACTATGACACTCCATCGACAAAGCAGCATTATCGTGCCGTCGTGTTGTTGCCATTTCGTCAAGCAGGTGTACACCAACCTTATAATGACGAAGACGCGTCTATGAAGCAACGCGTTCGCGTGCAGTAGGCCTTATTCGCTAGTCACGTAATCGTTCGTAGCGTGCCCATGAGTTGCAGTGCAGCAGGCTTTCTTATTGTGGGGTATGTGAACCTTTAGGGTTCGTCATTTCGAGGTAGACGATTTGCGATTTTCGTAAAGGCTGACATGTTTGACAGCATTATGATGCTTGTGTGAGAGTTTGCTTTCATATCTGATTACAAAAAAAAAACAAATACAGAAATCTACTTGATGTTAATATTATGAAAAATCTCTTCATTTAGGAACTTAACAAAAGGTAAGTGGGTCAATATCTTTGAAAAACTCTGCTGTGGATGACCTTGGATACATTTTCATACAAAGCGAAGCTACAACGTGCGTAGATTAACCGTGGGCTGCTATAGAACGGTGTCTTGCTTATAAACCGTCCCAGGAGTATTGTAGGTAAGTTTGTAAAGGAAAAATGTACCTCAATCTATTTTTAACTACATCATTATTCAGCAAATCCGAAGCTTTTCGAGAACACAACTTCTTCCCTCTTGCGTAAAACCTCATTATTAATTATCGCCCGCTCCCTCTCATTATCAAATTGAAGACAAAACTTGAAACGAATAAGAAAAGGACCCGAAATTCTTTTCTTTTTTCCACAAACTTTTATGACATTAGTTACCCCAAGAAGGGATCTTGGGGTAAAAATTTCCGAATGCATAAAATTCTATATTATGCCTTGGGGACCAGATCAAATTGTGGTAAGAGAAAATGAGGCCAAATGTTTACTTCGGTGATGAAATTGCATACTTAATACTGCACATTACTTTTTTATTACACCGTTTTACTGGCCAAAAGTGTTTATGAATTCATGCTGGGACATTTTTCTTAAAAAGAAGCTTTTGTACAGGTACCTAGTGTTCGACCAAAACTAGTTTTTATGGTCGATTTCGAAATAGAAACTTTAATATAAGGTCATGTTGTGGGGGAAAAATAATTTATCTTTTTTAGTCAGTATCTTTATAGTTTTAACTCACATATAGCTAACGTTGCAAATTTTGTTTTTCCATATAAATTACAAACAAAATGGGGGGTGGGGGCAGAAGAAGGGTGAAAAATAACTTTAAATAAAAACTGAAAAGAAAAAAACAAGTTCCATCCAGTAGCGTAGAAACCAATTTCATTGCATTAATTTTAACCTCGTGATCCATTCTGGAATAATAAATTCTAATACGGAACATATTGTCTGCAACAGTTCGGACCCATATTAAATAAAATGATTTTAGTCTGTATTATTCTTCGGTTTCGGTGCTAGTTTCGGCTGGATGACAGGCAATAATAGCAGAATTTCCGATTTTAAAATACCATCTTTTAAATAACATTTGATTGACCAAATAAATACTAAAAATTAAATGAACTAAAACTGTTCAACCTGTTGTCTGTTGATGGCGCTGATCTCAGCGCCATCTAGTGAAAACATAGCCACAACCTGACCCGTTCCGTAGCTGTCACCATAAGAGAGCCCTACCCGAGTTTCCTGACTCGTCTATTGTCAACATAAGGATGGTTTAAAAGATTTTTTTACATCCAACACAACCTAACGCAATGTTTGATAAAAAAGCAACGTGAAAAAAAGAGGTAACACCTGAACATCCTGTTGGCATTCGGTAATTCCGTCATTAACTCGAATATTTCACAAAACTTGTTCCAGGAAATAAGTGTTTCTTTTTTCCAATCTTTAAAAACTTTTGCCAAAAAAAATTGTCATTCAGAATCTCAATTAAATTTGCAAGATTTTTATGAAGTTAGTTTTTTTTTGTTTACACTACACTAAAAAGAGCAAAGTTCACGCCGATTTTCAGAGGTTTTTACAGGATTCAGGCGACATCTGTGATCTCAAAACATCTAGAGAACGATGTGTAGATAATGACCTCATAATCACGTAAGAGTGGTTGTATGAAAATCCTCCCTAGCCAAGTTACAACCGTTTCGTCTCGGATTCCTTCTCCAATCGGTAACGCCTCGGTATCAGTAATTGTAGAAAACGATAAGTTAGTAGCCATGTTGATGCGCCTGTGTCGGCCGCTCTTTTTTTAATATCGTTCTGCAATAGCAAAGGATGTAGCGTTGAACATTGTAGAAACGATAACAATTCATTCTATTATTTTGAACGATGTGAACTTGGCTACGAATTTTTAATTCGTTGTTCTGACCACGTGACATAACGTTGAGATGATGTCATTCCCATACATTTGATTAGTTTTCGACAAGGGTTAACGATTGCAGATTATCAACATAGCTAGGGTTGAAAGTATCTGTAGTTGGACGCTCTTAAGTAAAATAATCCATTGTGATTTATCAACAAACCGCACGCTAAGATATATGATTCTTGAATAAATAATAAGTAGATACTGTGAAGAAAACTTCAGACAAGAAAAGACCAAAGCTCTTTCTTCCCAAAGGCATCGTAAAAGGCGGCTAAGAGGTAATGACGGCCATCTTTTATTTATATCCATTTCCCCCGTGCATTTTAAATCTCAAGGAAATTACCATTCTGGAGTCATGATGGAAAACTATTCGATCTCTGTTCCCTTAGGCCCCTCGCCCACGGCGACTTTTTGTAGCGATGCTGTAACGCATTTGCATCAATTCAGTTGCAGTGCTGTAGTGCGTTAGTTGCGCGTTGGCATCTTTTCTACAGCGCTTACTAATGCGACTTACGCGCCTTAGTGTGATGTTTGTTATAATACTTGATCGCGTTAAAATAAACGTCAATTTATCGAAGTTGCTAACATAGCCCGAAGAATCGTCAAACTTTAGTGGCAGTGGGTAGGACACATTGCTCGCAGAACAGATGGTTGATGAGGACAAAAGGTTCTAGAGTGGTGACCACGTACCGGAAGGCCTGCCACAAGGTGGACCGATGACCTAATGAGGGTCGCGGGATTCCGATGCATGCGAGACGCACACAATCATTCAATTTAGCAGTGTACGTTTTTCAGGTGAAATGATGATGATGATGATGAAACGTCAATTTATATAAAGTGTACCTTTCGCATTGACCAATTTATAAGAGGAATGTTTTTTTCAACAAGGAGTGCACTTGATTTTAATAGACTTCCTAGAGACCTTAATATCTATCGACTTATTCTGCAGTGGCATTTTATTTTAACAAATATTTTTAATATTAGCAAACTTCTCTCGTTACTAATTAATTGACTTGTATGTACTTTATTGTTATAGATTTTTTTATTTATGTTAGAGACTTGTAATACAGCAATTTGGTAATATTACACTCTTTATAATATCATTGGTTTATTAGTCTGTAAGCTTTTTGTAAAATAAAATAAATAATTTACTTACAGGGTGTAAGGAACAGATCTTCGCAAACTTTAAGGGCTTGCTCAGTAGACTGAACTGAACAACCTTCAGGAAGATTTTTATTCAGGAAACGAAAATAAAAATTAGTCTCTCCATACAAAATGTCCAATGTAGTTTATATTTTTTTACGGAGAGGCCGAATTTTTCTTTTGTTTCCTGAAAATAAAAAATCTTGTGGAAGGTTGTTCAGTTTCGTTTACTGAGCAAGCCCTTAAAGTTTGCGGAGACCTGTCCTTTACACCCTGTATACCTCCACGGGTAGTGTGAAAGCAAAGCCCGGGGCCCCGGGTTGAAGGCAAAGAAGGAACAGGAGCGCGTTTTTAGTCAGTAAAAGTCTAACACTACCTCCGCCTAAGAGCGGGATTTGTGATTAAATGATTTTCCCAACTGACCAAAAAAAAAACGCCCTATATATCTGCTATCAGACTTAATGTCACACTAATATTATAAGGGCGACAGTTTGTAAGTGCATGTGTTTTATCTTTTTACGCTCAAACGGATAAACGAATTTCGATAAAGCTTGGTACACGGTTAGACAATGCCCTGAAATAGCACATAGGATACTATTTATAACGAGAATATAATAACTTTCTACTATCATCCGGGCGAAGTCATTAGACCGTAAGTACCTACCGTGAAGTAACCATTCAATAGATCAAAGGACACAGCTATTCTTGAGGCAACAATGCAGCGAACGAACTCGCCAAAAGGGGGTCGAGTAATGCAGTACTGGGGCTTGAACTCTTTGTGCCACTCCCCTTCGGCAACTTAGGAAATCTGGTAAAGAAACGCACGGAAGATCTGTAAGTAGAAAGCAAGAAAAACATTTTATTTGGCGGAACACGGCGTAAATTTAGAACTAACTAATTATAAGTATATAATGTGAAAAATATGCGCCATATCCGCGCAAAACGGCCGAACGCATAACATTATGCTGGACGGTCGGCCGAGCGTTGCAACACCACACGCGAAATGCAATGAGTCTACGGCGCAACCAGCGCCGTAGACTCAGCACGGGCCGGTAACGTTATCGACATAAAGATGTCGACACGGTATTTTTTTTTTGGTGGAACAATCATCTTATGACAAATCCCGCTCTTGGGCGGAGCGGGAGACAGTGTCAGACTTTTACTGACTAAAAACCTACTCCTGTTCCTTCTTTGCCTTCATCCCGGGGCCCCGGGCTTCGCTTTCACACTACCCGTGGCGTCGACACGGTATTGTGTGCTAAAAGATTTGAATAAGATAGATAAATAAAATAACAATTTTGAGAAAGAAAAAAAAAAGAATAAATAAAGAGGAAATACGATATCATATTATTTATAAAGTGGCAACATCATGTTGCGTCTGTGCCAAAGGATGCAATTCTGTTTACAGTGTATAGTCTATGGACGCGATGACGTAAAGAAAGCTTGTAAAGGATATGATGCACGCTATGACGCTACGCTATTGTGACGAGTGTTTCTACGGAAATGGAAATTCAAAATTTCTAAAAGATGCGATGTGTGATCGTTGAATATGATCGTATTTAATTGTTTTGTACAGTCTACTCCACATACTATGGGCAGGCCGTAGTGAATGCAGGCCTGCCAAAGACGCGCTACCCACCATTAATGGCCTCATCACAAAACAGGTCCTACTGACTAAACTTCAGCTGTGCAAAGTCACGGCCATTTCCACTGGCCACGGGACCTTTAGTAAGCACCTCGCACTGGTCTTTTCAGGGTTCTGTACCTCAGTCGAAAACCAAAAGTATTTTGGTGTCTGTCTGTTCATCTGCTAAGACACTTTTTGTCTGGAACTCATGTAGCTATTAACATAAAATAATATCAAAAACTCAAGTCTGCTACCCCTTCACGGTGGAGCACATGGTGGAGATATGCCCCGCTTGGGCAGCGCTGGGCCTTAGTACAAGCAATGGTCCGGAGCGAGGAGGAGTGGCAGGCAGGCACCTCCCTCTGTGAAGCATTAATGCTAGCAAGGGAGGCGGCCGATTGCGTGAGGCAACGGTCCTCACGCCCCAACCGCCGCCTATTTCCAGCCACCGTTGGCGTGGGCTTGCGGACGGCGAGCAATGGGGGCTTGCCGTCCGGCCATCCGGTAACCGTCCGGACCGAGCCCAAGTCGTCGACGGCGCGTACTGTTCCACGCGCGCCTCAAGGAGATGTCAGCAAATCGTAGGAGCCCAGCAGGGTCGAAGCCTACTGGGGCCACGGGTAGTGTGAAAGTGAAACCCTGGGATGAAGGCAAAAAATCAAACGTCTAAATCAACGTAATCTAAAGATGAGGCCGTTTAATCATCGTTTATGCTCATATTTAAACACTCGCAAAGAAATCAAAACCTATAGGGTACTTCCCGTTGATTTAGAATCTCGTCTCGAATCCAAGGTCTCGTAGCATAAGTAAAGAAAATAGTCTGAAAATATCGGTAGTTACATCACAAAGTAATTACTTCGACACTACTTGATTCGGGAATCGAACTATTTACTTAGGTAAGTTTGTACGGAACCCTCTCGGGCGCAAGTCCAACTCGCACTTAACCAGTTTTTTAGGTTGTTATTTATTTTTAGTTATTTAATCATTTTATCCTATTTGAATCAATAAACTTCTAATGTCTTTTTTTTTCTTTTATTTCTTTCTTTCTTAGTAAGATATGTTTGTAGCTATACCCATTCAAGCCACTAAAAATTATCCGTCAATGTGCTAGTAAACGATACACTAACAAAAAAACTTCTGGAACGTGCAATTTATATCTATACTTATAAAATACTTTGTCCTGAATGACTGACGGATCAACGCACAGCCTAAACTGCTGATCGTAAAGACCTGAAACTTGGAGGGTATGTTTTTTGTATAACGTAGGCATCTGATGAGAAAGGATTTTTCGAAATTCTACCTTTAAGGTGGTGAAAAAGAGGGGCAAAGTTTGTATGGGACATTGTGATTCCTTGATCCAATCTACTTTAAATTTTGCATGCCCGTTCTTTAACAGAAGTGATGGAAGACGAGTTACGTATTTTATTGAAATTCATCATAACGGGGTTAAAAAAGGGTAGAAAGTTATTTAGGGGATGATTTGCTTCGAAGTTCATATCAATACTCCTTGTCCTTAGTGCTTTTGATTTAAATTTCATTTTATTTTGACACATGTTTGAAAACTCAATCTGAAGTAGAAGAAGTTAGAAGATTACAAAATTAATAACGTAAAAATACCATAAATAATCCTATTAGCACTATTTTCGACTTCTACGCGAACGAAGTCGCGGGCAAAAGCTAGTATACCTATGACAGCGAAATACCACTCACTGATTAATCACGAAATCTCAGAAACTATAGCACCTCCAATCTTAAATTTGGCATGTAGGTTCCTTATAAGGTGTAGACATACGTTGAGAACAGATTTTGCGAGATTCCACGCCTAAGGGGTAAAACGGGGGTTGGAAGTTTATATAGAGAAACCTACGCAAGCGAAGTCGCTGGCAGAAGCTAGTATTATATATAGATAGGTATATTGAGTAGTTAGTTGTCTTAAGGCTTAAGACAGCCACAGACGAACAACTTCAATCGACGACGGTTAAGTTGCTGATCATAGATAGTAGGTATGAGACTTAACTATTATAGACTAGAATAAACTATACTGTAACCGAAATAGTTACACTGACAGCGATATCTACCAGATAACCGGTTAACTGGTAGAGAATGCCTTGTTGCATTGAGTCCGCCTATGTACCACTACTATACATGAAGTTTAAATAAATGACCTTTGGATGAACTGAAAGAAGTCAAAATGAAAATAGGGTAGTCTCCGATGTACTGCTAATAAATCTATCAATCATGAAATATTACAGCAATATCGTCAATCATGATTTTGTGGAGTATGCATATGTATAGCGTAAAAAAAATAAAAACAGTAAAAACTGTGAAGAAATTATTTAAATAGGACCAAAAATGACAGAGATACAACAATTTTAGTGTATTAGTTCCAGAAACGCGCCCGAGAATGAACCGACTCGCTGTGACGTCATCTGTCATGATCGGTCTCTACCGGCGAATGAATACCATCAAGCCGTTCGTCTCACGGATCATGACAGATTACGTCATCGTAAACAGTCGAACGAGAGCGCGCGTTTGTAAGTAGGAAAACTTCAGAAAAACTTTAATAAATCCACAATTTCTTGACGGGTTTAAATAATTTAAACAATAAAATGTTCAGTAAATTATTACACATTACGATGTACTTACTCGTAGTAAAAAACGGATTTGATATTATGTGATTGATTTTCTTCTTTGACTTTCTATCAGGGGAGATAATGATCTAACAATAATTTAAAAAAAAAAATTGAGAACAGTACATACTCATAGTAATTATTATAATGACTTCTTCTATTCTTATAATAATAGGAGGTATTTAGATTCTTCTAAGAATGGAAGAAGATAAGAATTAACAACTACATTCTACATTCTCTGGATGAAGAACGTTGCCACTTGAATTAACAAAGATGCCAGAGCTCCAATGATTACGTATATATCGATACAGCATGCTGATCACAGTAATCCTTTCCATAGACACTATTTAGTGGGCGATGAGTGGGTAACGAGCAATAAACAAACTATTCCAGACTACAAAAAAGATTTACTTCATAGCCGTGATACAGTGTCCCATTGTCAAGCAGACTTCCATACTATTGACTTCACAGACACTTCCGCGCTATGACTTCACACACACATGTATATAAAATATATATGTCGAAATGACACCATTAAAGATTTTCAGGAATATTCATATCCTTTAATTACCTACACTTTCTTATGATTTCCTTCTTTTGGTGTTGCATTTCTGATGTAAATGTGACTTATCTATATTAAAAATTAAAAAAAAAATACATTTTCATTTCAAATCTGGCCGATTATAAGTTGACAAGTTCCATGTTTTTAATTATGGCTTTTTTATCTATATTATATGTGCCCTTAGTATCATAGTGCTACAAAAAGACTATGTTATGTACGTTACTAAAAGAGTTATGAATTTACATGTGGATGGATGGAGAGGGAGACCAAAGAAAAGATGGATGGATTGTGTGAAGAGTGATATGAAAGAAAAGGAAGTTAGTGATAGCTTGACGAGTGATAGGGCAGAATGGAAGAAAAAAACGTGTTGCGCCGACCCCAAATAACACGGGACAACGGCAGGAAGATGATGATGATGAGTATAGTATTACAGTCAGAAAACAACACAATATAATAACTATTAGAAGGTATATTTAAATAGCCTGCCAAAAAAATCCCCTGACTCTGTAGCTACAATACAATCGTCATTAACGTATGTGGACAACTTAATTCGGCAGTATTTCACTGTCGGACATAATCATCAACAGTTTGCATAAGGCCTTACTCGCTTAGCTAACCGTGGCCTAAATATATCTCAGGGATTAACGCTATCTCGAGAGGGTTCCGTGTACCGGTTGGAGCCCCTCGAAAATTTGTGAAAATGAGGATTTAGGGGATTCAATTAACCTTGAATTTTAGATGAATGACAAGGATATGCGACGGTATGTGTAGTCGTTAGTTATTCAGAGTTGTTAATGGTGGGTATTGAACAGTGTTGGATTAGTCAAGTAGCAAGAGTAGCAAATGATACGGGCCCCGTGCATCGGGGTGGTCCCCGTGCATTGGCAGACGTACAAAACAAGTTAGGATACTTTTTTTTCTTTTAGGTGGAAAATCATCCAATGACTTCTCCCGCTGTAGGGTGGTGCGATAGGGCTAAAACCCACTCCTATATATGTTCCTTTTTGCCTTACGTTCCAGAACACCGGGTTTTTTTTTGCTATTTGATATAAAGTAGTGCTTGACTGTGATTTCACCTAATGGTAAGCAGTGTTGCAATCGTTCTTCTTCTTCTTCTTCTTCTTTTCGTGTCGATGTACTCTAACTAATTTTTTTCTGACCAGTATTTGGCAACCTCTACGGCTCTGTTATTGGCCTCGTATAGATCCTGAAAACTGCAGGTGGTTGTGCAGGATGGACAGGATAGCAAATGACGCATGTCCTGTGCAGCGGCTCCACACTGGCACTGTGTTAGAGATGGGTCGAGGAAACCCCATTTGGCCAAATTGTTTTTACAGCGGCCAACCTGGGTCCGCAGTCGGTTAAGAGATTTTTAGATTGGCCACTGCAATTCGTATCCAGGGGGGAGATGTTCTGACGGGGTGATGAAATGTGTAGGAGTTGGGTGCTTCTGCTTCCATAGCGCGCATCTCTCGTCCTCTGCACTGTTTTTTGAAGATGTCGTAAGTCGCATAAAGCTTTTGCGACCTTTTAAACGTGCAGGTATAAGTTGATGTTTATGCAGGGGGTGACGGCCGTCCCGTTCCTGTTTACTCTTCTCGATACTATACCTGCTAGAGGGTACAACATTGCAAGAGGGGTAGGTTTTAAGCATCCCGTTACGATGCGACAGGTATCGTTCAGCGCTATGTCCACTTCTCTAGCGTGAGCGGAACGATGCCACACTGGGCATGCAAACTCTCCTTGCAATCGTTGATGGTGAGGCACACTGGTTTATTAATAGCCTGTTCACTGTAGCCTTATTTAGTTTAGTTTCCCTTTCGTAAGTAAATCCATGGCCCCAGTAGGCTTCGGCCCTGCTGGCCCCCCTACTGTTTTTCTGACATGTCTTTGAGGCGCGCATGAAACACTTCGCACCGTCGACAACTTCGGCTCGGTCCAGACGGTTACCGGATGGCCAGACGGCGAGCTATCTATTGTTCATCGTCCACGAAGTCAGGTTACTAAGTAAACACTACTAGGTTACTAAGTGTACAAGTCTTGTGCCGTTCTAGGTACAGTTGGAGCAATACGCTGTGGTTTTCTAGCTATTGTAATTATGAGCGTACAGGGAATCTGTGTCTCAAAGTAACGTCCTTTGTGGGCAATGTGAAGCGCCATTCTTTCCAATATGATAAAGACTGTGTAGTGATTAGTCAACATGAGAATAAAAAGTCCTTAGTATGAAGTTCTTTGTGCCATATGAATTCTAAACACTACTGGATTTTAGGCACAATGTAAGCACCTACGGACCGATTGCTACATAAGAGCCTCGAGCCTGTTTGAAGAGAAAGTCAAAGAAATTTTATTTCGTTATCTTTACCATATACACAATAAATTTCTAAAGATTTAGGGGTGTTGAGGAATGAAATTTAGTTGTAATATTTAAAAAAAAGTGACGTTCTCCTTCAATCGCCTCTAAAAAGGAACTAAGATGTTTCATTGATAAAATCCCTTTAATAATAAACCTGAAAATATATACTAAAAACGTCTAGAGATTCGACGACGGACCAGTGTCCGTGAGCTTGCTACCAAGGGGCCCCTTGGTTGATTTGCTACGGGCCCCACGCTTTCCTAATTCAGCACTGACAATGAATAGGTTAGATTTATATCTAACGTAAGGAGTGTATGTGTTACCATCAATAAAATTAGAATCTGTTTAATCACTGTATGTTCCTTGTTGGGATTTTCTTTAGATAATCCTTTTGCTTCATTTACTGAATGGGCCACCCATAGAAATAAAAAAAAATCTATGGGGCCATCAGTGACGTTAATATAATAAAGAGTTAAACTTTTTTTTTTTTCGTAGGATGTAATCTCTGAAAGTACTGGTCTGATTGCTATAATTTTTTACCGATAGAAAGTCGCTTTATTCCTGAGTGACATAGGCTATATTTTATACGCAGACAAATCCGCAATCAAAAGCTAGTCTTAAATATATTATTCAAATTAAAACGTTCTTTTAAACGTAGTCCCACTCTAGGTCACACTCAACTCTTGAATATCACACATCATTATTTTTTACTCTTATTTTTATAGATGCGAAAGATTCTGGAATGGCGACCACGTACCGAAAGACGCAGCGTTGGAAGACCTCCCACAAGATGGACCGATAACCTGGTGCAGGGTCGCGGGAATCCGATGGATGCGAGACGCACAGAACCGGTCATTGTGGCGACATTTGGGGGAGGCCTATGTCCAACAGTGGACGTCTTTCGGCTGAAATGATGATGATGATTATTTTTATTGTTAATCAATCAATCAACCGAATTGTGGATGCGTTCACAAACATGTAAACTCCATGCACAAAACACCCAGACCAGGAACAACTATCCTGTAAGCCATTCAAATATAGTTCCCAGCGGGATGCAAACCTTCGACACGCCACGCAAATTACTCAACAACTGCACCAACTGTATCTTACTAACCGTTGACAGTACCTATTTTATTCAAATTATATACACATACTCTTACATTACATTATTCACTCTGACAGCTTTATATATTTACATATCCATCATCATCATCATCCCATTCATCCATCTTGTCCCATCTTATTTGGGGTCGGCGCAACACGTTTTTTTCTTCCATTCTATCCTGTCAACCGTCATACTATCACTAACTTCCTTTTCTTTCATATCACTGTTCCCACAATCCATCCATCTTTTCTTTGGCCTCCCTCTCCCTCTCCACCCATCCACATGTATACTCATAACTCTTTTAGTAACATGCGTTTCATCTCTCCTCTTTACATGACCATACCAAGACAAACGATTCCCCTTCAACTTTTCAGTCACTGGCGCCACTTTCAAACTTCGTCTATATATTCATTTCTCACTTTATCCATTCTCGTCACACCACACATCCATCTCAACATTCTCCTCTCCGCTACATGCAATCTTTTTTCATCCGTCTTTTTTACAGCCCAACATTCTGATCCATACAGTATGACAGGTCTTATCACGGACATATTTACATATCCACCACCTACTAAATTCACTCCGTACATAAAACTTTTCTCTTTATTCTACTTCGAAATTTTGCATCCATGTGTAAATCAGATGACAATGCAAAATTATAGAGACATGCAGCTGATCTGATAATGGAACTGGAAAGTGGCCATAAGAACTCAGATAACCCTATCGCGTTCGAGCTTTTGGGAATGGTCTTGATGAGTATTAATTATGGGAATATACCGCGTTATAAAAACTTGCTATTCAAAAAATATTTTCATTGAAAACTTGTTTTATTTTTTAGATCACTCGTCAAATGACCTCTTTTGCTCTTTGGTGGAAAGAGTCTTTTACTGACTTATTCAGTGTCAATTTAATCCAGGTTTTTTCAGACCAGTTAATTGAAGTTACCTGTTCATCCATCTCACTGCATCAGATTAACTGCCCATCCATCTTGATCCATCTTGCCAACGGTCGTAATATGCTCCTGTGTGAAGCCTTAAGTCACTACTAAATGAGGCATCGAGTTCACCTTACTAAATTTATTTTTCATTTTGGAGCACTTTTTTTTGTATGTCGTATCTGTACGTGTGATGTGTGGTCCTGGAGATTTTTAAGTCAAGAGTGAACAGGTTACTTCTAGGTAAGCGTGCTCAATCGTCGACTACATCGTCGCTTTCCATCAGGTGAGATAGTAGTCAAACGTGAGCCTATGAACAGTAAAAAAAACTTTGATGCACTATAAGGTTTTTTTTTTAATTTAAGAAGGATACTCCAAGTTAGCCTGATAAATTCAAATTTTCTTAAAGTTTTTTGCAATTTGCAGGTCATTATCAAGTTTTAGGTGGTGGTTGTGTTGTGTTGAATAGCCGCCATAATACGTTATATTATGTTATGTCTGAGTATGGTTTCCGCACTTAGTCCTATGTGGAACATAACCTTAGGTGGGCTTATTCCAACCAGCCCACCTCTCTCCAAAATCAGATTAGGCCTCTCAGGTTTTTCAGGGCATAAATAAGTAAGTTCGGGGATCCTTAGTTTCGTGTGCGTATTTCAGTGACACCTGTGCAGTCTAGGAGCACATGTGTGATTGTCTCCTCCCCCTCCAAGCATGCTCTACACAAGGGACTGTCTTTGATGCGTTGTGTGGAGGTGCTTGTTCAGTTTGCAGTGTCCGGTGATGGTCCCCGCCACCATGCGCAGGCTGCCTCTGTCCAGTCTCATCAGTTTTTTGGTGAGGGCTTTATTGAGGTGTGGCATGGCCTCCTTGGCCTGCCTGCATCCTAGTGTCGAAGACCACCATCGTTCTGCTTCAGATATGCCCCGCTTGAGCAGAGCACCGCTGTAGTCACGTGGGGGAGATCGGCGGCAGCGATCTCTCACGCCGGGCGAAGAGGAGTGGCAGGAGGCCGCCTCCTTCTGCGAAGCAGTAATGCTAGCAAAGGAGGCGGCCGCACCGATTTCCGAGCCCAAGTCATCGACTGCGCGTGCTGTTCCACACGCACCTCAAGGAGATGTCAGCAAACTGTAGGGGCCCAGCAGGGTCGAAGCCTACTGGGGCCATCCTCCCGCCCCGCCCAAGAGCGAGAGATGCCATTGGAGAAATTTCCCTACCTAAAACTAGCACCAAAATGGTTCATTTATTGCATTTGCCAACTCAACTTCGAACAAACATACTAATTAGTTTTGCAAGTTACTGTTGGCAATCAAGAGTTCTTCTGATCAATTAGTAAATGAGCGACTGTTTTAGGCTAATTATCCTATATCAGAAAGTGATGTTATAGTTATTTTCGATGTTAAGCTAAAGTTGTAAGTAGGAGTTCTGATGTAGCACTTACCTTATTATCAGAGATCGGAATAGTTAGTGTCATCATCATCGTGGCCTTGTCCCATTTGGGGTCAGTGCCTTTTTTACCATTCTCTCCTGTCACTCGTAACACTAACACTTTTTTATTATTTGATATTAACTAATGCTTGACTGTGATCCTACCTAACGGTCAGTAGTGATGCTATCGTCTATAGTGAGGTACACTAGTTTATTAAGAGCTTAATTACTCTGGCCTTGAAAGCACCTAAAGTATAAACGGACGGGAAGACCGCAACAGACAAATTAACTACCTTTAATATTTTTTAATGAACTCCCTTTTCTTTCATATCACTTCTCACACTATCCATACATCTTTTCTTTGGCCTCCCTCTCAATCTCCATTCATCCACATTTGTTCTCTTAATTGTTTTAGTAACATACATACTTTTCATCCACAGGTTTCATTCCTCCCTTCACATGGCCATACCAAGATAAACGTTACCCTATCAACTTTTCAGTCACTGGCGCCACTTTCACATTTTCGTCACACCACACATCCATCTCAAACTTCTCATATCCACCATATGCAATCTTTTTTCATCCGTCTTTTTCACAGCCTGAAATTCTGATCCATACAGCAGGACAGGTCTTATCTCGGAATTTTACCCTTCAACTTGAAGGGCATCCGTAGGTCTCTACTACTTCACTTCTACAACAACTTCTTCACTTGGCGAAGGTAACCTCTTGCGTCTGACTCTGATTCAGGCCTTGGCCCAGAGCAAGAGTAATGGGAGGCGGTCATATCAAGTATATAGGAAGAAATGCAAGCAAAGGTGATGGCTGCAATTTTGAGGAAAGAAAATCCTCACGTCCCAGCTGCTGACACAAAAGACACACCGGATGACTCTCAGCCAATTTAAGCTTAGGCTTGCGAACGAAAAGCAATGGGAAGCTCGCTGTCCGACTGATAGGGATGGAGCCCGAGTTGCTGGCGCGTTGTGTTTCACGTTCACTTCAAAGAAATGTGAAAGAGCCCAGTATGGACGATGCTCGCTAGGGCTGCGGGAATGTTTGAAATAGTTACCGTGGCCTTGGAACGCAAAAGGCCACTGAACGAAGACAGGTAGATTTTAGTCTAACACTATCTCTCACTCCATCCATTAGACCATCCATTAGAATGGCCTGTTGATCTAGAGGTTAGTGGCCCTGACTGCTACGCCGTAGGTCGTGGGTTCGATTCCCACCCAGGATAAAGATTTGTGTGATGAGCACGTTCATTTGTTCTTTGTCTGGATGTAATTTATCTATAATATGTATGTATTTAGAAATAAGAACGTTTATCAGTTGTCTAGTAGGTACTCATAACAAAAGCTCTGCTTAGCTTGAGACTAGTCGGCGTTGTGTGATAATTGTGGAATATTACTATTACTATCCAGATTTCTCCCACAAAAGTACTTTGATGATTTCCAACCTAAACATTTATTACTTGCATGTTGTAGAGGCCCAAATAATAAATCAAAGCAAGCGGAATGTATTAAATGTTTTATTGTTTTCTGTAGCAATCAGTAGGCCTACATATGTCTATAGGTACGTCTAAGCACGGTTGTGTCGGACGATGCAATGCCCGTGCTGTGTGTGTAGGTCCCACGTAGGTCCCCAACCCACCACCGTGACGCGTCGTTCTTTGATATCGTCATAGTATATGTGAATACATGTCTTCCAATGCTTGTATCTGAAAACAAGCATAAACTTACAAAATTCTGCGTTTCTTTTAAACCAAAAATACTTCACAACATAAGGATGCCACATAACATCAGTGTAAAAGCGTCACTCTTTAGTCTAAATAAAAACCTACGTGTATAAAAAAGGTGAAGTTCCGCGGCTCGTTTGGCTGTGTGAAAGAGATGCACGATGCAGTGTGGCGAGCGACGGCCAGTAATTAAAGTAATGGCTGCGTTTAGGGTTGCCAACTGAAAAAAAATACAGTCCAGTAATACAACCGGGCGAACTTGGGACCGTGTCACTCCTCGACCCGTCAGACTCAAATTCGAGAAGTGCTGCGGCTGGTCCTTTTGCACCTTAGTGGGGGGTTAGCAAGGTCATGAGAGGGCTACACTAGACGACTGAGCCCACTGGGCATAGTATGCCGGTAACAGTCAGTGTGTCGGTAGGCAAGAGGTTTCAGTCGGTAGAAGTCCAACATAAACCCTCACCAATAATTCATAATCGCGGTAACTCTTTCAAAAAATTCCGCAACCCTAGCAGACATTTAGGCCCTAGTTGTAGTAGACGTAACCCCGTCAATTATACTGCCAGCTGTTTGAGGTCTACGTGGAACACAACGCGTCGTCAACTCGGGCAATATCCTTATCAGACAGTGAACTACCCTTTGTTCACCGCCCACAAGCCCGCGCTAGTGACTGGGAATCGCCCTGCGACTCTCGACACTCAGAGCATCTCCAGCAGTAGCTGAGTCGTGAGGATTGCCTCTTCTTCACGCTTTCTGCCATCTCCTTTGCTCATTTTACTGCTTCGCAGAAGGAGACCACTGCTTCGCATGCCTTCTCGCTCTGTGCCCTGAATTAGGGCCCGATGCAAAAGGTCGCCGCCACCGATCATCTCCATACACACACACACACAGGGGTACTCTGAGACCTCCGCCGTATGCTTCACTGAGTCCTCCGGGCGATCCGCACAATGACAACGCTCATGCATTTCTTACTACAGAATAAAAAACAGGAACTTCCCGAAATAATCGGGTCCGTTGGAGAACAAATTGACCGCGACTCTAACCACTCCTAAAAGGTCGCCGCAATCGTAGTGAGCCCAACACATGTCCACATGGAACGGTATTAGTTTTCACCCTAACAGCTTATTACTTTCAGCCGTTCAGGTACCTAGTACAAGTATTCGTATTAGACTCTTAAAGAATGTAATTATATTACTTACGTTTTAAAATTTAATATTCATGTTTCAAAACTGTAGTAACCCTACACTTCACACTACGTTTCAATGGATGCGGCAATATACGTATAGTCTATGAAGAATTTTATTCGTTCCATTAATTAGTGATATATGTGTTGTGCAGCGGGGATTATTGGCGACAGATAAAGGCCATTTGGTGAAAAGATGTTTTGAGTCAGATTTATAGAGAATTTAGACACACTTTTAGACCACAAGTTAGAGGCTAGTAAATTGGTGATCCAGATTTGGTTACGACCAATTTACAAAGCCTGGAGCACAGGCGTTGGGCAGCTAGAACTTTCTGTATTTTACAGGATTCATTTTGGAGAGTGTGCGCGAAAAAAAGGCGTGACGCGTGGTCACCCTTACGTTATTGACTAAGCGTTTCGCCTCGTCGTTTACACCGCATACATCGAAGGACTGCAACAATTTCCCTGCAGCAGTCTTCTCCATCCGATTATAATTTAGGTGCCTTCAATGCTAGGGTGAATAGGCTCTCAATATAAGTGCGATTCACCATCAACAATTGCATTACTGCTTACCATCAGGTGGGATCGCAGTCAAGCACTAGTTTATCTACACTATTTATTATAAAGAGGTGAAGTTTGGTAATCTCTGAAAGTAGGTACTAGACCGATTGCGAATATTTTTTCACCGATAGAAAGCTGCTTTATTTCTAAGTGACATAGGCTATATTATGTTAAAGCCACGGGTAAAAGTAAGTATCATATAAAATCTTTCACTGTTAGTTGTCTTGCGGTAGATAAATGCAAAAACTGAACTTAACCCCTCGGGCGCCCAGGAGTATTATTATTACATAATTGCGCGGTTTTACGTAAATCACCAAAAAAAAAATAACCAAAACAAAAACTTTTTCGGAATTATTCTATGAAAAACAAAGATATAAAAAACAAAATTTCCGGTTAAAAACATTCGTACACATATATGTAATTAAGACAATTAAGCGTTTTTCAAGGTCATTCAAGTTGTACAGACGTATGTATAATCGGCGAAGTCAAATCAAAGTCAAAAGTTATATATTTTACATAGGCCTACATGGGCACTTATAAAACGTCTGAAGCTAGTGCACGGTTTCTTTTTTGCCTGCTATTGGGGTCCTGTATTTAGATGCCAGGGCAGGCAACTTTATTAGGCACGAAAAAAAAGACGCTGGAAAGACGTCACTGCGTCCTCACCTTCCGCATGACGCAGGTCCTTATCGGAAATGGTGAGTTTGGGATGTTCCTGCACCGGATTCGTGAGGAAGAAACGCCCGGGTGTCACCATTGTGTGGATCCCCGGAGAACACGGTGGAGCATACGGTAGAGGTATGCCCCTCTTGGGCAGAGTACTGCCGTGTCTTTGTGGGGGTGAACGGCGACAACGACCTCTCACGCTGGGCTCTGGTACAAGCCACGGTCCGGAGCGAGGATGAATTGCAAACGGTCGCCTCCTACTGCGAAGCCGTAATGCTAGCGAAGGAGGCGGTTGCACGCGCGAGGGAACGGCCCTCACGCCCCAGGCGCTGGGATTCCGATTTCCAGCCACCGTAGCCGCGTAGGCGGTAGGCACGCGGACGGCAAGCAATGGGTAGCATGCCAAACCGGTCGTCCGGCAACAATCTAGACCGAGCCCAAACCGTCGACGGCGCGTAATGTGCCACGCGCGCCTCAAAGAAGTGTCAGCAAATCGTAGGGATCCTAGGTAAAAGTCTGAAACAACCTCGTTCCGCTCAAAATCAGGAGAAGTCATTGGATAATTTCCCATCATAAAAAAGGGTAGGCAACTACATTAGTCCTAAATAAAAATGTATGGACATTGGGTTAAAGTAAATAAAATCGTAAAACATTCCTGCTGCTTACTTACCACAGTTACTCTTTACTTCAGGTAAGCCAAACTTTTCAAAATTCATACCGTGTACAACTCCAGCGTTTTTACGCGCTTTACAGCCCATATTTTACCAGCTACATTCATAAAAGTATTCATCAATCATCATTTGTGAAATGAGCAAAACTCGAAACCGTTCCCCTTTATTTGTTTATGAGCAGTCCGTTTCTTTCCGAGTATTTTTTATTAACAAAACAAAACTGGGAGTGACTTGATGGCAAGTAGGTATCAGTATGAATTTTTCAATTCACATGTACTTTTCTAAGTTTATCAAGGACTAGCTATTGCCCACGGTTTCGCCTGCATTCAGAAAATATAGCCCAAGTCATTCAGGAACAAAGCAGCTTTCTATCGGTGAAAAAATTTTCGCAATCGGACCAATACTTTCAGAGATTACCTCCTACAAACAAAAAAAAAACTTTACCTCTTTTTAGTAGTGTAGATATTACTGACAGTCCGTGCCTCTGAAAACACATAAGGCGTCGGTTCCCGTTGTCGCTCGTAGACCGTAGACAATCGTTACAGATACTATGCGTTCCAAATAAGAATAGGAAAGCCAAAAACCTCGATCTGTCAAATGTTGATTGTAAAGTACGGTTTGCAAAAAAAACTTATTTGCGTATTAATAACGGTTTTTTTTTGCTTTATACTACTAAGTCTTAGTTAAATCTAGATGAAGTAAAAACGTTATTGTTTAATCAAAATGAGCTAAATAATCAGTCATAATTGCTTAAAAAAAAACTGTTTTCTTTCTTATTTTCATTGTTAGGAACAGTTCGCCTTTTTCTTCCATTTGCCACTAATATGACACTTCAAACAATAACACAGAGGTTAGCAAAATTTAAGAACTGGATTCTGATTAAACTTTTTTCTTTTATGAAACTTAACTCATCGAAAGAGCTTTGACATTTCAAAATGTGTTCGATATGGGATTTGACACATGTGGAATTCTGGAGGAGCGATGGCCTGATGTTGCGTAAGCGAGCACCGTGACCCTCCGCCACGCCGCTCCTTTGATTATTACCATTCCACTGCGCTCTCGATGTTGGAAAGTAGCAGATTCTAGACTAATTATACTTCACTGGTGTAATTGCTGCAAGGCATTCCGATGTGAGGATAAATAAATAAATGGTTCATAACTTAATATTATTTTAATAAAACTTATTTTGCTCACTCTACCCAATTTTTCGATTTGACAGCTATGACGTCGCAACATGGCGTAAAAATCGATCCTATTCTTATTTGGAACGCATTGTAGTAAGACACTATAAAGTCTGACCATCAGTCTAACCAAGGAGTATCGTGTTACCCGGTAACTGAGTTGTGGAGGTCTGATAGGCAGTCGCTCCATGTAGCATAAGCATAATCAGCCTTTTAATGTTCCCACTGCTGGGACTCAGGCCTCCTCTCTAGGAGAGGGAATGGGCGGTAATCCACCACGCGGGCCCAGTACAGGTTGGTGAATTTTTTGGTCCTAGGACATGCCAGTTTCCTCACAATGTTTTCCTTCACCGTTTGAGAGCAGTGGTGATGAAATAAATTACACAAAGTACTTAATGCGCCTGGCTGGGTTGCAGGCCCGCGACCTACAACTCGTAAGTGAGGGCTGTTACCACTTGGCCACCACTGCTCCATGCACCGTCGCTCCATGTAAAACACGGGTATTCAGCCGCATCCAATAAGACTGGATGTTGACCCCAAGCTAGAAGAGAAAAGGTTAAGGAGATGATGAATTAAGTAAAACTGGGACCATAATATTTTTTTCAGACTGGGTGGTTTTTATGTAATACTAGCTGTTGCCCACGACTTCGTCTGCGTTAAGTTTTTAAAACTGTATAATAATTCTGTGCTTGTAATTCATTCCAAAAGCATCGAAATTATTTGTTTTTTTCTTTCACATCTATCGGATATTTGTTAAAATGCAAATTATCTTCAGGAGACATGTTATGTACTGTATGAACGTCACCAAAAGAGTATGTGTAAGGGTCATAGCAGTTGGCGTTTCTGTCTACCCCAAGGGAAAGGCATTAGTTTATGTTATATTCATTTTTAATTTTTATTATATTGACTAATTTATTTTATTTTTGATATATTGACTAATTTATTTAATGTTATGAATTGGATCAAATTGACATGACAACATTATTGTAATTTATAATTCTGACTACACTATCGCATTGGATTGGTCTGTAATGATAGCTGTATGTATGACTAATAATAAAAAAAAAAATTTAAAAAAAGTATTTTTCTGGTTTATATTCTGGTAAAAGAACGTTGTATGATTTTAAAATTAGTAATGCCGCTAATTTCTGGGTAGTTTGGTTTGGACCGGCTACCGTCATCTCTTTTAATTCGTTGTTATTCACCTGTGTGGGCGGTCTTCCACATAGTTCGATCTTCAAACGAAAGTATCCATCACGAAAGCGTTAAAACCAAAATCGCACGGTACGTTCATTTGCAGTCCCCTCTCCAAACGCAATATTGACATTGCGAGCTGTTTCTGCGATAGTTCAGCGTCAGAACTCGTATTCAAAAATCACTGGAATTTTCGAAGTATCCATCTTTCTCGTCTAAGCAGTTTAAAAAAACAATTGAAAGTCGATAGTGAACGTTGCACCTATTTTAAAAGTAGAACTTCATAGGTACCATGTGACAAAAGTTTCAAACCATGAAGGTTCTATGTCAATCCGAAGTACCTATTACAAGAAAACGGCAATTTCATACTTTAACCCCTTATGTAAATTTTACAATGAAAGGTAAACTAAAAAAAAATTGGATTTTTTTCTTATTAATTGTTGCGCGAGGCCCCTGTAAGAGCGAGGCTTCAGACGTATGCCCTGCTCGCCGCCCCTAAGACCACCACTGCCTAGGCGTCCATTGAACAAGCCTGCCTAATTTCCTATCCCAGCCAGTTTAAGTGGCCTCACTAACGACCGCTGAGCACGCTCTTACAGCTTTCCACTGCGTTGCCTTCATTGCAGCACTAAAGGTCTGTTATTTCAAACTAAATGGACTGGACTGGACTATTAAGATCATGTTTTTTGTTCTGTAGACCGTTTTACTGTGCATTTTTTGAGCGGAATACGAGAGCTGGAAATGTAGGTTGTTATCTCATTTAATGTAGTAGTTAGTAAAAGAAGCAAGCAAGTATGATTTTAAGCGACCGCGCCGTTCACCACTACATTCTTTCATGATATTCCATGGGTTTACCCTTTTCATTCTCGTGTTTTTACAGTACAGAACGCGAGCGTTTTAGTAATAATAATAATTCTTAGGAGGTACCTTTGACCGCCGGGTAGCTTGGATCCTGTTCCCGATACCGGTGGGATACTATTTTTTATATTTTCAAATGTTTTTTTTTTGTGATTATATTTAAAAAGTATTTAAAAGCGTAATTTATTATATTATATTCACAATTAATAAATGAGATAATAATAATAAAATTCCACAACTATCACACTGCGCCGTCTAGTCTCAAGTTAAACAGAGCTTGTGTTATGAGTACTAGACAACTGATAAACATACTTATATATTTCTAAATACATACATATAATAGATAAATTACACCCAGACACAGAACAAATGGTCGTGCTCATCACACAAACATTTGTCCTAGGTGGGAATCGAACCTACGACCTCCGGCATAGTAGTCAGGGCCACTGACCACTAGACCAACATGTCAGTCAAATATATAGTAGTTAAGGCTTTTTACGATGGTTGGGTGATGCGTGAAGCATGGAGATAATGACACTCACTATATCTCGCACTTAATATTATGAAGCCGAAAGTTAGTGTGTTTGTTATTTCTTAATGCTCGAACGGCTGAGCACATTTGGTTGATATTGGGGACGCGGGTAGACCATGTCCTGGTATAGATCTTTTGGTGCTGGAAGTATGTGTCCTTGGGTCAATTTCATACTTCCACGCGGGTGACACTGCTGGTAGGAGTGAGTGATATTATTGAGGTGATTTGTATGTATCGCTCACCTAGCAATATATTGACACATCTACATTTTTCATATTTTACAGATACAAGGGTCAAAGATTGTATAAATATTTAAAACGAAGTTTTGAGTTCATTTTACATTTTATATCAGAAATAGTGATGTTGGCTACTACTACGGATCTGCCCGATACCAGCTTGATGCACTTGAGGCAATTGAGAGGCGTGCCAGTAGGATCATTGGCAATGATGCACTCGTTGAGTCGAGGCTCCAAAGTCTTGAGCATCGGCGCCGAGTTGCTAGCCTGTCGGTTTTCTACCGGTTGCATTTCGGGGAGTGTGCGTCGGAATTGCATAACCTAATTCCGCCTAGCCCGTTCCATCATCGGACCACCAGGCGTACGGCAACGCGCCACCGGTACATGGTGGACATCCTACCTATACCGCACAAAACGTTTTGGGAACACATTCATTGTGCGTACAGCTAAGGAGTGGAATTCCTTGCCGGAATGTGTGTTTCCTGATAGCTACAACCCGGAAATCTTTAAGTCAAGAGTGAATAGGTTACTTCTAGGTAATCGCGTTCCATCGTCGACCGCATCATCGCTTTCCATCAGGTGAGATGGCGATCAAGCGCGAACCTATACAGAATAAAAAAAAAAAAGTACCTATAGACCATAATAGATATTCAAGGATATAAATCATCCAATTTTAAACACTAAGGCTGCTAACTAATTTCGCATTTACTGTAATTGTGCCAATACTTTACTAGGTGAGCGGTATGTATTTGTATGTCTGATAGGTAATTCTTCAAGCTCGTACAGCTGATCGGATTTTGATGAAACTTGGCATACGGAAGACCATGTCCTGGAATAAAAGTAAACTATACTTTTTATTCCGATAGTACGTTTCTTTACACGCCACATCGCTTTTTTTGTGTTGGAAGTCGTCAAATAATTTAGAGCGAGAGGGAGTGTCAGACTATTACAAGACTGAAACCCTCATGTTCCTTCAGTTCCCACATGCGTTACGTGACCGCGATGACTCTTTTGAACAACCCCGTAGACCTGGCAGACTAGCTCTTCCGTGGCAGCTCAGCCACGGGTAGTATGAACGTGAAACCCGAGACCCTGGGACGAAGACAAAGAAAGAACAGTTGTAGGTTTTTAGTCATTAAAAGTCTGACACTAATCCCGCCCAAGACCGAGTTTTATCATTTGATGATTTTCCCACCTAAAAAAAAAGATCTGACACAGCAGACCACCTCTTCACTCACTTTCCCAAGTTAAAGTTCAACACTTCTGTCCTCGCCAAGTAACTGGTAGCACACCGTTCGGTCGTCCGGTAACCATCCGGACCGAACCCAAGAGCCAGCAGGCCAGCAGTAGAGGCCCAGCAGGTCCGAAGCCTTCTGGGGCCATGGGTTGACTTCTGATCCGGGTTCCAAGAACGCAAGGCAAAGTAGGGACATAGTTATGGTTTTAGTCAGTAAAATCTGATACACCCCTCCGCTTCGCCTGGAGAGAGCGGGACAAGTAATTTGATGATTTCCCACCTCGTATTTATTTTTAAAGCTCAATACTTCAGTCCTCGTGTGATGTGAAGCATATATACCTAGTTACTTGTTACGTAGTTAAATAACGTTAACAATATCGATACAGAAAAGATCTCGTTATTTCATTTTTCGTAGATATCGTTATTGTTAAAACTTTGTAACGTTTGTGTCAACTTTTAATTTCAAGAACTTGTTACTTTTGTGTACGTACTTCGTTACATACTTAGTTGTTGTATTTTGTTGAAACGTTAGTTAGGTAAAATATTATAATAACACAAGGTTTTATATAGTTATATTGGGTTCAGCCCCTCTAGCCAAGTTACAACCGTTCGGCGCGAACGATACGATTGTAACTTGGCTAGGGGGCAGTTTTCTAGCACCTATAGCGCAAGCTCTGCTTAGTTTGGGACTAGATAGCGTTGCGTGAAAGTTGTAGAATATTATTATTATTATACATTAATTTATCTCAGGACCATGGTATCCTGGATCTTTGGAAGGCGTAGGAAGGGCCGAAGCCAATTTGCAGAGGCTCTTTAGACAATATTTATGAAACGTGATATCAACCAACGATTATCGATGCACTCGCTATGCTAGTGCACCCTTTTTTTTTGTTGCTGGGGTAGAAAATCCTCATGGATAGACCGACCCCTTCCTCGACCCTAAAAACCACCCCGGTGTTCCCTCCTACACTTGGACCGGGGATCGTGGGAGCTGATACGCCATCCATGATTCCCGGCTAGTGCCAGCCCGCGTAGGCGGGCTGGCACTAGCCTCAGGCCCGCTGGGATGTGTCCTCCCCCGCACACACGGTACAGTGAGGCAAGGCCCCTCGCCTCTAGGTCCCAGGGTGGAGACCCGGCCAGTGCACATTCCGCCTCGTAGGAGATCGTGCGATACCTCCTGATAGCCCTCAAGTGTCTACACAACTGGACAATATGTGGATCTCGGTAAAATGGAGTTGAGAATTTTATTGTAGAGTTGACTACCTCAGCGGAATTTGCCAAGAAGGTTGCATTTGGCGCCAAATTCTACAGAAACAGAATGTTATACCTCCATCTTAATAAATAAAACCTTAAATAAATACTCGTAATTATGATAATATAAAACGAAACACTTGGGGGAGGCCTATGTCCAGCAGTGGACGTCTTTCGGCTGAAATGATGATGATGATGATGAAAACAAAAGACATTATGACATTATGGATGTTTATCTGAAATAAATATTTTGAATTGAATTATTGTAATAAACATAAAACGCAAGAAAACATGGACATGTAAGACTTAGGCACTATGGTCGAAAGATTACAGCTTTCCTTATGGAATAAAAAAAAAACAATTCACATTTCAACATGATTGTGTTTTTAACCGATTGCGACTACGAAGCCAAAACCATAAAAATCTGGGATGCGCCCTTTGTAACCTTTCACTGGTCAATCCGATACTCGAGTCCGGAAACCTAATTGCCTCATTATTCTATTAACTCCTCACATAAAGAAAGGCCATTCACGCTCAAAGGTCATACCAGCTTCAGATGTCCAGTTAACCTTTTTCTTTACATATAGCTTCCACGTGTAACATACCTGTGCCAAAAAAGTAAATGTATGGCCGTCCTCAGTTACACCATAATACTTCAGAATTTGAGATACTTGAAACTGTGTTCAGTGGCGAATACGTGCCAAAAATGTTCAGATATGGTTCTGTATGTTAAAGTTTGGGAGATAATAAAATATTAGCGAGAATCCGAGAGTAATCCATGCTTCCGTTCATACTTTTAAAGAAGTGAGTTAAGGTATTAATTGGTGAATAGGTTCTTGTATGTATATTATACTAGCTGACTCGGCGAACTTCGTAACGCCTAATAATGAAATCAAAAACCGCTCGACCGATTTTGTGCAAACTTCACATAAACCATCTACTTAATAGTCCGAACAAAGCCTAAACATTTGGTTTGGATAGGTGAGCCCGTTCTTGAGTTGTAAAATTACAACGAAAAGTGGCATTGATTTTTATATGTATAGATGTACCTTATTTACTGTCCGTTTTTACAACCGATTTTCACTTTTATTGCATTGCTGGCATGGCAAATGGTAACTGCAGTAATTAGTTGGTATTGTAACCACTGTTATGCTTTTAATGCCATCTTTATGCGTACGAAATAGAATTCAAAAACGGTTAAACGGACAATAAAAAGGGTTTGTGTAAATGGCTATTATTGTTTAGAATGGAGTATAGATGGATACTTTATCCCAGACTTTGGTTGAATTCTTTAATTATTATATATTATATTAAATATTAGCGTTATGTCCGTGAACGGGCGCTGTCAGTTGAGGCTGGTCATCTCTTAACTGCCATTTGCTATTTTAATATCTATATTTAGTTTTTATTTTTATTTACATTGTTCTCACATGATAGCGACAAGAAACATGTAACAGAGATATTTGTAATTACAAAACATGATTGAAAAGAGTGTCCATGGAGTTTCTTGCACGTTCTACTCCATAGAGATCTACGCTTTGGAATGTGCAATTAGCATCATTTATTTTTATTTTTCTGACTGACTGACTTCTTGACATTTCAAAAGTGCCTGTAAATGGTTTATTTGGAATAAATGCTATTTTGATTTTGATTTTGATTTTTTGATTTTGAATTGTTTATTGTACATTATAACAGCTAATAATGTAAGTGGATGATAGAATTTGTGTCGGCGAGCTTAACTCAAAGTTGAGTTTTCTTTCAGCAAACCATTGAGTGACAAAAATTGAATGATTGAATTAATGTTTTAATCTTTCGATTTTTTTTTTTTAGGTGGGGATATCATCTTATGACAAATTCCGCTAGTGTCAGACTTTTACTGCCTAAAAGTCCACTCCTCTTCCTTCTTTACCTGCGTCGCTTCGGCACGAATACGGTGCAGGAACTTCCTGAACTTACCGTGTTCGGTAAGAACCTGCGTCATGCGGAAGGTGAAGACGCCGTGAGGTCTTTCCAACAACGCCTCAAAGACGGGAGTTACCGCCATAATTGTGGCGTGCCCAAATCTTTCGAGTTCAGGTTTTTACCTTTATTATTATTCAGTTGGAAGATGTTAACTGCTGGTATACTATACAGTCCTCCCTCGAGATTTTTCACAACACCGGGCTAAATGGACTATTGTATTTTTGTCAGTAATAATTTGTAGGTACTTGAAAATAGGGGAAGGTTAAAACATCGTAAGGAAATCGGCATGTCCTAGAATTAAAAATTCGAAGACATATGACGTTCACCAACCCGCATTGGGCCCGCGTGGTGGATTACAGCCCATTCCCTCTCCTAGAGAGGTGGCCTGAGTCCCAGCAGGGGAAACATTGAAAGGGTGATTATGCTATGTATGCTACTTGAAAATAAATATTTTAAACGCGCAACCCTCCCTAGCTTTTATGGGTGCAATTTAATTTCCCCTACCCATTTAAAAAATCTTTCAGTCAAACCTTGTCCTGAAAATTACGAAAACAATAGAAAAAAAATCGGACGAGCCATTGTTAAGGACGCTCCGTTGCATCTCAAATTGTTTTTATTTATATTTTGTTATATACTAGTCTAGCAAAGAGTTGCATATTGTAAAAATGACCTCGTTGTGGCTGGCCTCTTCTAAAAATATAAAATAAAAATATGATTGATCGTTAAAATTGTAATTAGACTACCTTATTTAGGTACTATACAATTATGGTTTTGAGTAGAAAATTTTCTGACGTTTTATAAGTGCCCATGTAGGCCTATGTGAAATAAAAATCTTTGACTTTGACTTGACTTTGACTTTGAAAAACAGATGGGGTATTTATTTATTTAATTCTTTTTGCACACAAAAGTGCAGAGACGGACTTAATGCCTTAAGGCTTTTTCTACCAGTCAAGTATCTAACACACAGTGCTGGATCACATATTTTACGGGTCACGTTGTAAGCAAATAAATTAGATCTTAATGTATGTATTTATTACATCCCTAATATATCATGACTTTTGGCCTATACGTCTCCGTGACGCGTGGCCTATGCGTCTCAGAGACGTGTGCCGTGAAGTCACCGCTGGAATTCTAACGTGAATGATTTATTTGTTTGTGTGGGACAATCCCAATAAATAAATCTCTTTTTGTTGATGTTTTTTTTTAAATCACGTGCTTATTAAACCATGATGAGTCAGCGTGATTATTTCATTTATTTCCTAAATTTCAAAAATATGACGACAGTATTTTGTGAGTTAAACACTCTCATGAATACTAACTTTTTTTACGATCCTATAAATTTTGACATGCCATAGAACTTTCCTAACTTCTTTTCTTTTGCCAGATAGCCGTTGGGGCCGAAAGGTTCTGGAGTGGCAACCGCGTACCGGAAGACGCAGTGTTGGAAGGCCCCCTACAAGGTGGACCGATGACCTGGTGAAGGCTGCGGGAATCCGATGGATGCGAGATGCACAGGACCGTTCATTGTGGCGACATTTGGGGGAGGCCTATATCCTAGGCCTAGCAGTGGACGTGTATCGGCTGAAATGATGATGATAGAACTTTGTTTTGGTCACATTTCTGTTTCCTTGCATGATCGCAACAGGAACGAAGATATTCGCAAGAGAACCAAGGTTACCAACATAACCCAAAGTATCACCAAACTTAAATGGCAGTGGGCAGGACACATTGCTCGCAGAATAGATCGACGTGGACCGATGACATTGTGAGGGTCGCGGAATCCGATTGATGCGAGACGCACAGGATCGTTCATTGTGGCAACACTTGGGGAGGCCTATGTCCAACAGTGGTCGTCTTTCGGCTGAAATTATTATGATAATTATGTCATATCTGTTCGACACAACAGATATTTTTTTTAGCATAATAAGCATAATCAGCCTTCTAATGTCCCCACTGTTGGGACTCAGGCCTCCTCTCTAGGAGAGGGAATGGCCCGTAATCCACCACGCGGACCCATTGCGTGGTAGTGGATGTCACAATCATGTCTTCGAATTTTTGGCTCTAGGCCATGCCGGCAAGAGCAATGGTGATGAAATAAATTACACAAAGTAATGCGCCTGGTTGGGTTTGACTCCGCAACCTACAACCCGTAAGTCGGGGCACTCGGCCAACACTGCTCTATATGATTATTTTACTTATATATAAAGTAGATGATGACAATTTTAAATAAATCTATAATATTTCATCACACAAGCGGGTCCCTAAAAATGTGAAGTATCCTAAAACGAGTTTGATAAATTACCGAGGAACCCTTACCGTATGAGTATATACCGAACCTTTCAGTGTTTTGTTTGAGGGGATAAAAAGAATTATCTTGTATAGCCATTTGTTGCAACTTCATCGCTTTTAAGTTACACTAGCGACTTCCAGCGACTTTGTCCTCGTAAAAGTAAAAAAATGTCCCAAGGGAATGGGTTCCCTTGGCAATTTGGTACACGTATAGACCACTCACTTAGGGATGTGAGTGGTCTACCCGTGTACCAAATTGCCGTTCAAGCGTGAAAAAGTGACTAACACACACACTCATAAAATTTTGCCTTTATAATATTACTGTGATTGTCGATGCGAAAAGAATCCATGTAAAAAAAATTCATAACTGTATCATGAAAAATCACAAAATTATAAGCTTGTTAGGTTACCTGGTTACCTACAAATACATGGTCACCGGGCGAACCGAGCGACTGAGAGATTATTTGGCCCCCGCACCCATATGTGCGCTGGCGCCTAATGCCCGCTATGACCTGCCGTGACCTGTGTTGTACTTAGTGACGGTGGTATCCAAATTGTGACCTTTTAAATATATTTGGGAAAAAAAAAACAGTCTAAAAAATATTGGAATCGATTCAGTTACTGATTCGGAACAAACTATATTCAGGTTTCGCATATAATAAAAATAATATTGTATACATATATAAAAGGAGAAACTGACTGTCTGACATATCAATCACAGTCGAAACTACAGGGCCTAGAAGCGTACAATTTTGCATAAGACTTCTTTTTATATACGTCATACGAAGAAGCCTTGCGAGAGAATTTTTAAAAATTCACCCCCTAAGGGAATGAAACGGGGTTCCAAAGTTTGTATGGAGAAACTTACCTTCACGCGGCCAAAGCTGCTGACCAAATACTTACAAAATGAAGATTTTTCTGTAAATTACAAACCTAAAACTTCATGCACAAGAAAAAAGCAGTAACTATATAAAGGCGGACTTAATTAGTGCCTCAGGAATTTTCCACGTCCTCAGGGTGGTGCATGACAGGTTCAGCTTATTGCAAAGAATAAACAGATAAATAATAACAATCATAAATACGTATATATGACCTAGGACGTATGTACATACGAGTAGATGACCTAGGTCGTTTTTCATTTGTAATCGCTAGTGAACCTCGAAAAATAATAGATCGTCAAACTTGCTGAAATTTTTGAAGTTTATTTTTTTTCTCTCTTCTTTTTAAAGTTAGATATGAATAAAAAACATTCGGGTTTTCCAAAAAACACATACGGCTGTTTATGTCGCATAAAACTTATATTTCGACACTCTCAATTGAATCAAAATTCATATGGTACTTCCCGTTAACCCAGAATCCTAAAATTTGGCATAAAGCAATGTCTTATAGCACAGTTATGGGAATAAATCGGAAAAAAAACTATATTAAACTTACGTCAAAAAAAAAAACTTTTTTAGCAATTCAGCATTTCGAAAAATCTCTCGAAACTCCATTTGGGTGTTGAACTATTTACATAAAGTAAGTTTGTACGGAACCCTCAGTGTGCGAGTCTGACTCGCACTTGCCCAGTTTTTTATTTACTTGGTTTATTATTATGCTAAGCTTTGAAATTTAACTTTTGAGAGGGAAATTCACTTGTATGCAAAATTTTATTTTTTGTGGAACCAAAGAATAAAATTATGCATACAAGCTTAAAAGTTGAATTTCAAAAACCCCTTCTTAGCGATCGCTTACATCATGAAGAAAAGCCGTGTGCATGTTCCTAGACCCAGTTATTTCGGCAGTGTTGTTATGTCAGTCAGTTAGTTTCTCCTTTTATATATTTATATAATCTATTATGTATAACTATATCGAAAAACCAAAGTCATGGTAAACAGCCATGTACCACCCATATCAAGATCGGGGACTCTACACTCGAAGTTGTGGACGACTACGTTTACCTGGGACAGACGGTCCAGTTGGGAAGATCTAACTTAACGAGAAAGAGATCAATCGTCAAATCCGACTTGGCTGGGCAGCTTTCGGGAAGCTGCGCGGTATCTTCTCGTCCAATATACCGCAATGTCTCAAGATGAAAGTCTATGACCAGTGCGTATTGCCAGTGATGACATATGGCTCTGAAACGTGGTCGCTTACAATAGGCCTCATCAGAAGACTAAAAGTCACCCAAAGGGCAATGGAAAGGGCTATGCTCGGAGTTTCCTTGCGTAACCGAATCAGGAATGAGAATATCCGCAGGAGCACCAAGGTCACCGACATAGCACGAAGAATCGCCAAACTTAATTGGCAAAGGGCAGGGCACATTGCTCGCAGAATGGATGACCGTTGAGGCCAAAAGGTTCTGAAATGGCGACCACGTACCGGAAGACATGGCGTTGGAAGGCCTCCTTCAAGGTGGACGACTTGGTAACGGTTGCGGAAGTCCGATGGATTCGAGACGCACAGGACCGTTCATTGTGGTGACACTTGGGGAGGCCTATGTCCAGCAGTATACGTCTTTCGGCTGAAATGATGATAATATCGAAATGTAGTTAATTTTTTATTTTTTTATTTATATAAACTAGTACTTAATTGCGATCCGACCTGATTTCAAGTAGTGATGCAATCATTGATGATAAAGTGCACTAGTTTATTAAGAGAATATTCACTCTAGCTTTGAAGACACCTAAATTATAATCGGACGAGAAAACCACAGCAGGCAAATTGTTCCATTCCTTTGATGTACGTGGTATAAAACACGAGGCGAATCACTGAGACCGGAAAGGTGTTAACAATGTATGGGTGGACACTCGCCGTACGTCGGGTTGTCTGAACGTCGATGGCGGAATCAAGTTGTGTAATTATTTTTATTTTTTGTCAGTATTTCTGTAACTGCGTCAGTTTTGGTATCGGCCGAAACTGGAAGAAGAGCCGAACAATCGGTTTCGGCAGCTAATCGTGTTTCAGTCGGTCACTAATAAAAACTCAATAAGACTAACACACATTACCGAAATACAAGCTCGGCAATATAAGTTTTGGCCATATTTTAATATTAAATATTATTCTTGGATATTGTGTACGAAAACAACAACAAATGAACATCAAATAAATAGTAAAGTTTCTGAGCACAATTTTCTTTTTATTACATTAGATTTCTACTTCGGTGTAATGTCTGGTAAAATTATAATAATATGTGTCCTATCTAAGGGCCAACGCTGCGTTAAACGGGCGCCTGCGTGGGCACCTATCGCGGGACGTCGCGCTTGTGTCGTGCGTGGCGGTCCCTATAGCGGAAACCGGATTATTACCTGCGCAGTATCGCTAGTTCAAATTTAACGGTGTGCATGTAGTCGTGTCGATGGAAAATTTTAATGTATTATTACGTAGCAAAAAGGGCGCGGGGCGCGAATACCCGCGACGGATGCCCGCGCGGCGAGCCACGACAGAACACATTTGTATGGGACCGCGCGGACGCCGGGCGCTTAACGCAGCGCCGTCCCTAAACTAATATTAAGTATACGGGGTTTAAAGTGTTTTGTATGAGAAAATAAATGATGAATGGCGTTCAAGGATAAGAATTCTCTTTCGGAGTTTGTGTTTTCTGTTTGTGTGTTTGCTACTTTCTAGGTTACCTACGTCTAGGCAGGCGTGCTCCATCGTTGAACACATCATCGCTTATCATCAGGTGAGATAGTGGGTCAAATACGAGTTTAATAATTACATGAAAAAAAAATTACCTCAGCATTTAAAAAGCGATCTTTACTCTTCTGCAGAATATATTGATACAGTTTCATTACCAAAAATCGGGTGAGGCATTCAATATGAAGTCAACTTCCGGTTCATCATAAAAAAGAGAGCAGTGGTGGCCGAGTGGTAACGGCCCCGACTTACGAGATGTAGGTCGCGGGTTCAAACCCAGCCAAGCGCATTACTTTGTGTAATTTATTTCAGCACCACTGCTCTCAAAACGGTGAAGGAAAACATCGTGAGGAAACCGGCATGTCCTAGAACCAAAAATTCGAAGACATGTGACATCTACCAACCCGCACTGGGCCCGCGTGGTGGATTACGGCCCATTCCCTCTCCTAGGCAGAAGGCCTGAGTCCCAGCAGTGGGAACATTAAAAAAAAGGCTGATTATGAACTTCCGGTTAAGTTCATTTAATTAAGCCGAAAGAGTACCATGAGCACTGACATAACCCAACCGTTGAAGCCGCGCACTTTTTTCACCTGAAATAAGGCTAATAACTTTTATTATTTATTTTAAATGGTTTTATTTTTATTAACTTAATTACTTTTCTTTGTATTGTTTTTTTTTTTTTAATTTCTCGTTTCTTCATATTATTTTTATTAGTTTTTCTCATCTTCATATATCTTTGTATAAGAACTGGTTGTGTCTTTTCCCAGGAGAGGATTCTTCATCCTGTAATATGGGTTAATCACCTAACAAAAGAGTGAGGAAATTTATTGGTTTTGTGAGCTTTCTATTATTATTTAGCTAAATTGCGGGACAATGCTTAATAGTCGGAACTAATGATAGTGCGGGACAATGTAAGCTGCAATTTCATAATTCCCTGAATTGAAATGTATTTTCATTATCACAATAGACTTTATTCGACAATCTTATAATACATGTTTCTTAAATGCTAAGTTTTATTATTGGGCACCAGATTCTCGAAGATTATGTTGATTCCCAGCATAGGCCTTTCCTATAGCTTGCCACAGAGTGTGGTCATGTGCTGTCCTCACCTCCATGAAATACAATAATAATCCCCAACTGATTTTTTAAAACATTCCCCAACTATCACACAACGCCATCTAATCTCAAACTAAGCAAAGCTTGTGTTATGAGTACTAGACAACTGATAAACATACTTGTATATTTCTAAATTATATAATATACATAGTATAGATAAATTACACCCAGACACAGAACAAATGATCGTGCTGTGATCGAACCCACGACCTGCGGCATAGCAGTCAGGGCCACTAACCACTAGACCAACAGGCCAGTCAAATACTTGTATTTTCATTGTCTTGTCATATTGTCATTAACAGTTTTCATTACGAGTAGAAAAACCTTTTTACAAAAAACACAAGCTGTCACTTATGCTGTCATTCTTGAAAAGGCTCAATAGGTAATCCAATGAATTTTATTAATTTGTCGCAAACATAAAGACTAGGATAGCTGTAAACTTTGCTGTATCATAATGTCGTTAAAGCACTAACTTTAAACTTTAACATTAAGTCTAGCTGCCTCGATGCGTTATTCGAAACTACGTAAATAATAGTTCCGGCGGTAATCCATAAGGAGTCATCCATAAATTATGTTGTAGCGACATCTATGGCACCACATAGGTACTAATGAAATGTAAAATCCTGCATCGCGCAATTACAGTTCCCCGCGAGATTTAGAAATATATAACAGTCCGAAATCACCCTTCCGATCAGAGGATCTTCCCTTTTCAACGGAGGTATGTGCGACTTTACACTCTGTTCCGTATACCTCTGAAACGTCACATGAATTTCGTGATCTTTTAACAGCTGGTCATATTTGTGAGACTCCCTAGTCTGACGTCACATCAACATAATATTCTTGCCCTTGTCCCGTTTTATTTGGGATCAGTGCAATACTTTTTTTCTTCCATTTTCTCCTGTCACCCGTCATGCTATCACTAACTCCCTTTTCTTTCATGTCACGTGGCCTCCCTCTCCTCCTCCATCCTTCCGTGTAAACCCATAACTCTTTTAGTATCATGCGTCTATCATCACATAAATGATTAAATTAAAACACAGTTCCAAAATTAGTTTTTGAACTCACTAAAAAACAATTTGTAAGTACCGTATAGTCTGATAGAATTAAAAATATTTTTGACTGCTTCGTTAACAGTTAAAAATCCCTGCGTTTTAATACTTTGAATTGTGACGTCTCGGAACTTATGACTCCTCCCACCGCTTGTTACACAATGTCACACTTCGTCGACCCCTTCCCCTTTACCGTGTAACGTTATTTATGGATAGCCCCGAGCTAAAATAAATAGTTTGGCAGTTTAATACATACTAAGTTAGTTGTGGTTGTGGAAGCTCTCAAGTGCTGTGATATAAAATATAATATTTTGTGAAACGGGATTACGAGACAGCTTCGTTGGCTTATTTGTCGTAAGTGCTGCAGTCAGTCTAATCATGACGTCCCGAGTTCAATTGATGGAAACGCTGAATGAATTGATTATGTAACGGCACAGTTCGCAATGGTTGAGCTGACTGTGATGCATGCCGCGACTTCATCTCTCTATGGCCTACAGATAGATTATTATTATTGTAAAAAAGTAGCAACTGATAGATGTGAAATATAAAGGTCTTTAATATTCCATCCTCATCTATACAACCTTAGTTTGAGTATGCGAAACCCAAAACACGTGTCTAATATTTTTATGTAAAATATCGATGTACAACATAACTGTATCATGAAAAATCACAAAATTATTAGCTTGTTATGCTACCTGATTGTCCAAACAAATACATGGTCACTGAGGCATCCGGGTGACTGAGCGGTTGCTTTGCTTTTGCACCCAGTTGTTTGCTGGCGCCTAATGCCCGCTATGACCTGCCGTGACCTGTGTTGTATTTAGTGACGGTGGTGTCCAACTTGTGACCTTTTTTAAATATTTTTGGGAAAAATATAACATGGTATAAAAATTATTGGAATCGATTCAGTTACTGATTCTGAACAAACTATATTCAGTTTTCGCATATAAGTGATAAAAATAATGTTGTATATACAGTGTGTCTGACATCGAAACAAACAAATACCATGAATCCAGTACATGATTCGGGAGTGGTGGAATTTTTCGTACTGGATCCATGGTATTCGTATGTTCGTCGATGTCTGACACGCCCTGTATATGAAAGGAGAAATTGGCACACAGCTGAAACTATAGGGCCTAGAAGCATGAAATTTTACACAAGGTTGCCTTTTATGATATAAAAATAATTAGAAGTGAGGATTTTTCAAAATTCACCGCTAAGAGAATCCCTTTAAATAAACAGGGGTCCAATATTTGTATGGACTGGGGAAGCTGCTGGCAGAAGGTAGTTAAACTTTATAATATCAGGCAAAATCTGATTGTTCATGCTTATTGATTGATCTTATTCAAATAATGACACTGTCCCGCAGTCCACATCAATTTCAAGCACGTAAGTTTCGTAGAGCTGGGACGCGTATTTTCCGAGATATCATCGTTTTAGTGAACGCGAAGAAGTCGTGTCGCGGATGTTGTGTCGGATATTTGGAAGCATATGCTTTGTAGTACCCCCGATATCCTAACGGAAATGATTTATTATTTATTTGTAGCATGAATGGACATCCTCACGCACCAGCCGCCGCGCCGGTACGCCGACCCCGTATTTCCAGCCACCGTAGGCGTGAGCTTATGGACAACGAGCACTGGGTAGCTCGCTTTGTCCGGACTAAGCCCGAGTCGACGCGGCGCGTGTCATCAAAACTGTAGGGGCCCAGCAGGGCCGAAGCCTACTAGGGTCAGTAGTTTACTCCCGAAAGGAAAGCCCATGGTCCTGAAACGCAAAAAGCAAAAAAAGGAACACAGGTGTGGTTTTAGTCATTAAAAATTTGACACGCCCTCCCGCTCCACCCGTGCAGGAGAAATCATTGGGTAAGTTCCAGCCTTAAAAAAAAAAACATTTGTATGTTTTTCTTTTAAGACAGCTTAAGATTGTTATTCACACACTTTTCTAGAACTTTGAAGAAAACGAGCTGTGTACACAGTCATGAATATGCTTACACAACTTCTCAACATATTTAACATGGAAATATATTCCTTACAGAGAATAATTATGAAACTTCGCTTCTATTTCCTTGCATTATCGTTTTATTTCTGAACGTAAAATAATATATGAAAAATAAACAACATCAGTATACCCTCTTTAACCCCTCTATCGTAATAATAGAAGTGTCCGCTATGTGTGTCTGTTGCACCGTAGATCTTAAACGGGTGAACCAATTTGATTCAGATCAAAGAGGTGAGTGAGGTGTTTGATGAGATTGATTTTGAGGTTTGATTTGATCAGATTTTTTTTTTCATTGTTGAGTTAAGCTCGCCTTTGTACTTAAATTATCAAATCCATGTTTTAAATTTAAGATTTTTTTGTGTGTACAATAAAAAAAAAGAAAAAAAAAGAGTTTCTATAGATGGTTTTTTGACGTATTTTCAAAATCGGTAAAGCCATTTCGAGTTATTGGGGTGTGAAAATAGTAATGAGCAACTGCTCATCTATATTCGCAACTGCTATTGCGTAGAATCACCCACGCAGAACGCTGTATTTAATTTTTTCAAAATCACTCGCTCATCATTTGGAAATAATTCAAATCACGACCTAAATTCATCCTTACTCCTGACAAAGTTATCCCGTTGCAATTTGTAATCATATTTTATAGACTGTGTTCGGCAAAATTATTCGAGTGTAAGCGACTCCATTATCGGAACAATGACAGACACGTAATCGTTTCGGACAAATTTCTTTTTGAATGAGAAATCAATATGAGAAATTGGAAGCTCCATGTCTCGATTCATAATTTACTTTGTCATAAGTGACTAACGCAATCTGAGGCGAAGCGATAAAGACGCTAGAGGAGCCAAGCACGAGCCAAACTCAAATTCGTGTAGTATTCTACTTGTGCTACGCTCGTGCTCGGCTCCTCTAGAGGTGGGCAACACTATTTGAACTCGGCTCGTGCTCTGCTCGTACTCGGCTCCTCTAGAGGAGGTCCACACTACACGAATTTGAGCTCGGCTCGTGCTCTGCTCGTACTCGGCTCCTCTAGGGGAGGTCCATACTACACAAATTTGAGCTCGGCTCGTGCTCTGCTCGTGCTCGGCTCCTCTAGAGGAGGTCCATACTACACAAATTTGAGCTCGGCTCGTGCTCTGCTCGTGCTCGGCTCCTCTAGAGGAGGTCCATACTACACAAATTTGAGCTCGGCTCGTGCTCTGCTCGTGCTCGGCTCCTCTAGTGGAGGTCCATACTACACAAATTTGAGCTCGGCTCGTGCTCTGCTCATGCTCGGCTCCTCTAGAGGAGGTCCATACTACACAAATTTGAGCTCGGCTCGTGCTCTGCTCGTGCTCGGCTCCTCTAGAGGAGGTCCATACTACACAAATTTGAGCTCGACTCGTGCTCTGCTCGTGCTCGGCTCCTCTAGAGGAGGTCCATACTACACAAATTTGAGCTCGGCTCGTGCTCTGCTCGTGCTCGACTCTCCTAGAGGCGGTCTACACTACACGAATTCGAGCTCGTCTCGTGCTCTGCTCGTACTCGGCTCCTCTAAAGGAGGTCCACACTACACGAATTTGAAGTCGGCTCGTGCTCTGCTCGTACTCGGCTCCTCTAGAGGAGGTCCATACTACACGAATTTGAGCTCGGCTCGTACTCTGCTCGTGCTCGGCTTCTCTAGAGGAGGTCCATACTACACGAATTTGAGCTCGGCTCGTGCTCTGCTCGTGCTCGGCTCCTCTAGAGGAGGTCCATACTACACGAATTTGAGCTCGGCTCGTACTCTGCTCGTACTCGACTCCTCTAGAGGAGGTCCATACTACACGAATTTGAGCTCGGCTCGTACTCTGCTCGTACTCGGCTCCTCTAGAGGAGGTCCATACTACACGAATTTGAGCTCGGCTCGTACTCTGCTCGTACTCGGCTCCTCTAGAGGAGGTCCATACTACACGAATTTGAGCTCGGCTCGTACTCTGCTCGTACTCGGCTCCTCTAGAGGAGGTCCATACTACACGAATTTGAGCTCGGCTCGTGCTCTGCTCGTGCTCGGCTCCTCTAGCGTAGACCCACCTTACGGATTTTTAATGCTCTATTTTTTCACGCATAGGAAGGGTTATGCGAAGAATGTAAATATCGAACCTGTTCAGAAAGAGTAACGTAAGCGACAATTTGCGTTTTTGCATGAACGATTGTAAATCATAGCTTTTACCCTAGCCTTTTCCCAACTAGCTTGGGGTCGCCTTCCAGTTTAACCGGATGCGGCTGAATACACGTGTTTTACATGCAGCGACGGCCTATCAGATCTCCACAACCCAGGGCCCATAATACTTCTTGGATATACTGATGATGACGGTCAGAATAACGACTGTCATAGATCAATGAATGACATCCGGGACTAATGTCTTTACGTGCTTTTCGGGATGTCAGTAATGTCCTAGATAAACTTAGAAAGGTGCCTGCCTGATTTTGAACCCACAACCTCATGCATGAGAGGCGAGTAGGTGTTAAGTAGTAACTAGTCATCACACTGCTCTCCTCATCAATCTAGGGCATTGATCAGACAAAAAAAAAATTAAAATCGTGGGGCACGTCAAATTTTAATCAACAGTCCAACCGCTGAAATTGTAAATACAATAACATATAATATTTACTCAGGTTACAATACACCTCACGGTTTTATTTTGATGTCTGATCATTGCCATATATTGTTGAGGAGAGTGATGTGGTGACTAGTACTTTAGACCTACCAAATTATTTGTAGCACTGTATCGCCTCGCCTCACTTACCTAGAATTGATCCCTAAGCTTTAACACAATCATTCTTTGTCATTTATCTTCAGTCTTCTTCGCTATTGATTCTCTGAGCACTGAGTACTTTATCTAGAAGGCTTTATACGTATTATATGAGGTTTCCGGCCGTTACATATTCCTCGCTTATATCTAAAAAGGATGCTAAAATAGAAGGAGTTGTTGTTTGTTTATTTTATTTCGTTTTGTATATTTCTTTTTTAAGTCAATTTTATTGTGTGTTTTGAAACTAACAATCCTCTGTATTAAGAGCAGCCAACCCGAGATATATTTCCATACTACTGTTCTTACATGATAATTATGACGTCACAACACATTTTTCTTCAGATTTTTTGAAAACACATATCTTGTGAAAAAAATGACTTTTGACTAAACAAAGTAAAATAAATACTTGTATCTCTGGAGACAGTTCCTCCTTGGAGATGAATAAAAATAGGATGTTAAGTACAATTAAGATAGCCTATATACATATAGACGTGTAGCAGTATTGGGGAATAATCATGAGATTCTGATGATGTTAGTAATGATTCGGTATGTCATAAAAAGACAGTTTTTGCAACCAATCAGATAACTTAGTTTTTGGTGTATATTTGTTTAATGTATAAATATTGATCAGATGGTGAATCTTATTATAAATACGAGCGCTTGGGATAACGAATTGACGACCTGCGAAAGCGGTCCGGCAATGTAAGGAGTCACTGACCGGAAAACCTCGGTAGTTGACAGAATCACCGAATGCCAACAGAGTTTTCTGGCGATATCGCTATTTTTTTTGCATACCTCTTCATCAAACATTGCTTTAGATGAAACCATGCGCACGTTGACGAATAGATGAGTGCGGGCCCTCTTAAGTATTCTAGTGCTTATATTTTCTTTTTATCGTTTACTGTATCCAGTGTAGTGTGTTTGAAAGATAGTGTAGGGTAAAAATATCCTTTTACCGTTAAACCGACGTGAGCCATTTGAGTTAATACGCTTAACTTTACTTTATGGAGAACAAAGGTGGCCGATATAGCACGAAGAATCGTCAAACTTAAGTGGCAATGGGCAGGGCACATTGCTCGCAGAACAGATGGCCGTTGGGGCCGAAAGGATCTAGAGTGGCGACCGCGTACCGGAAGACGCAGTGTTGGAAGGCCCCCCTACAAGGTGGACCGATGACCTGGTGAAGGTTGCGGGAATCCGATGGATGCGAAACGCACAGGACCGTTCTTTGCGGCGACATTTGGGGGAGGCCTATGTCCAGCAGTGGACGTCTATCAGCTGAAATGATGATGATGATGATGCTTAACTTTATTTCGAAGATGAAAAGACCCTCTAGATCACTTCAAACGCTTTAATAAAAATCTTGAGGCTGGGTCAATTTGTCTTGCATGGCAGTGTTACTAAACGTGTCGGGAATACATTTATTGTGCGTAGGAACAGCTTTTTTTTTAAGGTGGAAAATCATGTAATGACTTCCCTTGTTCTAGAGTGGAGTGGGAGGGTGTGTCAGACGCTTACTAACTAACACCACACCTATATATGTTTCTTCAATTGCCATTGTGTTCCAGGACCACACGTTTACTTTTCAGAAGTCAAACCATGGCCCCAGAAGGCTTCAGCCCTGCTGGGCCCATACGGTGTTACTGATATCTCTTTGAGGCACGCGTGGAATACTACGCGCTGTCGACGACTCAGGCTTGATCCGGACGGTTACCGGACGGCTGGACGGCGAGCTAACCATTACTCGTCCCCTCTTTCCGGACCATGGCCTGTACCAGGGCCCGGCAGGGTCCACCCAAGTGGGGCACTCCTCCACCATGTCCTCCGGGCGAACGCATACAGCTAAGAAGTATAATTCCCTGCTGGAGTCTGTATTTCCTGATAGCCAGAACCTAAGAGACTTTAAATCAAGAGTAAATAGATTACTTCTAGACAAGCGTGCTCCATTGTCGACCACATCATCGCTTACCATCAGGTGACATAGTGATGAAATGCGAGCTTATCAAAAATAATAAAAAAATCTGGGCAAGTGCGAGTCGGACTCGCACACTGAGGGTTCCGTACAAACTTACCAATATAAATAGTTCAATTCTCGAATGGTGCTATAAGACCTTGCTTTTTGCCAAATTTCAGGATTCTGGGTCATTGGGAATTACCCAATGAATTTTAATTCCTTTGTGAGTGTCGAAATATACGTTTTTTGCGACATAAACAGCCGCATCTTTTTTTATCGATAACTTATAAGTTTGATTTTTAATCAGCTTCAAGGGACCGCTGACTTGAAAATATTATTTTAATTTTAATTCGATACCTCCATAAGTGCCCGAGATAAAGGGGCTTGTCAGACAGACAGACGGACAACAAAGTGATCCTATAAGGGTTCCGTTTTTTCCTTTTGAGGTACGGAACCCTAAAAAACAACTCTGGAACATCCAGAGACCATTAGTTTTAATCATTTATAGCTCACTTCATTGTAATATTGGACCTACGTTAAAATAACAAAGCATTGTTTTACAGGTTTAACATATTATGGCCCACAAATGTCACTAATTACACTGTCGTTCATTGTAAGAGTTATTGCCTGTTACAAATTTGTTATTTTAGTGCCGTTTAAGTTTAATGTGGAGATTTATAATCGATTTATATATTAGAATAGTTACATCTTGCGCATGGGCCTCATCAGAAGGCTTACAGTCACCCAAAGGGCAATGGAAAGGGCTATGCTCGGAGTTTCCTTGCGTGATCGCATAAAGAATGAAGATTTCCGCAGGAGAACCAAGGCCGACATAGCCCGAAGAATCGCCAAACTAAAGTGGCAGTGGGCAGGGCACATTGCTCGTAGAACGGACAGTCGATGGGGCCGAAAGTTTCTAGAATGGCGACCGCGCACCGGAAAACGTAGCGTTGGAAGGCCTCCCACAAGGTGGACCGATGACCTGGTGAGAGTCGCGGGAGTACGGTGGATGCGAGACGCACAGGATCGGTCGTTGTGGCGTCGTTTGGGGAAGGCCTATGTCCAGCAGTGGACTTCTTTCGGCTGAAATGATGATGATGATGATATCTTGTGACTGTGTAATATCCTGGAAAAATATTACTCTATTCATACTAATATTATAAATGCAAAAGTAACTCTCTCTGTATGTCTATTACGCTTTCACGCTTAAACCGTTGAATCGATTTTGATGGATTTTGGTACAGAGATACAATAAAGCTAGAGGAAGGACATAGGCTATAAATTATCACGCTATTTGCTAAGGGGGATGAGTAATATTGCATTTTGTCGGTATTGAACGACATTTGCCGCGAGTTCCAGCTACAGTTAATTTTTTTTTTCTTTTTTGTTGTTATTATACAATGATACATCAACACATGACGACATGCATGCATGACGAGTAACAGCGCAAAGTGGAAGAAAAAAACGTGTTGCGCCGACCCCAAATTATATTTTTTGCACGTTTTTATTCAATATTATTCCAAATGTTTTGTAAAAAGAAATCAAATTTTTTAGATGATTTCATTTAGTTACAAAATTAACATGTAAGATGAAAATCATCACGCTATCATCGACAAGGAGCCAAGTAGTCAATTATGACGTCTATAGATATAAGAACTCCTATTTTGAAAGTAAAACTTTGAAGACCGTAGCGCAGTGGTTAAGTGGTTAGCCTTACGTGCAGGGTGATGTCAGTTCGAAACTCATAAACTATTACTGACTTTAAATTTAAATTAAATGGCCAAATAGAAGAGGGGGGTTGCGTTGGGTGTTACACCATGCGGCCTTATAATGGCGGTTATTGCTTCATATAGTTTTTTTTTAGCTGGCAAATCATCCAATGACTTCTCACGGCCTTGGGCGGAGTGGGAGGGCGTGTAAGACTTTTACTGAATAAAACCTCTTCCTTTCATAAGCGGACCCATGACCTCATTGCTTCATATACTATATGAAGCAATGGGGTCATGCTGCTTAGTTTTTTCCGACTATTTTTTTAAATAATTGCTTTGACTTACTATATTATTTATCACTTAAATGTCACTGAACAAAAAATACTAAAGGCACAAATGCATTTAGAAATAGTTGGAAATAAACTTTTTTATGAGTTTGTGATGGGCGAAATATTTCATACAATTTTCACTCGCCCTAATTTCTAGTTTGATGGTTACGCGGCCATCTCAAAAACATTAAAGAAAATGCATTTATCAATTTGTGAAGACATAAAAATGGTAAATAAAATCTTAAATTACACTGTAGATTAGGTTGGTGGTCCCACAGAATCTTTCCTCGCAGTCGAGTTTCAATTCTGGAAAAGCTCTAATCGATAAATCGTTTTCGTTTTTTGAATCGCTTTGAGATTGGTTCCATCTTTGTGATATCGGAAATCGATGAGTATCTGTTTTGTTTTTTAGTTTTGTTCACTTGTGCAATTTTGTTTTTGGGAGGCCAAAGAAAAGATGGATGGATTGTATGATGAGTGATATGAATGAAAAGGAAGTTAGTGATAGCATGACGGGTGATAGGACAGAATAGATGAAAAATATCGTTGCGCCAACCCCAAATAACACGAGACAAAGGCAGAAATCAGTAATGCTAGCGAAAGAAGAGGTCGCCGCGTGAGAGAACGAATGTCCTCACGCCCAAGCCGCCGAAATTCTAACCCCGACTACCAGCAACGGTAGACCCGGGCTTGCGAACATCGAGCAATGGGTAGTTCGCCGTCCAGCAGGGCCGATGCCTGTTAACTAGGACCGCGGGGAATTTATGAAAAGGAAACCCGTAGTCCTAGAATGCAAAGGCATCTGAAGGGCACAGGTGTGGTTTTAGTCAGTAAAAGTCTGACACGCCCTAACGCTCCGCCCAGAGCGGGAGAAGTCATTGGATTTCCACCCTTGATTGTTGACTTACTTCAGAAACTAAATATTCGCATCACCTCCACGACGGTAGCGAAACGGCGAAGCCATACATTTTTACTGATATGTAGTATTTGTGAAGATAGGGTCGGTAGAGTTAGGCCGTGTAGATTCAGAAGCTTGGCTCTACAGGAGATCTGATAACTTTTTCACACGGCAAGCCTTAAGTGGTCGTCTTGGCAACATTTTACATGAAATACTTTTGGTGGGATACATATTATAGATAAATTACACCAAGACACAGAATAAATGATCGTGCTCATCACACAAAAATTTGTCCTGGGTGGGAATCGAACCTACGATCTCCGGCTAAGCTAGCAGTCAGGGCCACTATCCACTAGACCAACAGGCCAGTCAAATTTTCGTTTTCCTCTTCATTCCTCGAGTCGTAACGGTAGATTCTTTGCAGTTCGTACTGTACGCCTCTAGAATTTTCATCCACACTCAGTATTTTTCTCCCTTAATTGGAGGTTTACAAGGAAAGGATTAGGGAATATTTCCTGTCCACATAACCCATAAATATATTAATAGAGAATTTTATTTGTTTATTATGTGTTATTCACTTATTTATTTAGTTTATTTAAGTAAAGGAGTTTTTTTTTTTTTTTTTTTTTATTGGGTGGGAAAATCATCCTAATGACATCCCCGCTCTTGGGCGGAGCGGGAGATAGTGTCAGACTCTTACTGACTAAAAACCCACTCCTGTTCCTTCGTTGCCTTCGTCCCAGGGCCCCGGGTTCCGCTTTCACACTACCCGTGGCCCCAGTAGGCTTCGACCCTGCTGGGCCCCTACGATTTGCTGACATCTCCTTGAGGCGCGCGTGGAACAAAACGCGCCGTCGACGACTTGGGCTCGGTCCGGACGGTTACCGGACGGTCAGACGGCGAGCCACCCATTGCTCGCCGTCTACAAGCCCGCGCCTACGGTGGCCGGAAATCGGGATCGGAATCCCGGCGGCGGTTGGAGCGTAAGGACCGTTGCCTCACGCGATCGGCCGCCTCCTTAGCTAGCATTATTGCTTCGCAGAAGGAGGCGACCGCCTGCCACTCCTCCTCGCTCCGGAGCATGGCCTGAACCAAGGCCCGGCGCGAGAGATCACCGCCGCCGATTGCCCTCACGAGGTCACGGCGTTGCTCTGCCCAAGCGGGGCACACCTCCACCGTGTGCTCCACCGTGTCCTCCGGGTGGGCCACACAGTGGCGACACCCGGGCGTCGTTTCCGCACGAATCCGGTGCAGGAACCTCCCGAACTTACCGTGTCCGGTGAGGACCTGCGTCATGCGGAATGTGAGGACGCCGTGAGGTCTTTCCAACCACGCCTCAAAGACCACTTACCGCCATAATTGTGGCGTGCCCAGCACGGGGTCGCGACAGTCGCTGTCGCCATTTCTCCATGAGAACTCGCCGGAACTCTGTCCGCCATGCCGCGACTTGTTGCGGCAGCGGAGTTTCGCCCCGGCGTTGCATCTCCATGCGCCGTTCGTGCATGAGTGCAAGGACTGTTGCCTCCAGTTCCCATGGTCGCTGGCAAGCAAGAAGGGTCGCCGCTTCGCGGGAAATCGTCCGGTATCCTCGCACCATCCGTATGGCCATGACCCTCTGGCACGCGTTCAGCCGGGCCGCCGGCTGCTTCCGCAGCCCCGGCGCCCACACCGGCGCGCCATAAAGGGCCATGGACCGAACGATCCCCGCGTAGAGCCTCCGGCAGGAGGCGTCTGGACCCCCAAGGTTGGGCAGGAGCCGCGAGAGGGCAGCCCCAGTCCGATTTAGTTTGGGAGCCAGACGTCGGAAATGCTCGTCGAAATCCCATCGGCTGTCGAGAACGAGTCCCAGGTACTTCATCGTTGACCCGACGCCGATGTGGACTCCTCCCACCGTTAGCTGGGAACCCGGTGGTGGCGCGTTCCGAGGGCCGTGAAAGCACATGGCCTCGGACTTGTGCAATGCCACCTCGAGTCCCAGCTCCTGGATCCTGCCAACGACCGTCGCGACCCCGCGTGTCGCTAGTTCGACCGCCGCCTGGTACGACTCTCCCTGCGCCAGGACCAGCGTGTCGTCTGCGTAGCAGACCACGCTGACCCCGTCAGGGAGGTCGCCGCGCAGCACGTAATCGTATCCGATGTTCCACAAGGGCGGCCCTAGTACCGATCCCTGCGGAACACCGCACGACATCTCTCGACGTTCCCACACCCCCTGGTGACCGGGGTAGGTTATGTACCTGTCTGACAGGTACGCCTCGACCACACGACAGAGGTAGTCGGGCATCCGGTGATACCGGAGTGCCCTCCCAATGCTACTCCAAGGCAGGGAGTTGAAGGCGTTGGCGATGTCCAAAGACACCGCCACGACACACCTGCCCTGGGCCACTGCATCCCCCGTCGTGAGAGCTCGCACGCACATGATGGCGTCCACCGTGGAGCGCCTCCTAAGTAAAGGAGTTTGAAATTTTTGTTTTTGTCGTGCACTTTTGTGTGATGTCTTTTATGTAAAATCTATTTAACATTTAGAGTTTTGCTGTAAGAAAACCTCTTGAGAGCAGTGGTGGCCGAGTGGTAACGGCCCCGACTTACGAGTTTTAGGTCGCAGGTTCAAACCCAGCTAGGCGCATTACTTTTTGTAATTTATTTCATCTCCACTGCTCTCAAAATGGTGAAGGAAAACATCGTGAGGGCATGCCGGTTTAGCATGTCCTAGAACCAAAAATTCGAAGACATGTGACATTCACCAATCCGCACTTGGCCCGCGTGGTGGATTACGGCCTATTTCCTCTCCTAAAGAGAGGAGGCCTGACTCCCAGCAGTGGGAACATTAAAAAAGGCCTATTATGCTATGTAAGAAAACCCAAAATTCTGGGTTAAGCTCGCCTTTGCGCATCAATTTTCCTTTTATTTATGTTTTGTATTTATGTTTTCTGTGATATAAAGAATAAGAATGGGAAAAATTAAGTAGTTGAAGTCTTTTAGTTTGGTACTTAATAACCGTGTTCTGAAGTCAATAATTTTGAGACAAAACACATCGGTAATTGTAATCATCATTCAGTAAATCAGGAAAAGGGAATAAAAAAATATTGTTAACGTAATCACCATACACCCCTGCCCATCCCCCATGTCATCGAAATAAGTAAAGCAAATTTGGGTGGTGGGGCCACCCAAATTTGATACTTACGTAATATTTGAATGGCCCTTTTCTTGCCATGTGATGTTTTGCACACGGCCATCGCTTTTTGGGTCTTCCTCTATTGTGCAATCACACACTTTTATCGGTAATCCTGATCATTATTCATTGTCTTAATTTCTCAATTGTGTCTTATAATAATAGGATTTCAATTGCCACTTAGTGCATTCACAAGTTGCCAACCGCGTAGTGGAGTGGATGATTTATTTATTTAACCAAAGAATAGAAGAAGAATCTTCTCTTATTTACGTCTCTTAAGAATAACTAAATAACCAACCGCACAGGGCCTCAAGTCTGCTATTACAATCGTGTCAGAATGGTTTATCTTTGACTTCATAATTGTTCATTTTGACCAAGTTTGGTTATCTACTAATATAATGGCGTCATTACAACTTTCCAATGGTTAACCACTGACACTCCATTGAAAGAAATGGCACAGAATGGTAATCTCGTACATTATGACAAATGAATATCTGACGTATGCGGTAGTCTGCTAAAATTTTGACAGTTTCATTGATCAGTGATCTACCATTGGAACATCATTGTGCAATCATTGCTTTTAATTTGTTTCGAGACAGCTCGATATTGTCATTCTACCACAAGATTATTGACCGATCAATGATCGACCATTATGAATTATCAGATTACGAACTTTGAACTAAATGACAATGGGATCGTGTTGGAATGACGAATTTATAAAAATAGCAGACTTGGGCCCCTGGGCTTCAAGTCTGTTATTACAATAGTGTCAGAACGGTCTATCGTTGATTTCATAATTGTTGATTTTGAGAAATTTGGTAATCTACTAATATAATGGCATCTTTATGACTTTCCAATGGTCAACCACTGACACTCCATTGAAAGAAGTGGCATAGAACGGTAATCTCGTACATATTGACAAATGAATATCTGACGTATGCGGTAATCTGTTACAATTTTGACTGTTCCTTTGATCAGTGACCTACCATTAAAACGTCATTATGCAGTCATTGCTTTTAAAAGCTCGATTTTGTCATTCTACCACAACTCTATTACGAGACCATTGACTGATTAATGATCGCTCATTATGAATTAGCAGATTACAAACTTTTAGCAAAATGACAATGGGATCGTGTTGAAATGACGAATTTATAAAAATAACAGACTTGAGTACTGGGGTACAGCGATTCATAAACAACTTAGACCATTCATTTCACTTCGATAATCACCAGGCGTTTAATTTCCTGCCAGTGTCTTTTTACACTAAAAAAGTCGGATAAAACACGTGAAGCTGAAGAATTGCAGATGTGAAATTCAAGGCAAGCTTATTATGACAACCTGAAATTGTAGTATTAGTTAGCCTAATATGTCCCACTGTTGGACAAGGGCCTCCCTGTCCCTTTTCCACATACGTCTGTCCTCAGCCATTGCGGGATAGTCCCTCTGTTAGTTGTTTGGAACATCGTCTCTTCACCTTCGCCTTGGTCTGCCGCGATGTCGCCTTGTGTTCAATAGGACCCAATAAGTGGCTCTTTTAGCCCACAGTTGACATGTAGCAGACATGTCCGGTCCGATGTCCGGTCTAATCCCATTTTAGATTAGCAGTTTTTCGGGTAATATTTTTAAACTAAGATAAAAACCTGAAATAGAAACGAAAAAATATTTTTGATATTTTAAACGAGGAACGTTATGTTGCCATATTGTATTATCTAGTATAGCATAGCATAGTCGGCCTTATAATGTTCCCACTGTTGGGACTCAGGCCTCCTCTCTAGGAGAGGGAATGGGCCATAATCCACCACGCGGGCCCAGTGCGGGTTGGTGGATATCGCATGTCTTCGAATTTTTGGTTCTAGAACATTTCCCGGTTTCCTCACGATGTTTTCCTTCACCGTTTTGAGAACAGTGGTGATGAAATAAATTCACAAAGTAATGCGCCGTGCTGAGTTTGAACCCCGCAACCTACAACTCGTAAAATCAACTCGTATATTATCTACTTTAACTGAATTTTGCAAGCAAATGGTTGACTCTAAGTGCATGTGGTATTTTTTATTTATAAACCTTATTAATTGAGATAATAAATACAACAAATTTGAAAGTAATATCATTCATCTATTTTTGAAAAAAAAAATACGTAATAAGTTGGACGAATATTATTGGAATTTAGGGACAGTTTCAATTCATCGTAGAATCCTCTCTATGCAAGTTCTGGCATTCCATTGCAGGTTTGTGTTATAATACTACTCTTTAATGAGAGCTGCAATCAGCTGGTGCTGAATAATAAAATAATACATAATTTATTTGCTTGGTGGTGATAACTTGCTAAGCGATAACCTGCTTGGTGAGCTCCCACATGTTTTCAATAGGGTTCATGTCTGTTTAATTACTTGACTAGGGTAAAAAACCTAATTTATAATAATAATAATCACACAACTATCACACAACGCCGTCTATTCACAAGCTAAGCAGAGCTTGTGTTATGAGTACTAGACAACTGATAATCATACTTAAATATTTCTAAATACATACATATTATAGATAAATTACACCCAGACACAGAACAAATAATTGTGCTCATGACGCAAACATTAGTCCTGAGTGGGAATCGAATCCACGACCTCCGGCATAGCAGTCAGGGCGGCTAACCACTAGACCAACAAGCCAGTCAGATATTTATGGGCGCTTCTTCCACCTAAATCCGATGCAGAAACCTCCCGAACTGTCCATATCCAGAGAGGACCTGCGTCACGCAGAAGATTAGGAAGCCGCGCCGTGGTGCCTCGCTAGCCACTCCTCAAAAAGGAGACTTACAACCGCAATTGTGACGTGCCCAAGATATTGCAAGGCTATACTGCGTAGTGAGTCTAACAACTGTTATTAGTTGTTCCAGTTGGGGATTGGTGGATAAGATAGATAGATACTCTCCTTGTTTTTTTTTTATTTATAAGGGGTGCCTAAAGACTACAAGTGTGTTTGCAGATGTTTGTTCTACTTGACATTACACTGAACAGACTGTTCTTGTACTGTACCTACTCTAGCCAGAAAGTGCACCCTAACATTAAGTACTCACATACAACATTGGGAAAAAAGAGGCTAATAGAAACTACCTTATAAATGAGAACAGACCTCGGAATTCAATTAAAACATCGATTTGAAAAATGAACATTTTCTCACTACAGCATTCGATTAACTCAATATTCGAATTACAAAATTGAATTTAAAAAAGTCGATTACACCACTCGCCTTCCTACTCCCCTGTTTACTTAATTCGATGAACGGCTAGCCAGCTAGTATTGCCTGTTTTACCACATACAAAATGAAAGTACATGTTACCGAATCAAGAAAATTGCTTTTACAGCTCCGTAGGGTTTTGATTAAACTGTGTTGTTGTTTGAAAAAGGAAATGCTTTTTCTGATTATGATGCTGTAAAGGAAATTGTTTTAACGGCTGAGTTTTTTTTTTTTTTGTTGGGATTACGGATTGGGGAAATCAGTTTTTAGACTTTTGAAGGCCAGGATTTTTTTTGTTATGGATAGGCTCGCGTTTGACCACTATGTCATTTGATAGTAAGCGATGATATGGCTGACGATGGAGTATGCTTGCCTAGAAGTAACCTATTCACTCTGGACTTAAAGACCCCTAGGTTGTAGGTATCAGGTAAAACAGACTCCAGCAAGAAATTCCACTCCTTAGCTGTACGCACAATAAATGTGTTCCCAAAACGTTTTGTACGCATGGATCACCATGTACCGGTGGCGCAACTTAGTACGTCTAGTGATCCGATGATGAAACATAGATTGGCGGAATTATTGCATAGTCATCAGTTTGGCTTCACGAAAGGAAGGTCAACGACAGATGCAGGAGTGAAACTCATCAGTCACATTTTGGAATCCTGGGAGAAGTCCCAGGATGCTATTGGCATATTCTGTGACCTCTCTAAAGCATTTGACTGCGTTGACCATAATACTCTAATCTGTAAATTACATCATTACGGAATTCGTGGTCGAGATGCTGATCTTGTTTTTTCTTATTTATCTAACAGGCAACAAAAAGTATTCATTAACGGGGCGACGTCCTCAGGGTCTTTAGTAAAGATGGGCGTGCCTCAGGGTTCAATTCTTGGTCCTTTCCTTTTCCTGGTTTATATTAATGACCTTCCTTACATGATGGCTAATTTATCAAATATAATTATATTTGCTGATGACACTTCCCTTATTTTTAAAGTAGATAGGAAAGATGCGGATGTCTTGCATGTCAATGATAGTCTGGCTGTTCTTTCGAAATGGTTTGCTGCTAATAATCTCTTATTAAATGCGAATAAAACTAAATGCATAAAGTTCTCATTACCGAATGTCCCTCAAGTTGGCGTCAATCTAATTCTTGACGGCAACAAACTTGATGCTATTACGGAAACAACATTCTTAGGTTTAACCATCGATTTTAAACTGCAGTGGGGCGCTCATATTAGAGCTCTTTCAGGTAGACTGAGCTCGGCCGCATATGCAGTAAGAAAAATAAGGCAACTGACCGATGTAGCCACAGCTAAGTTAGTTTATTATGCTTATTTCCACAGTATTATGTCTTATGGCATTTTACTGTGGGGATCTGCAGCTGATGTACACTCAATTTTCATATTGCAAAAGAGAGCAATCCGGGCTATTTATAAAATGGGTCCTCGCGAGTCCCTTAGAAATAAATTCGAAGAAATCGAAATACTGACTTTGCCTTCTCTTTATATCTTAGAAAGTATTATGTATGTTCGTAAAAACCTAGAACTCTTCAAAATTAGAAGCGATTATCATAACATAAATACGCGTAGTAAACACGAAATTGTGTTACCCAAATGGAGATTAGTTAAGACCAGCAAGTCATTTTTAGTAGACAGCATACGCTTTTATAATAAGCTGCCAAAGGTGGTGACTGAACTTAGCGAAGGAAAGTTTAAAACCCATATTAAGCGTGTCCTAACTAACAAAGCGTATTACAAGGTCAAAGACTATGTCGAAGACACGCTTGTTTGGCAATGACTGCTTCTGCACATGTGGCCCCCTGGTAGCTCATAATATTTTGTAAATTTATCTATTGACTGCTCCACATTTGTTGTAATATATACATTGCTTTTGCATTTTTTTTTTATTTTTTTATTATTATTTTGATTGTTTACGTATAATTTATTAATAATTGTAATTATTTATTTTACTTGCTTTTATTTATATAGCCTCTTTTTTATAATGTGAATGTGAGAACACTGTAGACTCCGCGAATTCTTAGGTTCCTTTTTATTATGATTATTTTTATTGTACTTTATTGACCAGTCTACACTGTCCTCACATAATAAATCCAATATATTGTAAACAGAAATTTTTTAAAAGAGTAACCATGGAGTTTCTTGCCGGTTCTTCTCCATAGGAAACGACCAATTTGGAACCGTGCACTAGCTTCTGACGTTTTATAAGTGCCCATGTAGGCCTATGTGAAATAAAAATCTTTGACTTTGACTTTGACTTTAAATTGTGCAATTCCAATGCACACCCCCGAAAGGTATACAATAGAAAATTGACAGGCTAACAACTCCGTACCGATGCTCAAATGTTACAACATATCCTAATAAATGAATACCTAATAATATGATTTTGGTAAATCAATCACGAGTCATCGACTAAATGGATTTAACTGAACTTAGAACACCGAGTACCTTTAACTATATTATTGCGAAGGCCACAGAAAACATACCTACATCAAATTCTTCCCGTAAAATTATAATTTAGGTGTCTTCAAGGCTAAAGTGAATAGGATCATAAAAAAAAAAATTTAAAAAAAAAACACGTATGCCACGTCAAAAAAATGAACTAAAAAGCAAAAACAAAATGTTAGTTGAACTGTATAAATAAAAATGAAAGTAATCACTCATTCACTCACTGACTAAACACGAAGTCTCGAAAACTACTTGATCACACCACAAAAATTTTCATCGCTGTCGGGGAACCAATCTGTAAAGAATACTTTCTTATATAAAAAAATCCCCCGACTGCGATGAAAAATTTTGTTATGTAGATTAAGTAGTTAATCCTAGACGATAATCATATGCAATAAATGTTTAAAAATTAAAAAAAAAAATTATAGTTGTTCATTATTTATCATAACCAACACATTGCATTTCTATATCTTTTCAATAGCCTATGTTACTTGGGATAATGCAAGGATTCTAACGATACCTCACACATGTAAATCAGTTCAGTTATTTAGAAGTTATGGTGGAATAAAGAAACTCACATATGTACATACATACATACATGGACCCTGAAAACATAACACTCCTTTTTTGGGGCAGTCGTGTAATAAACTAGTGCGCTTCACCATCAATGATTGCATCACTGCTTACCAGTTGCCATCAAGTGGAATCGCTGTCAAGCACTAGTTATGACTTATGTCACAAAAAAAAGTTCCACAACAAAAGACGACTGATTCATATGAAAAACTTTTTATTGAAGCAAAGTTTAAATGTATCTATTTTTTTCCTTTTTCAGCGTAACTGATGTTAATTTGACCTGTAACAAAAGGTGACATAAAATATTAATTTCTGACATAAAATATCCTGAGCAACATTAATCATAAATAATTACTGATTTTTTTTTTAAACACTTTAATATTCAAATAAATATTTTTGTTTTCGGTGTAAATAAAAAACATTTAAAGTTAGTAAGTTTTTTTAATAATGTTTATATTTTTCTTTAAGACAAATGAAACATTCCATTTAACCTAATTAAATAGGGAGAGTGATACATAATAAATAAAATATTAAAAATTTCTTTAATGGGGCAATTTAAAAAAAAAAACACATAATTATTAAGCACTAAAAGTAGGTATCATTGCAAACACCCGTTAAGAGCGACCAACCCGAAATACATCTCCATACAACCGCTCTTACGTGATTATGACGTCATTACACATGTTTCTCTAGATAATTTGGAAACATAGCTTGTGGATATTATCTAGGTTGCTATTGAAATCAGAACATACATTTGTGTAATAGTAATCTAGTAAAGACCTCTGAAAATCTGTTTTCTTGTGTAAATTTTAGCTCTTCAGAATGTACTCATAAATTAAAAATATAAAAAATATTTATCTATAGAAACTTTGCACATATAATCGAGATTTTGAATGACAATTTTTTTCCAAAAACTTTTGTGGTTTAAAAAAAAAAACACATATTTCCCGTAACAAGTTTTGTGAAATATTCGAGTAAACGACAGAATTACCGAATGCCAGCAGAGCGATCACGTGTTACCTTTCTTTTTTCGCATAGTTTCTAAAGAAGCTTGTTTCTTCATCCAACAAACAACATGCTTTAAAACCATGCTCACGATGACGATAGACCAGTGAGGAATCGCCCTCTTAAGTGGGCCGTTCACTTTATTTTAAAGATACTATTTAAATATTGAAATGGCTTAACTCACCGTATTCATCCACTAAAAAAATAAATAAGGAAAGTTAATGGATTATATGTATATAGGTATATCCTTTCGCGGTTGTTTCACAGATTACTAAATCTCGCAATCAACATTAATAAGCGTACCTATCATTATCATCTTTATTACAGCCGAAAAAAGACCACTGCTGGACTTAGGCCTCACCTAAGTGTCGCTATAAAAACCGGTCTTGCCCCCTAGCCAAGTTACAATCGTTTCGTTCGCGTCGAACGTCTCGAGTAGGCCACGCCTCTGATTCCTTTGTTCTGACGTCATCTCATCTCAACGCTCGACTGAGCGTGACAACGTGACTACGTGGTCAGAACAAAGAAATCAGAGACGTGGCCTACTCGAGGCGTTCGACGCAAACGAAACGATCGTAACTTGGCTAGGGGGGCTGTGCGTCTTGCATCAATCAGATGCCTGCAACCTTCACCACGTCATCGGTTCGCCTCGTGGGAAGCAGGAAGTATTTCAAAATTGCATTAGTAATTAGAAGAAAAGCTCATTGCTAAATTTATAATAGCAGCTCCGTTGACCCCCAAGGTTAAGCAACGCTTGCCAAAGTCAGTCTGTACATAGGTGACCATTTAAACATACCGAGATTTCTTCGTGCCTCGGAAAATAAATTAAGCCGTATAAAAGAAGGCCGGACCAACGGCCTCCTTTTATACACCTTAGTTAGTCGCGGATTTTACGGACATTTAGAAGCCAGGAAATCTGGCACCAGTTCTCCAAGGGTATCATGTTATCCAGTTACTGGGTTGTGGGGGTCGGACAGGCAGTTTTCTTTTTTTTTTTTTTTTTTTAGTGAATAAAGGATCATAATAATATATTTATTTGTGAACATAGGGTATGGTTAAAGATGTTATACAAAAAAAAAAAAAATGTCCCAACAATGTCCCGCCAGAAGGCATACAAATATTATCAATATAATTTGAATTTGGAATATTTATAAATTGCAAAATGATAATTAAAATACAACAATCATTAAAAATAAAATGTCAACAATTAAAATAAAGTCTAACTAGTCACAGTTTAATTCACAACTAATTGCATGTCACATTCAAATAAAATAAAGTAATAATCAGTCAAAACAGTAAATATTGTCAATATTTATTATGATAAATTTAAATCAGTCAAATATTTTTAAAATTTGTCATTAAGAAATTCATTAACGGAATAATATACTTTGTCATTTAATAGTTTAAAAAGATTTCTTTTGAACTCATTTACATTTTTACTTCTTATTACTTGCTCAGGTAACTTATTATATAACTTAGGAGCCATTGCAAATATGCTTTTGTGATAAAATTTTGTTTTAGTCTGAAGTAGGTGCAATTTATGTGAACGTCGTTGACTCTGTACATGCTTAAATAAATACATATTATTTTTGACAAAAATACAGGCTTCATAAACATAGAGTGATGGTACAGTTAATATATTTAAATTTTGAAAATGTGATTTACAGGAATCCGTTCGCTTTATTTTACATATTGCTCTAATGCATTTTTTCTGTGCTATTAATACCTCTTGAACTTTTGTCGCATTGCCCCAGAATAGAATGCCATATCTTAAAGTTGATCCGACATAACCATGATAAGCTGCTAGGAGTGCAGTTTTATTCGCAATTTTACCCAGCATATAGAGAGCATAAGAAAACTTACTGAGCTTAGCACACACATTTTCAATTTGAGTCCTCCATGACATATCGTTGTCGATGTGTAGTCCAAGAAACTTCGTTGTACTTGTTTCATCTATCAGGTCTCCTTTATAGTTTAAGTTCAAGTTTGATAGTATGTTTTGTCTTATTTTAAAATTCATCACTTTAGTTTTGGCAAGGTTAATTTGAAATTTACTTTTTTTCTGTTATTATTCTTTAAAGGGCAAGGCAGCGGTGTATATGTTACCGCTAATGTGCTAAATAATAATAATAGTATCTTCTTCTAAGTCGTGCATTCTTGACAGAGTGGTTGTGGTCATGTCTCGGTCGAGTCCTGCGTCACCGCCTCTCTCGCAAAACGACGCCATGCAGCTTTGTGTTTGGCGGCTTGGGAGTTTTCATTAACACTGCAGTGTGTCACCGATTTGATGACGTCCGTCCACTCTGTTGAAGAGCGTCCACGTGACCTTTTGCCCTCGACATTCCCTTGCACCACCAATCGTTCCATCGAGAGAGAACTTGAGGATTTGCATTTGCACAAACGACGATACTCACTCTTTGATATTGAGATCTTTCAGGATCGAAATATTGGTTCGGTGCATATTAGTATATTGCCATAAAAAAACCTTTGTTTACAATTACAATACATTTTATATAGTTTTTATTCAAGCAAAGAACCTGTTTTATGACTTTTCAGTATGCTTGTCTGCAGATTAGTGCAGCTAATCTCTCGTTACTCTTAACTGTGCGAAAAAGTGGAAACGGACCCTTTAGTCCTTTTCCTTTTTGTCCGTCTGTCTGTTTGTCTAACTGTCAAGACCCTTTATCTCGGGAACGCATGAAGGTAACGAGTTGAAATTAAAACCATATACTCAGATCTACGGTCTCTTGAAGCTGTGAAAAAATCAAACTTCTGAGTTAACGAAAAAAAAAGATACGGCCAAGGGAATCAAAATTCATAGGGTAGGTACTTTCCTTTGACTTAGAATCCTGAAATTTGACATGAAGCAAGGTCTTATATCACAAGTATAGGAAAAAATCTGAAAACTTTAAATTTGTGGTTACGTCACAAAAAAAAAACTTTTTTGCGATTCGAAAAAATCTTCGTAACTAAATTCGGGAATTTAACTTTTTTCATGGATTCGCACTTGCCTGGTTTTTTTTTATTTTGATATCGCTCTACGATCTTGAGGAGGCATAAATATTTTTCCCAGGAATATCAGATAATCGAAATTCTTCAGTTTTGATCTTCAAAACATTTCCTTGCTTCAAAGGGCGGACGCCTTTGAGTGTGTTTTCGATAAGTATGTCGAATATTGCATAAAACCATTTATGATAATACGGCTAGCTTTTTTCACTTAAATTCTGACTTAAAAATTGCAAATTTACGTTTTATTTCCTTAATTTCTTCCCCACCATTTAAGTAAAGTAGTTTTAAACGAGTATCCTAATTTTCGGTATATTTCTAATTTCTTATCATAATCCAAGTGTTTTTGAGTCTTTACAGCATCAAATATATCGTACGTATGGCAGAGAGGCATTTGTTGTAATATATACTTCTTTTCTGATTACTTAAAATTATGTGGTTTGAGTGAAGCAGACAGAAGATATTATGGTCGCGTGTGACGGACAAAGACAACGTGGCTCTGAGTGAGGGGAGATAATGAGCCAATGATATGCCGTGTATCATTTTAAATACACTTGACATAGTGATGCGAATGCAATACAGGTTAATTTATAGTAATAATAATGGCTTTCATTTTTTTTTTGTCGGGACATTTCCGATCAGGTGCAAATCGGGACGTCCCACGTAAATCAGGACGCCTGGCAACACTATCCACAACATAGTTACTGAACAACATGATAGACTTCCTTGGATTGACTGATAACAGTACCTACACCATCATTCTGTTAATCATCAACTTCCTGCCCTTGTTCCATCTTATTTGGGGTCGGCACAACACGTTTTTTCCTGTCAACCGTTATGCTATCACTAACTTCCTTTTCTTTCATATCACTCCTCACACAATACATCCATCTTTTCTTTGGCCTCCCTCTCCCTCTCCATCCCTCCATACATGTGGATGGATGAAGAGGGAGAGGGAGACTCATAACCATCATTCCACTAATAAATAACAAAAATTTTGCTAGTCTTCTTTTATATGACTTTAATACTTTACCGTCAATATCTTTTATTTTCATGTTGTGTTTCTTCTCTAATGCTGAAATAAATTACACAATAATTATAAAAACAATTTTTTTTATGCACAGAACTGGGACTAGATGGCATTGTGTGAAAGTTGTGGAATATATATTATTGCGCATTTAATTCCACCAAGTCCGTTCCATGATCGGACTACTAGGCGTACGGCATTGCACCATCGGTACATGGTGGACAAGTTTACAAGAGTCTGTGTTTCCTGATAGCTACAACCTAAGGGTCTTTAAGTCAAGAGTGAATAGGATACTTCTAGGCAAGCGTGCTTCATCGTCGGCCAAATCATCGCTTGCCATCAAGTGAGATAGTGGTCAAACGCGAGCATATCAATAATAATAAAAAAATACATATATATATTATAATAATACGTATGTTTGTTTTTACTCCTTCACGCTTAAACGTTTGAGTTAACCCTATTGAATAAATTTCCATGAAATAATTAGGCATTCAATAGGTTTAGACTAAATAAGAGTTATCTATTGATGATACTCAATATGAGTGCGGAGCTCCAGTTCAAAACATGATCCACATGCTGGAATGCCCCAAGTGTCCGTATACCTGTACTTTGGAGGATTTGATGAGTGCTACCGATGCTGCTATTAATGTAGCCTCCTATTGGGCCCAAAAAGTTTGACGATCGATGGTAAACTACCATCGAATCGAAAAGAAGAAGAAGAAGATCTATTGATGATTTTAATGATTAGCATAATAATAATAGCATAGCCTATTAAGGTCTCCACTGCTGGGACTCAGACCATCTCTCTAGGAAAGGGAATGTTCCGTAACCATATCCGTGAATGTCGCATGTCTTCAAATTTTGGTTCTAGGACATGCCGACTGTTGCGGTGACTTCTTCGAACTATCCACAGCACTGGCAGCAATCAAAACACATCTCTATTTAGCAAAACTTAATGCTAATGGGCTATGATCCGGAGCGAGGAGGAGTGGCAGGCGGTCGCCTCCTTCTGCGAAGCAGTAATGCTAGCAAAGGAGAGCGTCCGATCGCGTGAGGCAACGGTCCTCACGCCCCAACTGCCGCAGGGATACCGCTCCCGATTTTCGACCACCGTAGGTGCGAGACCGAGCCCAAATCGTCGACGGCGCGCATTGTTCGAGTTCGAGTTCGAGTTGTCAGCAAATCGTAGGGGCCAAGCAGGATCGAAGCCTACTAGGGCCACGCCAGGCCTTAAGATTTTATTCTTCTGGCAGCTTTCAGGTACCTATTAATGAAAACTTTAAAATCATCTCAAAGACGAACGAAATAGTTCTCGAACACCGGTCACCATTTATGTTTTGAGGTTATATTTTGACAAATGAAATGTACGTCAAACAGCGAAGTGAACTACGTAACACAAACGAACCGATCACAGAGCTCTATTCAACGCTGTGCGTTTGCTTAGTCAAGGGTTGCTGGAGTATCGTTTATGAATTAAAAGGCTTGCCATACGCAACGCAGTGAGAAACATCTTACTTCGCATAGCGTTGCTACTTTACTGAGAAAAGTATTGTTTGTGAATACGGGTGTAAAACTTACTAGCAATAACAGGTTTCATTTTTTCGAGAACGTCACGCTGTCCATGTTGTGATGTCAAGTCATTAAGGAACCCTTTCAGATCTGTTATCCATTCGGGATCACCTGTAAAATATCATATCTAGGTATATATTATGTACTTTCTATTGAGTTTCAAAATGGAAAAATTTCATGATGTTGATAATACCATAATAAATATATACTTTTTTTCTTTCTAACACATTGCTTTTGCAATATTTTTTTTATAATTATTTATTTTGTTAACGTATCATTTATTAATAATTGTAATTATTTATTTTTCTTGCTTTTATATAGTCTCTTTTTATAATGTGAATGTGAGAACACTGTAGACTCCGAGAATTCTTAGGTTCCTTTTTATTATGATTATTTTTATGGTATTTTTAGTACAATATTGACCAGTCTACTCTGTCCTTACATAATATCTACTGAAACTGTAATATGAAAATATTGTAAGAACAACAATTTCTTCTCCATAGGAAACGACCAATTTGGAACCGTGCACTAGCTTCTGATGTTTTATAAGTGCCCATGTAGGCCTATGTGAAATAAAAAACTTTTGACTTTGACTTATTAAACGAAATATCTTTTTTAAGTTTATGTCTTTTTTAAGAATGACCGTAGAAATGATGAAGGGTCGTGTGACGTCATACACTGAAGCGCTGTCAACAAACGCGCAACTTTGAAGTTCTATAACTTTTTGATTTATTGAGATATTTTAATGATTCTTTCTTTTTATTTTTTTCATTTTTTTCCACTTTTTATTTCAAAGTGGTAAAATAAAAAGTGGAAAAAAAAAATTATGGTAAAAATCACTCCCCACTTTATGTGTAGGGGGGCCCCTACACGTAAAGTGGGGTGTGATTTTTTTAATATATATAAAATAATAATAGGAAAATCAGATAAACTAGTTTTTAATAGATATTAAGTAACTTCTGTGTACATTTAACGTAATAAAAAATATACCTTTATCTTCTTTATATCTCTTTTTTTTATGTGTTCTCAGGCCAGTCTCTGAAAACATAAATTTTAATAAATAAATCGATACGATTGTAAACTCTTTTGGGCGTTCAGATTTTGTACGTGGGGCATACTAAAAGTCTCTAGATCTAGTCACTTACAATAAAAGAATAAAAAGACAATTATAGAATCTGAAAATGGAACTATTTGCGAGAATGTTACTTTGTAATTTGCGAGACTGTCATTTGTTTTTTCATTGTGGCGTCCTTTCGAAGATTGTGTGTCGCTATCAAAATGAATTTAACTCGTATACATTTTCGTTCAATGATTTTTATGATTTTCCTTGTGGCTTAAGTAAACAAGAGAGTTGCCAGAGACTTCAATTAGTATTTGGTTATGAAGCACCATGTCGCAGCTTTGTGTATTCGTAGTTTGGAGAATTTAGACATGGACGTGATTATCTCTATGACGAGGTACGTGAAGGTGGGCCGAACACTGCCTTTTTCGAGAGAAGACTAGTGGCTGTTTTAATTATTTTCAAATTGATTCGAAGTGGATATTGTGATGTAAAAGCCTATTCTTGTATCTCAAGTGTCTGCGCAACTGGACAATATGTGGAATTATTGTAATAGACGGGATCTCAGTAAAACGGAGCTGATATTGTGTTGGCTACCTCAGCCACGAAGCTTGTCGAGAACGTTGACTTGACACATTTGCTGCCAAATACTACAAAAACATTGGAATGTGTCTATTCATATTCTAATGGTAAACAAATTAACTACTCATACGAAGACAATGGCTTAAAAGATTTAGTATCAAAGCTAAAAAATATAACATTAAAAAAAGACTTGCACTACAAAAAATCAAAAAACCATATTGGTCATAACCATAGAGTACTTTGCAGAAGCGTAGCGAGGTGTAGGTGAAGTTGGCCCTCGCCCACGGCCTCACAACCAAAGGGGCCTCGCGCAAGCAAGGAATCTCAAAGAACGAGGGTTTTTTAAATTGATAGGCTCTCCTTTGACCACTATTTCCTGATAGTAAGCGACGATGTGGTCGAACACTGGGCTGCGACAGTCGCGGTCTAGTTTTTGAATTTATGAAAAAATGTCCTCGGTGATGTGCCTTCGCCCACATCTAAATTAGTCCACGCTACACCTCTGGTACTTTGTAATAGTCATAACAGTCGTGTTAGATCGCACGCGTCTCCACTACTAATTTGTTTCTATGAATAGATATGAAAGTACGACAGAGATAACCACTAGTCGCTGGGCAACTATGTTGCTCGTGTGCACCCGCCCTTAAGCGCCTTTTACACCACTTGATATTCAGACAGTCTTAGTCTATGTTTATCTATTTATCTCATCGTTCTGTTTCATTCGTTTACACGACATTGGCGTAAGTTGCTCTTTTTCTTGTGTGACGCTACATAGACTAACTCTGAATAATTTTTTTTCTAGGTGGGAAAATCATCTAATGACAAATCCCGCCTTTGGGCGAAGCGGGAGATAGTGTCAGACTTTTATTGACTAAAAACCCACTCCTGTTCCTTCTTTGCCTTCATCCCGGGGCCCCGGGCTTCGCTTTCACACTACCCGTGGCCCCAGTAGGCTTCGACCCTGCTGGGCCCCTACAGGTGCTGACATCTCCATGAGGCGCGCGTGGAACACGCGCCGTCGACTACTTGGGCTCGGTCCGGACTGTCACCGGACGGTCGGACGGCGAACCACCCATTGCTCACCGTCCGCAAGCCCGCGCCTACGGTGGCCGGAAATCGGGATCGGAATCCCGGCGGCGGTTAGGGCGTGAGGACCGTTGTCTCACGCGATCGGCCGCCTCCTTTGCTAGCATTACTGCTTCGCAGAAGGAGGCGACCGCCTGCCACTCCTCCTCACTCCGGACCATGGCCTGTACCAATGCCCGGCGCGAGAGATCACTGCCGCCGATCGCCCCCACGAGGACACGGCGGTGCTCTGCCCAGGCAGGGCACACCTCCACCGTATGCTCCACCGTGTCCTCCGGACGGTCCACACAGTGGCGGCACCCAGGAGTTTCTTCCGCACGAATCCGGTGCAGGAATCTCCCGAACTTACCGTGTCCGGTGAGGACCTGCGTCATACGGAAGGTAAGGACGCCATGTGGTCTTTCCAGCCACTCCTCAAAGAGGGGACTTACCGCCATGATTATGGCGTGCCCAGAATATTGAGTGGTGTAATAGGCGCTTTAGAATAAATTGAAAACTACACACACATTAATACAAAATCATACATGCAAAGTACTCATAGCGAGCTGCTAAATTAATAACTTTCTTATATACTTTTTTTCTACTTTCACACAAATCCATCTGATCCGTACTAGACAACAGATAAACATACTTTTAAATTTATAAATATATACATGTTAAAGAAAAATTAGGTACACCCAAACAACTCTCCTGTCGCAGGTCTGTTGGAAGAAATTTCATTTGAAATAAGCAGTACCTTTGTGCTCTTCTATCTGCTTTTGTTTTTTTTCATTTTTAAGTGTTTGTGTGTATCTTGAGTGGAAATTGAACCCACGACCTCTGACATTGTAGTCAGAGCCATTGACCACTAGTTCAACAAGCCAGTGAAATTATAAATATCTATTAATTATGAATAAATTTTGTACATGATAACGAATTATTATGCCCAGGGCTGTTATGTATAAGAACATAATAATGCATGATTCGCGATGGGTCCATAGGTGTTAGAATTCATAAATATGGCACAAAGGATTTCATACTAAGGACTTATTATTCTCATGTTGACATATCACTACCAATAGACTAACCGGCCTATCAAAGAAGTTCGAAGGAATTTATTTTTAGGGTTCCGAATCTGAAAACGAAAAAACGGAACCCTTATAGGATCACTTTGTTGTCCGTCTGTCTGTCTATCTGTCAAGACCCTTTATTTCGGGAACACGTAGAGGTATCGAGTTGAAAACCATATACTCAAGTCTGTGGTCCCTTGAAGCTGTGAAATAAAAAAAACGATGTGGCTGTTTTTGTCGCTAAAAAAAACGTATATTTCGACTCTCAAGGGAAATCAAAATTCATTGAATACTTCCCGTTGACCGTTCCCGTTCGCCCCTGAAATTTGGCATAAAACAAGGTCTTATAGCACAAATACAAAAATAAATCTGAAAACAGTAAATTTTTTGTTACATCAAAAAAAAACTTATTTCGCGATTCGGAAAATTTCGACACTCCTTTCGGGAATTGAACTACTCGTATTTACATAGGTAGGTAAGTTTGTACGGAACCCTTAGAGCGCGAGTCCGACTCGCACTTGCCCAGTTTTTTGAGTTTGCATTCGAAAGGATATGCTTCCAGTTGTAATATTATAAGCCACTTACCTTTACTAGCTGGAGTTTCCACTGGAGATTCCTCAGAACTCTCCAAATCAGCTTCTTTGAGTTTCTGAATCACTTTTTCATCATCGTGATCTAATGAACGAAAACATTAAGACAATTGTCAACAATAACCACTCAGAAACTATAATTTATAAATGCATTTTATTATCTGAAAAAAACACTTACCCTCAGGTCCTGAAACAAAAATTAAGGCTAAATTAATGAAGCAAATAAAGATATGACGGCGCTTTTGTATTTAAATTAGTTTACAAAGATTTAAGAAATGGCGCTAGTTGTTTAGAGTAACGCTAATGGTTTAAAATGACGCGTGTCACGTAACTGGCCACGATAACGACGCAACACTGAGTGCTAGTGGGATGTACGAGGTCGATGACGGTGGCGCAGTATTGTTGGCGCCTCGGTCGAACGCACACTTTCGTTTGCACCACGTGTTCAGTGGAGTGTCTTAATTATGTTGCGTATTTTGTAGTAATCATTATTGTGTGGTAATTTAATCATGGAACGTCGAGAGATGTCGTGCGGTGTTCCGCAGGGATCGGTACTAGGGCCGCCCTTGTGGAACATCGGTTACGACTACGTGCTGCGCGGCGACCTCCCTGACGGGGTCAGCGTGGTCTGCTACGCAGACGACACGCTGGTCCTAGCGCAAGGAGAGTCGTACCAGGCGGCGGTCGAACTAGCGACACGCGGGGTTGCGACAGTCGTTGGCAGGATCCAGGAGCTGGGACTCGAGGTGGCACTGCACAAGTCCGAGGCCATGTGCTTTCACGGCCCTCGGAACGCGCCACCACCGGGTTCCCAGCTAACGGTGGGAGGAGTCCACATCGGCGTCGGGTCAACGATGAAGTACCTGGGACTCGTTCTCGACAGCCGATGGGATTTCGAGGAGCACTTCCGACGTCTGGCCCCCAAACTAAATCGGACCGGGGCTGCCCTCGGGCGGCTCCTGCCCAACCTTGGGGGTCCAGATGCCTCCTGCCGGAGGCTCTACGCGGGGATCGTTCGGTCCATGGCCCTTTATGGCGCATCGGTGTGGGCGCCATAAAGCCGGCGGCCGGCGGCCCGGCTGAACGCGTGCCAGAGGGTCATGGCCATACGGATGGTGCGAGGATACCGGACGATTTCTCGCGAAGCGGCGAGCCTCCTTACTGGCCAGCCACCATGGGATCTGGAGGCAACAGTCCTTGCACTCATGCACGATTTGCGCATGGAGATGCAACGCCGGGGCGAAACTCCGCTGCCGCGACAAGTCGCAGCATGACGGACAGAGCTCCGGCGAGTTCTCATGGAGAAATGGCGACAGCGACTGTCGCGACCCAGTGCTGGGCACGCCACAATTATGGCGGTAAGTCCCCTCTTTGAGGCGTGGTTGGAAAGACCTCACGGCGTCCTCACCTTCCGCATGACGCAGGTTCTCACCGGACACGGTAAGTTCGGGAGGTTCCTGCACCGGATTCGTGCGGAAACGACGCCCGGGTGTCGCCACTGTGTGGACCGCCCGGAGGACACGGTGGAGCACACGGTGGAGGTGTGCCCCGCTTGGGCAGAGCAACGCCGTGTCCTCGTGAGGGCAATCGGCGGCGGCGATCTCTCGCGCCGGGCCTTGGTTCAGGCCATGGTCCGGAGCGAGGAGGAGTGGCAGGCGGTCGCCTCCTTCTGCGAAGCAGTAATGCTAGCAAAGGAGGCGGCCGATCGCGTGAGGCAACGGTCCTTACGCCCTGTCCGCCGCCGGGATTCCGATCCCGATTTCCGGCCACCGTAGGCGCGGGCTTGCGGAGGGCGAGCAATGGGTAGCCCGCCGTCCGACCGTCCGGTAGCCGTCCGGACCGAGCCCAAGTCGTCGACGGCGCGTATTGTTCCACGCGCGCCTCAGGGAGATGTCAGCAAATCGTAGGGGCCCAGCAGGGTCGAAGCCTACTGGGGCCATGGGTAGTGTGAAAACGAAACCCGGGGCCCTGGGACGAAGGCAACGAAGGAACAGGAGTGGGTTTTTAGTCAGTAAAAGTCTGACACTATCTCCCGCTCCGCCCAAGAGTGGGTTTTGTCATAAGATGATTTTCCCACCCAATAAAAAAAAAAAAAAAAAATCATGGTAATTATTTTATGAGAATTATAGTGAAGTACTAACATTAAGTGATTTGATTTGTACACCCGCGCTTAGAATAAATTGAACTACATACAAAATCACGAAATACGAAATCATGCATGTACACTCTACTCATGGTGAGCTTTTAAATTAATAACTTTCGTATACACTTTTTTCCACAACTTTCACCCAAATCCATCTGGTCCCAAACTAAACAGAGCTTGTGATATGAGTACTAGACAACAGATAAACATACTTATATATTTCTAAATAATTACATATACACCCAGACACAAAACAAATGATCGTGTTCATCACCCCAACATTTGTCCTGGGTGGGAATCGAACCCACGACCTCCGGCATAGCAGTCAGGGCTACTAATCACTAAACCAACAGGCCTGTCAAAGTATTTGAATCTATGGGCATGTCTTAAAACAAAACAAAATCACCACAAACCTGAATTCGATTCTTCAGTTTCTTTAGGAGGTTCATTATATACTGGCTTGTCAGCTTCCCTTAAGGCTAATGAAGAAAAATAACGAGTTAGACAAAGTCATGCTTATGCAGCAACGGCATTGGCTTACTCAACTACAATATTTCTAGGCCTCCCACAAGGTGGACCAGCGACCTGGTGAGAGTCTCGGGAATGCGATGGATGCGAGACGCACAGAATCGATCGTTGTGAGACACTTGGGGGAGGCCTATGTCTAACAGTGGACCTCTTTCGGCTGAAATGATGATGATGATGAGGTAATCCAATAACTTTTCACGTTTTCAAGTGGAGCGAAGAGGAGTGTTAGACTTTAACTGTCGGAAACCGCCTGCAGTTGCTTTTGCGTTTCAGGGTCGCGGTGACTCTTCTGATCAACCCCGCAGTCTTGGTATTGCAGCGTTACTACAGTTTTCCCAATAGGATCTGTTTCTGATAAAGGAAAAAAAATGCCGTTTATTGTAATCCACAAGCTGAGCCTTATTATCCTCCCAACCGAATTTCGATCACGGTGGCCAATCTCAACAGAGGTAAGCCAAGTACACAGGAGATATAATAGTTCTCAAATGTGTGTGTTTCCCTACTAAGTTTGGGGCAGCTTTCAATCTAACCGAATACATCTGAATACCAGTATTGTGATCTCGACAACCCAGTAATTGGGTAACACAATATCCAATGCCAATACTGGTATTAGATTCCTGGTTTCTTACTATCCGTAATGACTGTCAAAGGTCTACTGAACAGGTCCACTCAAATCTGTGTGGTTCTTTCCTCAAAAGACCACCCCATACACCAATCTGCATGATTCTCATATGGTTTCACCATTACTTGTTTGCTGTATGGACTTTAAGATACATTGACATTAATTATTATTATTATATGGGTTATTACATCTCAGAACCATGGGGTCATGGACCTTTGGAAGGCGTATGAGGAGTCGAAACCAACTCGCAGTGGCCCCTTTGGCGCTTTTAATGGAACGTGGTACCAACCGGCGATTATCCTTATACGCGCTGTGTTAGTGCATCCAAGGACGACCCCTGGTTGGTGGGAAACTATTGCAACATATAGAAAACAAAAACAATGGGGCTATGGTTTTAGGATTCTTAAATGGACTGGTTACCACGAACTATGTTATGGCCCCTGCCTGAACAATGCTTTAATTTCCATCGACAAAAAGGAAGGGGGTGACTTGCACACTCAACAATGGGCAACTAAAAATGGTCGCTAGCACGAAGTGACGTAGCAACAAGAGGGCAATATATCCTGAAGTGCTTGCATCCCGGAAGTACGGTCAAGATCCCTACCAGCACCTTACTGGATTATACATCCTTCTCATAAGCACATTTGCTCTTGCGAATCTCCACTCAAACCAGCCAATAAAGGCAAGAGCGAGGCGGGAGCTCTGACCCTCGTCAGTGTTCACTACGGCCAGCCAATAAAATCAAGCCAGAGATGAAGAACAAGAATTCTCCCGGGATATCGGGTCCGTGGGGTCGCTAATGCTCAACAGTTAGCCACAAAATTGCCCTGCGAATTGTATCTCATTTACTCTGGCCCTTCACCCTAGTCATGATTATTATTATTATTATTTTTGACCCCGGAGTTTGTCATAATAATAATATTTATCATTTACAAATGACAGCCGGGACCAACAGTTTAACGTGCTCTTCGAGGTGCGGAGAGAGCTTACCTTGGAGATCAACCCGCACGCCTATTATTATTATTATAGCCACGAGCTATAAAATCGAGCCTGTGTCTTTTAACAAAAGTAAATACAAACCTGTATGTGGCTCATCATTTTCATCAGGAGGCTCATTAACTAAACCGTCTGGCTTGTCCTGTAAACCTAATGAAAAAAAAAAGTTAAATCAAAGTCATATAAACGCAGCGTTCCTCAACAGCAACCTGACTCTCAACCAGTTTTGCCAAAGGGACGCGTTTCTAGTTAAGCAGATGATTACTATTCATTGTAGTCCATCTAATGATAGTATCCTATTTTTTTTTTAGGTGGGAAAATCATCTTATGACATTCCCCGCTCGTGGGCGAAGCGGGAGATAGTGTCAGACTTTTACTGACTAAAAACCCATTTCTGTTCCTTCGTTGCCTTTCGTACCAGGGCCGACCCTTCCTTTCAGAATCAGACCCTTAGCCCAAGTAGGTTTCTATCCTTTCTATCCTGCTGGGCCCCTACAGTTGCTGACATCTCCTTGAGGCACGCGTGGAACAGTTCGAGCCGTCGACGACTAGTGGCAGATGATAGTATCCTATAGATATTAGATACTTTTTTCAGGATCGATATACATTAAAAAAGGTCCTAAAAGTTTAGCTTGCACACTTATAATATTATGAAGCCAAAAGTTTGTAGGCGTGGATGTTTGTTACTTCTTTATGCTCCGCTCAAACCGCTGAACAGATTTAAATGAAATTTGACACAGGACCATGTCCCGGAAAAACACACACTTTTTGTCCCGGGATCCTGGATGGATTGTGTGAAGTGTGATATGAAAGAAAAGGAAGTTAATGATAGCATGACGAGTGACAGGGCAGAGTGGAAGAAAAAAACGTGTTGCGCCGACCCCAATTAATACGGGTCAAGGGCAGGAAGATGATGATAATGATGATCCTCCCTTTCCAGTATGTTCCCTTGAAATTGTTTTCTACCTTCACGCGGGTGAAGCAGCCGGCAGAAGCTTACTTATTTGCGGGTATCGAACCGTTTCATCTAAAAGAGAGAAGAAAAGAAAAAGAAAAAACGTTTATTCGTACCTCACACTTACAGTAAAATTAAAAATACAGTAGAATACATTGGAATTAAAATATAGTAGAATTAAGTATAAAAAATAACTGTATGATCTGTGCAAGGCCAAAAAGGCGCCTAACTCAGTAAATGTTGCGATATTTAAAACGATAAATAACGCAGTGCAGTGTGTGTGCTTTATTTATTTAATTCACATGTAGTTAGTTTTATTTAGTTTATTTTTAGTTTGTGAATCAATTATTTGAATGAATCAAACATATTTTCTTTTCTTTCTTTCTTTCTTTTCTTTCAGTGCTAGTATTCTGTTAGGGCCCTCGGTGATGCCACGGTCACACCCACGGAGATTAAATAACACTATATAGGTATCGAAATAAATACAAACATTGGTAAAAAGCGTGAATAAATGGTGAAGCAGCCGACAGAAGATTACTTATTTGCGGGTATCGAGCCGTTTTATCTATAAATTGTATTGCAAAACCAAAATTATTCCTAATTCTACACTAGGTTTTTCCCATAGTATTGCTAATTGTTCTCAGGCAGAGGCGTAGCCTAGACTAATTTAGACGTGGGCGAAAGCGCATCAGCGAGGACTTTTTTCTTTCATTAATTTGAAAACTCAATTCGGGAATTGAACTGTTTTCATAGGTAAGTTTGTACGGAATCCTCAGTGCGCGAGTCTGACTCGCACCTGCCTGGTTTTTTTTTCTTTAAAGTGAAAAATCATCAAATGACTCTTCGCGCTCTTGGTGGAGCAAGACTAAGTGTCAGATTTATACTGACTAAAACCAACCTGTATTCTTTCAGCTAGGTACCTTTAGAGTTCCAGGACTGCAGTAGGTAAATCTTTAGAACAAACTCGAAGCCTTCAAAGATAACGCTTAAAGGCTTCCAGCCTTCGAATCTTTGAAGGCTTGGAATCGTCTCCCAAGTCTTGCAGTATTATTGGCTTGTTCCATTAATTCCCTCTGGGCTCGTGCGCTATACGGACTCTAAACAAAACTGGCGGATTCGGTGTATTCACATCTCTGCCAAAACTTTCAAACTATACAGTCGTGATGTTATTTACAGACGAAAGAAATATACCTCGACCCATTCAAATGAATAGTTAAAGTTCACGGAAATCTGCTGGATATTAGACTTCGTGGGTGAGGCCCAGTCACCAGTGGACGTATTTCAGTGATAGAACTAATACCAGCTTGTAACTGTTGTAACTGCCCCAATGAAAGGTTAATATCCCTTCTCTTGCTCAAGGCAGGTTGGCGCATATATTACAAAAATGACACAAACGTACCGTCATTACTCTTACGATGCAGTGCAACCAGATCATAGCTAAAGTGCTCGACCAACCAATTAACGACTTGACTCATGTTTTTCGCTGATTCAGGGGCTTTACTTTTAGATGGTGGACTTGGCTGTCTGTATTCATCTAGTAGAAAGGAGAAGTTCATTTTAACAGAAGCATGCGGGCGCGAGACAACGCGGTTATTGACATACTTTACCTAATGAGATACGTAAGTCTTTAAACAAGTCCTTTACGCCTGTGGCGACAGGTAGCTAGCGTGCTCACAGTCGTGCTCATGCAGTGCACGCACGCACTTTATTTATAGAATCTTTTATTTAAGACTATCTTCTGCCAGAGGCTACGCTCACGTGAAACTATGTTTCTCCACGCAAACTTCGGACCGTCGTTTCATACCCTTATAGGGCGAAATTTTTAAATTCCTTCTTGTTCTTTATATAAGGTCATAAAAGGTACCTCTGTGCAAAATTTCAGAGTTTTAGACCCCTCGCCCACGGTGACTTTTTGTAGCAATGCAGTAGCTCGTTCGCATCGAAATAATCACGATGCTGTAGCGCGTTGAAATTTTTTCTATGGTGCTTGCAAATGCGACTAACGCGGGTAACAAAAAGTCATAGAGGGCGAGGGACCTTAGATTTATGGTTTGTGCTGGACGTTGATGAGACGGTGAGAAAGTTAGAACTTTGCCTTTTACATATTACAGATTTTACATAAAAGCACTCAAAACAAGGAGTATCGACTGACCCATTAGGTAGGTTGTCAACCTCGGTTGTCGCGACCTTGACCGGTTCTGCGTTTCTCACATCCAGCGGATCATACCATCATGTGATCGGATCACCTAGTGGGAAACTTTCGACGCAGTGTCTTTCTGTGCGCAGTCACTAGTTAAGACCATTCAAGTCCACAGAAAATCCGATACCTATACGACCAATACCCTGCTCACTGATACTTAGGTTTAAAAATTCTTTGGACTATGTCGGTAACTCATATTTCTGCGAATCTCTTCATTTGGATGTAGCTGGCAGTCGCTCTATGTAAAAAAACCAATCCCAAGCGATTGTCTATCTAGCCACGCTGGTTCAGTGACTGGCTAGGTAGGTACACGATAACGTTTATACAAAACTGGACGTCTATACGTTTTGAGTTCTACATCAGTTGAGTTAAACAACATAATCGTCATCTTCCTGCCCTTCTCCCATGATACTTGCGGTCGGTGCAACACGAATTACTGACCTGAATCATCGGATTCTGGATCATCTGCTTCAGGGCCCATACGAAGTATTGGCTTGCCACCTTCCATGACATCTGATAGAAAATATATCATACGAGTTAGGATTTATGTTTAAGGTCCATAAACAATTATACTAACAACAATCAAGTCACTATCAAGTCAGACACATCGAAAAATATCATCATCATTACTTCAGCAGAAAGGCGTCCACACCTGGCCACAGGCCTTCCCCAAGTGTTACCCCATCGATCTACCGGCCCTGTGCGTCTCGCACCAAGCCTCTTCCCGCAGCTTTCACCAGATCATCGGTAACCTTTGTAGGGGCTTCCTAACGCTACGTCTTTCTGTACACAACATGTTCCGGACTGAACTTTTCGGCATCATTGACCTTAAATTCTGCGCCGCACAGAAGTCACGCTACAACCAGACATTCATATTTGTGCACAGTCAGTAATTAAAAGTGCAGTTACACTCTACACATGCTAAAGTGTCAAAAATTTCTTTCTTGTAGAAATTCAATACTTCACAACTAGTTTATTCAATACTTTAGATATTATAGAATCTAAAGTATAGTATCTAGCTACCAATTAAATCAGTCATGACCCATTGACCCTCTTCTTTTCTCTTCTACAAAGAAATTTTAGACATTCTAGCATTGGTAAGATGGAACTGTACTTTTGACCCCTGACTATACAATCTTAACGATGATGCTACTGAACAGCGACATGACTTACCTATAGGTATCTTGCAACTACAGCTTATAGATGCGATCCAATTGCAATGTGGATGTGCGGAGGTTACGAACGATAACTGTTTAGTTCATTTGTATATCAGGCACATATCCGAGCGTAGTGTGACCATAATCGGTGGTCCTACCATCATTTTCAAAGCGAAGCTTGCAACACGTGCATAGGCTGTGCTACAGCGTAGTTAACGGTTAACCTACAGCCGCTGTAGGTTATGTGTACCTTACTTTCTTGAGTAAAAATCCCGTTTTATTCACAATGTAGGTAATCTGCAATGGTAGCTAGTGATAGGTACGTAACTCTTTGACCTTGAACTGCCCTAGTACGGAGTTGCAATAGATTACGAGGGCAGGTTATAATGGTTTTGCTACCGCGGCCGTACCAGGCAGGTAGAATGTTAATATGGTTGATCGATTAGGTACCTATTTTTGTAAAATCTAATCAGGAACCTTATGATAACTTACTAGATCGATAACTAGGTCCATCTAAAAGTCTTGCAGCGGTTGTAAGTGGTATCTGAAATAATTATAATTGGACATGATGAGACAAGTTGAAAGTGCATAATTGTTTATCGGTGTGTATGAGTCCTGTTTCAGATTAACTGCAGTGTATTCTAATTTAGGCAGAATGCTTGTCATCATTTTTTGCCGAATAGTTTGGAAATTGGAATCTATAAAAATAAAAAATGGAATCATGAAGAGACCTATAAAGCTTTCCTATTACCTATTAATCCGGCTCGAAGGATTCATGTAGGGTGTCAGGTTGTAATGTAATATTAAGGCACTGATTAGATTTGAATTTAGGGATGTCATTAAAAGTTCCTTCTTCAAAAGTTGTTTTTACCAAAAAAATATTGTGCTATGTTTGAATTTTGTTTGGACTATAATTCGAGATACTGCCTTGTTCGATGCAGGTGTCGATATGTTAATAGTGATATCATATTATTTTTTATATCCTATAGCTTCTGCCAGCGGCTTCGCCCGCGTGACAGTCGGTTTCTCCACACAAACTTTGGACCCTCGTTTCATCCCCTTAAGAGGGTGAATTTCGGAAAATCCGTTCTTAGCGGATGTCTACAACCTATAAGAAACCTACCTGCAAAATTTTTAGTTTGTAGGTATTATAGTTTCTGAGATTTCGTGATTAATCAGTGAGTGGTATTTCGCTTTTATATATGTAGAGTATACATTTATTTACTTACCAAAAATAAAATATAAATTAAAACCATATTTGACAGTTATACGACTTCACTCAACCATTTTTCAATGAAATTGTTTGAAATTCAATTATAAGAAAATTGAATATGCAGCCATTCGTTACATTGTTATTTGTAATTCTATTTTATACTAGCTTTTGCCCGCGACTTCGTCCGCGTAGAAGTCGAAAATGGTTTTATTAGGTATTTTGAGCCACGAAAATATTAAATATTATTTATTATCTTCATCGTGTGATGACCATTGAATTGTATGGCGAGCGATATTGTATCTTAAGATAAAATATTATAGTATCTTAGCCGTATGCAGCGCCCCATAGTGAACTCCACTGCGGGTGACGTAACCGACACCCATACGCAAACTTATTATTTGCGGTTGGTACAGTAATCGGGTCTAGGGATCGAACCACAAAACTAAGTTTTTTTTTTTATTGTATATACTTTTTACACACGGTCAAATGTGTAATATAGTAGATAGTAGAGAAAAGTAAAATTATTTAGCGAAAATCCGCACCCAGGTAGAAAACATGGGGACACTACCTGTCTCACCTCCTCAACCCAGTACCTAAAGGGTCATCTGGTTTATCATATTACCCAGTATAATATAATATATAATAATATTCACACAACGCCGTCTATTTCCAAGCTAAGCAGAGAGCAAGACAACTGATAAACATACTTATATATTTATTGCTAAATACATAAATATTACAGATAAATTACACCTAGACACAGAACAAATGATCGTGCTCATCACACAAACATTTGTCCTGTGTCGGAATCGAACCCACGACCTTCGGCATAGCAGTCTGGACCACTGACCACAAGACCGACAGGCACGTCAAAGTACGGGCCACCATACTCCAACCGTACTCTAGAGTATTGTACTCTTTATCAATTAGGCGTATCTACTCTGTAATCTATAGGTAACACTAATAGAGGACGCTAAAATAGTCGTATTTACACAATGTTTACTATACTAGTGTCAGTCACGCATGTATTATCATAAATGATGCGATTTTTCTATATTATCATAACCAAAAGAGTCGACTTAACTGAGAGAGTCTATGGGGTCATAAATGTGAAGTGGCGGGAAGAGAGGAACAGCGGGGTTACCATGACGCATTGTTTCATTCTTATTTCAGTGTGGGTAAGAGACAGAGCTATACAGGTTGTCTAGCGCCATGAATGAAACAATCTTACTTTAAACGTCATGGTACAGGTCCAGGGCTTCATTGAAATTTATTAAAAATTAACTCCTGACTGATCTATTTAAATTTAGAGTTACAATGTTAAAGTGTAAAGTATTAATACTTACACACACAACACATATACACACACTACACACTACATATAACACACTTATTGTTATATCTGGGACATTGGCACACTTATTCTTAACAATAAGATGGGTGTTCGTAGTTGCAACACAGTTTATAACTTTTGCAGCTGCCATCGTTATCTATGTCATTATTGTCAATTGTTTTATGTTCCAAAATAAATATTTTTATGTTATGTTTGAAGTCGTACAATTCTTTTACAAAAAAATGAAAAATGGTTATGTGCTGCAAAAAGTAAAAAAAATCTTTTTAAATATTTTTTTTATAAATGAATCTCTTTTTTATAAGTCTGTATTCTTTATTTACCTCCTTTGAAACCAGATATACTCTATTTCTTCTGATAAAAGTTGGCAACCCTAGCAACCATATAGACTCGCGTTTGCGCCAAATTCTAAAGAACCATAGTGGCCTTTGTATATTCCCAACTTTATAAATTTAATCTTACAAGTATCCTAAGACCTGAAACAAATGTTAGAGAGATGAAACACACGTTACTAAAAGAGTTATGAGTATACATGTGGACGGGTGGAGAGGGAGAGGGAGGCCAAAGAAAAGATGGATGGATTGTGTGAACAGTGATATGAAAGAAAAGGAAGTTAGTGATAGTATGACGGTTGACAGGATAGAATGGAAGAAAAAAACGTGTTGCGCCGACCCCAAATAAGATAGGACAAGGGCAGGAAGATGATGAAGTATCCTAAGACCATATTTTTTACTCTTATAGCACACTTCTTAACGTCTGTAAGTGTAGAATTGGGCGCACTTTGTTAGATTATTTTCCCTTATAGTAGTTGTATCATGGTCTTATTAAATGTTTTTTTCATCTTACATTATACTTGACAATGCTGTTGTAAGAACAAACATCAACAAGTGTATTATATTTTAAGTGTTATTTTATTAATCATTATTATTTATTTAGGATTAGTAATTATTCATTATTTTACGGTCACATTACCAAGCACCTTTATTTTATTCTCGCTCTAGGGCAATGCGTGAGGGCGTGTCAGACTTTTACTAACTAAAATCCACTCCTATAGGTATTCCTTCTTTGCCTTACATTCCAGGGCCCTGGGTTTTCCTTTCAGAAGCGAATCCATGGTCTCAGTAAGCTTCGACCCTGCTGGGCTCCTACGGTTTTGGTAACATCTCCTTGAGGCACGCGTGGAACACTACGCGCCATCGACAACTCAGGCTCGGTCCGGACGGTTACCGGACGGCCGGGAGACCATTTATCATATTAATAAATTATTAAGCAGACTTAAACTGCTGTGATTGGCTGTTGACTACTGCCATACTGCACGCTCGCTTCGCCCGCTCGCCTTCACGCTTTAATGGTCACTGTTCTAACCTAACCCACATGATCGCTTCGTTCGCTCGCCATCGCGTTCTAATGGTCACTATTCTAACTTAACCTAATAATCCCGGCGCGAGGCTCCGCAGCCGCATTATATTACAGTGACATTTTTCAATACGCCGCACCAGTGGCGTGCCTAGGGTTTCAAAATAAGGCAAGCCCAATAAAATTTTAACCAATTTCAAAAAAAGAAAGTTCAGTTTTCGACTGAGAATGTACCGGTATGGTACCTACGTATGTATCATCGCAATTTTCTCATAAACTACTGGTTAGGTACAATAAATTAAAAGTGAATTCATCCATCTTCTTCTTTCCTCTTCTTCAATTTCACTCTTGCTTGTCGTGCGGTGAATGTGGTAACCAAAGCTCACTGAAAGCATGCTAGTGCTAGATTGAATATAATAAAAATATCTGCAATTGCATACCTCCGGTGGCTTTAAAAAAAGCCGTTTGGTTTGCTTCATTGCTTGAGGGAACCAAGTTATGGTAAGTAGTTGCTTGCTTTGTAACAGGACTAACGGGTTACAGACAAAAACAAAACAGAAAGTTACAAAACGAAAGTTAAAAAATAGCTAGATAAAATGTAATAAGGAATTTAAATGAATTATTTATATTCTAATTGGAATCGTCTATCTTTATTAAGAAATGATTTAATTACATCAGAGTAAAATGTTGGTGATCGTTTTAATTCTACCAACAGCTGTTTTTCAATAGCTATCATTGATAATTCGGAAAGACGCTCTTGACCTTGTGTATTTCTCATGGAAACGTTTAAGAGACGAAAAAGCACGTTAAAATAGTTACAACAAGATACGCTAACTTTAACAGCTTGAATAAATATGCAGCACCAGCAATACAACTTAATAGTGTGCGAACAGCCAACAATCCAACTAGTTTTATACACTGATCTATTTTTCGTTTATGCGATTTACTAGTCTGAGAAATACACAGATTAGGCGTCGTTTTTAATGAAGAAATTAACTGTTTTTTCTGAGCAAAGTTTAAAGATTTTACCTTATCTTCGCCAATCAAAACTAGAACGCATTTTAAATCCTCACAAGGTACAATTGCCTCCATTGTTGTAGGTAAGTCACCAAAACAACTGAATCACTGAGAAAATCTAAGAAAACACGAAAAACAACAAACAACAAAAAACAAAAAATCTATTTTCCACTCAAGTAAATAAAACTGAAGTGAGTTGCAAACAGAGTTGCAGTGTTGTCATTTAGGCAAAAAAAAGTCGCCAGGTATATGAAAAATCTAGCAAGATGTCGCAATTTTTTTATTTTTAAGATATTGCTTGAATATTTAATTTCATTGTTTTAAAAAGTCGCTAGTTTTATTGTTGCTAAATCTTAAAAAAAAGTTTCCAAACTCGTTAAAAATCTCCAAGATCTCACAACGTTGCTAAAACGGCAACACTGCAGAGTTGGCAATGTGACGAGTCACGCATACGCGAGCAACTTCATACGAATGCCCGGCTTAAATCTTCCATACTGATCGATTTGTAGACGCAAAAGGTCCTAACTTGTTATACGGCACGTCGCCATAGGTGCGAAAAAGACAGATATAATATTTGAAAGCCCGGCAAAAGCCGGTGCGTGTAAGCGAGATAGCTATAAGTAGATGCTGCAAATGCGAAACTCTGCGCGCGAACAATCGCGATGTGTAGTAGTGTGGCATAGGTAGATACTTTGTGTTATTTTGTTAAGAATTAAGCGCGCGAACTTTTAAATAGTTCGGGTTTGATATTGATTCTCTATCGAGCATTTTATTAAGGCTTCTCGGCATGTATGAAGAAACCGCCACTGCGCCGCACCAACATATAAGTAATACTAATAGTGTGTTAAACGATATTGGTGCGACAAGTATATATTTTAAACGATCGAAGAACCTAATGATTTTTGATGAAATAAACTTTATGTCCAATAACGTTATACGAAATAAGTTTTAGAGCTTATATCAATAGTTGGTATATCTCACATTTATTATATCTTATGAATGTTATTGAAATGAAAATATACCAAATAACTTTATATGATATGAGACGCACGCCAACATTTACAATGATAATTGCTACTTCATTTAATAACCAATTTTGATACTATTTTCAGGACAAGATTTCTTTTGTGTTATTTGTTGTTTAGTATAACATATTATTGTACAATAATAAACACAGGATAATACTCCAATCACAGCAGTTTGCTATTTTTAGAATTAAGAAAGTCTCAAACATAACCTTAATGCCAAATTTTGACAGGTTCTCAGGGTAAAGTTTGAGAAATACTCAACTTCAAATGCCTAAATTACAAATCGAGGATTCGGCTACTCAAATCTAGCCACCTCAATAAGTCATAAAGAGCTTTTTTTTTTTTTTTTTTTAATTGATATAAACCAGTGCTTGACTGCAATCCCACCTGATGGTAAGCGGAGATGCAATCATTGATGGTCAGGCGCACTAGTTTATTAAGAGCCTATTCACTCTAGCTTTGAAGACACCTATATTATAGTTGGACGGAAAGACCGCAGCAGGCAGATTGTTCCAGTCCTTCGATGTACGCGGTATAAACGACGAAGCGAAACGCTTAGTCCGGACCGTTGAAGTTTCAACAACGTAAGGGTGGATACTCGCCGTGCGTCGGCTTGTCCGATGGTAGAAAGGAGATGGCGGAATCAAGTCATGCAGTTCCCGCGCACACTCTCCAAAATGTAACCTGTAAAACACCGATAGGCTGGCTACTCTGCGCCTGTGCTCGAGGCTTTGTAGATTGGACTTAACCAAATCTGGATCCCCAATTAGCCTCTTCGCACGCCTTTCCACTGAGTCCAAGGGCCAACGCTGCGTTAAGCGGGCGTCCACGCGGCTAACCGTCGCGTGACGTCGCGTGCGTGTCACATGTGGCTGTCCGCGTATCGGAAACCGGATTATTTTCTGCGCAGTATCGCTAGTTTAACTTTAACGGTGTGCGTGTAGTCGTGTCAATGGAGAACTTTAATGTATTTATTTTTTTATATTTAATACGCAGCAAAACGGACGCGAGGTGCGGCTGCCCGCGACGGGTGCCCGCGGGGCGAGCCGCGACGTAGCACTTTTGTATGGGGCCACGCGGGCGCCCGCTTAACGAAACGTCGGCCCTAAAAAATAAAACCAAATAGTTCAAACATAATTATCTAATCACTGTCTATATAATACAAACATTCTTATCAACAACTTTATGTATAAAATATTACATAAATCTATACAAAATCATATATCCTTCGGTAATAAAATAGAAATTAACATTTTTCAAAGAAAACTTAAATTGTCAACATAACAGTATATGAACACCTAGTTATTTTTGATACAACATTATTAGTTTTGATTATTATACAGAATAAAAATTCATAAGTACAGGCAAGATGTAAAATTATTATTAAAGTGAAAGTTATAGGTTCCAGCGCGGCCATTCTCACTAGATGGCGTTGAACTTATTTTCTTTTTTTATTAGTGTATGGTAACATTATTCATTGACATTAATAATGTCTTAGGGAAATGGTATTTGCGATAATTGGACAGTCGACTTTAAAAAAAAAAACATTATCCCACACTAAGAATTATGTAAGTAGTCTTGTATTGTGGGTGCGTTCACAAAAATGTAAACTATCATACACAAGACGTTCCTTGCGGGAATCGGACCTGCGACCCCCAGCGCTGCAAACTCACTCAACCATTTCACCAACCGTGCCGTACCATGCTTTTTATGGTGCGTTTATACGTGGGCCCAGCGCCATCCCTAGCCATTGTGTAAACGGGGAAAACCTGTTTACACAACGGCGATTGGCTAAGGCTGGGCCCACGTGTAAACGGGGCATTAGAGGTATGCGGAACAAAGAGTAAAGACCCGCAAACCTCCATTGAAAAGGGAGGATCCTCCGACCAGACGGGTATTATATCTGGTCCGGGCAATTGCCCGATAGATGATTTCAGGCTGCTGATGTTCAAATTGCTCGGAGAACTCTAATAGCGCGAAATAGAATTTCGAATATTTTTGTTCCTTTGTGGTGCCATAGATGTCGCTACTCTATTGAACTTTGTCAAATTATTGCCTCAAAATCCATCTGATTTTGACTGTCTATGACTCACAGAAATTTTAATAATAAGGCATTAGAAGTCGCAAAGACGCGTGACCTTGTCGCCGCACATGTGTCTCGTAGAACACAAGTGCGCTAAGTGTGAGCGCGCGATATTATTCTCTGCTTTTCGCACACGCTTATTATTGGTTACAGGGGCCGCGCCTCCTGTGATCATGCGTTTTAGAAAATATTGCGTAATGTTATCGCTAAAAGTTTAATTTTTGTTGCTAAAATGCAAAATGCATGTGTAGGCGATAGTGTGTATTTATAGTTTGTCTATGTGTTGGTAGCTCTGCGAACCGGCGACACGAGTCCCACTATTGAAAGACAGTAGATACACTACACTATACTAAGCACTGTAGTTACAAACATAAAAATATTGAGTACAGCGACATCTAGTGAGATTATGCCCACATTTGAGCCCATAGTTTTCCACTTATTTTCTACAATACACGTCTATTACAACACGTCTTAACCTAACAAGTCTCGACTAAAATCGTACAATTGTTTAAGGCCAATTTATGCCAAAATGTACCAATCCACATGAAATATTTTTCTCCCAGTTTAATTGTTAGAATGAAGTTTCTCTCTCTTGGCTCAATAAAATCTGTACAATATATCTACAGAAATTTTTACATACATACATAAATAAATACATGTATTTTCCCCTGGAGTTATGGAGGAACCAAAGAACCCCTGCTGTTTTTTTAATTGATATAAACTAATGCTTACTGCGATCCCACCTGATGGTAAGCAGTGATGCAAACCCTGATGGTGAAGCGCACTAGTTTATTAAGAGCCTATTCACTCTAAGAGTTCAAGACATATAAATTATAATCGAACGGGAAGACCGCAACAAGCAAATTGTTCCAGTCCTTCGATGTAAGGATGGACACTCGCTACACGTCGGGTCAAAACATCCCCACGGCAAAAAGAAGTGTGTTTATTTCTGTGAATGTTCCATTTTTGAAATGCTGCTTGGTTTATTTCGTATCATTTATGCATAATACACTTCAACCCGTCGTGGTTTTTTGTTTTTTGACAGAGATGGTACTCTTATTGTATTCGGGTCCGGATACGGTATTTGTCAGTGCATCTCAGGTGTAATTGTGAGTGTAAGCCGCTGGCGCCCTCTGACGATTTCAACGAGCAAGCTGCCGGTAGTGTTCTCCAATAGCGTGTAGATGTCACTAGCAGTCCGAACCGGTTTCTTGTTTATAGATACTACTATGTCGCCGGGCTGTAGGCCTCCGCTGGAAACGAAATGAATTCAAATCAGAATGAAAAGAAAAGAAAGGAAAAAATTGTAGTGTTTTTTTTTTAATGATAAGCTCGCGTTTGACCACCATCTCACCTGATGGTAAGCGATGATATGGTCGACGATGGAGCACGCTTGCCTAGAAGTAACCTATTCACTCTTGAATTGAAGACCCCTAAGTTGTAGCTATCAGGAAACACAGACTCCGGCAAGGAATTCCACTCCTTGGCTGTACGCATAATAAATGTGTTCTCAAAACGCTACGTATGGGTGGTTCGCCTCACAAAAGAAAAAAACTGGCCTAAACTTTAAATATTTTCTAATACGGGTAACTGGGTTGTAAAATAATATAAATATGCACGTAATTACATTTAAAAGAAAACTCACTTGTAAGCTGGTGATCCTATGATTACTTTCCAAACAAGAATTCCATGCTCAATATCAGTCGGCATCTGAAAGATTTAGAAAAAATATATATATGTCGGAGAAGTCAATAGTACGGAAGCTTAAGAACGAATGAACGAGCTAAGTGAAAAGTGACACATGTCACTTTGACAGAATCCGCACTGACGTTTGCACGAACCGAACAGATAAAAGTGCCGACCGCAGAGGGGCGGTGCTCTTTCCTGTGTCGGCAGCCATGCCATGAACATCGACTGTCGGAGACTGTCTCACGGCTCGTTATGTGAAGTGAATACCTAAAGCTGGCATCATAATAAATCAGTTGTGTGATCTGGAATAGTTTGTTTATTGCTCGATACCCAGCCATCGCCCACAAAACAGAGACCCTCGACAGAGCTTCAACGATGATCGGCATCCTTGCGCCGACAAATATATTTAGCTTTATTTTAATTATGATACCTTTTTCATACCTCTAGGGGCCGTTCAAGTATTACGTAAGCAGATTTCTTGCAAATATTAACTCCCCCCTCCCCCTAGTCATCAAAAGTAAGCAATACTCTCACCCCCCCCCCCCGTCAAACATATTACAAATGCACATATTACAAACATTGGTACGTGCATTTGTCAATGTGTTAGGTTATTAATTTATGAGTAGTAGTTAAGAAAAAAGGAATACTTGAAATAAAGGAAAAAAAACAGAGTTAATTTAAAATTTTGACATTATTAAGTTAACAGTTTTCAGTCCATGACATTAAGTCTTCAGTGACATTAGATGTATGCTGCTAAATGATGTGTGTGTGCTCACTTTCTTGTGATTTTGAAACATCCACATTGTTTTCTTAAAACCAAAAACAAATTGCACTGCTGACGTAATCACCATCTAAACCCCCCCATCCTCCATGTCATCAAAAATAAGGAAAGCAAAGACCCCCCAGCCCCCTGTAGTGCTTATGTAATATTTGAATGGCCCTCTATCACTAATATTACAGATACCGGCACGAATCTTGAGCGCTCGGCGAAAATGTGGGGATCGCTTTGCGCATCGTACACATCGGCGAGCCAATTACTATACAAGGATTGCACTCCCCACCCCCGCGTCTCACTTCATACCACTAAAGAGACCCGATATTTCACTTCTACGCAAGTGGAAGTCGGCGCTCAATATCCATGCTGGTATCTGTATGCAGGTGAATATTTGTATTTAAATAGAAACTTAAGTATGTGATGGTGTGTGTTTGTAACTCTTACATGCTCAACGGCTGAACGGATTTGTAAAAAACCTGGCACACGGGCAGGCCATGCCCTGGAATAGCACATAGAATACATTTTATTCCCTCGGCGTATAACATAAGCATAATCAGCCTTTTTTTTAATGTTCCCACTACTGGGACTCAGGCCTCATCTCTAGGAGAGCAAATAGGCCATAATCCACCACACGTGCCCAGTGCGGGTTGGTGAATGTCACATGTCTTCGAATGTTTGGTTCTAGGACATGCCGATTTCCTCACGATGTTTTCCTTCACCGTTTTGAGAGCAGTGGTGATGAAATAAGTTACAAAAAGTAATGCGCCTGGTTGGGTTTGAACCCGCGACCTACAACTCGTAAGTCAGGGCCGTTACCACTCGGCCACCACTGCTCTCAGACTCAGCTACCATTCCTCTCAGCGTAATTTTACTAAATTCATGCAGAAGAAGCCGCTGGCATAAGCTAGTGGCAATATTCATCAGGGATTCATTCAGCGTGATATTCATCTAACCTGCTTTTAAGAAAAATATTCCAATACTCGATTGTCATGCACACATGGTGAAAAAAAAGCATCATTCGGCAGTCAATACCGTAATAAATGCTTTAATTATTCTTAGGCTGAGTTCCCACTATGTCGTAACAACAGACAGGCGTGTCACTATTTTCTTACACGAATACAACAATACAATTAATACACTTACCTCAGGATTCCTCATCCTCAGTTCCATGAGTATATTCGGCGTTAGAGACAGCATGGTGATGCCGAGGTACCGCCGCGACACTTGCGGGGCCTTCGTTGTTCCTGAGGAGCGCTCTAAATTACCATTTTGTATTAATATTGAGTAAAAAAACATAATGGGGTTATAAAATATACAGTATTTTTTTAGGGCATACAAAAACAGCATGTATGTTGCCGAGTTATCGCAAACACCGTAAGCCTATATTGAAATGCGTTACATTATAAATTCACTCTACTCGAAAAGGCACGGGTATATTATGATTTTTTATAGAAAATTAATATAATATAATAATATAATATTTCACAACTATCACACAACGCCGTCTAGTCCCAAGCTAAGCAGAGCTTGTGTTATGAGTACTAGACAACTGATAAACATACTTTTATATTTCTAAATATATAGATAAATTACACCCAGACACAGAATAAATGATTGTGCTCATCACACAAAAATTTTTCCTGGGTGGGAATCGAACCCACGACCTCCGTCATAGCAGTCAGGGTCACTAACCACTAGACCAACAGGCCAGTCAATTGATCAGTGTATCAAGTGTGACGGAAGTGTATTTCGTCCACTCTCGTCACGAAATAAAAATAAAACAGTCAAGTCCGAGTTGGACTCGCGCACCAAGGTTTCCATACAAACTTACCTATGTAAATAGTTCGATGCCCGAACCGAGTCTAGAAAATATTTCCGAATCGCAAAAAAGTATTTTGTGACGTAACTACAAATTCAAGATTTTCAGAATTTTTCCTTTACTTGTGCTATGAGACTTTGCTCGTCGCCTTTCCGGATTGTAGGTCAACGGGAAGTACGCGGTTTTGATTCTTTGGCGAGCATCAAACTGTGCGCATAAAAGAAAAGTATAAACGGCCTTATTTTTAGTTTTCGTTGACTTAGAACGGATATAACTTGGTTAAGCCTTGTGACATTAAGTCCGCCTATGTACCACCACTGTACATAAAGTTTAAATAAATATACTATCAAATTTAGGTGGACTTTATTGGCTTCGAAAATCCATTCACAATATATATACATACAATCTCGCGAAATTCATTACAAACTTACAGTGTTCGCATTAGCCAATTCGATCACCAACACAGTACAACAAGATTGATAAGTTCGGATACAAAGTTATGTGTAGGCAAGGTTAAATAGGCTTTAGGTCTTTGCACTGAGGTTTATATTTCTTTAACTGCAACAACGTTAACGACGTATCTTTGATATCATTTGTTGTACTGTATGGTCATTTAATTTTACAACATTTAAGTATACTTTATATAAATGTTGTTTGAATACAAAAATATAAATGTATGCACATTAGCATAATGTACACACAAGTATTATTATCGCTTACAGAATTAATAGATAAAATTTTATCAATATTGTTTTATCTATTCAATCTGCTTACCGAGATAAAGCATGCGGGTGATTTTTTTAATAGCAAATATTTGCACTGAAGAAATGTTATAAGATAACAAAAAAAAAACAATACCTACTACTACATATTAAAACATAAAACTTTTAAAAAAATCTACTTTTTTTTCAATCTTATTTAGGCTTAGAAATAAAGCACATTCTTATATAAACAAACAGTTATACATCAAGCAAATTAACATAACATAAAATTAACAGCAAACAAATACAAGGTGCAGATTCGAGTCTACAAAAAAATTCAGGAACCAATTATGTTAGTGATTCTCGACCGGAATAAACATTTTTTTTTTAGATAAATTTGATTCTTATTTACGAAAATCGGTTAAAACGTTTTGCAAACTGGGCGGAGCCTCGTACAGGCTGTCACATTCACATACACAGTAAATCGCAGCGTTATTTTGAATAACGTTAAAATTTTAAAAAAATAACTTATATGGTTATTTACAAGTTTTATGACAACCTCCTGAAATTTTGTGCAGATTAAAAACTGCAACTTGTATTTAAACAATAAAACAACAGAAATCCACCTGAGCATTGGTGATTAACAACATTTGAAAACAAAAGCACTAACAATGGAATTAACTTGTAGCATAATCAGCCTTATAATATTCCCAATGCTGGGATTTAGGCCTCCTCTCTATGAGAGTGAATGGGCGGCCATACACCACGCAAGCCCTGTGCGGGTTGGTGGGTGTTAATATCTTAGAACAATGTTTTTCATTCTTTTTGAATACCTGACCCCTTTTTTTTAATAGACAAATAGTGCTGGACCCTACGACCGTAACATTGCGGTGAGCGGACGAGCGCACTGTGCTCTTATGACCGCTTTTTACATTTAGACGTCTAAGTCGGTCACAATTTACGGTCAAAAATAGAACAAGGTATAACTTTATTACTGAACAGTTATACTTTTTTGCTGCATAGGGTCAGTAACACTCAATTTTCACTTTTATCAGACTCGTGACCGCGACCCCCTAAGCAAGACTTTATGACCCACCTGGGGATCGCTACCCACATATTGAAAAACACTTAGCAAAAAACAAAGCCTTAGAATCTGTGGTTCTAGGACATGCCGATTTTCTCACGATATGTTCCTTCACCGGTTGTACGGTACTTTGTGTAATTTATTTTATCACCACTCTCAAGTGGTGATAAAATAAATTACACAAAGTAAAGCACCTGCCTGGGTTTGAACCCACGTCGTACGACATGCAAGTCGGTGCTGTCACCACTGAGCCACCACTGCTCAATAAATTAATTTAAGAGGACTACAGGAGCTAATCGCGAATTTTGTGACACGCAAAAGTACTGCAATAAACAGAATCAGAAAAGCATGTTATTCTTTGAGATAAATGCTAGATGTTCGTAGATAGTGTGTAAAAAAAGTAATACAGCTTATTTAATATAATACGTAATAATAATACGCGTATACGCGCGAAAGAATACAGAATATTATACATGCTGATTGCATGATCTGATTATTTGTCAGATTATTCAACGAGCAATGTCTTACCGCTATAGTATTTTACTCATATAATAAAAACTGGAGATTTTTTTGTAAATCGCATAAGTGCTTCATATTTGCAAGCATTTTGTCTGTGAATCTATTTGTTTTCCATGCAGTCCGAGAGTGACCGCGCTTTAGGGTTGCGTAGTCCTCTTAATGCAACATATTTAATCCATTAAACCCCAAGCGACCCGGCGTTCGCTTGGGGTTTGCGTTGCCGGCGCATTCGCTCTCTCATTGTCTTTCTATTTTGTATCTAATTACAGTATTCAAAAGGTTAAAAGACAACACATATTTCATAACCAAATGTCATTCCAACTTACTCTTGGCCAGAAACTCCTTGACATAATCGATGGGTATAGCAAACGAGATACCAGATGTCACTTTCATACTGTTAATTCCTATCGCTTCTCCATCCAAGTTGACTAGGGGTCCACCACTGTTACCGAACGTGATGGGCGCGTCTGTCTGTATGTACACCATGTCTTTGCCTGAAATTTGAAAAAAATGGTGGAAGAGATTGAGAAAAGTGGTGGAAGAGATTGAGAAAAGTGGTGGAAGAGATTGAGAAAAGTGGTGGAAGATATTGAGAAAAGTGGTGGATGATATCGAGAAAAGTGGTAAAATGACGCTAATGGGTCTTTTTTAACCTCGTAAGGCCCAACCTAAATTTAGGTCGATATACATAATGACCAAATGTACTAAAAATAGTCGCAAGTAGTTGCGACCCAGGACTTTTTCTTTATCCTTTTTTTTAGCTTTTGGTTAAATTCTTTTAAGTGGTATTTCCTATAGCAAAAGTTTGATGTGCAGAATATATTAAAATAATGAAATCATGGTAAATATTTTTATTAGATTGTTTAAACCAAAAGTTATGTTTAAATATCATGTCATAATTTTAGGTCACTGAGCTGTAATTTTATGATTTTTAAAAATATCTTGGGCGGGAATGTCTAAATATTTTTGACATTAAATTAAGTAGTTGAATCTTAACAGCTTATAGACACTGGGAGAAACTGGGGTGGCTTCGATATATTGCAAACAAACTTATAACTACGTATGCCTCATTTGCGACAAGAATAACATATCTTAAAAAGCAACATTTTCAGGAGAGCATTTTTAACTTTAAATACTTAAATAAATCCTCAGAATAATTTTCTGTCTATCAAAGATTCCTATTCAAATAATATAACGAAATATATTTATCAATCCATTGCATTAAAATTATATTTCATGTTTATATCACAAAGTTTTAGTTATGTCATCATTATTATACAAGGACTTTTTTTATTATGTATCATTGTCTCGCATTTGATCACTATCTCACCTGAGGCCCTGACGCAAGCTCTTATCGCGATCCATTTTACGACCTAAAATGAACTGTTAAAGGGATGCTATATAGGGTGTATAGCTACATACCTCTTTTTCGCTTGCACAACTGACATCTTAATATGTGGTAAGGCCCCTGATGAAGAGTGAGGAATAATGCTCCCATAGCCTATAGCATAGCATAGCATAATCAGCCTTTTAATGTTCCCACTGCAGGGACTCAGGCCTCCTTTCTTTAGGAGAGGGAATGGGCCGTAATCCACCACGCGGGCCCCAGTGCGGATTGGTGAATGTCACATGTCTTCGAATTTTTGGTTCTAGGACATGCCGGTTTCCTCACGATGTTTTCCCATGCATAGCCTATAAACCAAGTAAACTAAAATTTTTATAAAATTTACCTCTCAAACCAAGTTCTTCGCTAGCTCTTTGAGTAGAACTGACTACTCCGGCTGTCACAGTGTTACTGAGTGCTAGAGGACTGCCCATTGCCACTACCTGTAATAAAGAATAAGGTATTACACTCAGTTTTGAAAAGTGTCTCAATAAGATTCTATACTGCTAATAAACCACTACAAAATAACACAAAATTTTTATTCAGTCGCTAAGTAACCTAAAATGCATTTAATTTTTTTTTTAAACATTTTCAATCGCGCGTAATTTGACGAAAATGTAGAAAGCAGTGGACGCCATATTTACTTTGTGGTCGTGACGTCAGTTGGCTGTGTAAACAAATGCGCGCAGTATAGCCGATCAGTTGACAGCTGTCACTTCAGTTTACACAGCCGAAAGAAGTAATAACATGGTGGCTACTATTTAATGGCGATAAAGAACAGATAATAAAAACTGAAAACCTAGAATTGAATTTTAAAATTTATTTTGTTACTTTGTGTTTTTACTAACACTTACCAACTGCATTTTACCTAGGCTATCTAGATTTTTTCTCGTATGGAATAAAATACCCTATTCAAAAAGAAATTGTCATTTGGGCACAAATTCTTGTACTTAATGAGCAAATGCATACTCAAAGCATAGCATAGTATAGCATAGCATAGTAGGCCTTATAATGTTCCCACTGTTGGGAATCAGGCCTTCTCTCTTGAAGAAGGAATGGGCCGTAATCGCGGACCCAGTGCGGCTTGATGGATGTCACAAGTCTTCGAATTTTTGGTTCTAGGACATGCCGGTTTTCTCACGATGTTTTCCATCACCGTTTTGAGGCCAGTGGTGATGAATTAAATTACACAAAGTAATGCGCCTGGCCGGGTTTGAACCCCCCTACAACTCGTAAGTCGGGGTCGTTACCACTCGGCCACCACTGCTCTCAAAGCATATAAATGATTATTATACTAGCTGTTGCCCGCGACTTCGTCCGCGTTAAGTTCGTAAAACAGTACAATCACTCTGTGCTTGCAATTCATTCCGAAAGCATCGCAATAATTTATTGTACTTTAACATAAAACGGTTAAAGGTAAAAATATCCGAATTGAGAACCTCCTCCTTTTTTAGAAGTCGGTTAAAAACGCAAATTACCTTCAGGAAACATGTTATGTACTCGTCCAGATCCAGATGTATGACCGTCACTGAATAGAAAGAGCATGTATGGGTCGTAGCAGTTGTCATTTCTGCCTACCCCAAGGGAAAAGTTTGCATGGGCATATGTATGTTTCTGGTTTATGTTCTGGTAAAACAACATTGTATGATTTTAACCCCTCGCCACAGAGAGCACGCCACAATCAAATCGCAGCGGTAATGCCTGTCTTTGAGAAGTGTCTACAGAGGCGTCACGGCATCCTCTTTTTGTGCAGGACTCACCGGTTGTGGGTGTTTTGGAAGGTATCTGTGTCGAATTCAGCTGGAAGAAACACTCGGGTCTCATCATTGTGCGAATCGCCCGGAGAATACGATGAAGCATACGGTGGAAGTCAGTCCCGCTTGGTCGGAGCGCCGGCGCCGCCTTGTCCTTATGGGGGCGATTGGTGGAGAAAATGACAACCAGTAGCCTCCTTCAGTGAAGCACTACGATCAAAGAAGGTGGCTGAAACTATGAGGGATAGGACATCCTGACTCCTCAGCGGTCGCTGCAAGGGACGCTCCGGGTGTTGAAAGCCGCAAGGCAATTCCTAGCCATCGCAAACACGGGATTGCGGTGGTGATGTCCGGCCGTCTGGTCAAAGCAGTCCTGAATCGACGGCGCGTAGTATTCTACGCGCGACTCAAAGAGATTTCAGCAAATGGATAGGGCCTTCTAGGTCCGATGTCTGCTAGGGCTGCAAGATTGATCGAAAGAGTTATCTCCCATAACAATTTTCGCCTCAATAACTTTTCACTGAAGAGTTTAAGCAGTTAGACAGCTTTGATAAAGGTAAACGAAGGAGCATAATCGGGACACCGACCTTCAGCTGGATAACGTGCACTGATAGTGAAAAGCCTTAAGTGAATCCAAAAACTACCATCATCATCCGGCAGGCATTCCGTCCATAAAGTCCGCCGCTGTACATTTGTGCATAAAGGATTAAATAAATAAATCATCAACTATCACGGCGGTTCACTCAAGATGGATAGACCTCCACCGCATGCTACACCGAGTCCTCCAGGCGATTCACAAAATGGTAATATCAGGGTACTTTCAACCGAACCCAGAACAGAAACCGTTCGAAACACCCACAACAGTCCTGAGCTTATCCATAAAACAATGAAATTACGGTTAACAAATGTAGCAGCCGATAAGTGTTATCCCTGAGACTGGCCTCCCTTAGAGGGTTGTTCCAGTGTTGATCACCACTCATTGCAAAGAGGTAATGTCCAGATATCGACGTAAGGCTGCAAGGAATCTGAGATACATTATACGTTGTCGAACTGTGATCAGAAAAACACATTCGAATCCGTTTTATATGAAGCAGTGACTGCAAATAATAAAACACACCATTATTAATCCGCAAGGTGCCATCATGCCAGAGGACACAGTGGAGATGTGCCCTGCAAGGGCGGAGCACCGCCGTGTCCTCGTGGAGGTAATCGGCGTCAGTGACCTCTCGCGCCGGGCTCTGATCCAGAGCGAGGAGTAATGGCAGGCGGTCGCCTCCTTCTGCAAAGCCTTAATGCTAGCGAAGGCGGAGGCCGCACGCTTTAGGGAACGAACGGCCTCACGCCGAGCCGAGATTCCCACCCCGACTACCAATCACGGTAGACGCGGGCTTCCGGACGTCGAGCTACCCATTGCTCGCCGTCCTGTAGTTGACCGGATCGAGCCCAATCCTCAACAGCGCGTAGTGATAGACACAGGTGTAGTTTTAGTCAGTAAAAGATTGACACGTCCTCCCGCTCCAACCAGAGCGGGAGAAGTCATTGGATGATTTCCACCCTTAAAAAAGAAAAAAAAGGTGCCATCATCATCATTTTTATTTCAGCCGAAAGACGTCCACTGCTGGACATAGACCTCCCCAAGTGTCGCTATAATGACCGGTCCTGTGAGTCTCTCATCCATCAGATTCCCGCGACCCTCACCAGGTCATCGGTCCACCTGGGGACCATCCAATGCAAGGTACCCTGTAACCAACCCCTTCTGAAAATGTGGCCGTGTTATTTTAAAGTGAATAATTAAATACATATAGGTATTTACTTTTATCGTCTTTGGATGGTATCCCTTGAATAATCACGGTCAATTAGCTTGCTACAATAATGGGAAAAAAATAATAAAAATAAGCAGTAGGATTGTTAAAAATGCCTCCGTCTTACACCAGTTTAAACATAACTGTAAACGTGGGCGATGGCCATTCTTTTGCCACAATTACGTAAAATACGCAATGCCATCTATCAAATTTAATATGAAGTTCAACCGTCATTGTCATCATTATTTCTACTTTGAGTCTTTAGATGGCGTTGCGAGTATCTGAATTGCTTATGGTGTCATATTTTACTTCTCGAAAACTTTGATTTCATACCGTTTGCCTTTCATATGCTTTGTTTCATTGCGATGAAACAAAGCTTAAGTAAGATAATTATCAAGTTCCACACAATTTAAATGTATAAAAGTTATCTACATCGATTTCTAAAATTAAAAATACGCACTTCACTAAAAATTTCTACAGATATTATATTATATACGTAGATATATAAAAAAAAATTGTAAGCTTGCAAAAATATATAAAAAATCTTATTCTCGATGACAAAATAGAACAAAAATTCTCCTAAGAGAGCCGTATGGGATTTGAACCACCTTCACATTACACGAAAGTCTAGATACGAAACCACTGCGCTGCGGTCTTCGATGAATAAACTATAAAATAGACGTTCTTAAATAAGCGTCATAATTGACTGGTTGGCTCCCTAACGATGATAGCGTGATGATTTTCGTTTTAGAAGTTAAATTTGCAGCTAAATGGAATAATGTAACATTACAGTAAGTGATTTTACTCGTCGCTTTGATTTTATTATGTGTTTTGATTAGTTTTTACAAAATATTTAGAAGATATCGAATAGAAATGTCAATTTTATTTTGAAAAAATGGTAAAAGTTATTTTAATACAAAAAAATAAGACAAAATAATGTCAAAATTTTTAACTGTAGCTGGGAATTGAACTCGCGGCAAATGTCGTTCAATACCTACCTTTTCGATTATTGCTCACCCCCCATAGCAAATAGCGTGATAGTTTATAGCCTATCAGTTGCCCTGACCTATAAGGATTATGTCTGCAAAATTTGAACAGGATCGGTTCAGTAGTTTTTGCGCCAATTAATACCATGGCAAAAGAATTTTACTGTTTTATTATATGTATAGATTATTGATATTACACAACACAACTGTTTAATATTCATATTTCACAGAAGAAATTCAATATACAAGTCAGTCCATTGAATTCTGGTCAATTTAGTTTCACAATGTCTGCCACTTTAACAATTTGCAGAACTAAATAAAATACAATAGACGTTTTATTTCTATATGCATACTATGTATATGTATAGCAATAGATTTATGTATGCTTTTAGTGTTCTGCAACCTGACAATTTAGATTTAAGCTAGATTACATTGAACATAAGATTTTTTATTCAATATTATATAAAATGTGGTAAAGTAAACAAATACCAATAATTTCTATTTTCAAGTAAAGGTAACAATATTTTTAAGTACAATATAATGGACACACCAAAAACAGCTGAGTTAAGCTTGACTCCTACAATCAGGATAAACACTAAATAAAGAGGTTTGGAAAGCAGACAGATGTTTTTGCTTTAGCGGTATTTTAGCGAATAAATAGATTACAAACCCACTCGCCAGGCTGTATGTCAGAGGAACTGCCTAGTTTCATGACAGGCAATCCTTTAACTGGAATTCGGAGGGTGGCTAAGTCTGATTTGAGGTCCACATCTTCAACAAAGCCTGTGTGGATGGAACCATCCTGAAAATTCAATTAAATAAAACCAATGAGTTAGATTTCGTTATTAGAAATGACTTGCTTCTGCCAGTGGCAGAAGTAAAAAATAAACATAAATCCTATGTCACTCAGTGATAACAGTGGTAGCAATCTCCAGTAGGTTGCACAAAACTATTTTTGAAATCAGTCCATCAGTTGAGTTTATTCATGACAAAAAAAAAAAATCTTTCCTAGACTACCTACATACCAAAAACATGTCAAGATTCCAATTAATATAATTATGAGATCTTTAATGTTAATTTGTTTCAATATTGCAAGATTGTCATCACCATCAATGATTGTCACGCCTTTCACGGACACCAGCTCCTCACATATGTAACACATACTAGACTGAGTAATTGTACCGTTTTAGCTATAAATAAAACATTGTGAGGAGAAATAAATACATTATTATTATTATTGTAACACTGTTTACCATCTGTATCAAATAAAATAAAAAAATCTGTTGTCAAATAATGTCCACAGCTGGATACAGTCTTCAAGATCATTCACCTGCCACCCATACAGCAGGATATTCAACAGAAGTCAGTAACTAAAATGTCAAAATCTACATTTCTATGCTAAATTAAAGATTTTATTAGCAGTATCCTCTATGCCAGGCCATTGTACCACAAACTACCTGCATATCTTTTTTCTCCTTCTCTGTCAAATCCATGCAAAGGTTGTGTGCAAAAAATCGCTTTTAGCGATAAGACCACCCATTGTGACACCCTATTTTAAGTTCCTAATGTAATTTGTATTTTTGGTGTACAATAAAGAATATCTATCTATTGTTGTGTCCATAACTAGGTACATCATAGTGGAATTAGATACACATTTGATTATTATTACATGCCTAAGTTTTGAATAAATTTTAGTTTTTATTAACAGTTTCGGTGCCAAGGACCAAGGCAGGGTTACATAATAAAAAGAAAAAAAAAACAAGTGTTGAACTCACTAGTTGCATATAAAGGGTCATGAATAGAAGTCAACAACAGTAACATTTGATGAGATTCAGTTACTGATTCTGAACAAACTATATTCAGGTATCACATAAACTAAAAATAATGTTGTATATTGTGTTGTTGGCACTGAAATTGTTAAAGTATTGTTCCTACAGTAAATTATCACAAATATTGTGAAATAATCCGTTTCACAATATTTATGCAATAATATAAATGTTAATGAGTTAAATCAAAATAGATATTTTCCATTATGCCTACCACATCACTACCTGAAGACTTATTAGCATTATTTTATGAATTAAAACAATACTTACAAACAGCCGCACATTCACTATAGCGTTAGGCTTGTTCACTACAACGTGAGCGTTCGTCAATATGAGTCCATCTTCCTTCACTATGAACCCAGAACCGTTCGACAGAGTCACAGGCTGACCAGAAAACAGATCTAACCGACGTCCGTCTTTTATCTCTATATACACCACAGATGGAGCCGACACAGCCACTACATCAGCTATAAAGTTAAACTTCTCTCTTCTGCCCTTTAATTCATTTGGTACAACTGTTGCTGCCACTATTTTATCTTTTAAACTAAAATAACCTATCACCCCAGCCGCGACCGCCAAAATTCCACTAAAATAACTATTCTTAGAATCATTTCTATTGTTTTTGCTATACAAGACTTGTATTGCACGGCTAGAACATCTAACGTTTGTATTTATTACGGGATTTATTTGAAATACACGAGAAAATCTCGAAATATTCATTGTTGACAATGAAAATATTGTCAGATCTTTGAGACAGACAGTGATGACGTCTAACTGTCAAAGATAGTGGTGTAAACATGAAATTAACGGTTATGTAACGATTTGTAAACGTTTTAAAGCGTTATTTTACACAGATTATTAATATTACTCGATCGTTTTTGAATGAAAATTAATTCATTCGTTCAATATCTTCACGCCAGGTTCCACAACACAAGAGTGCAAACAACAGAGACATTAAAAGTGGGTACTAGGTAATGAATGAGCCATTTTCTTAATTATTTGGTTACACCTGGTAAATTAAATCGAGTAAGTAGGTTCCTAAACATATAGGAGCACGCCATAGTCGCGGTGGTAAGTCTTCTTTGAGGAGTTTGAGCCTCTGGAAAGGTTCCGTGGCGTCCTCATCTTCCACCTCACGAAGTTCCTCACCGGAAAAGATCAGTTCGGAAGGTTCCTGTTTCGGATTCAAGCGGAAGAAAGGTCTGGGTGTTACTATTCATAATAATAATAATCCTTTATTTTCAGTAAGGGAACTGACATCCTCACGTCCCGTCCCAGCCGTCACTACAGAAGACGCCACGGGCGTCGCAAAGCGATACCCGGCCACTGTAGGCGGTAGCCGTACGACCTTTCGGTAAGAACCGAACCCGAATTAGCAAAACCATTGGGGTCCAGTAGGGCCACGGGAATTTTCGAGAGTTACCGTGATCTTGAAATTTAAAGGGTAACTGAAGGGCACAGGTGGGTTTTAGCCAGTAAGTCTCACACGCCCTCGCTCTACACTAGAGCAGAGAAAGATCCCACCTAAATAAGAAAAAAGATACCTTAATATTAATTCAAGTTCAAAAGACTACCAGTGTTTTAATAAACGGAAGCATGTAAAAAGTAAACCTACAAGTTAGTTTACTTTCCCATTTAAATGGCCTTGCTACCTCTAAATTTGACGGAAGGCGGGAACTAAGTCAACAGTTGAACTGGTTTGTCAACTTTTCTAAACGTATAGCTGGGTACTACTAAAAAATGGGACAAAAATATAATTTCTGCCATTTAAATCAACCTTTTCTTAAAAAGTAAATTAGAAGAATAAGGCAAGGTCGCATACATAATAAATGTGGCCACACTGCAACTTGGTTGCGGTTGGAACCAGTTTTTTATTGTTGTTATATCACTTTATTTCAAAATTTTATTTACCGGTGTTTGAATGCATGTCATCTTTTTTTTTTTAACGTTGCATTTACCAATATTTTATTTTTCGTTGTGAAAATCCTCCAATGATATCCCCCGCTCTTGGGCGGAGTGAGAGAGTGTATCCACAGCTGGGATAGGTGTCATTTGATAAAATTCTGCCTGTTTATCCGGTTTTAGAAAGAGGTGTGTCTGTATACACCCAGATTTCACGAAAAAAGTTGAGATCTCATGTCTATGGGGCCATTGTCACAAATTCTGACTTGGGCTGCAATTGTATTCTTAATGGAAAAACTCTGGTTAGCTCAATAATCTAACCTAGGAGCTATTAATAGTAGTTAGGCATTACGACCATTATTCTTCTATCCAATGGCGATTAATTCTTTAATACCTATTTTTTTTTGTGATTACGAATACAAATCATACAAAGAAACAAAAAAAAAAAGAAAATAGATAATACAAAGAAAATTAAGCAAGGAATTAAAAGGCCTTTGTTGGCCCAAATATTGTTTGTGCAAAATAATAACTTCAGGGAATTGGTAAATAAAAAAATTATATCGATAAAAGGTCAATATATTTATAGGTATATATAGTTTACAATGAATAATACATTATATTACAATAACTAATCTATTGTTTCTATCATAAACAAATAAAGTTTACTTATTCCTAAGTAAAAATAGGAACTATAACTATTTACATGGATTTATATCCTAAAAAAACTTACTAGGCTCTGCATAAAAAAAAAACAATGTCTACATAGATATCAGTGATGTAAAGAAAATTCGCATTCGCGAATATTCGCACATTTTTCACATTCACATTCGCAAGAAACATGCGGATGTTTGGCGAATGTTGCTGACAAACAAAAAGGAAATAATACATTAATTGGATGGATATAGAATGGTAATACTAGTGATATAATTTTACAATTTTATATTTATTTTAATATTTTCCAATCACACAACTTGCATTTCACATTTGCAGTGTCACAAATTGTGAAACAAACCTCACGACATAACAAATCTTCGAATGAACTTAATGTGATAAGCTTCGTTCAGTCAGTCAGTAACGGCTCTGTTATGTTCAGTTTAAAGATGGCTGACACGAAATGTCAAACCTCTATGACATTTTGCGCGCACTTTGTTTGAAAGTCAACATTCCTATTCGCATTCACGAATATTAAATTTGAATATTCGCATTCGCGAATGTGAGAAACCTAACATTCGTTACATCACTAATAGATACCATACCTCCCACAAGGTGGACCGATGAGGTCATCGGTCCTTAGGTAGTGAGGCTCGCGGGAATACGATGGATGTGAGACGCACAGGACCGGTAATTATGACACTTGGGGGAGGCCTCTGTCCAGCAGTGAACGTGTTTTGGCTGAAGTAATGATGATAGGTACCATAGACATTATGCACAGGAGCCATAAATAAAAATTCCCACCAATTTAAAAGTCAATCAGATCAATGTGTTGTGGCAACTCTCAGATCGTTCTGCAATATCTATTTATTTCTAGGTTACTTAGATATTCTCATTTCATAATAATCTTTCACCAAATGTTAAAATACACTATTGAATAATATAAAACACTCATAATGTATTTTCAATTTATATAATTTTGAATGCTTTTATTTCATTTAAATAATAATCTGTGGAACAAATAGGTTTCAAATAAAAATGTTTCTTCTGTGGCCCTAATGGACAAGGGATTAAATGTATCAAATTATTATTTTCATTGGTCACATTATAAATTATTTTAATATGTTGTCAGTCTATGTTCATTTTGTGATGTATGCAGTTTATATCACATAATTATAAATAGGCGGTAGTCATAAAATGTGATTTTGAATATTATTATTATTATTTTCGCACGTAAGAAATCAATCATTATTTTACTGTCTAGAAAAAGCAGAGATACAATATTTTATTTTAGGATGGTAACACTATTTCTACAGGGATATGCATATGACATAACGTATCTTAAAGCTCACCACTATATTTTCTTGACTATTCAGTAACCATCATAATACTTCTACTACACATTTCTTTTACAATTACAATGTCTTGGTCAACATTCCATTTGGTATATTAAAATTCATAATAACTTAAAAATTAACTTACTGACGTAATTTTCACAAAAATTAGAATGATGTTTACAAAGATTTACCAGAGAAAAATAAACAATAATAATTTCTGTGCATTAAAAAAAAAAAACAAACGTGCAAGTAATTTTGGCACTAAAATCATTTTTGGGAAAACTACGCGGGTCTTAAAATTATAGCTTGGCAAAATAAAATAGAAAAAAAAAAATAATCAAGATATCATAGACTAGCGGAATTGTGTGAAGATGCTTCAGTCCTAAGCACTTTTATTATTTTAAAACACGGGGAGCCCCTGGAAGCCGGTGCATACACAAATATTACTAGTAATGGTGTCTCTGGTCATTGCCAGCGCGGCGATCTCATGCTTTATGGCAGTCAAAAGTTGCCAATAAATAATAAAAAAATTCTACCCTTTTCTACCAAGCCATCATACAAAACTACCATTAGCTCCACTCCTCAGTGTGAATGCTGCCATTCCCATTCGCTATACCGTTACCATTAAGTGTACCGTTTACCGCCTTACCATTAACCACATCCCCGTTACCGTTGACCGTCTCTTCTGGGTAGTAAGTGTAGAAGACTGTGCAGAAAGCTGAATCATCGCGAGGTAGCTCGTAGTTCACGTGTTTAGCTGCAAGCCAAGCTGCCCCCATGGCGCTTGAAACTCGGAGTCTTACTAGTTCGAGCTCGTTTTTTACCTGCCAACGAAATATTTGTCAATTTAACGCGAGTTCCATTTAGTTATTTAGAAATAAGCCATTTTTTTTCTAATTCTTAACAAAAAGTAATTTCACGAAAAATCACTAATATAAAGAATTTTTTAACTCTGATCATTATTAGGGAAGTTGGAAACCTTTCAAATCAGGTGGAAGGGGAAACTGTCAACTAACAGAAAAAGGATGCCCGAACTGAAATGTGACGTCACAGCCATTATGTTAGGCACGTACAAAGAGATAGTTGAATGTTCACACCACGCTCTTTTTGTCCTCATATCGATATTTAAAACGCTAATTGGTGTTTCATATAATAACCAATTTTCATGCCTTTTTCAGAAAAAGATTCCTTTTATGTTTTATTTGTTAATCAGTTTTGACAGGCCTGTTGATCTAGTGGTCAGTGGCCCTGACTGCTATGCCGGAGGTCGTGGGTTCGATTCCCACCCAGGACAAATGTTTGTGTGATGAGCACGACCATTTGTTCTGTCTGGGTGTAATTTATCTATATATGTATGTATTTAGAAATATATAAGTATGTTTATCAGTTGTCTAGTACCCATAACACAAGCTCTGCTTAGCTTGGGACTAGACGGCGTTGTGTGATATTATTATTATTATTAGTTGAACCTCTGCAACCAAGCAATTTAGTTTTCGGCGGCAGGGCCAAAGCGGTTGATTCCATATTGCTTTACTATAAAACCATATTTGACGGACGTTTTTTGTGGAGATAAATAGAATAGAATAGAAATACTTGTATTCGGGACATACACAGCACAACGGTTACAAACACAAAGTAAAAAAGAACCAAAGTACAGAATGCCCCTGCACCACGCGCCGAATGGCTGTGACGTCATATTTCAGTTCAGGTATCCTTTTTCTGTTTGTTGATAATTACCCCTTCCACCTGATTTGAAAGGTTGCCAACTTGCGTAATAATTATCAGTTGAAACATTTTTTGTATTTGAGATTGTATGTCGTCACATATTGATTTAAAAAAAAACTAACCTTCCTCTCCCTCAACTGCTTCAGCACGCCCGGCTTCAGTATATCCCAGCTCTTCCACACAGATCCTACGCATACAACGCGCAGGCGCGATGCGTCGGAGCGCACGGCGAGCGCCGCCACGTGCGAAGCTAGTGCAGCGCCGGCCTGAGAGAATATGTGGCGCGAGAGCGAGTCGCCTTTGTAGGCTAGGAGGGAGAGTTTTGCGGTTACTCCTGTGGACAATTTTTTTTTGTTTAATAGTAAGTATAAAAACAAGATAAATAAATTTAAAACTGCATCACAAACAGACACACGAACACACCATCGTACGACGTGCTCATGTAAATAATTTAGTTTTTTTTTTGTTATACATTACGTGGTAAGTCCATTATAATTATGTCTTAGACTGTTCTGTTCCAAGTTAAATTCCATTCGGTTTACCATAACAAACAGAGTTCTTTCGCATTTGTAAGAACCAAACACGCATTGTTTTTGTTTTTCAATATTCCAATGAAGATACAGATCCCGGCACGAATCTTGAGCGCTCGGCGAAAAAGTGGGGATAGCTTAGCGCATCGTACACATCGGCGAGCCAATTGCTGTACAAGGATTGCACTACACGCCCCCGCGTCTCACTCCATACCACTAATGGGACCCGATATTTCACTTCTGCGCAAGTGGAAGTCAGCGCTCAAGATCCAGCCGGTATCTGTACCAGTTTTTCAATTAGCGTTTTAGGAATTTAGATGAAAAATATTGAGATACCGCTTTTTAGCTAAGTAGTCTAGCAGCTACAGTTGGCGGCGTGAGGGATGGCAAGAGTCGTTAGATGCGCAGAAGTCGTTTTATATGTCTCTTTGATCAGCAAACGGGACGCGGGGAACGAGGCACCATAGTTTCAAGCACGCGATTGGTTCATGGTTGGACAGTCCATTTGCTTCAAAATACACTTGCATGCAGTAAAGTTGTACCACCTTTAACGCCTAATATACTTTACAAATTCCTTTTGCTTTTCTTAACTATCTTCAAAACCGACATTTGCTTAAAAATAAATTATGGAAATAACTATAGTCTCGTATAAATCAATTTTTTTTTTTTCGTAAAGTTTAGCCTGCGCGAACTTACCCCCACTACGCCAAATTCTTGCCATATTTCATGCCGCCAACAATACCAATGCAAATATTATTATTATTTCCTTTATTTAATCAATACACATACATATACATTACATTTTAAAATATTTTTTTAAATTAAAACTCATTAAAAAAAAAACATTTAAAATATTAAAAAAATATTATTAAGTTAATTTCATGATCAACTTACCTGCAAACATTGACTTATCGAAGTGCTTATAAGCGTGGGGTAACAAATCAGCCCTGGTGTCAGCATTGAAATGTTCTCTGATAACTTCCCACACTCTATCAGTTGGGTGCGGTGAGGGTTGCAAGCCATCGACATCGTCGAACACAGTCTTCACTGCTTTGTGGGCGATCCAGTATGCTGGGGAAAGATGTTTAGGGGATTTTAGATCTTATGTATAGATTATTAGGTTTGATTATGGTACTTTTTTCGCGCAGCAGCTAATCGCTAAACCTTATCATCAAGTTGGACTGGCTTTGGGCATTTTATTCAACGTTGGGTAGTTTACACATGCTTACAAAACGTCACATTAATTTTGCGGTAATTTTCATTCGAGCTTATCATTCGAGGGGTTAATTTTACATGTTGAACAACGTATTCAATTCGACACGGCCGACAAATGTATTAGTCACGGCCATATCTTAAAATTGATCACTTCATGATATGGCTGATCATATCATGAAATGGTGGCACCTTATCCGCTGGCCACAACATACTATGGGCAAGCCAAATCAATAAACACCCTGTGTTTAAAGATATGATCAGCTAAACGCACGATTATTTCACGATATGGTCAAACATGGCTGATCATATCGTAAAATAGTTATGTTGTCCATCGGTAGAAGAATAAAAATAGCTGAAAACGATTCTGTGCCCAATTCTGAACATTTTTATTTTTCTTCATTTCTCTTCTAACTTCTCGGTACTTGTACTTTTCAATTTTAAGTGTTTTTTGTACAGAAATAAATAATACAAACTTTTAGGATGAGCGTTAATTTACGTATGTTAGTAGTTGTATATATAGGGAGGAAGCGCATATTACTAAAAGAGAGTTCTTAGTACAAGTGTAGATGGATGGAGAGGGAGACTAAAGAAAAGATGGATGGATTGTGTGAGGTGTGATATGAAAGAAAAGGGAGTTAGTGAGTAAGACGGGTGAAAGGACAGAATGGAAGAAATTACGTGTTACGCCGACCCCAATTAATATGGGATAAGGGCAGGAAGAAGTAAACATGTTGTATTTATAGTTCACGGACGGTCAAACAATCGGTTACGAATAGGTAATTGGAACAAGGCCGATGTCCAAAACAATGGGTCAAATTTCAGGGGTTTCGTTGCCTCGGTAACATTTAGGCGCAACAAAAATAAAATTTAATATTATTCGAAGTTGTATGATCCACTTTTTTCCAGCGTACTGGGGCTTTAGTGTGCTATTTTTATAAATTCGTTATTCCAACACAATTCCATTGTCATTTTGCTAAAAGTTCGTAATCTGCTAATTCATAATGATCGATCATTGATCGGTCAATGGTCTTGTAGTAGAATGGCAATATCGAGCTTATTAAAAGCAATGACTGCACAATGACATTCTAATGGCAAGTCATTGATCAAAGGAACTGGAAATTTTAGCAGATTACCCCATACTTCAGACATTAATTTGTCAATATGTACGAGATTACCGTTCTATGCCACTTCTTTCAATGGAGTGTTAGTGGTTGACCATTGGAAAGTCATAATCACGCCATTATATTAGTACATTATCAAACTTGTCAAAATCAACAATTATGAAATCAATGATAAACCATTCTGACACTATTGTAATAGACAGACTTGAGGCCCTGGTAATTTCCACGTTCCAAAAATGGTAATCCTCATTTTAAATCACGCTTCATTTATTATAAAGGCGTCATTAAATGGAACGGGTGTACACTTTTAACCAGGAATTTTATAATGCTTTATACTTAAGGGAATAATCAGCCAGATTTTCTCGAAATCTATAATATAAAGCCTTTAAAAAACTTAAATCAATGTCAACTTAGAATAGGCTAAAAGGTTGTTAATCTACACTAATATTATAAAGAAGTAGTTTGTTTTTATGTTTTTTTTTGTTTGTAGGATCTCTGAAAGTACTGGTCCGATTGCTAAAAATTTTTCACCGATAGAAAACTGCTTTATTCCTGCGTAACTTGCGTTTAGGCTGGGCGTTGAGGAGTCAGGATTTTGCCCTTTATGTAGTATACAGATACATCAGATAAAAATATAAGCTGTGACTTATAATGGGAGGAAAAAAGATTCAAAATACGCCGGTAAACCACGAGAGAGACTTGCAGGGCAATAAGGTCAGTATAAAAAAGGTACTTACCACCGCCTTCGTCACCTAGAAGATACCCCCATCCACCACAACCATGTTGTTGTCCGTCAACAGTTCTCAGGAGAGCGTTTGATCCAGTTCCTGAAGACAAATGTAGAAGTGTATCAGAATAGTGGAAAGAAGTATACATTCATGGTTCATTTTAGAAAAAAAAAATGTAGGCCGTTTTTTTTATGGAAAATCGTCACGTCAAGGACTCTTCCTGCACTGAGTCAAAAAAAAAAGTGGATAAAGTAGTTTTTAGTTGCCAAAATGTATAAAGAGTTAGTATGGAGCTGATCCTGAGGTCAACGCCCAAAGTTTTTAGTGTCTGCACCTTTTGCTTTTAGGTAGGAGAACCTGAAATACGTTCTCCCGCTCTGGGTGGAGCGAGAGGTAGTGTCAGACTGGTAATGGCTAAAAACTACTGTGCTCCTTCAGTTGCCCTTTGCGTTCAGGGCTACAGTGGCTCTTTCGGAGAATCCCGCAGCCCTGGCAGGCTAATGTCTTTGTCGGCGCATGTGGAACACAACGGCAACGCTCTGTCGACTCGGGCCTGGTCACTGAGACGGCTAGCTACACCTTGCTCTGCTCACCGTCTGCAAACCCTTGCTAGCAGCAGAACTGGTCCTTATGAGACGGTGAGCTACACATTGCTCTGATCTCCGTCTGCAAAACCCTCGCTAGCAGCAGAACTGGTCCTTATGAGACGGCGAACTACACATTGTTCTGCTCACCGTCTGCAAACCCTGGCTAGCAGCAGAACTGTCTACTCCCCACGCTTTCCGTTGCTCCCTTCGCTTCGCTGTGGGAAGCGACTGTTAGCCATTCCCTCTCGCTTCGTACCAAGGCTTGGACCAGGGCTTGTCACGTTAGGTCGCCGCCGCCGATTGTCCCTACGAGGACACGTCGGTGTTCTGCCCAAATGGGGCAGTCCTCCATAGTAAACATTATGGTCCTAACACGATCAATGTGCCTAAGCGCCTCCTAAAATGTGGGTCAGTTTAGTCATAAATACACACTTTAAAAAAATTAATATAGTTACATTGGACGGCATTGTTCTAATTATAAACACAGCTAATCTATTTGTTATCTGTGTCGAGTTTTACAATTCGTGCTAGTAAATAAGCTTCACTTCACTTTGAGATTTTTAACCGGCTTCAAAAAAGGAGTTGGTAGGTTTTTTTTTTATTGGGTGGGAAAATCATCTTATGACATCCCCCGCTCTTGGGCGGAACGGTAGATAGTGTCAGACTTTTACTGACTAAAAACCCACTCTTGTTCCTTCCGGGTTTCGCTTTCACACTACCCGTGGCCCCAGTAGGCTTCGACCCTGCTGGGCCCCTACGATTTGCTGACATCTCCTTGAGGCGCGCGTGGAACAGTACGCGCCGTCGACGACTTGGGCTCGGTCCGGACGGTTACCGGACGGTCGGACGGCGAGCCACCCATAGGAGCTGGTGGGTTGAAGTTCTACTGGTACTTATCGTTTCAAGTGTCTCTCAATAAATTGATTGATCAATCTACCCAACATAATCTTGGAAAACTCAACTACTTGTAGAGTTTGAGGAATTTAAACATTTTACATGGAGTGCCTGTCAGTCTTCCCGAAATCTAGAAACTAAATCTATAAAGTTATAATTCTATTGCAAACCTATTACTTTTTATTATTACTATTTTTAATGGAAATAGTCACTTTAAAATCAACTTAAAATACACGACCCCAAAGTCGAAACTTCGGTTGATGTTGATTGATTTATCTGGAATTATTTTTACAAGTATAGATGTTTTATTTTATAATTCCAACCTAAGCTTACATTGACATAACTCGACACAATAATGTGGGCGTGTCTGATAAACCAGTTACCTAACCTACAGAATAGATGGATTGATAATAAATTATTATTACCAGCATTCTAGCACGAAAGGAATGCATCCATTGACGCATATTAGTGTGAACCTCGTATCTTTAAGTTCTGGTAAAGATTTGCTGGTTACTAGATGATGGGATGTTCTAGATATGGATAAAGGAATAATATTGTGTTATTTTTTGGTTACAATAAAGTTTTATTCTATTCTTCTATTCTATTGTACCGATTTCGCATACGGAACGGAACCCGAAATAATTTCATATCCGTAAATATGAAATTATTTCGGATTTTCCTGTAGTTTCGGATTGGTCCGGTTATTGATATTAGAATTATAATAGTAAAATAAAAATAGTAAGATTTAACTTTTATTTTTGGTCTAGATTATCATTAGTTTGGCCAGGCTAAAAAAAAGACGTTTAGACTCTGTTTCGGTTGCAGTTACAGACATTTTTTTATTTCGGATATCTCATAATTTCGATTACGGTTATCAAGCTTCGTAACATCCCTGGTTCTGATAACAACTGTGTGAAAGAACTTGTGTGTTATTTCCTGGACTATGCTCGTAATCAGCTTTGTTGACGAGTCTCTCAAGCATGAAGGTTAAGGGTTATCTAGCAGCCTCGTTGAACGACCTAGTTAATCGCGACCTACTTTTGGTTATCACAACATTTTTAGCAGATGCAGTCATTGACAGTCACTCTTGTTAGCCTTAATAGAGCCAGACATTGATTAATTCCAAAGAGATTTAATGAGATACAATAGAGCGGCTATCAGAAGAAATGTCTTAGAAAAACTATCATCCTATGCCTCAGTGACGCCATCTGGCTTTGAATAGCAAACACGCGAATTAAATTTGTCAAAATTTATAATTATTTAACTATCGCTCGGTAGGTGGCCAGGGGCCTTACCATGATAATGTTAAAATGTCAGTCGTACGAACGAAAAAGAGTGATGGAGCTTAACACCCTATATAGCTCCATCCCGGTTAACAGTTCGGTTTAGGTAAAAAAAAATCACGTTATAAACTCGTGGTAGAGCCGCAGAGGGACTGACAGACTATTACTAGTTAATACCCGCCCGTATTCCTTCAGTTGCCCTTTATGTTCCAGGCCCGTGGTGACTTTTTAGAACAACCGTGTAGCTCTGATTCGTCGATGGCTTGACCAACATATTTAGATGATGCCACAATGACAAATCTAAGGTTTTGGAGTGGCAACTGTGTACCAGAAGACGCAGCCTTGGAAAGCCTCGCACAAGGTGGTCCGATGACCTGGTGAGGATCACGGGAATCCGATGAATGTGAGATGCACAGGACTTTTCATTGTGGCGACTCTTGGGGAAGACTATGTCCAACAGTCGACGCCTTTCCTCGATCGATGACATTGACCAGTTGTCGCCTGTTGATGGTGGTTTTGGTACCTGTATGTTAATTGTCCACTCATCGTTTCTACGATTGATCAATGGCCATCTTCAATTTGTGGACGTTCTGTGAGGAACAACTGCTCATACTGTTCCTCACAGAGATGGCAGAAGGCTGGCGGATACATGGCTCACGGCAGAAGATGCCATTGGTCAAAAGTATGGTAGAAAGAATGAACAGTATATACCCCCTCATGAGGGTATCCACTTAATTAACTTAATAACACTTAATTATTATACTTAATTAGTTCGTGAGTTTTACACTAATTATTGTAATTGGATTTGTGCCCTTCGGTTGAACGAAGTTTGTATCGTTTTAATTAATTATAATATAATAATTAAAAAGTCCACAGTAGTTGGCTATCAAACTTATCCGAAACGGATTGACCAATTTTTATGAAAATTTTGTGTACTTTTGTTACACCCTTAGTCTAGCTAAGGTTTAGTTAGACCTTTTTTTTATTCATGATAGGCGTGCTCTTGACTGCTATCTCACCTGATGGAAAGCGACGATGCGGTCGACGATGGAGCGCGCTTACCCAGAAGTAACCTATTCACTCTTGACTTAAAGATTCCCTGGTTGTAGCCATCAGGAAACACAGATTCTGGCAAGGAATTTCACTCCTTAGGTGTACGCATAATGAATGTGTTCCCAAAACGTTTTGTGCGTATAGGTGGGATGTGCATCAAGTACCGGTGGCGCATTGCTGTACGCCTGGTGGTCCGATAATGGAACGGGCTAGGCGGAGTTAGGTTATACAATTCCGACGCACACTCCCCGAAATGCAAGCGGTATAAAACCGATAGGCTTGCAACTCGGCGTCGGTGCTCAAGACTTTGAAGCCTCGACTCAACGAGTGCATCATTGCCAATGATCCTCCTGGCTCGCCTCCTACCCCCACTCCCATGTTTTGCTTTGACAATAATTTATATGGCAGAACAACGTTTGCCGGTTAGCTAGTAGGGTCAGCTAGTATAGATATCTATAAGTCTTGACAATCAACCGATTGGTATTGCAATTTTAAAAGTTGTAAACACACTTGATATTCACAAGTGTATCTAATACAGATGCACTCTTCCGTTCTCCTCATAGTCCGATGGAAATATAATCCGAAACGACTGTAAAGAGATCAATCTCAAGCCAACAAGCTTTTCATCATAGGAAAAAAAGCAATTTGATAACAACAGATTTCCTAGCTTATATTAGAACTAATTTACCACAAGTGCTGGCGATAACTTCGAAAACATACTCACGTAGGTAATTGTTGTTTTTAATATCAAAGGTGATAAAGGCAACATACGAGCCATATTACTAGGTAGGTACTCTACAAAGCCGTCGGGAATTAATAAAAACAAACTGTTAAACCTACGCAAAATGATAAATTAGCTGGCTCGTTGTTCTAGTGGTAACAAGTGATACTACTCGGCATGAGGACTTGGGTTTGATGATTGGCATTGGTTTGTTTAGATGGCACGGTTGGCGCAGTTTGAAAAGGTGACCGTAGCCTTAAGACTTACGCAGACCGGGACGGCATGGCAAAGGATTTAAATTTTTACCAATAAACATTTAACCATATAGAAATAGAAATACGATATAAATTCCTATACTTTAAAATGATCCCGTGGCGTCGAAAGGGATATTATCGCATGGCATTGAAAGACCCATCACGGGCTCCCGAGGCAGGATGCCGTGGAGCGCTGCGGTAAGGGATGCCATGCCGAAGGACGCCAGCGTCCGCCACCACTATATCAAATGCTACATAAGACTGAAATATGTATCGGGCAGTAGAAGCTGCCGTGGCTGTCTTTTGCCATACCGTCCCGGTCTGCGTAGGCCTTACGAACGCAAACGGCAACTGAAGAAACACAGAATTGTTTTAGTCAGTACAAGTCTAACACTCCCTCTCGCTCCACCCAGAGCAGGAGTTATTTGATTAATGCCACCTCAAAAAAACCGGGAAAGTGCGAGTCGGACTCGCGCACTGAGGTTTCCGTTCAGTTCAATTCCCGAATTGAGTTAAGAAGATTTTACCGAATCCCAAAAAAAGTTTTTTTTTTGACGTAAGTAACTACAAATTTACAGTTTTCAGATTTTTCCCTATACTTGTACTATGAGAACTTGCTTCATGCCAAATTTCAGGATTTTAGGTCAACGTGAAGTACCCTATGAATTTTGATTCTCTTGAGAGTGTCGAAATACACGTTTTTTACGACATAAACGGCCGTATCTTTTTTTAATTCTTTCATAGCTTCATGAGAACGCAGATATTAGTATATATGGTTTTAATTTCAACTCGATACCTCCACGCGTTCCGAAGATAAAGGGTCTTGACAGACAGTCAGACAGACCGACAGATCGGACAACAAAGTGATCCTATAATGGTTCCGTTTTTTCCTTTTGAGATACGGAACCCTAAAAAGGTATTTGTCTTGCTCATGGATGGTGGGAAGTAGGTATGTAGGCGCTAAAATAAACGCATATTTAATTTATGATTTGCTACTTTCGCTAGGCAGTTCGCACGTGTAGCATTACATTACGTAATGTCCACATTCCTTTTTGAGTGGTAGAATCGAACCGGTAGTTTTTGCGTGATGCCTGAACAAACAGACAGACAGACAAAAAATTTTTAATCACATTTTTGGGTTCGGTGTCGGTCTAGTAACACCCCCTGCCATTTATTTTTTTGATATTTTCAATGTACAGAATTTTCACTTCTACAGATTTTATAAGTATAGATTATTTTTTCTACAAGAATTCTCATAATAAAATTATGCTAAACTCAAGGTGGTATAATGTTCTCGCCCTTGGATTTGTTTAATTTTCTTTTGTATAATATTCAAAGACTTTATTCTGCGATATCTTGGAATATCGATCGGTCATTACAAGGTTCTTTTAATTTAAATGAGAATAATTACGTGAATGATCTGACGGGTTCAAACGGAACAATGAAAGGCAGCTAGAATATTTTCATATTTGAGTTATTAGTAGCCTTGTTAAACAATTATAAATGATATTTATTTTGTAATTAGGTTTAATAAAACACTTAAATACGTAAATTTTTTTGTCATGAGGCCGATATAATTTTTGTACGCTCGCTTTCACAACCAAATCTCGAAATTCCACGGCTAAAATTTTAATTAAAAATTGCAATATGTTCAATATAAACATAAACATATCATCATCATCATCATTTCAGCCGAAAGACGTCCACTGCTGGACATAGGCCTCCCCCAAGTGTCGCCACAATGAACGGTCCTGTGCGTCTCGCATCCATCGTACTCCCGCAACCGTTACCAGGTCATCGGTCCACCTTGCAGGAGGCCTTCCAACGCTACGTCTTCCGGTACGTGTAACATAAACATAATCAGCCTTTTAATGTTCCCACTGCTGGGACTCAGGCCCCCTCTTTAAGAGAGGGAATGGGCCGTAATCCACCACGCGGGCCCAGTGCGGGTTGGTGGATGTTCAATATGAAGCAATTAAATGGGCTTAAAACCATAAATCTGAATCCTTATTGATAGATATGTAACTTGCTTCATCAGCTCCATTCATCATCATTATCGATCATTAGCTACAGCCGAAAAAATCCACTACTGTGTCGTGTGTGTCGCAACAACGATCCTGTGCGTCGCGCATCCATCGTTTTACTTTTTTTTTTGACCATTTGACATCAAAACAATTGAATGTCATTTTCATCACTCAAATGATCCCACGATTTCTTTTCTTGCCTTCGCATAAGTAGCACAGTGATTTCAATTAAAAGTCAACTTAAATAGCAACTTGAATAGTAATTAAGAATGATTTCTGTCGGTTCATGAATATAAATTGACTTATAGTGACGTTCGTGACCGAACATTTTCGGTGCAGTGATTCGTGATCGTGCAACATTGTGGTCCTCATAATATTCAGGCTTCCATATTATATAATTAATAACCAGCACATAATTATTAATTACGTTTGTCCATTTTTACGAAGTTAACGTGGACTAAGTCGCGATTATGTAGTTACGTAATGATTAATAATTTAGGTCATCATCATACTGTCCCTTATCTGAACTTATAAAAAAAACTATACATACTAACTTACTTTATAAATGCGAAAATAACTCGTTACCTTATCCGTTAAACTGATTTATATGATAATTAAGAGATACAGCCTTGAAACCGGAGAAAGACTTAAGACACTTTACCCATATATCAGATGGGTGAATTTCTGTTTCGTGGGTGAAGCTGTGGGCAGAAGCTATTTATTAAATACATTATATGTCATTATCATTATAAAGACGGAAATCTTTTTGTGTTAGACTATGAGCATCCATGCCTAGAAGAAATCCATTCACTCTTGTTTTTAAGACTTCCAGGTTACAGCGATCAGGGAACACAAACTCCGACAGAATATCATGACCAAGATTTATTTTTACAAAGTCCCTGTTTTCTGGAAACTCACTTTGAGTTACCGCTTTTTGGCTTCCGAGAGCAAAGTGTTAGATACATTTCAATAGCCTTGGATCCTGAAAACTCCTCGTTGTGGTACTTTATGATGTTATTTTTTATTTCTTTGCTAAAAAGGCACACTGAACTCCGGGAAATATTGTAGGTAACCCAAATGTGAAAAAAATCAACAGTATTAGATACCTACTTATAGCCAAATTCCAACTCTCAATAAAAAAAACTTCCGCGTATATTCGCTTCTAATGTTTACAATGCCCAAAACAGTAAAACAAGTTCCATTTAGATAGCTATTATGGAGATCAGCCAATAATGATTCACAAACATCAACATAAAAAGTTGCATCATACCACACGACCATTTATAACCAGTTCTAACTAGTTCCTTTCATAAAAATAAATAATGCATTAATCAAAACTAATTTGCAATTGCTTTTCGTGAACACTAAAAATCGTTCAATGTGAACACGCCATTAGATATTAATATTACAATAATAATACTGGTTAGTGGTAAAAATTATGTGTGTCATGGTCGAAATTAGCTTCCTGATGTAACGGCATTTTTATTAGGTAACTGTAATTATTATATTTGATAAAAATAAAATGCGTAAATGTTCCATTGTTTGATGCTAATAAAAATACGGTTAATCTAGTCAGTTTTGCAAAGATGGCAAGTAGGTATGATATAATAGTAATTGTAAATAAAAAATTTAGACACGGCAATGTGTGTAGCCAAGTTTGGCAATGCATTACGCATTAGATACGCAGTTCACCATACCACCCCGCCTTCCCCATGTGTTTTCTCTTACTATAGGTACCGGAATGATTTAGATTTTCTTTCGATAAAAACATAATAATAATAGCCTCTAAATTATAATTATTTAATTAATAGCATAGCATAGTCGGCCTTATAATGTTCCCACTGTTGGGACTCAAGCCTCCTCTCTATGAGAGGGAATGGGCCATAATCCACCACGCAGGCCCAGTGCGGGTTGGTAGATGTCACATGTCTTCGAATTTTTGGTTCTTGGACATGCCGGTTTCCTCACGAGGTTTTCCTTCACCGTTTTTAGAGCAGTGGTGATAAAATAAATTACACAAACTAATGCGCCTGGTTGGGTTTGAACTCGCGACCTACAACTCGTAAGTCGGGGCCGTTACCACTCGGCCACCACTGCTCTCCTTTAATCAATAGGCTTTTTACATAACGTGTTAAAGGTTGAATTGATAACCTAAACTAACTTTACACATTTTTTTAATCGGGAAAACATTCACAAGGTCCAAGAATTTTTGACCTGTGCCACGGGGAAGTTTTAAAATAAAAACCGGCCAAATACGAGTCAGACTCGCGCACGAAGGATTCCGTACTAGACACTATATTATAAACTTTTGTTTTTATTTCTCCTGTCCCGGTGTTTGTTTGTTGAAAAATCACGTATGTGTTATATTTTTTTTCTGTTTTTAGTATTTGTTGTTCTAGCGGCAACACTACCCTACACACTAGCTATTACCATTAATGAGATACAGCCTGGTGACAGACGGACAGTAGTCTTATTAATAGGGTCATATTTTTACCCTTTGCGTACGGAACCCAAAAAAACGATAGCGATAATTTGTAACGTCAATACGTCAGTGAGCCATCTGTTTTGCAACGCCAAAGGTCCTTAACCTTTACGATTTAATGTTTGTGTACGGTTAGCAAGCATCTATGTTTAATGTTATTCATGCTTTAGCAGTTGCATAGCTATTCGCTTTGCAAGGAAATCGTATGTACAAACTTGATTTTATGTTTGTAAAAGGAAAAGTTCACCAATTTTTTTTAAATTTTATTTTACACGTAATAAGATATTATTATGATAGGTAACATTGCCATCTTTATCTGTATTTAGGTAGGTATTTTTGGCGTTAGGAAAAATCGGTCAAGTGGACACGAAGAAATCCGTACCGTTCATAGATCCACGGGTAGTGTGAAAGCGAAACCCGAAGCCCTGGGACGAAGGCAAAGAAGGAACAGGAGTGGGTTTTTAGTCAGTAAAAGTCTGACACTATCTCCCGCCCCGCCCAAGAGCGGGCGATGTCATAAGATGATTTTCCCACCGAAAAAACAAAAAACCGTCCATAGCAAAAAATCACGTTTGTTGTATAGAAGCTCCACTTAAATATTTATTTTATTCTGTTTTAGTAAGAATTTGTTATTATAGCGGCAACAGAAATATATCAATATCACTATGAAATTTTCAACTATCTAGCTATAACGTTTCATGAGATACAACTTGATGACAGACAGACGGGTCAGCGGAGTGACAGCAATAGGGTCCCGTTTTTATCTTTTGAGTCCAGAAGTCTAAAAAACTGAACAAGTGCGAGTCGGATTCGCGCACTGAGGGTTGCATACAAACTTACCCAAATAAATAGTTAAATTCTCGACGATTTGTCCGAATCGCAAAAAAAGTTTTTTTTTTTGTGACGTATCAACAAAATTACTGTTTGCAGTTTTATTCCTGTACCTGTACTACAAGACCCCACTACATGCCAAATTTCAGGATTCTGGTGAACGAGAGGAACCCTATGATTTTTTATTTCCTTGAGAGTGTCTAAATATACGACATAAACGGCCGTATCATTCTTTCTCGTTAATTTAGAAGTTTGATAATTTCAACTCGATACCTTCACGCGTTGCCGAGATAAAGGGTCTTGAAAGATAGACAGACAGACGGACCACAAAGTGATCCTCTAAGGGTTCCGTTTTTCCCTTTTGAGATGCGGAAACCCTAAAACTGATATCTGTCTTGTTTTTTTTATTGTCCTTTGCAATAGAGTTTTATCATAAGTAGGTATCTTGTTTACTAACAAACACAATAGCAAAGTAATACTAAAAAATACCCGTACAAGATAAAAATAAACAACAGCTGTTTTCATGAATAGTTGCTTCTAATCTAATCGCACGCTCAAACGTTTAAAAACATCCTACACGTGAATCATGTCGAACAATGATTTTTTATGTTGAGTTGAAATTTCGCATTTTGATAAAAAAACTAACAAAGATAAATTCAAGTTGTTTGTTTTGAAATACATAACCTACAATTACAAATGTCAAAGATTTGAATAATAATTTTCCAAATCGAAAATTATATAATTAATTGAATATTCGTTGTATAATAAATATAACGTGTTTTATACATACGTATTATGCATTTGTATTAATTTAAAATGACGAAATAACTTAAATAGGTTAGTCGAAATTTTCTCGATTATACTCTAGATTAAACATAACAACACTGTAAACATCATACTCATTGTCGTTGTCCGGCAGATCGTCGACGAGCTTATGTAGCTTAGCGAATACGGTTTTTATCAACGTTGTTTTTAAAAGCGATATTTACGTTGAAATATCAGTGAACTCGTCGTTATTAACATCTATGATGAGTGTGTTAGTGAATCGCACTGCTGATGTGTCTGGTTATAGACCGATAAGTGATTTGCTGTTTATATGTTTGTATGTTTGTTGCCAGTCACGGCTAATCGGATTTAGATAACATTTCGAACATTGGGACATTACTGTATTAAAATGTCAAGCATGCGAGCGAGAAAGAGGGATGGAGCTGGACATCCTATATAGCTCCGTCACTTTAAAAGTTCATTTTAGGTCGTCAAATTGATCGCGTTATGAGCTCGTGGTAGCTCTGGTCTGGATTAGGTCAAAAGACACTTTTTTTAGTCCAAAGTTTAACTTTGCATAGGAGATAAACTCGTTAAGAAATAAAAGGTCCGTTTTGACATTTGAGGAATACCCTGAATGTAACTTGGGACGAAACTGAAAGAAACAATAAAATAATAATAAATTACAGTGTTTAAAAAAAATACATACATTTTTTTAGCGCGTTACATAATATGATGGAATACATTAGGAGTATTATTTTTGCGAATTTAAGTATTCGTTTTGACAGTTGTCAAAACAGGGTTTTTATTTTATGACAACTTCAGTTTAAAATAATGACTCTACGTAAGATCATGAACAGTATTTGCATAATCGAACACTACCTGACAATTGCCAGTAACATCGCCACTGAATCTAATATTTGAACCGAGCATTAGATTCATTGCCTGTTTTGTAAATCGCTTGCAGGTTCAATAGGAGTCAATTACTCTCATTCAAAAAAGGAAAGGCATTTACCGTTAAATAAACCGGTACTTTCCGTAGTCTAGCGACTAAATATACATTACGGCTAGGTACTTTAACTAAATATATACAGTAATGTATAGCATAGAACTATCTGGGGGCACGGTAGCGCCCCTGCCAAGGCGAACAAAAAAGTTCGTATTTCTTGCTAGACCATTAGCACGGCCATTGCCTTGGCTAGGTGTCACAGCAAAAGATGATAAATATTTATTGCAAGCCCATTCCTTTACTACTTTTTTTAAATTTATATTAGTGCTTGACTGCGATCACACCTGATGGTTAACCCTTGAGTAGTGTGAAAACGAAACCCGGGGCCCTGGGACGAAGGCAACGAAGGAACAGGAGTGGGTTTTTAGTCAGTAAAAGTCTGACACTATCTCCCGCTTCGCCCAAGAGCGGGATTTGTCATTAGATGATTTCCCCACCTAAAAAAAAACCCTGATGGTAAACAGTGATGTAATCGTTGATAGTGAATCGAACTAGTTTATTAAGAGCCTATTCAGTTATTCACTCTAGACTTGAAGACACCTAAATTATAATCGGTCGGGAAGACCGCAGCAGGCAAATTGTTCCTGTCCTTCGATGTCGAAACGCTTAATTCGGAACGTGCAGAAGTTAACAATGTACTTCCCAGCAAATAGTAGGTTGGTCACACCAGAGCTTGAGAATGTCATCAAGCTTTTATCTTACCTAAGATTAGTTCATTTACTATCATCATCATAGATTATCATAAACTCACCAGCAATCAGCACCATCCCCCCATTAGGCGCACCCGTGAACAAAGACCCAGCAGTATCAGAAGCCACGTAGATCGCCTTTGCAGATTCTGCATCCTTTTCTTTCACACGGGCAGCCAGTTCTGAATTACTGCTCTCTTGTTCACATCCAGACAAAGTCAGACCCTGTGGAAATGAAGGTCGAATTGATAGGTGTTAATAGAACTGATTGAATGAATGAGGTACTTGTCAAGGTATGAGTGGAAGTAATTGATGAATGCATCTACTGGAATGTTCGGTCTATTTGATGCAATGAGAAAAATAGGACGTGGGATAATTGGATGGGTAAAGTAGGTAATGACATATACCTGTGTCATTTATTTTTAGAATACCGATATTCTTAGAGGATGACCATTTGGAAGATGAACATTAAGGACAAAGTCAAAGTCAAAAGCATTTATTTCAAATAGACCATTTACAGGCACTTTTGAATAGTCAAATGTAGGTAAGTCCAAAAAAAAAGTGAAGTTAAATTGCACGTTCCAAAGCGTAGATCTCTATGGAGAAGAACGTGCAAGAAACTCCATGGACACTCGTAGTCATAAGAGGATACGCTCGAGCATGCAATTTTGATCAAATTGGGATTTGCTTCCCTATCTTTGGTTTATACAATCTGCAGTAGGTACTGTAGATAAATGCGACTTGAGACTGTAGTTAAGTACCTGTGTACTATATACACTACATTAGCTTCTAGCTTTCTGCAAACTTGTTTTTAGGGTGAAAATCATCTAATGACTTCTCTCACCTAGGGCGGAGTGGGTGTCAGACTTTTACTGACTAAAACCACACCTATGCTCCTTCAGTTGCCCTTTGCGTTCCAGGGCCACGGGTATCATTTTCGTACTTTTCCCCATGACTCCAGCAGGCATTGGCTCTGCTGGGCCCCAACCGTATGCTGACATCTCTTTGAGGCGCGCGTGGAACCCTACGTGTCGTCGACGAGTTGGGCTCGGTCCGGATGGTTACCGGACGGTCGGACAGCGAGCCACCCATTGCTCGACGTCTGGAAGTCCGCGCTTACGGTGGCCGGAAATCGGGATCGGAATCCCGGCGGCGGTCAAGGCGTAAGGACCGTTGCCTCACGCGATCGGCCGCCTCCTTTGCTAGCATTACTGCTTCGCAGGAGGCGACCGCCTGCCACTCCTCCTCGCTCCGGACCATGGCCCGGCGCGAGAGATCGCCGCCGCCGATCGCCCCACGAGGTCACGGCGTACCCCCTTAGGGATGAAGTTTCGTAAAGTCCGTACTTAGCAAATGTCTACACCCTATAAGGAACCTACATGCCAAATTTTAAGTTTGTAAGTGTTATAGTTTATGAGATTTGTTGTAGATGTGATTAATCAGTGAGTGGTATTTCGCTATAGACATACTATATTATCATGCATATCACTTACCAAAGAATCTAAGGGTCTGTTCCTAGGTATGTTCGCGTCATCTTTAGCTAAGTGCAGCATATCTATGATCCGTTTGGCACACTCCTCGATACCGAGGGTCCAGTGGTTAGTACCGGGCCCTTTGGTCCTGCCCACCACTTTGCCTGTCTCGTCACATATGACGAGGTTGGAGTGGGTCGCGCCCCTGTTAAAGAACAATAATCTGGTTAGTATATGTGGCTCATCGTCATCACAAAATAAGTAATAGTGTAATCATCATCATCATTATTGCAGTCGAAAGACGTCCATAGTTGGACATAGGCTTCCCCCAAGCGTCGCGAGAACGACCGGTCCAGTGCGTCTCGCATCCATCGGATTCCCGCGACCCTCACCAGGTCATCGGTCTATTTATTTTATTGTTTTTACTATTGGTTGTTTTAGCGCCAACCGAAATACATCATCTTTTAAATTTGAACTGTTTAGCTATCATGGTTCATGAGATAGTCTGGTGGCAGACAGACGGAGTGGAGTCTTAGTAATAGGGTACCATTTACACACCACGCGGATTTATGGAACCCTAAAAAAAGGAGCAAGAAGGTTTTTTTTTTTTATTGTTAATTTCTTTAATAAATTACACGTTATATTGCTGGATCTTCGGAATTTTTCATCTCATGTACCGTATATGACCAGAGATCCTGCCAATGCGTTACTCAACATAGCTTATGTCATTTCGAACTTAAATACAAGAACAAAGTATTCTCTCTCCATCGGGCCGTGGTAGTTCCCCGCCAAGTCATCTTCAATTCACATTTCGTAACCGCAAACTCATTTGCATAATCTTTAGGGTTCCATACCCGAAGGGTAAAAACGGGACCCTATTACTAAGACTCCGCTGTCCGTCCGTCTGTCACCAGGCTGTATCTCATTAACCGTGATAGTTAAGCTAGAACTACATTAGACCGACGCACACGTGGACCACTCCCGATTTGTACGTAGAACGACGTCGCGTTGCGTGTACAAGTCTATTTTCCATATAAAGCTTAAGAAGACCGACGCGCCCAGATCGGCGTACGTGGCACACGTGTGCGCAGTGTAGTTCTACCTTAAATTCTACAAAATTTTATTATACTTATTTTGATTATTTATGTCTACAACTACATACTTATTTTGACGTAGGACTACGTTATTAGTTTTTCATACGTTTACGTTTTCCAAACGCCTAGGTGACACTTCGCGTGACCCAAGGGAGATCAACGTGGCAATGCCGCCAATCTTTTGGGCAAAACTTCCAGTAGACAGCGATGCAGAGGAATTTTTTAGACGCCATATTTTAGGTAAAGTGATTGTGTACTATGTAGTTTTAATCAGATTTTTCTTGTTCTGTCTGTGTAATTAATCCTCACAAAAACAAACTGAAGTGCCTATATGCCTATATGCCTTTTGCCTAAGAGTGATAAATACCTATGCGATAAACCTTTATAACCTACAGAGCGATAATAATTATATTGCATCTCAATGTTTTACGACAGCTTTGGGTTTTATTAAGTTTGTCTGATAATGTGTGGGTTTTTGTATCAATTTATATGTATTGGGTAGATGACACGATTAGGTATGTTATCCAAATAAATTCCAATTTTGATTTAGGGGCCTAGTACACCACTCGGTATTCAGACAGTTTTAGTCTATGATTCGACATATCGCGTAGTGTAATGAGGGTCAGACTGTCTTACTCGGAACAAAAAATAAGACAGTCTGAATATCGTATGCTGAATATCACGTAGTGTAATAGGCCCTATATGAATTACATTTAACCTTTTGAGTAGCGTAATTAGAGACACAATAGAAAGACAATGACCGTTCGCTCGGGGTTTAATGAATTTCATAACTCAATATTGGAAATCATGTATGTTATTAAACGAGTTTATTTACGTCAAGAAGCGGCTAATTTGGGGGTTTATACCAGATGGTCCAACTTACTATTGGCTTAGCGCTTGATTGATCAACCATTGAGGGCGTATTGCATTAACGGGTAATATATATAGGCACATTAATAAAATCCCTCCCTTTTGTTTAACAACAGATGCTAATGTGCAAGTGTCGTTATGGCCAGTGGGTTAAGTCACCCGCCACTCATGTATGAGGTAAAAAACCGATAAAAAAAACCGGGTAAGTACCTACCAACGTGAGTTTTTCTATCCATATGTACTTTTTCAAGTTTATCTAGGATATTACTAACACCACGTGTCACTAACTGTCATTCGTAGATCTATATATAAATTATTTTGGTGTTGTCAACTCATGACTTTTTGTCCGATAGAGGTTGTCACTTTAAATTTGAGCAATATTTTGGAAATATACAAGTGCATCCCTTTCAAATGATACCAAACTCAGCGTTTTTATCTCCCTTTTTATTTCTAACACATTACTTTTTGTCCACTAGAGGGCACCATATCGAGTTTTGTGACACGACACGTAGCCTATGTTCAGCGGACAATTAAGACGGTTCTAACGATACCTCATTTATCGAGTTCCGATAAGTAGATTAGGAGCTATGAGGGAACAGATGAACATACTCACATACATAAATAGCCTGTCAAAATCATAACCCTCCTTTGGCTTTTCCGTAGTCGGGTAATAACAATGTCTTTATTTTAATCAACATCATAGATTAAGATGTTGCATACTAACCCCTTCATTTTCTACATACCAGCATTATGTAATACATGTCACGTATCTCTGAGTATGTTTAATACGAACATTGTATGCAAATATATGCATAAATATGCCTACGATTGTCATTTCGGTGTATGCATATTACTGTGGTCTGGACCTTAGGTATTACCATTGCCAAGGACGGAATGGCAATGGCCGTATGCGTTATCACAAAAGGACGTGACGTCATAATATAGACGAGAGTATATTGTTATTATATGTTCAGTTGTTTTCATATATCGGAGAGTAGTCAAGATGTTTTGAGATTCACAGTAGTGTACCAGCCAAATGTTTTTGGAGAGAACGGAACCCTTGTAAGGATCACTTGTTGTCCGTCCGTCTGTCTGTCTGTCAAAACCCTTTATCTCAGGAACGCGTGGAGGTATTGAGTTGTAATTAAAATCATATAAGTACTCAGGTCAATGGTCCCTTGAAGCTGTAAAAAAATCAAACTTTCAAGTTAAAGAAAAGACTGTAAATTTGTAGTTACGCCATAAAAAAAAACTTTTTTTGTAATTCGGAAAAATTTTCGTGTCTCAAATTCGGGTATTGAACTGTAGCTGTAACTTTCATAGGTAAGGTTGTACGGAACCCTCAGTGCACGAGTCCGACTCGAACTTTTCCGGTTTTTTTTTAAACTTATTTCTGCATATTGGTTGGTGTCTTTTTTTTTAAGTGGGAAATTATCCAATGACTTCTCTCCCACTAGGTCCGAGCTCCGTGAGGGCGTGTCAGACTTTTACTGACTAAAACCACACACCTATGTTCCTCCTTTGCCTTGCGTTCCAGAACCCCAGGTTTCCCTTTTGGAAGCCAACCGAACCCCATAGTTTTGTTGTCTGCCACAACTTGTGATATCTATATTTTGGTTAAAACTTCCTTCTACATCGTAAATGAAAAAAAATATGTCTATATCTAATCTTTGTCATAATTTAACAAATAAAACGTCATTTACACGTCTTGTCTACTGATAGTGCGTCTATAATCTTTACCGTCATGATAAGCTGACAAATAACAATCCGCAGTTGCATTATCAAGTAGATAAAAAAAATTCGATTGCAAAAACGGCCAAGTTCAAGAGAACCCAGTTATCAATACTAAAGAAAATTAAAGGGTTTATTTCTGATCATTTGAGGGAAATATAACCTTATAGTTGGTGATGGTTAGTATTGGACCTAAATTCATTTCAGGCACTTTCCTTTTGCCGCTAAACTTACTAATCCTTCATCAACATCATTTTAGCTGAAAGACGTCCACTGCTGGACACAGGGCATCCCCAACTGTCGCCAAAATGAACGGTTCTGTGTGACGCGCATACAATTGATATAAACCAGTGCTTGACTGCGATCCCACCTGATGGTAAGCGGAGATGCAATCATTGATGGTCAGGCGCACTAGTTTATTAAGAGCCTATTCACTCGGATTAGCGTCGGATACACGCTTCAACAGCTGAACGAATTTGGAGAAACACTGGGAAGACACCACCTGGATTAGTATATAAGGTACTTTATTAGTACGGTATTACGTTTACCTACCCTAGAATAATTTTGGTCACATTCATGCGGGTTTAGCCACTGGCACGGACTTCTCTTTTTGTAGGTTTTAGAGGGGAGAGTTGACGTTACGTCTGAACATAGGAAAGAAGGAACGATGTAAAGAATTGAAGGGGAAGATACGTTTCTAATTTTATATCGTCCGAGCCCTCAAACCCAATTATATTAGAGGTTTCGAGTCTCAGTATCTATTTAGTGGCGACAACGTTATGGTCTGCCCCCCCTAGCCAAGTTACGATCGTTTCGTTTGCGTCGAACGCCTCGAGTAGGCCACGCCTCCTATGCCTTTGTTCTGACGTCATCGCAACGCTCTGTCACGTGATCAGAAGAAAGGAATCGGAGGCGTGGCCTACTCGAGGCGTTCGACGCAAACGAAATGATCGTAACTTGGCTAGGGGAGCACATTACGCTAATTTCATATCGCTTCGAAACGGCAATTTTCACTCAACCGGTAAATGTTTTTCCTCGTTATTTTAATTCACATGTGTTTAAAACACGTTCAATTCAATGCGGGTGATGCATCGACTCTTTCCCATATTTATAAATACTTGGTACGCAGCACACGTAGGTTATGCAGTAAAGTCGTGTTTTGATTTTTAACTCCGCATTCTGTCTCATTTGGAATGTCGCTCCAGTATTTGGATCTTTCTCTTTGTTATTTCTAGGTGCAGTTTTAGATTAGGAGTTCCGTTCTTACAGTATTTTTCTCTGACTTATGTGTCGATGAACGGTCTGCACTGTCTATCGGTCTGATAAACCGGTGAGAGTCGCAGTAGTCCGTAGGATACGTGAAGTATAGGGCCGAACAAAATGATAACGCTTGAGGGAGGCCATGTCCAGTCCTATGGCAGTGGACGTTTCTACAAAGTGGTGCTATCGTGGTGACTGACTGGCATGGAATTATCTGAATGACCTTTCAGCTTCATTCTTAACATGGAATAATATTTGTACATCTATTTTGAACTCATCTCAAAACACTTTTGAAACTTTAGAGGCAGAACAGGGTGTACAGTCCCGCAACCGGTTGTTATCGAGTTGTAGTAAATGTTCTAGTAGCGTGAAAAATTGCTTGTGACCGGCCGAAGGGACAGTGTGCTGTGCTAAGAACGCTAACGGGATTGAGGGTGATGCTAGAAGATGAGAATTCAGACTTGTAAGGTACGTGCACTGTGTGACGTCAGGTCGTTTTTTGTATTCGTATAATTTTGACGATATAGATACCGCTACAAAACTCTTTGCCTTCGTCACTGCTGTCAATTTAAGTAAGTATAAATCTGCTAGGTAACCATAGCAAAGTAATTGATTGAACTTAATCCTACTCTAAACATCAATCACCTATCCACAAATGGGGAAAAACTACAACTATATTAAGTAATATAGTTGTAGTTTAGGACACTTGTAAATACATCCTTCTTGGAACATTAAAGTTATCGGATCGTTGCCAGTCTTATCGTACTACACTTAATTTCAATTGAGGAGACACGTACGATTGTAATTAACACTCCATTTTGAAGTACGTTCTTAAAGGAAGAGGAAATTAGTAGAATCATATAATGCTCTAAGTAATCATGTAATCAGGATTGCAAGATTTTTAGTGTTTGATGTGGTTGCTGGTTTGTTGCCTCTCTTCCAGTCTATATTTGAGAAGTTTTGATCGACCTGACTTTAAATCAGTTTCATAAAGCCCTTACACGTTTAATTGGTTAGGTGACTTGATTCCGCCATCTTCTTTCTATCTGACATCCCGACGTACGGCGAATATCCACCTTTCCGTTGTTGAAATCTCTGCTGTCCAGACTAGTGTTTCGCCTTTTATAGCGCGAACATCGAAGGACTGGAACAATTTGCCTGCTACGTTCTTCCCGGCCGATTATATTTAGCTGTCTTCAAGGTTAAAGTGGTTCTTAATAAACTAGTGCACCTCATCATCAACGATTGTATCACTGCTTACCATCAGGTCGGATCGTAGTGAAACGCTAGTTTATATATCAATAAAAAAGATGCAATAACAAGAGCCATAAAACTTAATGCTTAGATTAAAAAATAGATGTTTCAGAATCCAAAGGCTCTGAACTAAATGATTTTTTTTTCTTGTGCCTTTGTATTTATTTTATATGCGTGTGTACATTAATTGTCAAATGAATTCTTATATATTTTACTAGCGATTAGTATTTGTCAAACTCCAAATTTTTTTAATTTGGAAATAGCCACGTGACAATCTAGTAACGCATGGAAATCCCTTGTGATAATTTTTATCACTGATATAATGTCTAGATTTTCATGTTTAAGTTGCAAAAAATAAGAATAAAAACAACACGGTTCAATTTAAAGTTCCAGTTCAATCAGCGATCCATAACTAAAGTCAATACTATAAAGACAAACCAGTTTACGATTGGACAACTTGTGTTGCACTGACTTGTTTTATTGCGTATCCTACAGACATTTTAGGAGCTATGGAGAAATTCAAGTATCAGATACATTGCGAACAAACATAGAATTTGATCCGAGAGCAGTGGTGGCCGAGTGGTAACGGCCCCGACTTACGAGTTGTAGGTTGCGGGTTCAAACCCAGCCAGGTGCATTACTTTGTCTAATTTATTTCATTACCACTGCTCTCAATCGGTGAAGGAAAACATCGTGAGGAAACCGGCATGTCCTAGAACCAAAAATTCGAAGACATGCGACATCCACCAATCCGCACTGGGCCTGCGTGGTGGATTACGGCCCATTCCCTCTCCTAGAGAGGAGGCCTGAGTCCCAACAGTGGGAACAATATAAGGCCGACTATGCTATAGAATTTGATCTACACAAACATATATAGCAGTTTTCAAATAAACCTCTATCAAGTGCATTTAGGAGAATGACAGATAAGAGTCAGACAGTTTCAGTTGTATCAACTTATCAAGGATATTAAGTGTTATCAAATAATCATGCGGGCGATAGGAATTGTTTCGCGGAAAGAACCTTATTCATGTGTCATGACCTATATACTTTTTTTTTATTGATATAAACCAGTGCCTGACTGCGATCCCACCTGATGGCAAGCAGTGATGCAATCATTGATGGTAAGGCGCACTAGTTTATTAAGAGCCTATTCACTCTAGCCTTGAAGACGCCTAAATTATAGTTGGACGGGAAGACGGCAGCAGGCAAATTGTTCCAGTCCTTCGATGTACGCGGTATAAACGACGAAGCGAAACGCAAAACGTAGCGATGCGTATTGTCCTTTGCTGTGTTTTTCTGTCTAAAATGAAATTTAACCTAACAGAATTTGTAGGTGATGCTCCATCAAAATATCACAGAATGTTGAGCTCAAGCGTCGAGTGTTAGTTTGTCAAAAAACCTCAATGTTACTTCTGGTTTTGTAAAGGAAAATACTTCGAGAAATAGTTATACCGATGATACAATTGACGCTTAATGTTTAGGGAAAAATTACGGATTTTTCCTTATACATTGTTCAACATTAAGGAGGTTTGTAGAGAATACATTGAATTCAAAAATATACCAATTTTATGTCGGTCGACCAGAAGAATAAACATAAGCTTGGCCTTCGCGACTGGGCAAGGCATTTATTGGTCGTCGCGTAAGCGGTTCGTTTTATATCGAAAACACAACTTGCATTGTAGACTTAGCCTAGTTTGGATCGCAAACAAACCGTTTCAACTTGGCACTATTTTTGCACGTATTATTTATTTTTCTACCGGCAGTTGATCAGAAAGTTTCCGTTCATATCCGTCCGAAGGTTCCGTACACATTGTTAGTGACCCAATTCTGTCGGGCACTCTCACTTTTCGTAAGGAATAATGAACAGTTTGTTTTTCTTAAAATAGATCTTACCCACGTGTCATACATCGTGTCACCGACATCGACGCACAAACGAATAGCATAGACCCAGTAAATGATTCTGGACCCCCGAGTGGTGAAATTTTTTGTCGGCTCTTTCCTAATAAATAAAAAAAACCAGCCCAAGAGTGGGGGACGTCATTGGATGATTTTCCCATAGAAAAAATAAAGAAAAAAAAAATCATTTTGAATTAGAAAGTAATTAATTAATTTTTTTACTAAACATATCATCGGGGTTGATTAGGATAACGGTTTTATACAGTTTAAATTTAAAAAAGTACTGATTTAAAAAAAAAAAAAACTGAAGAAAACATATCTGATCCACTGGGGGATCCGAAACCATTTACTTGATCCATGGTATTCGTTTGAGCGTCGATGTCGGTGACGATCACTCGGTGTATATTTGGATAGAGCGGGTCTAACCCGTCGAAAAAAGCTACGACTGGTAAGGAAGTCGACCGTTTATATTTTGAGGCGCAGTTCAAATCAGTTATGCAATAGGCTGTCTGTTTTAATATAACCTAGAGCAGTTTGCGCGATATAGCAGTGAATGCCTTGTAGGCTTCTTGTTATTGGAGAGTCGTGTTTATGATTCTGAGCAATGCTCGCTATCCGGCCGTCAAGTAAGAATCAAGCCTGAGTCGACGACGGCGCGTTGTGTTCCATGTGCGCTTCAAAGACATGTCAGGAAAATGGACTAGGTCAATTTGTTTGGTTGTTTAAAAGTGTTACCGTGTCCCTGAAACGCAAAGGGCAACTGAAGGAGTACAGGTGTGTTTTAGTCAATAATTTGATGAGTTATTTGCTAGCCGATTAACGTCTTACTGCTGGCGCTGAAAATCAGTACTATGGCTCTATTTTGTACACGAGCCCTAGCATTTTCCTAAGTGCTGGCCGTTTTGCTGTTGTTGTAAAAAAAGAAAGTAGAAAAAGTTGTGAGTAGGCTGGTGCTGCAAAATGCCATCTTTGGACTCAGTGGAAAGGCGTGCGAAGAAGCTAATTGGTTATCCCGATGTGGTTAACACCAATCTTTCGGTATTTTAAAGGATACTAAGTATTTTTAAGCAAATTATTCTCGCTAGCTTGCGCCGACATTCGAGTAGCAAAACAAGTAAGCACCTTGCAGATACTTTCACATCGCCAGTTCCTATATGCCGATGATATTTCTGCAGACACAGACACGCCCTGATAAACAGCTCACATGCAATCTCGCATATTATATGTACCGGTGGGTACTCGTAATATAATCTTACTATCTATCTATCGTACGTCATTCTGTTCGATATTTAATTAGTGTTTGTTTACATCCGCAGTAATAGTGAACAGCGAGTTGTAAAAAGATATTGTCCTAGAGCATCAGGCCACCTGTTGATAGCAGAAAAGTACAGCAGTGCTATCACGAGCTCTTAGCACGATCCATTTTACGACCTGAACTGAATTGTTAAAGGGATGGACCTATTATAGAGTGTATAGCTCCATCCCTCTTTCTTGCTCACACGACTGAAATTTTAAAATGTCATGATAAAGCCCCAGGTAGCAATTGTTTCTTATAATAGATTTCTTGTCTGTCTATTAGTGTTTGAGTAATCTGTGTATTACGGTCGCTTTTTAACCGCCCCAGCTTCGCAAGGGTGTTAGAAATCTTTGAAATTATCGGCTTTTGTCTTTGTATTATACACCCAAACATTTCTGATTAATTGACTCTGTTTATGGGTGAAAACTAGAGATGAAACGGATAGTGGTTTGGCCGGATACCGGATACCGAATATTCGGCCAACCTTAAAGACGAATAGCCGAATATCCGGCCGAACATAGTCGAGTCGAACAAACCCGATCGCTTCACTCACACTCGTGTAATGATTCGCCTCGTTACGCGAGTGAAGCGATCGGGAGGACTCGGGTGCTTTTGAGCCCCTTTCGTATGTGAAATTAGCGCTTTATTGTATTCTGCAATGAGAATCAATCACATAATAGCAAATCCGATTTTTACATCGTATGTGTTTTTTATTTTACTGTGCATTTAATTTTTTTAATTAATAAAATCCGTCAAGAAATAGTGGATTTATTAAAGTTTTTCTGAACGGCTACTTGGAAACGCGTGCTCTCGCTGGACTGTTTACGATGACAAGCGAAGCCGTCTGTTACCTTTTAACGCAGAGAAAATGGTATTTATTTATCATAATTTGCCCTTAGTGTAGTTTGAGTATTATTTTTTTTCTTTTATTAATAATTCATGATTCTCTATGTTAAATAAAGATTAAAGTGCCTTCAGTCTTTATGTCTTACGTATTAATTTGAAATACGGAATACGGCCGGATACTCGTTTCCTATCCGGTATTCGGCCGGATTTAAAATTTGAGCCGTATAGGCCGAATACCGGATATCCGTTTCGTCTCTAGTGAAAACCACATTTCTCATCACAAAACTCGTTTAGTAGTTTTTAAGTTTATCGCTAACAGATAGCTAGGCAGATGTGGTGAGAATTACACAACTAAACCTTTTTCAAGAATTGTCTCTCTGGGTATTTGTAAAAACCACATGAAAATCTGTTCAGTAGTTTTTAAGTTTATAATTAACAAATAATAATATCTTGGGAAGACGCCGTGAGTGAATGTTTTATAAATAATTTTATAACGTTCCGTTCCCACGTTACACAAAAGAAATTATAGGTATCTGTGATCTAATAAGTGATACTTACTACTATGATTATTTAAATTTAGTTAATTAATTACTACTTATAGGTAAATAACAACTTGTAAACATTTTTAGATAATTTTTTTAGTAACTTTTAGATAAAAGACATGTCAAGATTGTTTACATTTAGTTAATTACCTAAACAAGTAGGAGTAAGAGGTATAGGTACGCGTTTTCTTTCTTCTTCTTTTCGTGATAATTAAATCAAATTAAATATTCTTTAAGTAATATTTAGCAACCTATACAGCTAGCAAAAAGAACCAGGTCTTTAAACCGTAACCGAACTAAGATACGTATATAAAGAAGCATTGATAGTATATTTTTGTCAGGCGTAAGCTATTTCCGTTATATTAATATAATATATTCCACAACTATCACACAACGTCGTCTAGTCCCAAGCTAAGCAGAGCTTGTGTTATGGGTACTAGACAACTGATAAACATACTCATATATATCTAAATACATACATAAATTGAAGAATTACACCCAGACACAGAACAAATGATCGTGCTCATCACACAAACATTTGTCCTGGGTGGGAATCGAACCCACGACCTCCGGCATAGCAGTCAGGGCCACTGACCACGCGACCAACGGGCCAGTCAACTCCCCCCCAAGCGAACGCCGGCGTTCGCTTGTGGCATACTGAATAGTCTCTGACTTCGTTTGGTTACGGTTGGTGGACATAATTCTTTTTGTTATTGATTTATCATACAGTTTTTTAAGATAAGGCCAAGGTTTCAATTTTGACGAAAAGAAAAGAAAAATGTCAGCAATACAATAGTAGGTACGGGAAAAGTTTAATTCTCCTTTGTACTTACCATACACATTTAAAGGACGTCATACACTAAATATCTGCTAAACTAAAATTAAGAAATTCGTCACTTTTCCACTGCAAATACACACACGCCATTCTCAATTATCAGTTCAAAACTAGATATTTTCTGTACGGGGGTGTGTCCAGCTTTAGGTACTAAGTTGGCATTTAGCTACGTGCGTCGAGTCTTTATTAACTCCATTAAAACCAGTTGACATTTATATCAATCTGAATCAAAAGTAAACGTTTATAAAAATTCAAGGCCAAACACCAATGTGAACAAAATAACTTGAATTCCTGAACGCTTATAAACTAAAATTCTACCGTACCTGCATAAAATAAAGTTTAATTTAGCCTGTTTCAGTTTTGTCGGTGTGGTTGACAAGCCGTTTGAATGCAGGCCGCTGATTGGTCGAATGTTACGGTTGTGAATGTAAGCATACAATGCAAATGATGTGAAATGCATTGTTTGTTTTACATACACAATATGTCATTAAAATGGACCATTATGTACCTACACTTTATTTATGTGAAAATTGGCTAACACACTTTTTATCGTTGAATAATTATACGAAATACGGTGTGAATAAAATTATTGATTAATTTGTAAGTCAATTATCACAAAGTTAATTGAAATTTATTTTATTATATTTTATTAGTACCAATAGCTCCATTTGTCTAAGTAGTTAACTAAACGTAAACAATCTTGATACGTCTTTTTATTTAAAAAAATCGTCTAATAGACATACAAAGATTATTTAAATTTAGATAAATACCAAACATCGACCACTGTATACCACAAAACTTGAAGCCCACAATCAGCTACAGACCTATGTTTATTACACTAAGATTATTTAATTTAAGGTTCTGTTTGTAACAATGTTTCAATAAATTTATTATTATTATTATGATCCTTTATTCACTATAAACACATATTAATTACATTTTTAAATATTTTTCTTAAACAAAATGATACAAAAAAAAAAAAAAAAACATTTAAAAATATAAAAAATAGTACCCCACCGGTATCGGGAACAGGGTCCAAGCTACCGGCGGTCAGGGCTCCAGAGAAAGGAACCTCCTAACAATACGAGCCGTGTCCAAGAGTACCGCTTTCTGAATCAAGCCCTTGATCCAGCCGCCTAACGCGAGCCTCGTAAGGTGTTGATCGAGGCTCTTGGCTATTAAGCCATTGCCCGACACGACTATCGGTACAATGATCGCTGAGTCCACATCCCACATGTCGACAACCTCGCGAGCCAAGTCAATATACTTAATTTGTTTATCTTTCTCGGCTTTCACGAGGTTCTCGTCATGTGGAACGGAAATGTCAACGATCATTGCACGCCTCTCGTTTCGGTCCACCACCACTATATCAGGCTTATTGGCTACAATAGTCCTGTCAGTGATGATGGACCTATCCCAGTACAAAGTGATATGACCATTATCAAGAACTGGGTCGGGCTCATACCTGTAGTAAGGCACTTCCGATTCCACAAGAGAGTATTTCAGAGCCAGTTGCTGATGGATAATTCTGGCTACTAGGTTGTGCCTATGCAAGTACTCTCCGTTAGCTAGACGAGAACAACCAGCATGGCGCAGCATCTGGTCGGAGCCTGTCAGTCACACCGAGGGTGACTGGACTCGGGAGGTCGAGCGTGCGTGTGATCCAATACCACAAATGGGGGCAATTAACATCAGCCCCCATGATGTAGCTCGTGCAGTCCGTCCGTTGCCAAACTGGAAATCTCCAGGGCCGGATGGGCTGCACAATTTCTGGATTAAGTGGCTTACAAGATCACACGCTCGCTTGGCATATCAGTTTCAGTCTGCCTTAGAGTCAGGGTCGCTGCCCCAGTTCCTAACAACAGGAATAACCCACCTGCTCCATAAGTCAGGCAGTACTGCGGAACCTAAAAATTATAGACCAATTACGTGTTTGCCGACGGTCTATAAAGTTCTTACATCCATACTGAGAAGCAAAATTAATAGTCATATTGACAAAAATTTTATCATGTCACCTTCTCAGAATGGATGTAGGAACGGGTCCCGTGGTACTAAGGAGCTGCTCCTCATTGATATGACCATCAGCCAACAGGTTCGACGTTCCCGAAAGGATCTGTCGACATGTTGGATAGATTATAAGAAGGCCTATGACTCTGTTCCTCATACATGGCTCATGAGGGTGCTGGAATTGTATAAAATTGATGCAACACTACGCACCTTCCTGATGTCGTGTATGAGGCAATGGAGTACGGTCCTCCACTATCCAGGATGTCGACATATCCAGAGGAATACCGAACCTGTAAGGATCAAGCGAGGTATATTCCAGGGTGATAGTTTGAGTCCGCTTTGGTTTTGCCTAGCCTTGAATCCTCTAAGCACACTGCTGGAGAATTCAGGTCTAGGCTATCGATTGAAGAGAGGTGGTCAGGTAATATCTCACCTACTTTACATGGATGACCTGAAACTGTTTGCCCCCAACAATCTGCAACTGATGGAGCTACTGAAGGTAACTGAAACCTTCAGTAGTGCCATCAGGATGGAGTTTGGTGTGGACAAATGTGCGGTCATGCATGTAAAGCGAGGGGAGGTTGTGGAATCAGTGGGTACTCAACTCACAGATTCCATAATCCTGAGATCCCTCTCTACAACCGAAACCTATAAGTATTTGGGTATGTCGGAAGCTCTAGGCATCAATATCACGGACATGAAGCAGTTGTTGAAGGAGCGTTTCTTTGGACGCCTGAAGAAGGTATTCAGTAGCCTTCTTTCAGGTGGAAACAAGGTGCGCGCCTTCAACGGTTGGGTCATGCCGGTATTGATGTACTCTTTTGGCGTACTCAAATGGACTCAAACGGAACTTGACGCCCTGGATAGGCGGGTCCGTACACTGCTGACTGCATACCGAATGCACCACCCACGATCGTCGGTGATGAGACTGTATATCCCGCGGAAGTGTGGGGGTCGAGGTTTCTTAAATGCTAAGACCCTACACAACCGCGAGGTATGCAGTCTCAGGGAATATTTTCTAGCTGCCGACGTGGGTATGCATCGAGATGTAGTGGCAGTGGACAAGGGACTCACCCCGCTCTCCCTGGCTAACGAGAACTGGCGCAAACCGGTAGTGCTTGACACTGACGATCGCAGGGCAGTATGGCAGAGCAAGGAACTTCACGGACGCTTTTTCCGGGCCCTTCACGGGCCCGATGTAGACCAATTGGCGTCCGTAGCCTGGCTGCGTTTCGGTGACCTCTTTGGGGAAACCGAAGGTTTTGTTTTATTATTATTATTATTATCGGTATAGGTAAATAACAAATTGTAAAAACTTTTTGACAAATTTTAGATAAAAGACATGTCAAGATTGTTTACATTTAGTTAATTACTTACTCAGATGGAGTTATAATTCTATCTTGTTTAAAAATTTTGTTATTCATTTTCATTATTATTTAGTCAATTCTATTTGACCTCAATTAGTGGGAAACGAAGTAGAGACACAGCCAAACTTTTAAATAGGTAACCTACTACCGATTTTTATATCGGCAGTTTTTTTTAGTTTTATCCATTATTCATTTCTAAGACAAATATAGAGAGAGGAGAGATAAGAATAGGTACCGAAATATTTACAGATAACATTGAAATTAAATTATTTGCATTCATAAAATCGGCATTGACATTTCGGCGCGGAAAGATTCCGGCAAACCAAATTAAGCAAAAATAAATTATTTAGGTTATAAATAAATTGCATTTAACGATTTACTAACTGTTACGAAACCTAGGAATGCTATATTCTCAAGGCGAGCCTTTCAACTTTCGATATTTAGCACGATATTGAACACGAAAAAAATGATACAAACAGATCACTTACCCTTCTACGCCTCCAAAATACATTTCGATATCACTAAGTTATAATATCCCACTATATATCTAAAGTGACGAGTAAAACACAATAAATTACTGATACGATTTATTACTTTCTCGATAATAACAACTCGTTTGTGACAACCACAAACATAACCTTCTAAAGTGAAAGCGGGCGCTCAACTGAATGAATGAATGGATTTGCTTCGAATGAAAATAAAACTGAATGGTATTGAACGACAGAAGAGGTTATTTAGTGTTGTAGTTATGTTTTACAGCTTGTTTAAAACCGTTATTATGTTATTTCTACAGATATACCGTTATAACGTGATTTCTTCTGATATACCGTCTGTTATTCCGTTAATGACTAAAACGATAACATTGCTATTATGTAATTTTCTTGAGGATTAAAACGATACCCTCATCGTTTTGTCATTTCGTTAAGAATTATACGTTCCTTTGTCAGAAAAATATTATGTAATAAAGTTCTTACGTTATTCTTTTGTAAATTTCAAGCTTTTCGTTATTTATTATTACTATGTGCTTGCAAGGCAAAGCTCCCTTCCATTCTTCCACTTTTCTCTGTACTTAGCCACTTCTGGTCAATCCTTTAGACAGGAGTCTGTCCAAATCGTAACGCCATTTCCTTCTAGGCCTACCGTGTCGCTGCCATCTGTTCGGGATCTAGTCAGTGGTTGCTTTCCCCTAATTTAATTGCGACATGCGGCAGTTTTCGTTTTCAACAATTCGAGAAATTTTTCGACAGGAATTATTATTATCATCATTATTTGTGTGTATTTTTTATTAAAAACTGGTCAAGTGCGAGTCGGACGCGCTCTCGAACACGGTTCTGCACATTAAAATCGAGCATAAAAAATACCGTTTCTCGTATGGGTATTGGGTAAAGGTATTGTTTTATTGGATATGAGTCTACACTAATGAAAAGTGCGAGTATGCTGCAAGTCAAAAATTATTTTCATTATGAGAATCGAACCTAGGGTCAATTGTATAGGTGTTTATCTTACTATAAAATTGGTTTTAACTTTACTAATCATTGGCGGACTTGTAATCAGTATAATCTCCAACCGTAATCTAATCCTAATATGTAAAAATATCCTAGAATATCCAGTCCTATCACCAAAAAGAACGAAAAGAAGGTTTACGAAAAAAAAACGGGCAGAATAAAACTGCAGGTAGGTAACATCTCGTATATTATTCCATAGTAATATTGATATCGCTCACACATAAACATACAACTCTCGTCTAACGAATATAATGTTAAAACATCGAATACACAATCGAATAAATTTGAGGAACGTTGAGATCTTTATTTATCCATCGACTATTTTAGATACCCGTTTAAGCTAAATGTAGGTTGGTAGGCAAGTCATTAATAGATGATAGAGTTAATTTTTATTGCTCCAACTATGGTATTCTAGTTGTTTAGCCAATCAAGTTGTTTACCTGAACGGTCAATTGAAATCTCTCAAGAAGTTTTGTACATTTGCCTAAGTTTTAAATACACTCACGGAAATATTCATAGGAACGTAAAAAAGTGAAATAATATTTTATATATTTTCAATACGCACTGGCTATATTTAATAATATAATTAATTTGAAAAAAGACAAATTTTGCCGGTCTTTTATTTTAGACTTATTTGAGTGTATTCGGCTATGGGTTAATTTATTAATGCGTACTATATAAATCTTGTAATAATCACAGTTAAAACTGTTTTTATATACATTTATCCCTTTTTTGCGTTCCTCGAAATATTTCTTTGACTGTGTTTTTTTAGTTATATTTTGTTCAATTTCATAGTCTAGTTTGAGTTCGAGAATACAGTTTAGTTATAAAAAACAGGCACTGTCGACCGATATTTTAGGGTCAGTTTTTTAAACTACTAATACAGCTTATTATATTTTAATAATGCTTAATTTTAAACGTCTATCAAACTTGTTTGTAAGAAAACCTGTTTTTTTTAGTTATGACATTGCATGTCTTGAATTTTTCAATAATAAGTAAAATTAGGGATCACTATTTACATATCCGTGTGAAAAAACATTTTACTTCATGTTTGTATAATGTAGTCTGTGTAATGTGAAAATGATGTCGCAAAAATTTTGATTGGAAGTAATGGATTAAACTATAGGTACTATTAAACCGATGGCATTGGTGAAAATCTAAGAAGATAAACAGGAAATAAATAACGGAGAGAAACAACGACAATGTTAAAATTTCAGCCTTAAAGGGCCTCTAGCTTATCTACTTATGGAAAAGGTACATCATTATTCATAGTCATTAGGCATAATACACAGCTAATGTACTCTTTAGAGTTGAGTGAGGATAAAGTAACTAGGATAAGTACAACATTGTATCAGTTATAAGCGTTTTAAATTTGGAGTTACTAGAGCAGACTTAGAGCGTGTACAAACATGAACATCGAAATATCCAGTGAATATCACACCACATCATCTAATTAGGACTACTTAATTCTCTATCTTAACACTTTATAGTTCCTCTTTATAACAACATATTGTTTATATGACATTATTTATTACGTAATATTAGGTACAATTAAGTTCTGACAGTCTTTTCAATAAATAAATTCACTTTTAAAAAACATTCACAGAAGTACGCACATTTATAGTTTTAAAATAGCTCTTATTTAAGCTATTCATACGTTACAACGGTAATTAACTAAGTTATTTTTATGTTACAACGATATATTTTATACACACATTATATTAAACAGGTATGTTGACTTTCTACAGTAGGACGAGTTTAATAACAATATACAGATAAAAAATTGTTTTATAGACTGTATTATTGTTGTACTATTATTTCAACGGTTATTATAACGTTATTCGCTAAACGCATGCGACGGTGGATTGGAACTGCGGGTTCTGCCGTCGCATTGCTTGTCGTCACCTAGAAAAAATAATAATAATAAGTATTTTTTAAAACTTGGGGTACCATATATTTTATCCAAGTGGTAAACGCAGTGACATCTGTTGAATCTACAATGCAACTGTCAGAGCAAGGAAAGTAGTGAGGGCGATACAAGTGATTACACAGAAAAAACAGAGATGGCGTTATTGTAAGTTTTGTATTTTATTTAATTCTTATTGTTATTTTAGGTCTATTCAAATTAGGTCTACGGCCCTGGATTATTCGAAAAGCAACTGAAGGAACACATGTGTGTTTTAGTCAGTAAAAACTTAAACAATTTACAGTAAAAAACTCGCATTCCACAATAGGTAGTGTTGAGCCACATCCAGTTACGTTTACCGAAAGCCGATTTATCTTTGGTTATAGGTACGATAACGTACTTTGTTAATTTTTTTGTGGTGAAAAATCATCCTATGACTTCTATCGCTTTAGGTTACAGTGGGAAGGCGTGTCAGACTTTTACTGACTAAAACCACACCCGTGTCATAGCGATGCGTGGGCGACGTGGGCCCTCACCCACGGCCTCACACCTAAAGAGGCCTTGCACAAGCGAGGACTCTTTAAGAACGAAGTTTTTTGTATAACTGGTAGGCTCGCGTTTGACTACTAAGTATTACACCTGATGTTAAGCGACGATGTGGTCGAACACTGGGTTGCGACAGTCGTGGCCTAGTTTTCGATTTTTGTAAAAAAAAAGGCCCTCGCTGATGTGCCTTCCACATCTAAATTAGTCCACGCTGCGCCCCTGATAATACTTTTATTTTACCTGTCAGCAGCTGAAGTAGTAGTGGTAGAAGAAGTGTGATTGTTCGCGTCATGTTCCTCAAGCGAATGGGAGTGAGTGGGTCTGTTATTCTGTCGCCGGGAACCATCACCGTCCGACTCTCGCCTCGGACCTCCACCGCCGCAGAAACATTTGCAGATTATGCGTTTGAATGCGAATCTGGAACAAATGAACGTCGATAAAGAATAGGTAGTACTTACAGCTATTATTTCGTGCCGTACTTACATTCGGTCAAGTGACCGAATGTAACGTTCGCCTCGGACCTGTACCATGACGTATAAAGTAAGATTGTTTCATTCTTATTTCCAGTGTGGGTAAGAGATGGCACTAGACAACCTGTATAGCTCTGTCTCTTACCCACAATAAAATAAGAATGACACAATGTTACTTTGAACGTCATGGTAACCCCGCAAGTTACTATCGAGCAATTTATGGTTTTAGGTTATTATTGGTTTTGTTTGACATAAATGAGCATGGCAGTTGAGAGTTTATCATGCTCACTCAAATGTCTCAGTGATGATGTCATGTGTGTTCGATCATTCGGCTTCAAAATAGCTAAGCTGAGTGGTGCCGGTTTCTTCCCGATGTTTTCCTCCACCGTTTAGAGAGCAGTGGTGATAAAATAAATTACACAAAGTAATGCGCCTGGCTGGGTTTGAACAGACGACCTATAACTTGTAAGTCGGGGCTGTTACCACTCGGCCACCACTGCTCCCTACATATATACATTTTGATTATTAGTTGAAAAAATGGAAATTTACATATTTTATGCACTGTTGTAATGGTCTAATGTTTCATTAGATAGGTTTTGGGGCACTTCGGTTGGACGGTTTCAAAGTATATAACGGACATAGATATACTTTTTGTATTATAATATATTAGGATTTATTTTGGCCTCTCTGGTCTCTCAAAACCCAAGCGAACGCCGGCGTTCGCGCGTGATTTCGCGCCATTTAGGTTAAACGCTAGCGTCCGCATAGATTATAAAATATTGAGCGTTTTATTTATAGGGTATTTATCCAAGTAGGTACATATACATATATATATATATAGTATACCTCGGTCAGAGATTAAGCATTGCCATACAACGTGGCAATGCCGCCAGCCTTTTGGGCACACTTCCAGTCGACAGCGATGCGGAGGAGTTTTTTGACGCCATATTTTAGCTTTTAGATTTTTTATTTAAGTGTATATATAAGTTAGTGTATATATGTTAAGTGTTTTATGTATTAAGTATAAATAAATTTAAAAACAAAAATGCAAAAAAAAAGTAGGTACATAATTAAGAAGTTCTTCATAGTCTAGTAAATATCGAAAATAAGCAAACCTTTACGTTATTCCCTATATATAGTAAAGGGAGATAGATATATTGGTGATATAAGTAATGTGGCGATATTTTTTTTAAAATAGAATTCCACGCAGTTCCAAGCAAGCACATTCATGAAACAGCGCTAGCAAGTTGTTACGAGCGTGAGGAGAATAAATATCTTCACACTATTAACATATTATGCTTAGGAAACTGTATGGTTTTGTGTTTAAAAAAATATCCCCACATTACTTATATCACCAATATATCTGCCTTTACTATACCTATTAATAGATATCCACAGGTTAACAATCTACAATTTTGCAGTAAGTTCCTTAGAAACAACGTCTCACCTAAAGTCCTTAGAGAACAGCGCATATATCAGCGGATTGATCGCCGAGTTGCAGTAGCCCAACCAGAAAAGCACGGAGAAGACAATGGGACTGACGCAATCGCCACAGAAGGCCCGTACCACGTACACGCTGAAGAAGGGCAGCCAGCAGAACACGAAGCCTCCTACTATGATCCCGAGGGTCTTGGCTGCTTTGGTTTCCATGCGGAAGCGTTTCACCTGAAAATAGGATGAGTTTAAGCATAATTAATTTTAATTTTCTATGAACTTTTATGAATTTTATTCATTTTTATGTTTTTTTTTGGAATTTTTAATTAATTTAATTAAATAAATTTTTTAGAATAATTTTGTATTGTAGCTTAATCTCTAATTTATTGTTTCATGCACGTGGTGTTAACCTGTAAGTTATTGTTGCGCTGAAGTTTAATTTTATATATGTGTCATGTTGCTATATTCAGTGTTTACAATCGTTGGTGAACCTAATTTAATAAATTAATAAATAAAGACACTGGCAGCGCGGTGCGGGGAGCGGGGGGCGGTTGAAAAAAAATTCTTTCACCAGTCGCATGTTACTTGTGACTGAGTGACATAGACACATACTTTCTATTTCCTCACGGGCAAATCGGTGGCAGAGGCTAGTTATAAATATAGATAATTATATATCTAAGTTTTGACAAGAGTCCACGAAAGAAAGAAAGAAAAAGAGTTTATTTACGACAAGCATGGCACTACCTTTAAATTAAAAAAAAATATAATATTATAACATAACATACAAAGAGTGTTATGCGACACATCCGCGCAAAACGGCAAATGCTGGGGCTCAGCCACAGCGCTGATTTTCAGCGCCAGTCGTCGTCGACGAGACGTTGAACGGCTAGCAAGTTTACATCTTACAAACTAAAAACAACTTAATAAACAAACTAAAGAAATAACATAATAATAAACCAATGATAAACGAGAGATATTTCAAATCTCCATTCTAACTCTATAGACAGAACACCAACCTGTGCCTTAATATTTCTCTTCCCCATCCTCCGAGTAGTTCTCGGCTTATCATCGTATTCATCGTACAATGGACCTGGAGCCAGATGATGTGAGGGTCGCACCCTTAACCTGCTTTCAGTCAGCTCTCTCCCATCTCTCTCGTAATGGACTGCATACAGAGAAGGGCTAGGGGATCTACTTGAAGATCTTGAGTTCTCGTGGGCAGGACAGATTTGTTCTGATGAGGGGTATGATACAGAAATCTTCACTTTTTCGTGAGCTCGTCTTGCACTTGAATGCCTGGAAGGAAATTAAACATTTGAATGAATTAATATTTAATTAACTTGACAGTCGGAAACTAACCCAAGAAATTAAAAAAAAAACAAAATATTTTTGTTTCACATAGGCCTACATGGGCACTTATAAAACGTCAGAAGCTAGTGCACGGTTCCAAATTGGTCGGTTCATATGAAGAAGAACCGGCAAGAAACTCTATGGTTACTCTTTTAAAAGAAGTGGTTGATGTTACAATATTTCCATATTACAGTAGCAGACAGAGTAAGGTAAGTACTTTTTTTTTGATGATAGTGATTATGTTTAGGGTATTTAGGTAAAGTTTGACTATGAATGTAGTATATCTTTCGTTACAGTCAACCGATTGCAATGAAACGATTTTCCAGAGCTTATTACGTATTTGTCGGCGCATGATGATCATTCACGTCACGTTGTACGCACGGCAGCTGACAGAGGAAAGAGCCCCGGACCTCTGCGGTCGGCACATTTATCTACTCGGTTCGTGCAAACGTCAGCGCGGATTCTGTCAAAGTGACATTTGTCACTATTCACTTAGCTCGTTCATTCGTTCTCAAGCTTCCGTAGTAGTGACTTCACCGACATATTTATTAAATAAGAAAAGTGAAAAACAATGAATATTAAGCTTGGCAAAAAAATTTGCCAAGCTTAATATTCATTGTAGTCGTAAGGAATTTATTAAAATATCTGATAAAAGTGAATCAAAATAATCACCACAGAAGTCATTCTGCACTCTCTGAGAGCAGGAGCCTTACTATGACGTGTTAAAATGTCAGGCGTGCGAGCGAGAAAGAGAGATGAAGCTATACACCCTATATAGCTCCATCCCTTCAATTGTTCAGTTTAGGTTGTTAAATGGGCTCGTAGTAAAGCCTCAGAGCAAAATGTAAATTATTATCAAGAAATCCATGAGTTACCTTCTTAATCGTTCTGGAGAAGCACTAAGCGAGGTGCTGGTGGAGTGGTTGGAAGCATTAGACAGTGGAGACCCGTGCGGACGGTTGGAGCCTCGACCTCGATGTATTCTGAGAGTCAAGCGGTTGTCGTCGAAACGACTTCCCATGCCTCCTTTACCTGCAAATTGTGAACAGGCTGATAATACAAATTATATTGTCCTTTGACACCATTATTTTTGTTTATACTATACCTACTAGCTGACCCGGTGAACTTCGTACCGCCTAACAGTCAATGAATGTAGTATAATATCTTTCGATTGAGTCAACCGATTGCGATGAAACAAAACCAAAGTAATATATCAAGTTACAAAACATTTTAATTTATAAAAGTTATCTACATCGATTTCCTACATTTTACGTGATTCGCGCACAACTAAAAACTTCTATAGATTTATTATCTATATGTATAGAGTAGATATAAATACTCGTATGTAAGTATGTTACCGTTTTGACAATTTATCTGATTATTATTTACAGGTACCCCAACTTTGCATGAGTGCAAATTTTATAACGTCTGGCTGACTCGGCAAACGTAGTAAAATATAAATTTTAAAAAATATATAATTTATCAAAAAAAATATGGGGTGGGGAATTGGGGATAGGTGGATAAAAAAATGCTAAATTATGAATTATGAAAAATTTTCTATTCTTAAACCTACCAAATATACCCATAAAATTTCATAAAAATCGGTCAACCCGTTTCGGAGGAGTTCGATAACAAACACTGTGACACGAGATTTTTATATATTAGAAGATAAAGCTTCTATATTTATTTCTGTTTCTGCTAATGAAAACCTCAGGAGTTAGCGGATATGCGGAAAGCGACTTTGTTTGATACCATGATAATATAAGATCAATATTTTGATTCTATATCACGCAGTATAAAAAGATTAATCTTATATTATCATGTGTGTTCAATAAATAAGCCTTTCTTTTATTTATTTATTAAAACTTTATGCACTAGTAAGAAACACTGTACAAAGGCGGACTTAATGCCTTAGGCATTTTCTACCAGTCGACCTTAGGGTGGTGCAGAAATGTAACATGGTAGGTGCAACATAATGATAAACTAGATTAAGAAAACAATAATAAATATACATTCAGTCAAAAAAGTATCGGGAATGGATGATTTGTTTATAGTTCCAAATTCAAATTTTTGTTTTTTTGTAGTTGTTAGATTGGCACAACTGTTTTCCATTTTGGCGCGGAGTTTGAGTTGCATCTGTTATTTATATTAAATACAGTGCTGGTTTTAGTAATATCATATATAGTCTGTATTGCGAATTTCATAATGGACAAAAATATCGAACAAAGAGTTTGTCTTAAATTTTGCATCGCCAATGGAATTTCGTGTTCGGAGTAACTGAAAATGTTACAGAAGGCTTACGGTGAATCGACTTTATCAAAAACTCGTGCTTATGAGTGGTTCAAAGCGTTCAAAAGCGGTCGAGATGTGATGGAAGATTTGCCTCGCTCTGGTAGGCCGTCAACGTCTGCAACTGAAGTTAACATCGCAAAAGTGAAGAAAATAGTGACTGAAAATCCCCATTCAACTCTGAGAGAGATAGCCGCTGAACTTTCTGTATCTCACGAGTCGATCCGTACCATTTTAACTAATCATTTGGGCATGAAACATGTTGCTGCTCGGCTAGTCCCAAAAGATCTGAATTTTCTCCAAAAACTCAATCGCATGAAAGTCGCTGAGGACATGCTAGAACGAGTCAGTTCGGACCCAACATTCGTGAAAAGGTCTAACGATAAATAAAGAATATTATTTGAGCGTTATGCGGCGTTTAAGAGAGCGAATTCGACGAAAAAGGCCAGATTTGTGGAAAGAAAATTCTTGGATTTTGCACTACGACAATGCGCCTTCGCACAAGGCTATCATTGTGAACGAATTTTTGACCAAACACTCAACAAATACCATCCAGCAACCACCACATTCACCAGATATGGCTCCTGCTGACTTTTTTCTTTTTCCTAAACTCAAATTACCATTTCGTGGCACCCGTTTTCAATCGATAGAAGACATAAAGGAGAATTCGCGGCGAGAACTGAACTCAATTCCGGAAGCAGCGTTTAAAAAATGTTTTGATGAATGGATTATTCGTTGGCGTAAGTGTATCGTTTCTAAAGGAGCATACTTTGAAGGTGATAAAATAAATTTGGATGAATAACAGACATTTTGTGTATTATTGATCTTTTCCCGGTACTTTCTTGACAGAGTAGTATACTTAGATACATACATACAAATTAACAAAGTTATTATGAAAAACGTATCCAACAAATCATCGCTGTGATGATTACACCAACTTCTTACGAATGTATTCACGAGCCATCACCTTAAAAGTGAACCGACTGGAAGCCGTCCTGATGTTCAGAGGGAGCGCATTCCAAAGAGAGATCGCCTGGACAAAGAAAGAGGACTGGATAAACCCAGAGCGATGTGTGGGACATCGTAGTAGGCGATTATTGGTAGATCGGAGATTTTTATTATGACCAGAGCAAAGTGTTGAACTTAAGAAGTCAAATAGGAAGGAGAAGAAAGTTTATCCAGAAAAGAATACAGCGTTGTCAAGGCTCTTAGCGCTCTACGCTGACGGATGGTTAACCATTTTAAAAGTGATCTTTGCTCAGATACATGATCATACTTACGAAGGTTGAACACAAATCGAATGCAGTTATTCAGAAGGCGGTCAAGTTTGTTGAGGAGATCTGCATTCAGGTCATAGTAGCACACATCACCATAGTCGATAATAGGAAAAATTAGGGCCTGTACAAGCAATGCCTTTATGTGAGCTGGAAGAAGACTTTTTAGTCGATAGAGAGACCGTAACGTTCCGGTTACTTTCTGACTTTCTAGCTTAGTGGCTTAATTGCAATCACTACGATGATATATAATTGTCGCCCCGCCACCTAACAGCAATGGTGGCCGAGTGGTAACGGCCCCGACTTACAAGTTTTGGGTCGCGGGTTCAAACCCAGCCAGGCGCATTACTTTGTGTAATTTATCATCACCACTGCTCTCAAAACGGTGAAGGAAAACATCGTGAGGAAACCGGAATGTCCTAGAACCAATTTGAAGACATGTGACATTCACCAATGCGCACAAGGCCCGCGTGGTGGATTACGGCCTATTCCCTCTCCTAGAGAGAGGAGGCCTGAGTCCTATTATTATGCTTATGCACCTAAGGGCCAGCTTGTTGCACAAAGTCATTACTTTTCTTTAACTTATGGATAATATCCAGATGATGTTTTTCAAATATACTATAACCCATTTTATATGTGGCAGAAAACTGTCTACCTTTCTCAACACTTCATAAATCAGACGGCTTATCCGAACATTGGAACCCTCACCTTTTGTAGTCCTAAAACCCTGATTAATGGCTTTGGTAGTCCTCACAGCGGCTTTGTATATCCTCCAGTAGAAGAACAGCATGACGAACATAGGGATGTAGAAGGAGCCTAGAGCAGAGTAGACGACGTAACCAGCGTCATTGGTCAGCTCGCAGGTCCATTCACAGGGTGGGTTGGGCACCCAGCCGTCTTTCATGTCGGCTTCTTCAGGCTGGAATGAAAAAGGGTGAGTTATGTACTTTTGGTATGTTATTTCGGTTTCGTGTTTTGTTATAATCAATCAATTTTCCTAGTTTTTTCTCAACGGTGATTTACTAAGGTGGGAAATCATCAAATTACTTCTCCTGCTCTGGGTACAGCGAGAGGCCGGGACAGATTTTTACTGACTAAAACCACACCTGTGTCCTTCAGTTGCCTTGTGCGTTCTAGAGCCATGGGATTCCTTTTCTGAAATTCCCCAAGGCTCTACTGAGCATTGGCCCTATTGAGCCCCTACGGTTTGCTGATAATCTCTGGGAGGAGTGCGTGGAACACTACGCGCTGACCTACCTCCAGCTTATGCTCCACCGTGTCTTCCGGGCGGTCATCACAATGGTTACACCCGGGCGTTTCTTCCGTACGAATCCGGTGCAAGAACCTCCCGAACTTACCATGTCCGGTGAGGACTTGCGTCATGCGCAAGGTGAGGACGCCGTGACGTCTTTCCAGCCACTCCTAAAAGAGGGGACTTAGCGCTATGATTATGCCTAATGTTGACTATGTTAGAAGGTTTTATCAATTAAATTGTTAAGTTTCAAACTAAATAAGGTGTATTTGGAGCAGTGGTGGCCGAGTGGTAACGGCCCCGACTTACAAGTTGTAGGTCGCGGGTTCAAACCGAGCCAGGCGCAATACTTTGTGTAATTTATTTCATCACCACTGCTCTCAAAACGGTGAAGGAAAACATCAAGGGGAATCCGGCATGTCCTAGAACCAAAAATTCGAAGACATGTGACATCCACCAACCCGCACTGGGCCCGCGTGGTGGATTACGGCCCATTCCCTCTCCTAGAGAGGAGGCCTGAGTCCCAGCAGCGGGAATATTATAAGGCCGACTATGCTAAGATGTATTTACTATACCGTCCTGTTCCCTACTTAGATCTAACAGTTACGTATGTACCTAACTATTGTTGATATGTATGTATGAGCCTAGAGTGAAGCTCTGTAAAGATTGTGTAAAGTTATTAAAGTAAATTTACACGAATAAGACATATTCTCACGCAAACTATCTAACAACAAAACCTGTCGTTATCCAATAAAACATAATTACGGACTAATAAAAGACGTCTCGGAAACGGAACCAGTCTGACGGAACAGAAGCTATCAAAGGGGAAAACGGACCGGAACGTCAAACAAGACATACGCGTAACACAGAACCCGGAATTGTGCCGGCCGACAGACAGAAAGTGATGCCTTTTGTGATCCACCCTTTGATTCTATGGCCGGGTAATTTACGTTTTTGAATGGATGTACGTTTCTGAATGAGGCTTCGACTCTTATGGCAAAAGATATAGCAAACTGGCTATTTTTTGATAGTCTATGTCGATTTTTCTTAAGGAGGAATGGGAAATCAGTGGCTTAGAACTGGACACGACATTAAATATAGAGGAAGATTTTTGGCTATCCGTGGGAAAGCGCAGGTGAGCTGTAAAATAAACTAGCGTCTGCCAGCTTTATGAAAGTACAAAATTATCACAAGGGAACATACTTACGGGGATAAAAATTGAAAATTATTTTATGGTCTACTCCAGCTTGGCCAACCCGTGTGCCAAATTTTAAATAAATTAGTCTAATGCGGTAGCCGATGTGACCAATCGTACGTTGGTGCGGTGCGGCAATGAGCGAAGCGAAGCGGTTGCAATTGCTTTGGTATTTTCGCAAAAGTTCTTGCGGTGCGGTGACTTAGTTTTATTTATAATGGCGGCTAAAGTTGCTACTTCGCACGCACGTAGGACGGAACCAATGCGTGTGAACCACTTCGGATCGCTTCGCAACCGGAATCTCTTGTTGAATCATCTACATAGGACGCCGTGTAATTATTTGAGCGTGAAGGAGTTGTAAACATACCGCACGTTTAATCATAAAGAGACCTAACTTAAAACAACTGGGCAAGTGCGAGTTGGACTCGCGCACTGAGGGTTCCGTACAAACTTAGCCATGTAAATAGTTTAATTCCCGAATGGAGTTTCGAAGATTTTTGTAAATCGCAAAAGATTTTTTTTTGTGACGTAACAACAAATTTACTGTTTTCAGATTTATTCCTATATCTTCTGCTACAAGACCTTGCTTAATGCCAAATTTCAGGATTTTGGGTAGAACGGGAAGTACCCTATGAATTATGATTTCCTTGAGAGTGTCGAAATGTACGTGTTTTGCTACATAATCGGCCGTATCTTTATTTGTCGTAAACTTAGAAGTTTCATTTTTTCATAGCTTCAAGGGTCTGTAGATTTGTGTATATGGTTTTAATTTCGACACGATACCTCCGCGCATTCCCTAGATAAAAGAGTATTGACATACAGACAGACAGACAAAAAAGTAATCCTATAAGGGTTCCATTTTTTCCTTTTGAGGTACGGAACCCGAAAAACGTAACTCAATCCGGGAATTGAATTGTTTTCATAGGTAAGTTTGTACGGAAACAATGTGCGAGTCCGACTCGCACTTGCCCGGTTATTTTTTTGTTACAGAGATGTTTCATTAAGCATGCGAATCATACACACACACAGATCCAAATTTTAGTCTTTATAATATTAATTGTGTGTTGTATATTGTTTTTGACAAGCACAATAGATTTGAATGGGCTTAAAACTCTTCAGAACTTCGGAGAACCGTAAAGTTGTTTATAAAAGGTAACATTAATTTCGAGGAAGTCCAAAAGACCTTATTAAAATGAAGATAGTTTAAAATTTCAGAACCAAATATGTAATTCAATTCCGTGAAAGCGCATCGACCGAAATATGAAATATTTCGAAGCGTTTACTTGCTTTTCATTCCTCGTGTATTGCGAAATCATTGTATCTAGGGGTATCACTGTAATAGGTAAATATATTTATGTCGCAAATTTTCTGAGGGTCTGTCTCTCTAATGTCGGGCACGTCATAATTATGACGGTAAGTCCCCTCTTTGAGGAGTGGCTGGAAAGACCACACGGCGTCTTCACCTTCCGCATGACGCAGGTTCTCACCGGACATGGTCATTTCGGGAGCTTCCTGAACTGGATTCGTGTGGAAGCATCGCCCGGGTGTCACCACAGTATAGACCGCCCGGAGGACACGGTAGAGGTGTGCCCCGCTTGGGTAGAGCACCGCCGTGTCTTCGTGGGGGCGATCTGCGGCAACGATCGAGTGGCAGGCGGTCGCCTCCTTCTGCGAAGTAGTAGTGCTAGCAAAGGAGGTGGCCACGCGCGTGAGGCAACGGCTTTCACGCCCCAGCTACCGGGATCCTATGCAGGAATCGTACGGTCCATGGCCCTTTATGGGGCGCCGGTGTGGGCGCCGTCGCTACGAAAGCGTCCGGCAGCCAGGCTGAACGCAAGCCAGAGGGTCATGGCCATCCGGATGGTGCGGGGATACCGCACAATTTCCCGCGAAGCAGCGAGCCTCCTTGCCGGCCAACCACCACTTGATTTGGAGGCAACAGTCCTTGCACACATGCACGATCTGCGCATGGAAATGCAACGCCGGGGCGAAACTCCGCTGCCGCGCCAAGTCGCGGCATGGCGGAAAGACTTCCGGCGGGATCTCATGGTGGAATGGCAACAGCGACTGTCGCAACCCAGTGCTGGGCACGCCATAATCTTGGCGATAAGACCCCTCTTTGAGGAGTGGCTGGAAAGACCTCACGGCGTCCTCACCTTCTGCATGACGCAGGTCCTCACCGGACATGGCAAGTTTGGGAGGTTCCTGCACCGGATTCGTGCGGAAGAAACGTCCGGGTGCCGCCATTGTGTGGACCGCCCGGAGGACACGGTGGAGCATACGGTAGAGGTGTGCCCCGCCTGGGCAGAGCACCGCCGTGTCCTCGTGGGGACGATCGGCGGCAGCGATCTCTCGCGCCGGGCCTTGGTACAGGCCATGGTCCGGAGCGAGGAGGAGTGGCAGGCGGTTGCCTCCTTCTGCGAAGCAGTAATGCTAGCAAAGGAGGCGGCCGATCGCGTGAGGCAAAGGTCCTCACGCCCCAATCGCCGCCGGGATTCCGATCCCGATTTCCGGCCACCGTAGGCGCGGGCTTGCGGACGGCGAGCAATGGGTGGCTCGCCGTCCGATCGTCTGGTAACCGTCCGGACCGGGCCCAAGTCGTCGACGGCGCGTACTGTTCCACGCGTGCCTCAAAGAGATGTCAGCAACCGTAGGGGCCCAGCAAGGTCGAAGCCTACTGGGGCCATGGGTGATGCGAAAGAGATCCCCGAGGCCCTGGAAATAAAATGGCAGAGAAGGAACAGGAGTGGGTTTTTAGTCAGTAAAAGTCTGACACTATACCCCGCTCCGCCCAAGAGCGGAGATGTCATTAGATGATTTTCCCATCCGGAAAAAAAGAAAAAGAAGCTACCGGGATCCCGATCCCGATTTACGGCTGCAAAGGTAAAAAAAAAAGCAGTAATTTACCAACCTTCTTATCCTTCCAACCGACCAGCGGTGGAAAGCAGATCACAAATGACAGGACCCAAAGCCCCGCAATCAACGCCTTCGCCCTCTTCCGACTCATGATGCTAGGATAGCTGACGGGTCTGGTGACGGCCACGTAGCGGTCCAGCGAGATGGCGCACAGATTCAGGATGGAGGCTGTGCACATCCACACGTCCACTGCCAGCCATACCGAGCACCAGACGTCGCCGAAGATCCATACCTGGAAGTAAGAGAAGGGGATATTAGATGCTGGTTATGTACGAAGAGTTATCTCGGTTTTTCGAAGAAGTTGTTAGAGGCGGCTCAACTATAGAGCAGAACATCTGCAGCTGAAAAAACTCATCATCTTCATCGCATTTATTTCAGGCAACCAGTATCACCCATAGGTACAGTAACCACAACATAGGACACTTAGACAATTAGGTATACTATTGGATACAGCCAGCAACATGTCTGCTACAGTAACGTCCGATATAAGGGCAATCAAATCTTCCAGCAATCATTGTCAGAACTGTACTGAAGCATCAGCTAAAGGACTTTGTTCAGCCTTCTCCAAATTTTCACTAATTGAACTCTTGATCACATGGGTTTGCAAAAGCAAGATATACAGATCATTTTGCACATATTTAACTATAGTCATCCACAGGTCTATGGTAGCACTTTGATGTTGAGCTATCCTAGCGTTCAGGGATTCAGCGACGGATTAGGGGAAATCCATAGCCCCATCAATCTGGACACGAGATGGCGCGTCTTTTAGACGTAGATATAGTAGAAGAGTCGATCCCCAATATGGGAAGAGGCCCGCGGCCGTCAGTGTCGAGCCAGTACTAGTCTGGGTCACTGGATCTCACACCGCACCTGCAGCCCTCGACGCAAGTGTAAGAGGGAATACCAGTGTGGTTTTAGTCAGTAGTAGTCTGATAGGGTGGTCCTCAGGGTGGAGGACATCCACGAGTATACCATAATAAAATTTGTAATATAATAATAATAATAAAATTCTTAATTGACGTACACTTTTGCTAATGTGAATAAAATTCCCAGGGTTCTGAGCTCATTTTTATATACTGGATTACAGGAACCAGTGAACCCTATAATATGAATACGATTTTGTCAAAATTGTCATGAATTTTATTAGAAATGAAAAAAAAAAATTAAAATAGAAATAATATAAAATCCTAAATTAAATAATAGAATTACTGTTATAGTTGAGGTCAAAAATTAATATCATTTTTAAAATTAAAATCGTTTTGACTTTCAATAGAATAAAAAAGTCAGCATCTATGTATACAAGTATACCATGTCCATTATAAAATTACCAATTGACTGGTTTTGATCCTTCTGACTTCTGACTGTGCTATAAATATTATGTAAGATACCCTCGCTGTAATCTAAAAAAAGTTTTCAATACTTTTTCCACTTGATCAAAGCCTTGTCAGAACTTCAGGCGCCTCAAGAACTCACCAAAATTAAAACTTTGCACCTTTACGTCTCCACCAAATATTGGATAAGCTTATGTAAATAAAAAAACTCTTCCAACTTTCCCTGTTTAACCGCCACGTTGGTGTCTGAAGTTCCTTGTAATAACATAAGGCACACGGGTGCTATTTGAAGCATCGTAAACTCGAAGTGAACTTTCAAAATTGCAATATGAATGGTGACAGGCTGCAAACTTCCTCTATGTATCATGTTAACGACCCATTCCCTTCATCTGGTCCTTATTGCTTTTAAGGGAACTGCTTGTGTTTTGTTTTATTCAGTATTCGAGATAATACATTGGTGTCGTGATGGCCTTTAGGCTGAGTCAAGTGCTATGATTAGGGTTCGTGATGGTCCAGTGGTTGAGTTAAGTGCTGCTATGATTTTTAGGGTTTCTTACCTCAAAAGGAAAAAACGGAACCCTTATAGGATAACTTTATGTGTGTTGTCCGTATGTCTGTCTGTCTGTCAAGACTCTTTATCTCGGGAACGCGTATCAAGTTGTAATTAATACCATATACTCAAGTCTGCGGTCCCTTGAAACTGAGAAAAAAATCAAACTTCTAAGGTAACGAATAAAAAAGATACGGCCGTTTATTTCGCAAAAAACGTATATTTCCATTCTCTCAAAGGAATCAAAAATTCATAGGGTAGTTCCCGTTGACCCAGAATCCTGAAATTTAGCATAGAGCAAGGTCTAGGTTGTAAAAAAAAAAATGTTGCGTGTTGGTTGGTTATTACTTAACATGTTTTTTGGATTAAATCTGCGTGTGTAGGTACTGTTTTATTTCATTTCAAACTATCTTAGGGACTGTGTGCATGGTATCTAACCATAGCTAGGTACCTAGTGTATGACCTATGTATCTTGACGACTTCGCACTTCGAACAATTACCTGCGCAGTATTTCTTTCCCTTTGAGCGCCGATTGTACATACGTCTGTACAACTTGACTCTCTCTCTTGACTCTGTCTCTCGTGTCGTTTTGTACACACGTTTGTACGATTTTTTTTAGCCGCAAATTTTGGTTTCTATATCTTTGTTTTTCCTAGAAAAATCCAGAAAAAGCTTTTTTGTTTATTTATTTTTGGTGATTTACGTAAAAACGCGCAATTACGTAATAATAATACCCCGACTGCGCGCGAGGGGTTAAGAATCATATGTGGAATGCGAATCTTTTCGAGAATGCGCAATAGTTTGGAACGCCAACTTCAGAGTGGCCAACATGTTTGGACCGTACTGTACACATTCAACATTTGCCCTTTGCGTTTTCATGGTTACAGTAACTCTTCCGGAAAACCCCGCAGTCCGTCATGATTTTATGTTTATGTAGCACGAAAAATATTCAATTACGGAAATAAGATGATTGCTAACTAAACCAACTACATAAACATATTATAATATTTTAATATACAACTTGTAAATTAAATAAGGTATTTCTTACGAACGGATATTATTTATAGCATTTTATAACACAACATTACACGCAAAATGAATGCCAAACACGTAGACTTCGAGAATACCTTTATTTTTTGTTCGTAATTTTTTTTTTTTTAATTGATATAAACCAGTGTTTGACTGCGATCCCACCTGATGGTAAGCGGAGATACAATCATTGATGGTCAGGCGCACTAATTTATTAAGAGCCTATTCACTCTAGCCTTGAAGACACCTAAATTATAGTTGGACGGGAAGACCGCAGCAGGCAAATTGTTCCACTCCTTCGATGTACGCGGTATAAACGACGAAGCGAAACGCTTAGTCCGGACCGTTGAAGTTTCAACAACGTAAGGGCGGATACTCGCTGTTCGTCGGGTTGTCCGATGGTAGAAAGGAGATGGCGGAATCAAGTCATGTAATTCCCGCGCACACTCTCCAAAATGTAACATAGGTACTTCTAATGTATTGTAAGGTTAGATAGGCAAAAAATATAGAAAGGGGAAGTCCGGTTCTGTATACTAATATACTTGAAAGTTAACACAAATATTAACCTAAGTATATAATAAAAGTTTTTATTATTTTGTTTTCCAGTCGACAGCGATGCGGAGGAGTTTTTTGACGCCATATTTTAGCTTTTAGATTTTTTATTTAAGTGTATATATAAGTTAGTGTATATATGTTAAGTGTTTTATGTATTGATAGATTCCATATTAAAATAAATGATTACTTTATTTGTTTTCAGTAAGGCAAGTTCAAACACTGTCAATTTTCAAAAATATGGTTAAGGATCCCTACCTCTCCTCTTAAACGTCTTTAAGTACATTATTTCTCTGCGTCCGTATATAAATAGTGCACCATGCACTACCCGCGTATCTTTTTTTCCTTCTCTGACAAATCCATCCAAAGGATGTGTGTAAAAAATCGCTTTTAGCGATAAGACCGCCCTATGTGACACCCTATTAATGTTAATGTTCATGATATTTTTGTTATGTACAAGTAAGCCCTTTCAAATGATACCATACACGACCTATTTATCTTTTTTTTTTAACACAAATCTTTTTGTCCACTAGAGTGCGTCACATTGAATTTTGATGATATTTTTTTGATAAATAACAGTAAAGCCCATTCAAATAATATCAAACTTGGTGTATTTAACTTAATTTTTTTTTGCTAAAGGGTGTCACTTTCAATTTGAGCAATATTTTAGAAATGTATAAATGAAGCCCTTTCAAATGGTATCAAACGCTTCGTATTTATCTCCATTTTTATTTTTTAACCCATTACTTTTTGTCCGCTAGAGGGCGCCATATCGAGTTTTGTGACACGTCACGTAGCCTATATTCAGCGGACAATTAAGACGGTTATAACGATACCTCATATTGAGTTCAGATAAGTAGATTAGGAGCTATGAAGATGAACATACTCACATACATACATAAATAGCCTGTCAAAATCATAACCCTCCTTTGGCTTTACCGTAGTCGGGTAGAAAGAATCCAGTCGCCTTTATTTAGATACAGCTCTGGCACTTATTTCAGGTCTTACAAACTACTTTAATGGAACCACTATTACTAACGTAGTACACAAGTTCTTTGTTCGAGCTGTTTGCCCGGTCAGCGCCAACGAATTAGGTGCAGCCATCGTTCCTTTGATACTCCCACTCATTGAGTGAATGGCGTTCTGATGTGGGTCATTCTGTACACATTGTAGATGGAGCGCTGTAGGCTGAAACTAGCGCGAGTGAGAAGCGGTAAAAAGCTGGAAAAGTTCAAGTAGGTACATTTAATGGGGATGTGGGAGTTTTCACGTGGAACTAATGAGTAGCGGGTCGGTAATTTAACGTAGGAGTCATGTACATTACGTACAGCTCAAAAGTGATCGGGATTTTGCACCAAACTTTTGAACTTGGAAGCTACACGTGTAAGCCGGTCGGCGTTCTCTGGTTTTCTACAATTCCTGATCCACTGTCGAGTAGATTTGGTATTCACTAAAATCTGCACGTGTATCACAAGCACAAATCATAAGCGTTTCTAGTATCTTTAGCGGTTAAGTTAAATAATAATAAATTTTTCCTTGTGAAATGCACGGGACGTCGTCTGTTAGTGATGCAATTCCAAAACGAATTCTTCATGTCAAATCTATTTGCGTTGTCTTTCTCTCGAGTTTGTGCGGGATCGGGATTCAAAACGTTTGAACAAAGTGTCAAACAAAACGTGGTATACAAATTGCTTTTTTTTTAGGTTGGAAAATCATCTAATGACAAATCACGTTTCACGTTCTTCAATTCACATTCTTTCAGCTGATGGTCGACTTTTATAGATAACAAATCAGGGAAGTTGATCAAAAAACTGTAATTACCTATGATGATTTAGCTAGGCAACCTATTCGCAATGTATCAATATTACTTGTGTATTATTTAGCATATAATCTTTTCCATCATTTAACAACAGATGAGGGAATGTATTTCGTTTACCGGATCTCATACAATTAGTGTTTTTAGTGGCACTCAAACGACTAAAAAAATAATCCGGGCAAGTGTGAGTCGGACTCGCGCACTGAGGGTTTCATACCAACTTACCCATGAAAACAGTTTAATCCCGAATTGAGTTACGAAGATTTTTCCGAATCGCAAAAAAAGTTTTTTCTTGTGAGGTAACAACAAATTTACAGTTTTTAGATTTTTTCCTATACTTGTGTTATGAGACCTTGCTCCATGCAAAATTTCAGGATTCTAGGTCAACGGAAAGTACGATATGAAATTTGATTTCCATAAGAGTGTCGAAATATACGTTTTATACGCGACATAAGCGGCCGTATCTTTTTTAATTTCAACTCGATACCTCAACGCGTCCCTGAGATAAAGCGTCTTGTCAGACAGACAGACAGACAACAAAGTGATCCTTTAAGTGTTCCGATGTCTCTTTTGAGGTACGGAATCCTAAAAAAGAGATTTTTCCCGGGATTTTTTTGAGTAAAGTTCTATTGTTGCAAATTGTGTCTTAGTAGATATTGTGATGTGAAATTGATATCGTTTTATATCAAAATTGTTTACGTAGCTGGACAGAATATGAAGTCATTGAAACCGGCACAATATCGCTAAAATCGGACTGACAATACTTCAATTGACTACCTCAGCGAAGCTAACTGAAAAGACTGATTTAATACATTTGTTCCCAAATACTGCAAACACATTAGAATGTGTAAAATTCGCATTCTAATGGAAAACAAAGTAAAAGCTTTACATCAAAACATTAAATAGGTACTTTCTAAACCTGACACTAGCTAAATGGCGCGGGCTTGCGTACAGCGAACAATGGGTAGCTCGCCGTCCGACTGTCCGGTAACCGTCCGGATTGTTCCACGCGCCTCAGGAAGATGTCAGTAAATCGTAGGGGCAGGGTCAAAGCCTACTGGGGCCACGGGTAGTGTGAAAGCGAAACCCGGGGCCCTGGAACGAAGGCAAAGAAGGAACAGGATTGGGTTTTTAGTCAGTAAAAGTCTGACACTTTCTTTCGCTCCGCCCGAAATTTGTCATTAGATGATTTTCACACCTAAAAAAAAACACTTGCTAAATGAATAAACCGTGTAAAAAAAATAAAGATTAGGACAAATTGATAGACGTAAGAATCATTAAAATCGTTCGGATCATTCGGTTCCCTTCAAAATGGTTGAGCTGAGTGGTGCCAATATTTGCGTCATGTCCGTGAACGGGCGCTGTCAGTTGAGACTGGTCATATCTTAGCTGCCAGTTGCTATTTTAATATCTATAGTTAGTTTTTATTTTAACTTTATTTACATTGTTCTCACATGATAGCGACGATATTTTTAATTACAAAACATGATTGAAAAGAGTGGCCATGGAGTTTCGTGCACATTCTTCTCTATAGAAATCTACGCTTTGAAATGTGCAATTAGCATCATTTTTCCTGACTGACTGACTTCTTAACATTTCAAAAGTGCCTGTAAATGGTTTATTTGTAATAAAATGTCTTTGTCTTAAATCACGACATTATCTATACATATAATAAAACAGTAAAATTCTTTTGTGATGGTATTAATTGGCGCAAAAACTACTGAACCGATCCTGTTCAAATTTTGCAGACATAATCCTTATAGGTCAGGGCAACTGATAGGCTATAAACTATCACGCTATTTGCTATGGGGGGTGAGCAATAATCCAAAATGTAGGTATTGAACGACATTTGCCGCGAGTTCAATTCCCAGCTACAGTTAAAAATTTTGACATTATTTTGTCTTATTTTTTTGTATTAAAATAACTTTTACCATTTTTTCAAAATAAAATTGACATTTCTATTCGATATCTTCTAAATATTTTGTAAAAACTAATCAAAACACGTAATAAAATCAAAGCGACGAGTAAAATCACGTACTATAATGTTACATTATTCCATTTAGCTGCAAATTTAACTTCTAAAACGAAAATCATCACGCTATCATCGTTAGGGAGCCAACCAGTCAATTATGACGTTTATATAAGAACGTCTATTTTATAGTTTATTCATCGAAGACCGCAGCGCAGTGGTTTCGTATCTAGACTTTCGTGTAATGTGAAGGTGGTTCAAATCCCATACGGCTCTCTCAGGAATTTTTGTTCTATTTTGTCATCGTGAATAAGATTTTTTTATATATTTTTGCAAGCTTACAATTTTTTTTTATATATCTACGTATATAATATATCTGTAGAAATTTTTAGTGAAGTGCGTATTATTAATTTTAGAAATCGATGTAGATAACTTTTATACATTTAAATTGTGTGGAACTTGATAATTATCTTACTTAAGCTTTGTTTCATCGCAATGAAACAAAGCATATGAAAGGCAAACGGTATGAAATCAAAGTTTTCGAGAAGTAAAATATGACACCATAAGCAATTCAGATACTCGCAACGCCATCTAAAGACTCAAAGTAGAAATAATGATGACAATGACGGTGGAACTTCATATTAAATTTGATAGATGGCATTGCGTATTTTACGTAATTGTGGCAAAAGAATGGCCATCGCCCACGTTTACAGTTTTGTTTAAACTGGTGTAAGACGGTGGCATTTTTAACAATCCTACTGCTTATTTTTATTATTTTTTTCCCATTATTGTAGCAAGCTAATTGACCGTGATTATTCAAGGGATACCATCCAAAGACGATAAAAGTAAATACCTATATGTACTTAATTATTCGCTTTAAAATAACACGGCCACATTTTCGGAAGGGGTTGGTTACAGGGTACCTTGCATTGGATGGTCCACAGGTGGACCGATGACCTGGTGAGGATCGCGGGAGTCCGATAGATGAGAGACTCACAGGACCGGTCATTATAGCGACACTTGGGGAGGTCTATGTCCAGCAGTGGACGTCTTTCGGCTGAAATAAAAATGATGATGATGGCACCTTTTTTTTCTTTTTTTAAGGGTGGAAATCATCCAATGACTCAATCTTTTAATGACTAAAACTACACCTGTGTCTATCACTACGCGCTGTTGAGGATTGGGCTCGATCCGGTCAACTACAGGACGGCGAGCAATGGGTAGCTCGACGTCCGGAAGCCCGCGTCTACCGTGATTGGTAGTCGGGGTGGGAATCTCGGCTCGGCGTGAGGCCGTTCGTTCCCTAACGCGTGCGGCCTCCGCCTTCGCTAGCATTAAGGCTTTGCAGAAGGAGGCGACCGCCTGCCATTACTCCTCGCTCTGGATCAGAGCCCGGCGCGAGAGGTCACTGACGCCGATTACCTCCACGAGCACACGGCGGTGCTCCGCCCTTGCAGGGCACATCTCCACTGTGTCCTCCGGCATGATGGCACCTTGCGGATTAATAATGGTTTGTTTTATTATTTGCAGTCACTGCTTCATATAAAACGGAATCGAATGTGTTTTTCTGATCACAGTTCGACAACGTATAATGTATCTCAGATTCCTTGCAGCCTTACGTCGATATCTGGACGTTACCTCTTTGCAATGAGTGGTGACCAACACTGGAACAACCCTCTAAGGGAGGCCAGTCTCAGGGATAACACTTATCGGCTGCTACATTTGTTAACCGTAATTTCATTATTTTATGGATAAGCTCAGGACTGTTGTGGGTGTTTCAAACGGTTTCTGTTCTGGGTTCGGTTGAAAATACCCTGATATTACCATTTTGTGAATCGCCTGGAGGACTCGGTGTAGCATTCGGTGGAGGTCTATCCATCTTGAGTGAACCGCCGTGTCCTCATAGAGGCAATCGGTGTCAGTAATTTCTCGGTTTGGCCATCAATATGCGAGTTCGATTGAACGGGGATACACGCGCACAAGGTTTCGTCGTAGTTCATTCATAAGTTGGAGACTCTTCGTAAGGTAGTTCCCACTATGGAAAAAAACATTTGTCTTATATACGGGGATGTCAATTAAATACACACCAAAATATCTTAGGTAAATGAACAAGTAATTCTAACGCCTAAAATGATCAAACTGCAATAATCAATGTAAGCATGCTCTCGCAAATTCTTCATAAGTACTGTTGTGGAAGAAGATAGTTGATGATTTATTTATTTAATCTTTTATGCACAAATGTACAGCGGCGGACTTAATGCCTGCCGGATGATGATGGTAGTTTTTGGATTCACTTAAGGCTTTTCACTATCAGTGCACGTTATCCAGCTGAAGGTCGGTGTCCCGATTATGCTCCTTCGTTTACCTCTATCAAAGCTGTCTAACTGCTTAAACTCTTCAGTGAAAAGTTATTGAGGCGAAAATTGTTATGGGAGATAACTCTTTCGATCAATTTTGCAGCTAGAGGGCCCTATCCATTTGCTGAAATCTCTTTGAGTCGCGCGTAGAATACTACGCGCCGTCGATTCAGGACTGCTTTGACCAGACGGCCGGACAGCACCACCGCAATCCCATGTTTGCGATGGCTGGGAATTGCCTTGCGGCTTTCAACACCCGGAGCGTCCCTTGCAGCGACCGCTGAGGAGTCAGGATGTCCTATCCCTCATAGTTTCAGCCACCTTCTTTGATCGTAGTGCTTCACTGAAGGAGGCTACTGGTTGCCATTTTCTCCACCAATCGCCCCCATAAGGACAAGGCGGCGCCGGCGCTCCGACCAAGCGGGACTGACTTCCACAGTATGCTTCATCGTATTCTCCGGGCGATTCGCACAATGGTGAGACCCGAGTGTTTCTTCCCGCTGAATTCGACACAGATACCTTCCGAAACACCCACAACCGGTGAGTCCTGCACAAAGAGAGGATGCCGTGATGCCTCTGTAGACACTTCTCAAAGACAGGCATTACCGCTGCGATTTGATTGTGGCGTGCTCACTGTGGCGAGGGATTAAAATCATACAATGTTGTTTTACCAGAACATAAACCAGAAACATACATATGCCCATGCAAACATATGCCTTTTCCCTTGGGGTAGGCAGAAATGACAACTGCTACGACCCATACATGCTCTTTCTATTCAGTGACGGTCATACATCTGGATCTGGACGAGTACATAACATGTTTCCTGAAGGTAATTTGCGTTTTTAACCGACTTCTAAAAAAGGAGGAGGTTCTCAATTCGGATATTTTTACCTTTAACCGTTTTATGTTACAATAAATTATTGCGATGCTTTCGGAATTAATTGCAAGCACAGAGTGATTGTACAGTTTTACGAACTTAACGCGGACGAAGTCGCGGGCAACAGCTAGTATTCAATAAAAAGGTAAATTCGATAGAAAGTATCGAAACAAATCCTTTTTACCATCAGAAAACTCAACGTACGGCAATTATCGACCAGTCTTCTTCTTCCTGCCCCTATCTCATATTACTTGGGGTCGGCACAACACGTTTTTTTCTTCCATACTGTCCTTCCTTTTCTTTCATATCACTCCTCACACAATCCATTCATCTTTTCTTTGGCCTTCCTCTCCCTCTCCATCCATTTACATGTATACTCAGAATTCTTTTAGTAACATGCGTTTCATCCTTCCTGTTTCTATGACCATACCAATACAAACGATTTCCTTTCAACTTTTCAGTCACTGGCGCTACTTTCAAACTAATATACTCATTTCTCATTTTATCCATTCTCGTCACACCACACATCCATCTCAACATTCTCATCTCCGCTACATGTAATATTTTTTCATCCATCTTACATTGTTGAAACCTCTACAGTCCAAACTAAGCGTTTCGGTTCGTCATTTATGTCGCGTACATCGAAGAACTGGAATAAATTTGCCTGCGGCAGTCTTGCAGTCCGATTATAATTTAGGTGTCTTCATGGCTAGAGTAAATGGGCTTTTAATTAACTAGTGCACCTCACCATCAACGATTGCATCACTACTTACTATCACGTGGGGTCACAGTCAAGCACTAGTTTATATCAAATAAATAAAGACCCCACCCGTGTTCATATGTAGGTAACTTAGAGACCATTTCGAGTGGGATTGCAGTCAAACGCTACTTTATATTAATAAAAAAAAAACACATTATACATATTCCAAAGTATTTAAAATAGATTCCAGTTATTAGCGTTTCCATCATAATGAATTCAGTGAAGCTCAACTAAGAACAGACCAGTTCATTCCGCAGATTAGCATAGTTTAGAAGATATGACACGTAGGCAGCTGGGTACAGTATATTCCAACGTGCGACATAGTGGACCACAAATCTGTTTAATATATATGCATGTAGGTTGATCAACAGATGTTATCCCCTACTATTCGCTTGTGATTTGGGTTCTATATAAGTGAGATAGGACTATATGAACGAGAATACAGTCCTCATACATCAAACTCAAATGCAGCAGAGGTCAATTTCTAATATTGGTCAAGTTATGCATAGAGTAGGTACTTAAAAAATTTTCATAGTCTTTTTTTCTAGGTGGGAAATCATCTAATATTTCTCTTGTTCTAGGTTCGAGCGCGAGGGTGAGTCAGTCTTTTATTGACTAAAACCCAGTCCTATGTTTTTTCTTTGCCTTGCGTTCTAGGACTCCGGGTTTTCCTTTCGGAAGCCATTGGCCTAGTAGATTTCGGCCCTAATAGGCCCTTATAGTTAGGCCGACATCTCTTTGAGGCGCGCGTGGAAAACTACACGCCATGGACGACTCGGGCTCGATCCAAACAGACAGTTACCGGACGACTGGACGGCGAGCTGCCCATTGCTCGCTGTCCGCAAGCCCACATCTTCAAAGCCCTTCGGTTTTCAAAGTAATTATATTTATAAATATCACTTTGAATAATCCAACCTGACCTACCATATTTTAAACTTTTCATATTGTAAGTGAGATCCGAATAAGCATCATGCAATAAGAAACGACTTATCTAGACAGCCGAGATAAAGTAGCTGTAAGTTTCCAATAGCAAATCGAAGAAGGAAAAACCAAACGCAGGCATTTTAGTCTACATCATACAAAAAACTGACCAAGAGCGTGTCGGACTCGCGCGCTGAGGGTTCCGTACAAACTTACCTATGTAAATAGTTCAATTCCCGAATAGAGCCTCGAAGATTCTTCTAAATCGAAAAAAAATATCAATTTTTGTGACGTAACAACAAATTTACTGCTTTCAGATTTGCCTTGCTTTATGCAAAATTCTGGGATTCTGGGTCAACGAGAAGTACGCTATGAATTTCGATTAACTTGAGAGAGTCAAAATATACGTTTTTGCGACATAAATGGCTGTATATTTTTTTTTTATTAACTTAGAAGTATGATTTTTTCAGAGCTTCATGGAGCCGCAAACCTGAGTATGTGATTTTAATTTCAACTCAATACCTCGACCCGTTCTCGAGATAAAGGGTCTTGACAGTCAGACGAAGAAGTGATCCTATAAGGGTTCCGTTTTTTCCTTTTGAGGTACAGAACCCTAAAAAAGGTGATATTATTAAAAGACTTGCAGATCTATTCAATATATTGCAACTTATTGCGTTCTCAATACAAAAGAGAAAAGTATTGTACTTTGAGAAAAGTACTAAGAGAAAAGTATAGTCGTTGCAGACTCATGTAAATAAGAATCGGCTGTAGGATGTGCACAGTATTGTGGTGCTTAAGGCTGGCAGAATAAAAGTTAGAAAACAATATTGAAATGCCGTCTTAGAAGATCCGCAGCTACATACGGGATTGTATATAAATGATGGTGAATGTGTACAACTAAGGAGTGTAATTTCTTGCCGAAGTCTATGTTCCCTGATAGCTACAACCTAGAGAGATTTTAGGTAGGAGTGAGCAGTGGTGGCCGAGTGGTAATGGCCCCAACTTACAAGTTGTAAGTCGCGGATTCAAACTCAGCTAGGCGCGTTACTTTGTGTAATTTATTTCATCACCACTGCTCTCAAAATGGTGAAGGAAAACATCGTGAGGAAATCGGCATGTCCTAGAACCAAAAATTCGAAGACATGTGACATTCACCAACCCGCACTGGGCAGTGGAGCGAGTGGAGCAGCAAAGCGGAGAGCAGAAACGATTGCGGGTACTATAACAAAACTATAGATAAAAAGGTCTGCGACTCTACTCCGCATTACTTTCTCACTCCGCTACGCAGTCTCGCTCCTCTCTGGTGGACTGACACAGGCCGCAACTCCACTCCGCATTATTCCTTTGCGGTTCCGGTGGATAGGTAGCCGTATACTTAATAGTCCTATGCCGTAAACAGTACGGTCTTATGTTGCCTACGTCATATCGTACAGAAGGCAAAGTAGGCCAACATTAAAAATTTCGGGATCTTCGCCGAGGCACCGAATTGCTTTTAAAAATACGACTGCTACAGAAAGCAAGTTGTCGCAGTGTGTGCTAGTGATTTTAGGGTTTGGTTCTAAAGTTAGATTGGTATTGAATTTTATTGAAGGCAATTTGGTTTTGTATTTCAATACTTAGGTTCAGTTTATGTGACCCTTTTCTAACATAATCGAATGTTTATCGAATAAAGTTTCTGTTGTATAAAAGGCGTCGTGTTTTCAATAGTCAGATACCTATATTTTCATATAATATACCTACTAATATCATAAATGTAGTAGACGCACTGACACAGGGGGTATAAACATTGGCTTATTACGTCACCAGCAGTTAGGGTCAACACGTCCGTCTCCGTCAACGGCCGTATGAGATTGAACTATCCCTGCCCGTGAACAAGACGAGTCTACAAACACTACAATAAAGATTCCTATTTTAGATTCTTTTCGAATTCGATTCACATCAATTTCGTACATTTTACGTGATGCGCGCACAACTAAAAATTTTTACAGATTTATTATATGTATAGATTTTCTGCTTTCATGAAGTAAATACTGCTACTGGTAGAAACTAGTGACTGAATATAATTAATGTATTCGAGTTCACTTCTTCATCGAATAGTAAATTGGTAGTGGGTAGCAGCAGGTTGTTATGTACTACTAAATACATTAGTATGGGCCAGGAGTAAACGGAAACGACAGATGTACCGGATATTAAATTTAATTGACTTTAATTACTTCATAAGTAAAATGTTTACATTCACTTATTATCAAAAAATATGAAAATAAGGAGGTAGAAGATGACGTTCTGTAGTTTATGTATATAAATGTGAAAAATATATATCTATTCGCCAATGATTATGTGGGTTACCATGACGTTTAAAGTAAGATTGTTTCATTCTTATTTCAGTGTGAGTAAAAGACAGAGCTAAACAGGTTGTCTAGCGCCATCTCTTACCCACAATGGAATAAGAATAAATATATAGCATGAAAAATATTGGTACATAGCATAGATACTTAGCTACTCTATTATACAGTATGTAAATTAAAAGAAGGCGTTTTTGTTAAACAGCAAGACTACAGCATGCATACATACCGACAATTTAAATAACAGATATTTTAATCAGGTAAAGAGAATTCACTAAAATGGTGACTTTTCTTTTATCGAGGTTGATTTTAATCATAACTATGCAACACTAGTTTTTAATGAGTACAAATACTTTAGGGGCTTATTAGAAAGGGTCTTGTTAATATTTTAGTAAAGTCTCAATAAATACTATACATAAACAGCGAAGTTATTAGTGTTTGTTTATATCCCAAAATGTCACTCAATTTGTGGAAATATTGTGCAGGCTACCTTTGGATTACGAATGAAAAACAATGGAAAAACACTGCGCGTAGTATTTTCTAGTAGCAATTGTTATGAATAATTGATTCAATTATGAATTTACCAATTATGACAAATTTTCGTGGACAATTTTGGGATTTCGTTTTTTTTACTTTTAACCACATAAATATGATCAGTAACGGGTACAGATAGCACCCATTTTTTTTTTTGTATTAATTAAAAAATAGGGGTGTATTAAAGCATAATCATAATATTTTGGAAAGGACCGTAATCCACTACGCGGGCTCAGAGCGGATGTCATATATCTTCAATTTTTTTGGTATTGGGTCATGCCGGTTTCCTCACGATGGTTTCCTTCACTGGTTTCGACGCCGACGACAACAACTGAGTGAACATAGATGGGTACAAAGTTCAAGCTAGAATGGGAGAAGTTATTAAATGACTTTCCAACTCCCAAAAAAAAAGAAGCTCTTTCTCGGCTTTTCATGCATGAATTACACATGAAATGAATTACTCAGTCTATTGATGAAAAAAATAAAAGTCCCTAGTTTTTGAGTTTACCACGAACAGACAGACATGCAAACCGTCCAATTTTTGAATGCCTTTAGATGGAGCTGCTCATTGCGCATCTAACCATTAGTCACATGATATAGATTGCAGCCAATCAGAACCCATATTTCGAAAAACAGTGACAGCCTGCAAGTCGACTGGCCTCTCAACACCGCACAGTTTTTTTCGTTTCCTGTGAAGTTGCTAAAAATGACTTATGCGGTGTTATTAGCTAAGGGACGAAACGCGATGGGTGATTCGCTTTCATAAAAATGTGAAATAAATGTGTACGAGTACTACTTCTAACCCGTTTGTTTACTATTCAAAACTTTTAAGTAATGAGACTGACCCTGTTTTTCTCTTCTCCCTTTCTTTCTCATACCATTTTAAACCTATCTGCTTATTTCCTTCTCACTCCCTCTCTAATTACGATAAGTCACCAACAAAAACCAATACTCCACTTTAGCGTCAAGCGTAAAATGTCAAATAAATCTAGCTAGTGTACCATATTAACCCTTGTCATGCTGACACCTTATTTCCGTGTGTTTATAGCTGACAAAGTATCAAGTAGGGTCTAAAGGGCCCGCTTTACGATCGGCGTGAGACGACATACCTTGCTATTTATAGGGTTAACTTCTCTATTAAATTGATGAGTACATAATGGGGCGGTGTTGGAATAACTAAGGGATAGTGTTTTGTAATTAAAAAGTTTGATGGAATGTAGACTCGATAGGGGAATTTTGTAAAGAAAAATCTAGTTGCCTTTTGTAGACGCGAGGCGTCGCGCGGTGCGTTAGATACAACATCGTACATTGGATTATGTTTGTGTTTGCGCGTACGATGACGCCGCGAGACGCCACGCTGCACGCGACGCGCGACGCCCCGCGTCTCATCAACAGTGTTGTTATTATTTTCACAATTCCTTAGATCCTAAAATGTTTTATATTCATTATCATCATTGACAAAGACGTCCACTGCTGGGCATAACCCCTTTACTCTCTCTCTCAAAGCAGACCGCTGTAGATACTCCTCAGGGATGTGCGTTGCACAGAAAGGGTTCCAGAGTTGTCTTTTAGGAGGTAACAGGGCTTATTTCAAATGTGGTAACCACCGGGGTAGTTATAGTGAGATAAGAATCCCATAGCAGAGCAGTGGTGGCCGAGTGGTAACGGCCCCGACTTACGAGTCGCGTCGTCGTCGTCGCGGGTATAAACCCAGCCAGGCGCATTACTTTGTGTAATTTATTTCATCACCACTGCTCTCAAATCGGTGAAGAGAAACATCGTGAGGAAACCGGCATGTCCTAGAACCAAAAATTCGAAGACATGTGACATTCACCATTTCGCACTGGGCCCACGTGGTGTATTACAGCCCATTTCCTCTACTAGAGAGGAGGCCTGTGTCCCAACAGTGGGAACATTATAAGGCCGACTATGCTATGCTAAGAATCCCATTGTTCCTAAACTTTCTCCAAAAATACAGGCGCCTAATCAAGATTTCCCCACTCCTCAAAAAATGGTCTCTAAAGATCCTGTGCGTTTTATACCGTAGCCTCTGCCTGGTCATCGGTCCACCTTGTGGCCTACCAACGCTCCATCTTCGATCTGTATTATTTGGACTACCAGGTATTAATAGGTACCATTTATTTTAACATAACATAATGCAATAAATAATTGCGCATTCATTCGTCAAAACAAAATAACCTCCTTTATTCCAAATACACATAAGTTCTTTCAGCACTTCATAAATTGTCATCTTCAAAATTGAATATCATAAAATCCAACACAGTTCCTAGAAATGTCACCATTAATATATAAAATAGAATAGGCGCTTAAGGACGTGAGGATGTTACCAAGTTAGGATGCCTATAGAAACAGAATCATAAATAGTTTGAGACTAGAATTTCAATATTGTATATTTGTGATAGAAACACTTGAATATAAACGATTTTCTCTGACGGCTGTGTTCTCAGGTCTGCCCCCTAGCCAAGTTACAACCGTTTTGTTTCGATTTTCTTTTCGTCGATCACCTCGAGTAGGTCACGCCTCCGATTCCTTTATTCTGACGTCATCTTAACGCTCAGTCACGTGGTCAGAACAAAGGAATAGGAGGCGTGGCCTACTCGAGGCGATCAACGAAGAGAAAATCGAAACAAAACGGTTGTAACTTGGCTAGGGGGCAGACCTGAGAACACAGCCGTCAGAGAAAATCGTTTATATTCAAGTGTTTCTATCACAAATATACAATATTGAAATTCTAGTCTCAAACTATTTATGATTCTGTTTCTATAGGCATCCTAACTTGGTAACATCCTCACGTCCTTAAGCGCCTATTCTATTTTATATATTAAAGAGAATCGAAACGAAACGGTTGTAACTTGGCTAGGGGGGATGGCTTGCATATATTTATGTAGGACGGCTGCAAGAATCCGATGGATACGGGTCGCATAGGGTCGGTCATTGTAGCCACACTTAGGGAGGCTTGTGTCAAGTAGTGGAGCAACTGGCCCTCCCAGCCAAGTACGATCGTTTCGTTTGCGTCTAACGCCTCGAGTAGGTCACGCCTCCGATTCTTTTGTTCTTACGTCATTTCGACGCTCATTCACGTGGTCAGAAGGGGGAGAAATCGAAATCGCAATACGTAGTGCACCAGTCAATCACTACCTTCGTCAATATAAGGTTGATTATGCTTTAATTAATCTCCCGCAATTAAACAATCAAGTATGTAACACCTTTATAACATTTAGTAATATTAAACCAAAAACTTTTCTTTAATCTTAAACCAATTTAAGATTACACTTAATGAACTTCGGGCTTTCTCAGTAGTTTCAAAGTCGTGGCTTAACTTCCTTAGAGCATTAAACTATTTCAATCTTAGTTCGTACCTTCGTAAGGATTACATTATGTAAATAAGGATGAGATTCCCTTACATTTACGTGTCTATAATTATATTTGTGTGCTTTATACTCGTAGCTATATAACTTTGGGTTTTCATTCACTCAGAAATGGGTTGAAGGTGTTATTAAAGCCCTGGATTGTAAAGGGAAACTGGAGTAATGCAGGTTTTTTTTAGGTGGTAATATCATCTAATGACAAATCCCACTCTTGGACGGAGCAGGAGATAGTGTCAGACTTTTACTGATATTCCTTAACACTAATAGTTTTTCTCCAATAATAGTCTAAATAACACCCTTTTGAACAACGCCGATAGCAAATCTTAAATATTATTTGACAAATGATTATATACAATAATTGCCGTGCAGTATATATTTCTTTTATGTAACATTGATTTTATTTAGGGTAATTTCAATTTGTCTTTCTGTCGTACTCTACTATTTATTTTGTAACTACTTTTGTCAAATATTTTTTTTTTACTGACTTGCATGTTTTAAATATATAAAGACATAGTAAAGGCAGTATTTTAAGTTTTTGGAATAGCGGTTTACAGGTATCTAAAAAGTGAGCTCCACACATTGCCCGGATACATTTTTTTGTCCTTCAAAAACTCTTTCCACGTCTACTGAGTTACCCCAAATAATAAGACCGTATCTCAGTAAAGATGCTACATAAGCATATAAATGGTAAGTAACCATTGTGGTGTTAAGGTTAACCGTTTGTCTTATTCTTTTCAGCTTCCTAGCCAAGTTACGATCGTTTCGTTTGCGTCGAACGCCTCGAGTAAGCCACGCCTCCGATTCCTTCGTTCTGACCACGTGACTGAGCGTTGAGATGACGTCAGAACAAAGAAATCGGAGGCATGGCCTACTCGAGGCATTCTACGCTAACGAAACGATCGTAACGTGGCTAGGAGAGCTGGATCTACATAAAGCGATCTATTTTTTTGAGTTATTTATCTACGTCTGGTTTCCAGCTGTAATTTTTATCTACGGTTGTACCTAAAACTACACATTCATTAACAGTGTTTAAGACGGATTTGTTAAATTGGATGTCTAGACCATTTGTGTTTGTGTTGGATGCTTGAACTTGTATTATATTTGTTTTTATTATTTGTGGTAATTTCAACAAAAAAAAGATACACAATATTTTCAAATAGGCATAACAAAACCTTTTGATCCTTCGCTGAAGCCTTTATAGGTATAATGTAGGCGTAGTAATACTATAAGGGACAAAGACTATAATGTTACGTACGCAGGTTACATAGACTTATTTTGGTAAGTGTAAATAGAACACAGAAACACTAGAAACTCGCTCTACCAATTTTTTTGACTGTAGTACTCGAAATGGTCTCTAAGTTACCTACCTGTATGCCTATATGAACACGGGTGAGGTTTATTTTTTATTTATTTGTTATAAACTAGTGCTTGACTGCGACCCCAAGTGATAGTAAGTAGTGATGCACTCGTTTATGGTGAGGCGCACTAGTTAATTAAGAGCCCATTCACTCTAGCCTTGAAGACACCCAAATTATAATCGGACGGGAATACCGCAGCAGTCAAATTGTTCTAGTCCCTCGATGTACGCGGTATAAACGACGAGGTGAACTGCTTGGTCCGGACTGTAGAGGTTTGCGGAAGGATTTAGGTGGGAAATTATCAAATGACTTCTCCCACTCTTTAGTGTCAGATTTTTAATGATTAAAACCCACAGTGTTCCTTCAGTTGCCCTCTATGGGAAGGCTACTGTAACTCTTTCGCACAATTGCCTTCCATACGAAGGCTATCGTAACTCCTTTGCACAGTTGCCCTCTATGCGAAGGCTACCGTAACTCCTCCGCACAGTTGTCCTCTATACGAAGGCTACCGTAACTCCTCCGCACAGTTGCCCTCTATGCAAAGGCTACAGTAACTCCTTCGCACAGCTGTTGCCTTCTATGTGAAGGCTACAGTAACTCCTTCGCACAGTTGCCCTCTATGCGAAGGCTACCGTAACTCCTCCGCACAGTTGTCCTCTACGCGAAGGCTACCGTAACTCCTTCGCATAGCTGTTGCCCTCTATGCGAAGGCTACTGTAACTCCTTCGCACAGTTGCCCTCTATGCGAAGGCTACCGTAACTCCTCCGCACAGTTGTCCTCTATACGAAGGCTACCGTAACTCCTCCGCACAGTTGTCCTCTATACGAAGGCTACCGTAACTCCTCCGCACAGTTGCCCTCTATGCAAAGGCTACAGTAACTCCTTCGCACAGCTGTTGCCTTCTATGTGAAGGCTACAGTAACTCCTTCGCACAGTTGCCCTCTATGCGAAGGCTACCGTAACTCCTCCGCACAGTTGTCCTCTACGCGAAGGCTACCGTAACTCCTTCGCATAGCTGTTGCCCTCTATGCGAAGGCTACTGTAACTCCTTCGCACAGTTGCCCTCTATGCGAAGGCTACCATACCGTAACTCCTTCGCACAGTTGCCCTCTATGCGAAGGCTACCATACCGTAACTCCTTCGCACAATCCGCAGCCCTGGCAGCCGTTAACTGGATTCGAGACGCACGGGACCGATCGTTGCGGGGCCACTAGAGGAAGACAGTCCAACAGTGGACGTCTTTCGACTGAAATGATGATGATGACGATGATGAGAGTGGGCGTGTGGTGGGAATATTTTACTATCTCTTTTGTAGGTACACTTGTAAGTGTCACCTAATGGCGGTGATGTCACATTTCAGTGTGTACATCCTTTCCTGTTTTTTGTAAGTTTCAGCTTCCACCAGATTTGAAAGATTTCTAAGTTACTTATTATTAAATGAATTTGAAAAAATATTTATATTTGCGATTTTTAATAAGGTTAGTTTTTGTAAAATAAAAAAAAACTGGCCAAGTGCGAGTCGGACTCGCACACTGAGGGTTCCGTACAAACTTACCTATGAAAACAGTTCAATTCCCGAATTGACTTACGAAGATTTCCGTGTACCAAATTTCACCAAAATCCGAATGTAATCGTATGGTTGCGATCAATAAGTATAAAGAGACAAGGACAGGATGGTGATGATGATTACGATACTTTCAGTAGCAAGAAAATTATCGACCAAGTGCGAGTCGAGTCTATACAACATTTATAGACACAATATTATAAACTTTTTTTAGTTCTACCTGTCCCGGTGTTTGTTTGTTGTATGAGAGCCCCATTTAAATATTTGTTTTTTTTATGTTTTTAGGATTTATTGTTATAGGGGAAAAAAATACATCATCTGTGAAAATTTCAACAGTCTAGCTATCACAGTTCATGAGATACAGCCTGGTGACAGGCCGACGGACAGCGGAGTCTTAGCGTATTGGTCCCGTTTTTACTCTTGCGGTACAGAACCCTAAAAACATAATCAATAGTATGATAAAAAGATAAAAGCAAAGCAAAGATACGAAAGATATTAAAAGTCGATTCTAACTTCCAAATTTAACAAAACCCAAGCGAATCTTAGCAAAATTCTCCCCCAAATCTTCCGCTATTAAACAATCAATTATATAACACCTCTCCAACATTTAATACTATTAAACTCAATTTTGGGAGCACCCTAAGACCAAGGCCTACTAACTGTCCACGGACACGTAGCTTCGTGGACGCTTCAAAATGCGCCAGACAGCTAGAGCAGCACAGCGTATTGAATCCTGTCCACGAGGTGTATCACACGCGTAGGTACGTTTTCAATCATTTGCGACAATGTCGTCTGACGACGAAGAAGGTCCCACCATTTTTACAAAAATAAAGGTAAAATGACACTGCGCTCACTTGTGCCACGTACGCCGATCTGGGTGCGTTGGTCTCCATACATTTTATATAGAAACTAGACTTGTAGAGCTACACTAGATCCACGCCACGCGATGTCGTTCTACGTACAAATAAGACGTGGTCCACGTGTGTGTCGGTCTAATGTACTTCTAGCCTAAATATGTGCTTTCGCTCGATGTATATATTATTGTGTACAGATTATAGTCCCTAAATTGTATTGTTTTGTGTTTCTACCAAAGCTCACTCAAACTGTTTTTACGAAAACCTGTCAAATCTGTATTTTTATAAAATAAAGATATTATTATTCCATTTATTTATTTTTATACAATATTGTTTACATTTTTAAATATTTCTTTAAAAAAAAAACATTTAAAAACATAAAAATAGTTGTCCGCCGGTGTCGGCAACAGGGTCCGAGCTACCGGTGGTTAGGGCTCCAGAGACAGGAACCTCCTCACAATGCGAGCCGTATCGAGGAGTAATGCCTTCTGTATCAAGCCCTTGATCCAATCGCGAACGCAACCAATATTTTTATTATTATATTATTGTCATTCTTAGCATAAAAGCTAGCTTTTCACTATCCTATTCAACCTCTATGCACCGAACAATGTGGCTTAAAAGATAACAGCCTTACCTGATGTCTATCTTTTATACCTACCTTTTATAGTTACGTTTTGTCGCCGGCCTACTTTCACGGGGGTTATGCAAATACAAGTGCGCCGTAACAAATACCTAGGATAGTTTTCAAAACATAAGTTTCGTAAATGCTTGCACGATTCAACGGTTTGTACTCAGATTCTCAAAGTATTTGAGTTAAAATATAGCTAGCTGTTTGGAATATTTTATCTAGATTTGTCATTTACTTTTTTTTTTTATTCTGAATAGGTTCGCGCTTGACCGCCATCTCACCTGATGGAAAGCGATGATGCGGTCGACGATGGAACGCGCTTACCTAGAAGTAACCTATTCACTCTTGACTTAAAGATTTCCGGGTTGTAGCTATCAGGAAACATACATTCCGGTAAAGAATTCCACTCCTTAGCTGTATGCACAATGAAAGTGTTCGCAAAACGTTTTGTGCGTATAGGTGGAATGTCCACCATGTACCGGTGGCGCTTTGCCGTACGCCTGGTGGTCCGATGATGGAAATTTTTAAAAAATTCTTTAAAGAAAAATCAGATTCGAGGCTTCAGACAATGGTTTCATCTGTGTGCAAGATGTAAATTTTTAGGTTTTACCGGTTTTGATCCCAACAAATCTTAGGAAAGATATTTGATTTAAAGATTGCATGAACAATCAAAAGATTTTGTTACAATCAGTAATCAATTTGACTTTTAATTAAGACTACAAAAATCCATTTTCAGGTTTAGCTACTAATACTATATTAATTACAATTTTAGTTCATTAAACCCCGAGCGAACGCCGGCGTTAGCTTGGTCATTGTCTTTCTATTGTGTCTCTAATGACGCAACTCAAAAGGTAAAAATAAATTAAAAAAAAAACATGTCTTTTTTTTTTGATTTATCGTTCGGATAAATTATGTAGTTACATAGTACAGTGTACAGGGTTCAAAGTAACCAACGCCAGTGTACGAGTAGTTTAGTTGTTGTCGTATTTCCCTTGAAATTGGTGTTTTTTTATGACTATAACTGTATAAGGACCATTTCCTGTCATGTCACGGACTGCTAAAAATATGATTTGCACAATAAAAGTCTAATAAAATAATTAATGGGGTTTATTTTAATTTACGATATCTTCCGCCTTTTGTAATGCTAACACTCACGCAAGTTCACACCATTGTATTAAAATGAAAAATATATAAACGAATATAATCTTCAACAACCTCGTCGGCAGTTATATTTTTGAGCCGTTTGGGGTTGAAACTCTTGGGCCGTGAGGTCCGAGTGCTCATAAGCTTTTCAAAGAATTATCTAAACGCTTAGTAGACACTTTGCGTGACCCAAGGGTTGGCTTTTACCTCGGTCAGAGATTAAGCATTGCCATACAACGTGGCAATGCCGCCAGCCTTTTGCCACTTCCAGTCGACAGCGATGCGGAGGAGTTTTATGACTTCATATTTTAGCTAGTAGTTTTTGCTTTTTATGTATATATAGTTTTAAATAGTTAAGTGTTTTTATTGAACCATTTATTAAAACTTAAAAAAAAAATCGATGACGACGACGATATTGATTTTTACGTTTACATGATTTCGTCGAGTTTTAAAACTTGAACGTATTGCTGTCCTGAACTGATAGACATAAAAAGAAGGAGACAAATGTATGAAGCTGCCTTAAAGAACTTACGATATTACTATAATAATATAACTAGTGGACCTGGTAAACGTTCTGCCTAATAAATTTACACGAATCTAAAATACTAAAATCGCGATTAAAAAATGGGGGGTGGGGGTTGGAGGGTAAACATAGCCCACGACTTATTCTCAGTCCTAAAAAATATACACAAAATATTCATTATAATAATCCGCCAAGCCGTTTCGGAGAAGTTCAATAACAAACACTGACATTTATGTATTAGATTAGTAGTTACCTGAAAGAAAAAGGAGTTAGTGATAGTTTGACGTTTGATAGGACAGAATGGAAGAAAAAAACGTGTTGCGCCGACCCCAAGTAATATGGGATAAGGGTAAGAAGAAGAAGAAGAATAAGAATAGTAGCTACCTACTTGCGACTTGCCCAAGCTTCTTATGGTTGTTAGAAATCTTTGACATTCGCCAGACAAGTAAATTTTCCTCATTAATCACTTTATCGCTTGATGAAAACCGCTTGAAAATCCGTCCAGCCCCTCTAGCCAAGTTACGATCGTTTCTTTTGCGTCGATCGCCTCGAGTAGGCCGCGCCTCCGATCCCTTCGTTCTGGCCACGTGATTGAGCGTTGAGTTGACGTCAGAATAAAGGAATCGAAGGCGTGGCCTACTCGGGTCGTTGGACGCAAACGAAACGATCGTAACTTGGCTAGGGGGGCAGTAGTTTTTAAGTTTATTGCGAACAGACGCGGTGGGTGACTATTTTATATTATAGTAGCTGCCGCCCGTTTTTAAAAAAATATATTATTTCTATCCAAATTTTTTTTTTCATTTTAGACCATCCTTATGTTAAAGTGAAAAAACCGAAATAAAAATGATTAAAATCGGTCAAACCGTTTTTGAGTTTTAGCGAGATTATTGCACAGCAAATGATTTTTCTAAATAAGAAGGAGAAGAACAAGATAGGGAAAAATATTTTGCATATAAAAAATATTTTATAATTTATTACAATAAGAATCGTTCGTTTGTTCTTTCAGACATATTATTCGGCCATTTTTCACACAAGACAGCCAAATTTTTTTTTTTAAACTACTATAGCTAATAAAGAACTCATCTTAGTCAGTTATAAGGTTATGTTTGAGAACCTCAGTCTAATATTCCATAAAAAAACAGTAAGTTTAGGTTGCGTGATGCAATCATTTCGCTCCACGGCCCCCCAATCTGGCGAGCACATTGATTTTTGTTCAGCCATACTAATCCGATTACAGCCACATTAGTTCAGTAAATTGGTTTACCCACGTGGTCTCCGTATCAGGGGATTGCTTGCAAATAATCTGGGGTAATCAAGGGAACAGGGAAAAAAGAAAATGGTAGATGAAGCAAAATTTTGCTAAAACTTTGGCTGAAAAATGAAATAAACTGTGATGTGGTCGGCTTTTAGTCTTACACGTAACAACTGCCCATTCTGAGCTCCACCTCATCATCCTTATTTCAGCCAAAAGACGTCCACTGTTGACCATAGGCTTCCTCCAAGTCTCGCTACAACGACCGATCCTTACCAGGTCATCAGTTCACCTTGTGGGAGGCATTCAAACGCCGCGTCTTCCGGTACACGCTAGCCCCTCCATAAGCTTTCGGCCGAATCGACAATGTGTTCTTCGTGCCCTACCCACTGCCACAACCGAGTCCCAACTTAGGTATACTACCACTGCGGCCATCAAAATGATGAAGAAAATTGTTTTGAACTTTGTAATATTCTCGACAAAATGGCTCTTTCATCATCTCCCTACGCTTTTCCCAACTAGCTTGGGTTCAGCTTCCAATCTAACCAGATGTGATGAATACCCATGTTTTACATGGAGCGACTGCCTAACTGACCTCCACAATGCAGTTACTGGGCAACACGATACTCCTTGAATAGACTGACGGTCAGACTTTCTGGCGTCTGACTATCCGTAACGACTGTCAAAGATCTAGGAATGACAAACGGGACTCGGTTTTTATATGCTTTCCTAGACACGGGGTGTCCACCGCAGGCGCGGGCTTGCAGACGGCGAGCAATGGGTGGCTCGCCGTCCGACCGTCCGGAAACCGTCCGGACCGAGCCCAAGTTGTCGACGGCGCGTATTGTCCACGCGCGCCTCAAGGAGATGTCAGCGACTGTAACCCAGCAGGGTCGAAGCCTACTGGGGCCAAGGGTCTGATTTTGAAAGGAAGACTCGGCCCTGGAACGAAAGGCAACGAAGGAACTGGAGTGGGCTTTTAGTCAGTAAAAGTCTGACACTATATCCCGCCCCGCCCAAGAGCGGGGGATGTCTTAAGATGATTTACCCATCGGCAAAAAAACACGGGGTGTCAGTAATGTCTCAGAAAAGTACATATGGATTGAAAAATTCACATTGGTCGCATCGCTACCTCATGCATGAGAGGTGTGGCCCTTAACGACTGGTTTCTCACAAAACTTAAAAAAAGACCCATCTATTTCACTACTAACATATATTTTTCGATGGGCTAACAATATTTAATCGAACAGAGCTACGTAAAACACAAAATTTATGTGTTCAGAGGTAGTAATTTACCTGGCTTCTGAATAATAGAGAGGGCCCTGAAAAATCAGCCCCTTGTAATAGTTTAATTTCTTAGGTCATGCATTACTTAACTTGTTTTTCCGTTTGGGTTGATTGTATTTGTGTAGGTATGCAAGGGTTTTAAGTTCGAAGGCTAACATTTATAAATAAGAAAATAGTTTCTGTCTCAAATATAACGTCTATGTTAGTTAAGTATTTTATAAGTATGTAGTAAATTTACCTTAGTGTAAGTAAGTGGTAGTGGACCGGGCACGATCTCGCAAGAAAGAGGTTCGAGGAGGCCGAAAGCTTCTGAAGTTTTTTTATTGGGTGGGAAAATCATCTTATGACAAATCGCACTCTTAGGCGGAGCGCGAGATAGTGTCAGACTTTTACTGACTAAAAACCCACTCCTGTTTCTTCTTTGCCTTCGTCCCAGGGCCGCGGGTTTCGCTTTCACACTACCCGTGGCCCCAGTAGGCTTCGACACTGCTGGGCCCCTACGATTTGCTGACATCTCCTTGAGGCGCGCTTCTGGAGTGGCGACTGCGTACCGGAAGACGCTGGGTTGGTAGGCTTCCTTTAAGGTGAACCGATGACCAGTCGACATATTTTGGTTGAAATGGTGATTATGATATATATATTACACGTATTTCTGTAGGTTTATGTTGTACACTGCATCCTACCCTCGAATGTGATCTCTCTCTGTCACTCAAAGGTTTGCTGGGAGAAAAGTCTATGTTGAGTTAAGCTCGCCTTTGTACATAAATTATCAAATCAATGTATTAAAGTTATTTTTTGTGTACAGTAAAGAATAAAGAAAGATGATAAAGACTCAAAATTTGAATGAAATTAACCTAATCGATAAAATAAGTTATGCTGAAGGCATTTTCTCAAACGCCACTCAAAATACTATTTTTAACCGACCCAATACTTAATGGTAGAGGTTAATATAATCCAACTCGGCCACCGAACTATTACGAGTTTACGACTTTACGACGTCACCAAATCGTCACGCACGCAATTTGGCTACATTATTCTATATCAGGCGACCCATAAACATCTTGTGAGATTAATATCAGTGTAGAAAATAACTTGAAACATTAATTTTCTGAGCTATAAAGAAGAAGAAAGTAATAATTTTAGTCGTGCTAGTTTTTGCGAGGATTATGAATGAAACATGTATTTATTTATTTATTAAAATTTCATGCACCACAATAGTACAAAGGCGGACTTAATGCCTAAGGCATTCTTTACCAGTCAACCTAGGGTGGTAAAGAGAAAATGTGGCAGGTGCATAAAATAAAAAAGAATATTACGAAAATTAGAGCTTAAAAGTATATATATATATATAAAAAATAAACATACATATATTAATATATATTTATATAAAGTAAAAGAAAGGGGTTATTGAGACGACTTCACTATTTGTGCAGAAACTAATTTCGCAACATTCGCTTAAATGCATATAGACTGGTGGCCGTCCTGATCTCGAGAGGAAGCGCATTCGAAAGAAGTATGGACTGTATATGAAAGGAAGAATAGTGTGGTGCTTCGCATAGTGTAGCATAATCAGCTTTATGTTTCCATGTCTGAGATTCAAACCTCTCTACGAGACGGAATGAATCGTAATCCATAACGTGGACCCAATCCGGGTTGATGGATGTTACACGTCTTTCGAATTTTTGGTTCTAGGAATCTTTGCTACTCCTAAAACCATTTGGGTAATGTAACAGATTTGTGTTTGGATTATAAAATAAAAATTATAAAGATAATAATGAATGGCCTGTTGGTCTAGTGGTTAGTGGCCCTGACTGCTATGCCGGAGGTCGTGGGTTCGATTCCCACCCAGTACAAATGTTTGTGTGATGAGCACGATCATTTGTTCTGTGTCTGGGTGTAATTTATCTATATATGTATGTATTTAGAAATATATAAGTATGTTTATCAGTTGTCTAGTACCCATAACACAAGCTCTGCTTAGCTTGGGACTTGACGGCGTTGTGCGATAGTTGTGGAATATTATTATTATTATTAATAATATTTTATCTTTTAAATATTTTACTATTAACTTCTTTACACAATTTATATGATATAAAAGCTGAAAATTAAAATCAATCTCATCGAGACATTTAATTTACTTATTTATTTATTTAATTGGATCTCCAACAAAAGATACACAGTAACCGCATTAGAAATCACAAATAGTAAGAAGGGTCCTTTAGCGTGTGCTCCTTCAGTTACAGGAGACCACATCATGTACATATAACTGGGTGGAAAAAATAATAAATATTAAAAATTAGAGTAAAATTATAATTAAAATTAAAATCATGAATTATACAATTAGAGTGACATAAAAAGGCAATAAATGAAAAATAAATAAAATGATAACTTATTTATTTATTTTATTTTTTATTTACTTTTTTATTTATTTATTTAATTATTTATTTACTTTTTATTTATTTATTTTTTATTTATTTAGTACCTGGAGGAGTTACAGCTAATAAAACCAGACAAAAATAGAAAACCATGATCATTGGAAAATAACAATTAGAAATTAGAATTAAAATGATACATTGTTATATTAGAATTGATATGATTAATTAATAAATAAGGACTAGTCTGAGACAAAGAAACGTAGGTAAATGCATACATAGTTATTTTGTGGTGGTCAAGATATTTTTATATTTTGAGAATAGCAGGGTTATGTCTAGGTTGAAACGCTCAATAAATCTTTGTACTGCCTACAGAGTCTTGGAAGAGTGGCAAAGTGACCTCATAAACGTGTCGGTCCATTCGCACTAAGGCCTCGGAACGGAACAGTAAAACTAAATTGTAACTATACCTCTAAATGTACAACACTATAACTTTCAATGAAAGTACAATGCATCAGGGTTATAGTTTATCTCCTGATATTAACCGTACAGAACGGAAGCGTTGCTCGCCGATAGGGCTGGAATTATTCACTTTGTATATTACATAATACTCCTATTTATAACCGGAGCTTTGGTCACCTAGTTTCATGGTTTTGGTTTTACGATAAGGTACGCGAGCGTGGAGAACGTAATCGATTTTCGGAAGTTTATGGTAATTTTATGGCTTTACTTAAAAAAGTAAGTATGTAAGTATATGTTAAATTGTTTCTGAAATTCTACGATAATAAGTGTATTTATTTGGTAAGTAGTACACAAATACGAGTGACACTTATCTAACGATACAAAATTCATGATCAGTGATCGAGTTGCTATGATCCCCGTGTTACAGGGGCCACTATTAGGGTACCGAAAAAATTCGTTTAAAATGCAGGGAATGCCAAAGTAATACTGATTTATATTAAATAAGATGCATCAAGTGCATATAAATGTTTACAAAGGTGCAAAACATAGACCTAAATTTGGCATATTTTTTATAGCAGTAAAGAAATGATAAATGTTTGTAAAAAAAAATTGACTTCATAGATTGTTGCTTTGCTGGCTTGCTATCCGCTTTGGTGCATACTGTAAGTATAGCGAGCAATGGATAAATAAATAAATTAATAATCTGAAAGTAGGTACCTACTTAATTAGTTAATACAACCCTCACAAGTCATTGACGTATAAGTTTTGCTTCACCGTTTTGAGAGCAGTGTTAACAAAATAAATTACAAGTAATGTGCCTTTTAGCTTTTCAATTAATTTATCAAACCCCAAGTGAACGCCGGTGTTCGCTCTCTCATTGTCTTTCTATTGTTTCTCTAATTACGGTATTCGAAAGGTGTAATTATATTTTAAAAATAACCTGAAATTCAGACATTGACATTTTGTTGACGCTGGGTTCTCGACCTTCACGAGTCGGGGTTTCAGTTGGGTCTCTATTGCATTAAATAATAACGATGAAAATGCGAAGGGTTTAGGCCATGCATTAGTTATGAGACTGTCAATCCAACGTTTAGACGTACTATAAATGCCTAATTTACTGCTGACCATCAAGAAGTTTTATTTCCACTCCACTTAATAATATAATATAATATTCCACAACGCCCACAACGCCTTTTAGTCCTAAACTAAGCAGAGCTTGTGCTATGAGTACGTCTAGATAACTGATAAACATACTGATATATTTCTAAATACAGAGATATTATAGATGTAATGTTGTTGTGTGGTGTGAAAAGGAGGGATGAAACGCATGTTGCTAAAAGAGTTATGAGTTTACATGTGGATGGATGGAGAGGGAGAGGAAGGCTAAAGAAAAGATAGATGGATTGTGTGAGAAGTGATATGAAAAAAAGGGAGTTAGTGACGACTGACAGGATAGAATGGAAGAAAAAAAACGCGTTGCGCTGACCCCAAATAAAACGGGACAAGGGCGGGAAGATGATGATGATGATACATATTATAGACTAGCTTTTGCCCGCGACTTCGTACGCGTAGAAGTCGAAAATGGTTTTATTAGGTTTGTTGAGATACGAAAATATGAAATATTATTAATTATCTTCGTCGTATGTGATAGTCCATTGAAATGTATGGCGAGCGATTTTGTTTCTTAGCCGTGTGCAGCGTGTAGTGAACTCCACTGCGGGTGACGTAACCTACGACAAACTTATTATTGGCGGTTCGTACAGTAATCGGGTCCAGGGATCGAACCGCAAAATTAAGTTTGTTTTTTTATTGTATATACTTTACCGGGATAAAAAGTACCCAGTGTGATGCCCAGGATATTAAAAAATAATTATACCAAGTTTCTTCGTAATCGAACCGGTAGTTTTTGCGTGATGCCTGAACAAACAGACAGACCTACAAAAATTTTTTTAATCATATTTTTGGGTTCGGTGTCAGTCTAGTAACACCCCCTGCCATTAATTTTTTTGATATTTACAGAATTTTCACTTCTACAGATTTATTATAAGTATAGATAAAATACACCCGTAAATAGAATAAATGATCGTGCTCATCACATAAATATTTGTCTTAGATGGGAATCTAACCCACGACCTCCAGCATGACAGCTACTTATAACCACTAGACCAACAGCCCAGTCCAGTAAAGTACCTACATTAGTCTTGTTATCTCAGTTAGTTCAGTACTGTGTGGAATAAAACTAGCAACATTTATGTATACTTTGAGGATATCTCTACCTATCTTTTGGAAAATACCAGCGTAATATTATCATTACCATCATTTCAGCCCAAAGACGTCCACTGTTGAACATAGGCTTCCTCCAAGTGTCACCACTGCGAACGGTCCCGTGCGTCTCGCATCCATCGGATTCCCGTAACCGTGATATTATGTTGATCTCAAAACTGTAGTTACTAATAAGGTTACAGTACTTCCACTGTTTAAGGGTTTCAGCAGCCACAGTGGTAGCGCCAACATAGCCCGCCGTACTAGGAATATGGGATGGCGCAAGGGTGTCAACACAGGTTGCGTCCCACACCAGAGGCGGGTAGGCCTCTGGTGTGAACTATGTAGAATATTTTGAACACAAGTTGTTGGTTTTTTTTTTTATTTTTTTTTTTATTGATATAAACCAGTGCTTGACTGCGATCCCACCTGATGGTAAGCGGAGATGCAATAATTGATGGTCAGGCACTAGTTCATTAAGAACCCATTCACCCTAGCCTTGAAGACACCTAAATTATAGTTGGACGGGAAGACCGCAGCAGGCAAATTGTTCCAGTCCTTCGATGTACGCGGTATAAACGACGAAGCGAAACGCTTAGTCCGGACCGTTGAAGTTTCAACAACGGCGGTAAGCCGTATTGATAAATAACCCTTTTTGCAGTCAGGTAAAAAAGACAGTAATCAAGCTTTCGGCTTCTGAATCAACGATCCTATCAAGCTAATCCGTATTTAAACCACCAAATATACCTCATATAATTTCAGCAAGATTACAAAACAACTCACAATTCCTTATTCGTCCCAAATATCTGAGCTCCCTAATCAAGAACAACAGACCTTTTACACATTCTTTTTTTTTGCTAACGGAGCCAAATGACAGCGACAATACTTGCAAATCCTATACGAACAGGGATCTCAATTTGCCTTTGTACCAAATCCTCTTATTGCTTTCAAAGCGTATTTTATGTCTCGACTAGCTGAGTATGAATCTCCGAGTCTAAATAAAGGTAAAGACAGACTAACGTGTGTCTGGGATGCGGCATTGTTCGAAAGAGTTACCTGCAGGACCTCTGTCCCAGAGCCCCGAACGTAGAGGGTTACTGAAGGAACACGGGTGGGTTTTAATGGTAAGAGTCTAATATTCTCTCTCAAGATAAGATATTTCGTGCCTTTAACATGAAAGTCGAAAATTGCAATTTGTGGGAAATGAGCATGAAAGAAACAATATGCCTGCAGCGGTCTTCCCGTCGCGCCATGGGATCTGGAGGCAATAGTCCTTGCATGCATGCACTAGTTGCGCGTGGAGATGCATCGCTGGGGTGAAGCTCCGCTGCAGCGACAAGTCGCCGCATGGCGGACAGAGTTCCGGCGGGATCTCATGGTGGAATGGCGACAGCGACTGTCGCAACCCGGTGCTAGGCACGCCAAAATTATGGCGGTAAGTCCCCTCTTTGAGAAGTGATTGGAAAGACCACACGGCGTCCTCATCTTCCGTATGACGCAGGTTCTCACCGAACATGGCAAGTTCGGGAGGTTCCTGCACCGGATTCGTGTGGAAGAAACTCGGGTGTCACCATTGTGTGGAACGCCCGGAGGACACGGTGGAGCATACAGTAGAGGTGTGTGTTCGATCGTCCGGTAACCGTCCGGACCGAACTCAAGTCGTCGGCGGCGCGTAATTTCCACGCGCGTCTCAAGGAGATGTCTGTAAAACCGTAGGGGCCCAGCAGGGTCGAAGCCTACTGGGGCCACGGGTTTGCTTCTGAAAGGAAAACCCGGGGCCCTAGAAAGCATGGTAACGAAGGAACATAGGAGTAGGTTTTAGTCAGTAAAAATCTGACACGCTCTCCTGCTCCGCCTTAGGGCGGGAGAAGTAATTGGATGATTTACCACCTAAAAAAAAGCGGTCCTCTCGTCCGATTATAATTTAGGTGACTTCAAGACTAGAGTGAATAGGCTCAGCAAAAGCTCAATATTGCATCACTGCTTACCATCAGGTGGAATTGCAGACAAGCACTGGTTTTATCATTTAAAAAAGTCTTCAAAATCTAAAGTGTTGATAGGAGTTAACTTAAGTGTATCTCTGCCGTATCACATTGACGCGGGCGTGGCACATATTATCCCTATAAAGTGTTTATAATTCGTAAGCTCGTCTTGCGTAATTTGCCGTAAATGGTTTTCCTTTCTTTATACTTTACATCCCGGGAATATGTTACCTTGGGATAATTTTTAACTTAGACACGGGTTATTAAAAAATCTCAAGCGTCTCGCTCTTTTTTCGTCAATTTTTTTACATATCTGTTTGATCTTTGTCAGAAGTGTGATTATGACTGGCCTGTTGGTTTAGTGGTTAGTGGCCTTGACTGCTATGCTGTAGGTCGTGTGTTCAATTCTCACTCAAGACAAATGTTTGTGTGATGAGCCTGATCATTTGTCCTGTGTCTGGGACGGTCTGAGTGTAATTTTGTTATAATAATAGGTGAAATTGCCGTTTCTTAAAACAAGTATCTTTGGATCGACTTGGAATTATAAGTTTAAATAAACTTTATATTAAAGATACGTTATTCTTTTTTTAAATTAGGTATTTATTGTTTTCTTTGTGTTTTGTATTTTCTGTAATATCGCAGTACTTTTTTTATTAGCTTTTGTGGTTACGAAAGCTAATAAAAAAAGGGTTTCATATTAAGAGTTCCAACGTAGAAACCATGCATTTCAAAGGGCAAGTAACAATAATGAAAAAATCAAACAGCAATTTCTTAGGTAAAGACATATTATGTATGTATTTAGAAATATATAAGTATGTTTATCAGTTAACTAGTACACAAATTTAGCTTAGTTTGGGACTAGATGGCGGGCGTTGGGTGCAATTTGTAAATATTTTTATTAAATTTATTTACGCTCTAGTCTATACCCACCCTTACAAAGGCCAGATCATGGGAACAAATTGATTTTGTCAGCCGTACTTATAGCCTGTTGAGTCTGTATTTATTTTGTTTCGTGATTTTTGTTGAGTGGTGTTTGGTACCTACGTGTGTGGAGTTTTAAGATATAACTTTGAAGATACTTGAAATTGTGTGATTTAATTTTTAAGGAATTGCTTTTGATTAATGTCAAACAAAATAAATGTATTTGGTAGGTATGGTTAAAATTTTGCTTAAACTGTTTTTAATTCTTGTCAAGCAAAATTATGCTTTGGATAGCGTTGTGAGGTTTGATTATAATTTATTGATGACTAGCTTTTGCCCGCGACTTCGTCCGCGTAAGAGTCGAAAATGGATTTATTAGGTTTTTTGAGATACGAAAATATGAAATATAATTTATTATCTTCGTCGTGTGTGAAGGTCCATTGAATTGTATGGCAAGCGATATTTTATCTTAAGATAAAATATTATAGTATCTTAGCGGTGTGCAGCGCCCCTTAGTGAACTCCACTGCGGGTGACATAACCTACGACAAACTTAGTATTTGCGGTTGTTACAGTAATCGGGTCTAGGGATCGAACCGCAAAATTAAGTTTGTTTTTTATTGTATATACTTTTTCGGGATAAAAAGTATGACAGTATGAAATTTTTTTAATCACAATTTTGGGTTCGGTGTCGGTCCAGTAACACCCCCTGCCATTTATTTTTTTGGTATTTTCAATGTACAGAATTTTCACTTCTACAGATTTATTATAAGTATAGATATAGATGATTGTAAAAAATATTGTCGAAAATGTTTTTCACACAAATTGCAATCAAAACAAATAAATAAAACAGTGCTTCGGTTCATTACCAATTACCACTCCATAATTAAAATAAGTCAATATAATCGAAAAACAAATTGTACCTACATATTGGTAATTGACACAGAAAATAATTACATTTACTTTTTGAGGAAGATAAGCCCGCTGGGTATGAACAATTCATTTTTCTGTCAAAGGCATCGCCACAGAGTTAATTGAGTAATTAACGATATAAAATTTAATAGTTTTTTTTATTGAAATAAACTAGTGCTTGACTGCGATCCATCCTGATAGTAAGCAGTAATGCAATTGTTGATGGTGAGGCACACTAGTTTTCCTTTCGAATAGCGTAATCGGAGGCACAATAGAAAGACAATGAGAGAGCGAACGCCGGAGTTTCATTCGGTAATTCCGTGATTTACTTGAATATCTTACAAAACTTGTTCCAGAAAATAAGTGTTTTTTTTGAAACGCATGTAGCGACATCTATCGCGTCACATAAGAACTAATCCTGAATCGCGCAATCAAAGTTCTCCGCGCGATTAGAACATATAGAACAGCCCGAAATCATCTATCGGGCAGTTGCAGCCCACCAGACATAACACCCGTCTGGTCGGAGGATCCTCCCTTTTCAATGGAGGTTTGCGGGACTATACTCTCTGTTCCACATACCCCCACACTACGCATATAAGTTTTTTTAAAAAAGGTCTTTACTGGATTAATTTTACACAAATTTACTAACTTGATTTCAATAGAACCCTTGATATATCCACAAGATACTGTGTTTCCAAAATATCTAATGGAAAATATGTAATAACGTCATAATCGCGTAAGAGCGGTTGTATGAAGAACAGTGAAAACGTATGTCGAGTTGGATGCCCAACCTAAATGAATAAATATGCACCCTGTGCTACTAAGTCAACCAGTACTGAACTTAAATTTAATTTCACCTCACCTATCCAGTAGCCCGATTTAGCAGCCATAAAGTTAGGCACTTAGTGTGCCTAGACTTCAAACTTCAGGCAAGCAGTTTAGCGAAACTAAAAGCTCAGTTAAACCTTAAGGTTATTACGATAACGAACTTGCAGTCTAGCCTTCGGCTTTACGGCTGGAACAACACAAAGCCGCAAAGGTCGGCTATGGAACGTGGGATCCGAGATTAAGGCTCTTGTTTCCATTTAGAGTCATAAAATAGTGTCTTTCTGAAGCCTACGCCTCGGTAACGGCTGGGTTAATAGATTTGAAAAAAGTAATAATATAAAGTCATATATTATATAAAATTATCAACATTTATGCGTATTTGGGGAGCAGTGGTGGCCGAGTGGTAACGGCCCCGACTTACCAGTAGTAGGTTGCGGGTTTTAATTTATTTCATCATCTCTCAAAACGCTGAAGGAAAACATCGTGAGGAAACCGCCATGTCCTAGAGCCAAAAATAATTTTAAGACATTTGACATCCAACCCGCACTTCGCCCATTCCCTCTCCTAAAGAGGAGATCTGAGTACCAACAGTGGGAACATTATAAGGCTGACTATGCTATGCTTATGTATTAACATATGATTGATTAAAACTTTTGCCAAAATCCCTTGTTTTCCCTACTCCTTTCAAACGGCTTGGATCTTTAGAAATATATTTACGCAAAAAATTGTAGGTTAAATGTCCATCAGAATGTAAATATTTATGTAAATCAATCAATATTTCGCAAATCAAATGGTTTTAAATGGATTGGTGAGCGCAGACGGCAGTACGATTATGTGCGCATTTAACTCCGGCCAGATGTTCAAGGGACCGTACGCCTTAAGACTGGATATAGGCTCCCGCGACAAATCAAATTATGTTATCGCTGTATTATTTGTTTTTGAGATAGTACTAGTAATCTGACTATTGGAAAATCAGCCTGTATACGTATAATAGCTAAGTAATGTAGATTAAATCAAGAGATTAGTCAAATATCGATGGTGAAGAGTGAATAGGTTACTTCTAGGTAAGCGCTCTTTATCGTCGACCACATCGTCTCTTTCTATCAGGTGAGATAGCGATCGCGTGCCTATCTATTAACAATTAAAAAAAACCGGCCAAGAACGTGTTGGGCCACGCTCAGTGTAGGGTCCGTAGTTTTCCGTCCGTCACAATAAGTGTCTCCACTTAAGAGTTAATGAACGATATACAACGAGCAAGAACAAATACCACCAATGCCAAAGGAGACCAACCGAAAAATTCGACAATAAATAATAGCTCATACCCGTCCCGACTTCATCAACTCAGAAAAAATCCTAACAGCGTAAAGTACCCCAGTACAGCAACACTTCCCGGGAAATTGGGTTACTAATTTATACAAACTATATGTGTTATGTATTTTGGGTTTTCGTTGGTAATTTTGGATTGCGTGAACCGATTTTAATAATTCTTTTTTTGTTTGAAAGAAGGTACGTTCAGGATAATAAAATATGTAAATTAAGTTAAAAAATGCTTGCATATGCAATGAAAACCTGAAAATATTATAAAATACGACTGCTAATGATACAGTGTGATGATCTCCCGGCTTCCAGCATCTTGTGAGTACCTGACTACTTACAGTTTCTATTATCGAGAATATTTGTGCGAACGCGCATGGGAACCACCCTCTGCGATGGAAGCGCGGAGGCCGAGCGATCAGAAAGAAAAGAATAGTATGTTTTAGTCAATAAAGTTGAAATTTCATAGAAATTTGATATTAATAAAAACAAATACGCAGTTAGCACGCGGCCACCACAGACCGGCCGCGTGTTTTCGCCTCGTCTAAACGCGCCCTTAGTGTTACAGAAATGCGATATTGGTATTCGTCATTTAGTGGTGGTTGTGGTAAGCTCGTTTGATGGGATTTGGATGACAATGGCTTGTCAATAAGTAAAAATATTTTTCTGATTTAATTTTATTGGAAAATAGATATTTAAGAAAAGTTACATTAGAAACAGACTATTATAGACAATGGCGACGGGAGAACCGATAAAAAGAGAATAATTAATCTATATATTTTTCAATACATTTCGCGTGACCCAAGGGCTGGCTTTTACTTCGGACATAGGAAAAGCATTGCCATACAGCGTGGCAATGCCGTCAGTCTTTTGGGCACGTTACCAGTCGACAGCGATGTGGAAAACAGTTTTTTGATGCCATATTTTAGTTTGATTTTAGTTAGTTGTATTAGCGTAGGGTTTTCTTTTATTTTATTTTTTTATTGTAATTATAGTTAGTAAATTTTTAAATGTAAATAAGATTGCCGAGTTAAAAAATTAATTAAATTCACATATATTATAAAAGAAAACATAAAAAATACATTTGTTTAAACTTTATTCCCTATTTATAATTTGAAAGTTACTTTTTACTTATTTATTTTACTATTTATGTATACACAAAAACATGAAAAAGACAATATAAAGTAGACAAGAGTACAAAGTTACTAGTTAATTCTAAAGAAGTTTCTTTCAGCAGACCTGCGAAAGAAGAAATCAAAAGAAATGTAGACAATAGTGTGTAGGGAGCAAGAGAAGAAGAATGTGTGAAATATTAATCTAAACTATGAAATAATACATAAATGTAGTTCAATATAACTTCAAATTTAATTTATTTTGAACGTCTACGATTTGAAGCCTTATCTCACATGGTCCGTACATTTTTCTCGATAAAATTGATCTATAACGCTCATTAATTGTTGCAACTTTAATAATAGAACCAGTACTTTTAGAGGCAAAAATTACCTTCTATGACATGAAAAAACTCACCACTTTTTACGTGTGATTGAACGTTTACATTTTGGAAAGTCATCGAAATATTCAAATTAAATTAAATCAAAAAATATTTCAGTTGACATTAGAAAGGGGATAATCTCCAAAACACTTCTTTATTTTAGGCAGTCGTAACAAAAAACCTCTAACCTTTTCAATACAAAAATAAGCCCACGCAAAATACTCCCCCGATTTGCTACGACTACGTAACTAGATACGTCACAAACTTCGTAGCAAGCGTAGCTATGACGTCATCGGCTACGCTCGAACGTAGGTCCCGACAGATACAATGTCACGGCTACGACGCTCGTAGCGCTACGAAAACTGTTTTAAAGTTCACATTGTCCACGTTTATTAATATTTAATAAATATTCAATAATTATCAATTGTAAATAAATTAGTAATTATATGTTTAAGCAATTAGGAATTGTTAGACCAAATCTGTAATCGGAAGTCGGTATTTGTATAATAGTATTGTTTCTTCGTTATTTAACACCGAGTTTCGAAATTAAAGTCATTTTGCATTTTTTAGTTTTTTTTTTTACACTGAAGTCGACTACACGTATAAATCAAGCAATTTTACTTATTACCAAAGTTCTGCTGTGATCCTATGAAGATTTCTGTTCCATATATTCGAAGTTCATGATCAGATCATAACATACAATTTGTATGGGACCGATTTGGAAGTATAACATTTCAATAAAAAAAAATAATTCAAATTCAGTCCTAAATTGACCGAGAAATCGGGGAACATACATAAAAAAAATACATTCAGCTGAAAATAGAACCTCTTCCTTTTTGAAGTCGGTTAAAAAGAATTTCATTTTTAACACCCCAAAAAAAGTAAAACTAAATTCTAAAGGGACATCCTAAGGTTTAACAAAGAAATTCGAGTACCAATGTAACGGATTGGTACACGAATTTCCTGAACCTGATTGTAGCAGATAGCGGCTATCGGAGCGTGAAGTCTAGTGAAGTGGATAATCTAACAAACGAACTAACTGTAAAGTTGAAAACGTATTAGTTACTAGTTGCTGCCGATCGACATGTAATTAAGGTTTTAAGTTCTATTACAGAAGGTTAAAGGTTATTTTAGTGAGGTCTACATTTCGCAGCAGGCATTTTTGTAATTTTCACTTCTGATTTCTGACTGGAGTACTTGAAGTAGAGAGTATTTCTTTAACTCTATTAGCCTGAAAACCGGTCAAAAGCTAATGCAAAATATTGGTATGATTTACTTTTTTATTTTCGCCGTCGTTAGAGGAAAATACAAGTTACAAGCAATAGCAAAAAAAAAAACATGTCTTTAAACCGTAATTGAACGAAGATACCTATAGAAGCATTGCTAGTACTTTTTTGTCAGGCGTTACTTGTTTTTCTTATACTTGAGGACTCAAGTTATTTACACCATTAAACGCCTTCTTCCACACCCGGCGTCATATGTTGAAGCGAGGGACGCAGAATAACTCACTAGAGACACCGTGTAGTATATTTAACGATGAGAAACTCAAAATATCATACACGGAGTATTTTTGTTTGAGAAAAATAACGCCTGATAAAAGCAATAGCAATCTACTAAATAGTCTCTAAATTCGGTTGGTTGCCCAAAAACTTAAACTGCTCCATAGTACTCACATGTTACTCTCACGCATTTAAAAAGATCCAACACATATGCGCCACCGTCAGTGAGGTATTGAAGTGACTGAGGTTGTTTTGAACCATATGTCATGGGAAACCAACATTTTGCCGCAAAATATTGCATAAGAAAGAACCTAGGAGGAGAGGTTAGGAGGCCTAAAATTACACACGATAGGTTTTGAGGATTCGACAGGGTTAAGGGATCACCGCTACAGAAGGCGCCCCGTGCGCCGGGAATCGCAGAGCGATCTCGCGTCACCGTCCGCTCGTCCTATAAGGACCGTGCCCGAGTCATCGACGGCGCGTACTGTTCCACGCGCACCGCAAAAAGATGTCAGCAAACCGTAGGGTCTCAATAGGGCCGATGCCTGCTAGGGTCATGGGGAAAAGTACGAAAATGATATCCGTGGTCCTAATGTCAACTGAAGGAACATAGGTGTGGTTTTAGTCAGTAAAAGTCTGACACGCCCTTGCGCTCCACCCATGAGAATGATTATGATGTTCGGGAGAAGTAATTAGATGATTTCCCACCTTAAAAAATAAAATGTCATGGGAAACCAACATTTTACCGCACAATAAAAAAGAACCGGGGAGAAGAGATTCAGAGGCTCAAAATTAGACAAGACGGGTTTTCTAAATTGTATCTAACATTGAGTTCAGCCATTTTGTTATCTACCAGACAAGGGGTCAATCCTTTTATCTAGTAGTTAACAAAATGTCAGGACAAGAAAATGGATTGATACCAATTGTTTTAATCGATAGACCATTTAGTTAATTGACTTGAATGGTTACCGAAAGTAATGACAGTACATATTTCAGAATGATAAGGATTATTTAGAGATATTGTCAATGAAACAGACAATTTGTATCCAATTCCTATTATTGCTTGTGTTTTGTGATTTTAGACAACATTTTGGAAGTTTTGGTAGACATACTATGGGTATAAAAGAGCTTTTAGAATAGAAATTTCCGTATTGATTGATGATTTCATAGGATTATTTTAATCGCACGCAATACAGTGCTTAGATTCCTATTAGGTACGTTTATTACGGAGTGAATAATATTTTAGTTTTTATTTGATTTTGTTTCCGTAGCGTCATCATCATTATCATTTTAGCCGAAAGCGTCCACTGTCGGACATAGGCCTCCCCCATGTGTCGCCATAACGACCGGTCCAGTGCATTTTGCACGCACCCATCGGATTTCCATGACACTCACTAAGTCATCGGTTCACCGTCTGGGAGGCCTTCCAATACTGCGTCTTCCGGTACGTGGTGGCGTTTCCAGAACCTTTGTTCTGCGAGTAATGTGTTTTCCGTAGCCTGTTTTAGAAGAATCATGCATCTGACATAACATAGCATAATCAGTCTTTTAATGTTCCTACTGTTAAGACTCAGGCCTCCTTTCACTAGGAGAGGGATTGGGGTAGTAATCCACCACGCGGGCCCAGTGCGGGTTGGTGGATGTCACAGGTCTTCGAATTTTAGGTTCTAGGACACGCCGGTTTCCTCACGATGTTTTCCTTCACCGTTTTGAGAGCAGTGGTGATGAAATAAATTACAAAAGTAATGCGCCTGGCTGGGTTTGAACCCGCGACTTACAACTCGTAAGTCGGAGCCGTTACCACTCGGCCACCACTGCTCAAATCTATTCGGGATTAAATACCTAGACTCTATTACTTTGTCCGTAAAATCTTTCATTATCGGATCAGTATTTTCCAACAAACAATTTTCCGTCTTTATAATTTTATGTTTTTTGTTTTGATGTAGGAAATAATCAAATAACACCTCCCAAACTTAGGTGGCAATGGGCAGGGCACATCGCTCGCAGAACAGATGGCCGTTGAGGCCGAAAGGTTGGAAGGCCTCCTACAAGGTGGACCAATGATCTGGTAAGGGTTGCGGGAATCCGATGGGTGCGAGACGCACAGGACTGATCATTGTGGCGATACTTGGGGAAAGCCTGTGTCCAACAATGGACGTCTTTCGGCTGAAATGACGATGATGATGTTGTCAGGGCTTGTTAAACTTCCAGTTATTTCTCGTTTACTGCATCACGTTTACCATTCATCTGCTCCAATATCTGACCATCAATCTATCTAGGGAGTATCGTTTTGCCTAGTTACTGGATTATGAAGGTCTAATAGGCAGTCGCTCCATATAAAATACTGGTTTTCAGCCGCATTTGGTTTTTTTTTTCTTTTGGGAAAATCATCTAATGACAGACTTTTACTGATTAAAAACCTACTCATGTTCCTTCTTTGCCATTGTTCCAGGGCTCCGGGGATATCTTTCGCATCACCTATGGCCCCAGTAGGCTTCGACCCTGCTGGGTCCCTTCGGTTAATGACATCTCCTTGAGGCGCGCGTGGAACACTACGCGCCGTCGACGACTTGGGCTCGGCCCGGACGATCGGATGGCGAGCTGCCCAATGCCTAAGCCTACGGAGCCGCATCTGGTTGGTTAGTGGTTGGAAAAATGCTAAGCTAACTGATAATTTGCTCCAATATCGCTCGTTTCTTCAACAAACGTTATTAGCAAGTATGTCAACAGCACGAGTTGTTTCTGAATGGATCTTATCTTTCAAATAACATCAAGTTATGACACCAAAACTGTAGTAACGCTTTTTCTTCCAACACCACCAGTAGCTGCGTACTATATGATATAAAATATTGACATAAATCACCTGTACACGAGGACTCCCCGCGGCGTATCCGGTGGTTATATATGGTCCATAGAGTGAATTAAAAATATAGAAGTGTCTAGTGTTTGGAAGTTACATTTTAGAAATCCATATATACGAACAGCTACATTGGAAAATAGAATTAAATGCGATAAGCGCGTCATATGTTCCGCATGTTACGCGTTAAGAGCTCTAAGAACAGAAATTAGTAATGAACACTTACAAATGGTATATTTTGCGATGGTAGAATAAAAAATTAGCATAATGTTTTGGGGAAATAGTTATGCTTACAACATCAAAAGAGCTTTTGTGTTACGAAAATGAGCAATTCGCACTTTAGTTCGTGTTCCGCAAAGAAATAGTTGCCGTGAATAATTCACTAAACTAGATATACTTGCAGTACCGAGTAAGTAACATGGCTAAATATATACATGTGACTGAAGAAGAACGAGAGATTAGAGAAGGCACGCGTAGACACACTAATACTGAGAATCTCCTTAATTAACACTAACAAAATTGTGAGATGTAAATCCCTTTTTTAAAATTTAATTCCCCGAGATAATAGCCTAATTTAATTAATTTTAATCTGCCATATTATTTTACACAAACACACTCACAACAGCACACCTACTACCACTCACTCTCTCATACACAGCACATAGTTGTAGACTCTTACACGTCGTGAATGTATTTTAGTTCGTAATTACTATGGATTCCCTACATACAGGCATACCTTAATGGGAAATCCAGTGATTCAAAAACTTTTTACTACGTACGTTTAGTGTAATAATTCTAGTGAGGTGATGTAGCACCCTAGTGTCCGTAATACAGGTTAACTCCTAGCACGGGACTGGGTCTTCCTTCGTTATCCACTGTAGTCTTTTATCCGTCACTCTTGATGTAGTATTAAGTTAATTTGTACTTTGGTTTTATTACAATAAAGATTTATTATTATTATAAGACAAGATATGATACTTTACAAAATACAGCCTAATTTAAATATTGTGAAGTACTGTCCCAAAAATCAATCGCTTATCTATCTATACATATATATAAATGAATTGCTGTTCGTTAGTCTTGCTAAAACTCAAAAACGACTGGACCGATTTAGCTAATTTTGGTCTTAAAATATTCGAAATAGTCTCATCATCATCATCTTCCTGACCTTGTCCCATCTTATTTGGGGTCGGAGTAACACGTTTTTTTCTTTCATTCTATCCTGTCAACCGTTTTGCTATCACTAACTTCCTTTTCTTTCATATCACTGTTCACACAATCCATCCATCTTTTCTTTGGCCTCCCTCTCCACCCATCCACGTGTATACTCTTAATTCTAAGGAAGGTTTAAACGGTGAGAAAAAATGGAAAAAGTTACGAAAAACTGACTACAACGCCATCTCTAATTAAAATCTCATTATAAAATGATTTATGCTGTTCTGGTAATGCCAGTAGATGGCGTTATCCTTACTATTAGGCGGTAATAAGTTCGCCGGGAGTTAGCTAGTTATTTAATAAATTGCCTTTAGATTTAAAGAACGTTATATACTTTAGCTCTTTTAAAAACAACTTAAAAGATTCATAATGCACAAGTGTCTATATACTATTGATGATCTTTGAGGTAAATCCAATATTATATTATAATAATGTTATGTTTTTGCATTTTTGTAATATTTAAAGAGTTTGTAATTTCAGATACAATTGTTAATGAATAAATGTGATTTGAATAGATATTTTAAGTAAAGCACGGGTCAAACCCTTTTTTATACAACGGTTTCTTCCGGTCTAGGATAGAGCGGGAGGGCGAGTCAGACTTTTGCTGAATAAAACCACACGTATGTTTTTTGCCTTGTGTCCCAGGACCCCGGGGTTCCCTTTCGGACTACCTATGGCCCTACGGTTTTGCTGACATCTCTTTGAGGCGCGCATAGAACACTACGCGCTGTCGACTCGGACCAGACGGCCGGACGGCGAGCTAACTATTGCCCGTCGTCTGCAAGCTCCGACAGATTTTCAGGCTAAAGTACCTGTAGTTTAACAAAGACTCAACGTTATATTTCTACATTAGAAATCGCAGTTATGGAAATAGAAGCCCGAATCAACGTTAAAAATGCTCTAGCCCTGTTTACATTATAAAATCTTTGATCTCTTGGGATGGCCCTTTATGCTTGTTAAATGGATTATGAAATTTACTGAAGGGACGTGGACAATGTTAATTCACAGGGGTCAAATTTGACGATCTTTGAAGCTGGTTGTACTTTTTTTCACTCAAATCTGTGTGATTTTTTCTTCAAAAGACCATCTGAGACACTGATCTGCATGGTTCTCATATGATTTAACCATTACATGTTCACATTATTGACTTTAAAAGAGACTTTGACCCCTGAGTTTGTTTCGGTATTTCTTTTCAGGGTAGTCAGCTAGGAATCACCGACTTCGTCTTGTTTAAACTGACGAAAAAAAAAAATTGATATGTAAGAGTTTTTTATTTTACACCTATTTGCAAAATAATATCATTTATCACAAGGAATAAATTTGTGAATAATTAAAATAGCCACTGAAATACACTCGAATAAATTCCGCCAAAAACTCAAGTACATATTTCTTGTTATGTACATGTAAAGCTTATAGACTCCTCTATCTTTTCTAAACGCTCTGTGGTTGTATCCCACGATATTGACTACCCGTTTCGAATGATACTTTTTTCCTTAGAAAATAGAGTACACGTGTGGTCCAAAGTACAAACTGTGTTGAAAAGGTCAGAAATTTCTTTTGCTAGTTCAACGCTTGTATCTTTATATTTAAACTTTGTTCACTCAGAAATATGAAGGTGCATTGTTCTGAGAAACTATTGCGCTCCACCATCAACGATTGCATCACTGCTGGCCATCTGGTGGGATCGCAATCTAGCACTAGTTTGTCAACTAAAAAAATACATTAGGGGATAAAAATTTCCCCAACATGACGCGCAACGCTGTAAAATTGTCCAACATGACGGCAAGTTGCAGGACATTGGGCAGCGTGGATTCAAGACGCAATTGAGAGAAATAGGGGCTCCAAGGTATTTGCAAAAAATTTATCTATTGGGCAGAGCCAGCTCACGAAACTGAAGTCCGAAGATGGCAGAGTTATATTCGCCAAATCGGAGCTTCTGGAAGAGATCGAGGCATTTTATGGACAGTTGTACACGTGGATTATCAAACCCATTGCGAATCTTGCCAAAGGATCATGGCCACACGGATGGTGCGAGGTTACCGGACGATTTCCCGCGAAGCAGCGAGCCTCCTTGCTGGCCAGGAACCATGGGATCTGGAGGCAACAGTCCTTGCACTCATGCACGAACGGCGCATGGAGATGCAACGCCGGGGCGAAACTCCGCTGCCGCGACAAGTCGCAGCATGGCGGACAGAGCTCCGGCGAGTTCTCATGGTGAAATGGCGACAGCGACTGTCGCGACCCCGTGCTGGGCACGCCACAATTATGGCGGTAAGTCCCCTCTTTGAGGCGTGGTTGGAAAGACCTCACGGCGTCCTCACATTCCGCATGACGCAGGTCCTCACCGGACACGGTAAGTTCGGGAGGTTCCTGCACCGGATTCGTGCGGAAACCACGCCCGGGTGTCGCCACTATGTGGCCCACCCGGAGGACACGGTGGAGCACACGGTGGAGGTGTGCCCCGCTTGGGCAGAGCAACGCCGTGACCTCGTGGAGGCAATCGGCGGCGGTGATCTCTCGCGCCGGGCCTTGGTTCAGGCCATGCTCCGGAGCGAGGAGGAGTGGCAGGCGGTCGCCTCCTTCTGCGAAGCAGTAATGCTAGCTAAGGAGGCGGCCGATCGCGTGAGGCAACGGTCCTTACGCTCCAACCGCCGCCGGGATTCCGATCCCGATTTCCGGCCACCGTAGGCGCGGGCTTGCAGACGGCGAGCAATGGGTGGCTCGCCGTCTGACCGTCCGGTAACCGTCCGGACCGAGCCCAAGTCGTCGACGGCGCGTATTGTTCCACGCGCGCCTCAAGGAGATGTCAGCAAATCGTAGGGGCCCAGCAGGGTCGAAGCCTACTGGGGCCACGGGTAGTGTGAAAGCGGAACCCGGGGCCCTGGGACGAAGGCAACGAAGGAACAGGAGTGGGTTTTTAGTCAGTAAGAGTCTGACACTATCTCTCGCTCCGCCCAAGAGCGGGGATGTCATTAGGATGATTTTCCCACCCAATAAAAAAAAAAAAAAAAAAAAAGAAAAGAAAAAAAAAAAAAAAACCCATTGCGAATCTAGCAAACCCAAAAGTTATATTAACCCGATAATATACCGTAGATATCCGGGACGTCAGCCTGTACGAGATTATGATGACTCTAAAGCAGCTTAATAACAACAAGGCGCCGGGTGATGATGAAATTACGGACGAACTCCTGAAGGCAGTTGGGAAACCGATCCTTAAGGCCCTTAATAAGCTGTTTGATTCTGTCATACTCGAGGGTAAAACACAACAAACATGAAGCAGACTTGTGATGGTACTCGTCTTTAAGAAAAGTAATAATGCTCTGTTAAAGATTTACAGGTCTATCTTACTTCTGAGTCATGTCTATAAGCTGTTTTCCAGAGTCATCACGAACCGTTTCACGCGCAGATTCGACGACTTCCAATCTCCCGAACAAGCCGGATGTTTCAGCACTGTAGACCACATACATACGCTATGGCAGGTTATACAGAAGACCGAGGAGTATAATCTGCCTCTCTGGCTAGGGTTTATGGACTACGAAAAAGCTTTCGATTCGATCGAGACTTGGGCTTAATATATCTGAGGTTTTAAACTTTCGGCATTTTCTACCTGTCAAATTTGGATGATGTAGAGACAAATTAATAGGGGTGGGTTTCTCACAAATATTATGAAAAATAAAAGTGGACACAAAGTATTCAGACAAGCCATAAATCTATATATATATAAGGAGAAACTGACTGATTGACATATCCAAAAGTTAATTATCCTAAAGTTAAGAAATGGGGGTTCAAAATTTGTATAAAGAAACCTACTTTCTGGAAGGCGAAATTGCTGTTATAGCTCTTGCTAGCGGCTTCGCTCGCGTGAAAATAGATTTCTCCATACCAATTGTGGACCCCCGTTTCATCCCCTTAGGGGGAGAATTTTAGAAAATCCTCTCTTAGTGCTTGCCTACATCGTAAAAGCATCCTACATGCAAAATTTCACGCTCCTAGTCCCAGTAGTTTCGGCTGTGAGTTGATATCAGTCAGTCAGTTTCTCTTTTTATATATTTACTTAATAATTAGTACAAATAGACAACCAAAGAACATTACCGCTGTGATGAACCTATAGCTAACTTATTACGATTGTGCTTGGGAACTTTAACTGTGAACATTAATTGGTCATTCTAATTTCCTGTGGGAGCGCATTTACAGAGATGTAGCTTGAACAAAGACAGAACAGTGAATGAAGTTAGTACTATGGGCATACGGACGAGATATTGAAGGAAGTTGGGAATGAAATAAGCGTAGATTTTTATTGTAATTTCCGCAAATTATTGAACGTGCAACGTTAAAGAGGAATTGTGATCTGCCGGTCTGTATTGTCCTCTCATTACAATTATTTTTTAAATCTTTATTTTATGACCTTTTTCGGTAATGTGAATATGACACTGTAGATATACAAAACACTCTTATATCTATATTTTAATATGGAAATATTGTAGTTTTTTTTTTATTAGAGTAAACTTGGACTTTATTGCCAGTTCGTATACATAGGAAACCACAAATTGGAATCGTACGCTAAATTCTGATGATTTATAAGTGTCCATGTAGGCCTAAAAAAAATTTGAAAAGAGAACAAGGCAGTTAGCACTCTTTGCTCTCGGCGCTGACGTACGGGTAACCACTTTAGACGCGACCGACAACCAAAGACATTACCATAAATATATTTGCAAAATTCGAATGCAGTGGATTCAGAAGACAAAAACCTGCCAAGTTTGAATTGGACTCCCGCATGGTTACATACCGACCACAGCAAATAAAACGGCAAAAAAATTACGTTTGATATATGGAATCTCCACTTAAAGATTTATTTTATTCTGTTTTAAGTATTTCTTGTCATAGAGGCAATAGAAATACATAATTTGTGAAAATTTTAACTGGCTTGTTATTACGGTTCATGAGATACAGCCTGGTTACAGATAGATGGACAGCGGAGTAGCAGCAGTAAGGTCTCGTTTTTTATTTTTGGGTACGAAACCATAAAAACGAAGGAATATTTTTTGTAAAATTGGAGTAATTATTGAAGAATAATCGTAATGAAAAGCATACACACACACACACACACACACACATCACACACACACATGTCATCACATGTTTGTTTTGTATGCACACTATGCATATAAAACAAACATTGTCTGCCTCATGGCTGTGCCAAATACGAGTAGGTCTAGTTCAATTTCAAACTTACTGTAACAGTTCCAGTAGCAGTCTATTGGAACAGTTACCTAGTTACAGTTCGTCCCTTAAAACTACTGAGTTTTAAGGGACGAACTGTAACTATTGAAACTAAAACTACTACATTATTTGTTTCACTGGGTAAAAAACAAATAATGAATGATCTAAAAGTTATAATGAGATGTGGAATTTAGGGGTACTCCATATACTCCATACTAGTTTAAAAAGTAAATAGAAGAAACTTGTTTTGGATCGAATGGTTCGTTAATATTCTTCAATTGAGATGTTTTACGACTAAAGTTTTATTTGCATTACAAACTACATACATTTACATCCAAACAGCATTTAAATGAAATGGTTCGGAGACTTAAATGTTTATGAAAATAATTATTTCTGGCTGTTCTGTTTGTGATTTATTCGATTCCAAATCTTTCACTTTCAGTAATTGTCAATTAGTTTAATATGTTTTTTAGGTGCGAAATCATCCAATGACTTCTACCGTTCTTGGGCGGAGCGAGAAGGCGTGTTAGACTTTTACTGACTAAAACCCACTCCTATTCCTTCTTTGCCTTCGTTCATAACGCATGGCCCCAGTAGGCTACGACCTAGCTGGGTCCCTACGGTTTGCTGACATCTTTTTGAGGCGCGCGTGGAATACAACGCGCCTTGGATGACTCGAGCTCGATTCGGACGGTTACCGGACTGCCGTGAGCTACTGTGAAACTGTGGTGTTTCTGCATCACCGTTAGGTCGACTGGTAGAAAATGCCTATGGCATTAAAGTCCGCTTTTGTGCAATGTTATGTGCATGAAGTTTCAATAAATAAATAAACAATAAATAACTAATTTCCCTCTATGTATTAGACATAAATAAAATAAAAGTTTTTGGAATAACCAAATATTTTTTATATTTTGATATTTGATAACCATAGCACGAAATTATTAGTTTTTTTTAATGATTTAAACATACTTGACTGCGATCCCACCTGATGGTAAGTAGTAATGCAATTTTTGATGGTAAAACACACTAGTTTCTTAGGAGCCTATTCACTGTAGCCTTAAGACACCATAGTTATTTAAATTTGTGTGATTTTACGAACTTAAAGCGAATGAAGTCGTAGTCAACAATAAAAAATATATTTTTCCAGCTCAGATCCGTGATGCTAAAAATATATCTGTCTTCAAAAAGCTAGTCAAAGAACATTACCTCTCTACCATCTCCCAAGTTATATATTATAGTTTATAACTATTTACTATGTATTTTTATAATTAAATTTATATTTGTATCTATTTATACATTATATATGTACATTTATTTACCGTTATTGATATATATGTATGTATTATATGATTTATGTTAGATAAAATAGTCTATTTAATTCTTCCCTAATCTTTTTTATACACACTGCGTCTACATCTCTCATCCAACTCTCCTGTCGCAGGTCTGCTGGAAGAAATTTCGTTAGAAATAAGCAGGACCTTTGTTCTCTTTTATCTATATTTGATATTTTCGATTTAAAGTGTTTGTGTGTATATAAATAAATAATAAAAAAAAAGACGGGTTGCACTCCGGGAGTGCCGGCAGAAGTGAAAACTTGATTATTAACGTTGAGCATGTTTGATATTTTGGAATGGTTAGGGAATAATTTTGCACCAATTGCTTTATCAGTATAAAAGTACTATCATTTATGTGGTAGAATACAATATTCATTTATTGCGCTATCGTACACAAACATGACAATTTATATTACATTAAAAATTTAACACACTCCATCCGTCTTACGCTTTTTCGATCAGGTCACGTGTCCTGACGCGAGTTTAAGATTTTATACCCATTACAGAAAAAGTGCTCAACGCCGCCAAAGAAGTTTTCACTTCAAAAAAATCTGTTCAATTTTTCGTAACTCGCACCACACAACATAGTCTCAACCGATTGCCTTCCAACCAATACAGCCGGGCCACAGTTTAACGTAAATCCGAATGTGTGTGTGTTAAATAATTTACCGAACACAGTACACAAGTGTGAGCCAAGCGGACTGACTAGCTTGACCTGTGCCAAATTGTATTAGGGCCGCACATCGTTAGGCGGTGTATAGATAATACGATTGGACGATTTACTGCTTAGTGGTGTACAGGCTTGTATATTGTACTCACTGTATACTGTGTAGTTTGATCCAATTTTGGATTGTACAAAAATAACATTAAGCAAAAAAAAAACCGGGAAATTGCGAATCGGATTCCCGCAGTGAGGGTTCCGTACAAACTTACCTATGAAAACAGTTCAATTTCCGAATTGAGTTACGAAGACTTTTCCGAATCGCAAGAAAAGTTTTTTTTTTTGTAACATAGCAACACATTTATAATTTTCAGATTTTTTCTATATTTGTGTTATGAGAACTTGCTTCATACTTAATTTTCGGATTCTAGGTCAACGGGAAGTAGGTATTCTATGAATTTTAATTCCCTCGAGAGTGTCGAAATATACGTTTTTGCGACGTAAACGGCCGTATCTCTTTTTTTCTTTAGATTTAGAAGTTCGACTTTTTACAGCTTCAAGAAACTGTAGATCTGAATATATGGTTTTAATTTCAAGTCGATACCTCTACGCGTTCCCGAAATAAAGCGTCTTGACAGACAGACAGACAGAAAGATAGACGGACAACAAAGTGATCCTATATGAGTTCCGCTTTTTCCTTTTGAGGTACGAAACCCTAAAAACAACGGACATGCAGGTATTCATACTTGGCCGATGCCGCAGGAAATGTCCCGGGTGTCGGGAGTCGCAAAGCGATTCCCTATACCGGGCACCGGGTTTGCGGATGGTGAGCAATGGCTGGCTCACCGTCCGGTAAGACCCAAGTCCGGGTCGACGGTGCGTTCTATTTCACGCGCGCTTTAAAGAGCTGTCAATAAAATTGATGGGGCCTGCTAGAGCCGATGCTCGCCAAGGTTGCAGAATCGTTCGAAAGAGTCACTGTGGCCTTGGGCAACTGAAGGAACACAGGTGGATTTTAGTCAATAAAAGTCTGACACGCCTTCCCGCTTCACAGAGAAGTCATTAGACGATTTCCCACCTGCCAAAAAATTGCACACCTATGTTCTTTCAGTTGCTCTTTGCGTGCCCAGGACCACGAGTAATCCATTTAGAAGTCGACCTATGGTCCCAGTAGTAAATGTCCTTTCTTTGGTATTGTTCGTCAAGTCGTTTAGCTCCTTAGTTGTTCTGAGGTCCGCTTAAAACTGTGTGGTTCTTTCTTCAAAAGACCATTTCAGACTCCAACCTGCATGGTTCTCATATGATTTGACCATTACATGTTCGCTGTAAGAACTTTAAAAGAGTCTTTGAAACAGGGTTTCGGTGTTTCTTTTCAGGGCGGTCAGCTAGGAAACACCGGCTTCATCTAGTTTACATTGACAAAAAAAAATGAACGTGTAAAAATGTTAAAAAAAACTGTTTGCAAAATAAATATCATTTATCATTTAGTAGGCTTAGGCACTATTGGGCCTCTACAGTTTTGGTGACATCGCCTTAAATTTTTCATTAACAAATATTAATTTGCAATATAATATCTTGACGTTTCGCTTTGTGTAATATGAACGGTACCGCCATTGCATGCGTACTGCTACTTAGCGTCAAACCGTCAAAATTAATGGGTCGGCGGACGAGTGAAGACAGATGCCTGTGAATGGCATTTGTTTGTTTTAGTTGAACCGTGAAATATGGTAACGTGGCTATTTTAGGGATACAAGAGTAAACCGGAAACTGTCATTAGTTTAATGTCATACTCATGGTTGGAAGAGTACCAGGACGTCATAAGATGCCAAGATAGAGTATGTTAACGATATGCCTACTTAAGCCAATTGGCGTCATTCGAAAACTGAACTGACAGAGAAGAGGTACTAAGAATAACTTTTGCTTGGAGTAAGTACTCACTGTGGGCTAAAAGAAATACTATTAAGTAAAAAACTGGGCAAGTGCGAGTCGGACTCGCAATCTGAGGGTTCCGTACAAACTTACTTATGTAATTAGTTCAATTCCAGAATAAAGTCTCGGAAGATTTTTGCGAATCGCAAAAAAAAAAAATTGTGACGTAACAATAAGTTTACAGTTTTCAGATATAATTATTCCTACACCTGTGCTATAAGACCTTGCTTTATGCCAAATTTCTGGATTCTGGGTCAACGGGAAGTACCCTATGAATTTTGATTTCCTTGAGTGTGTCGAAATGTACGTTTTTGCCACATAAACCGAAGTATCTTTTTTCTCGTTAACTTACAAGTTTGATTTTTTTACAGCTTCAAGCGTCCGCAGACCTGAGTATATAGTTTAATTTCAACTTAATACCTCCACGCGTTCCTGAGATAAAGGATCTTGACAGACAGAGAGACAGATGGACAACAAAGTGATCCTATAAGGGTTCCGTTATTTCCTTTTGAGGTACGGAACCCTAAAAATTTATTAACTCCTATGAAAAGAGAGGAGCAGTTGTGGTTGAGTGGTAACGGCTCCGACTTATGAGTTGTAGGTTGCGGATTCAAACCCAGCCAGGCGAATTACTTTGTATAATTTATTTTCATCACCACTGCTTTCAAAACGGTGAATGAAAACATCATGAGGAAACCGACATGTCCTAGAACCAAAAATTCGAAGACATGTGACATCCACCAATCTGCACTGGACCCGTGTGTTGGATTACGGCCCATTCCCTCTCCTAGAGAGGAGGCCTGAGTCCCAGCAGTTGGAACATTATAAGACTGATTATGCTTATGCTATGCTACGAGTGTATGAAAAGAAAGTCTATCAGATGACCTTGTCTTACATACGGATGTCAAATATGGTTTTTGAGGAAAGAAGATGAGGAAAACTTACTACTTCTAAGAATAAGAAGTAAGAAAGAAAGCCGAGTATTCTGTATCGAATAAATCGATACAGAACACTTGATCCCCAATCCTATAAATAAATTGCAATTTTATTACATTTATTCGAATTTATTTGAATAAAACCGACTTCAAATTTATTTGACCTTTTATGAATGTTCGAATGACCAGCCGAGTTGAATGTGAAAAGTTTTTCAATGACCGTACAGTTCTCGCATTTCATTTTATTTTCAAAAGATTTCATTGAAAAAGTTTGGCTTGAGAGAGATCTCTTGTAACCCAACCTGAACCTAGGTCATTGATTGATAAATGTTACTGCCCAGTCATTAGTTTATTTAAATGTCTTGTCGTCGTTAGTGATTCTGGTTCCACCTAATTTCAATTCTTCGATTACTAACCAATTTTGCTTTTTTTTTTTCATTTATAAATATAAGTATAGTCGGCCCTATAATGTTCCCACTGTTGGGACTCAGGCCTCCTCTCTAGGAGAGGGAATGGGCCCTAATCCTCCACGCGGGCCTAGTGCGGGTTGGTGGACGTCATATGTCTTCGAATTTTTGGTTCTAGTACATGCCGGTTTCCTCACGATGTTTTCCTTCACCGTTTTGAGAACAGTTTTCAGCAGTTTTTTCATTTCCTTCCATGAAATTGTGTTACATATAATTTGTTGTAATGTTTGAACTGGTATTATATTGATGTTTTTTCCTGGAAAAAGAGCTGGGTCCTAAATAAAATACAGGCTCGACCTAGCTTAGGCCAGTTGCAATTTTTTTTTTATTCTTGCAGAGTGATTGTTACGATACTTACAATGAATAGCTCAAATTGGTAAAATTTTGAAGAGAAATAAAAATATTATTATTATTCCATTTATTTATTTTCATTTGCATATTATATTTAAATATATAAAAAAATAGTAGCCCACCGGCATCGGGAACAATGTCCAATTATTATTATTGTTATGTTTTAATACTTTTTTTTTTGGTGAGAATTTTCACACCTAAAAAAAAAGTCCGTCTAATGACAAATTGCGCTCTTGGGTGGAGCGTGATGCAAGCATCATGCCAAATTACAGAATTTAAACCTATAAGACCTTGGTCTTATAGCACAAGTATAGGAAATAATCTGAATTCGGAAAAATCTTCGTAACTCAATTCAGGGATTGAATGATTTTTAAGGTAAGTTTGTACGGTACCCTCAGTGCGCGAGTCCGACTCGCACTTGACCAGTTTTTTACTAATATTTTGTATTTATATCCAAGTTTCAATGTTTCCAAATCAATTAAGCCTCATCAATTGATCAGATTTGGAAGAGACTTGGATTCATGGGTTGAACACATTTTGGATGAGGAGCAGAAGCTAGTTTTCTAACCACACACACATAAACATGAGTGCATATTAACATGTACATTGATAGCCACACACATACACACGAGTGCATATTGGTTTACTTATGATATGTGTATGTTGACAAGTGTCTACTCACTAAGCTTAGCAGGCCTAGCCAAGTTACGATCGTTTTGTTTCGATTCTCTTTCGTCGAACGGTTCGAGTCGGCAACGCCTCCTATTCCTTTGTCCTGATCACGTGACTGAGTTTTGAGATGACGTCAGAACAAAGGAATCGGAAGCGTGCCCGACTCTAGGCGATCGACGAAAGAGAATCAAAACGAAACGGTTGTAACTTGACTAGGCGGGCAGCTGTGCTTAACGCTTAACTTTTTCTTCTTTATCTTTTTTAATGTTTCATGTTTTAATGTTGTGTGTGATTTTTTTATTTGTAATTTATTGATTTTTCTTTTTTATGTGCTTATTTGGATCGTATGTTCTGAAATCAAGGTTATTATTATTATTTTCATAGCTTGAAAATAGCAAACTGATCTAGAAAATAGAAGGTTGGAGGCAATGTGGCTTTTTAATATCCCAACTATTATTCAATTTCCAATACAAATCACTTTAAAACGATCCCCTATATAGTGTCCGAACTGCCACTTGGCTGACAAGCGTGAAGGTCACATCCTCAAGGTTGAAGACAAAGCTCTCACGACCCTCGTGTTGTATGTGAGAGTCATGACGTCATTCGATCAGTCCATGGAGTAAGCTCGTTCAGAAGGCTAAATTAATAACGCGTGGATTGAGATGGATTCAAAAGAGTGCCTACATTTCTTTTTCTTTTTTCTCTCTTTCTTTTTAAATAACGTTGCTCAACACTTGGAATTACTCTAACATAAGTGCGTTCACTAACATGTAAAATTACATATAAATGACACCCTGAAACATATTCTATCTGTAGGCCATACGAATATTTGTAAAGTGTGGAAATCGAACCTTCAACCCATTGCATAGCAGCCATTCGCTCAACTACTGCGCTACCTGTACCGTCAATTTTTTATATTGTTCACAGTTTATTTCAACAGCAGCAAACAGCAGTTTTAAGCAGTGGGGGATCCAGTAGCTGCGGCCCTCACAATGTATGATTCCGCAGGAGAACCAAGGTCGCCGACATGGCCCGAAGAATCGCCATACTAAAGTGGCAGTGGGTAGGGTACATTTCTCGTAGAACGGATGGTCGATGTAGCCGAAAGAATCTAGAGTGGCGTTCGAAGGCATCCCACAAGGTGGATCATAAACCTGGTGAGAGTCGCAGGAATGCAGTGGATGCGAGATGCACAGGATAGGTCGTTAAGGAGACGCTTGTGGGAGGCCTATGTCCAACAGAGAACGTCTTTCTGCTGAAATTATGATGATGATGATGTTTAATTTATTTAATCACCACCACTCCCAAAACAGTGAAGGAAAATATCATGAGGAAACCGGCATGTCCTATAACCAAAAATTTGGGTCTGTGTGGTGGGTTAATTATGCTTTATGTGGCAAAAGGGAAAAATAATTGTGCCAATAACATCAAAAAATCTTGAACAAAGAAAAGAATTATTGGCTAGAATGTTACATTTATTCGGAAGCCCTGTACAATCACCTGACTAACCGGCAGATCCTTTGAGATTCAAAATCGTAATAATATCATGTCGGTGTCATGATATACATGCAGCGTTTAACACATTTTGAATGAATTCAATTCAATTCAACAATATATTTTGCATAGGCCTACATGGGAACCGTACACTAACTTCTGACGTTTTATAAGTGCCGATGTAGGCCTATGTCAAATAAAATTTCACTTTGTTTTTAACTTTGTTTTATACTATTTTTTGATCATGAAAGACACACACATGGATGTATGTGAAAACACACGGTCGTATCGAGGAGGAGTGGCAGGCGGTCGCCTCCTTCTGCGAAGCAGTACTGCTAGCAAAGGAGGCGGCCGATCGCGTGAGGCAACGGGCCTCAAGCCTTGACCGCCGCCGGGATTCCGATTCCGATCCCAATTTCCGGCCACCGTAGGTGCCTGCTTGTGGACGGCGAGCAATGGGTGGCTTGCCGTCCGACCGTCCAGTAACCGTCCGGACCGAGCCCAAGTCGTCGACGGCGCCTCAAGGAGATGTCAGCAAATCGTAGCGGCCAGCAGGGTCGAAGCCTACTGGGGCCACGGGTAGTGTGAAAGCGAAACCCAGGGCCCTGGGACGAAGGCAAAGAAGGAACAGGAGTTGGTTTTTAGTCAGTAAAAGTCTGACACTATCTTCTGCACCGCACAAGAGCGGGATTTGTCACTAGATGATTTTCCCACACAATAAAAAAAAACAACGGTCGTATGTGTAGTCTTTTTCTAATATCAAAATCTCTTGTCACAGGGTAAGTGTATATTCTTCATAACATTCTTCCATTGTACCAAAACAATCGTCTTTATTTCGTTTGTATATAGTGTGTGTAGCTTCTGTCCCAAATTACCTACTCCGTGATCGATCACGCTGCTAAAAACAAAGGCAGAAGAATATTTTTTGAGATCAAATGGAATTGTTTGTTTTGCATTAATATGTATGATTCAACCTCTTTGGAGATTAACTTGAGTTCCATGTTGAGGTGTAGAGTCAATAGTCGTGTTTATTTTAAATTACAGTATATTCTTTTTGAAGATGAAGGAAGCTTTTTATATTATTGACAGGCTCGCGTTTCCAACCACTATCTCACCGGATGGTAAGCAATATGGTATCCGTAGGAAAACCAAGGGCGCCGACATAGCACGAAGAATCGCCAAACTTAAGTGGCAATGGGCAGGGCACATTGCTCGCAGAACAGAAGACCGTTGGGGTTGAAAGGTTTTGGAGTAGAGAACACGTACCGGAAGACGCAGCATTGGAAGGCCTCTTACTAGTTGGATTAATGACCTGGTAAAGTTTACGGGAATTCTATGTATACAAGACGCACAAAACTGTTCATTGTGGCGACACTTGGGGAAGGTGTCCAACAGTGGACGTTTTTCGGCTAAAATAATGATGATGTCATCACCATCATCATTTTAGCCGAAAGCGATGATGTGGTCGAGGTTGGAGCACGCTTGCGTGGAAGTAACTTATTCGTTCTTGACTTAAAGAAAAGACTTCAGGTTATTGATATCAGGAAACAGACTCCAGCAGGGAATTTATAACATGGTCACCCATCCACAAACCGACCTCCGAAAGAGTTACTTAACCTTGAAGATCGACCCTTGCGGCTGTTATTGTTTCAGACTAAACCTTGTATTTGTATGAAAGTTGAAAAACAAATGATCGATCAGTTTGGCCAGCAACAGAAAGTTCATGCATTTTGTCCTCTTTAATTATTTTTAATTTGCATGAGAACGGAGCAACTGACTTTAATGACTTAATGTGCCACGGCCTCATACTGACATAGATCGTGAAAGTAATTACATAGATCAAATAATCGACAGTCTTTAACTTGCTGATTCAGAAAGTGAGAGAAAAATCGCGTGTGCTTAAGACTACACGATAGAAGTGGAAACTTGAATTTTTGTTATTTGTCTTCAAGGCTAGAGTGAATAGGCTCTTAATAAACTAGTGCGCCTCACCATCAATGATTGCATCTCTGCTTACCATCAAGTGGGATCGGAATCAAGCACTGGTTTATATCAATTACAAAAAAAAAAACTTCACAAATATGTCCACATTTATGTAGTTTGACATAAATGTACGGCTCCGACTTATGAGTTGTAGGTCACGGGTTCAGGCGCATTACTTTGTGTGTTATTTTCATCACCATTGCTCTCAAAATGGTGAAGGAAATCATCGTGAGGAAATCGGCATGTCCTAGAACCAAAAATTCGAAGACATGTGACATCCACCAATCCGCACTGGGTCGCCACAATGAACGATCCTGTGCGTCTCAAGGTCACCAGGTCATAGACCTTGTGTGAGGCCTTCCAACGTTGTGTCTTCCAGTGTGCATCGCCACTCCAGAAGTTTCACCCTCATCGACCATCTGTTCTGCGAGCAATGAGCCCTGCCCACTGCCACTTAAGTTTAGTGATACTTTGAGCTATCCCGGCAACTTTGGTTCTCCTTCGGATATCTTCATTCCTGATGCGATCACGGAGCGATGTTCCCTCGGGATGTTTTTTTACTTTCACACACACGAAGCCGCTGGAAAAGTTACTTATATTCATATTAGAACCTACGTCCTATAGTAGACAGTACATATTTAATTTCAAACTACCACTTATATCAAATTCTAACAAGCATGCTTTTTACGGATTGTTTCATAATTTTTACCTTAATTATAGCCTGAGGTGCTTGAGTACCCCACGCCGGTTTTGCCACGACTATATACTAACAGTACTCCCCGGCTAAGTAATGCTTTGACGGACCCCCCCCCCCCCCCCCATACTACGCAAACACGCAGCAGCGCGAATAAATTTGTTGTGAAACGAAAAAGTTTTTGAGATAACTTTTTTTTATTTGTACCCCAGGGTACGCTTCAGGCGTTATTTATGAAGAAACGCTCAATGCTTACTCACCATTTATAGAATAAACGTCTTCTAGACTTACATAAACTTTGTCTCTCTTGCTATTTAAATAACAAAATTATTTTGACTCCATTTCCATAAAACGTCAATGACAAACTGGTAACTTTAAAAATATTTACCTTCTCCAAGCCTCAACGAACGCAAAAGCCTAGAAATTGCCGTTTACGATGCTCTAATAATGTCATTGAAAACACCGCCTAGATAGACAATAAATTCAAAGTAAACTGAATTCTATTTTACTGCGCATAAATTTTAAATTCCCTTGCCAACTTCAATGAATTCCGTTCCATTACACGGAAAAGGAGCATCTATGTCTTTGCGAACAAAGTTTAAAATCTGTTAAAATGATATCTTGTAGGTTGCTGTTTTAATTAGGACTTTATGATGGGGTTTTAAAGTTCAAAATGATGATGTGGGTTTATGAACCCTTATTTTCGCAGCATCTGGCGCTGTAGGGCTCTTAAAGCGTCTAATTACTGAAAATGATGGTACCTTGTGATATTTCATAAGGGTTGTGGCCATTCATTTGTTATTTCGTAACTCGCTGGGGAGTTAGTTAAGTACAAAGGTACTAAATAGGAGCCCATAAACGCGTATGTGCCGTGAGTACTTAAGGAATTCGTGATAATTATTTCTCTCTGAAGAAAGTTCTTCATGTTATGTTATGGATAATATGTGTTTTATCTCAGTTCATTAATTTCTGCTTAAGTTGGTACATAATTAGACAATTTTATTCTTTTTTTGGAGTGAAAAATTATCAAAATTACTTTTCTGGCTCTAGGTGGTGCAAGATGTAGTGATCTTTGCTGACTCATTCTTCATCGACACGAGATATCGATCTGACTCAAATTTTGTCACCAATATTTAGCCACCCGAATAGCTCTGTCGTTGGCTTCGTATAAGTTATGGAGGTTGTTTATTCATTCTTTTATTGTTATAAATTTTCGTGATTTTGCTTAAAATATTGTTTTTTTTTTCCAAAATGTCGTCACAAGAAAAGTCATGTTTCTAGCCAACCTGAAACATTCTAAAGGTCCCTATTCTCACCCACGAGCAATAAATAAGAACTTATCACTATCACAAGACTGAATAACTTAGTGTCCAGCGACTGAATAACTTGCCAGTGCAATAAAACTATCTTTATAGGCTGTTCTGAAGTTTATTTAACTTTTTTCATCACACCGCCTCTCGAGGCAAGAGCGGTAAATATCCAAATCTGTAGCTAGCGAGGTAGCTTCGTTTTGCTGCTTGCGTTTGAGTGAAATGAGTCTGTAGTGGCTTTATTTCGCGTAGTTTGACGAAATGCTCGGTACATGAGTTTCAAACTAGTTCTGACCGCATAGAACATTTCTCATCTTTCCTCTCAACTATGATAATTATTTATGTATCTATTTACAGTATGCAGTTATACTAGCTGTCTCGACAGACGTTGTCCTGCCCGACTGCTGGCTTTTCGTTAGAAAAAAGTATGAGAACCCAATTATTGCAGGTGCCACCTATCAGATTCAATTGTATTGTCATATTATTCAGGAACCAGCTTTCAAATCAAGGTAAGGAGCAGCTAGGTGACAAACACATGTACAGAAGAGCATTATATATATAAAGTACAAGTTTAGGTTAATTTGATACTTTAGTTTACGATTCCACATAGTCTTCTCTCGCAATCTGGATTTGTACCATACAATGACCGTCCTTTCATCATAATTTCAGCTGAAAGACGTCCATTGCTGGATATGGCCACTCCCACGTTTCGCCATAACAACTGGTCTTGTGCGTCTCGCATCCATCGGATTTCCGCGATTCTCACGGGTCTATCGGTCCATCTTGTGGAACGTCTTCCAACGCTACGTCTTTCGGTACGCGATTGCCATTACAGAACCTTTCGGCCCCATTGATCATTTAGTTTGCGAGCAATGTGGCTATCCTTTGCTTAGCACTTTAAAAAAATGGTGTTTGTTTCCACTTTATAAGTTTCGACTGCGCACTAACATTAGAATAGCAACGATTTTGTTCCCGGGTATGACTAAAATATGAGAGAAAAGAATTTGTAGCAAAATTGTATGAATCTGACAGCTGTCACGAGCACCATCCTATAGCACTTGTAGTGTAAACATGACCTACCTCAAACACTTCTCTGGTGGCTGAGAACGGCAGCACGGCGAGGCCGACCAGAAGGTCAGCCACCGCCAGAGATACGATGAACAGATTGGTGACACTGCGCAACTTTGACGAGCACAGCACTGCCGCTATCACCAGGCAGTTTCCTGTAACAAAAGTAAAAATAATCTTTTATTAGCAAAAATACAAACTTGACACATGTTAAGTAAAAAAGAAACTGTCACAAAAAAGCCAACTTAAAGTTTGAACCCTGGCTCCTTAACTAGGAAGATCCTGTATCTAAGGAGGCAGTGTCTTCGCTTAAATAGTGGACGAGCAAATTATGAGCGTACAGCGTAGTAGATTCGGATAGTTACAGACAAGACGTAGTCTAAAAAGGATACTGGAGTAAGAAATCGTTTTTGTGTCGGATAAGGGTCGAAACTGCGCCAAGTGGACGCCCGCGACGGGCACCCATCACGTGTGTCATGTGCGACAATCCCCGTCACGGAAATCGGAATATTATCTGCGTAGTGTCGCTTGTTCAATTTTAACGGTGGGCATGTAGTCGTGTCGATTCAGAACTATATTATATTTATTACGTAGCAAAAAGGGGACTTGGGGCCCGGCTCCCAGCGACGGATGTCCACGTGGGTCCCCGCAACGGAGCTTTTTTGTATCGGACCGCGCGTCCGGTTAACGCAGTTTCGGCCCTGAGAGTGCAAATAAAGCTTGCGAGGTCGATCAGCATATGGGTGGACTGTCTTTTATAGTCTAGTGAGAAGTACTTACAGATTTCTGACAAAGAGTTTTATCGAACGATATTATTATTGTGTTATTCAGTACCAAACTATGTGGTGAAAGTCAGATAGCTAACCTCTCTTATATGTTGTTATTGACAGAAAATTATGTTTTAGAAGTTAACGTGCTTCCATCGACCGTCGACTACATCATCGCTTAGTATCAGGTGAGACAATGGACCAGTCCGACTCCGTCAATAACAAAAATATTATCCCATAGGTAATCAAAATATGTCTCACTATTGGTGTGTTATGTCTTTCGTACGGGAAAGGATAAAGTAAAACCAAAAGTAAAACGACAAAGTAACACCATACATCTTTAATAAGCAATAAATGAATTTGAAAGAATAAAATAGATATGTTTTTTTTTTGTAAGTAAAGTTTCAAAAATATATTTGAAAATATAATCGATATATTTATAAATACATCAAATAACAATCGTTCTTTAAAAACAACTTCTTGTTTTGGAACAAATAATATTAGAACTTTTTTATATTTAACAGGACCTACTGGATGGTTTGTTATAAAAATATGTTACGATGAATATAAAAACTAGCTGTATAAGACAGTTTCTTTGAAGGTATAACAAAGAGATTTCTTAAAGAGCAGAAACACTGTAGCGGTATTTATATATGAAGTTGTTTAAATATAATATTCTTACCAACTTTTTTATTTATATAGCCTCTTTTCCTCTTTTTTATAATGTGAATGTGAGAACAATATAGACTCCGCGAATTCTTAGGTTAATTTTTATTATGATTATTTTTATTGTACTTTTTAGTACAATATTGACCAGTCTACACTGTCCTTTCATAATATCTACTTATGCTGTAATATGGAAATATTGTAGCAACATTTTTTTTTTAAAGAGTAACCATGGAGTTTCTTGCCGGTTCTTCTCTATAGGAAACGACCAATTTGGAACCGTGCACTAGCTTCTGACGTTTTATAAGTGCCCATATAGGCCTATGTGAAATAAAAAACTTTTGACTTTGACTTTGAGTTTGCGTAAATTTGAAATAAGGCACCATTAGTTAATCAATACTTATAATATCTTGTAATATGTATTATGAAACTGAAGAGTTTGTTTGTTTGTTTGTTTAAACGCGCTAATCTTAGGAACTACAAGATCGAATTTAAAAGTTTATTAGTCTTTGATAACCCCTTTATCGAGGAAGGTTATAAACTATGTAACATCACGCTACAAATGACAGAAGTGAAGCAGTAACCAATGCGGGTGAAATGCCTGTTGGTCTAGTGGTTAGTGGCCCTGACTGCTATGCCGGAAGTCGTGAGTTGGTTCCCAGCCAGGACAAATATTTGAGTGATGAGCACGATCATTTCTTCTGTGTCTGGGTGTAATTTATCTATAATATGTATGTAATTAGAAATATATAAGTATGTTTATCAGTTGTCTAGTACTCATAACACAAGCTCCGCTTAGGTTGGGCTAGACGGCGTTGTGTGATAGTTGTGGAACGTGGGGGATAGCTAGTACTTGAATTTAAAAGGACCCTTCATTGAGATAGTTCTCGAAAAAAAAATCGCATTTCTCTTACATATTTGTATGTGGTTGTAAACGCCTGATAGATGATCATGGTACTGACTTCGGCGGTATAAAAAACATTCTAAAAACGTAACATTTTACATAATTTTTAGAGACGGCCTAGTGGTTAAGCCCTCGATTTACAAGTTGTGGATACAAAACCAGCCCGGTAAACTGTGTAGTGTATTCAATCACTACTGCTCTCAAAACGGTAATGAAAAAACATCGTGGAGAAACCGGCATGTCGTAGAATAAAAAAAAATCGAATACATAATGACATCTACCAATGAAATGAGCCCGTGTTTTAGATTCCAGTTCATTTTCTCTCCTAGAGAGGAGGCTTGAGTCTCAGTAGTGGGAACATTATAAGGCTGATTACTGTTATTATATGAAAAATGTAGGATATAATTAAAAAAAAAAGAATAATGAAAGATCATCTGCGAACCTACCACGATCTCTTAACGCGATCCATTTTACAACCTATACTGACCCGTTGAAGGAATGGAGCTATAAAGGGTTTATAGCTTCATCCCTCTCTTTCGCTCACACATGGCAAGGCCCCTGACCACTAACTCACTTGTCGACGCGCTGATGCGGAACAGCTTTATCAAACGCACAATTATGACACTTAAAAGAATCTTTTAATATTCCAAAGCTCTGACTCAAAAGAAGTGACGAATTAAAAACATTGTAAAGTGAAAAAAAAAACCTTTTGAAACGCCACATTAAATTCGCTAACGAGATGAAACTGTGAATAGCTCAGTCTGCGAATGACTCGCGTTTAAGACTCGAATACTTCCAATTTACTTTAGTGTAATTACTACCTTTAGTAACGGAGTAGGGGAGTTTGTGAATCTGTGATTTATAGTTTTTTGGGGCAAATTGTTTGGCAAAAACGTAAATAAGAAGTTTTTCATAGTCTTTAAATATCAAAAACTAGCTGACGCCAGCGGCTTCGCCCGCGTGAAAATAGATTTCTCCATACCAATTTTGGACCTCCGTTTCATCCCCTTAGGGGGTGAATTTTAAACAACCCTCCCTCTTTTCTTATTTATTTATTTATTTATTTATTTATTATGGTAAGCTCACCAACGTCGTAAAGGGAAACCTTGTGCAAAATTTCATGCTCTTAGTTCCAGTAGTTTCGGCTGTGCGTTGATATGTCAGTCAGTCAGTTTCTCCTTTTATATATATATATAAGCAAACTCGTCGAAATCTACATGCTATAGGGAATAACGGTAATTATTCCCTGTAGTATATAGATTTCGCCGAGGTAAAACCATCATTATAACTTTCTAACTTATTGTAAAAATGTTTATGAATTTTTAAGCTCCGCTGTGGTAGTCAATACTTGTAATCTAATTATCAGTTTCATTAATATCGAGATCGCTCCTGTTCCAATAATTTGGGGTCCTCATTTAACATCTCTTGCAGGACGGCTTAGCTCAGCTGCAAATGCTGTTAGAAAAATCCGCCAATTTACAAATGTTGATACCGCTAGACTAGTCTATTTTAGTTATTTTCATAGTAACATGTCATACGGTATTTTACTATGGGAACGGGCTGCAGATATCGACTCAATTTTTATTCTACAGAAAAGATCATCAGAGCTATTTACAATCTCCGAAGTGCGATTCTCTAAGGGAACTGTTTAAGGATATTAATATCATGACGGTACCTTGTCAATATATCTATAAAAACATCATGTACGTTAGAAAAATTCTTCAGTTTTTTAGCAAAAGACGCGATAAACATAATTATGTTACAAGAAATTTCAATCAGGTTTCAGACTTGCCAAAGTGGCCTCTTCTTTCATGGGGTACTTTTTGAAATGTTATAATAAACCTCCCCAAATATTAGAACTCAATGAAAAGAAATTTAAATCTTGTATTAACCGCACACTATGCAGGCAAGCGTATTATAAGTTAGAGGACTATATTCAAGTTAAAAATGCTTGGCTTAATGCTGGTCCAGCTCCACTACCACTAGGGTGTACAATTTGATTAGATTGTTTTTTTTTATGTTTTTGGAAATTTGAAAATATAGTATTGTATAATGTAGAATTGCATTTTTTTTTTCAAAGTTTGTAAATGTGTGTACCATGAAGCTGTTTATGGTTTTTGGGTTATGATTGGACTTGTTTGACATAAATGAGCATGGCAGTTGAGAGTTTGTCATGTTTACTCAAATGTCTCAATGATGGTGGAGCGTGTTTTGAATCATTCGGTTCCCTTCAAAATGGTTGAGCTGAAAGGTGCTAATGTTCGCGTCATGTCCGTGAACACCCGTTCATTCGCTGTCAATTGAGACTGGTCTCATCTCTTAGCTGCCAGTTACTATTTTAATATCCATATTTAGTTTTTATTGACACTTGAGATAAAAGGCTACTCCAATTTGACATCACAATATCCACTACGAATTAAAGAGCAAAAACACCATATATTTCCATCAGTATTCAAAAGTTTAAAATATAGCAACAACATAAGAAATATAGGCAATGGAAAAAAAATCGAAATCGAAAACGAACTCTTTAAAAAACTTCTCGAAAAATAACATCGTTATGAATTCTGGCAATGTTACGAACGCTAATTTATAAAAAGAAAAAAAAGAGAAGCACGAGTCTCCTCAATTATTCCACGAATATATCGAATAGCAAAAGTTTCGATGAAGTTAGTTTCAGGGATCGAGTAGGTGATTTTAATCGATTTCCCAAAAGAAAATTGTATTTTTCCCGACATATCGTTAGGAAACTTTGAGTGAGTTGGCAGTTTTCGATGATATCAATTACCCAAGCGGATTGGATGGGGCAATCTTGTTAGGACGCGTATGAAACTTCTAATGCAATATTGAAGTTCTGAATTTACTATTATGCTCAATTGTAGATGAAACATAGGATTTGTTGTTGCTAGCTCAATTTGAAGAAAAAAACAAATTATTTTAATTTCAGAAGTCGATGTTGCTGGTTTTGGTTCTTTGTTATTTAACATAATTATACCTCTTGGGGTTTCCTCTACAGTTTAACATCGTCACAAGAAAGTTGAATTGAATTAAAAACCTATTGTCACACATTAATATTGTCAAGGCAAGTTTATATGTATGATTGTTATTACTTCATTCTCAAACGTCTGGATGGATTTGAATGTAATTTGGTACACGGGTAGACCAAATCCTGTCATACCACACAGGATTTTTTTTTGTAAATATGACCTAAATATCGATGTTCACACATTTTTCAAATCGATATGACATTTTCACTAATAAATAAGTGGTTGACCAAGCTTTGAATCATCTGATAGGCTGGTTTGAATTTGAATAAAGAACTAATAACCAGTGTTTAAACTAATAATATTGTTTTTTTTTTAAAGGGCCAATATATATAAATGTCATAAATTTGTGTTGCATGAAGTTTTAATAAATAAATAAATAGGTATGTTTTAACAATAGAAAACTAAACACACACTATGGGTCCTTACGCTACACTAAGTAGTTTTCGTGTATTTTCCTTTAGTTTTTCATATGATTTATGTAGTACCAGTTTGGCACAAAGTTATTTTTCTCTCTGAAGCATGTGACTCGTAAATAAGAAAGTTTTGAGTACCAGTACCTTTTTTCTATACTCCAAGAATTTCTTTAATTGAATATGGATTGCGAAATGAAGCTTGTAGTTATATGGCTTTTAAGTATCCGTATATTGACGTATGTTAGATTTTCATAAAACAAGTTTCTAGCCTTTTAAAAACAAAGTATGTTTTTTTTAAGGTGGAAAATCATAAATATCTCCTCTCGCTCTGTGTGGAGCGCGAGTGTTCGACTTTTACTGAAATGTTCTGTCATTCTTCAGTCTCCTTTGCGTTTTAGGAATACTGGTAACCTTTTCAGAAGTCAACCTCTGGACCTTGTAGGCTTCGGTTCTATTGAACCTCTTCAGTTTTGCTAACATTTTTTTGAGACGCTCGTGGAACACTACGCGCCGTCGACTCGGGCTTGCTACTTCCCTGACAGCTGGACGGCGAGCCTACGTCTACGATGGACGAAAATCGCTCTGCGAGTCTCGACACCTGTGCATGGTGCCTCTTGCAGCTGCCTGAGGCTTGAGGATGTCTGCTCCATCACGTTTACAGCTATCTCCTTTTTCTTGCATTACTGCTTCGCAGAAAAAGTTGACCACTCCGGACCATGGCCTGAGGGCTACCACGAGCTCTCGCAATCCATTTGATGACCTTACCTGAACTGTTAAAGAGATGGAGCGATATAAGGTGTATAGCTTCATCCCTCTTTCTTGCTCGCAAGCCTAACATTTTAACACTTAAGGCTCCTCAACCGCCAGCGGTTGCCACCGCCGATCACCTTCACTAGTACAATGACGCACACGCACAGCCGCCCCCAGATTTCTGATCATTGAAACTTATAGGAACCAGGATATACAGTGGTACCAGAGAAGCGAGTAGACTAAGTTCAACAATTCCCAGCTAAGTGATTGAACGAACTTGAATCTCATAACAAAATTAATAAAAAATAACAGCGAAGAAGCCAGGTAAACAATAATTTCCTCTGATGATAATGACGAATTTCCAAGCTATAAGTAGGATGATACGAAAAATAAAAAAAAGTATTATTATTTATTTCTTCGTAAAAATTATAATACTTTTAAGGAAAACTATTTTTTCCTCGGAATTAGGGAAGAAAACAAAAAGCGTTTTGACCTTTTAAGGTATTAAAACCAATTCCATCAGAAGATCTAGCTATCCAACTAATTGAAAAGCCCACGCAAAAATAGAAAAGAAATGAATAAGACACAAACACGAAGAAATAATTAACTAAAACGTTAATATAGCTAATTACTAAACCGACAGAAGGAACTGAACTATTGAAATGACAGACAATGTTATTGGAAGTTCAAAAGCTGCAGCATTTGACACCGTCTGGTTGTAAATATCCAGTTAATCTATAAACATTTTGCATTTTCCTATTTGGCGCAGCCGTTGAGACACACATTGTGTCAGTGTATGTTTCTTAGTTGTCTTGAATTTTGTTTTACTGTGTGTGTATCCATGCGTGCCAAATAAAATATTTTTCTTTCTTTTTCTTTCTTTCTTTCTACTTTCCTTATCCTTATCCTTCGGGGAGTGTGCGTTGGAATCGCATAACTTAATTCCGCCTAGCCTGTTCCATTATCGGACCACCAGGCGTACGGCAACGCGCCACCGGTACATGGTGGACCTCCCACCTATATGCACAAAACGTTTTGGGAACACATTCATTGTGCGTACAGCTAAGGAGTGGAATTCCTTGCCGGAATCTGTGTTTCCTGATAGCTACAACCCGGGAATCTTTAAGTCAAGAGTGAATAGGTTACTTCTAGGTAAGCGCGTTCCATCGTCGACCGCATAGTCGCTTTCCATCAGGTGAGATAGCGGTCAAGCGCGAATCTATCATGAATAAAAAAAAAATCCTCCTTGCGTCGTATTCTTCAATGGTTGTCGTGATTTCCCTTGCTTCATCACTTTCACTCGTATGATTCCTTCATCTATTTTTGTCTCTGACAATCTGAAGGGCATTGTATACCGTAAAGCCAAGAGTGGTGCAGATCTGGTCAGTCCTTCGTATTGGGCTGTGCCCACGAGGCCTTTTCCCATGTACTTTACCAGTCACGATAAGTTTTTTCTATATTGCCACCGTCTTTCCCTGCAATGTGACCGAAGTATTGCAGAATCTTGTGAAGACACTTGGAGGTGATTTTGAGTTCTCGCAATATGAATACGTTGGTCCTAAATGCTGTTCAAGGTATACGGAGCATCCTTCTCCAGCACCACATCTTAAAGGCATTATGCGTTTGCGGTCTGCAGCTTAGTCACGGGTCACACGTTCAAGCGACTCGTGGCTTGCGATAGTGACTGCGGAAAAAACAAATGAAAAAGTTTAAAGCACGCCACTGGTTACCGTTGGGCTGTTTACGAACCTACGGTATAGGTTTCTTTTCTTTAGGTGATAAATCATCTAATGACTTTTCGCGCTCTTGGGTGGACTGATAAAGCATGTTATAGACTTTTACTGTCTGTTTCTAGGACCTTTTTGGAAATTCTCTGTGGCCCTAGCGGGCATCGGCTTGTGGTACATTATGCGCCGTCGCTGTCAGCCTCGTCGGACGGGCGGACGAGGAGCTACCCATTGCTCGTCATCGGCAAGCTCGGGCTTACGGTGCCCAAGGATTACACTGGGATTCTCGACGCTTAGGACTGTGTGGGGGTTGTGGCGTGAGGAGGTCCGATGAAAATTGTATGTGCCACTGTTTATTTTAACTGTAAAGAGCAGTAGTGGCCGAGTGGTAACGGTCCCGACTTACGAGTTGTAGGTCGCGGTTTCAAACCCAGCCAGGCGCATTACTATGTGCAATTTATTTAATCACCACTGCTCTCAAAACGGTGAAGGAAAACATCGTGAGGAAACCGGCATGTCCTAGAATCTAAAGTTCGAAGACATGTGACATCCACCAACCCGCACTGGGCCCGTGTGGTGGATTACGGCCCATTCCCTCTCCTAGAGAGGAGGCTTGAGTCCCAGCAGTGAGAAAATTATAAGGCCGACTATGCTATTATATGCTATGCAACTGTTTATTGTCTCAAATAAATATTAATACTCGTTGCTTGACGAAAATCACGTCACAAGTCGCATTGTCCAAAGTTGTGACCGAGTCGTTATACTAACTAAATAAAAAACCATTTTCCCGTCACATGAAAAGGAGGCTTATGGGTTTATCGTTAAGTAAGATATATTCAGAATTTTTACAACGCATGACTATCATAATTTATTATCTTTGTAAGTAGGTTTTTTGCGTTATATTAAGTACGGCGAAACCTGTTGATTAATGATGTTTTATGCTCGTAAATCATTTTTATCTACTCTCATATCATAAAGTTCCAGTTATGAAATCAAAAATAACACCTTTTTAGGAAAATGCTATCCCAACTCTATTTTTACTCCAAATTGAGTTGTTTGCAATCGATGACGAGGAAACTAGATATATATCAAAGTAGGGTAGGATATATCTCGTGTTATATATAACGAAGTAATTTTTATTATACGTAATTATATCGAGATTTAAGTAAGAGAGGTTTTTTTTTTAAATTGATATAATCCAGTGCTTGAGTGCGATCCCACCTGATGGTAAGCAGAGATGCAATCATTGATGGTGAGGCGCACTACTTCATTAAGAGCCTATTCACTCTACCCTTGAAGACACCGAAATTATTAGGTCTTCCCGTCCAACTAGGACGAGAAGACCGCAGCAGGCAAATTGTTCCAGTCCTTCGATGTACGCGGTATAAACGATGAAGCGAAACGCTTAGTCCAGACCGTTGAAGTTTCAACAACGTAAGGGTAGATACTTGCTGTACGTCGGATTGTCCGATGGTAGAAAGGAGATGGCTGAATCAAGTCAACCAATTCCCGCGCACACTCTCCAGAGCAAATTAGAGGTGTGGTGGCACAGACTGGAGAGCGTTGGCTTAAAATTGAGCAGAATGAAAACCAAATACTTGTTCTGCGATTTCGATGGTCTTTTTGGTTTTGTGCCCTTAGCTCTCGCTGGAACGCCTATACCAATCTGCTCCGACTTTCGGTACCTTGATATGAAAGAAAAGGGAGTTAGTTATAGCGTGACGTGCAATAGGACAAAATGCAAGAAAAAAATGCGTGTTGCGCCGACCCCAAATAAAAAGGGACAAGGGCAGGAAGATGATAATGGGTCACTTATCCAAGTAGATAAGAAGAAGAATTCAGGATTGATGAAATGGCGACAGGTCACTGGAACAACTTGTGACCCACGGATGCCTCTCAAGTTGAAGGGTAAAATCTACAAGTCCGTAATAAGACCTGTCAAACTGTATGGATCAGAATGTTGGGCTGTGAAGAAGACAGATGAAAAAAGAATGCATATAGTGGAGTTGAAAATGTTGAGATGAATGTGTGGTGTGACGAAAATGGATAAAGTGAGAAATTAGTATCCCACCAAGTTAGTTAGTTCTGAGGTAATAAAATAAAATAAATAATTATAAAAAAAAAATACAACGAAATTGATAACCTCCACCTTTTTTTGAAGTCAGTTAAAAAGGAGAAACATACTGACTGCCATATAATACACAGCCGAAACTACTGGGACTAGGAGCGTGAAATTTTGCAGAAGGTTTCTTTTTATGACTTAGGCGAGCACTGAGAGTGATTTTCTATAGAGTCATAAGAGATGTAAGGGGGATGAAATGGTGCTCTAACGTTTTTATAGAGAAACTTTTTTTTTGTTTTCAGGTGGAAACCTTCACAAGGTGCTTGTTCTTTTGGGGGATAGGCAAAAAAGTGCGGGGTTCTTAACTCACTAAACTTAATAATGCGTTCAGGGTGCTGATGAGGTTGCCACGATTCTGTAGCGCATCGGGGATGTTCGCAGAATCGAAAGTTGACTGCTTTTATACGACTATGCGTAAGCGGTATACATCCTTGGTGCACAGGGTACGTGCCAGCGCCGGTACTTGAACAATTGCTCTATGATGCATGTACTGAGCAATCGGAGTTTGTAAGTGTGTAGTGTGTGTATATTATGTGTGTGTACCAACTGCTTTTTTTAAATGTTATGTGTGTATTGCTTTCATATGTTGTGTGTGCATTGTTTTTATACGTTGTGTGTAAGAAAATTATTTTTGATGTTCTATGATCCATGTTGGTCGAAATAAATTATATTATTATTAAAGCCACCCCGGTGATCACCATTTGTAAATAGAAGAGGACCCCGTGACCTCTTACGATTAAGAGACCACCTCGAAACCCTTCTGTATAACGCTAGTTAGGGCGAAGCCACGAGCAAAAATAAAATTTCATATAATTACGTATTCAATAAATCTATTAACTCCTGTGTTTTGTTTTCGATACAACAGACTAACGATCTCCAGTTATTTTAAACCAACAACATCTGGCTATCAAAAAGGTTTGCATGGCGATAATACCAGGGCTTTGCTCCATCAAACCTGCTTGCTAATATTGTCATACGGTAATACCCCCCGGTTATCAACCTGCTTGCTGCAAGATAATTAGCACAATTTGCCGACAGGAGCGATCATTAAGGGGCATATGGCGTCACGTATTTTCGGCAGGGGATAATATCCGGCAGATGTGGTATTACCCTGATAATGGTTACTGTGTGCTAAATGCATTTTTGTATACTTGTAATTTTTTTTTTGAATTTTAATACCTCTTACGCATAAAGTCGTAAGATATTTTTTGAGTAACATTGTATTATAAAAAAAAATAAAAAAATATTATTTCTTATTACAACCAGCGTCTAGTACAGTGATCTTTAACTGATTATTGATTACGTTATGCAATAAATAACATTGGTTAAGTGTTTCACGAGTTTCTTATATCACTGACAATATTATGAAAACGAACTCTCCTTAAAAATGAAACACCGTAAGCGCAGAAGCGTAGGAGGTATCGATCGATAATGGTATATAACGTTATTTGTATCTAAGCACTTTTAAGGAAGTTATAGGTGTTAGGATTTTTTAGGTTGCATTCTGAAGGTATACGTGACGTCTATTTTTATTGCAATACATTTAAGTATCTATTAAAAAAAAAAAATTGGGTGTACTTCAATATCAGATATTTGTAGCAAACCAACTTTTGCGAGTGGCCCAGGCTATAATTTGTTGTTAGCGTCAGAATGGCTGGTTGCCTATGGCAAGCGGCTCTGAAATTATATTTAAGAATTGCTACCCAATTGCTTATGTTTGCAACATTTCTTCAATAATTGCTACATATGATACACTTCTAAGGCACTTTTTCGCACAAACACTAATAAAATCTATATTTTTTTACCTAATATATGTTCGAAGCTCAAACTAAAATTCGTGAAAGTAGCAATTAGTAAACAATTATTGATACAACAAACTCTGCGTCCTTCCTGCTGAAAACGGAGGCCACCATCCATCCTGACGTCAGAATGGCTGGTCAAAAAAATATTCAAAATAATATTCATATTTTTCTGAACGTGTAACATATGACATTATGCAATTATGGAAGAAATGTAGCAAATATAAGCAATTGGGTGGAGATACTTGAATATACTTTCAGAGCCACTTGCGATAGGCAACCAGCCATTCTGACGCTAATTATAATTTACCTGTGTTCAAATTTGATTCACAGTAGTCGGTTTTCAAATAGCTTTAACTTTTTTTTTTAAATATTACAAACCAGTGCACGACTGCGATTCCGCTTGATGGTAAGCAGCGATGCAGTCGTCGATGGAAAAGTGCATGCAGAGAAGCTTATTAAAAGCTTATTCACCGTAGCCTTCAAGAACTATTTAATTTTTTATCGTGTCAAGTTACAAAACTCATATTACGCACATGGGTACATAACAAATACAATAATGAAACTTATAACGTGGTATATCATCGGTTCAAAATAAAATGCGTGATTCTAGAAATAACTGGAAACGTTTAATGAACAACCCGTTACATAAAATTAGGGCGCGGGCGCATACACGAGCGACAGGTGACCGGTGCAAGGGGTTTTCGTCAACTGGCGGGGATGCGCGCGCGCGGACAGGGCACAGAGGGTGGCGGGGTATCGAACGACGGGGTAAGAGGGGTACCAGGGACGCACTCCTTACAGGACCGCACTTAGGACTCGTTATACTCTCCCCCTTTTGACCAAGAGGCGAAGCCTCATTGATCAAACTCCTAGCGATAAATAGCGAACCTACGATTGGACTTTCCGAGGGCGACCTCTGCGGCGCTTCGGAACAATAGGCTCCGGACACTCACCACCTCTGTCATGGTATCTACGCAGATCCGAGATGTGGTACTTACCCACAATTTCACCGGTCTTCTGCGAGGTAAGAGCATATGTAGTAGGACTCACCTTCTTGGAGACTACATACGGACCATCCTGTTTCGGAATAAACTTGGAAGTAACGCCTTTGGAAGCATTACTTAAGACATGTGTCTTCATAAGTACAAGATCCCCTTCTTCGAAAGGATCCGAAGTACGACGGCCAGAATCAGCTTGGTGCTTGTGAAGATCCTGCTGATGCTCGATGTTCTCCTTAGCTTGAGAGAGAGAATCGACAAGCTTCAAAAGGTACGGTGTGATCTGAGGGACCAAATTCTCAGATTCGATGACCGCTCGTAAATCAGCCTGAACAGAGAGAGGAGAACGAAGCTCGCGACCAAATGTCAAGTAAGCTGGAGTGGACCCGGTGGAAATGGTAAATGAGCTATTTAGAGCAAATCGGACGAACGGTAAAACCTCAGGCCATTGCTTGTGATTGCCCTCTACAAGAATGGCAAGGTGAGCCTTCAAATCCCGATTCTTTCGCTCTACCGGATTGGCCTCGGGATGATACAAGGGTATCAGATTCTGTTTCACCCCTAAGACAAACAGCGCCTTCTGCATGACATCAGCGACGAATTGAACTCCGTTGTCCGAGATCATACGCCTAGGGAGTCCATACCTCATAAAAATCTCACCTACTAAGGTCTTCGCACAGATCTCGGCTGTGGCTTCGGTAAGGGCAAAAAGTTCCACCCACTTACTTGCGGTGTCCTCCACTATTAAAACCCACCGTTCGCCTTGAGACCCTTTGGGTAATGGTCCGAAGAGATCAACAGCAATGATCTCAAATCTCTGAGCGGGTACCGGAGTCTGGAGTAAGCCAGGTGGCTTCAGGTTTGAGGCCTTGTACCGCTGACACTCCGTACAGGTTTTGAGGTAGTCGGTAATGTACTTCCTCATGCCTGGGAAGTAAAACTGCTGAGATATGCGATGAAGAGTTTTCTGGATACCTCCATGAGCGGCGGTCGGCGAGTCGTGACATTCGTACATGACTTTGCTTCGCAGGCTCTCTGGGACCACCAGCTGAGGCGCTTCAGCATCAGAATCCTCTACATACCTGTACAATACTCCCTGATTGATAAGATACCCTCTATCCGACCAACGATGCACTGACAATTCATCCGAACTTTCCAAGTCAGTGAGTATCTTAGCTACTTCCGGATCGGACAATTGAGCTTCACGGGTAGATGTGGCGTCCCACCGTGGAATGTCCACGGTAACCGGACAGACACCACATTCCGATGTACTATCTATAACTGGGCGGCTGAGTGTGTCGGCTACCACATTAGCCTTCCCAGGTGTATACTCGATTTTTAAGTCGAAAGACTGCAACTTCAATGCCCAACGAACAAGCCTACCCGTAGGCGATTTAAGCGTGAACAGCCACTTTAGGGGTTGATGATCACTCCGGACACATACCTGATGACCATCAATGTAGCCGCGAAATCTCTCCACTGCCCAGACAATGCCAATGCCTCCCTCTCTGTGGTGGAGTAGTTTCGTTCTGCGGGCGTGAGAAGACGACTAGCGTACTCGATGGGGTGTTCATCTTGTGGGGTCTCCCCCTGGAGTAAGGCTGCACCTAAAGCGAAATCGCTGGCGTCCGTTCTAAGGATAAAAGGTTTTGAATAGTCTGGCTGGGTCAGAATGGGGGGTGACGCTAAAAGAGACTTAAGTTGTGTACAAGCGCTAGCTTGATCCTTACCCCATTTCCAGGTCTGTGACTTCTTAGTTAGACGTGTGAGGGGTTCAGCCACCTTGGCGAACTCTGGGATAAACTTGCGGAACCATGAGCAGGTTTGGAGGAAGGTGCGAAGTTGCTGGAGAGTTGTCGGTTCCTTCATATCTAAAACAGCACTTACCTTCTCTTCGTCTGGGGATATACCATCATGAGATATCACGTGGCCAAGGTATTTGAGCCGGTCTCTGGCAAACACACACTTCTCTCGGTTTGCTCGAAGCTTGAACATACGGAGACGCTCGAAAACCGCCCGCAGATCTGATAGATGGGACTCCAGGTCCTCCGAAATAACCAACAGGTCATCCAAATAGCCTAAAATAGTCTTACCGCCAAGTGTAGACCCTGACCTGAAACGATCTATGAGCCTCTGAAACGTCGCTGGCGAATTCTTAAGGCCAAACGGCATACGTTTGAAGCGGTACGTACCGAAAGGCGTGACGAACGCCGTTTTGTCGCGATCGGCGGTACTTACCTGCCAGTACCCACTGCGAAGATCCAGAGAGCTCATTACACAACCCTTCTTGGTCGACTGTAAGAGCTCGTCAATACGCGGCATGGGGTATGCATCCGTCTTAGTGACCGCGTTCAGCTTTCGGTAGTCGACACAAAACCTATACGTACCATTACGTTTCGGCACCAAAACGCACGGTGCTGCCCATGCGGATTCACACTCCTCGATCACATCCTCCGTTAACATCTTGTCTTACTCGGCGCGCATGATTTGCTTCTTGGCAGGCGTAACGCGATACGGGGGCAAAGCAATAGGCGGATGGTCGCCGGTATCTATGTGGTGTTCCGCAAATGGTGTAGGCTCTCCGACTTCATCGAAAATATCGGCGTACTCACATAAAAGATTCTCCAACGTTGACCTCTCCGACTCTGATAACATAGCGCCCTCGTCCGTCCTCAGTACGTTCACGGAAGCACACTGAATAGGTTCGCGTTCGGATTCCCATGACAAAGTGTGAAGTGTCCGAGGCTGATCCATTGAACGCCAAGTCCAGTTGGAAAAATCGATAACCATCTTAGCTTTGGTAATAAAATCAATGCCTAACAGAGTATCGTTGTTAACAGCATCAGGTAAAATAATGAATTCAATAGGTATCGATAATGAAGCAAGTTGAACATTAACTATTGTCAATAGCACATCACTATTCCTAACAATACCATCGGCAAACTTCAACGACATTGTTTCGGCGCGAAAGTCTGAACCAATACGTTTCAATAAGGAATAAAGGGAATAACTCGCAATACTACGACGCGCGGCGGTATCTAACAACGCGGTACCCTGATATCCCTCCACACACACACGCACGATAGGCCGACCCTGCTTATTATTATCGTTAACAGAATTCGAACATAACTTCTTACTATCTATATACACAGAAGAAAAGACATTTTCTATCTTAACATCTGAATTACTATCTCCGGTACTATTTTGTTTACCTTTAGGACAATTAACTCTAATGTGACCTTTTTCACCACAATTATAGCAAGAAGTACCGGAGCTAGCAGGAGGAGAACGTTTACTTAGCTTATCACAAGAGTCCCGTACGTGTCCTCGCGCTTTACAATACACGCAGAACAACTTCTTATCACTATCACTTTTGCTCACGCACTGATCACTACGCGGCGACTGCGCTCGTTCACGCGCAGACTTCGCAGTCGGGGCGCGGGCGGCGCGAACGGGCGGCGGCGGCGTCGAACTCGATCCCGGAGCGACGTGTTGTTGCGCGCTCTCGCTGAGCGCGCGGGCAGACCCCGTAGGTAAACACGACAACGACGGCGACGCGGAGTTCTCCGACAACGATTCTTCTATGCTGCGAGATTTTCCTATCAGCGATTCAAGCGATTCTTTTTTTTCGGCGGTAGGTGTAAAATAAGTTCAGACGCGTTTTTGAAAAGTAAAAGATAAAAAATTAATTTAAATTATAATAAAGTATTTTTTTATAAGAATTTTACTATATTATTGGTCTTAAATCCACTATTTAAGTAGTACTTACATGGGTGAAACATTACATGTAAGATAATACAAAATACCACCACCTGCCAGTTGTTCACTACTACATTATCAAATTCAAAACTGAAGAACCACTTTTGCTACAATGTCTCAACTTGCTGAAATCCAATCAGCCCAGAAGGATTTGGAGCATTGTTTCCTCAAGAAGATGGGTGAACTTGAGGCACAGATCCAGAGTGCTGGCCCTGCAAAAGACACAGTTGCCAAGGTTGCTGAGGAATTCCGCACGTTCAGGGAGCTTATGTTCGGGATGCTGGGACTACTTCGGAAGCAGATTGCGGAGTGCTCAAGAGTGGTTGATGGAATGGAGACACGCACTCGTCGGAAAGCACTTCTTTTCACCGGGCTAGCTGAGGCGGACAGGGAGGATTGCAGAGCAATGGTTATGGATGTACTGCACAAGAAACTGGCTCTTCTAGACATAACTTCATCCTCCATCAAGGCATGCCACAGACTGGGGGCATCAAGCAAGGATTCCACGCGCAGCAGACCTATTTTGGTGAGGTTCTCCAATGTAGATTGTAAGACTGCTGTATGGAAGGCAAAATCGGCATTGAAGGGCTCCACGGTCACTGTTAAAGAGTTTCTGACTAGGACCAGGCAGATCGTTTTCAGCAGAGCGCGACTGCATTTCGGGATGACATCATGCTGGACTCAGGATGGGGTTATAGTGGTGCGGTCCCCCGATGGAGCACGGCTGAAGTTTTCGTCCTTGGAGGAACTCGACATCTTGGTGGCAAAGTACCCCAAGAAGACAGGGGAATCAGTTGCGGCTACTGGAAGTAAACCAGGTATTGGAGTGCGAAAGAATTAAGTAGTTGCGTTTCTTAGTTGCAATCTCGAAATGTTGCTTGAACTATAACTTTTGGCATATTCTCAATGTATCTATTTATGTTTGTGGCTCGTCATACTTCAACTTATTATTTAGTGTTTGTTTTTGTTAAATACCCGCTTCATATTTCCTTCTTTAACATTATAAGTAATATTTATTCTATCAAATTCAAGAACTGGTTTCGTTTGTTTTGAAATTTTAGCAGATGTCATTGTCACCTGTCAATGTCAAAAATGTTATTGTGACGTTTCATTTCATTGCACGCAAATTACGTTTCGTTTTTTCTAACGTAATTTTATAATCATATTTTGTTTTGTTTCTCGCGTATCTAATATTGTTCCTTATTTGCTTGCTATAATATTGGTTTTTTGTCTGTAATGTTGTGTCCTTTAATTTGTTATGTGTTCTACTGGTGTTACTGGCGGGTGGTGCACAGATAGTGGTGTTGCACCAAAAGACTAAGTTTTAATTTAGTTGTTTAAGTATTTGTTAGTATTTATATATTTTATGATATCTGATAATGATTCGTTTCACTCCGCAATTGATTCTGTAAACTCTTCCGCTGATGTAAGTTTTACTTCTTTGCCTGGCACCCTTGGTGATTGTGTGCGTCAGAGTTTTAATCAGCAGGGTAAACACTTGTTTAACGTTTGCCACATAAACGCCCAGAGTGTGCCAAGTCACTATAGTGATCTGCTCGATACCTTTTCGGATGCCGATGTCCACGCCGTTCTGATTTCTGAGAGTTGGCTTAAACCTCATCTGCTATCTACTTCCTACTCACTTCCCGGTTTCATTTTAATCCGTAACGATAGAACTGGAAAGGGAGGTGGCGGTGTCGCCATCTATCTCCGTAGTGACTTCCCTTTCAAAATCGTTGCCTCTTCTCCCTCAACTTACAGTGCCTCCGCTGAATATCTTTTTCTGGAGATCTATGTCAAAGGAGTCAAGACCCTAATCGGTGTTGTCTACTGTCCACCCACGGTGGACTACTTTTCCAACCTTGAACTGGCTCTGGAGTCTGTCGGGTCAGAGTATGTACATTGCGTCATCATGGGCGATTTCAACACCGACCTTAATCTCCCAACTCCTCGTTCCCGTAAACTCCTTCACATAATTGAGTCCGTAAGTCTTCAGGTTCTTCCACTGCAGCCCACTCATTTTAATGCTTCTGGCGATGACACGTGGCTCGATTTGATCCTAACGTCCAATCCCTCCCTTGTTTCCTCTCATGGTCAGTATCCTGCCCCTGGCTTTTCCCATCATGACCTAATTTTCCTTTCGTATGTCCTAAAACCACCTAAACCTTTACCTAGAATTCTGCACAGGCGTTGTTTTGCCCGTATGGATGTTGAAAGGCTACGTGAGGATGCGTCAGAACTGGACTGGGGACGCCTAGGAGCAGCATTAACCGTAGACGATAAACTGCGCATATTTAATGAAACAGTCTTAGCTCTTTACGACAAACATGCGCCTGTAAAGAGGGTTAAACTTAGGCGTCCTCCTGCTCCTTGGATGACGGCAGGGGTTCGTATTGCGATGAAGTGTCGAGATAGGGCATTTAGAAAATATAGAAGAGATCGCTGTGAACATAATAAGAACCTCTTCAAAACTGCAAGAAATCGGTGTAATCAGGTGATACGAAACGCCAAACGCCGCCACATTCTTGATAACATTTCGTCTTCTTCTCCTGCTGATATCTGGAAATTCTTAGGAACTCTTGGTATCGGTAGGGCACGTCATGTGGATTTCCCTAAAACCATTGGCCTGGATGATATCAACCGTCACTTCACAACCACTTGTCATTTGGGTACACAAATGTTATCTCAGACGGTGGATTTCATTTCTGGCCTACCTAATCCAAACATAGAACCGTTTTGCTTTTGCCCAGCCACCTTGGATGAAATCAAAAAGATTATCCTGTCTATAAAATCCAAGGCTGTAGGCCATGACGACATTAGTCGTTATATGGTCACCCTGATCCTTGACTATCTTCTCCCTCCGATTACTCACATAATAAACTTTTCTCTTGATTCTGGACAATTCCCATCCCTGTGGCGCATGGCCTATGTCCGGCCACTCCCTAAAATATCAAATCCCTCCCTGCCTAATCATTTTCGTCCAATTTCCATTCTCCCTTTCCTGTCTAAAGTGCTCGAGGCCTGCGTACATAAGCAGTTTACGGGGTTTGTTCACCGTCACAACCTCGTAAGCTCCTTCCAGTCTGGATTTAGACCTGGGCACAGTACAACCTCTGCTCTTCTTAAAGTGACTGGCGACGTTAGAGAGGCAATGGAAGATACCAAGGTTTCTGTGTTGGTACTGATTGATTTCTCGAATGCCTTTAACGCTGTCAGTCACGATATACTCCTATCGATCCTTTCCCATCTTATGGTTTCTCCCGAGGCGCTGGAATGGTTCTCATCCTATCTTCGGGGACGCCGGCAGTCAGTTCGTGTTGATGAGAGCTCGTCGAGTTGGCGTGATCTGGATGCTGGAGTTCCACAAGGCGGTATTCTTTCTCCATTGTTATTTTCCATCTTCATAAATTTTATTACTCACTGTCTTCGGTGTTCGTATCATCTTTATGCTGATGATCTTCAGTTGTATACGTCTGCGCGGGTGGAAGGTTTGTCAGACGCTATAGAGGATATAAACCGGGATCTGGAAGCTATCAGTAGCTGGTCTGATAGGTTTGGGGTGTCTGTAAACCCCTCAAAATGTCAGGCCATTGTTATTGGTAGCTCACGCATGATGGGTAGAGTAGCGGTTAGCTCTCTTCCTCCTATTGTTTTTAATGGCGCCGTTATTCCTATCAGCCCTAGTGTAAAGGATCTCGGTTTGCAACTAGACTCGACGCTTGGCTGGCAAAGTCAAGTTGCTAGTGTCTGCCAAAAAGTCAACGGCACTTTGCGGTGTCTGTATCGTCTGAGAAACTTTTTACCTGCAAAGACGAAGACAATGCTTGTGCAGACTCTGATTTTACCTATTATAGACTATGGTGACGTGTGTTACTTTGACCTGAACTCGGTCTTACTGGATAAGCTCGATAGACTCCTTAATAACTGCATCCGATTTATATTTAATTTGAGAAAATATGACCATGTGTCGAACTTCAGGTCTGAGCTCAAATGGTTGCCAATTCGCCAGAGAAGAACTTTGCGCGCTTTGACTACACTTTTCTCTCTACTCAACTCTCCCACGCCTCCATCCTATCTCATTAGTCACTTTCAATACCTATGCTCTTCACACGCAAGAAATCTGCGTTCTTCTAACAATCTCCTTCTGCTCTGTCCTTCTCATACTTCTGATTTTGTCCATTCTTCCTTCTATATACAGTCCATCCTTCTGTGGAATGCGCTTCCTCTTGATATCAGGACGGCCGAAAGTCGATATGCATTTAAGCGGAAGGTGCGGAATCATTTGCTCCATCAATAGCAGAATCGTCTCAAAACTTCTTTCGTTACTTTATATTAATATATATGTATATATATTATATCAAATATATATGTATGTGCATTTTAATTATATGTATATATTTTTTTTATGCTCTTGTTTTTCGTGTAAAATTTTCTTTTTATGCACCTACCATATTGTCTCTTCACCACCCTAGGTTGACTGGTAGAGAATGCCTAAGGCATTAAGTCCGCCTTTGTACTTTATGTTGCATGAAGTTTAATAAATAAAAATAAAATAAATAAAATAAATAAATAAATTCAATATCACTCACAGCGTCTCTTGGTAACCGCTTCCTGATTCTCTTGTGAAGTAGACCATAAATCATATCCAGTCTCGCTTCCTCTGGTAATTGATAAGGTAGTTTCGCCAACAGAGATCGTACTCTTACGATAAAAACGTCGGCACGTTCCAACCCTTGCTCAACAGCGAAAACATCTCTGTACAGTTTGTACGGTGGCCGTGGTATACCATACATCGAACGCAAGCGCTTGACAGCCTCTGACCATGACGTAACTTCATGACGGATGCCACGCCACCAAACTGCTGCTTGCCCATGAAGTAACATTGGGAGTCCACGAAGTGCCATCTCATCGCTGACCGAAGCGCAATCCATAAACATCTCGACGGCGTCTATGAATGCCTCGACCGCCTCCGGATACTCCGACGAACCATCGAAGCGCGAGGTGCATTTGACGAGATTCCCAGAATACGATGTCGGTGCCGGTGTGGCGCCGGAGGTCACACTAGGCGGCGTCCCTGAGTGCGATGCCAGTAGAGACTCGACGAGCTTCCGGTTCGCCTCGGCCTGTGCCGAAGAGAAGGCGGCCAGGAGCGACGATAACTGAGTTTCAGACATAAGCACTGGAGCCACAGGTGTCTCCGTCACAGACACAGGTTCATCGTCCGAACTAGATTCGTTATTACGAACTTTACGCGGCGGCATTGTTTTCACTAAAAGTCCCGTGCACGTGTATCGAACAGTCTAGAACATCGGCCAATACGTTGGGAGCCAGTATAACGTGGTATATCATCGGTTCAAAATAAAATGCGTGATTCTAGAAATAACTGGAAACGTTTAATGAACAACCCGTTACATAAAATTAGGGCGCGGGCGCATACACGAGCGACAGGTGACCGGTGCAAGGGGTTTTCGTCAACTGGCGGGGATGCGCGCGCGCGGACAGGGCACAGAGGGTGGCGGGGTATCGAACGACGGGGTAAGAGGGGTACCAGGGACGCACTCCTTACAGGACCGCACTTAGGACTCGTTATAAACTATATTAAATTGTTCAAAAATGAAAAAAAAAATGCATTAAATTATAATATTAGTAAGTCAGTCAGAAATTGATTAAAATTAAAATTCAACAAAATTTCATCATTACATTAAAATTAATTATATTTCAGTTAGAACGCATTAACAATACATAATATTATTAGTCACAGTCAACAATTACAATCTACAATTGTTGATCTACAAGATAAAACCTGATTGGAGTAACACCAATAGCTGCGTTTCCCTCGACTGAACCCCAAAACATCACCCTTATCAATTGAAACCTTCAATAATAAACCTTCAAAGAGACCTGACTCCGAACAATCTGTTGTTTTCTTTTCATGTAGTAATACTAACAGATGGTGGTGACAAGAAAACGGAAAATATTGGAAAAGTTCTAAATAAATAAAGGAGAAGGTCTGAAAGACCCTCTTGTTACTATCAAAAAGGTTTCATTGAGTCTTTGTAGTTTGATACTGGCAGGTTGGAAAGGAATTTCAAATTATGAATTACGTTTCGAGTTTTTGGCGGGATTTTTTCGAATGTTATATTTATTCGAAAATTGATTCCTAGTGGATATTATATATTATGATGAAAAATTGGTGTAGTTTTGTATCTCAAGCGTTTGCTCAATTGAGCTATTTGTGGAATAATTGAAACAGAGCAATCTCCTTTATATGGAGCTTTTTTTTTTTTTTTTTTTTTTTTTTTATTGGGTGGGAAAATCATCCTAATGACATCCCCGCTCTTGGGCGGAGCGGGAGATAGTGTCAGACTCTTACTGACTAAAAACCCACTCCTGTTCCTTCGTTGCCTTCGTCCCAGGGCCCCGGGTTCCGCTTTCACACTACCCGTGGCCCCAGTAGGCTTCGACCCTGCTGGGCCCCTACGATTTGCTGACATCTCCTTGAGGCGCGCGTGGAACAAAACGCGCCGTCGACGACTTGGGCTTGGTCCGGACGGTTACCGGACGGTCAGACGGCGAGCCACCCATTGCTCGCCGTCTGCAAGCCCGCGCCTACGGTGGCCGGAAATCGGGATCGGAATCCCGGCGGCGGTTGGAGCGTAAGGACCGTTGCCTCACGCGATCGGCCGCCTCCTTAGCTAGCATTACTGCTTCGCAGAAAGAGGCGACCGCCTGCCACTCCTCCTCGCTCCGGAGCATGGCCTGTACCAAGGCCCGGCGCGAGAGATCACCGCCGCCGATTGCCCTCACGAGGTCACGGCGTTGCTCTGCCCAAGCGGGGCACACCTCCACCGTGTGCTCCACCGTGTCCTCCGGGTGGGCCACACAGTGGCGACACCCGGGCGTCGTTTCCGCACGAATCCGGTGCAGGAACCTCCCGAACTTACCGTGTCCGGTGAGGACCTGCGTCATGCGGAATGTGAGGACGCCGTGAGGTCTTTCCAACCACGCCTCAAAGAGGGGACTTACCGCCATAATTGTGGCGTGCCCAGCACGGGGTCGCGACAGTCGCTGTCGCCATTTCTCCATGAGAACTCGCCGGAACTCTGTCCGCCATGCCGCGACTTGTTGCGGCAGCGGAGTTTCGCCCCGGCGTTGCATCTCCATGCGCCGTTCGTGCATGAGTGCAAGGACTGTTGCCTCCAGATCCCATGGTCGCTGGCCAGCAAGGAGGCTCGCCGCTTCGCGGGAAATCGTCCGGTATCCTCGCACCATCCGTATGGCCATGACCCTCTGGCACGCGTTCAGCCGGGCCGCCGGCTGCTTCCGCAGCCCCGGCGCCCACACCGGCGCGCCATAAAGGGCCATGGACCGAACGATCCCCGCGTAGAGCCTCCGGCAGGAGGCGTCTGGACCCCCAAGGTTGGGCAGGAGCCGCCCGAGGGCAGCCCCAGTCCGATTTAGTTTGGGAGCCAGACGTCGGAAGTGCTCGTCGAAATCCCATCGGCTGTCGAGAACGAGTCCCAGGTACTTCATCGTTGACCCGACGCCGATGTGGACTCCTCCCACCGTTAGCTGGGAACCCGGTGGTGGCGCGTTCCGAGGGCCGTGAAAGCACATGGCCTCGGACTTGTGCAATGCCACCTCGAGTCCCAGCTCCTGGATCCTGCCAACGACTGTCGCAACCCCGCGTGTCGCTAGTTCGACCGCCGCCTGGTACGACTCTCCCTGCGCCAGGACCAGCGTGTCGTCTGCGTAGCAGACCACGCTGACCCCGCCAGGGAGGTCGCCGCGCAGCACGTAGTCGTATCCGATGTTCCACAAGGGCGGCCCTAGTACCGATCCCTGCGGAACACCGCACGACATCTCTCGACGTTCCCACTCCCCCTGGTGACCAGGGTAGGTTATGTACCTGTCAGACAGGTACGCCTCGACCACACGACAGAGGTAGTCGGGCATCCGGTGATACCGGAGTGCCCTCCCAATGCTACTCCAAGGCAGGGAGTTGAAGGCGTTGGCGATGTCCAAAGACACCGCCACGACACACCTGCCCTGGGCCACTGCATCCCCCGTCGTGAGAGCTCGCACGCACATGATGGCGTCCACCGTGGAGCGCCTCCTGCGAAAGCCGAACTGGCCGTCCGCCAGATCCGGCCCCACCCGTGTTAGGTGTGCGACGAGGCGGTCTGCAATTACTCTTTCAAAGAGCTTGCCCACCTCGTCGAGCAGCACAATGGGCCGGTACGCGGACGGAGAGTCCGCGGGGCGCCCCGGCTTCGCGATGAGGACCAGTTTCCCCGTCTTCCAGCGAAGTGGAAACTGGCCCCTCTCCAAGCATGCGCTGAAGAGCCCTCTTAGTCGAGGCCCGAGAGCCTCCATGGCCAGGACCCATGCCTTCCCAGGCAAGCCGTCGGGTCCTGGGGCGGTATTCTTGGCACTCAGCCTTCGTACCGCCACTCTCATCTCTACCTCGGTCACCTCTGGAGAGTTGTCGTCGTCGTCGCCATCGTGGTCCGCGTCGGACACCGCTGGTGGCGGAGCCATGGGTGGGGGAGAGTGTTCCCCTCGCGTGGGGAACAGAGTGCTCACCACACCCTCCACGAGCTGGGGCCGGAGACTCTGCGTCAGCGGGGGAGCCCAGGGGCGGAGTTTGTCCCGTACCAACTTGTACGGGCGTCCCCATGGGTCCCCATTCAGAGTCCCCTTTATATGGAGCTTAGAATTTTATTGTAGTGTTCACTACCTCAACGAAGTTTGCCGTGAAGGTTGACTTGATATATTTGCTGCCAAATACTGCAAACACATTAGGATGTGTACATTTATATTCTATTGGTAAACCAATTAACCATTATTACGAAGGACATAGTTTCCAAGCCAAAAACATTAACAAAAATAAAAAAAATCACTTACTTTTCCTCTATCATTTCCAGTTCATTTATGTATCGACTTTGAAAACAAATGTCAAGAGTGGTTTTGATTGAACTGTGGCCTACTTTTCAAAACTATCGACAATTTGTATTCTGCCGGAAAATAAGAGGTAAAAAAATATGGGATGAAAGAGAATGTAGGAGGTAAACTCCGTGAGTCCTGATCCGATTACGTAAATTCCTTCCATGATAGAAAGCTGCCTGCCAGCAGGTACAAAGCCTACTGGGGCCAAGGGTCTGCTACTGAAAAGAAGGCTCGGCCCTGGTGAAAGGCAACGAAGGAACAGGAGTAGGTTTTTAGTCAGTAAAATCCTGACACACCCTCCCGCTCCGCCAAGAGCGGGGGATGTCATTAGATGATTTTGCCACCGAAAAAAAAACTATAAAGGAAATTGAAGGAACAGGAGGTGCGGTTTTAGTCGGTAAAAGTCTGACACGCTCTCCGACTCCATCATAGAGCGAGAGGATTCATTATAATCTCCCACCTAAAAAAAAGCTTGGACTCTCTTTTCATTAAAATCTAGTCAAAGATCATTTCCTTTCACTCTAATTGCTATCCTGCCTCTACCTAAATTCAGTTCTTCCGTCACTAACCCACCTTATTGTTCTTTCCTTTTTCCATCTCTTTGTATGAAATTGTGTAACTTATAATATTTATATATATATATATATAATATTTATATATTATCTTTTATATATACAGTGGGCCCCCGGTAATCCGGCCCCTATCTAATCCGGCACCCCCTGTAATCCGACATGGTCTATAATTTGTTTTTGAATATTTTTTTGATAATATTCGCTATGCATGATTTTTTGATTATTTTAGTATGTATATTTGTTTGTACACAATTATTTCCTAATGTAAAGTTATTGCATATTTCTTGTAAGTTCTATAGCATTAATGACGTTAATTTTATAATAAAACGTAAGCTCTCTATTGTGTTGTTTAATTTACTAAATTTGACATACATAATGAAGTATGATTTGTACTTCAGAGTACATATATATAATACTAGCTGTTGCCCGCGACTTCGTCCGCGTTAAGTTCGTAAAACAGTACAATCACTCTGTGCTTGCAATTCATTCCGAAAGCATCGCAATAATTTATTGTACTTTAACATAAAACGGTTAAAGGTAAAAATATCCGAATTGAGAACCTCCTCCTTTTTTAGAAGTCGGTTAAAAACGCAAATTACCTTCAGGAAACATGTTATGTACTCGTCCAGATCCAGATGTATGACCGTCACTGAATGGAAAGAGCATGTATGGGTCGTAGCAGTTGTCATTTCTGCCTACCCCAAGGGAAAAGTTTGCATGAGCATATGTATGTTTCTGGTTTATGTTCTGGTAAAACAACATTGTATGATTTTAACCCCTCGCCACAGAGAGCACGCCACAATCAAATCGCAGCGGTAATGCCTGTCTTTGAGAAGTGTCTACAGAGGCGTCACGGCATCCTCTTTTTGTGCAGGACTCACCGGTTGGGGGTGTTTTGGAAGGTATCTGTGTCGAATTCAGCTGGAAGAAACACTCGGGTCTCATCATTGTGCGAATCGCCCGGAGAATACGATGAAGCATACGGTGGAAGTCAGTCCCGCTTGGTCGGAGCGCCGGCGCCGCCTTGTCCTTATGGGGGCGATTGGTGGAGAAAATGACAACCAGTAGCCTCCTTCAGTGAAGCACTACGATCAAAGAAGGTGGCTGAAACTATGAGGGATAGGACATCCTGACTCCTCAGCGGTCGCTGCAAGGGACGCTCCGGGTGTTGAAAGCCGCAAGGCAATTCCCAGCCATCGCAAACACGGGATTGCGGTGGTGATGTCCGGCCGTCTGGTCAAAGCAGTCTTGAATCGACGGCGCGTAGTATTCTACGCGCGACTCAAAGAGATTTCAGCAAATGGATAGGGCCCTCTAGGTCCGATGTCTGCTAGGGCTGCAAGATTGATCGAAAGAGTTATCTCCCATAACAATTTTCGCCTCAATAACTTTTCACTGAAGAGTTTAAGCAGTTAGACAGCTTTGATAAAGGTAAACGAAGGAGCATAATCGGGACACCGACCTTCAGCTGGATAACGTGCACTGATAGTGAAAAGCCTTAAGTGAATCCAAAAACTACCATCATCATCCGGCAGGCATCAAGTCCGCCGCTGTACATTTGTGCATAAAGGATTAAATAAATAAATCATCAACTATCACGGCGGTTCACTCAAGATGGATAGACCTCCACCGCATGCTACACCGAGTCCTCCAGGCGATTCACAAAATGGTAATATCAGGGTACTTTCAACCGAACCCAGAACAGAAACCGTTCGAAACACCCACAACAGTCCTGAGCTTATCCATAAAACAATGAAATTACGGTTAACAAATGTAGCAGCCGATAAGTGTTATCCCTGAGACTGGCCTCCCTTAGAGGGTTGCTCCAGTGTTGATCACCACTCATTGCAAAGAGGTAATGTCCAGATATCGACGTAAGGCTGCAAGGAATCTGAGATACATTATACCTTGTCGAACTGTGATCAGAAAAACACATTCGAATCCGTTTTATATGAAGCAGTGACTGCAAATAATAAAACACACCATTATTAATCCGCAAGGTGCCATCATGCCAGAGGACACAGTGGAGATGTGCCCTGCAAGGGCGGAGCACCGCCGTGTCCTCGTGGAGGTAATCGGCGTCAGTGACCTCTCGCGCCGGGCTCTGATCCAGAGCGAGGAGTAATGGCAGGCGGTCGCCTCCTTCTGCAAAGCCTTAATGTAGCGAAGGCGGAGGCCGCACGCTTTAGGGAACGAACGGCGTCACGCCGAGCCGAGATTCCCACCCCGACTACCAATCACGGTAGACGCGGGCTTCCGGACGTCGAGCTACCCATTGCTCGCCGTCCTGTAGTTGACCGGATCGAGCCCAATCCTCAACAGCGCGTAGTGATAGACACAGGTGTAGTTTTAGTCAGTAAAAGATTGACACGTCCTCCCGCTCCAACCAGAGCGGGAGAAGTCATTGGATGATTTCCACCCTTAAAAAAGAAAAAAAAGGTGCCATCATCATCATTTTTATTTCAGCCGAAAGACGTCCACTGCTGGACATAGACCTCCCCAAGTGTCGCTATAATGACCGGTCCTGTGAGTCTCTCATCCATCGGATTCCCGCGACCCTCACCAGGTCATCGGTCCACCTGGGGACCATCCAATGCAAGGTACCCTGTAACCAACCCCTTCTGAAAATGTGGCCGTGTTATTTTAAAGTGAATAATTAAATACATATAGGTATTTACTTTTATCGTCTTTGGATGGTATCCCTTGAATAATCACGGTCAATTAGCTTGCTACAATAATGGGAAAAAAATAATAAAAATAAGCAGTAGGATTGTTAAAAATGCCTCCGTCTTACACCAGTTTAAACATAACTGTAAACGTGGGCGATGGCCATTCTTTTGCCACAATTACGTAAAATACGCAATGCCATCTATCAAATTTAATATGAAGTTCAACCGTCATTGTCATCATTATTTCTACTTTGAGTCTTTAGATGGCGCTGCGAGTATCTGAATTGCTTATGGTGTCATATTTTACTTCTCGAAAACTTTGATTTCATACCGTTTGCCTTTCATATGCTTTGTTTCATTGCGATGAAACAAAGCTTAAGTAAGATAATTATCAAGTTCCACACAATTTAAATGTATAAAAGTTATCTACATCGATTTCTAAAATTAAAAATACGCACTTCACTAAAAATTTCTACAGATATATTATATACGTAGATATATAAAAAAAAATTGTAAGCTTGCAAAAATATATAAAAAAATCTTATTCTCGATGACCAAATAGAACAAAAATTCTCCTAAGAGAGCCGTATGGGATTTGAACCACCTTCACATTACACGAAAGTCTAGATACGAAACCACTGCGCTGCGGTCTTCGATGAATAAACTATAAAATAGACGTTCTTATATAAGCGTCATAATTGACTGGTTGGCTCCCTAACGATGATAGCGTGATGATTTTCGTTTTAGAAGTTAAATTTGCAGCTAAATGGAATAATGTAACATTACAGTACGTGATTTTACTCGTCGCTTTGATTTTATTATGTGTTTTGATTAGATTTTACAAAATATTTAGAAGATATCGAATAGAAATGTCAATTTTATTTTGAAAAAATGGTAAAAGTTATTTTAATACAAAAAATAAGACAAAATAATGTCAAAATTTTTAACTGTAGCTGGGAATTGAACTCGCGGCAAATGTCGTTCAATACCTACATTTTCGATTATTGCTCACCCCCCATAGCAAATAGCGTGATAGTTTATAGCCTATCAGTTGCCCTGACCTATAAGGATTATGTCTGCAAAATTTGAACAGGATCGGTTCAGTAGTTTTTGCGCCAATTAATACCATGGCAAAAGAATTTTACTGTTTTATTATATGTATAGATAAAGAATCTTATCATTAGATCTGTAATTTGTCGGATTACAAGGTACTCTTTTGTAAAAAATTCCGGACTATAGAGGGTATATAGGCAGTACTCTATAATCCGACAAATTCCATAGTTCGACACTGCCCTGCAAAATGTTTGTCGGACTACCGGTGGTCCACTGTAATATCTATATTACATCTATGTATAGTCTACTTTATAATTTTAATCTAATATTTACATGATTAATTTGCAGTACACCGTAGACTACCCCCCTTTTTCTATATCAAATTCTTACATTCCACCTTAAGGTTGTCTGGTAGATATCGCTGTCAGCATTAAGACCGCCTTTGTACCCATAGATTTAAGTTTATGTAAAAGTTTTGTTACTATTTTGGTGTAGAATAAAGGTATTCTATTCTATTCATTCGGCATTGTTTTGACAGTTAGGTTCCTGTACTAATGCAGAAGAGGAAGTTTTGATTTTAATTTGATATAGCTGTGTTTTAATTTGGTTTAATTTTATTGAATCAAACGTAGATGTCCGAAAAGTGTCCATTTTCTACCACAATATATTTGTAACTGTCACGAATATCGGTTTGAAATGGTATTGTCACTCGACCACAGCCACCGTTTGTAATAGCAGTGGCAGATAGTAAATGAGGTAGAGAGAACGTGAGCTTTGATTTATTTTTGTTACCTACAATTTATGTAGCTGCATAGTTTGATGTCTGTTACTGACTGCAATAGCCTTTTTGGCAGTGATTCCTAACCTTTTCGATTTTATCACCCCTATGATTTAGTTAGGGAAACACATTATTCTCCCCTTTCGTGTCCCTCAAGCTATCAATGAATATAGTACGTCAAATAAAATACATATCGACGTAACTAAACATAAAAATTTGCACAAAAATATTGAATAATTCGGATTCGACGATTAACCTCTTTCTCGAAGTTAGACCTACTCAACTTGACCGTATGTCCCAGGTAAATGTAGTCGTCCACAACTACGAGTGTAGTTTTCGATCTTGATAGGAGTGGGTGCTACCTGGATGATAACCATGACCTGGGTTTCGTTCATGTTCATTTTAAGTCCCACTTTTTCGGAAGCTTTACTGAGGTCACCGAGCATTATACAGAGATCCTCTGTAGTCTCTGCCATGGCTACTGTTTCGTTGGCAAACTGAAGGTGAGGGATGTACTTACCATTGACATTAATCCCTAGCCCTCTCCATTCCAGAACCTTGAAGACATTCTCTATTGCAGCCGTGAACAGTTTCGGCGCTGCCGAAGTCGAACCGACATGATGGCGTTTTGTACTGCAAAAACTTCAGCACTTCGATGTAACGATAGTAAATCTGGTACCGTCCGACTCATTTGGCTCGCGTTCGGGAAGATACTCTGTGTTTTCTCATCCAACATACCACGTCTCAAGACGAAAGTCCTTGACTAGTGCGTGTTGCCAGTGATAACAAAGCTCCGAAAAGTGGTCGCTTACAATGGCCCTCATAAGAAGACTTAAAGTGACCAAAAGGGCAATGGAAAGGGCTATGATAAGAGATTCCTTGCGTGATCACGTCAAAAATGAAGATATCCGCAGGAAAACCAAGGTTACCGAAATAGCTCGAAGAATCGCCAAACTTAAGTGGCAATGAGCAAAGCATATTGCACGCAGAACAGATGGTCAATGAGGACGAAAGGTTCTGGAGTGGCGACCACGTACACGAAGACGTAGCGTTGGAAGGCCTCCCACAAGATGGACCGATGATCTTGTGAGGGTCGCGGGAGTCCGATGGATGCGAGGCGAACAGGACCTGCTTGCTGTAACCTATGTCCAGCAGTGGAAGGCTTTATGAGATATTTTTATTGTATTCTAAATATTATGAATGGAATTTAATTTTTTGAACTGTATGTTATTTTTAATTTTTAACTTACATTTTATCTATACTTTCGCATTAGGTTACTGTAATGATAGCTGTATGTATGTTTGTAATAAAAAATAAAACCCAGCAGTATGTTATCGACTCTGCTGACAATAGCCCATAATTTATTTGTCAAATCATTTATGATTCAGTAGAAACTTCCTTATATATTTCGGGCTGTACTTACCAATTGTATCTATTCGGTAGTTATAAAACAGGGGTGGCCAACTCAATTCATCCTACGATCTACTGTTTATTAAACAGAATCTGTGAGTTCTACCAACTACAAAATCAATTTAACAATAAAAATAAAAGAGCGAGTGAGCTAAACAATTTTAGCACTTTTCGAAGATAAATTTTAATACCATGAACATATCGCAAAAAAACTTTGTAAAATTATGCTGAAAAATCAAAGCGAGCTCAAGAAATTGAGTAAACCGCCCCGAATACGTTCGGTTTTCTTTTGATATACAAGAAGTTGTGGGCGACAAGGTAATAGAATATAAGTATATAGTAGGACCGATAATAGCTTGCTATCTGCCACCTTGTGGCTTAGTCCTTTTGGCCTAAAAATAAATACGCGAGTGCTTGCCTAGATCGACGGGATTAACAGCCGAAATCGACCTGCCGATCCCGATCGAGCGGTTGGCCACCCCTGTAATAAAACAAAGAAATCTATTACCATTTGTATTGGCACATTGAATCAGCATTTCCACATTTCAATTCGAATACATTTTACCTATAAAGCATCGTTTACTGGTAGCTAGTCACGCGAAACTATTCGGCTAATACTTTTATAGGAATACTGGCTTTCCGCACCATTGTTTGTGAGGGTATAAATCTTCGAAGCTTTACCATTTGGAAGAGAAATATTTTTTGTTACCTTAAAAGTCGACGATAACGAAACGTATTACGTATTTTTCTTATTTCGTGATGAGCCGGCTTATAACTTCTCCCGCTGTGGAGAGGGTATTAGACTTTTACTAAAGCAAAAAAAAATTGAATTACAAAAATATTTTTTTATTTTTTATATTTTTGTCATTTACTTCCGAACTTGAAAGTTATTTTGCAATAATTGTTTTTTTTATAGTCGATTGTATTTTTTTTGGTGGGTAAAATAATATTTATTTTTTATTAAAAATAAATATTATAAATAGTTAGCGAGGTCTATGGTATAAGGTGGTGGGACATGGTATGGGTGTGGTATGATACTCCTAGGATTGACTAACATCTATAATTACTCAATTTACACATTAATTAGAAGTATAAGTGTAATCAGGATTACCACGGAGTGATATAAGCTTAACCCAATCATTAAAATTAGTCCATAAACTATAAGTTATGCGCGAATATTAACTCCACTAAAATAGAATGAACAAAATTTGGTGAAATGAGGGTTTACCGGTGTGAATTTTACAAATCTGTGGTCTTCAGAACGTAGTGGCGTGATGTTTTGTTATTAATAATAAAAATAATAGTAATAATTTATTTCAAAAAAGCTTAGTACCATGATTACAGGTACAGTTAAGCAAGATAATTTCATGACATTGGATGCAGCTTCTGTAACCAAGTTAGGTAATGCCTGTTTTATTCATATTCATTTATTTGTATCTACAATGTTGGTAAGTTGGTACAAACAGGCTTAGAGCTATGCATCAATGTAGACCCTGTTTGGGCACAGCAATTATTACGGTTATCAGTGCGATTTTCCTTAATGTTATACAATAATAATGTGCCAACAGAGTGAATGTTCTATATTGTATAATTTATCAAGTTATGTAGGTAATAAATTATTACATTATTTTCTGATAATTATTAATAAAGGCAGTGAGTAATGTCCTCTTTTTTGTGTTAAGCGATATGTGCGTGTGTGATGCATAGGAGGGTGTGTTCATTGTTATGTAATTTATGTGAAGATTCTGTAGTGTGTGTGTGTTTGAGTGTGAATGGATGTATGCGTGAGTCCAACTACAACACACACTCAGTCAGAGTGTGTTTTTAGTTTAATCCGTTTTAGCTAAGATTTTAAATCTATCTTTATAATTACCTACTGCACAACTAGCATTAATTAATTGTTCCGTGACTTCATAACTAATTTGCTGCAAATATTCTTTTAACTTTTTGTTTGCATTTTAATTTTGTGAGATGGTGGATGTTCATTTTTTTATTTATTTCATCATAAAGAAATGGGCCGAGAAATTCCATAAATCTGGTTGATCTGGTTGATTCTCGGTTAAATTTAGTTTTGAATGTGCTTCTTTCTTGACAAATTCGGTTAGTTCGACACTTCCGTGTAAGGGAATCGTAGGTTAGTTTCGAATGGTGATTAAAAACCGTAGGAAAATCGATAGGTTTAAAGGTACATACTTTCAAAAATCCACGCTGGGCAATCTCAATAGATTTCATAGTAGTCTTACCCCCCCAGGATAAGATACAATAGTTAATTAAAAACTGGCATAAAGTGATCTGTTAACGTTGCACATGGAACTATTGCGGACGCAGCGCTTATTGTTTTTATTAAAGCATGATCTATGCAAGTATCGCTACGTGTAATTAGGCTGTGTGCTGGATGCAAACCATGTAACACAGCCAAAGTTAGATATCTTTCTCTGTTCATATCAATTTTTTTGAGATTGATTTCAATATTTATATCCCCCATTAGCACATTATATTTAAAAATCGATACTTGTTGCAGTATTTTATCTAAGGAAGAGAGTAATGGATCAATGTTGATGTATGATGGTGATCTGTATATTGATATTATAGCAATTTTTTTCGTCAACAAATTCCACCAAACAATTACAGTCCTGAAAATTGATTACAGCAATCCCGACAGATTTGCTTTTGTTCATTGAAGTGTCCCATGTTCTGTCTCCGAAGTTCTCCGAAGAATCATCGGTTAACATTTGAAACAAAAAAAAAACAGACCATTTAAAAACCTCCTTTTTTTGGATTAATAAGTTCAAAGATTTCTAACACCCGTGCGAAACCAGGACGAATCGTTATTTTTTTCATTATAAAGAAATACCTCATCGTGTTTTCGTATACTTACTCACTATTTATACGAAACGCACATTTAATTCACCATGAAATGGACCTATACAGATTTTAGAGCGACATATAGCTTCCACACACATTTTACTTAACAAAACATAACAACGGTCCATTGTACCCCATTATTTATTGCGAACCCTGTTTTCTTTGAAGAAGACTTTATCGAAGGAATTGAAGTATGATATACGAGCAGATAGGGCCCTTTTGTGTAGCCTGGAGTATCTATGAGGTTAGTACAATGGGAGTGAAGGACAGAAGTCTAGGTTTTGAAGAAAAATGGACGGAGAAAAAATAGCTTGGTTACGCTCTTTATAGGAAACAGCGTAATCGACCAATTCATTTTGGATGTTGCAATTTATGACCTATCTCTTTCCTGTATTTGCTTGTCGCACTGATGTAAGCGAGAGGGACTAGACCATTCATGTAATCGTTTATGGAATGACATTTCAGTGTGCACCGAAAATTCAATGGTGTAAAACATAAAAATATTTACAGAATTAGGCCGCATTTACAAAAGCAGATGCGACCTTAACGTCGTTTCTTCCACCTCTAACCACGACGTTAACGTCGCGCCTGCTCTACGTTAGCGCTGCACAGACGTTGGAGAAGCGCCAATGCTCGTCAAACGCCAGCGGTATAGCAGCCTTGAAACACATCACAACGAATAAAAAAACAAACAATACATTAAAATCAAATAAATTAATATCGAAATGAAACCTAATTAAATACTGAACTAAAATGGCTGAACTGTGAAGGGTTGCGTCAACATTCAGCTCATGCTCTTTCTTTATAGGACGAGTCGTTCTGACCTATTTTTCCCTACGGCTGGTCAACCCCACACTGCAACAAGCCAAAATTCAAATAGTTCACAATATTTCACCAGAATCACGCAAACATATGTTTTGTGTTCTTAAAACAACATTGATAACTGGACTAGGCTGGTTGGTAGCCAATAAGTGAGATTGATTTAGGAGCTATGAGTAGTAATGCTTATGAAAGTCCAGACACGCGATCTACTTCATCATCTCATCATCTTCCTGCCCTTGTCCCGTTATATTTGGGGTCGGCGCAACACGTTTTTTTCTTCCATTCTGTCCTGCCACTCGTCGTGCTATCACTAACTCCCTTTTCTTTCTTATCACTTCTTACACAATCTATCCATCTTTTCTTTGGTCTCCCTCTCCCTCTCCATCCATCGACATGTAAATTCGTAACTCTTTTATACACACGCGATCTACTTATGGATAATTATTATCAAATGACTTCTCGCGCTTTGGGTGAAGCGAGAGGGAATGTCAGATTCTACTGACTAAAACTTACCCGTGTTTTTTAGTTGCCCTTACGTTCTATGGCCGCGGTGCAAACCCGGAGCATCAATGAATAGGTACACAGTTTATTATCTGATCATTTTTATGATCACCATAACAAAAGTTGGCAATCAATATGTTTAACTATTGTGAGTGTTGTTTAGAAATAAAATAAACAAAATAGCTGATCTCTGTACTTTTTAAAATATTAGTCTTAAATAGTCGTTAATCCATTATTGTATTACGCGACAAATTCTAAACATTTACAAAATAACAGAATTATAAACAGTAATATAAAAATTTTAAAACACTTTTATAATAAACATACTTTTTTGATGTTACGGGTACAAGGTAGCGGAAATTTCTTCGCAAAAGGATAGCCGGTTGTCTTTGAACATCGGCTTCTTTAAGAAAACCTCGTAAAAACATTTCAAGCACCCTTATCGAGCCGCCCATTGACAATTTTGGACGGATTTGTAACAAAGCGTCATGTATTTACTTACTACGAAGTGCCAATACGTTTATGATTTCGACGTTTTTTGGACATCTCCCGCCCTTGGGCGGAGCTGGAGGGTGTATCAGACTTTTTCGGACTAAAACTCACATTGTTTCTGTTCCTTTTTTGCCTTCGTTCTAGAGCTCCGGGGTTTTCTTTTGCACAACCCATGGCCCAGGAGGCTTCGACATTGCTGGGCACCTACGGTTTTGCTGACATCTCCTTGAGGCGCGCGTGGAACACTACGCGCCGCCGATGAATTGGGCTCAGTCCGGACGGTTACCGGACGGTCGGACGGCGAGCTGCCCTTTGCGCAAGCCCGCGCCTAAGGTGGCTGGATCGGGATCCCGACTGGGGCGAGAGGGCCGTTCCCTCGCGCTTGCGGCCGCCTCCTTTGCTAGCATTACGGCTTTGCAGAAGGAGGCGACTGCCTGCTACTCCTCTTCGCTCCGGACCATGGCCTGTACGAAGGCCCAGCGCGAGTGATCTTACCGCTCTCTGTCCAAACGGGGCTCACCTCTACTGTGCTATGCTCCACGGGCGTTTCTTCCGCACGAATCCGGTGGAGGAACCTTCCAATCTTACCTTGTCCGGTGAAGACCTGCGGCATGCGGAAATTAAGGACGCTGTGTTGTCTTTCGAGCCACTCCTCAAAGAGGGGACTTATCGCCATAATTATGACGTGCCCATTCGTGATTTCGACGTGAGAAAGAGAGTACCTACTATTAGATCAGTATAACGCTGTCTCTCACACAGTTTTCATGATAGTTCTATTTATTTATTGGAGTTTGGTTTCCGCACTTTTAATCCTATGTGTATGTGGGCTATGGAGACCAACCTTTCGCGGGCTTATTCCATCCAGCCCACCTCTCTCCAAAAACTGATAAGGGCTCCTAGGTTTGTAAAGAAATTCAGGGGTTTTAGGATTTGTATACGTTTATCAGTGACACCTGTGCAGTCAAGGAGCCAAAGCGCAATTGTTTCCTTCTCGTCATGGTGGTTTTAAGATGTCATTATAGAGCTCTAGGTATTACTATCAAGATAAGGTAAACTTGACTAATATTGGTATTGGTTGTAACTATTTAGTAGTAGTGTTTCAAGACAAAAGTCTAGGACCGGTGCGTGTTGCCAGTGATGACATATGGCTCCGAAACGTAGTTGCTTACAATGGGCCTCATCAGAAGGCTTAAAGTTACTCAAAGGGCAATGGAAAGGGCTATGCTAGGAGTTTCATCGCGTGATCGCGTCAGAAATGAGGATATCCGCAGGAGAACCAAGGTTACGGACATAGCCCGAAGAATTGCTAAACTTAAGTGGAAGTGAGCAGGGCACATTGCTCACAGAACAGATGGTCGATGGGGACGAAAAGTTCTGGAATGGCGATCATTTACCGGAAGACGCAGCGTTGGAAGGCCTCCCACAAGGTGGACCGATGACCTGGTGAGGGTTGCAGGAATCCGATGGATGCAAGACGCACAGGACGACATTTAGGGGAGGCCTATGTCCAACAGTGGATATCTTTCGGCTGAAATGATGATGATCATCATGATGATGAGTAGTAGAGGAGATTCGCGCATGGTTCAATTTTTAAAGTCAAGTAACGCTTGCGATTGTGGATGTGTCCGAACCTCGGACAAACTGTTAATTGTGATTCAGGTGGTGACGGCTTGACTTTTGTCGACTAATATTAGCAGTCCCGATAGACGTTGTCCCACCCGAAAAAGAGAGATTTTTCGTCTAAAGAAAAATTGAGAACCCGATTGCAGTGCCACTTACCGAGTCTAATTATATTTTCAAACCATTCAGAAAGCCACTCAAATATACACAAAAAGTTTCATGGAAATCATACTATTTAGGAGGAGTTTTTTCAAAGTCAAAGTCAAAAGTTTTTTATTTCACATAGGCCTACACAGGCACTTATAAAACGTCAGAAGCTAGTGCACGGTTCCAAATTGGTCGTTTCCTATGGAGAAGAACCGGCAAGAAACTCCATGGATACTCTTTCAAAAAAGGAGCGGAGTCTACAGTGTTCTCACATTCACATTATAGATAATAGTTAGGTGATAAACACACGTACAAAAGAATTATACATATCGCGGTCGGCTTCTAACCTAAAAATAAAGTATACAAAAACAAGTAGTCATAAAACAAATATTGATAGCAACTCTTGCAGTAAAAATTACACATATAGTTCAACCAAAATCGAAACCATTAATTCCGAATAGTGGCAATACATTGGTGAACGATAAGTGTTATCAATATATAGTCACAATAGGTTTGTACAACCACTATCGAACGCTCAGTTGATTCCTCAGATTTATAAATAAACAGCTTTTGTACACAACTACCTACGTTTTGTAAGGTATACCATTATTTTTGTATATGAATATTGAACGGTAAAAAAATGTGATATAATTGGCATTGGTTTTACGTATATATATATTTTTAATTGATATAGGCTAGTGCTTAACTGCGATCCCACCTGATGGTAAACAGTGATCCAAAACCATCGAAGATTGAAATGTCTTGAATTTAGGTGTCTTCAAGGCTAGAGTGAATAGGCTCTTAATAAACTAGTGCGCCTCACCATCAACGATTGCATCACTGCTTACCATTAGGTGGGATCGTTATTAACCACTAGTTTATATTATAAAAAAGTACACTACTGATGTGTAGTTTTATTTAAGTATCTTTTTTTTTAATTCAAACTTTGAGAGGTTCTATTCTCAAATGTTTGAGATTGATATGCGCTACTGGAATGTCGCCTAACTTGTGGGATTAACCATTAACACTTTCGTCATAATCATAATCATTTATTTTGTTTGTAAAACATAGGTATTACAGAGGGTGGTATAAAATTCGCAGTGCGCTATATTTTGCCGAATATTGGCATACAAACTTAAAGTACTTAAATCTCAGCATGCAGCAGCTTAGTAACTAAAAATTTTAAATCATAATATAATGTCAAACAATAAAGTAGTACTTTAAAAAAAAAATATTCGTAAATCGTCTTGTAGTAATTTTTATCGCTTAAAAAAAACCAGCCAAGTTCTATACTGTACTATATTATCTATACAACATTAAACTTTATAGTTTCACCTGTCCCGCTATTTGCTTGTTGAAAAATCATGTTTGTTGTATGGGAGTCGCACTTAAATATTTATTTTATTTTTAGTATTTATTGTTATAGCGGCAACAAAAATACATCATCTGTAAAAATTTCAAGCATCTAGCTATCACGGTCCATGAAATATAGCCTGGTGAAAGACAGACGGACAGTGAAGTCTTAAAAATACGGTCCTGTTTTTACTCGTTGGGTACGGAAACCTAAGAAAGTATTTCTTTATGTCTTTATATAAAGAGTTAATTCTTGAGCAGTGGTGGCCGAATAGCAACGGCCCTGACTGATGAGTTGTAGGTCGCGGGTTTAAACCCAGCGAGCCACATTACTTTGTGTAATTTATTTTCATCACCACTGCTCACAAAACGGTGAAGGAAAACATTATGACGAAACCGACATGTACTAGAACCAAAAATTCGAAGACATGTGACATCTACCAATCCGCACTGAGCCCGCGTGGTGGATTACGGCACATTCCCTTTCCTAGAGAGGAGGCCTGAGTCCCAGCAGTGGGAACATTAGAAGGCTGATTATGCTATGCCATATAGAAATACTAGTGACATTATATTAAACACACGAATGATAATAATGATTGAGGATTGACCTTGGACTCTTCAAGGACAATTCAAAGTCAAAGTCATTTATTTCAAATAGACCATTTACAGGCACTTTTGAATAGTCAAATGTAGGTCAGTCTAAAAAAGTGAAGCTAAATTCTCAATCATTATTATCATTTATTATGAAGAAAACAATAAGCACAATAAATGTTATTCCCTTAATGTTTATTTATTTGCCTTGATTTACTCCAGTATGGGATATGTACGTAAGCTACATTTTGATATCACCAAATAAGACACCATCATCTTCCTACTCTTGCTTCTTTATTACTTGGAGTCAGCGCAACACGTAATCGTCTTCCTTTCTGTCCTGTCAGTGGTCACGCTATCACTAACTCCTTTATCTTTCATATTACTCCTCTCACAATCCATCCATAGTATACCCATAACACTTTTAGTAACGCGCGTTTCATCCCTTCTCTTCACATGACTGTACCAAGACAAACGATTTCCTTTTAACTTTTCAGTCACTGGCGCCACTTTCAAACATTCAATAAGATACATTTTTTTTTTAATTTAATGGCAAATTCTTTCTCCCTCTCTAAGTGAGAGCAGTGGTAGCCTAGTAATAAAAAACTGCCCCGATTTACAACTTGTAGGTCGCGTATACAAACTCGGCCAGGCGCTTTACTTTCTGCAATTAATTTTATCATCACTGCTCTCGAAACGATGAGAGAAAACATTGTGAAGAAACTGGTATGTCCTAAAGCAAAAAATTCGAAGACCTGACTTCCTCCAACCGGCACTGGGTCCGCGTGGATAATTACAGCCCATTCTCTCCCTTAGAGAGGAGGCCTCAGTCCCAGCAGTGGGAACACTGCAAGGCCGTTTATGCTCTAGGTGGGGTGAGACGGAGTGTCAGATGTTTACTGACTGAAAACTCCACAGCCATCGCAGGCACTATGTTATATTGGGGACTCTTGAGGATACCCTTATTCATATCAGGTTAGTTAACATTCTAAACACAATTTCACGCTACATGCTCACTAAAATTGTCGCACACAACTATTAGTGTAACATTTTAACAATATAAACACTGGTTCTGTATACTTTGCGATAGGAACGTGTAGTCCCCGATGTAATCGACTAATGGAGTCTCCTCGTCCGAGCGGGCTCACCTTACATACTAAACAGGGGACAGAAGGCTTATTTTGCGAAGTATGTGAGAATGAAACTGCTCGACGTTTGTTTGTTTATTTGGACTGCACGATTGGTGCAGTAATTGAGCTATTGAATGCACTGCGTATCATTTCTTCGATTCCTGCACAGATATCTGTTCCGTTTTTTTATGGCGTACAGATAATTTTTCAGGGTATCTTCTGTTTATGTGTTTGTGAACGCACCCACGATATGGGAGGTTCTAAAACGAGGGAACTGATACGGGTCGCATTATTAGGAGGTTCCGGTAGCTTGATCCTGTTCCCGACACCGACGGACAACAATTTTTTATATTTTTAAATGGGTTTCTTTTTAATATGTTTTAAAAAAGAATATAAATTATATGTACACAAAAATAAATAAATGGAATAATAATAATAATATATTTATTTCCAAAATAAAATGGCGACAAAAAACAAGCACACAATTCTTAGTACATAAATGAGGACATAGTAAATAACTACTGGCTCCCAAACTGGATTGGGATTTGGGAGTCAGTTAATTTTGGACGTCATTAGGTTGAAGTAATGTTTTTTTTTTTAATTGTTATAAACTAATGCTTGACTGCGATCCAACCTCTGGTAAGTAGTGATGCAATCGTTGATGGTGTGAGTTTATGAAGACCCTATTCACTCTAGCTTTGAAGACCGCAGCAGGCAAGTAGTTCCAGTCCCTCGATGTTCGCGGTATGCGATGGGGTAAAACGCTTGGTCCAGACGGTAGAGGTTTCAACAACGTATGACGATGTTTACGTAAGCTAATAGTGGTTCGTGCACCTTCTATCATTTCCTGTACAATGTGTCAGATACAAATGAATGCCGGTTACATAAAGAGCCCATGCTTTTATTCTAGAGTTTCAGATTTGTTTCATGTCGAAAATATTTGAAGTCAGTGTCTTTTTAGACATACTTGTATCAATTTTGAATGAACGAATTTATTCACCTTTCGTTGAATTAAGTAATTAATTTATGTGTGTGTGGATTTAACCGAAAGGTAAATGGTACGGAATAATGAAATCAATGATCTGGCAGTTACCTAGTTTAATAAAGCGTATTTATAGGTCCATTAATAACTAGTGTCTGTCAGTGGTTTCACTTACGTAAAAGAAAAAAGATATACGAAGGGAATATACTCTTGGGATAAAAAGTATTCTATGTGCAATTCCTGGACATTGTCTATCCGTGTGCTAAGTGTCATTCAGATCCGTTCAGCCGTTTAGGCGTGAAGGACTACAACCATACACAAGTACATACCATCTTTCACCTTTATGATAATACTAGTTGCTGCCAGCGGTTTTTTTCGAGTGATAGTAGAAAATTATCCGAAGGCAACGTATATTATGGATTTGTGTCATGTACTTCCTTTTTATCGATATTTTTATCTATATGTAGAGGCTTGTAATTAGTAGATAATGTGGCCATATTATACTCATTATAATATCGTTTTATTAGCCTTTTAGAAAATACAATAAATAAATAGATATTCCAAGAAATGGTCTACCCGTGTACCAAGTTTCGTCGAAATCCATTCAGCCATTCAAGTCTGAAGAGGTTACAAACATATACATGTACATGTATATGTTTGTAACCTCTCCACACTATCACTTTATATACACTTTCACTACTCTATACACTTTCACTTTTATAATATTAGCGTGATAACTGGATATGTCAGTATAACGAAAATAATGTATTTAGATTACTAATAAAAACAATATTTGAATATGTTATACAATTTTAAGATATGTATACTAAATCTTAAGGTTACCGACATAGCACGAAGAATCGCCAAACTTAAGTGGCAATGGGCAGGGCACATTGCTTTCAGAACGGATGGCCGTTGTGGTCACATACTGGAAGACGTAGCGTTGGAAGGCCTCTTACACGGTGGACCGATGCCCTGGTAAGGGTTGCGAGAATCCCATGATTGCGAGACGCACAGGACCGTTAATTGTTACGAAACTTGGGGGGAGGGGGGGGGGACACATCTAACAGTGGACGTTTTTCAGATGAAATGATGATGATGATACTAAATCTCAAATTAAAATAACATAACTGGAACAATTTTCCTGCTGCGTTCTCCCCGTCCAACTATAATTTAGGTGTCTTCAAGGCTAGAGTGAATAGGCTCTTAATGAACTAGTGCGCCTCACCATCAACGATTGAATCTCTGCTTACCATCAGGTGGGATTGCAGTCAAGCATTGGTTTATATCAATTAAAAAAAAAAAATTAACCTTTGAAAAAATATTTTTATTTTGAGTTAGCTTCAAGGAGTTTATAAAAGGAAAAGGTTACTTAATATTATTTAACTTGAGACTCCAAGCTCGAACCGGTACCTAAACAATGTTTTGTTTCAATTCCGTACACTGTTTATTTTCGTAGCTCCTCTAATGGACGATACTCGATACCTTTTAAGGCGTTTAGTCCCGTGAACATCTGGCCGGAATTAACCAGCAACTTTTTGGTTTAAAAATATTTTCAAAGATCAAAACCATTTGAAAGGAGTAGGGAAAACAAGCGAAAACAATATCATGTTGTTAAGATTATTTTTTTTGGCAAAAGTATTAGTCTTACGAAAAAAATGTAGGTTGATAATGTGGTTTAGGAATCTATAATAAACATATTTTTTTTTCAAATCTTTAGCCGTTAATGAGGAGTAGATTTCAGAAAGTCATTGTTTTATAGCACTGCTCGGATGTTAGCGCCTTAGTTACATTTCTATTTAGGAAAACAATTTCTTTTAAAACACTTTCAAAAGGAAAAATCTCTTTAAAATCACTCTCCAAAGTGTATGTGCTACACGTAAATCTCGTAGCGTCGTAGCACGTGCTACGGCGTAGCACGTAGCTTGGCACAATAGGGGAATGGGATTAGGGATGTGACGCAGGTGGTTTGGTTGGAACCGAAGTCGAATTCGGAGTTTTGAATTTGTTTTATCGAAATCAGAGCGGCAGAAGAGAGATGTGATAAGAGCAGGCCCTTTTATTTTAACGATTTCAATTTATAAATCTTGGAAGCGAAGTCGGAACCGGAGGTATGATTGGAAGTTTCTAATTTATTGAATACAGTTTCGAAGCTCCGTAACATCCCTAGATTAAATGTGCAAGATAAAAGAAGTAGCAAACGGAACGGCTGGCAAGACTTCAAGAGGTAAAATAATTAAAGCATCTAAATTCGCTGTCTTGTTACCAATTTAAATTTGAAATTACACTTCAAAGGTGTGTTCGCTTTGTATTAACGTAATTATGTTTAAGATTAGCGTGTTATGTGATGTTGAAGTAAACATATTTGGTATTAAATTATTTTAGTGTATGAGATATTTTAGGAATATTCTTGCTTCCACGTTATATTAAGATGGATCGTTTTCGTTGTCGAGCCCTCCGCTCAATGTTAGCATTGTTCTTAAGATTGGTGGTGATTTTTTCCACTCGCTCAAGAGGGAGCAGTGGTGGCCGAGTGGTAACGGCCCCGACTTACGAGTTGTAGGTCGCGGGTTCAAACCCAGCCAGACGCATTCATTAGTTTATGTAATTTATTTCATCACCACTGCTCTTAAAACGGTGAAGGAAAACATCGTGAGGAAAATGTCCTAGAACCAAAAATTCGAAGACATGTGACATCCACCAACCCGCAATGGGCGCGCGTGGTGGTTTACGGCCCTTTCCCTCTCCTAGGAGGCCTGAGTCCCAACAGTGGAAACATTATAAGGCCGACTATACTATGAAAGAGGAAACCTATCACCCCAAAAACAATAATAATGTTGGTGATTTAGTAAAGAAGATTATGGAATTATAAATTGAAGACAGCGACTGCTGGCGGGCATGGTGACAGTGGCAAGGAACAATGAGATTACGTAATTGAAACAAATGAAGACGCTGGGTAAGGTCATCGCTCATGGCTTTGGAATTTTTTGTTTAAGCTATACTTTTATATAATGTAAGCTGACCCGGCAGGCGTTATTCTGCGATATAAATTATAAAAAAATGGGGGTAAAAAAGCCTACGACCTATTCTGAGAATTACCAAACAATATGAAACAAAAAAATCATAAATATCGGTCAAACCGTTTCGGAGAAGTTCCATAACAAACACCGTGACACAAGACATGATATTAGATATCTTTAAAAAAAAAACGTTGCCTCACTCACACTAAGAATTGATCCTGTATTGTCGGCGCGTTCACAAACGTGTAAACGCACAATTATAATAACAAGTGTGCATCCGTGTTTCATGCTTTTTTAACTATACGAAACTTAAAAAAAATATATATATATTGGATGCTCAGCATAATGCCGTGTCCACACGCAAAATGTGACAAGTTCACAGCGCTGGTTTTCAGCGTGGGCCGGTGACGGTGTCGAATAGCCGACGTCGGCAACGGAATTGAATGCTAATAGTTTTGAGTAATTAAATAAAAAATAAATTTTAGGACAAAGTCATAAATGTAAATAACCATTATAAATAAATAAAGAAGAAATACAACTACATACGTATAAAGTGGCAACATTACATAGCGTCTTTAACAAGAACGATGGCTTAAAGGACTTAGTATCCACGTCAAAATCATTACAAAAAAAAAAACCAAGTGTAACAAGTACGCGATGACGTATAGCAAAAAAGGATGTGACGCTTAATACTTTAATTGTACTTATACGGTCAGTAATAACATATACTGTCTGATTCTACTGGTTGCTCTTTCCTCTCACGAGAAGTAGTTGTATTACGCTTACCTGCAATTACAAGCACGTCGATAAGGGCGAGAATGGCTAAGCTGACAAGGCTAACGGGCTCGTCCCAGCGGACGTCTTCTAGCAGCGCCTGACACGCTGTTTCGTTCAGTGAGCGCATATTACGCGCGTCGCACCGCGCGCGCGAGCCGCCGCGCGGCGCATCGCCCGCTCGCCTTCAGGTTGTTACTGGCATAGTGCTCGGCTCTGTAACAAAGAGAATACATTTGTTAAAAGGCTGTTGAATTTAATAATAATGTTTCAGTTTCTATTACTATAGTTCCCTCGCGCAGCTCAGGGAAGAAAGTCCAGGTCAGCTAGATAAAATATTGATAAAAAAATTATTTAAACAATATTTTCTTTTTTTATGCACCCGCACTGTTGTCTCTCTAGCATCCTAGGTAAACAATGGACCCACCCACTCTAGGGTGACTAGTCGAAATGCCAAAGCATTTATTCCCCTTTGTACCTTTGTGTTGCTAGAAGTTTTAATAAATAAAACTATACGAGTGCATATGACACACAAAAGCTTGTAAAAATACAACGAAGTCAAAAATATTTTATTGACGGCAGATGTCGAATAAAATTTATCACGGAATTTTGGAATTTCCAAAAAATATCCTGAATTTAAAATTATTGATAGCATTAGACAAATATTTTACAAAGAAGTTTCGTTTATTTTGTGGCGTTAATCTTACACGCAATATCTTAAAAAAAAAATATATTATTTTAAAATACCGAACAGAAAGTCTTCAAGTTTGAATTAGAAGCGCCCACGCCTCTGATAACAGTCGGACCTAGGAACCCAAACTCCCACGCCCGTCTGCCGATCAGTTAGATGGATTATGTGATGAAGTACATACATAATCATGAAAGCATGAGAGGTGTGTATAATTTAGGTATTTACATTCGATTGTCTAAGCTTTGCTCACACCTTTGCTCACGTCCTTATTATTATTACCAGCCCACTGTTGGACAAAGATCTCCCTCCATTTCATTTCGTCCAACGATCATTGTCTTTTCGCTTCTTCTTTCCAATTCTTAGAGAAGAGATTCAGGTGGTCCACCCGTCTCCTTCGTGATTTGCCGGGGCCCTGAGTCGCTATGTCAGGGCTCCAACGATGTGCTTTACGAGTCCACAGCACATAAAGCATCATCATCTTCCTGTCCTTGTGCCATCTTATTTGGGGTCGGCGCAAAACGTTTTTTCTTCCATTCTATCCTGTCAACCGTCATACTATCACTAACTTCCTTTTCGTTCATCTCACTGTTCACACAGTCCATCCATCTTTTCTTTGGCCTCCCTCTCCCTCTCCACCCATCCACATGTATACTCATAACTCTTTTAGTAACATGCGTTTCATCTCTCCTCTTTACATGACCATACCAAGACAAACGATTCCCTTTCAACTTTTTAGGCACTGGCGCCACTTTCAAACTTCCTGTAATATATTAATTTCTCACTTTATTCATTCTCGTCACACCACACATCCATGTCAACATTCTCATCTCTGCTACATGCAATCTTTTTTCATCTACAGCACGTCCGTCAAGCATACGGCAGATATGTCTTGCCTAGTTCCATTTAAGTTGGGCAGCCTTTTAAGCTACTTTAACGATTTGTGTTTTGGAGCGCTATGTTTTAATTTGAGCGTGGTCTGTTAATTTAACACATTGTATGCTGCGCTCTATTGGCAAGTTGATTTCAAGATGTAAGATAATAATGACCAAAATTGTGTACCATAGATCATAATGGGGAATATACACATGTCAATCAATTTACGCTTCAGTGACATGGGCAAAAGGCCTTTATGCTCTTTCAAAAAGGTACTTTACCCCTGTCTGTCACATAATAGCTTTTTTACGGACCAGCTCTTCCAGACATTTGCTGTTCGGTGCGTTATTTCTTTATCTTGCTTTGCTTGGGAAAAGACTACTTGGCTCAAGTAGATGTATTCTTGGAAATATTTTATTCTCACTGCCTACGTGTATGTCCTTTTAGAACTGCTAGTTTTGATTTTGTTCTTTGATATGATTATATTTAGTTAACACACTGTAGATTTGACAGTCTTCTACTAAACCGAAGTAGGTACTCCTTTAAATCGTCACAGTCTTTCCCTTCCTATCCTGTCACCACAATTAATGTGGTCCCAAACGTCAACGTCCATAAAAATAGGTTCGAAAGAAAAAAAAACAACCTTCAAGGTATCCGGAATAATTGAAAAACCTTGGGTTTGTTTTCAAACTCACAAGTTGCCCAGGAGCGACGGATGACTGTGTAACCCTGAACGCCACTGTATCTACGTCACGTATGTCAGCTGAGCTAATAATAGGAGTGAGTTTTTGTCGGGATTTCAGTGGCTGTTTTAATTATTCGCAAATTGATTCCTAGTGGATATTATGAAGTAAAATTGTAGTTTTGTATCTCAAGTGTCTGCGCAACTGGACTATATGTGGAATCATTGAAATAGGCGCGATTTCGATAAAGTGGAGCTGAGAATTTTATTTTAGTTTTGGCTACCTCAGCGAAGTTTGCCGAGAAAGCTGACTCGATACATTTGCTGCCAAATACTACACAAACATTAGAATGTGTTGCACCCGCACTCTAATGTGATACATGTGCAGTACAATGTGCACAATATTTTAAAAATGTACCAGAAGTGTTGTGAAAAGGGAGTCTGTGACAGTGTGACGGTTGATAGAACAGGATAGAAGAAGGAACTGTGTTTGGTCGACCCTGAGTCACTTAAGGGCTGGAATCTTTCAAATGTCGTAATACTATTCTGTTAAGTTTTTTTTCGAATCAAAATCAGAGCGTTTATGTTGAAAGAACAATTTACAGGCTCTCTTGAATTGTCAAGGAGTTGGGTAGTCAAGAAGGTGAAGTTAACTGCATATACCAGAGTAAAGATTGAGAGGTTAGCCCTGGAACGAAAGGGCAACTGAAGGAATACAGGTAGATTTTAGTAAGTAAAAGTGTTACATATGCTCTCGCTAAACTCAGAGCGAAGAAAATTATTTTTTTTTTGGTTTGAAAATCATCTAATGACAAATCCCGCTCTATCGGCAGAATGCCTACGAAGTCTACAAAACCGCGGCCTGTCTGGCTGTAACCTACGGTGCTGAATGTTGGACTCTGAAAAAAAACCCATGCCACAAAAATGCACACGACAATTCCTGACCATCTCAGCATCATGAAGATGCTTCTCTCTTTCTCTTCTCTTCTTTAGAATTGTTACTCTCAACGATAGCAACACGAGGCGAGGATTTTTTGTGGGGCGCTACCCTTAGCGTCTCTTGCTCTCTTCCCTTCCAACCGTCGCGAAACACGGACTAGATTATTTATATTGTCATTAGTCTGATTTCCCACAGATAGTTACAATGGTTACACTGGCTCGCTATTGTTTGTAACTACAATGTTTCGAAATACATTTAAAATACTGCAAGTTGGATTTTCACTTCTGGCTCCAAATGTCATCTCATCGCAAGACACATAAAAGGGGACAGGCACAATATCTGCCATCCGCGTCCCCAAATGGTCATGTAATGAGAAGATGTGAAGTACATATGACTAGGCAAGTCCTACATATGAATACTGGTCCAAAAAAAGCGTGGTAGAGCCCTTCTGACTTGGATGTCTGTAATTAGCAATGACCTAAAGAAAGCCCAAGTGAATGACTCGACTGCCCAGAACCGAAAAGTCTGGCGAAAAATGACGAAGACAGCCGACCCCAAATGAAATGGGATAAAGTTAGGCAAAGAGAGAGAGACACCAAAACGCAGATGTACATGAAGAAGAATTTGCAAGTAAAGCCATTACTTTTGCGTACACTCGTACACAAAAGATTAAACAATTGAATTACAAAAACGTCGCATATTTTTCATAACTCATAACTTTTCATTTGTCACACATGACTTTTTCATAAGTAGCTAATATTTAGTTGTTATGAAAATACTAGTTATCTACTCGGCTTTGCTTGGCTGTAAATTATACCCACAAACCTGCCCCTTTTATTGCTATCTCTTTTTCTCTCAAAAATATTATTTGTGTGAGTAGATTTGGTCGGAATTATAAGTATTAGAAAAATACGACGAAGGCACGGAAATATAAAGGGTTTGTAAATAAATAAGAGAAAATTTATTACTGTCCTAAATCTTTATAAACAAGGAACTAAGCAATATAAATATTTTAAAATATAGAACATTTCAAAAGAATAACCTAGTAAAAGAAAATAAACTTTGAAATAGGTCTGAGCATTGATTTGTATTATTATTTTTAATTATAATAATAGTTTATTAAATTATTCCTTTTCGTGTTTAGGCTTAGGATTATTTCAGCAACACTTTGTATACATTTATATCGTAGACAGATATTAAATATTTAATTTTATATACATAGATAGACTGACGCGGAAACCGACTTTATTTTATACTCTGTAGAGATATAAGTTTTTCTGTCATCTCAGAATGATAATAAATGAACAATCAGGCCTGCCAACCTAACAGCCCCCGCATGATCAACGATACAACACTCTCCTTAAATAAATGGGATTGCCATTTCCCAAAATTGTCAAGAACCATGCCTCACAGAAACTCATTAATATTAATACCCGTACACACTCCGGTAGGCTGCCTTTATACTTCAGATGTACGGAGTTGCTAAGCTACGAAGCTGTGTTTATGCTAGCTTTTCTTTGTTTAGTGGGAAATCCTGCTTTAGCAAGGGCGTATCAGACTTTTCAAAATTCAAAATGTTTTTATATCACATAGGTCTACGTGGGCACTTCTAAAACGTCAGAAGCACTAGCTTCTACGATCAATTTGGAACCGTGCACTAGCACGGTTCCAAATTGATCGTTTCCTATGGATAACTTTTACTGACTAAAACCCACTCCTATGTTCCTTCTTTGCCTTGCGTTCCAGGACCTCGAGTTTCCCTTTCGGAAGCCAATCCATGACCCCAGTAGGCTTCGACCCTGCTGGGACCCTACGGTTTTGATGACAGCACTTTGAGGCGCGCGTGGAACACTAAGCGCTGTCGAAGACTTGGGCTCGGTCCGGACGGCTAGCCGTCTGCAAGCCAGCGCCAACAGTCGCTGGAAATCGGGGTCGGGATCCCGGCGGGCCGTTCTCTCGCCCCCACGGGGACACGGGGTGCTCTGCTCAGGCGATGCACACCTCTACCGTATGCTCCACCGTGTCCTCTGGGCGGTCCACACAAAGGTGGTACCCAGGCGTTACTTCCGCTTTGTTGCGTTCATTGCGTGTGTTATTCAAAAAATTTATAAGGGATCCATTTTGAAGGACGAAGAAGAACGCTAGATCGCATCGCATCCCAGTTTAGCACATCTTCAATGGAAAGACAGCCTTAAGATCGTCCATGCTTATACATGCTACGTATACTTCAAAGGACTATAAGTGTGTGGGATCGAGATTCTCAATTAAACTAAACTTAGATTAACAAATAGGTATTCAAACAACGTGTTATAGAGGAGGTATCGGGTGTGGTTTAAGGAATGATAATACTTATGTAATTCAAGTTATTTGAGTTAACTGTTATCTAATAATATTGGGGAGAAGCTAAATTGTTTGTTCGTAAATGTTTGTTTATTCTGATTCGATTATGAAAATTAAAATCGACCGTTTTTTTTTAAATTTTGAACTTCTTAAATACAATTATGTCTACTGAAATATAGAGCTTTTCAATAGGGACGCTCGCTTTTTGTTGGGTTACGTGATATCACTAGTCTATGCAGATAAACATCAGTCAATTGCTGCTTTAGAGGCTAACATAACTCGCGTTCATCGTGAAATTCAGTCCCATGTAAGTAAAGATGTCCAAAATTGGTCCACCTGAATAGAACATCCACAGTGGAGTCGCGGTGGCCATTTGGCTGAAATCATTGTCCATACATAATGTCGTGTCGTGGGTGTCGTAAGAGGCGACTAAGGGACACACCAGAGAATGTGCAGCAGCATTCTCTGTGCATTGCAAGAACCACACTGCAACTGCCATCGCGTTTGCTAAACGTGGCGATAATGGCAAACCCCCCAATGGTGGAGACCTTTGTCCAACAGTTTACGTCTTTCGACTGAATTGATGACGTGTTTTTGGCCACAGCTTAGCTGTTATTGGTTGTAGCTTATAGCCTTCCTAAAGAAATAATTGTTAGATTTGAACTAGTAGTTCCTGAAATTAACGTGTTTAAACAAACAAAGTTTTCAGCTTTATAATGTTATTACTAGCAACTAGGCTCAGCTTTGTGCTAGCAATCTCTCAAATTCTTTACTATAATATGCATAGGACGTATACATATAAACCTTCCTTGTGAATCAGTCTATCTATTAGGAAACATTTTTAAATTTATTGTATTTTTGCAGACAGACAAACGAATTACGAAGGCTGTAGCCGGAGGATGGAAAAAAATACAAAATTTATTTGAACTTAAATTTAATTACAGAAATTACAATGTAAAATATTAACTAAGATGTCGACAGTTGACCGATGCTGTGCCAAAAGTGACGATTTCGCGAAGGCCGCGATGTACGGTGCCGGGCTGCATCACGTTGAGCTGCGTCGGCGACTCGTGTCTCCGCTGTTGCAATCCGCGGTAATTAGGGTAACGCGCGATCAGCGGTTCACGTGTTACGCGAATATGTAACACCTCCCCCCGAAGATAAGCAACTATTTCGAAATCTTGTGTGAGAGAGATGATGAAATGTTGCTGTGGTCAATTTTTATCTTGCTGGGACTGATTCCATGCGATTCTTGAATTTCAGCATAATTTCCTGGAGATGTTGCGTCATCATTTTGCATTACTTGGTTTCTTTGAAGGCGTTTCGCTCGATATCGTCGGTACGTCAGTGTGATAATGAGTACACTTGCACCGGTTAGTATCAGATAGATTGGAATTGTAGTATGGTAGAGAGCTGGATCAACTACTTCATTGAGTTTTGCTGGTGCCTGTTGCATGATGTTTGTGTTAATGGAGTGCAGATTTTCTAGATTTGCAGAGTTTAGTATGATTGGTGATTCGCTCGACGTCTCTAAATCTTCATTAATTGTGGGCAATTGCATAATCTCCAGAGCGAAACCTTTGATGTGATTGTTAGAGTTTGCTATAGTAAATTCGGGCGTTTTGATGTGGCAATTGTAGGGGATGATCGCCAAATAGCTTCCTTCCAGGGTTTTATATGTTTCTTGTCCGCATGATATCTTCACCTTGGTTGGATGTGGGAAACTGATGGTGTAATGCTTCTCGTCGAGTTGTTCTACAGCTTCTTTCTTCAATGCGACTGAAGACAGTTTACAGAATGGGAGAAGTTCTTGCTTGGAGATCAGATGCTGGATGCAATCGGGATCATCTCGGGCCTTGTATTTTGATTTAGCTTCACAGAGGTACAGAGAATTTACCTTCGGGCATTCAGCCTCCATGTACATAGAATCTTGACCAGAAATCGCAATGAAAGGTGAGGTTGGTAAAAGGATTTTGTTATTCTTGTTAGGGACATTGGACAGTTTATAAAGGTTATAGATTGGAGGGAAGGCAATCGGCACCTTAAATACTATAACTATCTGATTATCTTTATAAAAGTAGCCTAGCTTAATTACGTCATAATAGTCTCTTAATTCTAATTCAAGGATCTCATAGCCTGAATATAGAATCCTTAGTTTCTGTATCATATTCTTAATTTCAGCTATATTAACTACCATGTGCGGTGTGCTTAGTGCGCGTATAAAAGCTAAAGTATACTCTAGTTTATGGAGTTCTTCGGACAAATTATCTATGTTATCACTTAAGATAATTAAGTGTTGAGCCATGTGGGCGTAGTGGATTAAATCAAGATTTGCTGTTGTACTATTTATTATCCGATTTAAAACATTGCCTATTAACTCTTGATTTTTAGTTATATTAGTTAATAAGTTGGCATTTTGTGAAACCCAAGTTTTAGATAAACTAACATGTTGATTAAGTTGAGCTTGAATCCTATACTCATTTTCCTTAAGGATTTTTATGGCGTTGTCGTATTTAATTGCATCAGTTTGATCAAGATTACCGGATATACTTTTGATTACAGAACCGAGGCCATCAATGAGTCCTCTTTTATAGCGATTATGTTCAAATGACTCTAACTGGGCAGATATCTTAACTAGTTTGGATGTAAGGTAATCCATGTGCGGTTCGAATAATAGAGATGTCTTATTATTTAATGTGTGTCTAACATCAGTCATTCTGGTATTAACTGTATCTATTTGAGATTGTATACTATCGAGGTTGACATAATTGAGAAAAGAGTGATAATGGGAAATGATGCGCGTCGCTCCTAGATTAAACGGAAGTATTCCAGGGCCGTTCCCTAAAGGATCAATCGTTACTTCTTGTCCTTGCGTCATTTGGAGTAGTAGTAGCAGTAACATCCTGTAACAATACAGATTCCTTAGGGCTTCTTTTAAGACGAGATTTTGCAACGGGACCTCGTTTCTTTCTGGTGTAAATATGTATGGGAAGGTCGGCTAGGACTATGTCTTTGGTAAAACGTGGAGCTAATTTTTGTCTGCTAGCTAACGGATTGCGGACAAATACTTGTTGGTCAGGGACATACTCTTTTTCAGGTTCGCGGTCCTTATTCCTGTTTTCAGTTAATTCAGTCCGATGGTGAAGAGAGGTTTCATTTATTATATCGTAGACTTATGTTAGTCGTTTTTTGTGGTCTTGTAAGTAATTTTGCAGTAAATGTTCCGATAAATTTAAATCTAGGGAATCACGGGGATCAAAGTGTCCTGTGATTAAGTCTATAGGCCTACATTTAGTGAAGCTGTGTATTGAGCTGTTGTAACCTAAAATTGCATAGGGCATGAGATTTACGGCAGGTTCATTATGCTTTTCTAATTTCAGGATTCTGAGATGTTCGAGAATAGTAGAATGGAAGCGCTCTACTATGCCATTATCGTTAGGGGTATGTGCAAGTATCTTATGATGCTGTATTTTATGAAGACGGACGAACTCCGAAAATAATGCGTTAGTGAACTCAGGTCCTTGATCTGTAACTATGGTGTAGGGGACGCCATGATGGGTGCAAAACGTTAAAAGTGCTTGGACGACACTTAACGCGGTACCATCTCTGAGATGATATGCTTGTGCATATTTCGAGAAAGCATCAATTAAAGTAAGAAATTTCTCGTTTTGTGCTGTAAAAAGATCAAGATGAACAATTTCAAAGGGTTTGGTTGGGGGAGGAACTATAGAGAATTTTTGCTTAATAGGGTTCCGATCGTATTTTGCCTGTCCACAGATACTACATTCATTAATATATTTCGAGATATTTTCTTTCATTTTAGGCCAATAATAACGATGTGATAAAGCAAGGAAACATTCGGTTATACCACGGTGATTTGTTTTTCCTTCATGGTATTTACGAATAATTTCTTGCTGGTCCAAGTAATTTTTAACGTTTTCTACCTCTTTCTTTGTTAAGACCATATTTAAGGCGGAGCTTTTAAATTTGTCTTGTATAATCGGAATTATGCTGTACATGGCTAGAGGGGGATGTATAAGAATTCCAGTTTTTACTTTGGGATTAACATATTCCTTTACGGCATTAATTACTTCTTCTTCCAGATTTGACTCTGATAGTTGTATAGTAGTTTTGGTATGAGTTTCGAATGGTTTAGACACGGTTGGGCGTTTTTTAATGTCTCCCACGATTATAAAGGATATTTGACGGTGGAATTTATTTAGAGGCTCATCCGATATTGGTATCTCTAATATGGGGTTCTCAGCGCTTGTGTGAGCTGTTGCGGTTGTGGAATCAATTACTGAAGGGGGTTTTTCAGACGTGTTAACTGCTATAGAGTTAGCGTCTTCATTATTAATTTCTATGCGGGACAGAGCATCTGCGTTGGTATTCAGCTTACCCTGCTTATAGACAGTAGTGAAATTATACTCGCTTAACTTTAATTTCCAACGGGTTAAACGTGAGTTGGGTTCCTTTAAATTCATTACCCATTGTAAGGGCCTGTGATCTGTAACAATTTTGAACTTCCTACCAAATAGGTATGGGCGGAAGTACTTGGTTGCCCACACAATTGCTAATAATTCTTTTTCGATTGTGCTGTAGTTAATTTCACTAGTGTTTAATGTGCGCGATGCATATGCTATGGGCTTATCGGTACCTATCTGACCTTGAGAGAGAACAGCACCAATGGCAAGATTAGATGCGTCTGTTGTCAGTATAAAATCTTTACTAAAGTCTGGATATTGCAGGATTGGGTCGTTGATTAAAAGGGTTTTACACTTCTCAAAACAACTGATGTAATTAGGATTAGTTATATCAATCTTTGAACCTTTTTTCAGACATTGCGTCATAGGTTTTGTTATACGAGCAAAGTCTGGAATGAATTTCCTATAGTAACCCAACAGACCTAGGAAGCGTTTAATTTCTGTTGCCGTTTTGGGAATTGGGAATTTCTGGATGGCCATAATTTTATCCGGGTTAGGTTTAATACCGTCTTTGCTAATAATGTGTCCTAAATATGCAGTTTCTAACTTTAAAAATTCGGATTTGTCCATTTGTATTTTGAAATTAGATTCCCTAAGTCTCTGAAATACTTTTTCTAAATTAATCATGTGTTCCTGAAGGGACACTGAAAACACAATTATATCATCCAAATATACTAAACACACGACATTTTGAAGGTCCCGTAAGACATTGTCCATTACCCGTTGAAAGGTCGATGGAGAATTTTTTAAACCCATTGGCATGCGGAGGAATTCGAAGTGTCCATGCTCTACTGTAAAAGCAGTTTTGTGAACATCATCTGGGTTCATCTCCACTTGATAAAATCCACTCGCGAGGTCAAGGGTGGTAAAATAGTGACAGTTACCTAACTTGTCAAGGACGTCCGAAATGTTGGGTATAGGATAACGATCATCTATAGTTTTCTCATTTAATTTCCTAAAGTCTATTACCAAGCGCCATTTGGTTTTTCCGCTGGCGTCGGCTTTCTTGGGAACTACCCAGATGGGGGAGCTCCACGCAGATTGAGACGGACGTATGATATTCTGTTCTAGCATTTTAGAAATTTGATCCTGGACTTCCTGCTTATGTATGAAAGGATATCTGTAACTTTTCGTATAGATAGGCACATCATCTGTAGTTCGAATAGAGTGTTTTACTTGGTTCGTAAAAGATAATGGTTCGCCATCAATATAAAATACATCAGCGTACCGAGCGCAAAGTACTTCTAAATTAGCTTTTTCTTCGGGGTTCAAATGATCCGTACGCAGACGAGACAAAACTTCCTTTACGCGGTCGGACTGTTGTTTAGTGCGCGTGCACTGGACATTGAACAACTCAGCACTAATAGGGCGATCCATAGAAAAGACTACGTCATGACGTGACGTATTCGCTACCTCTATTACACCTCTATTATTTCTAACTGTTGTAACGCAATCACTTATTAAACAATTTGAAATGCATTGTTCAGGAATAAAAACGTCACCGTCCGCAGAGTTTATAGGAACTTTAACTAATTTAGATGAATTAGCAGGTATTATATCCTCGTATAAGTTACTATTGCGAGAGTCGTACATTAATAAAGGGTTACTAGAATTACGAGTTATCAACAATCTGTTCTTTAAGTCAATGTTAGATTCTAATTTTTCTAATAAATCATAGCCGATCAAACCATCAAAAAATTTATGAAATGCATAAACGAAAAGAGTTATATCACCTGCCTCGTTAAATTCCTGAAAGCACGGTAAAGTAATGGAGTAATCACTCCTTGTGGTAGCGTGAATATTCGTTACTTCAAAGGGATCATAATTGCACGGTATGTGGGAAAAGAATTTTTGAACAACTTCGGGACTCACAAAAGACATATTTGCGCCAGTGTCAATTAATAGTTTAAGCGGGGGATTTGAAATCTGAATATATGGTAATTGCCTTTGCGTTTGCAAATTAATTTCTATTTTGACTTGTCTGATTTGGGGTCCTTCTGAAAATCCTCTTTTCCAGCAGACGGGGTTGGATCCTTAACTTCCTCGACTATAACATAAGAATCTGTACGCTGTGGTTGCTCATACACATATTCACTCGGGTACGCGTAAATGGGATACTCAAAATATTCCTGGGGGTAATAATCGCTAACAAAATAATCTCTATAATTGTCATACTGCAACTGGTCATTAAAATCGTTAAAGTTAAATTCCCGCGTTCTGAAATAATTCGAGGGTGGTGGATTCCCAGATTTGGACCAATCATGGGACGCGCGCGGCGCGAATGGTTTAGCCACGTAGTGACTTACGCCACTCATCGGGTGTGGGGTGTTACTTGTAGTTGGCCTGGGACCAGGCATTCTAAAAACTTGACCCTGGGGTATATAATTAGGCGGTGGAGAACTGAACATTTGTTGAGTACGTGTGGGCCCGCGATTTTGTGGGGGTTGGTTTCTCCAAATTGGGACAGGGTGTTGTCCTTGAAGCATAGGTGGTCGCGATGGCCCTGGCATAATCAAAGATCCTGGGGGTTGCAAATTAGACGGACGCGGTGTGGGTGGTGCCACGTGAATTGGTGGCATAAAGCCATAAGGAATTTTTGGACTAACCTGAGGCTGCGTCTTCCTATCGGGAACATGGTCGTTGCGCTGCTGCAGGTACAACGTGTTCATTTCCTCGTGCACAAACTCTAAGGCTTTCTCTATTGTATCAGGCCGCATGCAACGAATGCGAGAGCCCAACGGGTCACGTAGACCACGTAAGTACGACTGTAACGTGAGTTTCTTGTACAAAGTGCGTTTCGATTCAATGGTACTCGCTATCGTTTCATGTAGGCTGATATAAGTCATAATAGTACTGAAAAGGTTTTGACAACGCTCATAAAATTCTTGCGGGGTGGACGAACCCTGCGTTAAAAGTGCCAAGTCATTATATAAAGATGTTTCATCGCGTTGATCGGCGAAATTATTTATTAAAGCACTTCTAATTCCCTCCCAAGTCTCCGGGATACCATTCGAATTAATCGTACGCGATGCGGGTCCTACTATTTTGTTCAAAATCCCGTTTAATAATGCTAAATTAGCTAATTGAAACTCCGGTCCGTTTCTCATAAACTGCTGTACTAGTTGATCACATAGTTTTATAAATCGAGTTAATACGTTCGAGTTTCCGTCGAACTCCGGCAACAATCGTAGGGCCTTGTAAACTTGATCCACTGAGTCAGCCATACTTGATATATATGAACTATTACTATCCTCCTGTTCTGCCTCTAAATTTCTATTAGCGTCTAAAATATTAATTCTATTACCTAACCTAGGGGACCGAGATTGCCTTGGATGGAAAATCTTGGAATCTTATAGGATAAAAAAGGGAAGCGACTCTAGAGCGATTCTAAAGTACTTACTTGCAATGATTTTGTACCTCTTCTGTATCGATGTCTGGATACTCCTCTGGACTGCAGCTCTTGTAGATTCCGGATACTCGTACGGTGCCCGAAGCCACCCGGGTGACTCGCGATCCTAGCAATTTACTCTCGTGAACCGACCCGCGAGTATCCTACCGACTGCGCCAATTACGAAGGCTGTAGCCGGAGGATGGAAAAAAATACAAAATTTATTTGAACTTAAATTTAATTACAGAAATTACAATGTAAAATATTAACTAAGATGTCGACAGTTGACCGATGCTGTGCCAAAAGTGACGATTTCGCGAAGGCCGCGATGTACGGTGCCGGGCTGCATCACGTTGAGCTGCGTCGGCGACTCGTGTCTCCGCTGTTGCAATCCGCGGTAATTAGGGTAACGCGCGATCAGCGGTTCACGTGTTACGCGAATATGTAACAAACGTGGTAGGAAGGTTTGTTTAAAAATACGTTGTTGTATTTTTACAAGTGACATTAGTGACAGCGGCTAAACGTGATTATGCGAGCCAAACGTTAAAACGCGAAAAGTTTTATTGGTGAATTCCGCCCTTAGAGTGAGTGAGTATAGATACAAACAGGGTTTGAAAACCCATATCGGCCATATTTGCTTCCCCTCGGAGGCTTGTACATACGTCTGTACAACTTGAATGACCTTGAACAACGCTTAATTGTCGTTTTGTACACACGCGAATTTTTTTTAGCCAAAAATTTAGGTTTTAATATCTTTGTTTTTCTTAGAAAAATCCAGAAAAAGTTTTTTTTATTTATTTTTTAATTTTTTGGTGATTTACGTAAAAACGTACAATTACGTAATAATAATACCCCCCGGGCGCCCAAGGGGTTAACGCAGACAATGAATGAATGACCCCGCTTCCTCTTAACAACTTATCCATTGAGGTCTAGGTTACATATTCTTGCGCCAGCCCCGGGTCAAGTGAGCCAGTTCACTAATTAACCCCCCACGTTCGTAGGCTTTTGTTTGACTTTCTAATCGCTCCACAGAAACTATGTTTCTGGGCAGACTATCGCTTTGGATTTGCTCGCCTAATTGTAGGGTTACAATTTAAATTGAGTTTACAAATATTTTGAGTTACGATAAGGTTTAGGTGTGTCCATTTGCTTGATTGTGTTTTGTTTTCTGATGAAGTTATTGCGTTGTTTCAGTTTTTGTTTCAGAACAGGAAAAACAATTGTGAAAATTTACAGTATACTTGTAAATTTCTCTCAAAAGAAATTTAAAAATCTCTTTTGCCTTTATGGCGGTAAGTCCCTTCTTTGAGGCATGGTTGGAAAGACCTCTTGGCGTCCTCACCTTCCGCATGACGCAGGTTCTCACCGATCACGGTAAGTTCAGGAAGTTCCTGCACCGGATTCGTGCGTGATGATTTTGCTCATCACACAAACTTTTGTCCTGGGTGGGAATCAAACCCACGACGTGATTGTTACACCGGAGCATAGCAGTCAGGGCCACTAACCACTAGACCAACAGGCCAGTCTTCATACTTTTAAGATGCAGGTGTATGGGCACTTCGGGCACTAGCGTGTGCGAACTGCACCGCCCACACATTGAGTATCCGACGAGTCTATAAAACCCCATTTCGCCATATTGTATTTGAAGTGGGTAATGACTAATGTCTTATCTCTGAAAGATCTGGTCCCTTGCCAAATCGGTCGAAACGAACTTCTGTAGGCCCACATTGCCTCCGCTGGTTAAACCTGATGGAACACTGGCTCATACAGCGAGAGAGAAAGCAGGTCTCTTTGCAGCTCTCTTCGCCCACAATTCTCGTCTTGACACTAGCAGTGCTAGTCCACCAACTCCACCTCACTGCAACACCTCAATGCCCGATATTCGCATAAGGAACAGAGAAGTTTTGAGAGCACTGTGTCGTCTAGACGTGAATAAAGCTAGTGGACCAGATGGTATACCAGCAATAGTTCTCAAGGCATGTGCGCCCGAGTTGTCTCCTGTATTGACGCGTTTGTATCGCCTCTCATTTAGGACTGGTATAGTCCCCAAGTCCTGGAAGCTTGCCAACGTGCAACCCGTGCCCAAAAAGGGCAGTCGTGCCGATCCTGCCAACTATCGGCCGATTTCAATAACCTCCATACTCTGCAAGATTATGGAGCGTGTATTGAACTCGCGCCTCCTGGCATACCTGGAAGGTAACGATCTCCTCAGTGACCGACAATACGGGTTTCGCCAAAATCGGTCTACTGGGGACCTACTAGTGTATACCACTCACATGTGGGGCGAGGCCCTCGAGAAGAATGGAGAAACGATTGCTGTCTCCTTGGACGTCTCGAAGGCCTTCGACAGGGTATGGCACGCTAGCCTTTTGAGTAAGCTTCCAGCGTACGGCATTTCCCCTGGCCTGATTAACTGGGTAAAAGACTTTCTGAGTGAACGGTCTCTCCGAGTTGTTGTCGATGGATGCTCATCAGAGCCCATGACGACTAATGCCGGAGTTCCTCAGGGGTCAGTTCTCTCTGCAACTCTTTTCCTGCTGCATATTAACGATCTGCTGATGCCCGGTATCTATGGGTATGCAGACGATAGCACAGTTGTAGAGAGGTACCTGCCAGGTCCTCGGGCCAGTAAGGAGCAAATTCGGTCCGAACGAGAGGCTATGGTAGAGCGTTCGAATGTCTCACTTCAGGCAGTCTCCAAGTGGGGCGAAACCAATCTGGTTAAATTCAACGCCGCCAAAACACAGGCGTGTCTGTTCACCGCTAAGAGGAGCCCGTTCACCTTGGCTCCCGTTTTTCAGAATGTATCCCTGGAGTGCACCGACCGCCTTCAACTCTTAGGAGTTGAAATTTCCTCAGATCTCAATTTCGGGCGGTTCATTGAGTCCAAAGCCAAGGTAGCTGCTAGAAAACTAGGCGTTCTTGCAAAGGTCCGACGGTACTTCACACCGGGACAGCTTCTAATGTTATACAAAGCACAGGTCCGATCGTGTGTGGAGTACTGCAGTCACATATGGGCTGGTGCTGCAAAATGCCATCTAGCAGCTTTGGACTCAGTGGAAAGGCGTGCGAAGAGGCTAATTGGGGATCCAGATTTGGTTAAGTCCAATCTACAAAGCCTCGAGCACAGGCGCAGAGTAGCCAGCCTATCGGTATTTTACAGGTTACATTTTGGAGAGTGTGCGCGGGAACTGCATGACTTGATTCCGCCATCTCCTTTCTACCATCGGACAAGCCGACGAACGGCGAGTATCCACCCTTACGTTGTTGAAACTTCAACGGTCCGGACTAAGCGTTTCGCTTCGTCGTTTATACCGCGTACATCGAAGGACTGGAACAATCTGCCTGCTGCGGTCTTTCCGTCTAACTATAATATAGGTGTCTTCAAGGCTAGAGTGAATAGGCTCTTAATAAACTAGTGCGCCTGACCATCAATGATTGCATCTCCACTTACCATCAGGTGGGATCGCAGTCAAGCACTGGTTTACATCAATTAAAAAAAAAAAAAAAATCTACTCCGTAATTGAATTGAAAATACGCCATTGTATGGTGCACTTTCAAAACTAAAAAGATATCTTTGACTGGTCTGTTGGTCTAGTGGTTAGTGGCCCTGACTGCTATGCCGAAGTTTGTGGGTTCGATTCCCACCCAGGACAAATGTTTGTGGAATGAGCACGATCATTTGTTCTGTATCTGGGTGTAATTTATCTTTAATATGTATGTATTTAGAAATATATAAGGATGTTTATCAGTTGTTTAGTACTCATAACACAAGCCCTGGTTAGCTTGGGACTAGACAGCGTTGTGTGATAGTTGTGGAATATTATATATATTATATATATCTCTATTCAATGGTTTAGCTGTGTGATGTCTATCCGACAGTACCAAATCTATTCTACAGATCGTAAATAGCCCGATGCCATTCATGACTACGTTTGTACTATTGGTTTACTGGCTCGGCAACTGATATGTTTGCAGGTGACGTGGAAATACTCTCAGTCACTGCGCTCGCATCATTGTCGGCCCACTACACATATTGTGGTCGCAACAGACGTCACTCTCCAATAGATTTGTTGTGACCACATACGATAGATAGCGGTTTGATGATATTTTGAAAGTTCTAGAAATACGATTGTGAAAAGATGGCACACCATAGGAACACGTGATAATTAATATGATTGTACAAAAGTCATCATATTCCTGCCCTTGTCCCATCTTATTTGGGGTCGGCACAACACGTTTTTTTCTTCCATTCTATCCTGTCAACCGTCATGCTATCACTAACTTCCTTTTATTTCATATCACTGTTCACACAATTTTTTAATTTTTTTATTCTTGATAGGTTCGCGCTTTAACGCTATCTCGCCTGATGGAATGACTGACTTAAAGATTCCCGGGTTGTAGCCATCAGGAAACACAGATTCCGGCAAGGAATTCCACTCCTTAGATGTACGCACAATGAATGTGTTCCCAAAACGTTTTGTGCGTATAGGTGGGATGTCCACAATTGATTGATTGAAGTGATTGTACAAAAGTATTGCAGATAAAAAGTAACATAGAATAAATTGTCAAAAGTCAAGGTATCATTTTGCAGAATACAATAAAAGAATAGAATAATCAGCCTTTTAATGTTCCCACTGGTGGGACTCGGGCCTCCTCGTTCTAGGAGAGGGAAAGTCATTTTGCAGACTTGATATAATTTATGAGATCAGGTTTTATTTCAGTCCGTCAATAAAAAAGTATAGATTTTTTTTATTATTATTTATTCTTGATAGGTTCGCGCTTGACCGCTGTCTCACCTCATTGAAAGCGACGGTGCGGCCGACGATGGAGCGCGCTTGCCTAGAAGTAACCTATTCACTTGACTTAAAGATTCCCGGGTTGTAGCCATCAGCCATTATCTAGTTTAGTATCTTTCCACCTGAGCTAATGTTGGCTTTCAGTCTAACCAAATGCAGATATTATTAATGGAACTACTGCCTATCTCCCTGAGATCATAATCTTCTTGTTTCTGCCTATTTCTATTCAATGTGTCTTCTATATAATTATATAGAAAGCAAAGTCCTGACTCACCAACGCCCAGCTTCTTGCATCTAGTAGCTTTGGACCTAGAACACCGAAATTTTACACAGAGCTTCCTTCCATAATGTATAAAAAGAATAAGAAAGGATTTGCCAAACGGGCATTTTCTAAAAGGGAAAAACCGTGGTCTTAGAATGCAAAGGGCAACTGAAGGACACAAGTCTGGTTTTAGTCAGTAAAAGTCTGACACGCCCTGTCACTCCACTCAGAGCGGGATAAATCATTAGATGACTTCCTACCATAAAAAAACAAACCCTAAGGGGATGAACATGAGGTCATAAATTAGTTTGGAGGAATCTACTCTCAGGGTGGCGAAACTGTACTTTCTTTTAAATTTGTTACACATAGTAAGTCCTACGCTAGAACCTCCCTTCCTTGACCTTCGGACCCTCACCAAAAACAAAACTATATTTTCATAAAAACCTACCTCTAACACACCAATCAATATCAGCTGTTTGTCTTCGGAATGAGACCATGGCATGACACGAACTCTTTAATAAAAAAAAAACCTTGCAATTCATTCATGAAATTGATATTGTTGCGAGGTAGCTCTAATAATATTGTTTTTATGACGGAGGTAGGCGCATTGCAGATGCCGAAACTATGTTCTGGAATATGTAAGCGTATTACACGGGGATGTTTATCTCGGAAAGTAAAGGTGAGCTAAATGAAAGTACCTTATTTTGTTTTTTTTTTTTTTACGCCGGCGAATTATCTCATGAGACCTCCCGCTCTGAGAGGAGTTAGTGTCAGACTTTTATTGAATAAAACCGACCTGTGTTCCTTCAGTTTCTTATTTTACTAAATTTTGGCTATCTGTCCACCTGTCTGTCAGTGTCTCATGAACGTAATTTTTTTATTTAAACTTCATGGATGGTCGATGGGGACGAAAGGTTCTGAAATGGCGACCACGTACCGGAGGACGCAGCGTTGGAAGGCCTCTCACAAGGTGGACCGATGACCTGGTGAGGGTCGCGGGAATCCGATAGATGCGAGATGCACAGGACCGGTCATTATCGCGACACATGGGGAGGCCTATGTCCAACAGTGGACGTCTTTCGGCTGAAATGCTGAAATGATGATGATGATGATGAAACTTAATGTACAGTAGTGGCCTTGTTGAAGTCCGCCTATGTACTAACATACTCACAACTCTTTTTGTAACACACGTTTCATTTCTTCTCTTCACATACCATACCAAGACAAACTACTCCTTTTCAACTCTTTAGTCACTGGCGCCACTTTCAAATATCCTCTAAAACCTATACTCACTTCTTACTTTATTTATTTATTTAATACTTTATACACAAACGTACAGCGGTGGACTTAATGCCTTAGGCATTTTCTACCAGTCAACCTTAGGGTGATGCAGAGATAAATAGTGGTAGGTGCAATAAAAGAGAGAGAAAAGGCGAATAGGTACAAGAATAAGTATACTAATAAACCATAAATATCATACAATTATACAATACAAACACAAATTAATAAACTATCAACATATATATCTAAACCAATAAAGTCAAACAATTGGTTCAAATCGACAATTGGAAAACGTTAACGCCGTGATGACACACACACACACAACACACACACTTACTTGTGACACACTTTATCCATTCTCGTTACACCACATATCTATCTCAACATTCTCGTCTCTGCTACATGCAATTTTTTCGAAGCCCAACATTCTGGTTCACACAGTATGACTGTGGCAGTATGTGGTGTGTGACAGTATGTGTGTGAAAGCAAAGTATAAGACCTGACGTCTTTTAGATATTTTTAGTAAATTACTGTAATTATATAAAATTGTAAAATTACAGGTAGCTTTTTACACTTTGCTCCAATGTTTGATATTGATTTCGTGACATTTCGGTCGCCCATGTCAATCGTCTAAGCTATCTAGATTTTGTACTGATGTATTCGACAAATATGATGTGTGTGTTAGGTAAATATTAGTCGAAGGTAATTGAAGCTTACCTTCTACTGGTTGTGTGTACTAATGTGTGTATAGTATGGCCGCCCTAACTGTAATTGACGTGTGGTTATATTCCCAATTCGTCCACTAAGTTAACATTTCAACGTGCCTATTTAGGTAGGTAATGTAGAGTAAAAGGTATTCTTCTATAAAAACCTCAACTTTCACATTTAAGCCTAAAAACACATCAATATTCCATTAGCCTTTATTGTTTCGTTATTTATTTGAATCTACTAATTCATGACAAGCTATCTACGTCAATACTTTCATTACAAATTCAATCGTCAATAGCCATAGATAGGTCAAATGGACGACGAGCATTATTTATTCCAAGCTAGTCTTAAATGCGTTTAATGTACCTACGTACCTGTAGGATACAGTGCGTATTTGTATGGCCAAGAGATAGTTGTTCCACGTCTGAGTCTCTTGCGTATGTGAGTTTACGTGTTTGTGAATGCACCTACGATACGGGAGAAAAAAAAAAATCTTAGCGTGGGACGTTTTTTTTTTAACTTGGCAACATCAACATGAAACTTATTTTTTTTTTAATGTGGTTATTTAAATTAGAGATATTTTTGTAATAATCTCCAATCGTTTCATGAAAAAACGGAATTGCAGTATGTCCTGGTCCTTGGTCCATGGTCCTTAGAAAATCGCACGACTCGTTCTAGATTTCCAAGGACTATACCAACAGATTGCGATGCGGATATAATAATTGAAAACGTAGGCGGTGGTGGAGTCACACTTGAAGCACGATAGAATCGTTCCGTTCAATTGAGTTCTGTTGGATTGTGAGAACGAGTCTGTTGATCATGGGTGTTAATGAAAATATAAGCAAAGAAATGTTTTTTCTACGAACTAAAAACTTTTCGGAAAAGGCTATGCTTGGAGTTTCCTTGCATTAGCGCATAAAGAATAAAGATATCCGCAGGAGAACCAAGGTCGCCGACATAGCCCAAAGAATCGCCAAACTAAAGTGGCAGTGGGCAGGGCACCTTGCTCGTAGAACGGGTGGTCGATGGGGCCGAAAGGTTCTAGAGTGGCGACCGCACACTGGAAAACGCAGCGTTGGAAGGCCTCCCACAAGGTGGACCGACGACCTGGTGAGGGTCGCGAGAGTGAAGTGGATGCGAGACGCACAGGATCGGTTGTTCTGCAGACGCTTGGGGTAGGCCTATGTCCAACAGTGGACGTCTTTCGGCTGAAATGAAGATGATGATGATGATGAAAAACTTTTTAATCATAACTATAAGAACATATATTTTATTTAGACACTTAAATCAATTAATATAAAAAAAGGTTTATTTTTTATATTGATTTCAGTACTAAATTACAAAAAATCGTACAGTGACTTTAATATCCGTGTCGATCACACAGACCGATTGTCGCCAATTACGATCATACCTACGTGCTACTCACGCAAACGCACTTTGTGCCCTAAAATCATCATAGAACCCAGCAGTTAACAAAAAGAAAACAATATCATCATTGATTTTAAAGGAAAAACTACACAGTATAGTGCTTTGTCGGTTTCACAGACCATCGCGAGAGTATGGGTAGGTTATACCCACAAGTTATAGCTATCTACAAGCATAGTCTCCGGCATTAAACCACAACAAACAATTAAAGTTTTCCGTAGGACACGGTGGAGCATACGGTGAGATTGTACCCCGCTTGGGTGGCTCGCCGTCCGACCGTCCGGTAACCGTCCGGACCTAGCCCAAGTCATCGACGGCGCGTTCTGTTCCACGCGCGCCTCAAGGAGATGTCAGCAAATCGTAGGGGCCCAGCAGGGTCGAAGCCTAGTGGGGCCACGTTTAGTGTGAAAGCGAAACCCGGGGCCCTGGGACGAAGGAACAGGAGTGGGTTTTTAGTCAGTAAAAGTCTGACACTATCTCCCGTTCCGCCCAAAAACGGGGGATGTCATAAGACGATTTTCCCACCCAAAAAAAAACCCCGCTCGGGTAAAGCACCGCCGTGCGATCAAGAACAGAGTTACATTTTATTTTAACGAAAACCATCCTCACATTTGCATGAATAAAACGTAACAACAGTAAAACCACAACCAGTATAATTAAACTATAATTAACCAGCTCTAAATCCTCTTGAACACGACTATTTATTTATCAAAACCGCCACTTTATCAATGCATATCATTTCGCAGTACATACAGCTGTCATTTGCCTGTGTAGCTCGTAGGCAGCAATGTGTCAGCGTAGGAGTATAATTGAAAACGTAGGCGGAGAAATTGATCACAATAATACTATGGTTAGATGCAAGGGGTTGAAGTAGTGGGTTAGTTCCCATTAGTTCTATAAATCGATGTGAGAAGTCTTACGGACGAGTTTTTCTGTGAGTTCGATCGGTTCAATCTGAACTTTGAATAGACTTTTAATAACTGATTATTTTTTTTGACTGGCCTGTTGGTCTAGTGCTTAGTGGCTCTACCTGCTAAGCTGGAGGTTGTGGGTTCGATTCTCACCCAGAGCAAATGTTTGTGTGATGAGCACGATTATTTGTTCTGTGTCTGGGTGTAACTTACGTGTATCTATACGAGTATTATGTAGGTATTTAGAAATATAGAAGTGTGTTTATCAGTTATCTAGTACTCATAGCACAAGCTCTGCTCAGTTTGGGACTAGATGGCGTTGTGTGATAGTTGTGGAATATTATTATTAATTTCTATTACTTAAAGTTTATTATAATTAGGTAAGGGTTTCTATTTTAATTTTTTTTTGATTTAATGTGTATATCTTTATAAATAAAACAATGTCTGGTTAGTTACACTATTTATATTTCATTGACTTCTGCTCGCGGCTTCACTGATGTGAAAGTAGGTTCCTTCATACAAATTTTGAAACTCTCCAGGGGGTGAATTTTTAAAAATCCTTTATTATTCTTTACAAACATTATAAAGGAAACCGTATTGCAAAATTTCAGCGTTCTAGGTCTAACGGCCCGTTCACGACCTTATTGCTGTGAGCGGGAGCTAAGCGCGGGGCGGCGAGCGGTAAGAACAAAATTATGAAAATGTTTGCGCGCCCGCCTACCGATGCCGCCCCGCTCACCGCTAAGACCGAAGTCGTGATCAGATCGTAAGAGTTTGGGCTAGGCGTTGATGAGTCAGTGAGTCAGGACTTTGCCTTTCATACATACAGAAGAACGACTGGACCAATTTTGATGAACTCTGATATATTGAATTTGTCCCATCTAAAAAATATTGAAAAGATACCTGTAAAAAAAATATCTAACAATAATCTAGAAAGATATCCAAATACGAAGAAGGTGTAACTATCATTGAGTTTTAGGCGTTATGAAGTTCAGTGGGCTAGTAGGTATATAATTACAATAAGTATTTTAAATATATAAATGATTGTAAAATTTTAATAATCGCTATCTATTATTTCCTAAAAATATATTCACTTAAAATATAGTAAATTTTTTGGAAAGCTGTGAGACCTAAAGATTTTATCTTTTGTTATACATATTTATAAAACTATCTGAGAATAATATTCTTCTACGTAACCAAAGTAGCAAATTAAAAGCATAATTACAAAAAACTCTGCACATTTTTAAACCTTAACTTTCTCATTTTCTTTTAACGTTCTTTTTAAGTTTTCCACCTGTATTTTTCTTCATTAAAAGCATAAAATTTTAGTCTTAAAGCTAACTAACCGTAGCTAAAAGCCTCTGGGTGACCTTCGAGGTAACCTAGCTTAGGCAGCCTAATTTTATTAGTAAAATTTTAGTATTCCGTGTTCCTAAGATAAACCGTAATAAAATTTTCTATTCATACAATTTAGGTATGTTACCTTATCGAATTTACGAGAGACAATGAAACCGATATCGATACAATTTTGATAGTATCGATATTCGATATTGAATGACATAAAAATATTTTCGACGGAAAATTGAGATACTATAAAACTGAATTGAAATGGAACCGCAGTGTTGTTACGAATTTGAGTAGATGTAATTGCATAGTTTTGTTGGTCATGCTTTTTAAAATTGTTGACGCTCGGAATTACTTGTATGCTACGAGATTATTCGTTAGTTTGAAGAATTAGGCAGAAGCGTACTTATCATCCATAGTACTGACACTCATATTCTGCCAGTAATATTAAATTCCAATTCAATAGGGGCGATTCTATTGTCATCATCATCATCATTTCAGAAAGAGGTCCACTGTTGGACATAGGCCTCCCCCAAGCATCGCCATAACGACCGGTCCTGTGCACCTCGCATCCATCGGATTCCCGCGACCCCTACCAGGTCATCGGTTCACCTTGTGGGAAGCCTTCCAACGCTGCGTCTTCCGGTAAGTGGTCTCCAATCTAGAACCGTTCTACCTCATCGAACATCTCTTCTGCGAGCAATGTGCCTTGCCTATTGCCACTTAAGTTCACAAACATGTAAACTTTCATACACAAGGCACTTCAACAAATTGAAATATCTTAAAATGCATACTATAATTTTATAAAACATTTACTCTGTGCGAGAATCGAAACTGTGATGCGCAGTGACTGTGATCCTAGAACAAAGGTCAACTGAAGGACACAGGTGGGCTTTAGTCAGTAAATTCTGTCACGCCCTGTCGCCCCATTCTCATATAGAGAAGTTATTTGTCGATTTTACACGCTTGAAAAGGGTAGTTTTCGAATTTGGCGTGTAACGCTTCCCCATATAAATAGTAATACGAATTAGAGAACGACGATGCTGATAATGAGATCTGGTAACACATCGTGGTAGCCTCATCGCGCTTTATGAAGTCTACACATCCGTGTCGGTACAACCTTTTAACTTTTTTAAAGAATGTATATGGGAATTCTTTGGATACCCAATAGAACAATAAACTCATGGAATTCTTGAGACATTAATGAAGACCTTTTCCGAAAAAAGACGTTATTTTCAATTAAAGATAGCTTTTTCTGATGTGGGAAACTATCAAATGAATTCTCCCGTTTCGAGGCGTGTACAAGGCGTGTTAGACTTTTACTGACTTAAACCACACTTGTGAGATTTATTTGCCTTTTGCTTTTGCTTTCAAGCGTTAGCAGTCATCGGCTCTGCTGGCCCTCTTCAGTTTAACTGACATCTCTTTGAGGCACGCGTGGAACATTACACGCCGTCGACTTGGCCTACGTCCTTACCAAACGGTGAACAGTGAACAACCTATTGCTCACTATCCGCAAGCCCGCGCTTACGAATACTGGGAATCATCCAGTGACTTCCGACGCCCGGAACATCTTCTTTTGAGACGTCTGGTGTGTAAGTATGTCCAGTCTCTCTCGGTTGCGGTCATCTCGTTTGCTCGCATTACTGCGTCGCAGTTCGAGGTGACCACTTGCCATTATCTCTTGCTCCGAACCATGTAATTCTGGATGCGAGAGGTTGCTGCCGTCGATTGCCTCTACGAAGTCACGGCGATACTCCGCTCAAATGGGGCAGACTTCCACCATTTGCTTCAGCGTGAGTTCCGAGTGATTCGCACAATGATGATATCCGGACCGTTTTTCTCCTGAATTCGAAACCGGAACCTACCGAACTGGCCATGTCCAGTAAGGACGTGCGTCACGCGGAAATTGAGCACATTGTGGTTCTTTTCTAGCCACTCCTCAAAGAGGGGACTTTCTGCCACAATTGTGGCGTGCCCAATAATATAGGCATGCGCCTCCGTTCCTATCCTCTTTATCGATAAGAAAGTTTAATTCGATAAGTTGCGACGCCAAGTTTGAAGGCGAATGAATTAATGTGTACGTCGATAAGAACTGTTATTTTAATTGATCCTATAAATTTAAAGTTCACCTGTGAATTGGCTGTTGATTAACCGGAGGCGGGTTCGATTCACGGTTTAATTTCGTTTGAAGTTTATAATAACGTTTTGTATTCACGTCAATCACAAACTGAAAGTGGTTTACGTTACAAATTGCCATTAGTTTATCGTAAAGGGTAAATTATGTTGATTAGTTAGTAAGCGTAGCGTTTCACGTTTTATCTCCAACTAACTTCTGCTCGCGGTTTCACTTTTGTGGTAGTATATCTTAGAAGAATTGTGCCTTAAGTAGGTTTCATAACTTTTATTATTATTTATTTATCTTTATTCCAAAATGGTAAGTAACTTATAAGATAAGCCCCACAAAACCGTTGCAATGGCTTGACTGTGGAGTCGGTGAGTCTCTAGACATACTTAAATGTACTTAAAACATTTCTAAATAATATAATTTTAATTTGTGTCCACATCTATTTATGTTTGTTTCACTCCTTATGTCTGCCGGCAGACTGTTCAATAGGTATGGTATTCTCTTTTTTAGTGTTCTGTCACCAAAGTAATTGGTAACTCTGGGTACATTGAATCTACCAGCAGCCATAGATCGTGTATTATGATTATTGTATACGTGAGTAGAATTTTGCAGATTTTTTTTTTTTCTATAATCTAATATTCTAATAAACTCACAAATATTGTAGCTTTCTATCATCATCATCATAATTTCAATGGAAAGACGTTCACTGCCTGGACATAGACTTCCCTCAAGTAATTAATAGTACCCTGGTGCCCTTTTGTAAATAAAATTACAATTTTTAACCTTCAAGCGGTCGCGCGGGGTCGAATCGACCGCACTCAATATCTTTACGATCATAATTTCAAAATTTCTCTTCAAAATAACGTATCATCTCTAGTAACTTGTCATTAGTTCACTGCTGCCGAAAATAACTCCATTTCTTATTTTAATTCTTTATTGTACACAAAAACATACATAGTACACGGAGATAATACAGTTTATGTACAAAGGCGAGCTTAACTCAACAATGAGTTTTCTCCCAGCAAACCTTTGAGTGACAGAGAGAGATCACAATCGAGGGTAGGATCCAGTGTACAACATAAACCTACATAAATACGTCTAATATATATATATATATACATACTAACAGATATAATATATATAACAATATATACTAATATTATGTCAATTGAGAAAGGAAGTGCTCTTTTAGTTTCCTCTTGAAGACATCCAGAGAAGGGCTGTCGCGAAGGGAGTGTGGTAGAGAGTTCCAGAGACGCACTGCAGTTACAGAAAAGGAACCGCCATAGCGGCTGGAAGTGTGACGCGGTGTACGAAGGAGAAGAGAAGAGGCAGTGCGACAGAGTTTACCCCTAGGTACGAGATACTCAAAGCGTTCACGAAGGTATTGAGGAGCATTAGGGTTATGCAGGATAGTGTAGAGAAGAGATAGTATATGTGTATCTCGCCGACGCCGAATTGGCAGCCACCTTAATCTGGCCCGAAATTCCGACACGTGGTCGTACTTACGGAGACCAAAAATAAAGCGGATGCACAAATTCTGCAGTCGTTCAAGTTTGTTCAGAAGTACCTCCGTAGCATCTAGATAACAGACATCCGCATAATCTATGAGCGGTAGAAGGAGAGATTGAGCAAGATTAACCTTAGTGTGAAATGGTAGGAATTTTTGGAGACGTTTAAGGGACTGAAAAGAGTAAAAGACCCTCCTACTTACATCAGCAATATGAACCTCCCAAGAGAGGCTAGTGTCCATATGCACGCCAAGGTTTTTAGCGCTTTTAGAGTAAAGTATGGGCACAGAATCATACACTACTGTCGGGAGCGACTGGTGATCCAACAAATTGAGCATGTATCTACCACCAACAATGAGCGCTTGGGATTTAGCTGGGTTTAGTAAGAGTCCAAAGGATTTAGCCCACTTGTGAATGTTTTCAAGGTCCTTGTTGATGGCAGCCACAGCTTCAGCGAGCCCGTCCACTTTACAATGACGATATAACTGCAAGTCGTCTGCATAGAGATGATAATTCGAAGTTAGGACCTTAGTGAGAGTATTTATAAAAATCGAGAAGAGAAGAGGAGAGAGAACGCCACCCTGAGGAACACCTGCAGTCAACTCACACCATTCAGAGGAATCCTCATCTGATCGAACAGACTGCGAGCGGCCCCGAAGATAAGATTTGAACCACTCAATTACTGGTACTGAGACATTAAGAGAGGAAAGAATTCCTAAGAGGATGTCAAAGTCAACTGAGTTAAAAGCACTGCTGAAGTCCAGTAAAACCAATATTGTTAAACATTTATTATCTATGGCCAGTCTTATATCGTCAGTTATTTTGACAAGAGTTGTCACAGTGCTATGACCAGGTCTGAAACCAGATTGGTAAGGACTCAGCAGGCTGTTAGAGGACAAATAACAAGATAGTTGCTTCTGAACAACACTCTCGAGGACTTTGGAGAGGATTGGGAGGATGGATATTGGACGGAACTGGGATGGTGAGGAAGGATTCGAGACTTTAGGGAGCGGTAAGACGTGAGCCTTCTTCCAAGCAGATGGAAAGGAGTTATTGAACAGGGAAAAATTTACAATGTGAGTTATGATAGGGACTATTTCACTCATAATAGGTAAGAGCATTTGGAGTTGAAGGCCATCGTCACCTACCGCCTTAGTGGATATGGATTGGATACATTTCTTAATGTCTAGTTCAGTAATTGGGTGGAAGGAGAAAGAAGTATTTGCTGGCAATGGAAGTTTAGAAAGATCATTGAGAGTGGAAGATTTAATATCGTCATCAAGTACAATTGGTGACTTAGAAAAGTGCGCATTAAGTGCATTTAGGTCCATCTTATCAGGAGTACTCTTGCTAGTGGCTTTGCCAATACCAAGAGTTTTTAAAAATTGCCATACTTGTGCTGGGTTGAAATTATCAATTGAGTTGTGAATGTGGCCCCTTTTCGCATTCCTACACAAACGACTGCAGCGATTTCGCATCATCTTATAAAAATCCCAGTTTTCTTCAGTGGGCCGCTTTCTGTACAACTGCTTGGCCTTGTCACGCTTAGCCATCTGTTCTTTTATCGCTGGGGATAACCATGGCGCTGGAAGGTGCTTCACCCTCACCTTTTTAAGAGGCGCGTGTGAGTCGTACAATCTCAATATAGTACTATTAAAAACCGCGACACCATAGTGTCCACATCCTCGCAGGTGAACACAGATGACCAATCGATCCCACCCGCATCAGCCCTCAAACGCTCCAAATCAATGTTTTTAAAACTACGAAGAACGAGAAATTTGGCCTTGCGTTTAGGAGGTCGAATCTTATAGGAAAGGTAAATGAGATCATGGTAGGAAAAAGGAGCAGGCAGCTGTCCATGTGTGGCTACTTTATTAGGGTCAGAAACTAGAATGATATCTAAGAGAGAAGGAGTACAGTGAGGAGCCCTGTGAGTAGCATTTAGCGGGAGCAAGTGCATATTGACAGAAGAAACAAGCGATTGGAGTTTACGGCTACGAGAATCTCTTTTAAGCATACAAGTGTTGAAATCTCCGAGAATAAGCGTGTGATCGTAATATGAGGAAAGATTTTCTAATTTAGTTTCAAAGGAAGAAAAGTAATCAATTTGGCAGGATGGGCTATAGTAAACACCTAGTAGCACGGCTGAGGACTCAGAAACGGGGAACTGTGCAACAAGTTCTCGATACTCCAAGGCAGTCTCGATCTTCTTTCGCGTACTATCGGTGACTTGGATGATAATTTTCCCCTCAGATGTCCAGCACTTGTGCATTCCGAAGTGTTTCCGAGCATTCATAAATACCTCGTGTCTTGGCCTAGTGAGAAACTCTGAAAGCGTCAGACCGGATCCCTCCAGCTTGGTCTTACTACGCCACACCTCGTTCCGCACGATACGACTTTCGAAGCGAACTAAGAGGGGACGAGGCTTGCTGGTGTTACTGCCGAGGCGATGACATGCTGTTACGTCTTTCAAAGTTATATCCTTCAACTCCAGTCGCTCCGACAAGATACCGAGAAAACGGGCACCAGGATCAGCTACCTTGTCCTCAGACAAACCGTGCAAAAGAAGCACCTTACTACGGGATGCCATCTCGTGCCTATCCAGCCCCACCACAAGCCACTCCATCTGGGACTTCAACGAACTCAGCGCCTTCCAAACCAGACTCTTGAACTCGATGAAATCCTTGGAGAGGCTGGCAATCGTTTTATGAGATGCTTCACCGCTGGCATTCTTTAGATCCTCCTCGTACTGTGTCATTCTAGTGGCAAATGTAGCAGAAAGATCCTCCACGCAGTTTGATAATTTGGAGTATAGGTCCATAGTAGTTGCAGTGTTGGCAGTGAAGTGTAGAATTGTTGTGAAGGAGAGTTGATAAACCGCGTGAGTGCACCAGAGGTTAATAAAGGAATTTAATAAGAATTTTGCATAAAATAGTTATTTCTAATATTTTTTTTAAATTAAAATATACGAAATCAAAAATTTTTGTGTTTAACTTAGGACTACCCTCAGTCTATTCTTTCTACACTCCTCCTGAAAGACACACAATGTGTGTGTTCAGGTCGCGGTGCAGGCGCAGAAAAGATTACACGCGCCTGCCTTGTATTTTTACATTGACGAGAAGACTGATTCTGAAGAAAACTAGACCTAAGTAGATGAAAAACTCTTTGATGCCAATTATTCAATCTCATGAAGAATATCAAAAAATACAAATTAATTGGATATATAATCAAGACTGACAAGAACTCTTGTTATGCCGGGCAGAATTGATTCCTAATCCGAAGAAACCAGTTTAACTTTAATATTTTATTTTGAATTAAAAAAAAAATAGGTAATATCTGAATATAAAAAAAATATGATTAATTAATCAGTTTTCTAAGTTCCTGAAATTTCCCATCGGTCTTTTAGGTTACGCGCGACCGCTACTGTTTCAAATAGTCGCGCGCCCGCTTGAAGGTTAAGCACAGCTATCAGTAACCCAACGCTGCTGACTCATATTTCCATCAAGCACGTAGCTTACCAAATTCCACTGAAGTTTGACACTATTGTACTGTTAAAATGATAGATATTTTAACAGTAGCTCTCAATATCAAAGCACACAACCCCCACTTAGCTATAGCTAAGTATACACCTTTACGTTGAAGTGCTGCAAATGGTCCCATTTTGTGACATAAGTAGACCACAAAGTATTATTATTTAGTAGTATTATTATTTTAAATAAAAACCAAAAAAAAGTGCAAATGTTTTCTTTAATTAATTATATGTATAAGTTTTACTGTAAGAAAATTCAATTGTGAGTTAAGCTTGTCGGTGTACAAGCTTTTCTATTTTGTTTTATAAAAGTTGTGTACAGTTTTTTTTTTTAGCGTTATCAGCCTTAATGGCCGTAATCCATCACGCGGACTGAGCGCGGGTTGGTGATGTCACATGTCTTCAAATTTTTGGTTCTAGGACATGCCGGTTTCCTCACGATGTTTTCCTTCACCGTTTGGAGAGCAGTGGTGATGAAATAAATTACACAAAGTAATACGCCTGACTGGGTTTGAACCTGCAACCTACAATTCGTAAGTCGGGGCCGTTACCACTCGGCCACCACTGCTCTCAATTGTGCCACTCACATTGATAAAAAATATATTAAATCTATGTTAATGCAAGCTCCGCCTAGTCCAGAAACCACTTTGTAATGTTATGTTAAGCAGAACCTGTTACAATTTAACTACTTATTATTGAGTAACTCATCATCGTCTTCATCTTCCTGCCCTTGTCCCGTGTTATTTGGGGTCGGCGCAAAACGTTTTTTTCTTCCATTCTGCCCTGTCACTCGTCATGTTATCACTAACTTTTATTATTGAGTAACTATAATTTAAAAATTGTTTGTAACACACACATCATAAAATAATATGAATAGCCAATTAACTATACACCATAAGTAAACCACAGAAAGTTCATTCTACCCATTGTCACCATAGCATCATAGAACATTTTTTCACATTGTTTCGTTCGCATAATATTTTCGTTTGTAACAAAGCAATCGGACAGTTCTCGGCGGATGAGTTCCCTTGCGGCGGGTTTTTCAATTAACTCAGCTGTTAATGGAAGAAACGCTTCGGCGGGTACGGGCGACGACAACCTATCGATATGTCGACTTATAATGCACATCACTATGCATGTTTTACTTATGAAATGTAACCTATGATATCGATGAATTTGAATATTTAGAAGGTTTTGGCAGGATTTCGTCGTGTGAAGTTCGGTGGATGTTTTAATTATTCGGAAATATATTTTAAGCTACTATTTACTGTAATTCTATTTATGGTGTACAATAAAGAGTACCTATATCTATCTATCTATCTATACTAGTGGATCAATATCCACTGATGTTAAATTGTTGTAGTTTTGTATTTCAAGTGTCTGTGCAACTGGGCAGTATGTGGAATCATGGAAAAAGGCGCGACTTCGGTGAAATGGAGCTGAAAAAAATTATTGTAGTGTTGACTACCTCAGCAAAGTTTTTTTTTTTAATTGATATAAACCAGTGCTTGACTGCGATCCCACCTGATGGTAAGCGGAGATGCAATCATTGATGGTAAGTTTGCCGAGAAGGTTGATTTGATACATTTGCTAGCAAATACTACAAAGATATTAGAATGTGTACATCCATATTCTAATGGTAAACAAATAACAGTTCATACAAAGACAAGACTTGAAAGTCTTGGTATCCAAGTCAAAAACATTAACAAGATTAATATTTAGAAATTGTTTGAACATCGATTCAAAATATTGGATGTTCGATTGGCTACTGGAAATTAATCAGCAAAGAACAACGGAGGACCTTCATCAGATCAGCCCCATGTTATCATAATTTTGCATTGTCATGCACTTTACACATTCAAACAACATTTTAGCTCAATCGATTGAAGATATCTGCTTTAAAATGGAGTTGCAAGATTTGAGCCGAACATACATAGTTACATACATACATTGCAAGTTAATAAAAAGCTTGTAAAATAGGTAATATCTGAATATACAGACACATATAAATTTATCAATCAGTATTCTAAGTTCCTGAAATCTCCCATTGGTCTTTTAGGTTACGCGCGACCGCTACTGTTTCAAATAGTCGCGTGCTCGCTTGAAGGTTAAGCACATCTATCAGTAACCCAACACTGCAGACTCATATTTCCATCAAGCACGTAGCTTACCAAATTCCACTGAAGTTTGACACTATTGTACTGTTACAATCATAGATGTTTTAAGAGTAGCTCTCAATATCAAAGCACACAACCCCCACTTAGCCATAGCTATACCTTTACATTGAAGTGCTACAAATGGTCCCATTTTGTGACACAGGTAGACCACAAAGTATTATTATTTAGAAGTATTATTATTGTAAATTCATGTTTCATTTGCTCAACATCACATTTACTATGTAAACTAAACAATATTTTTACTAACATTATCATCAACAGTTTTCTTGTGCATTTATAATTATCCATAAGTGCATTAGATGACTTTTCCATCGAAAACAAAAGCTCAAAATTTTCTTTTTTTAATTGTATGTATAAGTTTTACTATAAGGAAATTCAATTGTGAGTTAAACTTGACGGTGTACATTAGCTCTCCTATTTTTTTTTTGTTTTAGAAGTAAAAGCAATTTTTTTTTAGCATTATCAGCCTTTTTAATGTTACCACTGCTGGGACTCAAGCCTCCTGTCGAGAAGAGGGAATTGGCCGTAATCCACCACGCGGGAGTGCGGGTTGGTGAATGTCACATGTCTTCAAATTTTTGGTTCTAGGACATAAATGTTAATGTTTTCCTTCACCGTTCTGAGAGCAGTGGTGATGAAACAAATTACACAAAGTAATACGCCTGGCTGGATTTGAACCTGCAACCTACAATTCGTAAGTCGGGGCCGTTACCACTCGGCCACCACTGCTCTCAACTGTGCCACTCACATTGATAAAAAATATATTAAATCTATGTTAATGCAAGCTCCGCCTAGTCCAGGAACCACTTTGTAACGTTATATTAAACAGAACTTGTTACAATTTAACCATTTAATATTTTGTAACTATAATTAAAAAATTGTTTGAAACACACATCATAAAATAATATCAGCAGCCAATTAACTATAGACTATAAGTAAACCACAGAAAGTTCATTTTACCCATTGTCACCATAGCATCATAGAACATTTTTTCACATTGTTTCGTTCGCATAATATTTTCGTTTGTAACAAAGCAATCGGACAGTTCTCGGCGGATGAGTTCCCTTGCGGCGGGTTTTTCAATTAACTCAGCTGTTAATGGAAGAAACGCTTCGGCGGGTACGGGCGACGACAACCTATCGATATGTCGACTTATAATGCACATCACTATGCATGTTTTCCTTATGAAATGTAACCTGTGATATCGATGAATTTAAATATTTTAAAGTTTTTGGCAGGATTTCGTCGTGTGAAGTTCGGTGGATGTTTTAATTATTCGGAAATTTATTTTAAGCTCCTACTTACTGTAATTCTATTTATGGTGTACCTATATCTATCTATCTATACTAGTGGATCAATATCCACTGATGTTAAATTGGTGTAGTTTTGTATCTCAAGTGTCTGGGCAAGATGTGGAATCATTGAAACAGGCGCGACCTCGGTAAAATGGAACTGAATTTTTTTTTGTTGACTTCCTCAGTTGATTTGACACATTTGCTGCCGAATACAAAAAAAATAATAGAATGTGTACATCCATATTCTAATGGTAAACCAATTAACAGTTCATACGAAGACAAGGCTTAGTATTCAATTTAAAAACATTAAAAAGATGAATATTTAAAAATTGTTTCAAAATCGAATCAAAATATTCGATGTTCAATTGGTTACTGGAAATTAATCAGCAAAGAACAAAAGAGGACTAAAAAAATGAAAATTTCTGAAATATTATCAAACATGAGATAGAGCATATAATTCGATTCAAACTCATTTTATTATATTTTTTTTTCACATCACACGGGTACTTATAAAATGTCAGAGACCGTGCACAAGCGGTTCCAATTGATCATTTCTTATTCAGAAGAATGGACAAGAAACTTCCCGATTACTCTTTTTTAAAAACTACTGTAGTGAAGCAGTCGACCATCTTTTATTTTGAATATTAAAAACTTTTACTGGCCCTTGCCATTACCTAGCTACTTAGAGTCACCCTACGAATATCAAAGGCTATGAAAATAAAAAATAAAACATCTAGGCTCTTAGCTTTAGCAAATAATGTCAACATAATTAAACTTCCAGGTAGTTTAAAAAGCCCTGTTATTATCTCCACAGAGCCCAAAGATGCCTCAGCGGCCACTTCTAGAAAAGATGTCAAAGCTTACCATACATACAAAAGCGTACCAATATATAACACAAAGTACTTACTAATTCCACGATGTATATAAATACCGGAGTGCAAGTCGAATTCGCGCACCGAGGGTTCCGTACAAACTTACTTCTATAAATAGTTCGATTTCAAAATCGAGTCTCGACGATTTTTCTGAATCGCAAAAAGTAAAAAGTATTTTGTGACGTAACTAAAAATATACAGTTTTCATACTTTTCCTTTACTATCTACTTTAATAGCACATCTTATGCAATTTCAGGATTCTAGGTCAATTGCAAGTATATGACTGGCCTGTTGGTCTAGTGGTTAGTGGCCCTGACTGCTATGCCGGAGGTCGTGGGTTCGATTCCCACCCAGCACAAATATTTGTGTGATGAGCACGATCATTTGTTCTGTGTCTGGGTGTAATTTATCTATATATGTATGTATTTAGAAATATATAAGTATGTTTATCAGTTCTCTAGTACCCATAACACAAGCTCTGCTTAGCTTGGGACTAGACGACATTGTGTGATAGTTGTGGAATATTATTATTATTATATTATGATTTCGTTTATTCCTTTTACAATACATATAAATTATATTTTTAAGTATTCCTCTATAAAATTAAAAACATTTAAAAATATAAAAAATGGTAGCCCACCGGTATCGGGAACAGAGTCCAAGCTACCGGCGGTCAGGGCTCCAGAGAGAGGAACCTCCTAACTATACGAGCCGTGTCCAGGAGTACCACTTTCTGAATCAAGCCCTTGATCCAGCCGCCTAACGTGAGCCTCCTGAGATGTTGGTCGAGGCTCTTGGCTATTAAGCCATTGGCTGACACGACTATCGGTACAATGATCGCTGAGTCCACATCCCACATGTCGACAACCTCGCGAGCCAAGTCAATATACTTGATTTGTTTATCTTTCTCGGCTTTCACGAGGTTCTCGTCATGCGGAACGGATATGTCAACAATCATTGCACGCCTCTCACTTCGGTCCACCACCACTATATCAGGCTTATTGGCCACAATAGTCCTGTCAGTGATGATGGACCGATCCCAGTACAATGTGATATCGCCATTATCGAGAACTGGGTCGGGCACATACCTGTAGTACGGCACCTCCGATTCCACAAGAGAGTACTTCAGAGCAAGTTGCTGATGGATAATCCTGGCTACAAGGTTGTGTCTATGCAAGTATTCCCCGTTAGCTAAACGAGAACAACCAGAGATAATGTGGCGGATTGATTCACCCGGTCGGTGACATGCCCGACAGATGTCAACCGTACCGTCCTTCACGATAAATCTCCGGTAGTTATTCGTCATGATAACTTCGTCCATAATTGCACAGGCAAAACCTTCAGTTTCCCCAAAGAGGTCACCGAAACGCAGCCAGGCTACGGACGCTAGTTTGTCTACATCGGGTCCATGCAGGGCCCTGAAAAAGCGTCCGTGAAGTTCCTTACTCTGCCATACTTCCTTGCGATCGTTAGTGTCAAGTACTACAGGTTTGCGCCAGTTCTCGTTAGCCAAGGAAAGCGGGGTGAGTCCCTTGTCCACTGCCACTACATCACGATGCATACTCACGTCGGCGGCTAGGAAATATTCCCTGAGACTGCATACCTCGCGATTGTGCAGGGTCTTAGCATTTAAAAAGCCTCGACCCCCACACTTTCGCGGGATATACAGTCTCATCACCGACGACCGTGGGTGATGCATTCGGTTTGCAGTAAGCAGTGTACGAACCCGCCTATCCAGGGCGTCCAGTTCTGTTTGAGTCCATTTGAGTACGCCGAAAGAGTACATCAATACCGGCATGACCCAACCGTTGAAGGCGCGCACCTTGTTTCCGCCTGAAAGAAGGCTATTGAATACCTTCTTCAGGCGTCCAAAGAAGCGCTCCCTCAAAGATTGCTTCATGTCAGTGGCATTGATACCTAAAGCTTCCGACATACCCAAATACTTATAGGTTTCAGTTGGAGAGAGGGATCTCAGGTTTATGGAGTACGAGAGCTGAGTACCCACGGACTCCACAATCTCCCCTCGCTTTACATGCATGACCGCACATTTGTCCACACCAAACTCCATCCTGATGGCACTACTGAAGGTTTCAGTTACCTTCAGTAGCTCCATCAGTTGAAGCTTGTTGGGGGCAAAAAGTTTCAAGTCATCCATGTAAAGAAGGTGAGATATAACCTGACCACCTCTCTTCAACCGATAGCCTAGGCCTGAATTCTCAAGCAGTGTGCTAAGAGGATTCAAGGCTAGGCAAAACCAAAGCGGACTCAAACTATCACCCTGGAATATTCCCCGCTCGATTCTCACCGGTTCGCTGTTCCTCTGAATATGTCGACATCCTGGATAGCGAAGGACCGTCCTCCATTGCCTCATACACGACATCAGGAAGGTGCGTAGTATTGCATTAATTTTGTACAATTCTAGCACCCTCATGAGCCATGTATGAGGAACAGAGTCGTAGGCCTTCTTATAATCTATCCAACATGTCGACAGATCCTTTCGGGAGCGCCGAACCTGTTGGCTAATGGCCATATCGATGAGGAGTAGCTCCTTAGTACCGCGGGACCCTTTCCTACATCCGTTCTGAGAGGCAGACATGATTGAATTATTGTCTATATGGTTGTTAATCTTACCTCTCAAAATGGATGTAAGAACTTTATAGACCGTAGGTAAGCACGTTATCGGTCTATAATTTTTAGGTTCCACGGTACTACCTGATTTGTGGAGCAGGTGGGTAACTCCTGTTGTAAGGAACTCGGGTAGCGAACCAGATTCCAAGGCAGCCTGATACTGAGATGCCAAACGAGCATGCGATCTTTGTAGCCACTTAATCCAAAAATTATGCAGTCCGTCCGGCCCTGGAGATTTCCAATTAGGCAACGGACGAACTGCACGTGCTACGTCTTGGGGGCTGATCGTAATTGCCCCCATTTCTGTTATTGAATCGCACGCTCGCTCGACCTCCCGAGTCCAACTACCTTCGGTGTGGCTGACAGGCACCGACCAGATGCTGCGCCAGAATGAACACATGGCGTCATCATCCGGCAGGCGCGTGTCAGTCACACCTTGGTCCGGCCGCTCCCAAGCCCTATATACCCACCTTTCATTACTCCGGAATGTGCTATTCTGGGCGTACCGCTCCACTCGCCGCTTATACCTTCTGATTCGATTTGCCCATGCATACACCTTCTGCTTCAGGAAGTCGATGCGCTCTGTGACACGGAATATATAATCTTGGGGGCTGATATCAGTCCCCAGAAATGCCCGTCTCACAAAGCGCATCACTCTTGGGCGGGTGTTACCCTCCCTGAAGCAGATTAGTTTGCCGATGAGTGCTCTGGCTTCACCAATACGACGCTCGATCCTGCACTGCCAAGCCGGCACGGCTGATTTCGGTCGTGTAGCTACGTCACTATTTGGAAATTTGACGTGAGCTACACGACATGCCGCTACAGCTGCGCAGTACATTATCGAGTGTGTATCGGTGAGATCTTCGCAGTCGTCAAAATAATTTGACAACTGCAAATCCAGAGCAGCCACCAGCGCCTTATTCTTGTTATGCATGGGCAAACGAGGTAAGCGCGGCCTAAGTTCTAACGACATGTTTCGATATTCCCGAATAGCACACTCCAAAGCACTCCTCAATTCGTTATTGCACTGGGTACTTACTTGTGTAACCATGTCAGTACTCTCTTCGTCAGCGTGGTTGGTAAGATGGTTGGACGGTGGTACCATTACTGGTACCACAGTCTGCGACGAAGGGGCAATGGCACGGCTACCCATTTCCGTTCGGAGGCGATCAAGTACAGTATCGTCCAACATATGATTACGCTGGATAACCCGCACCTGATCCGACAGTCGTTGTGCCGAAACGTTGACGGCTGGCTCAAGCACCTGAAACAAAGAGAGCATCCGAACACGGTACGCGGTCAGATTGTTTCCTCCCTCTGTAGCCCCATAGTATGAGCGCATGACGTTCTCATTGATGGATTGCGTCCATCGCATGCGCTGCACACTTCCGCCGGGAGCTGGGACCCTATCAGAGGCCGGTGGGCCTCGAGATCCTAAGCCGCTCGGCGGCCGGCGTCCTCTCCGTCGACGCGCAGGTGGTGGTGACGTGGGCGGAGAGAAGTACTCGTCGCTGGAGCTCGACGCAACTGCCACGGCCGGTGTCACAGCATTCACGGTGGGGCTGGATGCCGGCGGCGGCGAGGCGGAGCTGAGCGACGAGGCCGGAGGTGGTAGGCGTGCACGGCGAGCTGCAGCTCTTGTCAACATTTTTGGTGTTTTTTCAGCTTCAAGTTTTCATGGTTTCGGATAAATTATTTGGTCGTTATGGTATGATGATGTATATATGGTTATATAATAGTTATTTTTTTTCGTTTTATTTTCATTATTTCGGGTTGTTTTGAGATTTTTTTGATTATTTGTCGTAAAAATGTGAAGAGAAAAAATTTTTACTTGTCACTTGGTTGACAGCCGAGCCACAGATTTATATTATTATTATTATTATGTTTTGATTTTCTTGCCAATGTCAAAATATGCGCTATAAACGAAGCAAAACCGGCTTTATCTTTAGATTGCATTTACTTAGATTTTTTCATTACTCCACGGCCTAGCTACAGTATTTGATATTAATTTGAGCTTAATACTTCCATGCCTGAGTAAAAGGGTCTTTACAAACAGATGCCACCAAAAAAATTTCATGTAAAATGTTGTTAAGACGACCACATAAGGTTTGCCCTGTGAAAAAGATATCAGATCTCATGTAGAGCCAAGCTTCTGAATCTACACGGCCTAACTCTACCGACCCTAACTTCACAAATACTACATATCAGTAAAAATGTATGGCTTCGCCGTTTTGCTACCGTCGTGAAGGTGATGCGAATATTTAGTTTCTGAAGTAAGTAACGAAATAGCCAAACAATACCAGCCAGCCAGCTTCTTCTTTTCTTTTATTATTGTGTTTACATAAATTGTTAAATAAATTTATTTATTTATTTAAACTTCATGTACAGTTGTGGTACATAGGCGGACTTAATGCAACAAGGCATTCTCTACCAGTCAACCTTTGGGTTAAAAAAGACAACACTGCGGTAGGCTTGAACAATAAACAAATAAAAATTCAAAAAGAAAAAATAAAATAAAAATAAATTATTCATAATAATAAAATACATATAAGTATATGCTAAAATTATAAACTAATAAATGCTATGAAAAATATCAAATTATTAAGAGAACTTAATAATAATTCTGACGAAGACCAAACTAATGTTGAGAGGACTTCAAGTAGTAGTTCCGAATTTTACGAGGAAAACTTACATTCAGCTTTTTTTTAAAAAATAATGTGAAATTTAAAGGCATCTCTAGTCGCTACTGTTGAAGGTATTCCATACTCTGTGATTGCCTACAAGAGGTTCTAGTTAAAAAGCTTTATTCTGACAAAGAAATTCTTTATCTTGAATACATCGCCGCCCCTAGAATAACTTGCCAAGATTTACTTGCTTTTGTTTTGTCTTACCTTAAGGTAAATACTCCAGGGTAGCCAGTAAAATTCAAATATTTTGTATGTTTTGGCGCGATCCCAGTGCGGGTTGGTGGATGTCACATGTCTTCGAATTTATGTTCGGTTCTAGGACATGCCGGTTTCCTCACGATGTTTTCCTTCACCGTTTTAAGAGCAGCGGTGATGAAATAAATTACACAAAATAATGCGTCTGGCTGGGTTTGAACCCGCAACATACAACTCGTAAGTCGGGGCTCTTACACCACTGCGCGGTAATGGCAAATATGTTATTATTTCAGCCGGAAGATATGTACTGCTGGACGTAGGTCTCTCCAAGTCGCCACTACGGCTGATCCTGTGCGTCTCCAATCCATCGGATTTCCGTGACCCTCACCAGATCATCGGTCCGCCTTGTGGGAAGTCTTCCAACGCTGCAACTTTCAGTACGTGTTCGTCACGCCTGAATCTGTTGGCCTTATCGACTACCTGTTCTGCAAGAAATGTGCCCTGCCCACTGCTACTTAAGTCTGGCTATTCTGGCCATGCCATGGTTCTCCTGCAGAAATCCACATCTCTGACGCGATCAGGCAGGGAAACTCCGAGCATAGCCCTTTCCATTTCCCTTTGGGTGACTTTAAGCCTTATAATGAGGCCCATTGCATTACAAAATTATACTCATTAAGGTAATTCTTTAACTTAGAAAAAAGCTAAAAGGTGCAATTTAAAAAAAAACTTGACGTTTACCTTGAGCTGAAAATTGCAAAAAGAAATTTGAATTTCACGCGCTACTCACAAGCATTACCCTTAAAAAAAAACAAATCGTAAAATAATTACAGTAAAATAATATAGTTTGGTGCTAGTAAATTATTTATGGGTATTTCACCTTGACTTTTGGAGTGTCAGACTTAAATGCCGTTATAAGTATAGGGGTGTTTACTGGTTGAAGTATTTAATGGTAGACTGATAATAATAAAATCTGAAATTCATAGCGTTCGGCATTTCGCTTAAGTATAAGTTATTAATTATTAAACACAGTAAGGAAATAATTTTTGATACCTAACCAGCGGTCCCGATTGACGTTGTGCTGTCAAAAAGTTGGCTATACGTCAGAAAAAAAGAGAACTCGATTGCAGCGCCACCTACCGAGTTTCATTGTATTTTCAAACCATCCAGGGACCCACTCAAATATACGCATTAAGTTTCGTCCAATTCGCTCTCCTCCTGAAAATCGTCAAATAACTTCTGCCGCTCTGGGTGAAGCGAGAAGGAGTGTCAGACTTTTACTGACTCAAACCCACCTGTGTTTCTTATTTGTCTTCTAAGGCCGCGGTAACTATTTCGAACTACTACGAATGACCACATAAGCCGGTTTTATGCACCCGTGATACTCACCGGGTTATTGGTTTTCCTTGAAGGAAGTCTATCAACGCTGCGACTTACACGAATCCGTTAAAACTTAATTAACTAAAATCCAGCCCTGTTCCTTCAAAGTCAAAGTCAAAGTCAAAAGTTTTTTATTTTAAATAGGCCTACATGGGCACTTATAAAACGTCAGAAGCTAGTGCACGGTTCCAAATTGGTCGTTATGGAGAAGAACCGGCAAGAAACTCCATGGTTCTTACAATATTTCCATATTACAGTATAAGTAGATATTATGTAAATACAATGTAGATTGGTTAATATTGTACTAAAAACTACAATAAAAATAATCATAATAAAAAGTAACCTAAGAATTCGCGGAGTCTACAGTGTTCTCATATTCACATTATATAAAAATCTTCCTCTTCCTTAGTCGTTCACTCTTGACAGAGTGGTCGTAGAATACAATGTTGCATTTTCATTGTCGAGTGAGGCTCCCGCGATGCGTCTCCACTTACCACGGTTTACGGCGTCTCGGGAACTCTGGATTATGTAGGTTTGTGTTGCAGCTCTGATGAGGTCTGTCCAACGCCCACGTGACCGCTTCGAACAACATGTTCGTTGCGAACAACGTGACCAAAATATTTGAGGATTCGTACTTGTACAGTCGACGATAACCTCTGTTTGATTTTCAGCTCCTTCAGGATCGAGACGTTAGTCCTAGATATGTTCCTTCAGTGGCCTTTTACTTTCCATCAAGCTTAGACAAATTGCTTTTCTATTAGCGTCCCTGCCAAACGCTAAGTTCAAAATTTATGTTGTTCATAAATTTTGTCAATTGTCAAGCGACTTCTCCATTGGGCACACCATAATTATGGCGGTAAGTCCCTTCTTTCAGGAGTGGCTGGAAAGGCAACACGGCGTCCTTACCTTCCGCATGGCGCAGGTCCTCATCGGACATGGTAAGTTCGGGAGGTTCTTGCACCGGATTCGTGCGGAAGAAATGTCCGGGTGTCACCATTCCGTCGACCGCCCTGAGGACACGGTGGAACACACGGTAGAGTTGTGCCCTGCTTGGGAAGAGCAACGCCGTGTCCTCATGGGGGCAATCGGCGGCGGCGATCTCTAGCGCCGAGCCTTGGTACAAGGCATGGTCCGGAGCGAGGAGGAGTGGCAGGCGGTCGCCTCCTTTTGCGAAGCAGTAATGCTAGCAAAGGAGGCGGCTGATCGCGTGAGGCAACGGCCCTTTCGCTCCAACCGCCGTATGCTATACATTTTTTATTTAGCGGTGTGCGGGAACACTGACAGAAATATCATTAACCCCCCAGGACTGTGATAACTGTTTCAAATAATCCCCAGTTCCATTCCATTGTCCAGTTTCAGTATTGAAACACTATCTCTATACACGTAATCCTTCGGTCGTTACAATGGAAGCCTGTCATCGCTATATCTGCTTCCCCCCTGGGTATTATGTGAAGCAATCACTCGACAGCTTGTCTGTCTCAGTACCCGTTGATTACTTTCATAGTAAGTTTAGACACAGTTTTAACTAGTTTGCAGTCAAATATTGTAATATCCACCAGGATTTCAGTAGAGAGATTAGTGTGGTGTTTGACACCAATGTTTTTATTCTTGTACTTTATATTTAAAATGTAATTGATCTCTATGTATTTTTATTTTAAGCTGACATATCGATGTAAAATTTTATTTTATTTCAATGCAATCCTCAATTTTAATTTATTTCAGTGTAATTTTTCAATTAGTTTTAATGTAATTTAATTTTGTTATCTTTATATGGTCGTAACTTGTTTTTTTTTTTTAATAATATCTACTGTATAAGTGCTGTAAACGTCTGTAAGTGATAAATTCACTACAATATTTTTTCATTTGCAAATTTTCTTTTTTATAATGTTAAACTAGTGAATTTTTGACAATATTTGTAAATAGGGAACATGCATGAAAAAATATTTATTATCTATCAAGCATAGCATAGTCAGCCTTTATAATGTTCCCACTACTGGGACTCAGGCCTCCTCTCTAGGAGAGGAAATGGGCCGTGATCCAACACGCCGGCCCAGTGCGGGTTGGTGGATGTCACATGTTTCTTGGATGTGGCAAACCGCCACGTCCAAGAAACATGTGGCATCCACCAATGTTTTCCTTCACCGTTTGAGAGCAGTGGTGATGAAATTAATTACACACGGTTATGCACCTGACTGGGTTTGAACCAGCGACATACAACTCGTAAGTCGGAGCCTTGCCACTCGACCACCACTGCTCATCTTAACTATCTATTTGATAAATAGATAGTTAGTAAATATACAAAACAGAGTATTAACTGTGAAAACAATATTAACTCTAGAGTGGACGCGTCTTCCCGCGAAACGTTAGTGGGCGCGAGGGCAGCATTTTGCCGCTTCTTTTCTATGACCATTTTAAGTAGCAATGCAGCTATTGAATTAATTTATTTTTTAGAATTTAATAGAAACACAAAGAAGTAATACAAAATCAACATATTTGTTGAACTCTGTTTTTTAATCTTTAGTTTATAAAAGATTTTGGAAAACGTAAGATTTTAATTTAATTTTTTAGCTTTTCCTACATAATCCTTTATGATCCTCCTGAAAATGGGAAAAATTTAACAAAATTATATGTTTTCTACGTCTTCTGGTATGCTTTGTCAAAACAGTCGTAACACAGGTATGTGCCATGTTCATTGCACAGTAATTTTGAGCATCTGCAACATCTTTTTTCCGTTCGCCAAAATTATGCTTGTTTTATAGGTACATAGTGAATAATTGGTTCCTTAAGAAAATATTTAATGTCTCATTAGAAGAATGTGTTAGCCATATGGCTTAACTTGGACATCGCAATCTCTTTCGACTATTTATACCGGCAATAATCTTTGATTTTTCGTTTAATACTTGAAATTAAAAGCGTTTTTTAGTTATTATATATATTTTTTTTTTTATTGATATAAACCAGTGCTTGACTGCGATCCACCTGATGGTAAGCGGAGATGCAATCATTGATGGTCAGGCGCACTAGTTTATTAAGAGCCTATTCACTCTAGCCTTGAAGACACCTATATTATAGTTGGACGGATAATAAATGCAACATAAAATTTAGTCTACATTTTAACTTTACTGAAAATATAAACACAATTTTTACTGACGTGAGAAGGCGCGTGGTGAGTAAAATGCCGCCCGGTTTTACCTGATGGTAATAAACTCCTCCTCTAGGCACGTATTGCGAACATATGTAGGGGCAGCTACTAAAAAGAGCAAACTTAACGGGCCATTGTTTTACAAATTATTAACGATTTTTTTATGAGAGCGGCAAAATGCATATAGCGCACTCACTCTAGGGTTAAAATTTGTAGAAAATTAAACGAGATATAACAATTATACCTAAACAAATATATTATATTATATCTATCTCTCTCGCTAAGACGCTGTTTACTGTTGCGATGAACTTTGACATTATAGACTATAACAGATTTCTCTTTTTTAAACTACTAGCTTTGAAGCTTTATAACTTCGTTGTTAAAATTCTTTTATATTTGTTTACTAGAGCTAAAAATATTTAATCTTGCAAATAATAAAAAATTGGTCGCGTATTTCTTAAATTGTGATTTAGGTCAACTTTTTTCATTATTAGTGTAAAAAAATAATTTTATCTCATAAAAAAATGGAAGGAATAAGGAAAGGAAGATGTTATGAATATATTTTAAATTAAATAATTTTTACTTAACTTTCTTTTTTTTTGGGAGTTGGGAAATCATCTAAAAACTCCTCTCGTATTAGGGTGGAGAGAGAGGACGTGCCAGATTGTGACTGACTATAACCCAGCTGTGTTCCTTCAGTTGCCCGTTGCGAAGACGTAGGCGGGCTTGTGACGACGAGCTATGGGTATTTCAACTTCCCGGGTCGGGCAGAAAGTGCTATTGGGTTTTTCCATTACGAATTACTCTATATTACCCCGGAGTTAGGAAGTTGGTAGTGTGCCCACCTTCTTGCTTCGGAAAGCAGGTAATGCCCTTGCTGTGTATTCGACTAATATTTTTTTTTTAATTCTTATAAACTGATCTCACCTGATAAGTAGCGATGCAATTGTTGATGCACTAATTTATTAAGAACCTATTCACTCTAGACTTGAAGACAACTTTTGATAACAAGAAGGCTTCAAAGTCTTGAGCATCGACGCCGAGTTGCAAGCCTGTCGGTTTTCTACTGGTTGCATTTCGGGGAATGTGCGTCGGAATTGCATAACCTAATTCCGCCTAGCCCGTTCCATCATCGGACCACCAGGCGTACGGCACCACCGGTACATGGTGGACATCCCACCTATACGCCCAAAACGTTTTGGGAACACATTCATTGTGCGTACAGTTAAGGAGTGGAATTCCTTGCCGGAATCTGTGTTTTCTGATGGCTACAACCCGAGAATCTTTAAGTCAAGAGTGAATAGGTTACTTCTAGGTAAGCGCGCTTTATCGTCGACCGCATCGTCGCTTTCCATCAGGCGAGATAGCGGACAAGGGCGAACCTATCAATAATAAAAAAAAAATACAATCGGACGGGAAGATTGCAACAGGCAAATTGTTCCAGTCCTTCGATGTACGCGGTATAAACGACGAGGCCAATCAATCAACCAATCTCCGTGGCCAATCTCTGTTGAGATTGGCCAACGTGATCGAAAATCGTTCGGGAGGATTATTTTTTATTTTTTTTTCGTGTTAAATCCATAACTCGAGTGTTTAGAAATACATCAATATTAAATACAGTTAATCACAAAACAATGTTCCGAAAATAACATAAAAATAAAAAACACACCCACTAAGTACACATGGAAATAATCCAACATATATCATTCAGTACATATTTACAACCACCTGATATCAATATCGATTTCACCTTGGTACGTCACCTCACTACTTTCTCAGACATTGTACTACTGAGCCACTAATCCCAGGTCATTTAAAAGCCACAAGGAACTTCTGTGCTTCCACTAAGTTCTTAAGTTCGTTAAAGTTTTAAAACCGGTCAAGTGAGAGTCGGACTCGCGCACCAATGGAGTCGTGCGAATCGAGTTTCGAAGATTTTCCGAAAATTTAAAAATTTTAATTATGTGTAATTAGAAGTTATTGGAACAAATAAATTTATTATTATTATTAATATAAAGGTTTTCAGGATATCTTTGTAAAAAAAAAGTTTATTTCATATAATTTTGGCTTATATCACATGTCGAAGAGTCTCCATTTAGGCATAGAAATGCCTGTAATTGAAGGCTCCGTTCTTTATTTACATTATGTTGTATTTTTAACCGACTTCAAAAAGGAGGAGGTTCTATGTTCGGTTGAATGTTTTTTTTTTATGTATGTTCACCGATTTCTCGGTCAATTGTGGACCGATTTTGAATTATTTATTTTTTATTGAAAGGTTATGGATTTGGTCTCATAGAAATATTGTTATGATCTGATCATGAACTTTGAAGATATGGAACAGAACTCCTCATAGGATCACAGCAGAATCGTCGTAACAAGTAAAATTGCTTTGTTTATATGTGTAGTCGATGACTGACTGAAAGAAGAGGGGGAATATATCGAACTGATCTGATGATGAAGCCTGAAGTTAGGCACTGAAACTCTGTAATAAATTAATGTTATCTAACCGTGTTTGGGATTATTAGAATTGTCATGAGATCCACTCCGGCTATATGGTATTTAAGTATGGCTGAGAGGTACCATAGTTAAAAAGTGTAAAAAAAAACCAAATTCAATGTAAAAAAACACCGAAAAGTGCAAAATAACTTTAATTTCGGAAGTCGGTGTTAAATAATGACGAGATAAAACTATTATAGAAACACCTACTTCCGAAATTAAAGTTATTTTGCACTTTTCAGTGTTTTTATTTCATTGAACGGTTGTATTTTTTTTTTTTGAAAAAAGTTTTTATGCTATAATTATGTTTGGCCTCATATTTGTTCTATAATACCTTACTTCTAGCCTTTCACGATTCTAGGTCTAGAAGAAAGTACCCTATAGGTTTTGATTTCCTTGCGAGTGTTAAAATATGCACCATAAAAGACTTTATCTGACATCTGACGTGACTTAGAAGTTTGATTTTTTCTTTGCTTAAAAGAGTTGCAGACCTGCCCCCCTAGCCAAGTTACGATCTACGAGTAGGCCACGCCTCCGATTCCTTTGTTCTGACGTCATCTCAACGCTCAGTCACATGGTCAGAACAAAGGAATCTTGAAAGCGGAACCCGGGGCCCTGGGACGAAGGCAACGAAGGAACAGGAGTGGGTTTTTAGTCAGTAAGAGTCTGACACTATCTCCCGCTCCGCCCAAGAGCGGGGATGTCATTAGGATGATTTTCCCACACAATAAAAAAAAAAAAAGCCTGGCCTACTCGAGGCGTTCGACGCAAACGAAACGATCGTAACTTGGCCAGGGGGGCTGAGTATTTGATCATAATTTCGTCTTAATACGTTCCTGGAAAAAAAGGCTAGACAAACGGACAACAATGTGGTTCTAAATGTTCCGTTTTTGCTAACTGAGGTACAGAACCCTAAAAAGACTAGATTGCAGTTTTCGAACTTTCAAATAGTTTGAGTTATCTGGAGTTCTGTTTCGTTGTTCTTTTGTTTATATCCGGTCTACTTTGTAAAATTGCATGTTGGTTCAATCAGTTGTTGCCTGTGCTTGTTGCGAACTGTATACAGTGGATATTTTGGCAAGGGTAGGTGTTTGTGGGTGCCGGACGGGTACGCGACGCGGCGGCGGCGGCCGCGCCTGCTGGCGGTGCTACGCGCGCGCACTATGTTATTGAGCGAGGCGCCTATCACGCGCGCGTTGCGCATGCTCAACCTCATAGCTGACGACGTGGATATATTTTTTTGTGCCCTGAGTGAATTTGCTAAGATAGCGTTTTTTGAAATTTGCTACGGAATCTTGTTTATAATTTAGTAATAAGAAACCTCAATATCGATTTAGACTAGTCTGTATTTTTATTCCCAAAAATATTTTTTTGGAATAAAAAAAAAAAATCTTATCCCTTTCTACACATTGGACAAGACTAGGAATTACTACTGTTTCATGGGTTTTATTTAGAGTGGGAAATGATCCAATGACTTCTTTCGCTCTAGGGCGGAGCAGGTGGACGTGTCAGACGAGTCATTACTGACTAAAAGCACACCTTTATTTCCTCTTTGCCTTTTGCTATTCAGGACGACGGGTTTCTATTTCGGAAGTCAACTGAGTGCGTTCACAAACATGGAAACTCACATACACCTAATTCAAGAACACATATCTGAAGGCCATACATTTATTCCGTGCCGGAACTGAACCCGCGACACCCAACGCAGAAGCCTATCGCCCAACCACTGCCCAACCGTGTTGGTTTTCAGACCAGTCATATGCATAGGCACTATGATGAGGGAAGTTATAAGTGTCTATTTAAATACCTCCATCACAAGAATTTCGCCCAGTGTTTCCACGTTCATTACAGATAATATTCTATTGTCATATATTGTCAGTGTCGTTACTTTTGGCAGAAGCATTGTAGGTGATCAACTTTAAACAAGCTCCTTTGAACATGCCAATAAATATAAATTTACTAGCTTCTGTCAGCAACTTCGTCTGCGTAAAAGTCAAAAACCAAAAATGTCCCGGGGCAACATACGGGGAATTATATGACTTGATTCCGCCATAGTCTTTCTACCTTGGGGCAATGTTTGTCTCTCAACAAATTGAACTTTTTGCAAAATTAAGGTTAAATGGTTTAGATTTTCAATACACAGTGCATCACATTTCGGACGGCAAACAATGTAGGTAGCTCGCCGTCCGACCGTCCGGTAACTGTCCGGACCGAGCCCAAGTTGTCAACGGCGTGTAGTGTCCTACACGCGCGTCAAGGAGATGTCAGCAACCATAGGGGCCCAGCAGGGTCGAAGCCTATTGGGGCCATGGGTGATGCAAGAAGTCCCCAGAGACTTGGAACAATGGCAAAGAAGGAAGAGGAGTGGGTTTTTAGTCAGTAAAACTCTGACACGCCCTCACGCACCGCTCAAGAGTGCGGGACGTTACTAGATGATTTTCACATACAAAAAAAAAATAATAATAAGCGCATCACATTTTAAATCAACCACTTACATCAAGTGACAGTTTTTACATTATCTAAAAATAAACAAGATAAACGACTCGAAAAATAGTGCTGATTACCTTTAAAAATACCAAACTAACTCCTTGATCCCGTATCCGTCCACGCTAACAAAATCTCCTTACAAATTGATACAATTTAGACAGTACAACTATAATAAAATTAATTTGCCTTGTAAATCATGTTGATATAACTGAGTTAGATTCAGCAAAAACGTCGCTTCGCCTTGCCCGGTTGAAAGTGGCCGGGTAATCGGGTAACCGGGTAGGCGGGTACCCGGGTAGCGCGGATAACCCTGCTCGCGTCGGTAATTAACTTAAGAATTTCTGAGGCGCGGATCCAGATTTCATCGTCGCCGGTTCCCACTTATAGGAATTACAATGAACTATGTGACATACGGTTGGAAACGTACAAGAGATCTTGCTCTTCTAAAAAAGTCTTATAGTAAAACCATGTTAGTTTTTACTACTTTTTAGGGTTCCATAGGCAACTGGCAAAAAATGGAACCCTTATGGATTCGTCATGTCTGTCTGTCTGTCCGTCCGTACGTCATAGCCACTTTTTTCCGAAACTATAAGAACTATACTGTTGAAACTTGGTAAGTAGATGTATTTTATGAACCGCATTAAGATTTTCACATAAAAATAGAAAAAAAATCAATAAAAAACTCAAAATTCTTTTTTCATCAACCCCATACCTGTGGGGTACCTATGGATAGGTCTTCAAAATGATATTGAGGTTTCTAATATCATTTTTTTCTAAACTGAATAGTTTGCGCGAGAGACACATCAAATAACAAATTATTAACAAAAAAAAGTGGACAGCTGATGTACAAAGGCGATAATAATAATAATCAGTTTATTTTCAATAAATTGCTCACAGAGGTTCAGTAATAGGATACAGTAACATATTTGACATAACAATGAAACAAAATGAAATTTCTGGTATAGAAAAAAATAAAAATGTCAAGTTTTAGGAACCGACTCTGTGTGTTTTAGTGTATGTGTTGTCTCACACACCCTGTGTGTATGTGTGTGAGTTTCTGTGATGGTGTGCTAGTGTGTGTTTTTGAATGAGGGGAGATCTAACTTCTAACTTGATGATAGCAGTCAAACATAAAAATATAAGCATAATCTGCCTTTCAATATTTTATTTAACATACACACATTATATTTACTGGCTGAACCCAGTACAATAGTGGTTCCCAAACACACAAAAATAATTGAAAAAAATCATCTTACGGTTAACACTCAAGGGCATGAGATTCGATATACATTTTCAGTGTTTTAAATATAACCGCTCTTACGCGATTATGACCTTACTACACATTTTTCATTAGATATTTTGGAAACACAGTATCTTGTGGATATTATCTAGGCTTCTATTGAAATCAATTTGTGTAAAACTAATCCAGTAAAGACCTCTGAAAATCTGCTATTTTTCATGAACTTTGACTCTTCAAAATTTACTCAAGACTTAAAAAAGTCAATAATATAGCAATAAAAGTCTTGCAAATTTAATCAAGATTCTGAACGACAATTTTTTTTTTCAAAAACTTATAAGAGTTAAAAAAAAAACACGTATTTCCTGGAACATTTTTTTTTAACCGACTTCGTTGCTTGCCAACCGATTTGAAAAATTTTTAGATTGTTGGAAAGGATATACTTCCCAAATGGTCCCATAGTCACCAAGTTGGGATCTGATGATGGAATCTTGGCGAAATCGAGGGAACTCCTCAAATATTATAGGTAACCATATAGTGATTTTGGTATTTTCATCGAGAACTTAAGTATTTACAGTCAAAAAGTAACATTTGATGAAGTGGAACTGATGGAGAAGACCAGAAATAGTCAACGGAACTTCTTACTCGCATAGATATCACAATGAAGATAGTTATGCGACTATGACAATACAAATAAATGAATGGTTCTGTTGAAAATGGTATCATCGAAGTGATCTGATGATGATGATGGAGCCGGAAGGTAGGCACTGGAACTCCGTAATTAATCAATGTAACCTAGCCGTGTTTGGGCTTATTAGAATTGTCATGAGATGCACTTTGGCTATAAGGTACTATCAAACTGATCTGATGATGGGGCCGGATGGTGAAAGGTAGACACAGGAACTTCATAATAACACAATGTAACCTAGCAGTGTTTGGGTTAATTGGAATTATCATGAGAAATAGGCATCTGTTTATAAGTGTATCTCAACTAAAAAGTGTGAAATAAAAACCTTTTTAAAAAAAAAAAGAATAACCGACTTCACTAAAAAAAAAATACTAAAAGGATCAAAATTACTTTAATTTCGGAAGTCGGTGTTAAATAAGATACAAATAATACCGAGTAACACCGAGTTCCGAAATTAAAGTTATTCTGATCCTTTTAGTATTTTTTTTTTAGTGAAGTCGGTTATTCTTTTTTTGTAAAAAGTTTTTTTTAGTTAATATTCGAGTAAATCACGGAATTACCGAATGCTAACAGAGTTTTCAGGCGTTATCTCTCTTTTTTCGCGTTGCCTCTTCGTCAAACATTGCGTTGGATGAAGTAATGAAGTAACAAGTTTTGAAACCATGCTCCATGTTGACTGTAGGCTAGTGAAACTGAAGCCTTTTAACTAAAAACCTAAATATTACTAAATTCTATTACAGTATATAAAATCTAAATTCTAAATACTTATACATTGTTGTATGTTGCCAGTGCTGGAAATCGACCACGTGGGCCCAGTGTTGTTTGGTGGATGTCACCAGTATAAAAAAAAAATATACAATAATCGTGAAGTTCCTTATTCTTTGCCTGTTTACACTTTTATTTATAAAGCGGCGCCCAACATAATGTAAACAAACAAACCCCAGCTTTTCACCTCTTATCATGTCAACTTCGAATGTACACACGACCTTACTTAACATCTTCAGCATAAATAGACATTTACAATAACATACACACAATATGAATTATTAAATTGTTTGCTGTTCTTACAAGCCGTGTGTTCATCGATTTACATTTTTCCTCGACGTAATATTTGAATCATAAGATTAGATCAATTCGAATTGCTTTCTATTGTTGTTTGAACAGAATAGAACATAATAAATTTTATTGTACAATAAAAAAAATAATAATGAATACCGGAACTAAAGTGCTTTCGTGGTGCAGAGGAATTTTGATAAGGCCACCCATCCACAAACCAGCCTTAATAAGCTTTGTTTAACCTTGATGATATATCATATATAGCATAGCATAGTCGGCCTTAAATGTTCCCACTGTTGGGACTCAGGCCTCCTCTCTAGGAGAGGGAATGGGCCGTAATCCACCACGCGGGCCCAGTGCGGGTTGGTGGATGACACATGTCTTCGAATTTTTGGTTCTAGGACATGCCGGTTTCCTCACGATGTTTTCCTTCACCGTTTTGAGAGCAGTGGTGATGAAATAAATTACACAAAGTAATGCGCCTGTCTGGGTTTGAACCCGCGATCTACAACTCTCAAGTCGGGGCTGTTACCACTCGGTCACCACTGATCGTCGATATCAATATAGCTTTTATTATCTATTAGTCACGAACTCTTCTATCTCTGTACAAAAATTCATCAAAATCAGTTCAGCGGTAAGTATTGGTGTGAAAACGTAACAAAAATTCAAATTTACTTTCGTATTTGACTGGCCTGGTGGTCTACTGGTTAGTGGCCCTGATTATTATACCGGAGGTCGTGGATTCGATTCCCATCCAAGACCAATATTTGTGTGATGAGCATTATTATTTGTTCTCTGTCTGTGTGTATTTTGGGCTTTGGTACAGGTCATGGTCCAGAGCGAGGAGGAATGGCAGGCGGTCGCCTCCTTCTGCGAAGCAGTAATGCTAGCAAAGGAGGTGGCCACAAGCGCGAGGGAACAGCCCTCACACCCCAGCCACTGGGATTCCGACCTCGATTTCCAGCCACCGTAAGCGCGGGCTTGCAGTAGGCGAGCAATGGGTGCTCGCCGTTTGACTGTCCGGTAACCATCCGGGCCGAGCCCAAGTCGTCGCCGGCGCGTATTGTTCCACGCACGCCTCAGGGGGATGTCAGCAAATCGTAGAGGCCCAGCCGGGTCGAAGCCTACTGGGGCCACGGGTAGTATGAAAGTGAAACCCGGGGCCCTGGGATGAAGGCAAAGAAGGACGATCCTCGGCTACCGTAAGTGCAGGTTTCGGAAGACAAGTTATGGTAAAGATCGAGCTCGAGTCGTTGAAGGCGATTATTGTGCCACGAGCGTTTCATAGCGATGTCAGCAAACCGTAGGGTAATAAGGTAATTTTCTTGAAGTTGAAAATAATTCAGTAACTGTTCCCATTCTAGGGTAGTACGAGAAGGAATGTTAGGTTCTTACTAATGATAAATCCACCTGTGTCCTTCAGTTGCACTTAGCGTTCACTTTTTCAAACTTCATCATAATATGTTGATGGCTTCGTTTAAATCATACGTGCATGTAGTTTAGTATGGTGGTTATTCAAAACTAGCTTTTGCCCAGCTGCGCATATATAAAATATAGCCTATGTTACTCAGGAATAAAGCAGTGCAGCTTTCTATAAGTGAAAAAATCTAGCAATCGGACTAGTACTTTCAGTGATTACCGCCTACAAACAAAAAAATAAAATTTACCTTTTTATAACATTAGTTTAAATGTAGATAGTGTAGAAATGTAGATTAATTTCAAGATTTCAAGAGAAAAGAGCATCCTTCTGTCTCAATTTGCATATGGCTTGCTATTTATGTGCTCGCTATGTTCGTAACTATGCAGTATATATTTGATTTGCAGCCATAAAAATAAGCACTTACATGCATCAAGAAAATCCGGTAGACAAAATTTTTAAAAGGTTTTAAGCCGCCATGGCTCTTTAAAGTCCACATTTCAACTTAAATACATATAATAATAAACTGTCGTCTGTGAAGCAGTAAAATAAAATAGCGGACGATATTATTAGGCATTTTTTACACCGCTGCTGACCCTAATTTAATTTTATTGTAAAGATTTGTTGATATTGCATGTACCGTCAGCGCAGTCGCCACATATCAATTTATTCAGAAGGATAATGTATCCTTAAGAGGTCATTCATGATCCTCGTCATCATTTCAGTCAAAAGACGTCCATTTTTGGACTTAGGCCTCCCCAAGTGTTGCCATAATGACCGGTCCTGTACGTCTCGCACCTATCGGATTCCCGCGACCCTTACCAAGATACCGGTCATGGTAGGCCTTGCAATGCTGCATCTTCCGATACGTGATCGCTACTCTAGAACCTTTCAAACCCCATCGATCATCTGTTCTATGAGCTGTGTGCCCTGCTCACTGCATCAGGTCATTTCTAAACGTCCATACTTTTTTTTTACGTGGGAAAATCATCTAATGACAAATCGCACTCTTGGGCGGAGCGAGAAATAATGTCAGACCTTTACTGGCTAAAAACCCACTCCTGTTCCTTCCTTCGTCCCAGGGCCCCGGGTTTCACTTGTACGCTACCCGTGGCCCCAGTAGGCTTCGATCCTTCTGGGCCCCTACTATTTGCTGACATCTGCCTGAGGCGCGCGTGGAACAGTACGCGCCGTTGACGACTTGGGCTCGGTCCGGACGGTTACCAGATGGTTGGACGGCGGGCTACCCATTGCTCGCCGTCCGGAAGCCCACGACTACGGTGGCTGGAAATCGGGATCGGAATCCCGGCGGCGGTTGGGGCGTGAGGACCGTTGTCTCACGCGATCGGCCGCCTCCTTTGCTAGAATTACTGCTTCGCAGAAAGAGGCGACCGCCTGCCACTCCTCCTCGTTCCGGACCATGGCCTGTACTAAGGCCCGGCGCTAGAGATTGCCGCCACCGATCGCCCCCACGAGGACACGGCGTTGTAAACGTCCATACTACGATCATGACCTGAGTTACCTAAGTTAATCTGAGTTGTACTGTATGTATAAGATATATTGCATGAAGTCTACCTTCTGCAAGAAAATATTTCACGCAGAACCATTGTGCGCTAGGAAGTCGTAACATTTTATTTAAAGTGATAGAGCCGCGTTTAGTTTGGGACTAGTCCGGAAATGTTCCACCAAATTGATAACTATTACAGGATATTGTTTTAAAGAATAGATGCCGCAGATAATAGGGGTTTTGTTGGGATAGTATTTATTTTTCATAGGTTTTCCTTGCCTGCCATTTTAAAGGACACCATAATGCTTTCGAAAGTAAATGATTATTGTGGCTTAGGTCTGAGTGAAAATTCATTTTGCGGGATAGTTCGAAAGAGTTCCAGTGGCCCTAGTATGCAAAAGCCAACTGAAGGATAATTTAATCATCCTACGATTAGTGTCATAATAGTTTAACGAACATTCTTTAGAAATTACAACAATTTAAGGTATAGAAGGAGCCTGGATCTCACGTCACAGGGATTCCTGGTGTGTGTTCCAGGAAACAAACATATATAAAGGCATCTTCTGTAATAATAGCACAGCATAGCATAGTCGGCCTTATAATGTTCCCATTGTTGGGACTCAGGCCTCCTCTCTAGGAGAGGGAATGGGCCGTAATCCACCACGCGGGCCCAGTGCGTTTTGGTGGATGTCACATGTCTTCGAATTTTTTGGTTCTAGAACAATAAATTATTCTTATTCTTATATGTTGAGAAAACAAATAACGATGGCCGACGTGGTGTGATGATGACGTGGTGTTTCTTTTTCTTTTGGATTTCGAGTTTTTCTATTGGATTTTCTCCAATATCTCCACGTGTGAGAAAGAAGAAACTTTCATCGGAATTATACGCTTTTTGTGATTAAGATTATACGACTAATAAGTCGTCGTCATAAAAGATGTGTTCAATATTTTTTGATTATCATCATCATATCATCATTTGAGCTGAAAGACGAAATCATAGTTGGACATATCAAGCATTCTCAAGTGTCGCCATAACGACCGATCTTGTGCATCTCACACCCATCAGCATTCATCAGCTTTCCGTGAGATTCACCAGGTTATCGGTCCACCTTGTGAGAGGCTTTCCAAAGTTACGTCTTCTGGTACGTGGTCGCTACTCCAGGACCTTTCAGCCTCATTGATCATCTGTTCTGCGAGCAATTTATTGGTAAACTGTGCTAATAATATTCCAATATTGCACCAATTTTTTTACTTGTCATGTGAATAATAAATGTACATATCCCCAGAAATTAAGGAATGATAATAAAATTGATAAAATAAAAAGACTAGATAAGGTACATTGTTGAGTTACATAGCCACCGCATATATATAGCACCATAGTAATAGTTACTTAGTCTAGTTAGTGGCTGCAGTACTGTTCTTCTAGATGGGTTAAGAGGTAACTTTAAAAGTGACAAGCAGTAAGACATTTGAACTTTGATAACCTTCTGTCTTTGTCTATTTTAATTGATTAGATAAAACAAAAAATATAATATTTTTACGCAGGAATCAACCCTAACGCTTGGTTGACTAATTTATGGTAAGTGAGTAACATTACAAAAACACGGTAGAAATTTGCTGTTCAAAAGTGCCTACCCTTTTAAAGTTTACCGAGTTTAAATTTTCAACTGAACCTCTTTCGCTTTGAAGGAAGCGTAGAAACTTTTTTCAGAAGTCTAAGATTACTATTCTATTGACTATTCTATTGACTATTCACGTACTAGTAAGATACTAGTACGTGAATAGTTAAAACAATGCTACAACCCAAACTCTCGCTTGACAGTACAACTATGTGCAGTAGAATATCTTCTCCGTAAGGAGGTCATTCACAAAGGATATCTGCTATCTGCCATGTACTCTCAAACCACTAAATTCCTGACAGACCCTCAATACCACTTTGAAATCAAACTCAAGACCTAACAATGCGGTAATGCGCCAATTGTGGCCAGGTAGCACTTGTCTGTCTTACAAGCTGGCAAGCAATCTCTAACAAAGTACTTGCAATGTGTACAAATGTGTTCGTAATATGGTTTGGCAGTTATAAAGAAAACGTGGAAAAAGAAAATATTTTTGAGTACGCTATTGTGATTCTTCCTTTTTATTTGTGAAACAAAAAAAAAATAATTGCTTTCAACATTAACCACAGTATTAATTATCAGCATAATTTCATGCCTGCTAAATAAATCTTTTTCATTTTCCACTCTGTGTATCCATAATTTGTGTCCATAATTTCTACTGAAAAACGATTCAAATTATTTTTTTATTACAGCCATTAAAATACAAAAAAAAATATATCCAAAAACAATTTACTCTAAAAATAACGACCATTAAAATCAAATTCAAATTAAGAACGAAAGAACAATTTAAAAAGCTCAGTACGAAGGCGACGGTTATAATTAAGCCTATCGTCCATGGCTGCGACAATGCTAGGTGGAGTATCGCGCGGTACCACTTCTGACACAAAGCGGGACCACTTGTTACTGTAGCACTCCGACGTGAAGGTATATTTATAACATAGTATGTGCGTTGTCATAAGGGTGATAGTTGTAGTCTTTTTTTGTATATCTATAGCGTTAGTTACAGTATTGTATCATGTAGTTTATGGGTGTGCACATTGTGCTCACATAATAGAAGCGACATGAATTATGTAACTCATAATATGATTTGAAAGAGTGTACATGGAGTTTCTTGCACGTTCTCCTCCATAGAGATCTGCACTTTGGAACGGGCAATTTAGCTTCACTTTTTTTTTTGACTGACCGACGTTTTATCAATTCAAAAGTGCCTGTAATTGGTCTAATTGAAATAAGTGTTTCTGGTTTCTAGTGTTAGGTTGAAACTAATTTCAATCGAATTCAGGTAATACAGGGGCCTTTCCATGAAGTATTAAAATGTCACTAGTGCGAGTAAGAAAGAGGGATAGAGAGACCCAATTTAGCTTCATCCCTTTGACAGTTCAGTTTAGGTCGTAAAATGGAACTTTTTAAGTGCTCGGGGTAGGGCCTCTAATAGAAGTAAGGTGGGTTACTTGTAAAACAAATCGCGGCCACTTGTGGCACTAACAACCATCACCTCCCCACCACCTGCCTACCTCCTATTATTTGTGTAATATATATATAATATTCATAAGTTTGTTTTTTGTATTTTATATATACGAGTATAATAGCTACATAATATAATTTTATATCTATGTATAGTCTAATATATATTTTTAATATAAAATTTAATTTGCAGTACACCGCAGACTAAGCCCTTTTTATGTTAAGTTCTCACAGTCCGTCCTAAGGTTGTCTGGTAGATATTGCTGTAAGCGATAAGACCGCCATTGTACCCTTAGATTAAGTTAGTTTATAAGGTTTTGTTACTATTTTGGTATACAATAAAGTTTTATTCTATTCTATTCTTCAACTTACAGGTACAGTTATAACTTATAACATCTGCCCCCCTAGCCAAGTTACGATCGTTTCGTTTGCGTCGAACGCCTCGAATAGGCCACGCCTCCGATTCCTTTGTTCTGACCAAGTGACTGAGCGTTGAGATGACGTCAGAACAAAGGAATTAGAGGCGTGGCCTACTCGAGGCGTTCGACGCGAACGAAACGATCGTGACTTGGCTAGGGGGGCTGGTCAGTAAGTGCATTATTATTGGGATATTAGCGAAGTTCTTTTTTGTAGTACCAGAGTTATTTAAGTTCATGAGAGTAAGATCAGTAGTGATGTTGAGCAAACGATATATCGTCTACAAACATTGAAATAATTGTATGCGTATAAGCTTGTGGCTTGTATTTCGCAAGGTCTCACTTCTCACACAAAGCAGTGCCACTTCAACGTGAAGTAAGAAGGTAGTCCTAATGTAGGTAAGTATTTGAATTTTGTTTTTTCTTTGGGGCCGAAAGGTTCTGGAGTGGCGACCGCGTACCGGAAGACGCAGTGTTGGAAGGCCCCCTACAAGGTGGACCGATGACCTGGTGAAGGTTGCGGGAATCCGATGGATGCGAGACGCGCAGGACCGTTCTTTGTGGCGACATTTGGGGGAGGCCTATGTCCAGCAGTGGACGTCTATCGGCTGAAATGATGATGATGATGATGATGATTTGAATTTCCATAGGCGAGCTTGTATAGTTCTATTTTGTTGTGCTATAATGTTAGTAAAATATTATTAGTTTTACATATACTCGTATAATTGGCATTGTGGCGATGTTGAGCGAATTAAATATAAATCTACAATAATAAACCTACTAGCTAGATTATTATGAACTACTTGTGGCACAAAACGGTGACGTTTTTGGTACTTAAATGTGGAATTGTGAATTTGTGAGTGTATATTTTAATGGCGTTATTTTTTTCGGTGGGAAAATCATCCAATGACGTCCCTCGCTCTTGGGCGGAGCGGGAGGGTGTGTCAGACATTTACTGACTAAGAGCCCACTCCTGTTCAGCCGGGCCGAGTCTTCCTTTCAGAAGCAGTCCCTTGCAACCAGTAGGCTTCGATCCTGCTGGGCCCTTACGGTTTGCTGACATCTCATTTCAGTTGAACAGTACGCGTCGTCGACGACTTGAGCTCGGTCCGGACGGTTACCGGACGATCGGACGGCGAGCTACCCATTGCTAGCCGTCCGCAAGCCCACGCCTACGGTGGCCGGAAATCGGGATCGGGATCCCGGCGGCTGGGGCGTGAGGGCCGCGTATATTTTAATAGTGTTAACACACGCTCCAGCTTGGTACGACGGATTCGGTCCGTCCCGTACTTACCAAGTTCAGGCGTGAACAATAATATATAGTACTAGCTGACTCGGCGAACTTCATACCGCTTAATAATGTGACAAGTGAAGAACCGCTCGACCGATTTTGTGCAAACTTCACATAAACCATCTACCAAATAGTCTGAACAAAGCCTAAGCATTAGGTTTGGATAGGTTAGCCCGTTCTTAAGTTATAAAATTACTACGAAAAGTGGCATTGATTTTTATATATAGATAAAGATTAACACACAACATACTACATTCTATTTCAAAAATATCTGTTATTTATTTATTGTGCACACCTACCACAGTGTTGTCTTTTTAACCCAATTGTTGACTGGTAGAGAATGCTTTGTGGCATTAAGTCCGCCTATGTACCACCACTGTACATAAAGTTTAAATAAATAAATAAATACTTGAAACTAGTACGTGTGTGTTAGCACTATTAATATCCATTGCTGTGTGAGTGTAGTCTTTTTACTATAAATGTTAAACTTCACTAAAATTTGTTTAGCTACGTGCTTATTAAAAACAAAAAAAGCCTTGCAAGTTGGGTTACCAATAGCTATGCTTTAAATTGTAATTCTATCAACAATATTAGGGCTCCGAGGTATTATTAAAAAAACTTTGTCAAAAATGGGTTTCGTATCCAATTTAAAGCTATTTTTATATCCACCAGACCCGTGAGGGATTATAGGATTATGAATAAAAATAAAATACCAAAGAATTTTATAAAAGTTAGTATCAAATTCTACAACGCAAAAATGAAGCACACCGTCGTATTTTCTATTGGAACTAAACAAAAATTTAAAAAAAGTACGTTCTGTTTTTAGTTAGAAACTAAAATATAACTGGAAAAAATATGTAAATGTGTAACTTTATATGCCCTTTGTGTAAGTTCTGTGTACAACGGAATGAAAGTTGGACAAAAAGGGAACGCAAACATTAAGGCATCAGTTATTCAACACACCACGTAGTTTTTGGGCACTATTTGGATCATAAATTCTTCATGTTGAATTTTTTGGAAGAACTTCTTTTTAGGGTTCCGTATCCAAAGGGTAAGACGGGACCCTATTACAAAGAATTTGCTGTCCGTTCGTCTGTCTGTCTGTTTGTCCGTCTGTCCCAAGGCTCCGACCACAATTATTCCGACCACGTGGCTGAGGTTTAATATGACGTCAGAATAAAGGAATCGGAGGCGTGTCCGACTCGAGGCGATCAACAAAAAGAGAATCGAAACGAAACGATTGTAACTTGGCTAGGTTTTTATAGTTATTAGATAACGAATATTCTTTCCTTGCATATTCCGTTTTGGAAATGTTTTTGCGGGTTTTAGCCTTCGTTTAAGTCGGTTAAAAATAATTAAAAAAAGTAACAGACGTAAGAGTAGCTGCTTATTACGTAGGTAACAAACACAACAGTCCACTCATCCGGATCATCCCTCATTCGTCACAAATCCGACGCACAAAATACAGGTTGATGTTTAAAAATAACCATTTAAAAAGCTTCTCCACCGTTCACAAATAACCGCGATCATTTATTCAGCGCACTCGTTTCGTAGGGTTTTCACTTTTACCAAGCAAGGGCGAAATTAACGTAGGATGAAAAGTAAATTGCAAATCGATGTTAGAAGCGGAATGCATTAATCTTACCTTTAAGTGAGGACGAGTAGGTGAAAATTTGGGCGAAGTGTGTGTTTGATTAATGTTTTTGAGCCGAAAGATTTGAGTTAATTAATTGATGGTTTATTGATTAAAAGACGTGGGGCGATGAGTAAACATTTATTCCAGTTTTTATAACTTTTATTTTAATGATATAATCTTGAATTTTATTTCAATTACACCTTATTATGCAATCGTTGATGGTGAATCGCACTAGTTTATTAAGAGCCTAGTCACTGTAGCTTTAAATTACAATCGGACGGGAAGACCGCTGCAAGCTAATTGTAATCCATCCTTCGATGTTACTTTGTACACACATAAAGTATTCAACATTTAACTAGTAAAGTAAGCAATGAATCAAGGATGTATTTAAGAAAGAAAGAAAGAAAAATGATTTATTTGGTACAGCACAAGGCCCAAAAATAATATTAGATAACACTAAAAAATAAAATAAAATAAAAATGATTAAAAAAACAAACAGTAGCAAAATAAATATAGTTGCATGCCTCACGGCTGCACCAAAATAGAGTCAGTTCAGCATAAATGCCAGGCAACTAGTGCCTGACGCTGGTTTTTAACTGAACCTGTGGTTGTGACGCAACGGACGGATTTAGTTAACTAAGTCGTAATTTCTAATCATAATATAACCTAATATCATAATACAAAATATATACTAAGATCCCAGAGCTGTCAGACATAACCAATTTTCATATGGATGAAACCTTAGGTTCTCAGTAGCGTCTCATGTGCTTTGAATACCTGTGTACTTGTGGAGCTCCTCCTTGGGGCCCCTGAGTAGGTACCAGGTGAGAAAGGGAACTAAAAATAACTTATTTTTTATGGCGGATTTTTATATATGTTTTGTAGAATATTATTCTAGAGTAGTGTCAAACACTTTCTATGGTCCAAAACTTCTGTCAGACGCTTTAGAGCTCCACAAAAAGTAAATAAACTTTACTTATTTTTACATGTCTGATTTTTAAATATTTTATTAAGTTAACTATTACAAAGTTGTATTTCATTAGTCAGACAAATTGTAATGAAAGTACAAAAAAGTTATTACATTTTGGACATTTTTGTGTTAAAGAAGTCAGTGTTTCTGTTTTAATTTGTTCATTAACCTAAATAGTGTGCTAGTTCTAAAGTAAGGTACATTCTATAGACTGTTACAAGTGTACCTATAAAATTTTAAAAGTTCCTCAATTTTATATAGGATTCCATCATCAGAGATCGCGCCGGGCTTTGGTTCAGGCCATGGTCCGGAGCGAGGAGGAGTGGCAGGCGGTCGCCTCCTTCTGCGAAGCAGTAATGCTAGCAAAGGAGAGCGGACCATCGCGTCAGGCAACGGTCCTTACGCTCTAACGGCCGCCGCCGGGATTCCGATGCCGATTTCCGGCCACCGTAGGCGCGGGCTGGCAGACGGCGAGCAATGGGTGGCTCGCCGTCCGACCGTCCGGTAACTGGACATAGCCCAAATCGTCGACGGCGCGTACTGTACCACGCGCGCCTCAAGGAGATGTCAGCAAATCGTGGGGGCCCAGCAGGGTCGAAGCCTACTGGGGCCACGGATAGTGTGAAAGCGAAACCCGGGGCCCTAGGACGAAGGCAACGAAGGAACAGGAGTGGGTTTTTAGTACGTAAAAGTCTGACACTATCTCTCGCTCCGCCCAAGAGCTAGATTTGTCATAAGATGATTTTCCCACCCTATAAAAAAAAAAAACATCAGAGATCAGATGATAACTAAGAACTAGGTATACATATCCTTTCAAACAAAAACAAAACAAATGGCGACCACGTACTGGAATACGTAGCGTTGGAAGGCCTCCTACAAGGTGGACCGATGACTTGGCAACGGTTGCGGAAGTCCGATGGATGTGAGACGCACGGGACCGTTCATTGTGGCGACACTTGGGGGAGGCTTATGTCCAGCAGTGGACGTCTTTCGGCTGAAATTATGATGATGATGGAACTAATACATGTTAAAAAAAACTTTTTACAAAAAAAATATTTTAGTGAAGTCGGTTATATTTTTTTTGTAAAAAGTTTTTTATTACACACTTTTTAGTTGCGATACACTTATAAACAGACATCAAATGTTACTTTTTGACTGTAAATGCTTAAGTTCTCGATGAAAATACCAAAATCATTACATGGTTGCCTATAATATTTGAGGAGTTCCCTCGATTTCGCCAAGATTCCATCATCAGATCTCGACTTGGTGACTATGGGACGATTTGGAAAGCATACCCTTTCCAACAAATAAAGAATTTTTCAAATCGGTTGGCAAGCGACGAAGTTATGCGCGAACAAACATAAAAAAAAAATACAAACATCCGAATTGAGAACCTCCTCCTTTTTTAGAAGTCGGTTAAAAAATATCGCAAACAATAAACTATAATTATACACGTAACATTGGCGTCGTGTTCCGCTGCGTGCGTAACAAACCATTTTCACAACAAGCTAACAACCCTACCGAAAGTTTCCAGTACATCGTATACAGGGTGTTATCGTTTTAATAAATATTGTTTTATAGGACGATGGCGATAAAATATTAATTTTCGTGGAAAAAGTAATTAATTTATCTTCAGAAGGATAAAGATTACGTTCCAATTACTTTAACGGTGTTACAGGTGATTTAAGTTGGTGGCTGCGATAAACTATATAATATTAGATTTAACAGTAGGAATTTCTAGGTTCCTTTGTTCCTTTATTTGTGTGGGACGCACAGAACCGTTCGTTGTGGCGATTTCTAGGGGAGGCCTATGTACGACTGTGGACGTCCTTCGGCTAAAATTATGATGATGACTAGATTCTGCCAGCGGTCTTGCCCGCGCGAAATTAGAATATTATTCCAAGTGAAAATACTTCTGGACCCAGGATAAAAAATATCCTTTTTGCTATTTGAGGACACAGTCGACTCATATGTCAATTTAATTCAATCACTAAGAAACTGCTGTGCCCAGGAACGTGAATTTTTGGACAAGGCTTCATTTTATGATGCAAGCAATCACCAAGAAACTACTGGGCCTAGGCACGTGAAATTTTGCACAAGGCTTCCTTTTGTGATGTATATATGTCTTAGTACTCACTGTACTAAGAATCTACTGAATCTAGGAACGTGTAATTTTGCACAAGGCTTCCTTTTAGAATGTAAGCGAGCACTGAGAAAGGATTTTCCAAAATTCAGTCCCTAACATAACGGGATGAAACGGGGGTCTAAAGTTTGTAAGGAGAAACCTATTCGAGGACATATTCGACTCATATGTCAATTTTATCCAAATTCTTTCAGCCATTCGAGCGTGCAGAAGAAGAAACAAACATAGAATTGCCCTCTACGATAAGACCGCCCATTGTACACCTATTTTTAATAATGTTTGTCTTGTATTTTTTGTCAAAGTGGTGTACAATCTATACTAATAATAAATCTGTAGAAGTTAAAATTCTGTACACTTAAATTATCAAAAAAAAAAAAAAAAATGGCAGGGGTGTTACTAGACCGACACCGAACCAAAAAATGTGATTAAAAATCTTTTTGTCCGTCTTTCTGTTTGTTCAGGCATCACGCAAAAACTTCCGGTTCGATTAAGATGAAGCTTGTTACAATTATTCTTTAATATTCTGGGCATCTCATTGGGTACTTTTTATCCCGGAAAAGTATAAACAACAAAAAACAAACTTAATTTTGCGGTTCGATCCCTAAACCCGATTACTGTGGGCACGCCACAATTATGGCGGTAAGTCCCCTCTTTGAGGCGTGGTTGGAAAGACCTCACGGCGTGACGCAGGTCCTCACCTGACACGGTAAGTTCGGGAGGTTCCTGCACCGGATTCGTGCGGAAACGACGCCCGGGTGTCGCCACTGTGTGGCCCACCCGGAGGACACGGTGGAGCACACGGTGGAGGTGTGCCCCGCTTGGGAAGAGCAACGCCGTGTCCTCGTGGGGGCAATCGGCGGCGGTGATCTCTCGCGCCGGGCCTTGGTTCAGGCCATGCTCCGGAGCGAGGAGGAGTGGCAGGCGGTCGCCTCCTTCTGCGAAGCAGTAATGCTTGCTAAGGAGGCGGCCGATCGCGTGAGGCAACGGTCCTTACGCTCCAACCGCCGCCGGGATTCCGATCCCGATTTCCGGCCACCGTAGGCACGGGCTTGCAGACGCCGAGCAATGGGTGGCTCGCCGTCTGACCGTCCGGTAACCGTCCGGACCGAGCCCAAGTCGTCGACGGCGCGTTTTGTTCCACGCGCGCCTTAAGGAGATGTCAGCAAATCGTAGGGGCCCAGCAGGGTCGAAGCCTACTGGGGCCACGGGTAGTGTGAAAGCGGAACCCGGGGCCCTGGGACGAAGGCAACGAAGGAACAGGAGTGGGTTTTTAGTCAGTAAGAGTCTGACACTATCTCCCGCTCCGCCCAAGAGCGGGGATGTCATTAGGATGATTATCCCACCCAATAAAAAAAAAAACCCGATTACTGTACCAACCCCAAATAATAAGTTTGTCATAGGTTACGTCACCCGCAGTGGAGTTCACTACACGCTGCACACGGCTAAGATACTATAATATTTTATCTTAAGATACAATATCGCTCGCCATACAATTCAATGGACTATCACACACGACGAAGATAATCAATAATATTCCATATTTTCGAACCTCAAAAAACCTAATAAAACCATTTTCGACTTCTACGCGGACGAAGTCGCGGGCAAAAGTTAGTAAAGTATAAAATAAATAAATAATAGACACACACACATGCTCATAAATTTTCGCCTTTATATTATTAGCGTGATTAGTTTAGGAGTGTAAGAGAGACCTCGGTTTTCTTAAAAATACTTTAGCTTTTATGTTTGCCACTCTTGGGACACGCAATATTCCTCGACTTTTGACGTGGAAAAATATAAACGATTATTTCCAAACAATTACACAAGCAAGGAGGAAAAATAAAATAATTCCCTGTCACTGTCTACCACTGTGTATACACCCTAACGCCACCAACGCCCATTATCAGCGGTTATTAAACATGAAGAGTCCCTTAGGAATATTTCATTGAGGAGAAAGAAATTATTCAATATTTGAGAGCACCGATGAAATGGTTCTGAATTATGTTTTAGACCAGTAATTTGTCTTTCAGTCGATGATTTTAACGAGATGCTTTTCATGGTAACGTACTATTCTACTGAGAAATTGAGTTATTGTTAGAATCAATTAGTGTTGCTTTAATATATTACCTACTACACGAGAAGTCATTGTCCAATGACTTCTCGTGCTCTAGGGCGGTGCGGTGCCTACCTTTCAGTAAAAGTCTAATATGCCCATTAGGCTTTTACTGAAAGGTAGGCCTTTCCTCGAAAAAGACGAATGGAAAAAGATTACACGTAACGGAGATGAAAGACTTAAGATGGATGTGTGGTGTGACGAGAATGGATAAAGTGAGAAATGAAGATATTAGGGGAAGTTTGAAAGTGGCGCCAGTGACTGAAAAGTTGAAAGGGAATCGTTTGTCTTGGTATGGTCATGTTAAGAGGAGGGATGAAACGCATGTTACTAAAAGAGTTAAGAGTATACATGTGGATGGGTGGAGAGGGAGAGGGAGACTAAAGAAAAGATGGATGGATTGTGTGAAGAGTGATATGAAAGAAAAGAAAGTAAGTGATAGCATGACGAGTGACAGGGCAGAATGGAAGAAAAAAAAGTGTTACGCCGACCCCAAATAACACGGGACAAGGGCAGGAAGATGATGATGAGGCCTTTCCTCCTCACTCCGCACTGTGACCTGTACCAGGGCCCGATTTTATTGAATGTTGGTTATTGGTTTCAAAACAGATTGAACATTTTTTTACGTACATCTGACATACCAAGATTTAATTTTATCGTGACACACACACATGTGATATTCACAATTAATTGTATCGTGGATTATGTGAAACCAAAAAAAGCTCGGTTCTGAACCGAACTCAAGTTTTAAACACCAAAAAGTCTTCAATCAACAAACTCCGACCACTGCAGTAAGTTTTAAAATCAGAACTTTTTGTTGTATTCTGCTTGCATTTTCACCAATATCTAGGTATATAACTACAAAGCTGGTAAACTATAAACCTAGTACCTAACATGGAAGTCAAACAGGCTCGCGTGTATCTAATGTTGACGAGTGATATGAATCCACATCAGTTTTGATTACTAATCACGGACACGAATGTTAGAATGAATGCATGGTTGCACCGAACTTTAAACTGTAGTTAAAATAAATCAAAGACGGTTTTTTTTAGGTGAGAAAATCATCTAATGACAAATCCCGCTCTTGGGCGGAGCGAGAGATAGTGTCAGACTTTTACTGACTAAAAACCCATTCCTGTTCCTTCGTTGCCTTCCTCCCGGGGCCCCGGACTTCGAATCAAAGACGGCTACGAGATTATTCGTCATTTTGAAGAGTTAGGCACAGGCGTACTTATCGTCCACAGTACTGACACTCATATTCTGCCAGTTATATTAATTTCCAATTCAATAGGGGCGATTCTATTGTCATCATCATCATCATTTCAGCCGAAAGAGGTCCACTGTTGGACATAGGCCTCCTCCAAGTGTCGCCACAACGACCGGTCCTGTGCGTCTCGCATCCATCGGATTCCCACGACTCTCACCAGGTCATTGGTTCACTTTGTGGGAGGCCTATTGTCGTCATTACATTACGTTACATTTTTTGCGCAAAAACTCTAAGTCCTTGTTGCTACTAAGGCTGCGGATTGTTCAGAAGAGTTGCCTTGGCTTCTGTAAAAGGGTGACTGAAGAAAAACTATGGGCTTTATTCAGTAAAACTCTAACCTCCCTTCCGCTTCACCCAGAAGAAGACCCTGGAGATGCTATATGATGATTTTCCACGTAATAAAAAAAGTAATCAAGGAGGAGGTTGTCAGTAAGTAATTACAGCCAAACGGATCAATGTTCAGTTTAATTTATATTTGCTGAAGATGGTGCTTAGGTGGGTGAGCATCTAGTACAAACTGAGGCAACTGAGGCATGCTCCCATCCTCGCTTCAATGCGTAAACACATTAAACGAATCCAGGTTATCATTCCTAAATCTTTGAAAATACGTTAAGCCACTAGTATCATTTGTAGATCGTTGACAGTTGTTATGAAAGTGTGAATGTGGTTAGAATTCAGGAAATTTGACGCCAGTCTTGCCAAGGGGTATTGTGTTATTTAGATACAAGGTTGTAGACATCAGATGGTCAGTTATTGCAAGTAAAATCCTGTTATTCAGCTGTATCTGTATAAATTTGGAGTCGTACTCAACACTTGACGATGACACTAATCAATGAGTTAAGGCTTAGTTAGTAACTAATATTAAAAATTCTTAAACTACGATTAACGTAATATACATTTTTTGCTGTAACTTTCAGACCTTGCAGGGAAGGTAAGTGGGTACTCTATTAGCTTTTAAGCATATTGCAAGCTACTCAGGTTACTTATTACTTTGAGCTTCACCTCCTGATGTAATTTTAATGGTGTACAATAAAGAATATATTTTTAACGGCATTTGAAGTTAGGTTAACAAGTTGATATTTTTGGGTCTTGTTGATCTTTTAGTAACAATAAATTAAAAAAGTTTTTGTGATTTAAAATTAATCTTTTTTTTATATTTAATATATTTTTTATTATTATTATTTTTGGAATAGAATCTCAAACATTCAGAAATATTGCCAGCTACTTATTATATTATACAGGTCAAACGCTACTTAAAGTAAATTACTATTCTTTAGTATTTTTGCTTTGTGTTTCAAGCTAAGATTAGGTTAGTTTACACACTATAAACAAAAAACACACTATAATCACACTAATATTATAATAGCAAAAAAAATATGTTTTTCACTTCTTCACGCACGAAAGGCTTGGATGAAATTTGTCACAAGAGTGGACAATGTCCTGGAACAGCACAAAATATACTTTAAATCCCAAATGTATATTACATTTTGATTGATTTTCACATATAAAAAATATATTTTAACTTATCAAAAACTTTTAGTAAAACCCTAATCAATCACTTAACCTAATCGCAGTTAGTCAGTCGGTGCAATCGGGCGCACAGGGTTCAATCAGTTCGAGTAGCATGCCAGGCCGCCAACCCGCTGATTAGCTGTCAATACGATAATGAGTCCCTGATCACTGGCAATGTGCTTCTAAATGATTGGATACATGCTTCACCGATTTATTTGATATCTTTTGCTTCTGATTTCGTATCGTGTTCGTTATTCGTTTTTATAAGTAAGTAAAGTATAGGCATAAGCATAATCAGCCTTATAATGTTCCCAATGTTGGGACTCAGGCCTCCTCTCTAGGAGAGGAAATGGGCCTCAATTCGCCACGCGGGCCCAGTGCGGGTTCATGGATGTCACATGTCTTCGAATTTTTGTTTCTAGGACATGCCGGTTTCCTCACGATATTTTCGTTCACCGTTTTGAGAGCAATGGTGATATATGTAATGGAATAAATTATAAAAAGGAATGCGCCTGGCTGGGTTTGAAACCGGGACCTACAACTTTTAAGTTGGGGCCTTTACCACTCGGCCACCATTGCTCAAGACAAGTAAGTAATCATCTATTGTAAAAAAAAGACTAGCCTATAAGTAACATCACTGATGAAACACCAAAAATGAGAGTCGTTTTTTTCATATAAATAAGATCAGCGTCCTCCAAACTAGGAAACAATCCTGTTTCTTCAAGAACACTTTAAATTCATTGATAAAGTTTTATAACGCAGACAAGTAATAACATGTCATCTCATGCAGCAGCGATTTTGGGAAACAGACGTTTCAGATTTTTGAATTTCAAGGTTTATAGAATATTGACACGGCAGTAGTACATTTTGATACTAGTGTAGAAAGTTTGTCATTGCGACCGAGGCGGAATTCGCATTCGATACAGGAGTCATAGATGACATGTCAGGAGGATAATGTGGGGACAACATTTAAAAAAGCATACACACAAACACACCATTTCTATTATTTACAGTATTTTAAAGCTACAGAACAAACGTGAAAATCTTTTTTTCTCAGTAGCAACTCTACGGATCAGTAAAAAAAAATGTTTGAGAGTAAAGCCTTCTAAAATAAATATTGGGACTTAATAAATGTTCGTTCTATATAATCTGAAAAACCTTTACAAAGAAAAGCTTTCAAACACATATCTAATCCCGCATAATAGAAAGAGTCATCCCGGAAAATATGATTGATCGTTAAAATAATGTTTTCCGAGATAGAATATATACGTTACACCAGAAATAATTTGACATACGTATTGATATCCTATTTATGTATAGTCAACTTTTATCTATACTTATAATAAATCTGTAGAAGTGAAAATTCTGTACATTGAAAATATCATAAAAATAAATGGTAGGGGGTGTTACTAGACCGACACCGTACCCAAAAATGTGATTAAAAACATTTTTGTGTGTCCGTCTGACTGTCTGTGTGTTCAGGCGTCACGCAAAAACTACCGATTCCGATGAAACTTGGTATAATTATTCTTTAATATCCTGGGCACCACACTGGGTACTTTTTATCCCGAAAAGTATATACAATAAAAAACCAACTTAATTTTGCGGTTCGATCCCTAGACCCGATTATTGTACCAACCGCAAATAATAAGTTTGTCGTAGGTTACGTCACCAGCAATGTAGTTCACTAAGGGGCGCTGCGCACGGCTAAGATACTATAATATTTTATCTTAAGATACAATATCGCTCGCCATACAATTCAATGGATTATCACACACGACGAAGATAAAAAATAATATTTCATATTTTTGTATCTCAATAAACGGACGAAGTCGCGGGCAAAAGCTAGTATACAATAAAATTGGAATACGTGTACATTATTTTGTTTATTGTTTTTGCAACGCTTTTCTTTAAAAAAAAATAGAATTAAACCATTTTAGAGGTATGCAGAAGAGCGTGTAAAGTCCCGCAAACTTCCATTGAAAAGGGAGGTTCCTCCGACCAGACGGATGTTATGTCTGGTTTGGGCAAATGCTCAAATTGCACGAAAAACTGTAATTGTGCGACGCAGTATTTTGCAGTTCATACGTGGCGCTGTCTGTCGCTACATTACTTCCCTTTAGAGATCAAATAATAAATAATATTTGTGTGTAGCGTTGGTAGTTGAAATCATTAAAGACTTTTTTTAATATTGATATTTCTAACTAAACCAATAATAAAAATTTCAAAACCTCATCTGCAACTTTTTGTTCAAAAGCCTTGTATTTTTTCTATCAACTGAATTCTTTTTTTACTGTCCCTATAATATTGTAACTAGCTGCATGTACTGTTACTAACATCCCCTGGTGATTATAGTCGTATTTTTATATTTTGTTTACCTGTTGGTAACATTGTGGGTTGTATTATTGCCAACATTTGTGTACCTATTAAAATTAGTTGTAAGATGACATAATGTGACAGTTATTTGCTCCTTTTTATATTAAAAAAAAAAACTATAATTACAGATACATCTCTGCCTAAACCTCCAGGAAATAATAATAATAAATTTATTTGATCCAAAACATCCAATTAACACACAAGAGCTAAACAATCTCGGGTTATAGGTAACATATAAATATAAACTGTGGACAGAGTCTTGTGTACAAAATTGTTGTATCTTTTAGTTAGTCAGTACATATATTTAGTTGAGACCATTTAGACCACAAACTAGGCAACAAATGCCTGTATTTTGGAAGTCCAGCGTGATGTCATGTTCAATTAGAATCGGAACACATTCGTGATACTTTACAAATAAATTCCATTGTTCCACGTATATCGAATAAAAATGTATCAATGAAAAAGCTTTTTCAGTTTTATTTTTGAACAAAATCAATGGATAATTTGTGTCCCAATTGTTCTAGAACAAAGGTTAATTAATTGATGTTAAATGTCAAACACAGTTTAATGTCAACCTGTCAGTAAATAATTTGTTAAAGGCGTTTTATTTTGTTCTTTTTTACATTAGACTATGAAGTTCAAACAATAGGTTGTGGGTTGAAAAGTTGACTAGACAATCATTATTAATACCCGATAGATCACTGAATTTTGGTGACACGAGAGAATTAACTTGAATCGCTAATACATAGTAGAAAAGCGGTGAAATATATCTATGAAGCTGTAACAGTGCGTTTCTACTGACGCGGAGCTGGGCGAAGTGCAGGAGAGCGGACCATGAATCGGTCTATCGTATTGCTCTAAATATCCACTCAGCCTCAGTGAAAAACAGAGTAAGTAGGGAGGACTGGAGCTGAGCAGACTTTCAAACAAAACAAATGAACACGTGTCCTCGGACCGGACCGAACGTACTGAGCGGAGATCACGAAGGACAGGGTCGCTCAACTCTACTCCGAACCAGCTCCGCTTCTATGGAAATACTAGCCCCTTATCACTACTATTTTCCGCTCCGCACTTTGCCTAGCCTTGCTTCAGTGGAAATGCACCCTAATTAACCATCATACCTTGGTAAAATTGTTTTAAATGGGCACATAAATATTTTTGGACTCTTTTATAAATAAGAATTGCAACATTTTCTTTTAGTTAGGTTTCTGCACAGCCCTCCTAGCCAAGTTACAACCGTTTCGTTTCGATTCTCTTTTCGTCGATCGCTTCGTGTAGGCCACGCCTCCTATTTTTTTGTTCTGACCACGTAACTGAGAGTCAAGATGACGTCAGAATAGAAGAACCGAAACAAAACGGTTGTAACTTGGCTAGGGGGGCAGAACCTTTTAGATTGTTAATGAATATTTTTTGTTTTCAAGCATATGGTACCCAAGGGCTGCAAATCAGCGTCAGGTGATGGCCTTGTGTTGCCATTTGGCATTACTCATTCTACAATTTGTTTAATTTTAAGGTGTTTCCGTTTATGCCAATAAACACTATTTTCGTTCTTTCTAATACTTTTAGTTTAATGTTTGTTTTAGCCAGCGACGATGTTCGCATGAAATTCGAATTTTATTCCAAGGGAACATATTCATCACTGACATAATTTCAGACGAAAAACGTCCACTGCTGGAAATACGCCTTCTTCAAGCGTCACCAAAATAACCAGTCCCGATTCCTGCGACCTTCGCCAGTTTATCGGTCCATCTTATGGGATGCCTTCGAATGCTGCATCTTCCTATACGTGGTCAAAACTACAGAACCTTTTGGTCCATCGACCATTTTTTCTGCGTGAGGTTCTCTCACCTATATTAAAAGCATCTTCTAACTTAATTGACAAGTAATGGGTCAGTCACCGTCTGGCCGGCCGGTAACGGACCAAGCGAGTGATACAGTGATGTCAGCATGATCGTAGAGACCCAGTAGGGCCGAACCCTACTAGAGCTATGGGTCGACTTTTGAAAACGTTACCCGTGGTCCTAGAACGCAAACGACAACTAAAGGAACATAAGTGATTTTTTAGTCAGTAATAGCCTGACACGCCCTCACGCTCCACCTTAAGCGGCCCCGAGCTGGAGAAGTCATTAGATGATTTCCACCTTGAAAAAAGTTTATGAAGTGAAAATACAGTAGGGCCTCGCTAATCCGGATAGGGGAAAACAAAACACATTCCGAATTATCGGGGCGTCCAGATTATAGCCTACACTAATATTATAAATAGGAAAAGCTTGTTTTTTGTTTGTAGGAGGTAATCTCTGAAAGTACTGTCCCCCTAGCCAAGTTACAATTGTATCGTACGCGCCGAACGCCTCGAGTAGGCCATGCCTCCGATTCCTTTGTTCTGACGTCATCTCAACGCTCGGTCACGTGGTCAGAACAAAGGAATCGGAGGCGTGGCCTACTCGAGGCGTTCGGCGCGAACGAAAAGATTGTAACTTGGCTAGGGAGGCTGAACACCGAAATTATATTCGTAAACTTCCACCAGATCAATAATGATAATTCGACTATAAGAAGAGATACCCATTGTGACAAGTGTCATTAACAATCAATAAATTGATTGCATTACAAGCCCTGCCTAATCGTCCTTCATGAAGGTTCATTGACACGTCTCAAGTGGCTTGTTTAACTTGTTGAATGGCTATCAAATTCAATACACTGACGTGATTGGTTGAATTTAATTCGATACTACAGAACAATATGCTGCGAGTGATTAGACAGAGCTCTGATTTGTTCAGGGTCATTAACTTTAAATCAGGGTGATATGATCCGATTCAATTCACTCAATGGAAAGCAAGGTTTTATTGAATTTGTATGTGATGTTAATAGAGCGAGAGTCAAAGTCAACATATAGCACTCCAATTGTTTTGGTCTGTCGTGTACATAAAATTAGTGCGCTATTAAATAGATAGATAGATATATTCTTTATTGTACACCAAAAATACAATTTACATTAGGAACTTAAAATTAACAGGGTGTCACAATGGGCGGTCTTATCGCTAAAAGCGATTTTTTACAGACAACCTTTGGATGGATTTGACAGAGAAGGAGAAAAAAAGATACGCAGGTAGTTCGTGGTGTACTATTTACATATCGATGGCCCCACCGAATAAACGTGTAAGAGAAAAGTGACAACTTTCCAGCAAAAAATAAAAACGTTTAAACTTCTATAACGCTTATTTCATTATAAATAGGTATAAATAATGTATAATCGAATTAAAGGTAAAAAAATAATCTATAGACTTGTATATTTACTTCTTTGAAAATATCAACGAATTTTAAGAAATTCATGAAAAACTACTTAATATTTTTACTCTTGTGAAATTCGCATGACGTATATATAATAGGCGTGTTTTGGGTCTAAAATTCATAAAAAAAATTGAGTAGGTGCAAGATACGCAAAAGAAACGAAAAATGAAAAAAAAAAAAAACGTGTAAGAACTCTTGCACGTTTATTCGGTGGGGCCATCGATATATACAATACATAAACTAATAAATTGCATATAATACAAACATTATATATATATATATATATATATAATTATGAAAGCAAAGAAATGATGTACTTAATGATGACGTTCAAGAGGAAAAGTAGTGATCCTTAACCATATATTTAAAAATTGTGAGTGTTTAAGCTTGCTTTACTGACACGGGCAAAGCATTCCATAGCCGCACTGCTTGAACTATTAGTAATTAGTATTGACCATTTAGAGGTTTGTGGAACAGGGTGTAATGTCGCGCAAATCTCCATTGAAACGGGAAGATCCTCCGACCAAACCGGTGTTGCGTTTGACTCAGGCAACTACCCCATATAGTAATAGTCGATTTCGGACTGTTGTAGATTATTTCCTAATCAAAATAATATAATATGATGTGGAAATGCTTGGGTCATGGTGTGTGAGTGCGCAAGGAAATTTCACACCGACTGGTCGACACCCAAATGATTAGCATTGCCATTAAACATGGCAATGCTGTCAGTCTTCTGGGCACATATCAGCGATGTGGAGAAGTACTTCGACGTCTGAGTGTATTTTGTGATTTTATACATATTATTATGTATAAGTTTCGTTTTCCATTTTCGTTTAACAATTTACGTACACACAAAAAGAAAAGAAGAAAGAAACAGAAGAATGGTACAAAGGTAATGCTTATTTCTAAAGAAATCTCTTCCAGCATACCTGCGAAAGGAGAGTTGGAGGAAATAAAGATGTAAACACTGTGTGTAGAAGTAAAAGGAAAATTGGTACACACAAAATACATATATAAAACAACAACACACAAAAAACAATACATATACAAAATACATGTTTATAAATTATTGTCAGAAATCTTTCCAAACCTTAAATAAACATAATTTTGTATCCTGTAGTTCGTAAGTGGCGAGCAGTTCTGGCCATATTTCCGCTTATCTATGTTGATACGGAAATTTGTTCGCATTGTCGTGAGAGTTGAAGCTCTGTATTGAACTAACTTTTGTCCATATTTTTAATCGACCGTCACGATAACTGATTCTTATATGAATAAACTTGTATCAAACTTCGTAATCAAACAAGCAAATAATTTATCATATCTTAATAGCCACTCATACAGAGCTATGCTTTATGCTTCTGCATTCAAAGAGGTCTATTGGGGTACTTGAGACACCCTAAACTATGGCTCAAGTTCTGATAGGACACCGCACTCACATTGAGTCGAGTCAGCGGCCTACTTGGGTGCGCAACCGATTAGGAGATGTTCCTTGGGTTTCAAGATGTCTATTGAATGAACTTTATAATATTACGAAATCGTCTTTAACATAAAATGATCCCAATTTGGTTTACCTGCCTCATTAATTTTGTTAGATACTTTTTTCATGGACGGTAAAATTATCTTTGGCTGGATATAATTTGCAGACAGTTTTTAAATCACGTTCAAATAAATTCGATTCAATTTGTGTTATTTGCCATGTTCTGACTTGAATTTTTACTCTGATTCAGAGACCGATTTTGGGGAATGAATTTTACAGTAGTCAACAACCTTTTTATGATCTAACTAACTTCTGACAGCAGCTTCGCCTACGTGAAGTCTCCATACAAACTTTAAAGCTCAGCGGGGTTGCCATGACGTTCAAAGTAAGATTGTCTCATTCTTATTTCAGTGTGGGTTAGAGACAGAGCTGTACAGGTTGTCTAGCGCCATCTCTTACCCACACTGGAAATAAGAATGAAACAAACTTACTTTAAACGTCATGGTACAGGTCCAGTTTCTTACCTTTAATAAATCCTTATTCTTTGTATAAATCATAAAAAGAATCTCTGTGCAAAACATCACGTTTTAAATCCTAGAGTTTGAGCTGTACGTTGATGAGTCAGTGAGTGAGTCAGGACTTTGCCTTTTATACAACTTTATTGTTAGTATATGCGAAACCCGAAACACATATGTAGTGGTTTTGCTCTTGCACCCAGCCCAGCTCTAGCACCTAGTGCCCGCTGTGGCCTGCCGTGACCTGTGTTGTACTTAGTGTCGGTGGTATCGAACTTGTGACATTTTTAAATATTTTTGGGAAAAAATATAACTTGGTGTTTTTTTTATTGGGTGGGAAAATCACCTTATGACAAATCCCGCTTTTGGGCGAAGCGGGAGGGTGTGTAAGACTTTTACTGATTAAAAACCCACTCCTGTTCCTTCTTTGCCTTTCATACCAGGGCTGAGTTTTCCTTCCTTGGCCCCAGTAGGCTTCGACCCTGCTGGGTCCCTACGGTTTGCTTACATCTCAATGACACGTGGAACAGTACACGCCGTCGATGACTTGGGCTCGGTCCGGACGGTGACCAGACTGTTGGACGGCGAGCTATCCATTGCTCGCCGTCCGCAAGCCCGCGCCTTTGGTGGCCGGAAATCGGGTTCGGGATCCCGGCGGCTGAGGCGTGACGGCCGTTACCTCGAGCATGCACGTGCGGCCTTCTCCTTTGCTAGCATTACTGCTTCGCAGAAGGACGCGACCGCCTGCCACTCCTCCTCGCTTCGGACCATGGCCTGTACCAAGGCCTGGCACGAGAGATTGTTGCCGCATCACAATGTCCAATAGGAATCAATTTTTTAATAATGAAAGTAGTCGCTGAATTTCATTTGAAAACATTTCGCCAAATAAACTCCTAAACTAAAGTTTGACTTTAAAAACAAAACGGCCAGAACCAACTTTACTACCATATTTTTATTGTTGATGAAAATGTTTGAGCTCACGCTCACTAAAACCATGTTGTGGTTTTCCTCAGTCAAGCATATTTTACTAGATGGAGTATTATCAAATGTCTCCTCCCGTTTTGAGTGAAACGAGATATTGAGTCATATTTTTACCTAAAACCCATTAAAAAATCTTGCGAAATATGTCACCGCTGAGTCTAAAATGTATGAGATTGACATTATCTTTGTGGTTATTTCTTCAAAAGACCATCTCAGACTCCAATCTGCATGGTTCTCATATGATTTGACCATTATATGTTTGCTGTATAGACTTTAAAGGAGACTTTGACCCCTGAGTTGGTTTCGGTGTTTTTTCTCAGGGTAGTCAGATAGAAAACACCGGCTTTATCTAGTTTAAATTGACAAAAAAAATTACGTGTAAAAATGTTTTTAAAAAACCTATTTGTAAGATCATCGTCTTCCTGCCCTTGTCCCATGTTATTTGGGATCGGCGCAACACGTTTTTTTCTTTTATTCTGCCCTGTCACTCATCATGCTATCACTAACACTCTTCACACAATCTATCCATCTTTTCTTTGGCCTCCCTCTCCCTTTCCATCCATCCACGTGTATGCTCACAATTCTTTTAGTAACATCTCTCCTCTTTGTAAAATAATAATAATAATAAACATTTATTTCAGGTAAGATACTCATAGGCTAACAGAAACACACAAAACAAAAACAAAAACATGCTAATAACATTCATTAATTCATTGCAATTATTTTGACATCAAATAAAAAAATAATAAATATTGTGATCAATAAATAAATAAATCATAAAAATTAAAAATGTCCGATTGTTATTAAAAAGAAAATAAATTAAATTAAAAACTAAATCAATTTGTTGACTAAAAAAGTAAATATCATTTATCTACCTAAAGGTTACGTAGTCAATATAATAATAAATAATAAACGTTTATTTCAGACCTCATTTAATCCATACTGTTAGTAAAAACTTAAAAGAATATGTTAGTATCTTTAAAAATATAATCATTATCAATCAACACCTTTTTGACTTTTCGATTGTCATCGTTGATTATATGTCACTTTTTCTAGATCTACCAAAACCAATCAAGTCTCATTCATAATTATTGTGCCTTGATAAACACAATCTTTATGAGGTTGACACTAATTCCCCTTTGAAATCCTTCAATTACCAAAAAATAACAGCGTCCATTTATCTTTCACATCAAACACAGTAATCGCGGTTCCTAACTCACAAAAAACTCGCCATGTCCATTATTTAACTTTAAATACTTCCTTGAATTTGATTAATGAGGTGTTGTCCGATTCGTATCAGTCACGAAAGTGGAATATTTTTACAGCTTACAGTGTATTTAGCTACGCCAACATGCCAATAGTTTCACATAATTACTTCCAAGTATTTATAACCTACCTAAACTGCACGATAACATTGAATAAGAAGGCACAGTAGGTCAGACGCAGCTCTAAACCACTATTTTTTAATAAATACTAAATAAATTTAAAAAAAAAACGTAAACGTTCCTGATCTTATTTGTGTAAAAAGTAAAAAAAATCGAAATCCCAAAATTGTCCACGAGTCATAATTGGTAGTCTTGATTGAATCAATCTCATCATCATCATCATCATTTCAGCTGAAAAACGTCCACTGTAGGACATAGGCCTCCCCTAAATGTCACCACAATGACCGGTCCTGTGCGTCTCGCATCCATCGGATTCCCGCGACCCTCACCAGGTCATCGGTCTACCTTGTGGGAGGCCTTCCAACGCCAAAAATCAATCTATATATAAATTAATAGCTGTTCGTTAGTCTCGCTAAAACTCAAAAACGGCGGGACCGATTTGGTTAATTTTGGTCTTGAAATATTTGAGATAGTCCAGGGAAGGTTTTAACGGTGAGATAAATTGGAAAAAGTCACAAAAAAAATATCTGAATACAACGCCATCTCCAATTAAAATGTTATTATAAAATAAATTATATTGTTCTGGTAATGCTAGTAGATGGCGTTATCCTTACTATTAGGTGGCACGAAGTTCGCCGGGTCAGCTAGTCATTCATAAAAATTGCTACTAGAAAATACTAAGCATCGTCATCTTCCTGTCCTTGTCCCATCTTATTTGGGGTCGGCGCAACACGTTTTTTTCTTCCATTCTATCCTGTCAACCGTCATACTATCACTAACTTCCTTTTCTTTCATGTCACTGTTCACACAATCCATCCATCTTTTCTTTGGCCTTCCTCTCCCTCTCCACCCATCCACATGTATATTCATATAACTCTTTTAGTAACATGTGTTTCATCTCTCCTCTTTACATGACCATACCAAGACAAACGATTCCCTTTTAACTTTTCAGTCACTGGCGCCACTTTCAAACTTCCTCTAATATATTCATTTCCTTCTAAGCGTAATGTTTTTTCTATTTTAATCGTCATTCACTCATTCATAATCCAATACTCGTACAATACAATATTTGCCTGTACAATATTTCCATAAATTTAATGACATTTTGGGATATAAACTTTGCTGTATAAGAACATTATTTGTTGAGGCTATAATTAAATAATAATAAGACTTTTTCTATGCCCATTAAGTCATCATCATCATCATTTCAGCCGAAAGACGTCCACTGTTGGACATAGGCCTCCCCCAAATGCCGCCACAATGACCGGTCCTGTGCGTCTCGCATCCATCGGATTCCCGCGACCCTCACCAGGTAATCGGTCCACCTTGTGGGAGGCCTTCCAGCGCTGCGTCTTCCGGTACGCGGTTGCCATTCCAGAACCTTTCGTCCCCATCGACCATCTGTTCTGCGAGCAATGTGCCCTGCCCACTGCCACTTAAGTTTGGCGATTCCTCGGGCTTGGTCCGTAACCTTGGTTCTCCTGCGGATATCCTCATTTCTGACGCGATCACGCAAGGAAACTCCGAGCATAGCCCTTTCCATTGCCCTTTGAGTAACTTTAAGCCTTCTGATGAGGCCCATTGTAAGCGACCACGTTTCGGAGCCATATGTCATCACTGGCAACACGCACTGGTCATAGACTTTTGTCTTGAGCCACTGTGGTATATTGCCCATTAAGTATTTGTACTAATTAAAAATCAGTGGTGTATATGTTGCAGTCAAAACTCTTAACCAGTCAAAAGTACTATTGACTAGCAAAATCAGTCAAAAGTACTTTTGACTGAACAGGTTGGTCAAAAGTGGTTTTGACTGAAAATGATCGGTTATTAGTACTTTTGACTGCAAATTTGCGGTTAAAAGTACTTTTGACTGACGCTCTTCGTCAAAAGTAGTTTTAACTGCAATAAAGCATCAGTCAAAATCACTATTAACTCGTTAGATGTGAATAAAAAAGATATTTATTAAATTTTAAATCGTTATTACGAAAATTTGGCATTACAATCAATACAAAGAAAACATGCACTTAAAATAGGTAATCAGAAAATTCACAGGTTATAAAAACACAGTACCTATATTACGTTAATTGCTTTTCTTAAATATTTTTTAACTTTAATTGAAATTTAAAAAAATCAAAATATAATTCGTGATTGTATAATGAGAATTTACTTATTACACATTATTTATGCATCGTAAGCAACATACGTGTTTTTTTTAATAACTTTACAAGGCTATCTATACACTTTAGGTTCCGTTCGAAACATTGCTTTGATACGCAGATGCTTTATCCCTGAGTGATATGATCTGTTCTTCATGAATTGAACTTTGAACGTTAATGGTTTTATTGTCTTCCATCCAAGATGCTAGCATTTTTTCAACATCTTTATAAGCTCTTTCCAAGGAACCCTGACTTTGGCTATGACGTGGTTTCCCAGTTAATAGTTTTAGCTCCGACCAATATGATGTTAATTCTTTTATAACTGAGTTAACAAACTCTCTGATATTATTTGAGTGCAAAATACATGCTGCTCCAAAAGTCAAAAAAATATCCACCAATTGATATGCAATAAATGTATATTAATCATTTTTGTAACATTAGCGTACTTCTTTGCCGTTTCATTCTTAAGTCTATCGTGACCACCATGCCCTATAGAAATATGATCAGCATCAATAATGTCGTAGATTTCCTCAGCCGGCAAAATATATTTAACAGGTTCTGTTTGTAACTAAATTTTTTATACCACAAACTTTAATGATGTTAAAGCGTTTTAGTCTACTGTACTGTAATGGTGTTTTATTTTCATCAAATTTCGTGTATTCCACATCCATTGCAAATTTTTCAAATTTTTCTTTTCTCATCCCATTGAAATGACTATCTTTCACGCTAAAATTCTTTGCAAAAAGCATTCTTTCTAACATCAGCCGGTTCTCTACTAATAATGAATAATATAAAAAATTATATGTGCTTTTGTCGATATTTTTATCGACCACCTTAGCTTTTTAAGAGTTTTGACCGATAAGACCAGTCAAAATCACTTTTGACGGAATCACTTAGTCAAAACCACTTTTAACCAGCTCCATTGGGCAAAAGTACTTTTAACTGTTATTTTAGTCAAAAGTATTATTGACTAAAGCATACGGTCAAAAGTACTTTTGACTGATTTTGCTAGTCAATAGTACTTTTGACTGGTTAAGAGTTTTGACTGCAACATATACATTACTAAATGTACAGATAAATACGTCCAGTGATACAGGTTCACGTACAGTGAATACAAGCGCACTCGCGATTGGCATTTGTTTGTAATCACTCTAAAATATCTCAAGCATGCGCTTCGGAAATCATCGTCTATCTTCGGAATTATGAACTCGAAATGAATGAGATTTAATATAGAGCTGTAACAATCATGGAAATTATCGCCTATTGTGTATTACCGAGTTACAAAATTATAAATTTTAGAAACAAATACTTGATTGAATTTTGTAACGTTTTGCAAGTAACCCAAAAGAGAAAAACTGGTCAAGTGCGAGTCGGACTAGCACACGAAGGGTTTCGTGATATAATATTAAAAACTGTAAAAAAAAAGTTTCTTGTATGGGAACATCACTGACATATTTATTTTGTGCTGTTTTTAGTATTTGCTGTTATAGGGGAAATATAAAATATTTCGTTTGTGAAATTTTCAATTGTCTACCTATGACGGTTCATGAGACAAACAAACAGTGGAGTCTTAGTAATAGTCCCGTTTTTACCCTTTAGGTACAGAACCCTATAAAGCAGGATAAAACATAGAAGCCTAGCTTTTAGAGAGGTTTATACATTGTGGTGCGAACTTCGTGCTAATTCGGAAACACGAACACTACCGAAGTGCATGGACACAAGCTCAAACCCTTTCGGGTTTAGGTATTCGTACACGTCTGTGTGTATGTGTGCTAGATATCCCTCGTTGTATAGAGCAGGCCTTCTGTATAATGCTATTTCTTGTCGTAATTTTGTTTGTTAGCCACAATGTGAGTGCCAAAGTAGCTAATTGGCTTGTGTTTATGCCATAATTCTGCGAAGCGCCTTTGTAACTGGCTTTAATGTTTATTTATGGATAGTATCGATGTTCGAAAATGAATATTGATGTTAATGTTTGTTGATATTAGAGTCACATAGATTTGAAAGAGCTTAAGTAGTAATGCGAGTGATGGAGATGGTGAAGAGCGTGAGTGAGATGTAATCCTCACGCATTTTCCGACGCAGATGTCCTGAACGAAGAGAGTAGCAGGACAATTCCTGGCCACAAAACCGCGGGGTTGTAGACGGCGAGCAATGGGTAGCTTGCCGTCTACAATCTTCAATAAAGACCAGGCCCGAGTCGATGTCACGTTGTGTTCCACGCATGCCTCAAAGATATGTCAGCATGAGTAACGGTACGAATTCGGGGCAACAATAATACTCTCACAGCAGCCGGCTGTGAGAGCATTGTTCGGAGAGTTAACGCGGCCCTGGAACGCAAAGGTAAAATGAAGTAGCACGGGTAGGTCTTAGTAATAGTCTGAGTTAAAAATCTGAGACTCCCTTCTTTCGCTCCAGCCAAAGCGAGAGAAGTTGTTTAATAGTTTCCCACCCCAAAAAGCCTGAAAAGATGCGTTTGCGAAAACAAAAAATATCTCAGAATTAACATTAATATCTATAAATTCAATCAACCAAGCAGTCAACACACATTTTACCATTTCTCATAAAAAATTTAAGACAACACTCGCTCGTTCCTGGGAATTAGTCTCGCTTAATGTAAGTCGGTCCCTTCATGCGTGCGGCCGACTTTTGCGCATTATTATTTCGCAGAAGGCGACCACCGCCCATTCCCCCTTGTTCCGGACCATGGCCTGAACACCGTATGCTCCACTGTGTCCTCCGACCGGTTGGCACAAAGGCGACACCCGGGCTTTTCTTTCGCCTGAATTAGGTGTAGGACCTTCCGAACAGGAGGCGGCCGCCTGTCATTCCTCCTTGCTCTGGACCATGGTCTTTACCAGAACCCAGCGTAAGAGGTCGTTGCTGCAGATGACCCCCACGAGAATACAGCAGTGCAGTACCTCCACCGTGTGCTTCACCGTGCCCTTCGGGCGGTCCGCACAATGATAACACCCGGGTGTTTCTTTCGCCGGAATCAGATGCAGGAAACTTCCGAACTTATATGTCCGGTGAGGACATGCATCATGCGGAAGGTGAGGACGCTGTGATGTCTTTCCAGCCACTCCTCAAAGAGGGGACTTAAAGCCATGAATTTGTAAGTAGACGGTGAGACTATTACGTATTAACCTAGTAATATGGTTAATTTAATCTTAAGAGCGTCCTTTTCGAGGTATATTTTCATACAACCGCACCGCTCTTACGTGATTATGATGTTATTACACATCTCTAAATATTTTGGATACACAGCTATCTTATGGATAATATCTAGGCTTCTATAGAAACCAAAACATAAATTTGTGTAAAATTAATCTTTTTTTTTTAATTGATATATACCAGTGTTTGACTGCGATCCCACCTGATGGTAAGCAGAGATGCAATTATTGATGGTGAGGCGCATTAGTTTATTAAGAGCCTAATCTAGTAAAGACCTCTGAAAATCTGCTATTTCACGTGTACAGTGACCCTACATAATGTACTCATATTAAAAATATAAAAAAGTACATAAATAGAAGCCTTTATCGAGATTCAAAATGACGTCAATTTTTCAAAAAAACTTTTAAAGGTTTAGAAAAAACACGTATTTCCTGGAACAAGTTTTGTGAAATATACGAGTGAATCACGGAATTCCCGAATGCCAACCGAGTTTTCAGGCGTTATCTCTTTTTTTTTGCATTGCCTCTTCATCAAACATCGCATTGGATTGCGTTAGTTGAAGCAACAAGCTTTTAAACCATGCTCGATGTTGACGATAGGCGAATAGAAAAGAATTCGAAAGAAATGAAAAGTATCTACTCTTTGTTTTATATCAGGACATGAAAACACCCGTCCCGGAGACGTAGCATTGGAAGGTCTCCAACAAGGTGAACCGATGACCTGGTGAGAGTTGCGGGGTTGTGGTTATACTTGAGGGAGGTCTATGTTCAGCAGTGGACGTTTGTCGGCTGAAATGATGATGACGATCAGGACATACTATCCAGCCGCCAAATTTCAAAATCCTTTCAGCTATTTGAGCGTGAAGGAGTAATAAACATACATACAAATAAACAAACATATATACGAACTTACGCCTTTATAATATTGTGAATGTGAAGTGTGATTATTTGAGATTCCAAAAGCTTTTACTTGTGTTGCAGGATTTTAGAGTCATCAACAACTTCGAAGTTGTTCCACAGTAAATTGTCAAGTTAAAACCTTATAAAGTTGTTGAGATGGTCTTGCTAGTAGATCACAGGCCATAGGCATTACATTGGGTTTAATGGGAGATTCTAAGGGCTCTTTATGAGGGGCCCGTGGTTTAATGGCGAGGCCCCAGCTGTTCTTACCAGGGTTATGGCTTGGTGATTGTTTTTCGTACATAGAGATGTTTCCTGGCTGAAAGTGTCCTTTTTGAAGCATGGGTCCGCTTTATTTTGAGGTCGGAAATTATCAGCTCTGATCTACCATCATTACCGGCTACGTAATATTGCGTAGTTGGGATTTAATAGATTAACAGGTGTCTACTCGTAAGTAATTGGTGTTATTACTGATCTGTATTAAATTAGTATTAATCCGTCTATTTTAGTCAATCCCGTTATAATATTTCGATTCAATTGAACTTTACTGAATATTTTGATATTTATTTTTCAATACACTTAGTCGAAAACGCCTGCTTTCCGCACTAGTGCGGAAAAGTGCTGGCGCTCGACCCCGCCGCAATTTATTACTGCACTAGTAGTAGCTGTTTTTAGGGTTTCGTACCTCAAAAGGAAAAAAAACGGAACCCTCATATATTCATTTTTTTGTCCGTCTGCCAGTCTGTCTATCTGTCAAGACCCTTTATCTCGGAAATGCGTAGAGGTATCGAGTTGAAATTAAATTTTTATTTTTATGTCTGTGGTCCCGTGAAGCTGTGATGAAATCAAACTTCTAAGTTAGCGAAAAAAATAGTATACGGCTGTTTATGTCGCAAAGAAGTAAAAAAGGGTAAAGCAAGACCTTATAATTTTGTAATTTTGTGTGTTTGTAATGTGTATATTTTTTATTTTGTTTTTTTGAATTTAATACTTATTTTATTGTAAAAATGTTATAATAAATATGGACTGGTTCTCGAAATAAATGGATTTTAATTTAATTTAATTAATAACACAGATAAAGGAATAAATCTAAAAAAATAAATTTATAGTTGAGTCACAATTTTTATTTAATTTTTTATTAGGAAAATCTTCGAGACTCCATTCGGGAATTAAACTATTTACATACGTGTGTTTGTAAGAATTCCTCAGGGCGCGAGTCCGACTTGTACTTGCCCAGTATTTTTTTTTGTTATTTATTATAAAATGATATCCTCAGGAGTGCTAAGGTTGCGTAATATTCCGCTACGCACTTTACTCGACTACGGCGTCGTACCGTGCTACGACGGTCAAGCTTTTACGTCATCTCTACGTTTGTTTTTGTCAACAACATTATTTTTAGTGGTATGAACAAACCAAATATTCCAAAAAAAAAAAAACAAATTGGTAACTATGAAAATATTTGTAGATAGATTTTGACTTTTTTTTTAGGGTAATTGTCTAACGACTTCTCGCGTTCTAGAGCGGAGTTGGAGGGCGTGTCAGACTTTTGTTCAACTGTATTTGTCAGTCTTTAGATGGCGTTTTGAGTATTTGAATTGCGTGTGGTGACATATTGAAAAGTGTTTGTATTTCATATGCTTTGTTTCATTGCGATGAAACAAAGCCTAAGTAATAATATCACGTTACACACAATTTTAATGTATAAAAGTTATCTACATCGATTTCTAAAATTTTTCATCATCATTCAATTTTTCATTTCAGCCGAAAAACGTCCACTGTAAGTTGGATATAGGCCTCTCCCAACTGTCGCCACAGCGAACGGCCCTGTCTGCAACTCGCACCAGGTCATCGGTTCACCTTGTGGTAGGCGTTCCAATGTCTCTAATACGGGACGAGACCCACGAGGATCGGGTCACCACTAGTCCAGGGCAGCGGAAGTCAAACTGCAGCCCCAGCCGTCGACCCAAGTCTACGAGGGAACACCGGGGTGGTTTTAGTCAGTAAGAGTCTGACCCCCCCCCCACCTACCCCAGGGTGGAGGACATCCATGAGGATTTCCATAAAGAAAAAAAAAGGCCTTCCAATGTAGTCTGTAGTAGGTCTTCCGGTCAATCAAAGAGTGAATAGGTTACTTCTAGGTAAGCGCGTTCCATCGTCGATCGCATCGTCGCTTTCCATCAGGTGAGATGGCGGTCAAGAGCGAACCTATCAAGAATAAAAAAAAAAATCGGTTCAAACCATCAATCACGTTCACTTTAATTAATAATCTTTCAGTATTTCTTACAGCTCGTATATAGGAAACACTTTACTTTTATTCTTAGAATCTGCTACATTTTGTCAGCTTATGAATTTTTATTCATTACCTTCACTCCTCGATATTGGCGCACGTAAAGGATGATCCAATAAGACATCCTGCTTCATAATATTATCAAGAAAACTGTTTAATACTGATCAGGGCTTAATCTAAACTCGTAAAATGAGATGGAGTTTAAATTTCAATTGCCACGGAGTCTGAATAAGACTAGCTATGTAGTAGAAAACCGGCTAAGTGCAAGTCGAAATTACACACGAAGGTTTCCGTAACTTTATCTATAGACAGATAGATATATTCTTTATTGTACACCAATAATAAAAATTACAATAGGAACTTAAAATTCATAGGGTGTCACAATGGGCGGTCTTCTCGCTAAAAGCGATTTTTTACAGACAACCTTGGATGGATTTGACAGAGAAAGAGAAAAAGATGCACAGGTAGTTACCTATATACAATACATTAATAATAAAATACTTATAATGCAAACAACATACAACAATTTTAGATACTATATTATGACTGTTTTTAGTTTTTATTATTGTTTATTACAGCGGAAACAGAAATACAACATCTGTGAAAATTTAAATGGTTTAGCTATCGCGGTTCATGAGATACAACTTGGTGACAAACAGAGAGACGGACAGTGGAGTCTTAATAATAAGGTCTTGTTTTGACCCTTTGGGTACGGAACCCAAAAAAATAACTGTTTTATCATAGTATCGTATAACAAAATGACCATACAGCCCCTAGACGTCTAATATCCGGCAACACATATGACTTATAGATCTGATGCAGGTCGCCACAGAACAAGGGAAACTGCGTGGTATCTTCTCGTCTAATATACCACAGTATCTCAAGACGAAAGCCTATGACCAGTGTGTGTTGCTAGTGATGACATATGTCTCCGAAACGTGGTCGCTTACCGACATCGCCCAAATAATCGCCAAACTTAAGTGGCAGTGGGCAGGGCACATTGCTCTTAGAACAGATGGTCGATAGGGACGAAAGGTTCTGGTGTGGCGACTACGTACCGGAAGACGCAGCGTTGAAAGGCCTCCCACATGGTGGACCGATGACCTGGTGAAAGTCGCGGGAATCAGATGGATGCGAGACGCACAGGATCGATCATTATGGCGACACTTGTGGGAGGCATATGTCCAACAGTAGACAGGTTTCGGCTGAAATAATGATGATAATTTCTGTATGAGCCGTAAACCAGTCCGCGATAGTTAATAAAAAACACAATAATGGCTCCTTACTTAATACGTTGATGTGGTAACAAAGACCCTAATATCAAACCCAAAGCTGCATTTGGTTAAACTGAAGGCTGAGCATGAGCATGATCAGCCTTTCAATGTTCCCACTGCTGGGACTCAGGCCTCCTCTCTAGGAGAGGGAATGGGCCGTAATCCACCACGCGGGCCCAGTGCGGATTGGTGAATGTCACATGTCTTCGAATTTTATGTTCTAGGACATGCCGGTTTCCTTACGATGTTTTCCTTCACCGTTTTGAGAGCAGAGGTGATGAAATAAATTACACAAAGTAATGCGCCTGGCTGAACTGAAGGCTGATCCCAACATAATTAGGAAAAAGCTAGTCAAGTTGAAGTGTAAACCAACTGAAAACAACTGCAGTGAAAATCTTCAACCTTCAAAAGTCTTCCGAGGTAGAGATGAGAGTGGCGGTACGAAGGCTGAGTGCCAAGAATACCGCCCCAGGACCCGACGGCTTGCCTGGGAAGGCATGGGTCCTGGCCATGGAGGCTCTCGGGCCTCGACTAAGAGGGCTCTTCAGCGCATGCTTGGAGAGGGGCCAGTTTCCACTTCGCTGGAAGACGGGGAAACTGGTCCTCATCGCGAAGCCGGGGCGCCCCGCGGACTCTCCGTCCGCGTACCGGCCCATTGTGCTGCTCGACGAGGTGGGCAAGCTCTTTGAAAGAGTAATTGCAGACCGCCTCGTCGCACACCTAACACGGGTGGGGCCGGATCTGGCGGACGGCCAGTTCGGCTTTCGCAGGAGGCGCTCCACGGTGGACGCCATCATGTGCGTGCGAGCTCTCACGACGGGGGATGCAGTGGCCCAGGGCAGGTGTGTTGTGGCGGTGTCTTTGGACATCGCCAACGCCTTCAACTCCCTGCCTTGGAGTAGCATTGGGAGGGCACTCCGGTATCACCGGATGCCCGACTACCTCTGTCGTGTGGTCGAGGCGTACCTGTCTGACAGGTACATAACCTACCCTGGTCACCAGGGGGAGTGGGAACGTCGAGAGATGTCGTGCGGTGTTCCGCAGGGATCGGTACTAGGGCCGCCCTTGTGGAACATCGGATACGACTACGTGCTGCGCGGCGACCTCCCTGGCGGGGTCAGCGTGGTCTGCTACGCAGACGACACGCTGGTCCTGGCGCAGGGAGAGTCGTACCAGGCGGCGGTCGAACTAGCGACACGCGGGGTTGCGACAGTCGTTGGCAGGATCCAGGAGCTGGGACTCGAGGTGGCATTGCACAAGTACGAGGCCATGTGCTTTCACGGCCCTCGGAACGCGCCACCACCGGGTTCCCAGCTAACGGTCGGAGGAGTCCACATCGGCGTCGGGTCAACGATGAAGTACCTGGGACTCGTTCTCGACAGCCGATGGGATTTCGACGAGCACTTCCGACGTCTGGCTCCCAAACTAAATCGGACTGGGGCTGCCCTCGGGCGGCTCCTGCCCAACCTTGGGGGTCCAGACGCCTCCTGCCGGAGGCTCTACGCGGGGATCGTTCGGTCCATGGCCCTTTATGGCGCGCCGGTGTGGGCGCCGGGGCTGCGGAAGCAGCCGGCGGCCCGGCTGAACGCGTGCCAGAGGGTCATGGCCATACGGATGGTGCGAGGATACCGGACGATTTCCCGCGAAGCGGCGAGCCTCCTTGCTGGCCAGCGACCATGGGATCTGGAGGCAACAGTCCTTGCACTCATGCACGAACGGCGCATGGAGATGCAACGCCGGGGCGAAACTCCGCTGCCGCAACAAGTCGCGGCATGGCGGACAGAGTTCCGGCGAGTTCTCATGGAGAAATGGCGACAGCGACTGTCGCGACCCCGTGCTGGGCACGCCACAATTATGGCGGTAAGTCCCCTCTTTGAGGCGTGGTTGGAAAGACCTCACGGCGTCCTCACATTCCGCATGACGCAGGTCCTCACCGGACACGGTAAGTTCGGGAGGTTCCTGCACCGGATTCGTGCGGAAACGACGCCCGGGTGTTGCCACTGTGTGGCCCACCCGGAGGACACGGTGGAGCACACGGTGGAGGTGTGCCCCGCTTGGGCAGAGCAACGCCGTGACCTCGTGAGGGCAATCGGCGGCGGTGATCTCTCGCGCCGGGCCTTGGTACAGGCCATGCTCCGGAGCGAGGAGGAGTGGCAGGCGGTCGCCTCTTTCTGCGAAGCAGTAATGCTAGCTAAGGAGGCGGCCGATCGCGTGAGGCAACGGTCCTTACGCTCCAACCGCCGCCGGGATTCCGATCCCGATTTCCGGCCACCGTAGGCGCGGGCTTGCAGACGGCGAGCAATGGGTGGCTCGCCGTCTGACCGTCCGGTAACCGTCCGGACCAAGCCCAAGTCGTCAGATGTCAGCAAATCGTAGGGGCCCAGCAGGGTCGAAGCCTACTGGGGCCACGGGTAGTGTGAAAGCGGAACCCGGGGCCCTGGGACGAAGGCAACGAAGGAACAGGAGTGGGTTTTTAGTCAGTAAGAGTCTGACACTATCTCCCGCTCCGCCCAAGAGCGGGGATGTCATTAGGATGATTTTCCCACCCAACAAAAAAAAAAAAAAAAAAAAAAAAAAAAAAAAAAAAAAAAAAACCTTCAAAAGTCTTAATTCACATTATGAAATAGTTTGTCGAATTCATACTTCAACAGGTTTAATTTCTTTTAATTCGAGGGCTCTTTGATAATCCAAATCAGTTGGATGTTGAGATAATCAACGGAGCTCCTGTTTCGTATAACATTGACTGCCCTATTTATTTTCAGCGATCTTTTAGCGAATCTCCAATTTTCCACCTTGAATAATTCACTGATAAAGGACCAGATAGATTTAGGGTTCGTTAGACAAAGGAAGGTATGTTTAAAACGTGTTTAATAATGTTTATAGCTCAGGACTACAAATAAAGTGATAAAGTTCTGCTAAGGAGTGTAATTCTCTGCCGGAGTCTGTGTTCACTGATAGCTACAATCCCTAGATTGTAGCTATCCCTAGACTGAATAGTTATCCTTGACTTAAAGACCTAGGGGTCTATTCAGTCTTGAGTGAAAAGGTTACTTCTAAGCAAGCGTGTCCCATCTTCGGCCACATCATCGCTTACCATCACGTGAGAAAGTGGTCAAAAGCGAGAAAAAATCTCGTACTTTTAGACCTAAAGATATAATATTGTAACTTACCTAAATCCAGTGTTCTTAATTGATATGAGTTGCTCATTTACCTGAAATATAGAGAAGTGATGACATTAATTTGGATCCTCGTGTAGCTAATGTTACACGTGGATGACACAAAAATTATATTTGTATCGATGGGTCTAGGTTCAAGGTCTGGCAGCTAGATACACTTTTGGTTAACAGTAATAATTTTTACACAACTGCGCCGGGCCCAAAAGTAGGTTGATAGTTGAAATGGGTTACTTTAATTAAATTCTTCACCTTTTTTACACCTCCGTCCATTATGCGGATGGAAAGAATTAAAAAAATAATACTAGGGTATTTTACTCTATATGAGAAAAAAACTAGAAATATATTATTATGATGACTTAGGTAAAATGCAATCGGTAAGTGTTGGTTTTAGTTCATAAAAAAACAAAATAAATTTTAAAATTCATTTCAAGGGTTTTCTTTGTTTATTATCTGTTCTTTATTACCTTGAAATAGTAGCCACCATTTACGTCATTCGGCTGTGTAAAATAAGTGACAGCTGTCAACTGTTAACTGATCGGCTATACTGAGCGTATTTGTTTACACAGCCAACTGACGTCACGACCACCGAGTAAATATGGCGTCCACTGCTTTCTACATTTTTGGCAAATACGCGCGATATTTGAAAAAGTAAATTTTTAATGAATTTTTAGTGTACCTACTTAGCGACTGAATAAAAATTTTGTATTTTTTTTGTGGTTTATTTATTACATACTCGTACTTCATGCATATAAAGGTACAAAGGTGGACTTAATGCCTTCAGTTCAGTTTGTAGGCATTTTCTACCAGTCAACAATTAGCAGTATAGAATCTAATTGAGACACATTTCAAAAATGAGTGTAATACCCTATTCTGAAATATAAATCCGAGTCACAGAATAAGTTTGCATCTTTAAACAATAACAAAAAAAAAGACTTGAAATCAAATTGTAATACAGATCATTATTTTATGGAAACATAACACAAACGTACAAATAAATAATTTGTGCGGAACACTACTCTAATACCACCGCTCACGCTTGACCGCGTTCATTACGTTCCGTGCATTTGAGTCTCGTTATACGGTAATGGAACGTAAAATGTTTTCCATTTCACTGATTATTTTAATTACTTACGCTGATTTAATGAATGTAAAGTCTATCAGAATTGTTTTTGGGAGAATAAAGGAAGCATTGTTTGGTACAAGTATGTGATTGTGTAGATTTTGAATGCATTTAAAAGTGGTCTTAAAAATATAATTTTATGCGAAAAGAACTTCAATTGTATGGCCTTATGTAACGGTTTTGTTTTGTAATAATGACGTGTAAGTATTTTCTGTAAAACATAGCATAGCGTAGCATAGTCGGCCTTATAATATTCCCACTATTGGTACTCAGGCCTCCTCTCTAAGAGAGGGCATGGGCCATAATCCACCACGCGGGCCCAGTGCGGGTTGGCGGATGTTATATATGTATTCGAATTTTTGGTTCTTGGACATTTTTTTTAGTTTCCTCTCGATGTTTTCCTTCGCCGTTTTGAGCGCAGTGGTGATGAAATAAATTACACTAACTAATGCGGTGGGTTGGGTTTGAACCCACGACTTATAACTCGTAAGTCGGGACCGTTACCACTCGGTCACCACTGCTCTCAACTTTCTACTGTAAAACATGTTGCATTAAAATGGTTGAAGCCCTGATGATCTAATCGACGTAATTGGTTCGGCTCAGTTGGCATCGGTACGGTTGTGTTTTGGTCAACTATGATATAAATACCTACAGACCTCATTATTAAGGTTCCGTAGCTCAAAACGAAAAAACGGAACCCTTATAGGATCACTTTTTTGTCTGTTTGTCTGTCAAGACCCTTTATCTCGGGAACTCAAGAAGATATCGAGTTGAAATTAAAATCATATACTCTGATCTGTGGTCCCTTGAATCTATGAAAAAATCAAACTTCTGAGTTAACGAAAAAAATAAATATGGCCGTTTATGTCGCAAAAAACGTAGACAAAAAAGCGAATCAAAATTCTTAGGGTATTTTCCCTTGACCCGGAATCGTGAGATTTTGCACGAAGCAAGATCTTATAACACAGGTAAAGGAATAAATCAGAAAACAGTAAATTTGCTATTACGTCACAAAACAAAAACTTTTTCGCGATTAAAAATAAAATCGATCAGATTGTTCCGACCACATCGACCATTTGTTCTGCGAGCAATGAACTCTACCCACTGCTACCTAAGTTTTGTCGTTCTTCGGGGTATGTCGGTAAACTTGCTGCCAGTAATATTGGCAGTATTTTATTCCTTAAATAGACAATAATATAACATCGTAAACACTTAGCATCAGTCTGTTGGTCGTGATGTATTCGGAGGACCCTCGTTATACGTCATGTTATGTCCTTAATAGGACACTACCATTACAATCCTACCCAATACATTAAGTACTACTTAATGTATTGGGTTAATATTGTGTTCGACTCTGACAATGATTAAATTCATTTCGTTTTAAATTTTTCTTAAACTAGCTTTTGCCAGTGGCTTTGCACAATTTTTTTGTAGTTTCAGTAGTTTTACCAAGTTTCATCGAAATTCGTTTCGCCGTTTAAGTGTGAAGAAGTAACAAACATACACACGGTCATAAACTTTCATCTTTATTATCTTAGTTTGATGAATGTTAAAAAATTATTAGCTTGAAATAAAATGAAGCTTAGTCAAAAAAAAAGTCTATTTTTATTGCCATTTCATTCAACGAAAATACATTACACAAATATAAAATGTCAAATTCAACCAAAACATTCACATTTACCTTCACAATATAAATATATGTAGATGCTATAATCACTCACTGTGAAATCTCACAAAATACACTTCAAAATATTTACGCACCGCTCCAAAATCTAATAACACTTTTATTAAAAGTGTTACCCTCAAGAAAAAAATCTTACGCAGAAAAAAGGTTTTCATAAAAATCCCTACGATTTCACCACTAGTATTAAAATCGACCCCAAAAGCCTTTGTAATCTTAAATTGACGTTGGCAACTTGGAAATCATAAAACTTTGGTTTGCAAATCATCCTTACTCCGGTCATGCGTTACTGGGGACCTTTTTCGTCCCAATTTTAACCCGTGCCTTGCTCCACTTTAGGGCCAAATGATTGCTGTTTGAGTGTTAAAGAAAGAGTTAGAAGCGGGCTATACGAAGACGCATTAAAAATAAGAACTTGATGTATTTATTGATTTTGCCAGCAGCTTCATCCACATGAACGTCGGTTAATAGACGGATAAAAGTAGATTATGTCCATCCTTGAATTCAAGCTTCCTTCGTACCAAATTTTATCAAAATCAGTTTAGTAGTTTAACCTTTTTTTTAGTTGGGAAATCATCTAATGACTTCTCCCGTCCTTGGGCGCAGCGAAACGGCGTGACAGACTTTTACTGACTAAAACCCACTCCTATGTTCCTTCTTTGCCTTGCGTTCCAGGGTACCAGGGTTCATTTTCACTTAACCCATGGCCCCAGTAGGTTTCGACCTCGCTGGGTCCCTACGATTTGCTGACTTCTCCCTGAGGCGCGCGTGGAACATTATGCGCCGTAGACAACTTGGGCTCGGTCCGAACTGTTACTGGATAACCGGATTGCGTGCTACCCATTGCTCGCCGTTTGCAAGCCTACGCCTACGGTGGCTGGAAATCGGGATCGGGATCCCGGTGGCTGGGGCGTGAGGGCGGTAACTTCGCGCGTGCGGCCGCCTCCTTTGCTCCATTACTGCTTCGCAGAAGAAGGCTGCTGCCTGCCATTCCTACTCGCTCCGGACCATGGCCTGTACCAAGGCCTGCTGCGAGAGGTCATTGCCGCCGATCGCCCCCACGAGGACATGGCGATGCTCTGCCCGAACGGGGCACACCTCTACCGTATGGCCCACTGTGTCTTTCTTGGGCGGTCTAAACAATGGTGATACACGGGCGTTTCTTCCGCACAAATCCGGTGCAGGACCTCCCAAACTTACCATGTCCGGTGAGAACCTGCGTCATGCGGAATGTGAGGACGCCGTGTTGTCTTTCCAGCCACTCCTCAAAGAGGGGATTTAACGCCATAATTATGGCGTACCTAGGTAATTTCGCCGTGAAAGTGTAACAGGAAGACAGACAAACAGAGTTGCTTTCACATTTATAATATTAGTATGATTAAAATTTGTTTTTTTTTTTTAAGGAGATCGTGTCATATTTTTACTGACTAAAATCACACTTATGTTCCTTCAGTTGCCCTTTGCAAACTACAGGGGCCCAGCAGGACCGAAGCTTACTAGATATAGGTCGACTTCTGAAAAAGTTGCCCGTGGTCTTACAACGCATAGAGCAACTGAAAGAACATTTTTATTTGACCGTACAAAGTAACTGCCAGCTGAAAATCAGCGCTAGGTGTCTGACGCCCAGCAATTGCTGAGTTGGCGAGCCTTTCGGTTCGGGTACGCTCAGCGCAACTATATTGTAGATCTGTACTTTATTTTTGCGTTGTTGCCTATGCATCGAATAAATCCAATTTTATTCTATTCTATTCTGTTCTATTCTATTCTATTCTATTCTATTCTATTCTATTCTATTCTATTCTATTCTATTCTATTCTATTCTATTCTATTCTATTCTATTCTATTCTATTCTATTCTATTCTATTCTATTCTATTCTATTATATTATATTCTATTCTATTCTATTCTACTAAATTAACAGTAGAAATCTCATACATCGTACCACAAACCGAAGGTGTACGGCCGTCGGCATATTAAGACGGTACGGAAATAAGCAACGCCCCCGTATCTCAGCCGCTCGTGCTTGACCCGATTCTGGATTAAACCAGTTCGTTAACCAGCACACAGCTGTGTCCCCTAAACGAATTAATATGAAACATTTATTTAATTAAACAATTTTGTCAGAACAAAACAATATGTTGTTTTCGTTTTGACGCCTTTTTGGGACGTTCTGGCATGAGAGGGTTAATTACATGAATTAAATGTTATTTAATATTTTTGTTCTTATGAACGTTTGTAGTAAATTACCACAATTTTGAAGAATACGTTTTATTGCGTGTGTCGTGGTTGGAAAATTGGCTCATTCGCTTTCAAGCTTCAAAAACATCAATTTAAACAGGAATGGCTTCATCTGTCTGCCTATTAAGTAGCTACTTACTTATTAAAAGACTTACATAAGGAAAAAACGGACAAAATCCCTTACAGGATAAATTTGTTGTCCGTCTGTCTGTCTCTCTGTTAAGACCCTATATCTCAGGAACGCGTGGAGGTATCGAGTTGAAAATACAAACCATATACTCAGGTCTGCCGCCCCTTGAAGCTGTGAAAAATCAAACTTTTGAGTAACGAAAATAAAAGATACGGCCGTTTATGTCGCAAAAATGGTAAATTTGAGACTCCTAAGGAAATCACAATTCATAAGGTACTTCCAGTTGACCTAGATCCCTGAAATTTGGCATAAAGCAAGGTCTCATGGCACAAGTATAGAAAAAAAATCTGGTAACTGAAAATTTGTACGGAACCCTCAATTCGCGAGTCCGACTTGCACTTGCCCCGTTTTTTTTATTATTGCTAAGCTCATGTGTGACTGCTTTCTTGCCTTCAGATAAGCGATGATGTGAATGACGATGAAGCAAGTTTACCTAGAAGTAACCTATTCACACTATAAAATATCGCCTCAAAAGCACTGGTAAATGCTACCAATGCAAGACACACAGGATCGGTCGTTGTGGCGACGCTTGGGGGAGGCCTATGTCCAACAGGGGACGTCTTTCTGCTGAAATGATGAATGCTACCAAAAACCAGATTTTGAACTAACTGGACAACATAATAGAGATAACTGAATTTTAGGAAATAAAATAACAATATTCTAGTTCGAAGCTAAGCAGAGCATGTGTTATGAGTACTAGACAACTGATAAACAAACTTAAACATTTCTAAATACGTACATAATATAGATAAATTACACCCAGATACAGAACAAATTATCGTGCTCATCACACAAACATTTGTCCTAGGTGGGAACCCACGACCTCTAGCATCGCAGTCAGGGCCATTAACCACTAGACCAATAGGCCAGTCAAAATTCCTTTCTTAGGAATTCTCGGAAATCCCTCCTTAGTGCTCGCCTGCATCATCAAAGAAAACCTTGTGCAAACACGCTCCTGGTCCCTGTAGTTTTGGCTGTGTTGATATATCATTCTTTCAGTTTCTCCTTTTATATACTCATAACATCGTCATCATTCTGCCCTCGTCCCGTGTTATTTAGGGTCGGCGCAACACGTTTTTATATACACCACTTCGTCGTTTATACCGCGTACATCGAAGGACTGGAACAATTTGCCTGCTGCGGTCTTTCCGTCCAACTACAATTTAGGCGTCTTCAAGGCTAGAGTGAATAGGCTCTTAATAAACTAGTGCGCCTCACCGTCAATGATTGCGTCTCTGTTTGCCATCAGGTGGGATCGCAGTCAAGCACTGGTTTATATCAATTAAAAAAAGAAAAAAAACATAGTTTTATTACCAGTTCCCAAAGAAAATTTTTATAGAACAAAAAGTTTCTTAGAAATAAAATAAACTCCTTAGTGAAAATTACACGTGACCAACGTAGAATACATAAATTAGTATGCAACGCCTCAAGCCAAGGCGCCAAGGCTTTCTAAAGCACTAGTAATTTATTTTCTTTTAATTATGTAAAGTATCTCTTATAATGAAAAGGAAACATTTTTTAACGAGGCGGTTTTTGTCGTATAAATAAAGCCGGATAAAGACCGGGAGAAGGAAATTAGCAGTAGGTCATCTTTTACTTTTCAGTGGTGCAGTACACGTCAAGAAGTAAAAAAAAAATTCTTCTAAAGATCTAGTTAAGATTTATAACATGTAACTGGAATCATGCACACCCTTAAGAGGTTCCTTTTTCACTCGCCTATCGTCAACATCGAGCATGGTTTAAAAGCTTGTTATTTCATCTAACGCAATCTAACGCGATGTTTGACGAAAAGGCAATGCGAAAAAAGAGAGATAACGCCTGAAAACTCTGTTAGCACTCGGTAATTCCGTGATTTACTTGAATATTTTACAAAACTTTTTCCAGGAAAAATGTGTTTTTTTTAAACACTTACAAAGTTTTTGGAAAAAATTGTGGTCATTCCGAATCACTTTAAAATTGACTTTTTTTTTTAATTTTTGAGTAAATTATGAAGCGTCAAAGTTCATGCAAAATAGCAGATTCAAAAGTCTTTACTGGATTAGTTTTACACAAATTTATAAATTGATTACAATAGAAGCCGAGATAATATCCACAAGGTACCTAGTGTGTTTCCAAAATATCTAATGAAAAATGTGTAATAATGTTATAATTGCACAAGAGCGGTTGTATAAAAAACATTAAAAATGTATGTTGAGCTGCATCATCTTAAACGCCCCAGATTAAAAAAAAATAAACAAAATGAAAAACAATGAAACAGATTGAAAGTCGAAGCAGTTAATTGGTATCTAAAGAATATTAAAACTTTGTACCGCCCAGCAAGAGGATGATTTGCCTTCTGAATCATAAGGAAGGTGAAGGAAAAAATCGTGAAGAAACCGGCATATCCTAGAACCAAAAAATTCGAAGACATGTGACATTCACCAATTCGCACTGGGCCCGCTTGGTAGATTACGGCCTATTCCCTCTCCTAGAGAGGAGGCCTGAGTACCAACAGTGGGAACATTAAAAGGCTGATTATGCTATGTTAACATTTAAAAGCGTGAACTAGTGTTTTTCCGGATACTTCACAGCTTAGTAATAGTGGATTTTCATAATCTCGTCAGAACAAACAGAGCCAGCTGAAATGATAGTCCTTTTACACTTACTAACGAGCACCCAATTCTTTGCATAGTAACAGAATAGTGCAGAAGGTTAGCTTTATACATAGAACACGGAAATACCTCGGCGGCTGCTACTAGAAACGGTATGTTAATTGTCATAGTGCTCGGCCAGACTAGCAGCGCGGTGCGGGGAGCGGCGCGGGTGCGGGTACGCGCACGATTTGCTTGGCCAGACTGGCAGCGCGATGTGAGGAGCGACGGTTGTCATAGCATGGCTCGAATTAGTTTTAGAGTAGGTTTTTTTTTTAGGTGGGAAAATCATCTAATGATAAATCTTGCTCTTGGGCGGGGCGGGAGATAGTGTCAGACTTTTACTGACTAAAAATCCACTCCTGCTACTTCTTTGCCTTCGTCCCAGGGCCCCGGGTTTCACTTTCACACTACCCGTGGCCCCAGTAGGCTTCGACCCTGCTGGGCCCCTACGATTTGCTGACATCTCCCTGAGTAGTCTCTACTGGTGGAATCTCTGCTATGGCTACAACGAGTAGAAATAACCACACACACACTCGATATATTTGTACGGCGATCTCGATCTGTCAAATCAAATCAAAGAATTTTTGAATTGTCAAACAGTCAGAAAAAATATGCATATTTAAAAGCAGCATAGTCTTAGAATGTCTTGGACAAAAGCCCTATGAGAGGTGCCACACGAACGTTGTCAGTGCGTTACGTTGGCACTGTGTCGACTGAGCGGTGACACTTCGTCGTTCTACATAAAAATCTGAACGACATGCCACACGATGCGTTAAAATGACGGATGGCGACGCTACGTACGCACAACGTACAAGCATATGAGGAAAACGAGGTGTAAAAGGGAGCTTCGTTGAAAAGACGAAGTGGTAGCGCAATAATTAATAGCATATCGAAGGTGACAGTTCTTGCACATTTAAATGTTGGTATGTTACAAACACATTTATTCAACTCCATTGTCGTTCAAAGACTGAGAGATCCTACGCCAACGCTGCGACCTCGGAGATAGATGTGGCATTGACTGCGTTGAAACTATTGCGTTGCGACGACGTAGCGTAGCTGCAACGCCCGTGCGGCATCTCTCTAAATCTGTGCGTTGCCAACCACTGTATGGACCCGACCTTCTGTGCCTGTCTATGCGAGTTAACCATCGCAATATTCCAGAAAAGCGTTTGAATAAAAGAGAGGAAAAACAGTGATAAAATACTAGGTACCTTTTTTAGTTTCGTATGAAACTCAACCCTAATTGTGAGATCCGTCCCATTTAAAGTATTTTAAGCGGGTTAACGTACAAAAAAAGTTATAAAAAACTGTTTTACATTATTCTTTTAAGCTTTAACGTCTGGCTTTAGTATTGTCTCGATCTCTCATTATTCGACAGTTTCTATTTTTAGCTCTTCATATTTAAGTCCAGAGTATTTACAGCGATATTCATAATTCTGTATGTACGTGTTATGCTCGTGAACAGGCGCCGTTAGTTAAGACTGGCCATCTCTTAACTGTCAGTACCTTATTTTAACTCCTAGTTTTTTTAATTACCTAGTTTTTTTAATAGACGCGACAAGAACCCATGGAGCGACTGCCTATCAGACCTTCACGGCACAACCCAGTTTCTGGGCAACGCGATACTCCTTGTATAGAGTAATGGTCATACTTTCTTTCGTCTGACTACCCATAACGACTGTCAAACATTTGACAACAGAGACCGAAGTGCTTTCCGAGGCACGGCATAGCAGTAATGTCCTGGATAAACTCAGAAAAGTACGTATGAATTGAAAAATTGAGAGTTGGGTGCTTTGAGCACTGGCATGATATCTTGACTATGATATCATCATACATAAGCATCATCATGGCTCGAATTAAGTTTTGTTTCAACAGTTTAAAAGAAAGTCCGAAGCTAGAAAATACAACACCAGCTTTACCAAGAGACCCTTGTTACGTAGTAATTGCTGAATTGAGAAGATCAGCCCCCCTAGTCAAGTTACGATCGTTTCGTTTAGGTCGAACGAATCGAGTAGGCCACGCCTGCGATTCCTTTGATCTGAACACGTGACTGAGCGTTGAAATAACGTCAGAACAAAGGAATCGGAGGCGTGGCCTACTCGAAGCGTTCGACGCAAACGAAACGATCGTAACTTGGCTATGGGGGCAGCCCTCCTAGCCAAGTTACGAACATTTCGTTTCGATTCTCTGACGTCATCTCAACGCTCAGTCACGTGCTAAAACCAAAAAAATTGGAGGCACGAGGCGTTCGACGCAAGAAAATTGAAATGAAACGGTCGCAATTTGGCTTGGGGTGCAGGTAGGTTTAGCTCAACGGAAGCGTACCCATTATATTTGGAAAAAAGTTAGCCAGAGGGGTGGCTTAGTGGTTGCGGTCCCGACTTACGAGTAGTAGCTCGCGGGGTCAGACCCGGCCAAGTGCATTATTTTATGTAATTTATTTCATCACCACTGCTCTCAAAACGGTGAAGGAAAATAGTTATATCGTTTAGGATTATTAGAATTGTCATGAGATGCACTTTGGATATAAGGTACTATCGAACCGATCTTAAGATGGAGCTGGAAGGTGGAAGGTAGACGCAGGAACTTCATAATAAAACAATGTAATCTAGCAGTATTTGAGTTAATTGGAATTGTCATGAGAAATAGGCACTCAGTTTATAAGTGAATCACAACTAAAAAGTAAAAAAAAAGGATCAAAATAAGTTTAACTTCGGTAGTCGGTGTTATATAAAAAACAAACAATATCGGGAAACACCGACTTCCGAAGTTAAAGTTATTTTGACCTTTTAGTGTTTTTTTTAGTGAAGTCGGTTGCTTTTTTTTGTAAAAAGTTTTTTTTTTATTATTGATAGGCTCGCGGTTGGTTGAACACTATATCACCTAATGGTGAGCGATGATGTAATCGACGATAAAGCACGCTTGCCTAGTAGTAACCTATTCACTCTTGACTTAAAGACCCTTTGTAGTAGTAGATAACATTACGTGATGTGTCACGCTGTTCACAAACAAAACCCATTTCAAAGTTAATAAAACTAGTTTTCATAGTATTTATTGTATGATTAGAGCAATAATAACAGTAGGAAATCTGAGAAACTAATCTTAAACTGACATTTAATATCTTGTGGTATATCGAAGAATATTCCAATCTCGATTTAAATTAAAGTTGCGGTTTTGATTGCAAACATGACATGTACAGTCTCGAGTTATAAGCAGTGGCGTAGCTACATAAGTGACAAAGAGGCTTGGAGCAAAAAAAAAAAGAATATGGTGCCCCTAAACTTTATAGGTTTTATCAATGTATGTATATAAAGATATAGTGGCTTTGTGTTTTTAAAACGTTTTTTTTTTAGGGTTCCGTACCCAGCGGGTAAAATGGAACCTAAGAACCTAATTACTCAGACTCCGCTGTCCGTCCGTCTGACTGTCCGTCTGTCAAAAGGCTCTTATCTCATGAACCGTGGTAGTTACCGTTGAAAATTTCAAAGATAATGTATTTCTGTTACCGCTATAACAATAAATACTACTAAAACACAGAATAAAATATTTATTTGAAAACTCTCACACTGAATTGTTTCAAAAATCTGTTGGACAGACTAAATGTCTCCAAACTATTTGAAACACATGCATCCACCTATAGCTACTAGTCAGTCTTCATCATCATCATCATTTCAGCCGACGGACGTCCACTGCTGGACATAGACCTCCCCCAAATGTCACCACAAAGAACGGTCCTGCGCGTCTTGTATCCATCGGATTCCCGCAACCTTCACCAGGACATCGGTCATCGGTTCAGTCTGTCTTACCAAATGATAATCTATATATAAAAGGAAAAATTGTCTGACTGACATATCAACGCACAGCCGAAACTATTGGGACTAGGAGCGTGAAATCTTGCACGAGGTTTCCTTTTATGACGTAAGCGACAAATAAGAGAGGTGTGATCCCCACCCAAAAAAAACCCCTAAGGGGATGAAACGGGGTTCCAAAGTTTGTATGCAGAAACCTTTTTTGCTGCGAGCGAAGCCGCTGGCAGAAGCTAGTGTGATAGGAGAGACGCAAATTAAAGGCTTCTGGTTGACTTATATTGTTACATATCATACTTACGAAGGTTGAAGACAAATCGAATTCAGTTATTCAAAAGGCGGTAAAGTTTATTGAGGAGATCTGCATTCAGGTCATTAACGTATTCAGGTTATTAAAGTTTTGTTGCAATAACTTCATAAAATAAATTGGGATAAATGCATTTAGAGCATGCTGTTAGAGCAGTGGTGGCCGAGTGGTAACGGCCCCGACTTATAAGTTGTACGTTGTGGTTTCGAACCCAGCCAGGCGCATTACTTTGTGTAATTTATTTCATTACCACTGCTCTCAAAACGGTGAAGGAAAACATCGTGAGGAAACCGGCATGTCCTAGAACCAAAAATTCGAAGACATGTGACATCCACCAACCCGCACTGGTACCGCGTGGTGGATTACGGCCCATTCCCTCTCCTAGACCTGAGTCCCAAAAGCGGGAACATTATAAGGCCGGCAATGATATGCTAAATGCATGTTACACTGAGAAGGGTGTAAGGAACTTGCCATTCCCTGGTTTCCAATGACATACAACAATATATAATATGCCTTATAATAAAGATCAGCATTTCCAAAGCAACGTGTGAAAATTGTCAAGCTAACTTTGCTTGCTCTTGCATCATTTTTCTTTAATTCTCAAGCTTTTCTGCATAAGTTGACATTGTTTGATTTATCTCTCATAAGCGACTCGCCCCTGCTTCTCACGGGTGTTAGTTACAAATCTCTGAAATTTTCAGCTTTACTATAATATGCATAGATTATTTCTCATCTTTTCTCATGGATCATTCTGTCTTTAGGTGAAAATCGCATGAAAATTCAATCAAGAGTCTTTGAGTTTGTCATGAAGAGACAGACAGACTGACGTGGAGGGGGCTTTGTTTAATTACATGTAAGGAAAGTTAAAGGAGAAAAAGAAAACCATTTGAGGCGGGATGCTAAAAATGCACCCCCTTGTAAACAGGTCTGCTGGCGCCTGTAGTTACAGAGTTAGGAACGAAATAAAAATACCTAAGAGGCGACTGCTCGAGACGTTACTCTCAAAACCTTCCTCACAAACCAAGCGTGTCAGTGAGCGTCACTGTTCACTCTTAGAAATTGACGGCCTGTCACAATTCTGTCTCCCGTTCTATTGTGACAGACTTTTACTGAGTAAATCCCACTTCTATGTTCCTTCTTTGCCTGGCGTTCCAGTACCCAGGGTTTTTCTTTCAGAAGCGAACCCAAAGCCCCAGTATACTTTGACCCTGCTAGGCCTTTACGGTTTTGCTGACATCAGCTTGAGGAGTACGTGGAATACTACGCGCCGTCGACGGTTTGGGCTTAGTCTGGACGGTTACCAGACGGCCCGACAGCGAGCTACCCATTGTTCACCGTCCGCAAGCCTTGTGACAATTCTGACTAGGTATGGCTTTGTCAATCAAAACTTGTGACTATTGTATATTGCTCAAGCACATTTAGTATTAGTAACTAAAGACCAGATCCAAAGTTTTAACTTAAAGGTGTAACTAAAATAAACTTTCAGAAACTTTTATCTTTACATTATAATTGTATTATATCATAGTGTGATATTGAAGACTACACCGATGGTCGACGCCATTTTTTTGATTGATTTAGTTAATTTTATCAAGTTTAATTTTTTTTAAATGTGTAAACAATATAATAATAACTTATTTTCAACGAATTAAAATTACTATGTTAACGTGGGTACATAAATATAACCATTGGTTTGTTGGTTACACTTAAACAGAAGTAGGTAGGTGATGCAACCAGCACCCTTACTAAGTTATATAATAACTTATATTAAAGGTGGTGGTACAAGCCCATACGTAATTGTTTAAATTTAAAACACTGAGGCAGAACTAGTTTTTTTTTAAAGTACCTAATATTAATATAAGGCTTAATCTCAAATTTCCCAGATTAGAATTTACAAGTCATTAATTAATTTATTTACAATTCACTCATTAATGCATTTATAATTAATTAATATACATTTCATTTCATTACTTTAATAGTATATTATAAATTATTATGTACGTGATAATTATTGTTTATTTATATTAAGTATTTGTGTGTCTACCTATTTATGAACTTATGATAATATGACTGAAGCAATTGTAAATAAATTCCATTATACATAAACCTTGCTCCTATATTGGCCTTTCAATTAATGAAAACCTTAACAACCATAACAAAATCCATTGCATTGTTTATAAAGAATTGACAGACAAACAGACAGACACGGAAAACCACACTGATTTGTAATGTCTTTTTTTTTAAGTGGGAAAATCATCTAATGACAAATCTCGCTCTCGGGCGGAGCTAGAGATAGTGTCAGACTTTTACTGACCAAAAACCCACTTCTGTTCCTTCTTTGCCTTCATCCCGGGGCGCCGGGCTTCACTTTCACACTACCCGTGGGATTTGTACTGTCTGAAGATTGCGTCTTCATTCGCTACCAATGCGACGCTTCCGTGATCTGTGGTCCGAGAGTATGATGACTAACGTTTTGACCTCTGTATAAAAATAAAGAACACCCACAGCGAGTTAACAACCTAATTTAAGCTTTAACGACATCGTAATATAGTTACAAGTACATTACTTTGGCAGACAATGCATTTAATATACTTTTTTACCTCATATAGACTTCCTTTCAACGTTTAGAGCTCATAAACGTATTGTCATAAAAATGTACTAAAACTTTGCACTCCAGTGGATTAGCTAAGCGATTAATATAGCTTACTTTATATATCACCATACTTTGTGAGGTGGAAGGGGTTTTTTTATTATTATTTTTCGGATGGAAAAATCATCTAGTGACAGCCCTACTCTTGGGCGGAGCGGGGGATAGTGTCAGACTTTTACTGACTAAAAACCCACTCCTGTTCCTTCTTTGCCATTTTTTTTCCAGGGCCCCAGGGATCTCTTTCGCATCACCCATGGCCCCAGTAGGCTTCGACCCTGCTGGGCCCCTACGGTTGAGGCACGCGTGGAACAGTACGCGTCGTCGACGGCTTGGGCCCGGTCCGGACGATTACCGGACGATCGGACGGTGAACCACCCATTGCTCGCCGTCAGGTGAAGTGGAAGCGGTGAGACTTAGTGAAAACATGTGATATTACATAAGGAACTTAAAATTAATAGGGTGTCACAATGGGCGGTCTTATCGCTAAAAGCGATTTTTTTCAGACAACCTTTATCTTAACCTTATTTTAAAAGTTTGTGGATGACGAATGGTGTACATCACATAGTTCATCGGAAAGCTTAAGGTCACCAAACGGACAATGACAAGGGTTATGTTCGGAGTTCCTTTGCGTGATCGCATCAGGAATGAAGATATCTGCAGGAGAACAGTTAAGGTCGTTGACATAGCCCAAAGAATCACCATCCTTATGTGGCAGTGGACAGCGCATACTGCTCGTAGAACAGATAGTTGATGGTGCTGAAAGGTTCTAGAGTGGAGACCATGCACCGGTAGACTCAGCGTTGAAAGCCCTTCTACAAGGTGGACTGATAGCCTGATGATTGCACGGGAATGCAATGGATGCGAGATGTACAGGACCGTTTGTTGTGGCGACTCTTGGGGAAGCAGTGGACATCTTTCGGCTGAAATAATGAATGATGTAGATAATAAATCCGTATCTAAATTATAACAGTCAAGCGCGTTGATATTTGTCAATTTGAATGTGTGGATGGTTGACCATTGACCATCTGTTACATACAGAAAACTTCCCGTGAAAATTCCCATAAAAATAAAAAGGAAACAACAGCAGAACAAGTTAGTTTAGAACAAGGACACAGATGCGGTTTAAATAATTAAAAGTCTAGCACGCCTTTCTACTTCACGTAGTAACGGAGAAGTAAATAATGCACGAAATATTTTTTTTTTTACATTATTCTTAGTTCGACATTTATTCACAATTGTATCTTGACATTATTATTTAACAAATGACATTTTAAATTTCAATTCTTCAAAAGACATTATTATCAATTTCATTTAGTACCTATGTTTTATTTGTTATTTGCTACGGTGAAATGAATAAACTGAATTGTACTATTAATTATAAATAATTTTTGCAAGAGATTATAATAATAAAGCTTGTAATTTGCATACCTCAAGGCGTAATGAGGTTGAACTGTGATATATTTTCAATAACTTTATGTTATTACCCATAAGTATAAGCATAATCAGCCTTGTAATGTTCCCACTGCTGGGACTCAGGCTTCCTCACTAGGAGAGGGAATGGGCCGTAATCCACCACGCGGGCCCAGTGCGGGTTGGTGAATGTCACATGTCTTCGAATTTTTGTTTCTAGTACATGAACGGTGAAGGAAAACATTGTGAAGAAACCGGCATGTTATTACCCTTATTAGCAAATAAATGATTATGAATTATGAAAGTAACTTGATGATTACCCACCTTAAAATAAAACCGTGGACGTCTGTCGGCTGAAATAATGAGGATGAAGTTTTAATATCTCTTTATATTTAAATTGTGTTGACAAAAAAAAAGTTAGCTGTAGATAATATCAAAAAGTTTAGCCAAACGTGGAAGTATCTGCGCCTATGCCTTGGTAATAAGATTATCTATACTTTACGTAAGTAACCATTCAGATTTTTCTCATCTCGAATTTGTTTCTCTCAAAAGTCGATTCATCGTCTAAGAATACGACGAGAAGCAATTAATTTTGCAAAAGTTTCAAAAGTCAAATGTTTTTCTTTGGAGACCAACCTTTGCAACTTTGGAAAAATAAACCTTATTAACTTTAGGTTTAAAATAAATATTAAACTTTTGGTATGAGCTGCAAATTGATATTTGTCGTTCTTTGTTTTACAATGATATTTGAAAACCATAATATTAGGTATCTGTCGAAAGAAACTGGATGCTGCGAGACAAGGTATCCTAGTTCGGGATCCAGTGTCACACAGATAGGTCTGTGCCTATTGTAACACTTTATGTAAACAAAATTAAATATTATAATTAAAAACCTTTTTTTAGGTAAAAAAATCATCTAATGACATCCTTCGCTCTTAGGCGGAGCGAGAGGGAGTGTCGGACTTTTACTGACTGAAACCTGCTCCTGTTCTTTCTTTGCCATTGTTCCAGGGCCCCGGGGATATCTTTCGCAACACCTATGGCCCCTTTCTTCGACTTCGTCGCTGCTGACATCTCCTTGAGGCGCGCGTGGAATACTACGCACCGTCGACGGCTCAGGCTCGATCCAGCTGGTTACCGGACGGTCGGACGGCGAGCTACCAATTGCTCGCTGTCCGCAAGCCCACGCCTACGGTGGCCGGAAATCGGGATCGGAATCCCAGCGGCTGAGGCGCGAGGGTCATGGTTTTGCACGTGCGGCCCTCCTTTGCTAGCATTATTGCTTCGCAGAAGGAGACGACCGTCTGCCACTTCTTCTCACTCCAGACCATGGCTTGGCGCGATATTATTATAAACTATTATTATTATATTTATGTGATTTTGAAAACAAATATTTTCTATCAGTTTGTTGCCTCTTCATGTGACAAGAGGGCTGGCTTTTTTTACACAATAGAGTGATGCGAGGGAGGGTTATGTGATAATCAGTCTATGTATGTTAGTTCCATTGTTGCGCGGAAGTATGTATAAAATATGATAGAAATCACAATTCAATATGGCAGCAACATGACGCCATATGGTGAAAAAGAAAAATAATAAAGTTGAGGAACTACCCAAAATGAGGTATGTACAGTAGTGGTACATTGGCGGACTTAATGCAACAAGGCATTCTCTAACAGTCAACCTTTGGCTTAAAAAAAGACAACACTTTGATAGGTTTGCACAATAAACAAATAACAAATACTTCAAACAGACAAAATAAAATATATAATTTAAAAAATTAAAAAAACACGACTGCATGTCAAAAAAATTAAAATGTCATAATAACCAAACGGCAAAAATGATAAATGTTTTTGTTTTTACTCGACAGTTTCGATTAACAGTGTAACATATTTATATTCTTGGAATCCACTCGTCAAATCCTAGTCGATAATCACATGCATTAACAGATTAAAAATTAAAAATAAAAAATGGATGGGTGTTCATTTAATTATCATACCCATTGCAATTCTTTATTTTTTCAATATCGGGATGATGCAAGAATTCTAACGATACCTCACACATGTAAATTAGTTCAGTCATTTAGAAGTTATGGTGGAATAAAGAAACTCATATATGTACATACATACATACAATACATGAACCCTGAAAAAATAACACTCTTTTTTTGGGCAGTTGTGTAATAAGTTATTTATAATTTGCTAAAATTAAAATAAAATATCAAATCTTTAAGAGAACTTGACGCACGACCAATAAATATAGTAAATTGTGGCGGGAGCTAAATGCTAAACCTTGCTGCACTAGTGCGATGATGCACAGCATTTACGAGTCTATTGAAAAACTATTTGCAGTCTCCTCCAACGCTGACGCCAAGCTCCTTCTACACCACTATCCTACTATAAAGCCTGTTTATAAACGACGCCGGACTTTCTTGTCAGTTAATTAAACTGAAGCCGGTATGAATAGCGGTCATTATAACGTTCATATCTTCACAATACCGCGGTAATGTGATTGCGAGACTTGTCTAGACACTTAAAGGCTTAGGGTATAGTGGTAAAGTTTCAGCAGCTTTTAAGGCGTTTGTTTGAATTAAGTCTATTTACTGTTTGTTCAGACTTTGGAAAATTAATAATGATGCTATTGAACTGTTCCGAGATGCTTGTCTAGTTGATCTTGGTTTAGTGATATAAGCGCTACTGCTAAGTCCTGACCTTGATCCTGGGATCGGTTGCTAGGTCGGGAAAAGTGTTATTGGGTCTTCCATCTCGATTTTTTTTTGGTACTAATCCGACTATTAAAGTGTCATAGTTTTAGTAGATTGGATTTTGTTTGAATTAGGTATATTTACTAATAAGTTTTGCTCGCAGCTTCGCCTGCGTACATAAAATGTAGCCTCAGGAATAAAGCATGTATGTCACTCAGGAATAAAGCAACTTTCTATCGGTGAAAAACTTTTAGCAATCGGACGAGTACTTTCAGAGATAACCTCCTACAAACAAACAAAAAAAATCTAAAAAACAAACTTTACTTGTAAATATTAGTGTAGATTTTTGTCATGCTAATATTATAAAGGTAAATATCTAAAATGGCCCTGTGCAATAAATAGTATCGTAATACATGATAATTAATTGTTTTTTTTTATTATCATCATCATCTTCCTGTACTTGTCCTGAGTTATTTGGGGTCGGCGCAATACGTTTTTTTCTTCCATTCTGCCTTGTCACTCGTCATTAACTTCTTTCTTCTTTCATATCACACTTCACACAATCCATCCATCTTTTCTTTGGCCTCCCTCTCCTTCTCCATTCATCCACATGTATACTCATAATTATTTTAGTAACATGCGTCTTTTTTATTATATTAGTTGCAAATACTTCTGTAACACGGACGTTATATGCCAAAATGTACATTTTATAGTATTTTAAGCGATTAATTACATCCGCGAGCCGCCACATTAGGCGTTAATCTAATGTCATGTCGTGTCGATAATTAGGGATGCCCAATCAATTGTAATCAGATTGAATGTTTAATCGATTGATTGTTTGTTTTTATATTGCATAGGCACCTAAATATCTGGGTAGGTACTACCCAGATGTATTAAGGTATTGTTTTTAATTTTCTTAAAAATCACTCGGAGCTATGAAAAATCATATCTAATATTTGTTGTTATGGTTCGATTAAAACCTAAAAATCTGATACTTTTTTTGAAATATGTCGACTCTGTAGCTAGTCCGCTATAAAAATAAGACGATAGAAAATACAATAACATAATTTGTATGGATGCAGAGCAATATCCTTTGAAAGTTTTTGTGCTTGTATGTATGTTACTTCTTTACCCTCGAACGGTTGAACGAATTTCGATGAAATTTGGTACACGGGCGGACCATATCCTGGAATACCACATAGGATATTCTTCATCTCTGGAGTATTTTCCCTTGGGATAAGTTCCACTATAATGCCGGCGAAACCCCTGGCAGCAACTAGTTAAATAGTACTACTTACTATAAATATAACGCAGTTGTATCTTCCGTCGTGTCACAACCGTATGGTTGTTACATGACGGAAAATACGATATGATAATATAGTTGTATAACTCGTGATAGTTTTTCGAAATCGAAATATGAAGAATCGATTTAATAATAAATCGAGTTCCTAAAGATCGAACATCTGGTTACCCAACAGGGTACAAAATTGTACAGACGATCCTACATTGCCATGTGCATTGTAGGATCGTCTGTACAATTTTGTTGTTGTTGAAGTTGTCTCACATCGAATCAACTTAATGCATATGGGTGCATTGACCTTTTCTTCAAAAAAATAATAATATGTTACATTCCGTAGCAAAAATATCAAATTTTGATTTTAAATGTAAAAAGATCGATTCACAGAATCGATCCATTGTTTAAGATTGATTTAAAAAAACAATTTTCTTGTCCTATAAGGTTGATTCTTTTGTTTCATTAATCGATCTTAGATTGCCATAACAAAGCTAAACCAGTGACTTTTTTGAAAATGCACTATAAAAATTATTCCTTCAGTACAGAATCCCCTAGATTAACAGTATAATTGTAGTTTCATACCGAAAGAACTAAACGCAATAATCGGTGACTCGATTGAACGCCCCCGGGGGTATCACCAACACCATTGGTCAGTTTACCATAGTGTAATATTAACAGTGGCTTAATTACCCGACCACGGCAAAGCCAAAGAAGGGTTATGATTTTGACAGGCTATGTATGTATTTATATATGTGAGTATGTTCATCTGTTCCCTCATAGCTCCTAATCCACTTATAGGAACTCAACGTATGAGGTATGGTTAGAACCATCTTAATTGTCCGCTGAACATAGGCTATGTGACGTGTCACAAAACTCGATATGGCGCCCTCTAGCGGACAAAAAGTTATGTGTTAAAAATAAAAATGGAGATAAATACGCCCTGTTTGGTATCTTTTGAAAGGGCTTTAAAAATATTGCTGAAATTTAAAGTGACGCCTTTTAGCGGACAAAAAGTTTTGTGTTAAAAAATAAAATAAGATAAAAACGTCGTGTTTAGTATCATTTCAAAGGGCTTCACCGTTTGAAATGATACCTACATGTACATATCAAAACAAAAAAAATAATATAAAAGCACAGTGAGTTAAGACCAAAATTGTTTAATAAAAAAATTAAAACAAAAAACTGACTACGACAAAAAAAAAAACGACGCTGAAAAAGTATGAAACAAAATTTTCAGGGTGCTGAAATAAACAAGGTAACTGGAAAAACAAGAACAGAACAAAAAGAAAAGCCGCATTCACACGTTATAAGTACCTACCGAAACCCTTTAAGAACGTGTGACTACTTTTTTAAAACATATTTTCAGAATGTATGCATAATGTTTCTTCACAATTCTGTTCTGCTTGAATTATACCTTAACCCAGCAGTGACGAAATGTAGGATCGTTTGTTGTTTTATTTAAGAAACTGTAGCCAGTAAGTACTATAAAAGGTTTATTTAATTTACCCACTACGCCATTGTGTTAAGTTATAGCCATTTCATAAAACTATCAACGAACAAAAGTTATGTTTCGTATATACGGGTAAAAGTCGAAATAAGAAGTTTTTATATGGTCTGTAGACAGTTGGTTGTCTTATGTTGGTGAATATAAATGTTTGTGAATGGAACCACGATACAAAAATTTGAATTTTATATTTACTTACTTAAGTAATCAGAAGTTATATACTGTCCTGTCAAACGATGGTTGATTTTGATCTACTGCAAGTGGTTACTCTGTGGTCATACCTCTGCGATCAATCGGGCTAATTTGTAGCCACTTACACGGATTGGATTCCGAATTACCACCTAAAGGTTGGTCTAGTTGTTAGTCTACATTATGATTCGAATAGATTTGATCGGTTAGGGGATGACCTTCTAATGGTAGACGATTTTTTGTAACGACTGGTGATTATCACTGACATTGTTCGATTTTTTTTTAATATAGCCGCTACTATTTTCATAGCAACAGCGCTATGATTACCTATATTAATTGATTTATCGAACAATCTAGTTTTTTCTAGAAATACTTATAGACAAGATAATATCGGAAATTTGTGGCTGCGGAATTTTTCGAAAGAGCTACTGTGGCCCTGAAGGGCTTAGCGCAACACGCGTGGGTTATATACAGTAATTACCTCAAATACCGTGTACATCAAAAGACTAGGCTTTGCCTGCTGCTGCCTTTACGTATAATTTAGGCGTCTTCAAAGCTAGAGTGATAAGGCTCTTAATAAACTAGTGCGCTTCATCATCAATGATTGTATTGCTTACCATCATGTGGGATTGCAGTCAAACACTAGTTTATATCATTGAAAAAGTCTGAGTCTTTAAGAACCGAGCTCATGTCGTCGCTGGCCGTTACAATTAGGTTTATTTACTATTCGTACAATTCACACTTTTATATAGTAGGTACTAAAATCTTATAGACGAAGTTTGTTACTCCATCATGCGCAAACTACTGAACGAATTTGGATGAAATTTAGCAAACAAACGGCTACCCGTTTGCTTGCTAAATTTAAAAAAAAAAACTAAATTTCAAAATATATTTTGTCCAATTCCAAGTACCCATGACCTGGAATTGGACAAAATATATTTTTCTTTTATCCCAGTTTTTTTTTATTTTGCAAGCATGTTCTTTTGGGATACGTTTCATCACGTGGGCGAAGCCGCTGGTAGAACCTGTATGTAAACATAAAGAAATCCTAATGATATAATGATTGTTGGTATTTATCAATAGTCTATTGTATCTAAAACGATTTACAAAAGTTAAAAGGCAGTATATCATCATACACGTGTTCTCAAGACATGTATAATTTATAAGCAGAATTTAATTTTGTAGTTAGCCCGAGCTATTGTATGTTACGTCCTCACGCCCCAGCCGCCGAGATCCAGCCACGGTAGACACGGGCTTGCGGACGTCAAGCAATGAGTAGCTTGCCATCCAGTCGTCTGGTAATCGACCGAACCGAGCCCAGTCGTCTACACTGCGTAGTGATTGAAGCGCTCCTCAAAGAGATGACAGCAAACCGTAGGGGCCCAGCAGGGCCGATGCCTGTTAGGACCGCGGGGATTTTCTGAAAAAATAACGCGTGGTCCTGGAACGCAAAGGGCAATTGAAGGACACAGGTGTGGTTTTAGTCAGTAAAGGTCTGACATAACCTCCCAGAGCGGAAGAAGTTATTGAATGATTACCCACCTTAAAAAAAGAACTACTGTGTGTTTGTGTATACTTAGAAGCAACAATCAAAACTACTTTACTCGGTAATTTAAGTTATTTTGTTTTCACATACACTTTCATACATTATTCATTAATCTTGTCAATATTTTTTTTTGGTATTTTCCATTTGACCGTGACCTCAAACAGACTGGTTTCAAAACTTCTCTACTCGATACACTACAACAGTTTCAAAACTGAAAAGTAATCCTTAGAGCATAGAGAAGTAGACGTAGTAGAGGGACAACCTATCAGCAATAATGCCATAAATGTATAGAATCAACGAAGGGCTCATCAGAAGTCACCCTTACCATTTAATCACGGTTACAGACATAGCCTGAAGAATCGCCTAACTTAAGTGGCCTTACTTAACAGAGCACATAATTGCTCGTTGCTTGCGTTAATTGCTTTATTTTAAATTTCTCTCTAGGGTAGCACGGGAGGCATGTCAGACTTTTACTGACCACCACACCTGTGTTCTTCAGCGGACGGCCTCATCAGAAGTCACCCTTACCATTTAATCACGGTTACAGTCAAAGCCTGAACTATCGCCTAACTTAAGTAGGCTAACTTAACAGGGCACATAATTGCTCGTTGCTTGCGTTAATTGCTTTATTTTTATTTTCTCTCTAGGGTAGCATGTTAGACTTTTACTGACCACTAACCTCGCGTTCTGGGACCATAAACTTCCTTTTCAGAATATCACCGCGGTTCTAGTGAGCATCAGCCTTGCTGCCCCTCAACAGTTTGCTGATGTCTCTTTGAGGAGCGCGTGGAAATCTACGCTGTCGACGAGTTGGGCTCGGTTCGGACGATTGAAGGACAGCCGGAAGGCGAGCTAATTGTTGCTCGTCGTGCGCAAGCCCGTGATTATCGTGGCTGATAGTCGAGGTTGGTGTCGCGGTGGCTTTGACGTGGATGTTCATGTTCATTCGCTAGCATTATTGCCTCACAGAAGGAGGTGGCCACCTACTATTCCCGTCACTCCGGGCCATGGCCTGAACCAGGGTCCAGCGCGAAAGGTCACTGCCACCAATTGCCTCCACGAGGATACGGCGGTGCTCGACCTAAGTAGGACACACCACCATGTGCTCCACCGTGTCTTCTAGGTGGTCTACACTGCGGTGGTACACGGGCGATTTTTCCATGTCCTGCATTATGTGGATGGTGAGGACGCCGTGACGCCTCTCTAGTCACTCCTCAAAGAGGGGATTTACCACCATGATTATGGCTTGCCTAAAATCTCTACCTCTTATTTATTTATGAAATACAGTCAGCTGACAGGACGGACAGACAAATAGACGGACGGACAGCAAAGGCTTAGTAATAGGGTCCCGTTAGCACCGTTCGGGTCTGGAATCCTTAAAATATCAAGTTCATTATCATCATCGTTTCAGCCGAAAGACGTCTACTATGGACAAAGGCCTCCTCCAAGGGTCGCTACAACGAACGGTTCTGTGCGTCTCGCATCCATCGGATTCCCGCAACTTTCACCAGGTCATCGGTCCACCTTGTAGGAGGCCTTCCAACACTGCGTCTTCTGGTACGCGGTCGCCACTCCAGAACCTTTCGGCCCCAACGGCCATCTGTTCTGCGAGCAATATGCCCTGACCATTGCCACTTAAGTTTGGCGATTCTTCGTGCTATGTCGGCAACCTTGGTTCTCCTGCGGTTGTCTTCATTTCTGATTCGATCACGCAAGGAAACTCCGAGCATAGCCCTTTCCATTGACTTTGAGCCTTCTGATGAGGCCCATTGTGAGCGACCTTGTTTCGTAAACATATGTCATCACTGGCAACACACACTGGTCATAGACTTCAGCGCCATAGACCACATACACTACACACACTACATAGATCATCACTCCACCTTGTAGGAGACCTTAAAAGGTGTTCATTGAAACTTAATAATACCAAACAACACATTAAAGTCTGTTAAATATTCGTTAGGTAACAAAACAAACTTTTCTCTGATCCTCACCCACTTATAAGATTTGCTGCCGACATAAGACTGTGTTCTTATATGATTTACATTTAATTAAAAAGCCACAAAAGTGATAATATCCTGAAACTCCGTCGTTTCATGAATTTATTATGTATTTACGTGTATCATCCATTATGTGAGGTGTTATAATTATAAATGCGTGAAGGTAACGCTACGTTAATGTCATTTTAAAGGGAATCAGATTAACATAACAATTTACGTTTTCATTAAAATTATTGCGGCGAGCATTATTTGCAGTTTATCTTCCTAATATTTTGTTACATTTTCATACATTCATTCATGCAGTAGTGAAACTGGATGCTTTATTCAGTGAACCTGCTGACACGCACCACCAAAACGTACATAATAATTATACTACAGTTAAAAATATTAAACTTATAATGTTAATGTGAGAACTCTGTAGATTCCGCGGATTCATATTTACTTTCTATTTCGACCCATTTTTTTATTTTTATTGTGTTTTGGGGTTGCCCCCAAAAGAAGAGCAGTCAATATTGCTATTGACTGCTCTGCAATATCATCATATATTTATTAATATAGTAATGTAAAAATATAGCAAAATCAATTATTTAAAAAAAAAATAACCATGGTGTTTTTTCTCCATAGGAAACTTGCCCATGTAGGCATGTCATTATTTTTTAATTTAATTGAATTAATTAGTAAAAAAAACATTGCCTAGTTTCAGTCAAAACTCTGTTAACATAAAACGTGTTCGTTATATTTATTTCAAAAACAATACGAAACTATTCTAAAATTTTGTATTTTTTTTTTAAGTAAAATATTGGAACACACTAGTTTTTACGAGTATATACAAATCAATGAATCACAAACATTTTGCTTCGTTCCGTCATGTATAAAAAATATTTCGTACTCATTTATGCAGTTTAAATAGGTTTTGACCGATTATAAGTTATGAATTAAACATATAGCTTAGCTTAGCTTAGTCGGCCTTATAATGTTCCCACTGCTGGGACTCAGGCCTCCTCTCTAGGAGAGGGAATGGGCCGTAATCCACCACGCGGGCCCAGTGCGGATTGGTGGATGTCACATGTCTTCGAATTTTTGGTTCTAGGACATGCCGGTTTCCTCACGATGTTTTCCACTGATAAATTTCTGTTTTCCGATGATTAAACATATCTACTACGATCCTAACATATTCTTTCTCGTTGCTAAACAAAACTTTTTTTGAGGGTTGAGTGACGCCATCGAATTATCTTGTATTTTAGTACTACTCTCGTGAAAACTGGCACCAATCGGGCATATACAAGTTGTAATAGTATATAGGAACTTAAATCAGATGATGTCTTAACGAATGTTCGGCCAAGTGTGGCTTAATCCAACGATAATCATGATCGATGATGAAGGGAATGGGCCATCTCCTACATATTATTTCAGGGCCTTGACTATGCTATAAACTGTGTGCCATAGAAATTAATGTATTGTATATAATAACAAAGGGTAGATACCCGTAACTTAGTTCTGGACTGGCGTAAACTTAGATTGCCTTCTAATTTGTTGATAACAAGAACGCTATGTTCCTGGCATTAGTATCTACATAAATATAAGCTTTGCTAAATATCACCGTATCCACAAATACTAAAGATACTTAGCCAGAAGAATCGCCAACGTTTACTGGCTTGTGATCACAGAAAACGTAACGTTAAAACGATCGACATTTTTATGACGTTCGGTACTCCGATTGGTCTGATCCAAGCTTCTAACCAATCAGAGAGTCAAAAGCGGTAAACGTTATGATCGCGTTAACGAAGAACGTCTCGCGCTCAGCGCACTGAGGCATAGATGATAACGTTTCATAACAACGCATATGTAGCGATATCTATGGCGTCACAAAATAACTATCCTGCATCGCGCAATTAAAGTTCTCCGCGCTTTGAACATATAGAACAGCCCGAAATCATCTATCGGGCAGTTGCCCACCAGACATAACACCCGTCTGGTCCGAGAATCCTCCCTTTTTCAACAGAGGTTTGCGGGACTTTACTCTCTGTTCCGCATACCTCCAAACATAATTTCAAGGGCCGTCACTTCTGTCATTTGAGGAACGTGTCTCAGATTGTTTCCGTAACTTATTTTCAGGAGACTACTCAGATTTCATATGTCTTTAATTACATTAAAATGAAATGATCATTTGTTCTGTGTCTGGATGTAATTTATCTACATATGTATGTATGTATTTATAACTAGCTGTTGCCCGCGACTTCGTCTGCGTTAAGTTCGTAAAACTGTACAATCACTCTGTGCTTGCAATTCATTCCGAAAGCATCGCAATAATTTATTGTACTTTAACATAAAACGGTTAAAGGTAATAATATCCGAATTGAGAACCTCCTCCTTTTTTAGAAGTCAGTTAAAAACACAAATTACCTTCAGGAAACATGTTATGTACTCGTCCAGATCCAGATGTATGAACGTCAATGAATAAAAAGAGTATGGGTCGTAGCAGTTGGCATTTCTGCCTACCCCAAGGGAAAAGTCATTAGTTTATGTATGTTTCTGGTTTATGTTCCGGTAAAACAACATTGTATGATTTTAACCCCTCGCCACAGTGAGCACGCCACAATCAAATCGCAGCGGTAATGCCTGTCTTTGAGAAGTGTCTACAGAGGCGTCACGGCATCCTCTTTTTGTGCAGGACTCACCGGTTGTGGGTGTTTCGGAAGGTATCTGTGTCGAATTCAGCGGGAAGAAACACTCGGGTCTCACCATTGTGCGAATCACCCGGAGAATACGATGGAGCATACGGTGGAAGTCAGTCCCGCTTGGTCGGAGAGCCGGCGCCGCCTTGTCCTTATGGGGGCGATTGGTGGAGAAAATGACAACCAGTAGCCTCCTTCAGTGACGCACTACGATCAAAGAAGGTGGCTGAAACTATGAGGGATAGGACATCCTGACTCCTCAGCGGTCGCTGCAAGAGACACTCCGGGTGTTGGAAGCCGCAAGGCAATTCCCAGCCATTGCAAACACGGGATTGCGGTGGTGCTGTCCGGCCGTCTGGTCAAAGCAGTCCTGAATCGACGGCGCGTAGTATTCTACGCGCGACTCAAAGAGATTTCAGCAAATGGATAGGGCCCTCTAGGGCCGATGTCTGCTAGGGCTGCAAGATTGATCGAAAGAGTTATTTCCCATAACAATTTTCGCCTCAATAACTTTTCACTGAAGAGTTTAAGCAGTTAGATAGCTTTGATAGAGGTAAACGAAGGAGCATAATCGGGACACCGATCTTCAGCTGGATAACGTGCACTGATAGTGAAAAGCCTTAAGTGAATCCCAAAACTACCATCATCATCCGGCAGGCATTAAGTCCGCCGCTGTACATTTGTGCATAAAGGATTACATAAATAAATAAATAAATCATCAACTATCTTCTTCCACAACAGTACTTATGAAGAATTTGCGAGAGCATGCTTGCATTGATTATTGCAGTTTGATCATTTTAAGCGTTAGAATTACTTGTTCATTTACCTAGGATATTTTGGTGTATATTTAATTGATATCCCCGTATATAAGACAAATGATTTTTCCATAGTGAGAACTACCTAAGAGTCTCCAACTTATGAATGAACTACGGCGAAAACTTGTGCGCGTGTATCCCCGTTCAATCGAACTCGCATATTGATGGCCGAACCGAGAAATTACTGACACCGATTGCCTCTATGAGGACACGGCGACGATAAGATGGATAGACCTCCACCGCATGCTACACCGAGTCCTCCAGGCGATTCACAAAATGGTAATATCAGGGTACTTTCAACCGAACCCAGAACAAAAACCGTTCGAAACACCCACAACAGTCCTGAGCTTATCCATAAAACAATGAAATTACGGTTAACAAATGTAGCAGCCGATAAGTGTTATCCCTGAGACTGGCCTCCCTTAGAGGGTTGTTCCAGTGTTGGTCACTACTCATTGCAAAGAGGTAACGTCCAGATATCGAAGTAAGGCAGCAAGGAATCTGAGATACATTATACGTTGTCGAACTGTGATCAGGAAAACACATTCGATCCCGTTTTATATGAAGCAGTGACTGTAAATAATAAAACACACCATTATTAATCCGCAAGGTGCCATCATGCCGGAGGACACAGTGGAGATGTGCCCTGCAAGGGCGGAGCACCGCCGTGTCCTCGTGGAGGTAATCGGCGTCAGTGACCTCTCGCGCCGGGCTCTGATCCAGAGCGAGGAGTAATGGCAGGCGTTCGCCTCCTTCTGCAAAGCCTTAATGCTAGCGAAGGCGGAGGCCGCACGCGTTAGGGAACGAACGGCCTCACGCCGAGCCGAGATTCCTACCCCGACTACCAATCACGGTAGACGCGGGCTTCCGAACGTCGAGCAATAGGTAGCTAGCCGTCCTGTAGTTGACCGGATCGAGCCCAATCCTCAACAGCGCGTAGTGATAGACACAGGTGTAGTTTTAGTCAGTAAAAGATTCTGACACTATCTCCCGCCCCGCCCAAGAGCGGGGGATGTCATAAGATGATTTTCCCACCGGAAAAAAAATGTCAGTAAAAGATTGACACGTCCTCCCGCTCCAACCAGAGCGGGAGAAGTCATTGGATGATTTCCACCCTTAAAAAAAGAAAAAAGGTGCCATCATCATCATTATTATTTCAGCCGAAAGACGTCCACTGCTGGACATAAACCTCCCCAAGTGTCGCTATAATGACCGGTCCTGTGAGCCTCTCATCCATCGGATTCCCGCGACCCTCACCAGGTCATCGGTCCACCTGGGGACCATCCAACGCAAGGTACCCTGTAACCCCTTCCGAAAATGTGGCCGTGTTATTTTAAAGTGAATAATTAAATACATATAGGTATTTACTTTTATCGTCTTTGGATGGTATCCCTTGAATAATCACGGTCAATTAGCTTGCTACAATAATGGGAAAAAAATAATAAAAATAAGCAGTAGGATTGTTAAAAATGCCTTCGTCTTACACCAGTTTAACCATAACTGTAAACGTGGGCGATGGCCATTCTTCTGCCACTCAGAAAATTACGTAAAATACGCAATGCCATCTATCAAAATGAAGTTCAACCGTCATTGTCATCATTATTTCTACTTTGAGTCTTTAGATGGCGTTGCGAGTATCTGAATTGCTTATGGTGTCATATTTTACTTCACGAAAACTTTGATTTCATACCGTTTGTCTTTCATATGCTTTGTTTCATTGTGATGAAACAAAGCCTAAGTAAGACAATTATCAAGTTCCAATTCCAACAATTTAAATGTATAAAAGTTATCTACATCGATTTCTAAAATTAATAATACGCACTTCACTAAAAATTTCTACAGATATATTATATACGCAGATTAATAAAAAAAAATTGTAAGCATGCAAAAATATATAAAAAAATCTTATTCACGACGACAAAATAGAACAAAAATTTCTCCTAAGAGAGCCGTATGGGATTTGAACCACCTTCACATTACATGAAAGTCTAGTTACGAAGCCACTGTGCTGCGGTCTTAGATGAATAAGCTGTAAAATAGACGTTCTTATATAAACGTCATAATTGCCTGGTTGGCTCCCTAACGATGATAGCGTGATGATTTTCGTTTTAGAAGTTAAATTTGCAGCTAAATGGAATAATGTAACATTATAGTACGTGATTTTACTCGTCGCTTTGATTTTATTATGTGTTTTCATTAGTTTTTACAAAATATTTAGAAGATATCGAATAGAAATGTCAATTTTATTTTGAAAAAATGGTAAAAGTTATTTTAATACAAAAAAATAAGACAAAATAATGTCAAAATTTTTAACTGTAGCTGGGAATTGAAATCGCGGCAAATGTCGTTCAATACCTACATTTTAGATTATTGCTCACCCCACATAGCAAATAGCGTGATAGTTTATAGCCTATCAGTTGCCCTGACCTATAAGGATTGTGTATGCAAAATTTGAACAGGATCGGTTCAGTAGTTTTTGCGCCAACTAATACCATCACAAAAGAATTTTACTGTTTTATTATATGTATAGATTATATAAGTATGGTTATCAGTTGTCTAGTACTCATAAGACAAGGTCTGCTTAGCTTGGGACAAGACGGCGTTGTGTGATAGTTGTGGAATGTTATTATTATTATTTCGATAATTCATCAATATTAGATGTAAATTAAATTTTTAAATATTTCAGTATAAAATAAATAAAACATTAAAAAAAAAACAAAAAAAACAGTAGTTCACTGGTATCGGGAACAGGGTCCAAGCTATCAGCGGTCAGGGTTCCAGAGAAAGGAACCTTCTAACTATACGAGCCGTGTCATTATTATTATATACATGTGTGATTTGTTTTAGTTCGAGAAAGCCTCATGAAAGGAAAGTTTTTGGCGATAATTTGCTGCTTCTGCGAGAGTTTAGCCCACGTTATAGTAGTAAATAATCTCAACGACATTAAAACATCCTATAGTAGAACGCCGCTTATCCGAATTAATTGGGACCAGGGTTGATTCGGATAATCGAAAATTCGGATAATCGGGCCGACTGGTAATAAAGAAAAATGAACTGTCACACAAATAATAACATTTATTAAGTTTAACAAACACAGTTCTTCAATATGCAAGTAGTGCGCTTTACACTCATTTTGGTTATTCGCATATCATATAACCGTTTAAAACAGCGATCCTTACAATGAAAGAGAGAGGAGCTCACTGACAGTAATTTAATGTTATTGAGTTGAAAAAAAAAACAAACGCTCCAACGTTCCGTTTCACGGAAGCCGCGCGACTCAAAACATGTAGTGTCTTGCCTCTAGCTTACAACGATAACAGTTGAAACATATCTGGACTCCTGCGAGTTTCAACTTGTTACAACAAAACAAAACAAAAATTACATTACTTACTCGTACTTACTACTTAGTTTAGTTTAGTACTTGGTTTTAATTTTTTATATTACGCTTAGGACTGATTCGGATAAATGGCGATTCGGTTAATCTGCGTTCGGATAATTGGCGTTCTACTGTATTTTCTTTTCCAGGATATAGTGTACCCGTGTACAAAGTTTCATGGACATCCGTTCAGCCATTTGAGCATGTAGAAGCACTCATACTCTTACCTTTATAACATTTGTATGTTTCGATTCGGGTTGTTTGAATTGGGTGTTTTTCCTGAAGTGTTATAAAATAATTGAGTTCTCTCTTGCCATAGCGCGCACTGGTGACTTTTGTCACCGTGACTGTTTCGTCACTCTTATCAAGTCCGTGAATATGTATGGAGATGCGCGCACGTTACGGCGTGACAACTGGGTGACAATTGTGTACGCCGGTGTCAAAATTGTCACACTCGTCGTCGGTCGGTCGCCATTTGTATTTTCATATGGTCCTAAAGTGCGAAGTAATTCATCAAAGCTTCTGACACTCATTCGGAAATATCTAAAAAAATGATTTGGGTGTTCTTGAAGTTCGTAAGTATAATGCATAGTATAAAACTTTCCACTTAGTAGCCTGTCACTCCAAAGGGGGTGTACCTAGTATTCTCTTTGCTTTCTTTTTCTCCTGAGTCCCAAGAGTTCACAGAGAACGACCGTCTCTTCGAAATCCATATCGCCAAATGACGCTCCGATTTCAAAAAAGTTTTGTCACTGTCTCTCTTCGTGAACGCACTTTACTTTGGAAACGTGACGTGAAAGAGGCAAACACTTTAAAGTCACAGTGACAAAAGTCACCAGTGCGCGCACCATGGAGTTTATTTTCCGTTGTTCTCCTTAGAGATATACGCTTTAGAAAGTGCTTTAGAATTAGTTTATGTTCCCGCCTTAAATTTGCACGGGTGCAAATATGAGTATAATATATACATAAACCTATTTTGTTTGTTACTTTTCTAATTTTTACGAACTGCATCAATATTCGCTACGCAGTTTAGGAGCGGTTATCGGTTAAACAAACGTGCATAGACTTTATTTTGTATTATGCAAAGGTAAACACTCGCATTTGCTTCGAGTTTCGAGTTTGAGTTTGGAGATTCAATTTTAGGGGTTTAAAAACATAAACATGAACCTTCTTACCCAGTATAATGTAAAAAGGTTGCCTAAACAAACACTCCTTTACCTACTAAATAGCGTCTGCCTGCGGTTCCATCCGCGTAAAATTCGTAATTCCCACCTTCCAATCTAGGATATATGCTATATTGCTACTCATTATCATCATCATTTCAGCTGAAAGACGTCCACTGCTGGGCATAGGCCTCCGTCAAGCGTCGCCACAATAAACGGTCCTGTGCGTCTCGCATTCATTGCATTCCCGCCCGTCCCTTGTGGGAGGCCTTCCAACGCTGCGACTTCTTTTGGCTCCATCGACCATCCATTCTTTGAGAAATGTGCTCTGCTCACTGCTACATAAGTTTGGCGACTCTTAGCGCTATGGCAGCGACCTTGGTTCTCCTGCGGACATCTTCATTCCTGATATGATTACGCAACGAAAATAAACTCCGAGCATAGCCCTTTCCATCGCCCTATGGATGACTTTCAGCCTTCTGATGAGGCCCATTGTAAGCGACAACGTTTGGATGCCATATGTCATCAGTGGCAACACGAACCTACGCAAGCACGTACATCATCGCTGTTACAAAATTTCATGAAAATCGTTCGATTGTTTAAGAATAAAGAATTAACAAACATACACACATGCATTCATACATACTTTCGCCATTATAATATCTTCTAGTGTGATGTTTTTTTTAAGTTTATCTAAGACATTAATGTCACCCCGTGCCTCGGAAAGCGTGTAAAGCCGTGGATCCCGGTTGTCATCCGTAGACCTTTAACAGTCATCATCAGTCTATTCAAGGAGTATCACATTGCCCAGGTACTGGGTTGTGGAGGTACAATAGGCAGTCACTCCGTGTAAAACACGGGTATTCAACCGCATCCAGTTAGACTGGAAGCTGACCCCAAGCTAGTACGCGCGAGGGAGAAGCACTCACGCCCTAGCCACCGGGATCTCGATCCCGATTTCAGGCCATCGTAGGCGCGGATTTGTGGACGGCGAGCAATGAGTAGCTCGCCGTCTTACTGTCCGGTAACCGTTCGGTTCGAGCCCAAGTCGTCAACAACGCATTCTGTTCCACGTGCGCCTCAAGATGTCAGCAAATCGTAGGTACGTATTTTCCCAACTAAGAAAAAAAGAAATGCTAGTTGGGAAAAGGCTAGTGAGATGATGTGATGATATTATTCATGAAATAGTCTCTAAAGTGGTTGAACGAGCAATTTTTAGTATATGAGACTCATATACTAAAAATTGCATCTACATACATACAGACTTTTACCTTTATTTATTTAAATACATTTGCTATGCTGTCCATTCTGCACAACCACCTGCAGTTTTCAGCATCTATACGAGGCCAATAACAGAGCCGTAGAGGTTGCCAAATACTGGTCAGGAAAAATATAGTTAGAGTACATCGACACGAAAAGAAGAAGAAGAAGTACACAAACCCATATTTATTTTGTTTTTCTGTTTTTGACATCAGTGCTGATTTACCGGGTTTTATAGAACCTCCTTAATACAATTCTCGAATTAGTTTATTTTTCCTGTCCCGTTATATAAAGAAATAGTGTAGTAATTGCTTTATTTGGAGAATAAAAAAATCTAAATTAAAAAAATAAGTGAGTAGTTAGTATTGTTTTGTTGTTTATCTTATTACTTATACAAAGGTCAACATTTAAAAATAGTTTAAGCATAAAAGGCCTAATTCAAAAAATGGCAACCGAGTTTCAAAAGGACTACTTCTCAAAATGGCCACTCTTGTATATTGTTTTATTTTTACTGCGATTCTTTTGCAGAGCGATTTTTTCTTGTGAATCCAGTTTGGATCATCACGTTGACCAATACGAGTCAATCATCAGGATAGTAATCTTGATCATTGACTCGTATTGTTCAACGTGAGTCTAGATACTTTTACTTTCACTCTAGTAATTTTATATTCTGGTGAATTATTATTATTACTACTGGTTTTTCACTAGATAAATGCACTTAAAAGAATCCGTCTACTATTTATTACCTACGTAGTAGTAGTAGTATACATAACATATATTATATAGGTAACAAAGAAGTATTTTTTGCTTGAGAAAAAAAAATTGATCGTGCCATTACCGACCAAAATCATAGCGTTATGTGTCAGCAGTGCCGATGTGCTTCGCGCTCTGCATGGCGCGCGATACAGAAGTTACCAACCCGTTGAGATGCAGGTTTTAGCCATGTATGATGACGTCTCATTTCAGCCGTAGAACGCTACGAAAGAGTGCATAACATTTTCGCCGTCGGTAAAGATTTTAGGAAAAGAAAATTATTTTCTCTAAAACATTTTTACTCGCTCTTCCTAACGCATTTGCTTCACGCAAAAATTTAGGTAAATTTTAGGCACTACCGCTACAACGGGGATGGATAAGACATGCGGATGATACAGGGATGATACACGCATGGTACGGAGCTATCTTTATGAACGGGTATACGTACGTCGTTGATACTTTTTAGCGGTGTCCGTGTTGTGTGTCTATCCATGTTTGATGCGTTCCTAGCACGGTTATGATATGATACGGTGTAGTAGACAGAACCCTTAATTAATTAAGAACGTTACTTTATTCAAGTGGTGGGGTGGTTTTAACTTATAAGTTAGACATTACAAATCAAACAGTTTCAAGTTTATATTAGATACAATTAAGTTAAAGCATTTTTCACCTATTTTTTTTTATAGTAATATGTAAAAATAAAATTTAAAAGGAATTAAAAACAACCCACAAGAGGAAATCTAATAGAAATGCTACTTATAATTAAAAAGAAAAATTCCTTGTGTGTCTGTGTTTTCACATGTTAAGTAGCGAAACAATTGTGTCCAATAAAATCAGTTATTTATTTCAAATTTTCAACACGTTCCGATGGCGAGTCATCCCATTGGTCCGTACAAAGTGTATTGAAAGCTGATTGGTTATGACGCGAACATTGTTGCGTTGTCAGCTATTCTCTAAAGAAGACAAGTAAAATGTTTTATCCGCAACTAGTTTCTCCCTGCGGCTTTGCCTGCGAGAAAAGTGCTTTCACACCTTTTTATTTAAAAAGGAACAAAAACTATTCAATGTCCAGGAGCCGTACCATGACTTATTAAAATGTCAAGCATCTACAGTACTAAGCCGCGTATATTCAATCGAATATTGGTAAGTATTGTAGTAATAAACAGTTATCGAATCAATGTAAGTATATTACATTGGTTCGATAACTGTTTTATTTTACACGCAAGACGTAATATAGTACATTTTGATACAAGTGCTGAAAGTTTGTCATTGCGAGTGTGTTATGGAGCCGAGGGCTGCAGTGACCAATTTGCACATATATTAAACAACATTTTTCAATACACTTACGAAGAAATGAATAAACGATACGATACATGTAATAACATTGTGGTGGGGGAGAGCACGCGCAATTTTCTGCACTAGTGCGAAAAACAGTCTATTGCGTGCCTAAAAGCGGTGGGATAAGAGCGGGTTTTCGCATATTGAAAAATCAAAAAATTTAAAATTATTTTGTCGTATTGTTAAAGTGCATACCATCATTGTAATTAATTTTTTTTTTCTTTATCAAGCATGCTCTTCACAGCGATTTAAATGCGAAATGCGAAAACATGTCATTGGTTTATAGTTGCTTAATTTGTTGTTTTTGTTTGTTTTTAATACTGTTTGTTATCTGATTATAATAAAATAAAATAAATAAAATAACACATTATAAAACAAGGTCTTTTACCATGTCCGTCTGTTTGCTCAAAACCTCCACCCATAAGAAGCATTTTTTTTTGTCGCTCGCTCTTGACTATTGTGTCTTCTGATGGAAAGCGACGATCAGGTCCACAATGGAACACGCTTGCCTAAAAGTAACATATGCACTCTTGACTTAAATATCCCCATTTTATCGCAATCAGGAAACACAGACTCCGGTAGGGAATTTTACTCCTTTACTTAGCTGTACGCACAGTGAATGTGTTCCCAAAAAAGTGGGTCACTAGTCCTTATTGACTAAACAAGTCACACTCCGGTGTTAGTCAGAAGTTATCTTCTGACTCTAACACCGGAGTGTGACTTGTTTGCTGGGAGATGGATAGATGTGTGTCGTGAATGTCTAAGGTTTTTGCGCGAAGATAGATAAAAAATAAGTTAACATTGTTTCATTTATTTTGAGGAATAAAGTATATGTATTTTCTTTTTATTTCTAAATTATATGTTAGTTAGTTAGTTTTTTTTTCTTCAATGTGTATGGATATGTTATTAGGTTATTATTTTTTTCTACTGTACAACGCCTTGGACATCCTCTGTAACGTTGTACAAGTGGTTGTAAATAAATAAATAAATAACAAAAAAAAACATCCATAGTCGAGGCGCGATTGAATAACAAACATACAGAATTTCGTACTTATAATAGTAGGTAATATTTTCTGTAACCGTAAGGACTTCAATTTTCGAGTCGATATTCCTTATTTGTTTAGGACGAAGGAAAATGGTAATTTAATCATGATCAGTACAATGTGACTTTTGAGTTTTTTGCTGATAAAATATTTTGACTACGTACTGTTATATTATTAGAAAGTAGGTAATTGGAGTTTGTGTAGGTAATTGAATAAGAAAGTACTGAGAAAGAAAGTAAAGTCAAAATTATTTAAGTCTCTATGCTAAATATAGCAGAATAATTGTTTTCCTAAAAAGATTACAAAGCAAAATGGGGATATGCTGGAAAATATGTTTAAGCGTTCTTTTATCGTAGGCGTTTGTTTACGGACGACGAGTAATTGGTAGCTTGCCGTCCTGTCGTCCGTTAACTGTCCGGAACGAGCCCGAATCGTCGCCGACGCGTAGTGTTCCACGCGCGCCTCAAAATGTTATCAGCAAAGCTGTAGGAGCCCTGCAACGCCGAAGCCTAATGAAGCCATGGGTTGACTTCCGAAAGAGAAACCATCGTAAAGGGCAAAGATGGAAAATAGATATGGTTTTAGTCGCCCTTTTGTGTCAGACTTTTACAGACTAAAACCCTTCTTTGACTTCATTTCAGGGCCCGGGTTCCTCTTTCACACAACCCGTAACCTTAGAAGGCTTCGACCCTGCTGGGGCTCTACGGACAATTTAGAGGATTTTTTTTCTTCGGGGAAATCATCCAATGACATCTCCGCTCTTGGATGGGGAGGGAGACAGTGTCAGGATTTTACTGACTAAAAACCCACTCCTTCGTTACCTTTCACACCAGGGCCGAGTTTTCCTTTCTGAATAAGACCCTTGGCTCCAGCAGTTTTCGACCCTGCTGGGTTATGGTTGCTGACATTTCCTTGAGGCGCGCGTGAAGCACAACGCGCCGTCGACGACATGGGCTCGGTCCGGGCGGTTACTGGACGGCTGATGGCGAGCTACCTATTGCTCGCCGTCCGCAAGCCCGTACAGTTTTAAGGATAAGAATAGTCATCATCATCATCATCATTTCAGCCGAAAGAAACCGCACCGCACTCCCGCGACTCTCACCAGGTGACGACCTGTGGTCCACCTTGTGGGAGGCCTTCCAACGCCGTGTTTTCCAGTGCGCGGTCGCCACTCTAGTACCTTTCGGCTCCATCGACCGTCCGTTCTACGAGCAATGTGCCCTGCCCACTGCCACTTTAGTTTGGCGATTCTTCGGGCTATGTCGACGCCCTTGGTTCTCCTGCGATAAGTATAAGAATAGTGCGACAAATGAACAGCGACCTACAATAACAAAACACAGTAGGTACATTTATATTGCTCTCTTTCACCATAGCCAACATTAAAAGACAATTGACAATAGTCCTCGTGGGAACATTATACAGTCTTTTTTCTTTGTCCATTTGCAATAAAAGCTACCTTTTACATATAGCGGAGCATTATTTAAATCCTCGGTGATACAAAAGGTGGGTTTGTGACCAAACAAGGATCGGTCAAGTGTGAACACCTTTTATATTGGAGGGTTCTGTACAAAAGATTATACGGTTCATTTGGTATGGAGTTGATAATTAGGTGCTTTTGTTAATAAGGGTAGCATTCCTTGAATAATGGCTATTATGCCATTTTTTTTGAGTTGGGAAATGATTAAATAATTTCTTCCGCTCTAGGTGTGGCGAGAGAGCGTGACAGGTTTTTTTTTTACTAACTTAAACTCACTTGTGTTCCTTCAGTTGCCCTTCGCGTTTTAGAGCCATAGTTACTATTTCGAACATTTCCACAGCCTTAACATACATCCGTGTACATCGAAGGACTGGAACAATTTGCCTGCTGAGATTTTTCCGTCCGATTATAATTTAGGTGTCTTCAAGGCTAGAGTGCATAGGCTCTTAATAAACTAGTGCGCCTCACCATCAACGATTGTATCACTACTTTCCATCAGGTGGGATCGCAATCAAGCACTAGTTTATATCAAATAGAAAAAAACATTTCACCCGTTTTTGTGCGAACTTTAGTTCCAATTATACCCACATAAAAAACCTAACATAAAACTATATTAAGAATCTTCCCTACAAAAACAATAAACTGATAAAGTATCATTACACCTAACGCCTAACGGCTAAGTTACTAAGCTTTAGTCCCATTTGACCGACATAAAGCCTGCCCAAATGACGCCTGACGGACATAGGGATTCTTGACCCCTTCTTGCCCATATTAGGGTGTCCTATACGGCAGAAATGTGAGACAGTGAACATGTGATGTGAATTCGCGTGGGCCAATTTGAGTTCAAACTTGGGTGTCTCAATGTGACTTTAGAGTTCTTGTGTATTATATTCGCTTTATAAGGTTTTCATTTGTTAGTCTGATATTTCATTACGTTTAAATGTTGTTAAGATTGGAAATGTATTCAAATAGAACTGCGAACAAATGTTTACAACTTTCTAAGTGTATAAACGAAAGTTTTTAAAACTTTTAATTGCAAGGTCAATATCAAATGTATATTCTAATGCATCTGGTTAGCCTCAATTAAAGTCAATAAAGCCTTGTAATATATTCCCACTGCTGGGATTCAAGCCTCCTTTCTAGGAGAGGGCATGGGTCGTAATCCACCACGTGGGCCCATTGCGAATTAGTGTAAATCACATGTCTTCGAATTGTCAGTTTCCTCACGATGTTTTACTTCACCGTTTTGAGAGCAATGGTGATGAAATAAATTACATAAAGTAATGCGCCTAGCTGGGTTCGAACCCGCGACCTAGAACTCGTAAGTCGGGGCCGTTGCAACTAGGTCACCGCTGCTCTAGTCTCTCGCTCGGTTGAAAGCCTACCTTGATAAAATTATATCTATATAATTAGAAAAAGTCTAGGTATATAAATCTTAATAGGCGTGTGTAACTCTTTACTGATCCGACTTATTGTTCCGAAACATTTTTGTGTTCCGAAATATTGGAACAGCAGTAATGTTTTAAACACATCATTTAGAATAATTGAAAAACTGAAACACTAAGAATATTAGGAAATATAAATATTATTACTTTAAGTAACCTGCAGTCTTAAAAATTCAAATTAAAACGTAAATAGTGTCATTTTTGATTAACTGAACTAAAAACATCTGGTTTAAGTTATTCTCAAATCAAAATTCAATTAAGTAAAATTGTTGGTGTATATGGCGCAACGTAACAGATCACGATTCATAACAGTTAGTGTGTGTGTTTCTTCCAGATTTTCCGTTTGTACCTTGTGAGCTGATGTTTCAAATGTTCCGTTTGTATCTTTTGAGCCGATTTTTCAAATGTTCCAAATGATACATATCGCTGTTTCGGAACATTTCAGTGATTCAGATGCAACTGTTCCAATCGCAAAGATGACACACTTTGCCCACACCTAAATCTTATAATATTGGAATGCAAATAATTTGTATTATTATAACTCAAAAGAAATATATACGATTCCAAACACATCGTCCAATTAATCATACAGAATATTCCTTCAACATTCTGAAATGCAATTCGATCAATCCAGCAATTTGAGTTTAACCATTGCATCCCCTCACCGATTATTTAAAATAACGATCTGCACTCCAGGGGCTCGAATCACGCGATAGTACGATTGCATCGACTGCCGTGATTGCTCAACGATGCTTAAATTTTGCATAGAAAGAACTGCTTTACAAACAGAATTGGCGAGTTGAGGTGGTCACTCACCAGAAGTAGTTGCGTGTAATATAGTGCCGTTTGCAGACCAAGCAAACTAAAGCTAGCAAACGTTAAGAGGGTCCGTTTTCACTCGCCTATCGTCAACATCGAGCATGGATTAAAAGCTTGTTACTTCATCTAACGCAATCCAATGCGATCTTTGACGAAAAATCAACGCGAAAGATGAGAGATAACGCCTGAAAACTCTGTTAGCATTCGGTAATTCCGTGATTTACTCGAATATTTTATAAAACTTGTTCCTGGAAATACATGTTATTTTTTTAACCTTTAAAAGTTTATAAGAAAATTGTTGTTATTCAGATTTTTTATTAAATTGGCAAGGCTACTATTATTACACTTTTTTAATTTTTGAGTAAATTATGAAGTGTCAAAGTTCATGCAAAATAGCAGATTTTTAGAGGCCTTTACTCGATTAGTATTACACAAATTTATACATTAATTTCAATAGAAGCCTAGACAATATCTACAAGATACTGTGTTTCCAAAATATCTAATGAAAAATGTCTAATAACGTCATAATCGCGTAAGAGCGGTTATATGTAAAACAGTGAAAATGTATGTCGAGTTGGATGCCCTTAATAGTGTATAGACAACACACGCCAAGTGAACAAAGGTAAACGAACGCTAGCAAATGTACAGGAGTGAGTATATGAAGGCTAACAAGCGTCCGGTGATTCTAAATCGGTATATATTTTTTTCCTCGCTGGTTTAGAATCAATCTCAGAATTTGATTTTGAGATAACAATATTGTAACATTCGATATTCGAGCGATTATAAAAACGAGGACTTCTTATCTAGCGTCAAACTGGCGTAGTAATGCTCTATATAACACACTCACTGGTGCAATGTGTACAGTGAAGTAATGTCCGTATCTTGTCCCTCGAACGGTCGCATTACACCAAAATGCTTCTAGTGAAAGACTACCTTTAGGTTACTGGAAGCAATTTCGTCATGTCGACGCTACGGATGAAAAAAAAAAGACGCTTGTTTTGATCCAAACTGCCGTCTATGCAGGTGGACAGCCATTTGAGAAGGGTAATGGAATATTGACTCGCTTTGGGCGCTAGCATTATGATGTTAGGTTGACTCTTGTGATGGGCAACTCGATGGACTCCTGAATAATTTCAATTGAAGGAATTTTATAAGAATTTTGATATCGAAAAAGATCATACTATTGTTCTTATGGAACGGAAATGGTGTTTTTTAAGGTAAACATAGTATTTGAATTTGGTAGATAAAAGAAAATAATTATTTTTTAGATCAGATTAGTTAGGACAGCTGTCAACCCGCTAAGCGAATTCAATGTTTTTATCTACACAAATATTATAAAGAGGTAAAGTTTGTTTTTTGATTTTATGTTTTTTTTTTTTGTTTGTAGGAGTTTATCTCTGAAAGTACTGGTCCGATTATTAAAAGTTTTTCATCAATAGAAAGCTGCTTTATTCTTGAGTGACGTAGACTATATTTTATGTACGCAGACGAAGCTGCAGGCAAAACCTATTAGTAAATAGACCTTGCATTGCATTGTCGGTCTTATAATGTTCCCACTGTTGCGACTCAGGCCTCCTCTTTAGGAGAGGGAATGGGCCGTAATCCACCACGCGGGCCCAGTGCGGGTTGGTGGATGTCACATGTCTTCGAATTTTTGGTTCTAGGACATGCCGGTTTCCTCACGATGTTTTCCTTCACCGTTTTGAGAGCGATGGTGATGAAATAAATTACACAAAGTAATGCGCCTGACTGGGTTTGAACCCGCGACTTACAACTCGTAAATCGAGGCTATTACCAATCGGCCACCACTGCTCTGATCAAAAAAAAATATACCTAATTCAAACAAAATCCAATCTACTAAAACTTAGGTAATCTCCGAAAGTACTAGTCTGATTGCGAAATTTTTTTCATGTGGGCAAAGCCGTGGGCAAAAGCTAGTATATATTATAATAAAAGTCAAATGCTCTACTATAACTCGATCGGTTTGTACGGTTTGAGTATATTTTTTTTTTAATATAGTATCTTTTTAGGGTTCCATACCCAAAGGGTAAAAACGGGAACCTATTACAAAAATTCTGCTGTCCGCCTGTCTGTCACCAGGCTGTATCTCATGCACCGTTATAACTAGACAGTTTCAATTTTCACAGATAATGTATTTCTGTTACTGCTACAATAACATATACTAAAAACAGAAAAAAAACTCTATCATTCCTGACACCTACTACTTCAAAACCTGAATTATACTTTACCACCTTCAGGATAGAGTTCTAAATTCGTAGTTCGTATTTTTTTGCCGTTTTTTGCTACGGACGATACGGAACCCTTCGTGCGCGTTTTTTGTATCTATTATTATATTTTTGATCAGTTTTTATTTCGTAAGTATAACCATGTATTACAGGCCCAACCAAAAATAAAATAAAATCATTAAAAAAAATCAATACGACTTATCAAGGCTTCTTTAAAAATAACGCTGCGCTTTTTTTACGAGGTGAAAAATTATCATATGGTTTTTCTCACTCTATTCAAATCATCACATGGTTTTTCTCGCTCTAGTCAAATCATCATATGGTTTTTTTCGCTCTATTCAAATCATCATATGACTTTTTCTTACTAAAGGAATAGAATATTTTCAGATGATCTTTCTCATTGACAACGATGACTACGCATCTAATTATATTTGAACAAGTTAATCACAAATAAATTAATGTCACACAGTAAATATGTTATAACGAGACATAGACAAATAATAATACAATAAATTACGAACATAAGTCTCCAAATTAACACACAGAAAGTGATTAGATACAATATTAATTACTTCACAGGTTGTTCACGCACAAATAGCATATGGTACAGTGTCCTACATGCCATAGCATTTTGACACTTACTGCTGACAGTATACGGACAGATTCGAATACCCGTCAATCACAGAGGTGGTGACATTTTGATGGTACATTTACACGACTCAATTTAGAACTCTATTCTGTAAGTGGTAAAGTATAATTTAGGTTGTGAAGTAGTAGGTGTTAGGAATTATAGAGTTAATTTGGCGTAGGGTAGCGAATAGTTGGCCGTAGAACAAATCACTATCGGAATTGTTCTAGTTAAAGTGGTTTGTACACTATAAGCGGTGCTGTGGTCGTAATACTGTAATGCGAAACTGGAATTAACGTTGGAAATCGCTGCTGAGGTCGGTTTGATGTTTTAATGATATAAACTAGTGCTTGACTGTGATATCACCTGAAAATAAGCAGTGAAGCAATCGTTGATGATGAAGCGCAGTAGTTTATTAAGAGCCTATTCACTCTTGTCTTGAAGAAGTCTTTAGTATGATCAGACGGGAAGATCGTAGCAAGCAAATTGTTCCATTCCTTCGATGTACGCGATATAAACGACGAGGTGATACTCTTAGTCTGGACCGCAGAGGTGTTAACAACGTAAGGGTAGATACTCACCGTAAGGTGTTGAATTTTTTCCTAATTAAAAAGGAAAGTCGTTCAAATCTTCTCCTGTAATCCGATTTCTGTTTTAGATGAAATGATTATGGCATCTCGCATCCATCAGGTTCCCGCAACCACCAGGTCATCGGTCCACTTTGTGGGAAGCCTTCCAACGATGCGTCTTCCGCTAGGCGGTCGCCACTCTAAAACCTTTCGGCCGCTGCGACCATTTTTTCTTGTATTATTACGAGTATTAAAGGAGGTGGGGATGGAATACATGTCAGTTTGTTCATCCACAAAAGACAAAATAGCTGATTTGGTTGTTAAAATATATGGGGGGTATTTATTTAATTTAAAAGAAACTTGTAGAAATTAATGTGTTTATTTTTCTATACAAAGATATTTACTATTAGCATATATATATTATGATCAAGCATTTGTGCTGGTGCATTAAAATGAATGTATCTTCGTAACATATTATGAACCTAACATAAGTTGTGCTCACATATTACTATTGTATGTGCGCATAACTTATGTTAGGTGAGGTCATGTTAGGTTAGGTTAGGTTAAAATATAAATATTGTATATAACCTAAACCTCATACTTTTGAGATATGTTGCCATATTATAAAACCAGAGGTGTCATTTTTGGGGACAGTTTTATGCAATGCCCTTTGTCAAATATTTTTGTAGAATTGTACACATTAAAAAATCTATGACTGTACTATCTTAGGAGTATATTTAAGGTTGGGTTAGGTTAGGTTAAGTTAAAATATAATGTTTTATAAAACCTAAACCTTATACTTTTTGAGATATGTCGCCATAATAAATATAAATTAAACTATCCAACTAGACGCTTCGAATGACACCTATTTCAAATCTGTTGGTGGGTGGGGACACTTTAACGCAATACCCTTTGATAAGTAAGACAGTGTGTCCTAAACTCATAATCCAAAATTATTTACAGATACCTATGTATAACATCCCATGGGTCGAGGAGTGGAATTCCAATTCCAATCTATAATTGAGACAGAAAAATCCAATTATTTTGTTTTTCCGCGCTGTAAATCGAACTTGGGACATCTCGGGTCGAATTAACTAGTCAAGCGGAAGACTCTTTCCTTTGGCAAAGAGAATCTTGAGCAGTACTTGAAAAAACCTTTAAGTTCGAAGAAATTGTGGGATTATTTGAATAAAGATTTTTGATTTTCTTTCTCATGAAAATAGTGTGCGAATCAAATTTATAAAAGGTTGTTTTTTGTATTGTCAGAAGAATATTATCATAATATCTGTCAAAAAACATCTACTTTTAGACGTAGCATAGCATAGCATAGTCAGCCTTTTAATGTTCCCACTGTTGGGACTCAGGCCTCCTCTCTAGGAGAGAGAATGGGGCGTAATCCACCACGCGGGCCCAGTGTGGGTTGGTGGATGTCACATGTCTTCGAATTTTTGGTTCTAGGACATGCCGATTTCCTCACGATGCTTTCCTTCACCGTTTTGAGAACTGTGGTGATGAAATAAATTATACAAAATAATGCGCCTGGCTGGGTTTGAACCCGCGACTTACAACTTGTAAATCGGGGCCGTTACCACTCGGCCACCGCTGCACTACTAGACGTAGGCCTCTCCCAAATATTACAACAGGTCTTCAGTCCATTTTGTAGCATGAAAGCTCTAAAAATACCTACTGTTCTCATTAAGAACATTCTTTTGAGTGTTTTTTGCAACTTTTTATCTCGATAAAAAATACACAGGGTTGCAAGAAAAACTGGTATTAGGGGTACCTAGTAAAAAATATATTTATAATAAAAATGGATACGTATTTTTTACTTTATCAATTTAATAATTACACAAAGATAAAATGCATCAAAGTTCACGAGTGGGACCATGTGACGTCACTTCTAAATATAATGTGTAACTAGGCGTGACGATAGCAAATCCTCACACTGTCTCGTCCTAGTTTTTTGTTTACGTGACAATAGAAAAATGCTTATCCAATATTTATTGGTAATCTGACTGACAAATCATATAGTTTTTATTTTTTAGTAAAATAGTAATCTATTAATGTTTTAGTTTTGGGTAGTAGAAATAATAAACAACCCCGATTACCATTTGTAGCATGAAATATAGTATAGAAAAGTCACAAAATGTAAAAGACTCAGGCTTTAGTGAAGGGTGATCAATATTACTTTGACGCTTATATTAACAGCAAAAGGAGAGATCGGAACTTATCGTTGCAACTACTGTTATTTATGTACGAGTAGGTAATCTTTATAACAGATTTGTGAAGCTGTTTACTAATATGCAGTCATTTCCAGGTAGATTTGGGGGTATTCGGAACAGGTGCCAAAGGGATGTTATGTTTGGTCTAGGCAACTTCCCGATACCTAGTTAATTTCTTACTTTTGTTGCATATGTTCTAATCTTTTTTTAAAATTCTTGATAGGTTCACGCTTGACCGCTATCTCACCTGAGGCCCACCCCAAACCTCCAAACTGTGTCTCCCAAAAGTGAGATGGATCGTCTGCGGTCATGCCTTAGTGAGTCGCAGTAATGTTGTCCCAGTAAGTCGGGATGATGCTGTAGACTTCATTAGGTCAGAGTACTTCTGCTAGCTCCAGTGAATCAGAGCGGTGCTGCGTGGGTTGCGACGTAGTGTCTTGATTGCTGGCGTTGTCCAGAAGAGTTTTTTCATGGCTATTCATGTGACTCATCCAAGGTGCAGTGTGCTTCGCCAAGGTCGTTGATGACGCCGATTGTAATGACCAGGTAGGAATGCAGGTGATCAGAGTACACTTTAAAATGGGTGCTGGTTGCATGTCTTTTCTTATTTCCCTTATCTACTTGCATTCAAAATCTCTCGATAAATAAATTGACATTTAAAACCCAAGTTAAATAATTGGATCAAAGTGACAATGCATCAGTGATTGCGACAAAAATGAGCGTTTGTTTTGGCAATCATTTATTTATAAATATAAATCGCATGACGTGGTCGTGGCAAATCACGAAGGAGATGGCTGGACGACTTAAATGTCTTCCTTAGAAATTGGCAAGAAGTAGCGCAGAGCTGAGAATAATGGAAAGAATGAAGGGAGGCCTTCGCCCTGCTGTCACACAGTACAGGACAGTACAGGTAAGTTGTAATAAAAATAATAAGCTACTGAAATGTCAGGCAACGAAGGAACAGGAGTGGGTTTTTAGTCAGTAAAAGTCTGACACTATCTCCCGCTTCGCCCAAGAGCGAGATTTGTCATAAGCTGACTTTACCGCCTAAAAAAAAACGTGGATGTGGTAAATCCTAATCCTTACTTTCGGCAATCGTAATTAGTGGTAGAATGTCGCTTTGTTTAGATCCCGTACACAGTTGATATGCTATTAATTGCTTGGAGCTCTCACATTAGATAAACACTTTCATATCGACATGAAGCGGATAATAAGTAGACTGTAAACACGTCAAATACAGCTGTGCGGCACATATTTACCTATATCTTAACACTAAATGCTTGCCTAACGGATAATTATACACATACATATTTACACAAACTCAAGCATTTTTTCACCCCTCGAGCGCCGATTGTACATACGACTTGAATGACCTTGAAAAACGCTTAATTGTCGTTTTGTACACACGTTTGGACGAATTTTTTTTTAACCGTAAATTTTGGTTTTTATATCTTTATCTTTGTTTTTCCTAGAATAATCCCGAAAAAGTTTTTTTTTTTGTTTATTTTTTGGTGATTTACGCAAAAACGCGCGATTACGTATTTAATAAAAATATCGCGATTACGTATATAAATAAATATAAATATTTGGAATGAACTTTTAACAATTACTAGGGGACTTAGAGCAACCCGACTGGGACAGGTTAGGTTAGAAGAGGATGGCGGGCTCAAAGCAAACGAACGCAGAACCTTTCATCCCTATAATAGTTATTTCTTTTAAATCACTCTGAAGGTCGCGTTGTTTTTTTTATTCGAGTTCAATTCATCATACATTACGTTAAATTGCATTGGATGAAACTACAAGCTGTTAAACTATGTTCACGTTGACGATTGTCGAGTGGGGAAGAGCCGTCTTTATAAAATTCATTTGTGTACGCATATTAAAGTAAAAAAAAAAACAACATATATATTTGTTGCTGGTTGCTTTTTTTTATTAAATAGGAGCAACTAACAATCACATTATAACATCTTACAACTAATTATAATAAAGACAAGTTTTAACAATAATGCAACCCACAACGTTGCTCACGGATAGGCAAAATGTATAAAAACTATTATAATAGCTAGGGGTGTTAGTAAAAGTACATGCAGTTATTAAAAAAAGAATTAAAAAAAAAAAATGACAAAACAGTCCATAAAAGTTGTTAGTAACAAGAAATTAACTTATAACTAATGTTAGTAATACCCCAGAACTATAAATTTTAGAGACACATTTTTTTTTTAAGTTTATACAAAAGAATTCTCAAGGGCAATACACAAGGACATTATTTGAACAAAGAGCTGCAGATAAGTGTTTTAAATTTACTCATGGTACAGCTGAAAATCTCAATATTATTAAAATCTTTATCGTAGGAGTCGACCATACGACTAAAGTGTAGTTCGTCTTGGGAAATATTTCTTCCAACTTGGACCAGACTTCACAGTTTGTAGACAATTTCGTCTATACATCCCCTACTTTGTTCTACTATATTTTTCTTTGTCGGCCCACGCTCTTCTTGACTATTGAACCTTTCAACTTTGTTATTGGGTACGTCCATCTTAAGTCTGGGTTAAAGGATTTTAACTTAATAAGATTTTCGTAGACACAAAGGTTACAACGCCATTAAAAGTCAAAGATACACCCCAATTTAGATAACTGTAGGTATTCTTAAAAAAGACAACGAATATTACTCATTCTGAGAGCATATAACATCTTATCGTCCGTGGCCACGCTTGAAATTCAGCGATTTCGAGAGTCTGGCCGCCCGCCCGACATTTCTTGGCAAGCCGTGTCTTGTCTATTTAGCATAACTCTGTGGCTTGATGTATGTACGTTGTGTTTTGAATTTAAAGTTTGGAATATTTTATTGAAAGTTTAGACTATGTTTTATTGTTGAAATAAGGATATGTCCCGACTCAGACTGATGTGTTTTGGAGCTTTAGTTCCTCTTTTTTTACACGAGATATCATGAAATGACTTTCCTCGCTCTGAATGGTGCGAGAGGGAGTGTCAGACTTTTACTGACTAAATCCTTCCTTCAGATGCCCTTGGCGAGGGTCACGGTAACTCTTGCGAACAATATATATAATAACTGGCCCCATCAATCTTGCTGGCAAGATCTCTGAGGTGCTCTTTACCGGACGGTGAGCTACCCATTGCTCGCCGTCCGTAAGCCCGGGCCTTCAGTAACCAGGAATCGCCCTGCGACTCCTGATACCCGGGGCGTGAGGCTTAACTCCGCGCTACGGTTTTAATTTGACTGGCCTGTTGGTCTACTGGTCAGTGGCCCTGACTGCTATGTCGGAGGTCGTGTGTTCGATTCCCACCCACGACAAATGTTTTTGTGATGAGCACGATCATTTGTTCTGTGTCTGGGTGTAATTTTATCTATAATATGTATGTATTTAGAAATATATAAGTATGTTAACAGTTGTCTATTACTCATAACACAAGCTCTGCTTAGCTTAGGACTAGACGGCGTTGTGTGATAGTTGTGGAATATTATTATTATAATCGTCTCCTTTGATCGAATTTCTGCTTTGCAGGAGGTGATCCCGGGTTTATCTTCCCTTGAGACAATTTTCTTCTTTCATGTGGGTAAAATCACTGGCAGAAGCTAGTCTAGTTTAAATCAAAAACCTATAATACCGATTCCATTAAAAATAATTCACAAATCCAAGATTAATCATCTTAAAATAAACTCTCGTAAACAGGTGGAAAAATTTTCGTACTTACATTATTTTTCCCTGTAGCCGTCTGAGTAACCAATATTGCCAAGTTTCACATTACCAAACTCATAATGGAAGCTTTTTTATACGTAAGCAAATGGATTTTCGTAGTCAAAATAATAAAAAAACCAAATTATGATGTATTGTTTGAGGTTATGTAAACATTTTTGTTTAATAAGTATATTGTGTTAAATATACCTAATATGGACTTATCTATGGGTATGTAGATTTCGCGGGCGTTAAGTACATCTGCCCTCCTAGCCAAGTTACGATCGTATCGTTTACGTCGAACGCCTCGAGTAGGCCGCGCCTCCGATTCCTTTGTTCTGACGTCATCTCAACGCTCAGTCACGTGGTCAGAACAAAGGAATCGGAAGCGTGGCCTACTCGAGGCGTTCGATACAAACGAAATGATCGTAACTTGGCTAGGGGGGCAGATATATTTAACGCCCGCAAAATCCACATACCTATAGATAAGTCCATATTAGGCTGGGGCTCAAAAAATAGTGACGTACTATCAGCGATTAAGATTGTCAATGGGTTCGAAATGAGATTGATATGCGCCGCTGAAATGACAGGTGGTTATAATCCCTCTTAAGAATGCCCTTCCTGATTCATCTATCATCAATTTGAGCATGGTTTAAAAGCTTGCCGTTTCATTTAACACAACCTAATGCAATGTTTGATACAGAAAGAAAGCGAAAAAAAAAAGATAATGCCAGAATGCTCACTTGGCATTCAATAATTCCGTCACACTAGAATATTTCCCAAAACTTGTTCTAGAAAATATGTTTTTATAAAAACCTTAAAAAAAAATTGTAAAGAATCTTTTTGGTATTCAGAATCTCGATTAAATATGTTTATGATTTCTATAATTATATTTTCTTTTCTTTTTTAATTCATAAGCACACGCCAAAAACAGATTATCAGAGGTCTTTACTGGATTAGTTCTACACAATATGTTAAGATATCAGTGTTTCCAAAATATTTAGAGAAAGATGTGTTACTAATGATCGGAGTAGGTAGATTGATTTTTGGTACTTGTATCATAAATGCAAACAGAAATAATAACATGGATAAGCCATTTTTCCGGAAAGTAATTCCGGTAGTTCCGATGATCCGGGTCCGGGGATTCAATTAAATATTGTTAATGTTGGTAGTGATATTATTACAACTCAATTCAAAATTTAAAGGAAGGTATAATGTTCTGTTTGGTCGTTGGGTTGTGTCAAATCGTGACTGTACGCTGTTAAAAAAATTATGATGAATATAATATTGCTCATTTTAATAAAATTCCTACCTAAGTTCCGATTTTTTTAAAATAATCAATCATTCCGGAGGAATATCCATATTGATATATACGTTTTGGATCAATGACCCCAATTCAATCTACTTACTCCGATAACTAGTCATTGCGTCATAATCACGTAAGAGCAGTTGTATGGAAACGTTTCTAGGGTTGCACAAGCATATAATATTAGCCTTATAATATCCCTACAGCTGGAACTCACACCGCCTCTCTAGGAGTGGGTCTAGCCGTAATTAAGGACAGGACCTAGTGCTGGTTGAAGGATGCCACAAGTCTTCGAATATTTGGTTCTAAGACATAACGGTTTCTTCACGGTGTTTTCCTTCGCCGTTTTGAGAGCAGTGGTGATTAACTAAATTACACAAAGTTTTGCACCTGGCTGGCCGGCGACGTACAATTTGTGAAAGGTAATGGCCTCACCATTTCTCTGACAATCCCTTACATTTTGGCGTTTCGACAATCGCTATTGCTAGTAGAATGTCATCTTTTCCAACCCCTTTGAATAATATTGAAGAAAATGTAAGGGATTTAGATTTTATATTTTAAAATCTTTCAATATTGCACTAATTGGCGCAGTATCTGTAATCCTTAGTTGAGATTCTTATGGAAGGGAATGGCAATAATTTGCTCTCCATTTTCATCAAGATAAAATGAAATTAGTTTCCTAGAAATAATCTAATTAGAAACCTGTGCCGTAAGATTTTACAAAGATTTAATTACCTGAATATAGGCGAAACTTCTTTTCTTAAGGTTTGGTGATAAACAAACCTTGTCACACCATTAAGTCACTGGTTCCTGCAAATAGAAAAAAAAGTTTTTAATATAAACATTTAAGTTTAAAAGACTAAATCTCTTAAAAAATTGGACCGATTTTGACGTGACTTTCATTGACAGATAGCTGATGTTTTATCGAGTTACTCTTTAAAAAAAAAAATAGGATTTAGCGCAAAAAATAATCAGCCTTTTAGCCTTTTAATGTTCCCACTGCTGGGACTGGGACTCCTCTCTCTAGAAGATTGAATGGGCTGTCCCACCACGCGAGCCTAGTGCGGATTAGTGAATGTCACATGTCTTCGAATGTTTGGTTCTAGGACATGCCGGTTTCCTCACGATGTTTTGTTCACCGTTTTGGGAGCAGTGGTGATGAAATAAATTACACAAAGTAATGCGCCTGGCAGGGTTTGAACCCGCGTCTTAAAACTCGTAAGTCGGGGCCTTTACCACTCGGTCACCACTGCTCTAAAAAATATATATACTTGAAATTGTGACCAAGTGGAATTATGCTGCTTTATACCTTTCACTAAGGGGCAATTTGCATCGCCCAAAATTCACGTGGTAAGTCTTTGCGACTTTATAGGACAATTTTGCTCGAAATTTGGTCACTTTACCTAGTGGTGTACAGTATGTCGCCCGAGGAGGTAGGTACACTACTGCCCCTTCTAAGCACAGATTGCCAAACATCATCACTATTCAAAGCTTGTCGGGTGACTCTATAGAAACGGAAGTCGCGCGTGTCCAAGGTCGCGGAACGTCGTTTTGCGGCAAGTCCCGCGACCTGTACATGTCGCAAGCAACGTTGGGCGACATCTCGCGAAACACGTAAATTTCGTGCCAAGCAACAGAGTCGCGTGACAAATGTCCTCTTGTGAAAACGCGACTTTACGAGTCTAATGCGGACGAAGTCGCGGGTACCAGATAGTCTATATATAAGACTGAACTATAAATATATCACTTTTAGTACTTAAGGTACTTAAGTATTAATAAGTATTCTTAAGGCCTGAGTCCCAGCAATGTGATAGTGGTTCGGTTTTTATGTGGTTGAGTCTAAACTTGACAACAGTTTTATCCACATTCTTCATACAATTTAACCACCCGATTCGAACGACTGAACACGACCAATTAAATCCTACTAATTTCTGTTTACTACTACCGGCCAAACCTTAATTCATTCCCACAATATTCTATGTTCAAAACGAGATTCTTTATCTATATAATAATATAGGTACGTGTCCTTCGAGGCAGCTGCTAATTACACTGGTGACGTCATCGAGTCAGTGGAGTATGACGTCAGATAGCGTGAGCAGTGATCGGAAGCTTAATACGGGTGTGTTCAGAAGGTTTAATAAAAGTAAATGCATATTAAAGAAGAAACACACGGAGTATTAATAGTCTCTTCTTTTCAGGATCTTAGGGAGGCCAATAAGTTTTGTGGCCTAATGTATAGGCGAACGCCTGCCATTCCTCCTCGCTCGCGACCATGGCCTGTACCAGGGCCCGGCGTGAGAGGTCACCGCCGCCGAAGGGCCTCACGAGGGCAGGGCGGTGCTCAGCGTAAGCGGTGTACACCTCCGCCGTATGTGTCCTCCGAGCGGTTACCAGATGTGAGGACACAATTTGAATGGAGCAGAGAGATCTGGTTTAGGCTGTCTATTCTGATAGATTTTTCCATATATAGTGTCAATCGATTTAGAGACTAAAATTGCGATGCGGTTTTTGTCTAAGCCCGCTTTTTTTGAGTCATGAAATCATTAAGTGACTTCTTCCATTCTAGGGTGGGGCGACCTGCAAACGTATAGAAGCCTAGGAATTCTTTAGTTCTATGAAATTAGCTTCAAGAAAGACGCTGATAGATAGATTATACTATTTATCCTATATACTTATGTGTATATCGGGTTGGAACAAATAATTATATAGAGACTCATAGCATAGCATAATCAGTTTTTTAATGTTCCCACTACTGGGACTCAGGCCTCCTCCCTGGGAGATCCATGGGTATTAATCCACCACGCGGGCCCAGTGCGGATTGGTGAATGTCACATGTCTTCGAATTTTTGGTTCTAGGGCACACGATGTTTTCCTTCACCGTTTTGAGAGCAGTGGTGATGAAATAAATTACACAAAGTAATGCGCCTGGCTAGTTTTGTTCGTAAGTCGGGGCCGTTACCACAGGGCCACCGCGGGTGCCCGTGGTGGCCCTGTAAATGCAAATAGTTTCAATTCAGCCAAATATTACATAACTACAAATTAGTTGCTTGACGCAGATTTTCAACTGAACCATCGTCGCCTTCTATCAGCCCCCCTAGCCAAGTTCTAGCTCTTCGTTTCGATTCTCATTTCGTCGATCGCCTTGAGTCAGCCACGCCTCCGAATTCTTTGTTCTGACGCCATTTCAACGCTCAGTCACATCATCATCATCTTGTCAGAACAAAGGAATAGAAGGCGTGGCCGACTCGAGGCGATCAACGAAAAGAGAATCGAAACAAAACGGTTGTAACTTGAGTAGGAGGGGCCGGTAAGATAGTGGTCAAGTGCGGGCCTATTAATAATAATAAAAAACTGGGTAAGTGCGAGTCACAGTCGCGAACTGAGGGTTCCGTACAAAGTTACCTATGAATGATACGAAAATTTATCCATATCGCATAATTTTTTTTTTGTGACATAGCTACAAATTTAAAGTTTTCAGATTTTTCCTATATTTGTACTATGAGACCTTGCTTAATGCCAAATTTCAGGATTCTAGGTCAACGGGAAGTACCCTATGAATTTTGATTCCTTTGAGAGTGTCGAAACATCCATTTTTTTGCGACAAAAACGGCCGTATAAAAATATAAATTTAATTATAATATGTACGACATTTGCTTTTTTATTTTATTGTTTGTTTCGGTGTAAGTGCCTGGTCCTATATAATTTAATTGTGCTTTTGTGTGCGTTTTGTGTTGCAACTAAATTTTTTTTTTATCTATCTATCTATGTTGTAGACAATGGCATTAATAAATAAAGTATTCTGTGTGATGTATTATAACTAAGTAGGTTTTTTTTTATTGGGTGGGAAAATCATCTTATGACATCCCCCGCTCTTTTGCGGAACGGGAGACAGTGTCAGACTTTTACTGACTAAAAACTCACTCCTGTTCCTTCGTTGCCTTCATTAGTTACAAAAATAACGAAAATCAAACTACATTTAACAAACACCGTCTTTCTACGCCCGTAGCTGCGTTAAATTAGATGATAACTTACTTTATATTAGTTTTTTCGATGGCCCTTCTTTCAAGTCGATTATTTTTTCTCTTTCAAAACTGTTTTCTTCGGTATCAGCCACCCATTTCCTTATCAGGGGCTGTTGTAAGCGTTGCTTCTTTATCTTCGTTATTACGCAATCGGAAGGCCCATTGACGCTGCCTTTATATTGATATCACGGTAATAATAACATCACTGATTTAGGGCTGGGCTGGATAAAAAAAGTGTTTTGTATTTTTAGGCAAGGTTTTTGTTAAGGAAAAAAATATAAGGTGGAAAGTTTGATTTATTTGATAACATTGGAGTTGATTGCAGTGTTGAGTAAGTAGGATAATTACTTAGCTAAATATAAATATTTTGAGAAAGGTGTTCAAGGTAGATTTTAATCGTACTGGATTCTACTTATTGTATTGATCATGCATTAAGGCGGTCACACGCTATGAAGATACTTCCATAATTATTGTGTATAGCATAAGCATAATCAGCCTTTTAATGTTCTCACTGCTGGGACTCAAGCCTCCTCTCTAGTAGAGGGAACGGGCAGTAATCCAACACGCGGGCCCTTCGCGGATTGGTGGATTTCCCATGTCTTCAAATTTGTGGTTCTAAGATATGCCGGTTTCCTCACGATGTTTTCCTTCACCGTTTTGAGTGCAGTGGTGATGAAATAAATTACGCAAATTAATGCGCTTGGTTGGGTTTGAACCCACGGCCTATAACTCGTAAATGGGACCCTTACCACTGAGTCACCACTGCTCAATTATTGTGTGATAGAACATATTTCACAATATCGCCAGCCATACATTTGATTGAAGCAAAATACATGACAAAGATGATATATATTTTATGTGCCGCAACTTAAAAGAGTCCTTCATCACCCGTCTATCATCAACCTGAGCATGGTGAAAAAGTTCCTCCAACTCAATCCAACGCAATGTTTGATTAGGAGTCAATGTGAAAAAAGAGAGATAACACCTGAACACTCTGTTTGCATTTGGTAGTTTTGTCGTTCACTGGAATATTTAATAAAACTTGTTGCACGTGTTTTTATAAAAAAAATAAGTTTTTAGAAAAAAAAACATCATTCAGAATCTTTATAAAAATATATGCAAGATTCTTATAGTAATATTTTCTTTATTTTTTAAATTTATGAGAACATTATGAAGGGTTAAAGTTCACGCAAAATAGCATATTTTGAGAGGTCTTCACTGGTTTAGTCTTACACAAATTTATGATTTGATTACCATAGCAACCTAGATAATATCCACAATGTATCTGTGTTTTCATAATATTTGGGAAATGTGTGCAATCACGTAAGAGCGGTTGTATAAAAATGTTCCTCCAAATCGAAGGCTTATGTTAATGTTAGATGCTATTTTAATATAAGTAAATATGCCATCTTGTAAGACAAGATGCAAATATCTTACCCTGTTTGTCGAAATAATGAGAAGATTTTATATAATTATTATAGTATCTTAATCGAGAGTGATAGATTAAGTCGACATAAAACTTTTTAAAATAAAATAAAGATAGTAAATGCTGTCTTCTATATATAAAAAAAATTGTCTCACAGTGTTTGTTATCGAACTCCTTCGAAACAGTTTGGCAAATTTTATCTAATGTTTCTTGTTTTTTTGGTAAGTAAGAGAATATAAATCGTAGCTTACGATCTATTCTCTACAAGGGTAAACCTTTCTAGAAAAAATTGTATGGTAAAATAACATTTTTCGGTTGACATTATATGAAAGAGTATCTTTACCGTACGTGACGGCCTTCACTATACAGTTAATTTATACTTTCTTCCGATGAATAGAAGAAACAAATGGTTATTAATAATAAATGAATATTTTTGTTTTGGCATTCATTTTTTTATTACCGTGGAGGAATTATACCTATAATCAATTTTCAGAGGGCCAATTGTCGTACTTATAAAAAGTTGAAATTAAAATCAATATTAATTAGGCGATAAATAATTATAAAAATCATATAGGTAGTTGTAGTAATTTATTCATAAACAAGTAACTTGTATCTCAATTTATTATACCCTTTAATAAATTACATTATTACAGTTTTACACTAAAATAAAATTATGCCAACAATTTAAAAATAATAAATATAAATTTCATCTATAAAATAAACACGGTTAAACTTTAAAGTGCAAAGATTTGCACAATGAATTAGAAATACCAAATACAAAATTTATAGTTAGATCAATAAATCGTCGTCAAAGTGTTTAAAGAGTTTGGCGGGAAGTGAGATAAGGACGGTATATGAAGCTAAATCCGTTTTGAACGTCTTAATTAAAGACTCAAAGATTCAAAGTATTTCAAATAAACCATTTACAGGCACTTTTGAAATGTCAAGAAGTCAGATTTTGACTGGCCTGTTGGTCTAGTAGTTAGTGGCCCTGACAGCTATGCCGGAGGTCGTGGGTTCGATTCCCACCCAGGACAAATATTTGTGTGATAAACATGATCATTTGTTCTGTGTCTGGGTGTAATTTATCTCTAATATGTATGTATTCAGAAATATATAAGTATGTTTATCAGTTGTCTAGTACTCATAACACAAGCTCCGCTTAGCTTGAGACTAGACGGCGTTGTGTGATAGTTGCGGAATATTATTATTATATTTATTCATAAACAAGTAATTTGTATCTGAATTTATTATACCTTTAAATAAATTACATTATTACAGTTTGACAATAAAACCACATTTTCGCAGGGACTTTTGAAATGGCAAAAAGTAAGATAGTCAGAAAAATTATGCTAATTGCACATTCCGATGTGTAAAGAAACACTGTGAAGATTGAAAAAAGCAAGGCAGTTTCAAACTTTAGTGTAATTGGCTTTAGATGACATCGTGTCTTATGTTTTTCGGAAAAACACAGTTTAAAAACTATAATCGTCTTTTATTTGCCACAATTCCCACGTCACCGAAACTCAAACCACTTTAGAAGGACAAAAAAACTCCAACATTAACATCACAACCTTCAATTCCCTGAAGCCCAAAACAACGTACATATAAATTTCAAGTACAATGTCAAAAGTACTCTCATGGAAAAATCGTCTTGACTGTTGTAACTTTTGAACGAGACACAAGCAATGTTAAAGTACTAAAAGCCAACTACTAAATCAATAAAAGGCCTGTCTGCTAAGACAAAAATCTTATTCCTCTTGGGTAATTTAATATATCCAGGATCGAGTTAGGCGCTTTTTGGCACCCTCTGTTTTTCTTCCGCGCGTAAAAAAATGTATAAAATGAAGGATGTTTTGTGTGTCGGGACTTGAGTGGAAATATTAAAGGCTTTCGGATAGTGTTGCGAGGCCCGATCACGTCTATGTGTGGGACTTTGTTGTCAATTTATTTAAGTGAGTACATGGTTTTTTTGGGTATTATGATACTTATTTTAACACAAGCTGTTGTCTGCGGCTTCGCTTGTGTGAAAGTAGAAAAATGCCCCAGGGTTGTAATTTTAATTATTTATATTTTCTGTTTGGATTAACTATTGTCGATGTACTTTATATTTTCTAAAGACATAATCAAAGCTGTAGCTATGTAAACATCTTTGTAAACCCATATTATGCAAATAAAATGAATAATTGATTGAAAAAGAATGAAATATCCTATGTGTTAATCCAGGACATGGGTCTATCCGTGTGCAAATCCTTTTAGCTGTTCGTGCGTGAAAGTGTGACAAACATACACACACTTACAAAATTTCGCGTTTTTAATATTGGCATGATAGTGTGATAAAGACGAGATTCATTTTTATTAACGGCGTTTAGTGTTCCATTGGCGCCTCAAGGAGATGTCAGCAAATTGTAGGGACCCAGTAGGTTTGAAGCCTACTGGGGCCATGGGTGGTGCGAAAAAGAACCCCGGGGCCCTGAAACGAAAGCAAAGAAAGAGCTGAAGTGGGTTTAAGTCGGCAAAAGTCTTACACCCAAGAGCGGGAGAAATCATTAGATGATTTCTCACTTTAAAAAAAAAAGATTCAGTTCCTCTGAAACTATTATAATATGATTTAATAATTACATATTATAATTTTTACTTAACATAAATTAAAAAAAAAATGGTCGTAATTTTATGGGTATCTATGTAATGTTTCTTTGTATTTGTTTATACATTTCGTTATTAACATGATTACTTTCTAACTCATATATCTTGTATTTGAAGCAAATAAATAAAAATAATGGTATTTTATTTTTCCTCTATAAATTGAATCTTAATTAGTTAGATGATATTAATCATTTCAGTCTTAAAGAAGTTTTTACCACTTCCAATTTTTGAAAGCTTTAAAAAAAAATCATCTTAAAGAACTAACTATGAAAATTACTTCTTCAGAGGAAATAATTTCAAATCATTAAGAAGAAAGATAAAATATTCCACTAGACGCTGAGACTAGAATAATTTTGCCTGCCAACAGGCCATAACCAAATCCAATTTTTTTACTACATTATCAGATAACTTTGTTCGAACAACTGTATGAAAATCAATAGATTCTACTAAACTTTTTTCGAAGCTATGTAAACAAACCACTTGTCACAGTAATGCAGTAAACTTATCCTGAAGTCCGTTTATCTGACCAAATACGGCCCATATTCATTACAGATAACTGTAGCAGTAGGTAACTACAGATAAAGGCTGTTCTTTTCGGGTAACCTTCAAAAAGTGTCCTTGATTTGGAAATAAGACTAGTGTGTGTTCGCACACATACTTGATATATTATTATATATCATACTAGCGACCCGCCCCGGCTTTGCACGGGTGCAATAATGTGATAAATGAAGAACCGCTCGACCGTTTTTGTGCAAACTTCACATAAACTATCTACTAAATAGTCCGAACAAAGCCTGAACATTTGGTTTGGATAGGTGAGCCCGTTCTTGAGTTATAAAATTACGTACAACGAAAAGTGGCATTGATTTTCACCTTATTTTATGTACCTACTTTCTAAGCAAATAAACGACATTATTATTTTTATTATTTGTTTTTTGCCACCAAAAAAAGTAAAAAATAAATATAAAAAAAACTTTTTCTGGATTTTTCTAGGATTTTTTTTTATAGGAATCAAAATTTTCGGCTAAAAAAAAATCGTACAAACGTGTGTACAAAATGACAATGAAGCGTTTTTCAAGGTCATTCAAGTTGTACAGACGTATGTACAATCGGCTTCGAGGGGTAAGAAAAGGGACTTACTGCCATGATAGTGGCGTGCCCACTGTACACCACACAGATTTATTACAAGTACCTATTAGGCATGCTGAAAGAAAAGCTGGCTACAGTGACGTCAAGTCCATGACGTCACTGAAGCCAGCTACCCAAATAAACTGAATAGTTTCTGTAGTGTTTCAATTTGTGTTATCATGCTGAGCTGCTTGGCTACAGTCCGACCACTTGAAGATTTATCTGCACTTGACCTTGGCTGAAATATGCACATTTTGATTGTGTTATTGGCAATTTTATTACTGTAGGTAGAAGGAGTATAGCAAGCATTTTTTTTAGTATGGCAAAATCAAGAAGTATTTAGTTTACAGAAATGTATATGGGACTAGCTTCTGCCAGCGGCTTTACCTGCGTGAATGTAGGTTTCTCCATACAAACTTTGGACTCGCGTTTCATCCCTTTAGGGGGTGAATTTCGAAAAATCCTCTCTTAGTGCTCGCCTACGTCATAAAAGGAAACCTTGTGCAAAATTTTACGCTTCTAGCCCCAGTGGTTTTGATTGTGCGTTGATATGTCAGTCAGTCAGTTTCTCCTTTTGTATATATAGGTGAAACGCGTGATACTAAAAGAATGATGAATATAGATGTGGACGGAGAGAGAGAGAGGGAGGCCAAAGAAAAGATGAATGGATTGTGTGAGGAGTGATATGAAAGTAGAGGGAGTCAGTGACAGCGTGGCGGTTGACAGGATAGAATTGACGAAAAAAAAAACGCATTGCGCCGACCCTAAGTAACATGGGACGAGGGTAGGAAGATGATGATATCTACATTTTGTTAGGTACATTAGATTTGGGTTATATGCTGTGAAAAATCATATCCTTTATAATCCTTTTTTTTTTTTACTAGACTTTTTGCACTATTCTGTTACTAAGCAAAGAGTTGGGCGCTCGTTAGTAAGTGTAAAAGGACTATGCTTTCAGCTGGCTCTGTTTGTTCTGACGAGACTATGAAAATTTACTCTTACAACGCTGTGAAGTTTTCAGGAAAAGATTGGTTCATTTACCTATTGTTGTCATGAAAGGTGACTTTAGCATTACTTAAAAATGATTATATTAATGCACTAATAAAGGAGAAAGTTTGAATGTGTTATATGTATGTTTGTTGCTCCTGCACTCTCAAACGACTGAATGGATTTGGATAAAATTTAGTGTCAGAATAGCTACAAACACTACTAATATATTAGACACCACTGATTGTTAATTAGTACAAATAGGTACTTAAAGGACTTATTTATCTTGTTTTTATTTAAGTAAAGTCTCAATAAATAATATTCATTAACAGCATAGTTATTAGCGTTTGTTCATATCCCAAAATGACACTCAATTTATCGAAATATTGTACAGGGTTATTGATAATGAGTGAATAAATGACGATCAATATTGGAAAACACTGCGCGTAGTATTTTCAAGTAGCAATTGCTATGAATGATTGATTTTATTATGAATTTACAATTATGACCAATTTTCCACCAAATGTGATCAGTAACGGGTACGGATAGAGCCTTTTTTGTACTAATTAAAAACTAAAGGCTTATACAGATGGGAAAGACAAACTTCGTGTGGGCGATATCACGATTAGCAAATAGTAATTAATATGACAAATGCAAAAGTAACTCTGTCTGTATCTATCTCTTCAAGCCTTCACTACCTAATATCTGAACTGATCCAGGGAGTATGTTTCCTTGGGAAAACTTTTTTTTTCTTGGGTGTGAAAATCATCTTATGACAAATCTCGCTATTGGGTGGATCGGGAGATAGTGTCAGACTTTTACTGACTAAAAACCCACTCCTGTTCCTTATTTGCCTTCATTTCATGTCCCCGGGTTTCACTTTCACACTATCCGTGGCCCCAGTAGGCTTCGATAGCTGGGCCCCTACGATTTGCTGATATCTCCCTGAGGCGCGCGTGGAACAGTACGCGCCGTCGACGACTTGGGCTCGGGCCAGACGGTTACCGGACGGTTGGACGGTGAGCCACCCATTACTCGCTATCCGCAAGCCCGCGGAGTATGTTTCCTTGGGATAACTTTAGAATTTTGCTGCTTGCCGAATTTAATGAAAATATAAAAAGAAATAATGAAAAACTTTACCTCTACTGTGTAATTATAACATGCCCACGGCAAATTTGTACCACTCATTAGCGGCTTATTTTTTGATTGGACTAATACCGACGGTCAGAGCAGTTCGTTAGCACCAAAGTTTTAATTCGAGGTCACTTTGATAACAATCTAGTTAAATCGATATACTCAAAACAAAATCCAAAAGGTACCAATGATTTTGTTCAAGATATGGATATCTGCATGGAGTTTAGTCCAGCCAGGTATACGAGATTTTTCGAGAGAGTTACCACAGACATGGAATGCAAAGAGGAACTGAAAGAACACAGGTGGATTTTAGAGTCAGTAAAATTTTGAATATTTTTAGTAGTGTTTTTTTTTTAATGTGTGTAATTATCCAATGACTTCTCCCTCTCTAGGGAAGAGCACGAAAATTACACCTGTATCCTTCAGTTGCCGTTTTTGTTCTAGGACCACGGGTTTAATTTTCAAAAAATCTCTGCGGCCTTAACAGGCATCTGCCCTGCTGGGCCCCTGCGGTTTGCTGTTATCTCTTTGCGGAGCGGGTGGAACACTACGCGCTGTCTATGACTTGGGCTTGGTCCGGATGATTAGCGGACGACCGGAGGAGGCGACCGCCTGATGTTTAGTAGTGTGTTTCTCCCCCATGAGATTGAGCCTAAATAACATGTTTGTAATGGCTGCTCATTTGCTCATAGACTAGATAATACAGCCAATGATGTCTTGCCAAATATACTCAGCCTTGGCACAAGCATTACAATTGAATGAATACAATAAACATCTTTGATGTTCTCTTAATAGTAGGTACATTAAGATATCAATAATAATACTGCATGTGTGTTGCGTATCTATGTATTAATCATTTATTTACTTATCAATTTGATACTAGTTATCAGCTTAATGTTATATTATCATCATCATCATTTTAGCTGAAAGAGATCCGCTATTGGACACAGGCCTCTCCCAAGCGTCGCCACAATGATCGATCCTGTGCGACTCGCATCCACTGTTTCGTTGCGATTCTCGCCAGGTCGTCGGTCCACCTTGTGGGAGGTCTTCCAATGCTGCGTTTCCCGGTGCGCGGTCGCCACTCTAAAACCTTTCGGTCCCATCGATCATCCATTCTACGAGCAATGTGCTCTGCCCTATGCCACTTTAGTTTGGCGATTCTTCGGGCTATGTCGGCGACCTTGGTTCTCCTGCGGATATCTTCATTCCTGATGCGATCACGCAAGGAAACTCCGAGCATAGACCTTTCCATTGCCCTTTGGGTGACTGTAAGCCCATTGTAAGGCCTATTGTAAGCGACCATGTTTCAGTGCCATATGTGATCACTGGCAACACTCGCAATGTTATGTAGATGTTAATATTTCATATAAAATTTGGCAGGTCTTATAGCACAGATATAGAAATTAATCTGAAAACAGTAAATTCGTTGTTACGTCACAAAAAAAATGCGATTTGGAGAAATCTTCGAGATTCCTTTCGGGAATTGAACTATATGTAAATAGTTCGATTCCCGATTATTGGAAATATGATGTGTTGACATCTCTTTGATTCGCTGCGTGGAGCACTATTATTAATATATATGTATTATTATTAATAGTGTTCCACATTGTTTATTCCACTATAACATTTTCTTTTTTATGCACCTACCATATTCTCTTCGCCACTCTAGGTGCCTAAGGCATTAAGTCCGCCTTTGTACTTTATGTTGCATGAACATTAAATAAACACTACGTGCCGTTGACTAGGGTTTAGTCTTTAACGAACGGCTGGACGGTGAGCTACCCACTGCTCGTCGTCCACAAGCCCGCGCCTACGAAGGCCGGAAATTGCCCTGTGACTCTCGACACTCAGAGCGATTCCGGTGGTGACCGGGGCGTGAGGCTTTTCTCCGCCTTCATTACTGAGTTTGAGTAGCTTAATCTAATCTATTATTAATATATATAAAAAAAGTTTTTACATTTGATGGTCCTTCTAAAAGTTATTAAACTTTTATAAAAGCTTAAACCCAAGCTAATATTATTTTACTTGACTAAAGTTAAAATAATTGCCCCATGCCTTTACGCAAAGAAAATGTTTTTCAATTTTTTTAACACAATTATTTTATTTTGTACAAAGAAAATCACTGTCTACTTAATTAGGACATTTTTGACACTAATCAGATAAAGTTGGATAAGTTATTTCATTTAAGTCTTATCAACTTTACTAAATAAGCTTAGTTTTGCTTAAGGGTTGTTAATAAATATTCTTAAGTAATTGTTAAAAAATATGGTTCCATTAAAATAACAGGTAACCAGAGTTCAATATAACAGAGTTGTAGGATATCACACACTAATGTAATAGAGACGACAGAGTGTGAGTGTGTGTGAGTGTCTCGATTTCATACCGGTCTTGGCTCGGGTGTCTATTCTGACTTCGCTACAATGGCAAAGTTGCCACACAACATAATATATATTATTACGAATGTTTCTTTACGCTTTTTATTTTTCCTACCAGTAACACGTGGCTTCCCACCAAAGAGTAGGCCACCACTTCCTAGATGATGGGTTTAGTTTCATTTGGTTCCCTGCAAACTAGTCTAGGTCACCACTTCCTCGCCTGTGGGTGTCATAAAAGGCCAAACTAGGAGATTATGGAAAGAGCATGGGTAGTTTCTTCCTGTTGGTTAGTAACAATATTATAGCACCTTTAAAACAAATGTGGCACTATACCGAACTTATTTTTTAATAGCCATTTTTAGGTAAACCTTTAATTTTCAATATAACTAACATAAAAGTCAGTAAAAGTCTGACACTATCTCCCAAAAGCGGGGGATGTCATAAGATGATTTTCGCACTGAAAAAAAAAGCTAACATAACCCGTTTGTAATCTTATTGTCAAAGTCTTTGTTCCAATAGTTGATGTTACTCAGTAATTGATTCGCAACTTCTTATCGACTAAATAAGTAAATTGAAGAATGCTGAAAAATCGTCTTTTTGGTACAGAGCCAATATTTTTTAAGGGTGCTATATATTATTTGGCCTTATGTGACCGTGACGGAAAGTTAACCGGTCTAAAAAAGAAAAGTGGATAAATACTAAATAGTGTATTCAAAACATAATACAGCTAATTTAGTACCATAAAAAAAACTCAAAAATTACTCTAAAATAAAAACCAGACTGATGTACATGAGATCATTCGGTCAGTTTTGTTATTTGTTAGATTATTTTACAAGCAACGTTTTACCGTTTCAATGTTTTAATTTTATAATTAAGTTTGTAGATTTTTAGAAAATCGCTAAAATTTGCGAGCTTTGGGTCTTGCGCATGTCTATCATTTGTGTGCTGTCTGGGAGTGACAAACAATAAACTCAACAAACCCAAACAAACAAAAAAAACACACACAATTACACACACACACACACACAACCACACAACACACACACACAACCACACAACACACACACACAACCACACAACACACACACACAACCACACAATCTAGTAAAACTGTAACATCCCATTTATGATATTATTTCAAAGTAGGATAGTAGGATATTCATAACTTAAAAATTAAACTTGAATCTTAGTCTAAAAACACAATAAGGATAACATTAAAAACAAAGACACGACAAAACAATCTTCCTGGCTCAAAATATCAAGAGCGAAATAAAATGTCGCGAGCAAAGTTTCAAATATTAGGTACTCCACAATCCACTGCGAGATTCTCAAGACTATCGCCGATAGCAGATACTAGTTGTCTCTTTACGTGTCGTAGTAACTCAATTTAAGCTTCAATTGTTTCAATTTCTCAAGCAACATTTTATAGCCGATAAAATCCATCTTCATTTTATCCAACTACTGGAAAATACGAGACGTTTCGAAATCTTTCCAAAGTACAGTGTGTAGATATAAATCTGACGGGTGTGTTTTGTGGACAATGTAAGACGAAAGACACAAGTTTATGCATCAACAATATTTCGAAATTCGAATGGTGTCCTAGTGAACCCATGGGTCTTTCTTTATATAAGTCAAGAGTACTCGTAAAGGTTACGTCTACGCCTGCGTACTTCATTGTCGACCAGATCATCGCTTACCATCAGGTGAGAAAGTGGGCAAACGCGAGCCTATCTATTTAAAAAAACGCATATTCGAACTCATTTGTTTTTATAGTCACATAGAACCTTACTTTAATTCTAAGTAGGTAACCTTTTTTTGCGTCAAAATCTGAAGACATAGATGCCTGGCAAGGCGAGAGTGTAAAAAATGGAGTTAGATGGTGGCAATGATTGAAGTAGAAATGTCGGTCGTTCGGGGTGGCGAGATGGGCAGACGACATAGTTGCTATTAGGGGTTGAACCTGGATGAGACTGGCATAGAAACGTGGGGATCAACACAAGAAAAGAGAGGCCAATGCTCAATAGTGTGGGAAGCCGGGCTGTGGATGTGATGATAAACCGGTAAGAACTTGGATGGGTCTATACTCATAGGCCCGCCTATACTTGTTAACAAAACTGAAATTGCAATACAGTACTGCACTAAATAAATCTAAATTTAAACAGTGTCATGGTATGATTCGAAATGGATGGTGGATGGATGGAGAGGGAGAGGGAGGCCAAAGAAAAGATGGTTGGATTGTGTGAGAAGTGATATGAAAGAAAAGGGAGTTAGTGATAGAGGGACGAGTGACAGGGCAGAATGGAAGAAAGAAACGTGTTGCGCCAACCCCAAATAAAACGGGACAAGGGCAGGAAGATGGTATGATTCTAAAATAAAATTCTTTTGTTTTAAATAGAATTAAGAATAGATATTTTAAATAGTGTTTTTGATTTGAGTGAAGCTAAATACTCGTACCACTTGAGTTCTCAGTTAGTCACATTTACAGAAATTGCCAATATGGATAGTAATTTCAATGATAGATAATAACCTACCTGCGTTGCCGACCCCTGCAAATCGCTGCAAACACAAATTAACGAAATGGGTTTTAATAGACCCGTTGAATACCGAACGAGCGTCCAATGGCCCTATTTGGAACATGAACCACGCTTTGAAGTGCCCCAAGTGCCCAAACACTTGCACTTTGGAGGACTTAATTAATGTTATTGATGCTGTAAAAATTCTAAAGAGTATCCACCGATATTATCCCGTCACTCGTTAGTGTTGCATCTTATTTACTTATAAAGTACCCTCATCTGATATCTTTTTGATTTAGAATGTGGTTGTTTGTTGTGAGCAGTGGTGGCGGAGTGGTAACGGCTCCGACTTATAAGTTGTAGGTCGCGGGTTCAAACCCAGCTAGGCGCATTACTTTGTGTACTTTATATTCATCACCACTGCTCTCAAAACGGTGAAGGAAAACATCGTGAGGAAACCGGCATGTCCTAGAACCAAAAATTCGAAGACATGTGACATCCACCAACCCGCACTGGAACCGCGTGGTGGATTACAGCCCATTCCCTCTCCTAAAGAGGAGGCCTGAGTCCCAGCAGTGGGAATATTATAAGACTGATTATGCTTATGTTTTGTTATGTTTTAGTTAAGCTAAATTTTGTCTTGATGATAATGATGCTCGGTAAAACTCTAATGAGTTTATAATTTCCATTACATGTAACATAAGTTCAGAAAATAACAAATGAAAAGAAAAATAACTTTTAGAAAGACAATCTTCCCGATTCCTATCTTTATTTCACACCAAATTACTTAAACTTCCTTCTAAGAGAGAGCCTCCCCGAACTGTTATGACACAAATACAAGATAATTACCTTCGTAGAGGGTTGCAAGCCCCCAATAATTAAGTTACCCACCGCCTTGAAGCGAATCACGCCAAATGGTAAGCTTTTGATACGCGTATATAAGGACTTTTCCTCTCACTTTTTCGGGAGGATTTATTTTCCTTTGATTTTTCTAGGTTAAGGTCAAAGAGCCGATCGATTGGACTGTGAAGTAAAGTGGTTTTGGTAAAGGCTATAATTTGGATAGGTAAGGCTTCTATGATTAGAGATATTACTGTCAGTATAGATCTGTCAAAATCTAACTTTTGACAAATCTATACTATATATACTTTTTCTATTGACTGGCCTGTTGGTCTAGTAGTTAGTGACCTTGACTGCTATGCCGGTGGCCGTGGATTCGATTCCCACCCAGGACAAATGTTTGTGCGATCATTTGTTCTGTGTCTGGGTGTAATTTATCTATAATATGTGTGTATTTAGAAATATATAAGTATGTTCATCAGTTGCCTGGTACTCATTATATTATATCTAAAATGACTGACTGGCATATTAACGTACAGCCAAAAAACTACTGAGATTAGGAGCGCGAAATGCACAAGGTTTCCTTGTATGAGGCGTAGGCAAGCACGTCTAAGAGAGACGATTTAAAAAAAATTACCCTCTAGAGTGGTAAAACAGGGGTCCTAAGGTTGTATAGAGAAACCTACTTTCACGCGGGCGAAGCCGCTGGCAGAAGCAAGTAGATCATAAAATAATTCATCTTCATCTGTTTTTCAAGTAATTCATCTTATTTTTTTGGACAACATTTTTTTTTCATCAACAAGGAATGAAAGGCAATATTATTAGAAAGTTTGTGATCCTGTGAGAAGTCAGAGTGAAAGGATTAACGTAATTTAGTATTAATGGCTATTTTGCTGTATTAAATAAATAAATAATAATTATTATTATTATCTTGTAAGAATCAGCAAACGGCTGGTCGACTCTTTGCGTGACGCGTAAAGGCCGAGGTTTTCTTCGGTCAACGAATGAACATTGCCATCCAAGGTGCCAGGCAAAAATGACTTTTATGGCAGGCGTACAGCTTCTTATTCAATACCCAATCTAATAAACCGGATCCCTCTAAACATCAGATGCTCATTTAATAATAGAAACATGAAGTGAAGGAGTACTACATCGAGTTAATTGGACCTTGACAGTTTATAGCGCGATGACCAATTAACAAGCTGTGGAACGCTGAGACAGATACCATGGGGACAACTGAATTCCATTTTCTAAACTTTTTTTTTATTGTATGGTAAAATCATCTTATGACAAATCCCGCTCTTGGGCGGAGCGGGAGATTGTGTCAGACTTTTACTGACTAAAAACCCACTCCTGTTTGCTATCCTTCTTTGCCTTCGTCCCAGGGCCATGAGTTTCACTTTCACACTACCCGTGGCCCCAGTAGGCTTCGACCCTGATAAGGAAAACCCTTGTTTTAACAACATAAATTTAAAAAAAAATCCAACGTGGCAATCATGTCAGTGTTCTGACCATTTCTCCCATTGATATCGACGTGGATGAATGATGAATGTTTTGATGCCCAATGAGTTTTTTTTCTACTAATTTGTACATACTATTATATTATACATATTTTCAGTTTGTATATATAACCTATTAAGCTATAATATTTATTAGTTTAGACGTTTATAATGTAAGAATATTGATTTTGTTTCTTTTCTAAATCACTGATTTTTCTTCTTAAATAATTAGTTAAAACAATCTTGTCAAAAAAAAAAATCAACCGCTGAGAAATCTCCTTACCAACTTAAACAAAAAAATTAAGTTTAAACTATTGTTATTTAGTTCGCCGCAAGAGTAATGAAGGCTCATCCCTGCAATAGTTTCAGTAAAGGCAAAGGAAACACCTCCGTTCAGGATGACGGCGAGCTTTCCATAATTACCTCCTTTGAACGCAAAGATTACAATGGTCGTTAAGAATATTGATAGAACCATTACTAAAAGGTTTAGCTATTTTATCCATGATATTGTACTAAAACAAAGATTAGAAGATTTAGGGAGGAAATCAGCGGCGGCACCCTCTCGCGTCGGGCTCTGGTATAAGCCATGGTCTGAAGCGAGGAGGCATGGCTGGCGGTCGCCGTCTTCTACGATGCAGTAGCTAGCGAAGGAGGCCGCCGCAAGCATTACGGAACAGATATCCACACACCCCAGCCACCGGAATAACGACCTTGATTCTCAGCCACCGTAGGCGTGGACTTGCGGACGACAAGCATTGGGTAGCTCAACGTCCGGTAGTCAAGTAAACGTCCCGATGGCCGGACGGCGTAAGCTTAGACTATGCTGTAACTGATAAAATTCCTTAGGTGCGCAAAAAATTATACAAAGAAGACCATTCCGCCTTCTGAAATGTGATATGTAAACAGTAGGTCGCACATTGCATCACATCGTATCAGAAATTAAGATATCCGCAGGAAAACCAAGGTTGCTGACATAGTCCGAAGAACCGCCAAACTTAAGTGGCAGTAGGCAGGGCACATTGCTCGCAGAACAGATGGTCGATGGGCTCGAAAGGTTCTGGAGTGGCGACCGAGCACCGGAAGACGCAGTGTTGGAAGGCCGCCCACAAAGTGGGCCTGGTGAGGATCGCAGAAGACCGATGGATGCGAGATGAACCGGTCCGTTCGTTGTGGCTACAGTTAGGGGAGGCCTACTTCCAACAGTGGAAAATTTCCGGCTGAAATGATGATGTTGATCATGATGAGGTCACAAGGCTTCACTAATTTCGAACTGGTCTAGTCGTTGTAAAAAGTTTGCCTAAAACGCGATGCGCAGTTATGCAAATTATGTTACCGAATACGTACGTACTACTGACCTACACCAACATTTAACAATAACACAAAGAAGAAATAACAAAATTACCGACACATAAAGCAGTATTTTGTAATTCAGTAACAAAATTATTATTGTTTTGCCTCAAAATGTTATTTCTACGAAAATGCGGTTGAACCCTTTCAACGTTGCGAACTGGATTTTTTCTTGCGTCTCTTATGAAGCTTTTACCTTGGATGAATCCATTGTTTTACTAAAATCTGTGAGTATTTTGGTTTGATACTGTCCTGGTTTTAGTTGAAAGGTTTTGTTCCAAATCTGCTGTGGATAATTCGGTCCATGTTGATGCGCTTACTGCAACCGGTAACGCTAACACATTTTCAACGCACGCGGGCAGCATTGACCAGGATTGATTGAGCAGCTCTGACCGATGCGATTGAAATATACAGGGTGCAATTGAAGTTATGAGCATTATTTTGAACTAAGGTAGTACTCACGATACTAATTGCATTAGGCCTACTATTACGCAAATCAAAAATGTTATTAATGCAAATACGGAAAACCTGAAAAATGTAATTAGTCATATTGAAAATAAACATTAAAAGTAATTAAAAAGATGGATGACGCGTACGCGGTGTTTGTACCTGCAGCGCCCTAGCCAAGTTACGATCGTTTAATTTACGTCGAACGCCTCGGGTAGGCCACGCCTGCGATTCCTTTGTTTGTTCTGACCACGTGACTGAGCGTTGAGATGACGCCAGAACAAAGGAATCTGAGGCGTGGCCTACTCGAGGCGTTCGACGGAAACGAAATGATCGTTACTTGGCTAGGGGCGCAAAGCAGCATTCGCTAACGCGATGCGCAACTATTTGATACATTGTATGACTTACTACATTTTTAAGGTTTTCATACTAGCACCAATAACATTTTTGATTTGCGTATTAGTAGGCCTAATGCAATAAGTATATTGAGTAGTTTCGTAGTTCAAAATAATACCTATAACTTCAATTGCACCCTGTATAAGCTAAAGTCCTACCACGAGCTCTTAACGCGATCACTTTGACGGCCTAAACCGAACTGTTAAAAGGATGGAGCTATACGGGGTGTATAGCTCCATCCCTCTTTCTCTCTCGCACGTCTGATATTTTACTAGGCCACTAATACTTCATTGAGCTACCACGCTGGAATGTGTCAACCCTAAATGTCTAAGTTCGGTCGAAAGAAACAAGAAAATTATAAAAAAAAATGTCTGAACAACATTTTACCGTGGTCCTGACCAATTTCCCGCCATTAAAAAAAGGATAAACAATAGCATTGTGAAGAGAATACGTTAAAAAGATTTTTGTATAATTCATAATCTTTTGTGGAATGAAATGCGAACGAATCTTTTTATTTCGTCCCTTCGAATTAGAATAATAATGATTTTTAATAATGCTCGAGTAAAATGGTAGCTTAATTAAAAAGAATTGAAGAGAAATAAAAAGGAGCCACAATCATAATAGACCTACATTAAGAGCTAAGGTATTGTAATGGTTAGGACAAGAGATTGAAAAGTGAGTATGAAAACTAACTTTTTGTTCAACGGAATACAGAACCTACTGAATGAAATACAATTTTCAAAATAGAAAAAGGGAAACGTTGTCGGGAATGTTTGGAGTATATTTGTGAATGGTTTTATTTAATGGAAAAAATAAATGATGGATAGGCTGTGTGAATGATGATAGGGATAAAGGAGGCGAGTGGTGAAGATTATGTTACATAGATCCTAAATAAAATCGCTCTATATTATAAAAGCGAAAGTTTGTATGTGTATATATTTGTTACTCCTTCACGCTTTAACATCAGCACGGAATTGGATGAAATTTGGTATACTGGTAGACCATGACCTGGAATAGCTCATAGAATAGTTTTTATCTCTGGAGTATGTTCTTTTTTTTTGGCTTATTTCATTTAGGATAAATTTCTGTCTTCAGGCCGCAAAAGCTACCCCCCTAGCCAAGTTACGATCGTTTTGTTTGCGTCGAGCGCCTCGAGTAAGCCACGCCTCCGATTTCTTTGTTCTGACGTTATCTCAATGCTCAGTCACGTGGTCAGAACAAAGGAATCGGAGGCGTGGCCTACTCGAGGCGTTCGACGCAAACGAAACGATCGTACTTGGCGAGGGGTTTTTTTTTTATTGGGTGGAAAAATTATCTTATGACAAATCCCGCTTTTGGGCGGAGCGGGAGATAGTGTCAGACTTTTACTGACTAAAAACCCACTCCTGTTCCTTCGTTGCCTTCATCACAGGGCCCCGGGTTTCATTTTCACACTACCCTTGGCCCCAGTAGGCTTCGACCCTGCTGGGCCCCTACGATTTGCTGACATCTCCTTGAGGCGCGCGTGGAACAGTACGCGCCGTCGACGACTTGGGCTCGGTCCGGACGGTTACCGGACGATCGGACGGCGAGCCATCCATTGCTCGCCGTCCGCAAGCCCGCCGGGATTCCAATTCTGATTTCCGGCCGCCTACGGTGGCCGGAAATCAGAATTGGAATCCCGGCGGCGGTTGGAGCATAAGGACCGTTGCCTCACGCGATCGGCCGCCTCCTTTGCTAGCATTACTGCTTCGCAGAAAGAGGCGACCGCCTGCCACTCCTCCTCGCTCCAGACCATGGCCTGAACCAAGGCCCGGCGCGAGAGATCGCCGCCGCCGATTGTCCCCACGAGGACACGGCGTTGCTCTGCCCAAACGGGGCACACCTCCACCGTGTGCTCTACCGTGTCCTCCGGGCGGTTCACACAGTGGCTACACCCGGGCGTCGTTTCCGCACGAATCCGGTGTAGGAACTTCCCGAACTTTCCGTGTCCGGTGAGAACCTGCGTCATGCGGAAGGTGAGGACGCCGTGAGGTCTTTCCAACCACGCCTCAAAGAGGGGACTTACCGCCATAATTGTGGCGTGCCCATGGCGAGGGGGGTTGGTATTCTTATATGAACTTCAGATAATAAAACAATTATGAATTAATGAAGTACTTGATTACGAAGCAATTATAAAGATTTAATAAATTGTAATCTCAGATTAAAACCCCCGATTAAACTAATTATAATTGTTAACTGGAGAATTTTTAAACCAATTTTTTTTTACATAAATTGATCTTTTAAGATTGTACGTGAAGTTTTTGCTTTCTTCTATACGAAAGATGTACGCTTGGTAATGTATACCAATTTATTCACCTAAGAATCTCTGTATATCAATGTAGATACTCATATTGTACCAATTTTATAAAGTTTCTATATTTTGAGGTAGCTTTAGCCAAGGCAGCATGTTTAACAAGTAAAACTCATCAATGTAAAACTTATTTAAATTTTCCCGAGCACCGAGAGAGCTAAGCAACCGGTCTCAAGTCCAACAGTTGCCTAACAAGGCAACATACATTCTCTTAAACCAGCTCTAGAAAAAGTGCTCAAACTCGGCTTGAAGAATAAAAGTAATAATGTTGAATCCATCGGAGTTTCTCAGAGAGAAAGAACGATAAATTTCCGTAGCCCACTTGGTTGCGCAGACTAAAACTTTCTTAAGGGATTATAACCGCAGTAAGTTTCTTGATACACAGCTATTAGTAAGTATATAACAAAGCATTCGCACAAAAGTCTTAAGTCCCAGAGTCCGTTGCGGTGGGCTGAAGGAACTATTGTTTTAAGTTCAGCACCACTTAGCAGTTGTAGGGTTGTCGACGATGTGTTGTCTCGCTGTTTATTTATTACGGAAGTGTTGGAACATTTTGTTGATATAGAGTTAGTCTTGGGGCGCGTCATTGACTCAAGTTCTGTCTGTACCATCCCATTTTATTTATTTATTTAAAACTTTATGCACTAATGAAACATTGTACAAAGGCGGCCTTAATGCCTTAGGCATTTTCTACCAGTCGACCTTGGGTGGTGCAGAGATATAACATGGCAGGTGCAGCTTAAAAGAAGACTGAGAGAGAAGAAATAAGAACAATAATAAATATATACTCAGATACATACATACAAATAAAGAATGGTATTGAGAAAAAACCGAATACAACAAATCAAGAGTGTGATGAATCTACCAACTTCTTCCGAAAGTGTTCTAGTCCTTTCAATTTAAAGCTTCATCATCATTAATTCATTTCATTTTTTTCGTGCTTTTATTTTATGTCCATAGCTCTCCTAAGGTTAAAAATTAGTACTTATTAGTATTAGTAATTAGAAGTATTAGTACTCGCTGTATCGAGAACGGAAAGTATGAAAGGGATACTCATGGTCCTAGAACGCAAAATACAACTGAAGGATGATACGCTCTCTCGCTACACACTAGAGCGAGAGAAGTCAGTTTAGTCCATAATTCTTCCTCTTGTTGTACCAAGAATGGTAGAAGTTATTCATGGCTAGCTGAGTCAGCAAACTTCGTACCGCCTGACAGTCAATGAATGTAGTATATCTTTCGAAATAGTCAACCGATTGCGATGAAACAAAGCCAAACACACAAATTAAATAATAAAATAAATAACTAAATTAATTAATAATAATTAAATTAATTAATTTTAATGTATAAAAGTTATCTACATCGATTTCGTACATTTTACGTGATGCGCGCACAACTAAAAACTTCTACAGATTTATTTTATGTGTAGATAGATTTCCCAAACTTAAAAGAGGGTTAAAAAAAAAAACTTTAGTACTATCTCCAGTTTGTTTGATATTTATTCTAGAATTTGATTAAAACGATTGTTATTTAAAAGTTGGCAGACGTATTAAAAGTTTTGAAAACGTCAAACAATACCCATCATAACCAGAACCTAACATTTAAGAAGGTTTTTGTTATAACTCTTCCTCATTAATAATAATCTAAACTTGTATTACAAAGAGGTCGATTTTTTTATCATCATCATTATTTCAGACGAAAGACTGAAAACACCACAAACTGCTGGACCTTGGCGTTCTCAAAGTGTTGCCAGTATGACTGATTCTATGCACCTCGTATTCGCTACTCCAGAAATTATCGGTTCCGACCACCTGTTCTACAAGCAATGTGCCACTTAAGTTTGGCGATTTTTCAGGCTTTTTCTATAAACCTTGGTTCTCCTACGGATATTATTCTTGATTCGATCGCGCAAGGAAATTCCAAGCATTGCTATCTCATTGCTCAATTTGTTTGTTCGTTGTTAGTAGAAAGAAGGCAATGTTTCGAAAATTCTTCCAAGGACAGAGAATTGCTTCTCATACCCGAAAAAATCGCCACAAAAGCCGCTTGCAAAAGCTGGTTAGTTATAATCCGACACAGAAACAGTGTCATTCACAGTCAGTCGTGTCAGTGTGTGTGACAGTGTTTTTGTCAGTGTGTTTTTCTACTAACTATTGGATCAATGATGTCTGAATGAATAAAAATTATTATTATTATTATTAACACTGTCTTTTATTCCTAAACCATCTGATAAGTTAACATAATCATCTGTCACAAGACACACCACGCTCTTGAAATCTTTAAACCGATTACGTTTAACATTCTTTGCAAAGCTGAGACACGGTGATTTCGTTCCAAGCTCGGATTACTTTACAAGAATAAACGTGGCGCGACTTTTGCAAATATATATACTCGCAGGATGTAGACTTGTCGAGTTGATGTTCGAACATGTATTTTAATCTCATATTCAAAGAGTACAGGGTATTATTAAACTCATATAATAGCTCATGCAAGAATTTAGTTAGCGTAATATTCTTGCACGGGCTTTATCATCTTTTTAACCGACTTCAAAAAAAGGTTATCAATTCGGTTGTATTTTTTTATGTGTTAAAAAAGCTCAGAGCTCCGTCGTTTATGGAACGATTTGCAAAAAAAACAATCCCCATAAAGAATATGCTTCCAGATTTGTCTAATTTCTTTCAAAATCCAGTTTTGCTGATGGAATCCATGAGGAATCAAGGGGACTTCTCAAATATTATTTTCAAATGTATAGTGGTCAGAACAAAGGAATAGGAGAAGTGGCCGACTCGAGGCGATCAACGAAAAGAGATTGGAAACGAAACGGTTGTAACTTGGCTAGGGGGGCTGCTCCCTGTTCGACCGTGTGGTAACAGTCCGGGCCGACCCCGAGTCGTTGACGGCGCGTAGTGTTCTACGCCCGCAAAAACCGCAGGGCCCAGCAGGGCTGAGACCTAATACTGGGGACATGGTCTGAAAGGAAAATCCATTATCCTAGAACTCAAGAGCAACTGGTGGAACATACGCGTGGTTTTAGCCAGTAAAGTCCCATGGTCCTAGAACTCAAGAGCAACTGGAAGAACATACGTGTGGTTTTTTTTGGTTAGTCAGTAAAAGTCTGAAACGCCCTCCTACTCCGCCCTAGAGCTGGAGAAGTCATTACATTGTTTATCACCACAAACGGTCTTGCCTGCCAAAGTCATTTAGTAATTTGGAAAACCTACAAAAATGCTGTTGATCGATTGAAAGGATATCCAAAATCCAACGAATGTGAAAATATATTGAATACGCAATGTCAACTTAAGAATACCAATAACTGGTACTCAATTCCCGTGTCATTAAAACTAAACCAAGAATAAAATTATAATTGGACGCACATATTTAATCTATTGTGTTATCACATGGTTCGTATGTATTGGACCTCTAATAATATAGATAGAAAGTCTTCAGAAATTCGCTCTTATAAACGACGAAACGAATAGGTTATTTGTTAAAAAGTCGTGATCTGAAAAATGTATTGGAATAAAATTCAAGGGCTCTTTGTAGATGCTAGATTATTTAAAAGGGTACCGTAAATGTGTGATACCACCTTCTCTAGTTTCAACCTAGAGTGGGAGAAGTCACTGGATAAAATCCAACCTCAAAACCTACAAGACCTTTACACACTGAATGCCAACAAACATTTACGAGGACATTTCTTCAAGTTAGGGGAAAATGCATCCAAAAAGAAGCTTTTGAAGCAATTTCTACCTATCCGAGTTGTAACGGCATGGAACAGGCTCCCGGAAGGCGTTGTAGCTCCCACATTGAACTGCTTTAATAATCGGTTGGACAGACTAAACATCTCCAAATTTTAAGAAGGAAACACACGCATCAGCTAATAGCAGCGAGTGTGTCTTACTAAGTAATAATAATAATAATTCTTCTGGAGCCTTAACCACCGATACCTTGGACCCTGTTTCCGACACCGGCGGACAACTATTTTTTTATATTTTTAAATGGTTTTTTTTAAAAGAAATATTTAAAAATGTAAATATTATATGTATATAAAAATAAATAAATGCAATAATAATAATAAAAAAGTAAGTAACCTTAACCTAACCGTTGAACCTATTTTTCTTGTTCCTTCTTTTTGTATTTTATTATGTGTGTACACCTACATAAATTGTTAAAATCATTTTTTTTTTGCTGGATTTAATATTTGTCGAGCACAATAGCGACTCCTTATAGCAAAACTGATAATTTAGTCTCGAAAAGTGTATTTCAAGCATTTGAATAATGTCAAAAGAACCAGACTACTTTTCATGCAAACCAGGATCTGACTATCCCTCCGTAGTTTCTGTTTTAGTCCCTCTTCCTCTCACCGGTAATCAAATCAAGCTCACAGAAATAAAATCATAGACTCGTTCTGAATATAAAGTCGGTACCTTTATCGAAGTGTTCGAGAAATAAAGAAAATCTATGTTCAATTTTAGCAACAGTTTACTACCTCTGCTGTCAGTTTCGACACGAACTTCTTTTTCTTTAGCCGCACAGTATACTTTGTGTTAAATTATCAGCCCCCGTAGTGAAGTTACGATCGTTTCGTTTGCGTCGAACACCTCGAATAGGCCACGCCTCCGATTCTTTTGTTCTGACCACGTGACTGCGCGTTGAGATGACGTCAGAATAAAGGAATCAGAGGCATGGCCTACTCTAGGCGTTCGACGCAAACGAAGCGATCGTAACTTGGCTAGGGGAGCTGATCATGTTCGAAATACTACACTGCATTCTAAAACGGAAATCGTTGATGTGACTTAAAAAAGCTGCCCTACTTAACTACTAGACAGAACATGTCTGTCGTATGCCTGACAAACTATGGGCGCGTAAAACATAGAATTGGTATCCAGACACAGCGATATCAGGTTCGCGGCAGACCACGAAGGAGATGACGGGACCACCTGGATGTCTTCCTTGAGAATAGGATAAAAAGAGCAAAAAATCATGATCGTTGGAAAGAATGGAAGAAGGCCCAGCTGTGGGACATGCGGGCTAAAAATAATAAGGCTCGTCTACTCCTGCTAGTTTTGTGAAATTACTAACAACTCTAATTATATCTGACCAGTACGTGGATACCTGGACAATAGTCTCATTTGCCAAACTGTTTATCGTCGTAAACATATAACAAAATGGCATAGCATAGCATAGTCGGCCTTATAATGTTCCCACTGCTGGGACTCAGGCCTCCTCTCTATAAGAGGGAATGGGCCGTAATCCACCACGCGGGCCCAGTGCGGGTTGGTGGATGTCACATATCTTTGAATTTTTGGTTCCACATACCGTTTTCCTCTCGATGTTTTCTTTCACCGTTTTGAGAGCAGAATGAAATAAATTACACAAAGTAATGCGCCTAATAACAAAATTGCGTAACATTATTTAGGCAACAACGATGTGTAGATACTGGAAATGATTTGTTTTTTTTTTATATTCCTTGGTACAACAAGGAATATTTCAATACCTACTTCTGCGAATATAATGTTGTTTCGTATTCACAACTACTTGTTTCCATGGCTTTGCTTCCATCGCTTATTTTATAAGAACGGTACGTATTTCCGGGAAAACGAGTTGCATATGGCACTCTGTGATAATTTTCAATCAGTGGCAGCACTTTTAGAAATTCCTGGAATTAAACACATAAACAGCTTTATCGTAGTAAGTAACATTTTGAAAGGGTCTAGCAGGACAAGGTAGGGTCACCGGCCCCTAAGAGGTATTTCCAAAATAAATTATGTTATTACATCAGTGACATGTATTATTACTGTTGACGTGAATTTAGCCTTCCATCTCACTTTGTTACGGAGATAATTGACTAAATAGACACTAGAGCAGGTATTTTTAATTATTATTTTCAAAAATTGTTCTAGTTACACTAATAAAACCACAACAGTTTGTTACAGAATAAATTGCTCTACGTTACATATTTTTTTACCTCATTTACCAATTCTTATTTTTTATTTAATATATTTTTAAATTTTTTATTCATAGTTCACGAAAAGGTACAATCACAGAAAAAAAAATATATTATAGCTCACTACATCTAGTATTACCACCAAAAAGTGCATGAATATAGAATAGGTGCAAAACTTCCGCTGCTGACCCTACCTTAACCCGCTAGACCCTTTCGGAGAGCAATGTTGTACAATCTGTGGAACTTTCAATGAATTTTAGAGGTATGCGGAATAAATTGTCAAACGATTTTGACGGAAGTAACATTCGGATTTGTATTTACAGAACTTGTAAACATTGTATATAATGCTTCTTTGTTGCATTACTTTGTTAAATTAAGTTTTAATGTTACGTTGTTTGCTCTCGGGAAATAAAGCGAAGTTGTTTGTGTACAGTCTAACTTTTATTTTTATTTTAATAGCTTACTGAATGTTTGCATGTTTCTACAATTAACTCATCTTTGTTAGAACAATGTAATCAATAAATTGTATAATTAAGTGTAAATATTTTTAAATTGGATGGTGTATCGTTTTGTATCATATTATACATCTTTTAGCATTAATATGAATAAAAAACTTTTTACAAAAAAAAAAAATATCTTCACTAAAAAAAACATTAAAAGGATCAAAATAACTTTAATATCGGAAGTCGGTGTTTCTCGGTATTATTTGTATCTTATTTAACACCGACTTCCGAAATTAAAGTTATTTTAATCCTTTTAATGTTTTTTTTAGTAGTCGGTCATCTTTTTTTTGTACAAAGTTTTTTATTTCACACTTTTTAGTTGCGATACACTTATAAACGGACATCAAATGTTACTTTTTGACTGTAAATGCTTAAGTTTTCGATGAAAATACTAAAATTACTATATAGCTGCCTATAATATTTGAGGAGTTCCCTCGATTTCGCTAAGATTCCATCATCAGATCCCGACTTGGTGACTATGGGACCATTCGGGAAGTATACCCTTTCCAACAAACAAAGAATTTTTCAAATCGGTTGGCAAGCGACGAAGTTATGCGCGAACAAACATAAAAAAAAAATACAAACATCCGAATTGAGAACCTCCTCCTTTTTTAGAAGTCGGTTAAAAAGAAAACAAAGAGTATAATGAAAATAGATTGATGACCAAAAATTTGCAAGACACAGTCATTGTTTCATGATAATGGTGACACTGTACGTGACAAAGTGACACAATAAGGCAATAGATTCTTTCCTTGTATAAAAGAAAAACACCATATAACTATCTACAGCAGTCGAGATCCAATCGTCCAAATCAATGCTGTCAGAATGAAATCGTGTTCTACATCAGTTGACACAGATTCTATCCAAGATTGAACATTTTAGTATCGCAAAAGTAGGTTGGAAGGCGACGGTAGATCTAAAAATGACAATCTTACTCTAATGAACGAACGGAATGGAAGGTCTGGTCTTATTTGAGATATCGATGGACTGATTTAGCTCAGACAAAAGGAGGATCAGACTGTATGCACCTGAAATATTCGGGATCAAGAGGTGATTGAGTGTGGAAAGTGCGCATGTTACATATTGTACATTGGTTACCGAATAAGAGGGATTGTCTGCTGACGCTGGTTAGGTAATAAATTTATGAAATTATTGCTAGAGTGGCCAAACCAGCAACTCTATTTAGAAGCGAATGTATAAAATTGCAGAATCATTTGAAATCAATGTTCAAAGTAAAATTGTGTAACTTTAATATAACGTGGAATAGGAAAAAAATAGAAATTGTAGGCATTAAAGGTAAAAGTTTACACCTTTTTTATTCGGTGGAAAAATCATCTGATGACATCCCCTGCTCTTGGGCGGATCGGAAGATAGTGTCAGACTGTTACTGAATAAAAACCCACACCTGTTCCTTCGTTGCCTTTCGTACCAGGGCCACCGAGTCTTCCTTTCAGAATCAGACCCTTGGCCCCAGTGGGCTTCGACCCTGCTGGGTCCCTACAGTTGCTGACATCTCCTTGAGGCACGCGTGGAACAATACGCGCCGTCGACGAGTTGGGTTCGGTCCGGACGGTGCCGTCGGCCGTAGGTCGAAACCTGCTGGGGCCATGTCTAGTCCGAAAGGGAACCCCAGTAACCTGAAACGCAAGGCAAAAAAGGAATCTGAAACGCGTGAGCTCCGCCCTAGAGCGGAAGAAGCCATTGCATGATTTACCACCTTAAAAATCATTCCCAGAATACTGGAATCGACTTATTAACGTAGTATCAGTTATAGTTAAAAACCTCCGTTACAAAAAAAACAATACTCTGAAGGTGTAAACCCTAGAAATAAATCAGCAAAACCTCAGGATTTTTCTGATATCCATTAGAGGCGCGCGTGAATTACTACGCGTTGGCGATGACTTGGGCTCGATCCAGGTGGTTATCGGGCGGCCGAACGGCGATCTACTCTTGCCCATCGTCCACAAGCCCATGCCTACGGCGACTGGAAATTGAGGTCAGGATCCCGGCGGATGGGACGTGAGAAAATCCGTTCCTACACTTCTATTCCGGGAGATGTCTGGCGTTGTTTTAAATATTTTATTGGCAAGTCTAAGGTTTCATATTGTATCTCTTTTAGGGTCCCGTAGCCAAACGTCAAACAACGGAACCCTTATAGATTCGTCATGTCTGTCTGTCTGTCCGTATGTCACAGCCACTTTTTTGTGAAACTATAAGAACTATACTGTTGAAACTTGGTTGGTAGATGCATTCTGTGAACCGTATTAAGATTTTCACACAAAAATAGAAAAAAAAAACATAAAATTTGGGGGTTCCCCATACTTACATCAAACCCTTGCGTGTGGAGTATCTATAGATAGGTCTTCAAAAATGATATTGAGTTTTGTAATATTTTTTTTTTTCTAAACTGAATAGTTTGCACGAGAGACACTTCCAAAGTGGTAAAATGTGTCCCCTCCCTGTAACTCCTAAAATAAGAGAACGATAAAATTAAAAAAAATATATGATGTCCATTACCATGCAAACTTCCAAGGAAAATTAGTTTGAAAGTTTTTTTAGTACATCATAAATCGTAAACCGTAATTTACCTTTCAAGTGTGTAAGGAACCCTCAGTGCGCGAGTCCGAGTCGCAAGTCCGACTCGCACTTGCCCAGTTTTTTATAACTTTAGAATCGTTGCACATGTGAATACTGTCAGATATTTAACTGATAGAGAACATCAGTCAACGCGACTGCAGGTCGCCAGTAAACGTCAGTGAAACATAGTTAGTACATCTACGTCAGCTCCACATAAATATAAATGAGTACCGTTAGAATCGCATTCAGCAAACACAGCAATCTGATGAATATGGTAAATGTTACATGCATATTTATGCACATGTAGTTATGTATTGCATAACACAAACTGGACCTTTAAATTCATACATGCGTTTTAGTAAACACTCCGTTTTCACTAGGTTGGTTTACTACGTGTGATCGGCAGTTGTTGTGATGATCTATGGGGTCGAAAGGTTCTTTAATAGTGACCAAGCGTGGGAAAGCGTTGGAAGACCTCTCACAAGGTGGATCGATGACGTAATGAGGATCGCGGGTATCCGATGGATGCGAGACGCACAGGACCATTCGTTGTGGCGGCACTTGGGGGATATGTTCAGCGGTGGACGTCTTTTCATTAAAATGATGATGATGATGATCGCCATTTTAAATCTTACCATTATACATAAGAACAGAATACACTAAGGCGTAAAGTATTCCTCTACATCGTCTAAAAAAGTAGCTTTGTCTCGTTGAATGGTAATGCTGATTCTTCGGGCAAAGGACGAGCCAGCCCCAAGGCCGAAGGTGATGGCCGTAACCGTGGCGGAACATACTTTCTCACGCCCCAGTCTCCACCAAAAGTACCCACCGACTTCGCCCGCGTCAGGTTCATAAAACACAATAGCAAATAATAATTCTGTGCTTGCGATTAATTATATTAAATATAAGTGTATGTTTAATTTATAAACATATATATTCGTTCCCTTGTTTTCTTAGTAATCTTTCCATTTCCATCTCGAGATCAGGGAAAGTCATTCTATAATTTTCCACCTCAAAAAAAAGCCTGGCAGGCATCGGCCTAAGTGGGTCTTGACAATTATAAATACGGATATCTCTTTGTGCCGTCAACAAGCCCGTGCCCATGCTAATCTATGGACTCATTAATATGAAACTACAATGAACAATTAACTACCATAATCAGTCGTTTAATTACACATTGTTATTGACACGTGCCAAAATTATAACTGTGCATATATTTTTAATTCTTGGCACGTGCTGTTTTCCATTTGTCGTTTAAATTTCTATAAAACTGTTTTACAGAATATATTATGGTGTAAGTTATGGGCGACGAGTATAATATTATGCAGTTCTAACTTTACACACTATTTAACTTTATATATTTCTTCTCTCAAAGAGCCAAACATGGGGTGCAAACATTCATCGTCAAGTTCTCTCATACCAGGTTAGTTTCAAGCTTCGTTTTTTTTGGGCAAAAGTATAGTCCACAAAGCTTTATCCTGTGTCGATTCTTAGAATATTATCCAGTACGCTGTTTGCTAAAAAGTCGATGATGTGTGGTATCTAAGAGCTACGGAACCGCATCGTGGATTACATCTCGCTTCTTAACACATTGGAAAAGCCTGTAATAAAAATAAGTCTAGAATTATTAAAGGCCGATCATGCACCCCTGGCAGTTCCAATCTTATGGCATAATCAGCCTACTAATGCTACCACAGCCGGGACTCTGTACTCATCTCTAGGAGAGGGAATGGGCCGTAACCCACCACGCGGGCCCCGTGCGGATTGGTGGACGCAACATATCTTCGAATTTTTGGTTCTAGGATATCGCACGGTTGATTATAAAGAGACCCTAAGTCAAAAACTGGCACTTGAAAATTGAATCTTAATGCATATAATTTATGGTTCAATTTTCAAACATCCTTTTTTGTCTTAGGTCTTTTTATGATAAAGCGTGAGATATACTGATTTCCTACGTTTTGAGAGCAGTGGTGATGAAATAAATTCCACAAATTAATGGGCCTGGCTTAGTTTCAGGCCACGTGCTCTCGAAAGTCGGGGCCATTTACACTAGACCACTACTGCTCTCTCTATTTCCACCTTGCTTATAAATTAATAATTATTTTCGAAATAAGAAAAAGGTACCGAAGAATATGTCGTATGAGTGAGCATTTGAAACCATAACCAGCAGCTCAAGTAGCGAGTCCTCGTAATTAAATTAAAAGAAATGAAGCCATAAAAGATGAAAGAGTAGAAAGCCTTTTGAAAATGTGAAACCGTCGTCCGTCCCTCGTTCAGACCGCATCATGGCGGCGTTCGTAGAGATTTATCATTATCACGGGACGCAGTATAAAAATCATTCGAGTGCGAAATAGGAGCCGGGGAGGACGCGTCTGTGGCTACTGAGGTCATAGGGTGTTTTAACCAGCTGTGACGATGAAAGAGAGTGCTGGGTGCTTGTGTTGAGATTGTGTAGTTTTTATTTATTTTATTATTTTGCGTGATACTAGACTTATCTAGAGGTATAAAAATAGATTTCAACTTATTCTCAGACCTAACATAGATTGCGTTGACTTCCGAAATGGAAACCCGTGGTCCTACAAAGCAAGGTCATAGGAAATTAGGTGTGGTTTTAGTCAGTAAAAGTCTAACAGAGCAGCTTCAGACAGACTGGAGACAGTCAGTAAAAGCCCTCCAGCTTCTATGACAACCTTAAAAAAAAAGCAAGACCTAATTAATATAAATATATGTACCAAACATAAAAAGCGAGTCAAGCTGTTTCAAAAGAGTTCGATAGCAAAAACATCTAATATATAACAGAGAAAATAATATAAATTATTTTTTTTTATTTATTTTATATTCACACAACGCCGTCTAGTCCCAAGCTAAGCAGAGCTTGTGTTATGAGTACTAAACAACTGATAAACATACTTAAATATTTCTGAATACATACATATTATAGATAAATTACACCCAGACACAGAACAAATTATTGTGCTCATTACACAAATATTTGACCTTAGTGGGAATTGAACCCACTAACCACTAGACGAACAGGCCAGTCTTTGTCAATTGTACAAAGTTACTGTTCCTTTCAAAAGAAATTTATTTCTATAGAGCTGCCAAAGGAGAGATTAAAAAGTAATGTCGACAATAATAAGTAGAAAACAATAGATCAAGTAAATATTTGATCAGACTGTTTAATAATATAGTTTTCTTATTAAAATTAGTTTATAAATTCGAAATTATAAACACTGGTGAAGAAATGAAACGGCTGCAATTAAGCAGTAAGGCAATATCCTGATGATAAATCTTTGGGTATAAAACCCGGGGCCCTGGGTCGAAGGCAAAGAAGGAACAGGAGTGAGTTTTTAGTCAGTAAAACTCTGACATTATCACCCGCTCTGCCCAAGAGCGGGATTTGCCATAAGATGATTTTCCCAACTGAAAAAAAAATGATAAGTCTTGGTATGTGCCTAATTTTTTTTGGTTTTTGACTTGCGTTTTGATCGCGCATTATTAAGAAAATTCCCTGTGTAGCAAAGATCTCAGAAAAAACTTCCGGAAAAACAAGATCTTACGAAGCTTTAATTCAAGAACATTGTAGAATTATATAACTTTAAAACAGTCTTAGTAGCATTGAGAGTGCCAAATTGCATTAAACAATAAAAATCCGTCTTTACTATTTACTAACTTTTGCCTGCAGCTTCGCCCGCGTACATAAAATATAGTCTATGTCACTCAGAAATAAAGCAACTTTCTATCGGTGAAAAAATTTTTGCAATCGAACACTGGTTCGATTGCCAAAATTTTTTTGTAGGAGGTTACCTTATTTTTTTATAGGAGATAACCTCTCCTACAAACAAAAAACAATAAATTAAAAAACAAACCTTACCTCTTTATAATATTAGTGTACACAAAATCATCAAATTAACTTCAAGAATTTTACAAATACCCATCCGTTTTCCTTCAGTCGCCCTTTGAGTTCCAGGGCCGGACATACCTACTTCCTCCAACATATAATCGGTTACCGACAGCTAAACCACCAGCAAACCACTCCGACCGATAAATTGTATATTCTATTTACCCACTATGATCAAATCCATGTCCGAGAGCAGTGGTCATAAATATGGAAATAGTGGCGGATGTCGACCACTATTAATAGTGCTCAATCGCGTGGGATGATGGTTTTCACGAAAAAAAGGTTACATGAATACTTTTATTATATATGTATTTCCGTGTTGAGCATTTGGATTTATTTTAGCTCTAGCTGATTACATTCAAGAATAATAGACGTATTTAATTCTTAGTTTGCTGTCTTGTTTTCTTTGAGTACTAGTTTCAAAGTGCCATTCAATCAGCGCAAACAGTTCTCAAAAGGTCAAATTGTATAGGACTGACAAGTAGTGTTTATTAGTCGTCAAATTAAAACAAGTCTTCATTAAGGAAATCTATTTTACTTTAAATTAATATTTAAATAGAGTAAAAATATTTGAACAGATTATTAAATATTAATTTAAATAATTATGTAACTATATTAAATATAACATGAGGTGAGATAACGGTCAAGCGCGACCTAGCAAGAATAAAAAAAATAACTAAAATTATAAAAAAATTAAATGAGGTAAATATAATGTGTTGCGCCGAACCCAAATAACACGGGACAAGGGCAGAAAGATGATGAAATTTTTTCTATTATTCAAATATATTTTTTTTAATTGTCTTTTTTTTAATTTTGCTGTGAAAACATCCATAATTGTTTTCAATTTTATACATTTACCAATTGAATATTGACATTACAGATTGCGAAAAGATTTGAGATTTGATATTCTGTAATGCAACATTCTCAAGCCAAAACATTTTGATCTTTTAGTAATCGTTATCATTGTTACAATATGACTGTGCCTAGGTCTAGATGAAGTAGAAGAAAAAAAACCGTCGTAATCTGTCATTTTTTCAATAGTATCAGACTATTGCTATGATTAGGACTGCCTAATATATCACATCACACTTACGTCACATTATATTGGTAGCAACATTCATGTCATTTAAACGTATACATTTTTTTTACCCCAGTTTTCGGATTCCATCTAACTCATGCGCTCCGGGAAATAATATATTACATTATTTCGCAGCTTTCAATTTTCCGTCAGGAGTGAATGTCCTATACACAGGAAATTGAGTAATTTGTTCCCAGATTCTAACGGACATCATGGACTCCGCCTACATACCTACAAGTACAAGGTACTGGTGTACCGTACCTTAAATATTATATTGTACGTATCGATACATTTTTAGATGAATCTAACGATGTCTCATTGTTTAATGAGTCGTAAGTGATTATCAGAAATAAAACGAACTTACAGTATTCCCAAATTAATAATGCGCATGCAGATCTTTGATAATTGTCGTATTCCCGGAAACACCCGAATCATTGAAAAATTAATTAATTGAATTATGCATGAAGAAAATGTACTTAACTACTCTATATACATATCGTCTTCCGACGGACGGGGAATACGACCGTTGCCGAACAGTGACGAAGATTTCTATGCGCATTATCACTTTGGGAGACCTGTAATACAAAAATCATAAGCATAAGCATTAATCAGCCTTATAATATTTTCAATACTGGCACTCAGGCCTCCTCTCTAGGAGAGAGAATGAGCCATATAGGCCCAAAAAAATAATAGTTAGATATAAAATAATCGAAGAATTAACGATAAGATATGACGAAAATATTTATGATATTGGTAGTATTTATAAGATAAAATTTACAGTGACCACATACCGTTTACCATAGTATTGAAAGCCTTCCACTAGCTAGACCGATAAGGGTCGCAGGAATTTGATGGATGTGAGACGTACAGAATATTGGTCGATATAGTGATGCTTTGGGGAGGCCTATATCCAGCAGTGAACATCTTTCGGATTAATCATTTCAGCCGAAAGACGTCCACTGTTGGACATAGGCCTCCTCTAAGTGTCATAATGCCACAATGTGTCATAACGGCCCATGATTAAGATTACGTAAAAAATTATGAAATTGGATCGTCTGGTAGGTTGGTTGCGGCTTTTGCGCAACTTCTCCATTTCTCTCTATTCATGGCATTGAGTGTACATTTAACAAAGAAACACTTCGAAGATGATTTGAGTCTTTTGACCTCGAGAACGTTGACTCTCTACGCTTCCCAGCACCGTAAAAAAATCCAAAGAGTTTTCATTGCGATGACATGTCAAAACATCTTAAAAATTCGCAGTTGCACAATCAATGAAAGACTTTGTTTGATGCGAAACTCTTTCAGAATGGAAACGTTAGTGCGATGAGCAGTCCGTTTTATCCTCAGTTGACGCCACTAACACCACATTTCAAAAGCGTCAATCTTTTCATGGTGCTTTTGTTAAATTCTCCATATTTCAAAAATAGGGAATATTAACCATCTCATTAAGCGAATCGTGGTGGTTTTGGTTATACAGCGATCTTTCCATACATTCGTGTAATTTATTTAAGACACTCCAAAAAATTTTACTGTAGAATAAAATTATATATTACAAAAATCGATTCTTATTCTCATCCAGGGCAAAATGGAGGGCAAAAGTTAATTATGGCACTAATATTATTATGTAGGTTGTAATCATATTCTATAACTAGCATGTCTGCTGAACTGTAGGTCAGTACATACTTAAAGCGACCATTGTTGGAATGGATGTAAAGATCACCTCGTTAAAGTAGACTACGAGTTTACTAGTTGTAATAATAATCTTTTATTTGTTGTTTATGTACCGACACGTTTTACGGTATCTCATAGAGATATATACCTACGATTTAATCACGGTACATTATGGCCGTGAGATGTTTGAATATACGCAGCAGATATCACTTGATTTTTAGCAGTGTTATTAAAAACTATATTGGAACTATGAACCAAGTTGTTTCATAGTTTCTCATCGCTGCCACTGTGGCGAAGTTGTCAACAGGCTCGGTCACCACGGCCTGTCATGCAGTCGAAGCGCGGGACGTATAGTGCGGCACGCGAATATTAATGACATCATTCGACGAGCCCTTGTCACCGTCGGCGTTCCGGCTATTTTGGAACCTCATGGCCTGGCACGCAACGATAGTAAGAGACCGGACGGTATGTCTTTATTTCCATGGAAGATGGGTAGGCCTTTAGCATGGGACGCTACCTGTGTCGACACTCTTGCGCCATTCTATCTTCCTAGCTCGTCGCGCTGTGCTGGTTCTGCCGCTGCGGCTGCGGAGAACCTCAAGCAGTGAAAATATAACAACCTCGGCGGCAGTTATATTTTTGAGCCTTTTGGGTTTGAGACTCTTGGGCCGTGGGGTCCGAGTGCTCATGCGCTTTTTCAAGAATTATCCAAACGGCTAGTTGACATCTCGCGTGACCCAAGGGCTGGCTTTTACCTCAGTCAGAGATTAAGCATTGCCATACAAGTGGCAATGCCGACAGTGTTTTGGGCACACTCCAGTCGACAGCGATGCGTAGGAATTTTTTGATGCCATATTAAAATATGTTATGAGTTATTATTGCTTTTAAAGTATATTATTGTGTTTTTATTATCATTGTTCAAGTATTTAATTATTTACACAGTAATTGTATAATTTATCTAAAGTAGTAGTAAACCAATCTAAAGATTGTTAAGCATAGCCATATTATTTACCATAATTTCAATAATCGTACGAAACCTATCAAGTCTCAAGGTTTTACCGAAATTTCCGAAGATTTAACAACAAAAAAGTAAGTCCTATTCGTAACACAGTGTATATTTAAGGCTCATTATTTTCCCTGTGACAGCTTAACGACCCACATGAAATACCGTACCGTTAATTTGTGCAAAAAAAAAAACCGTTACCTAGCAAAGTGATTTTTTTCATCCGGTCACGAGGAGTAGCTTAGATAATTTTATTTTATCACCATTTTTCTACCATAAAATAAAAGTTTTTTACGCCTATTAATTAAATGGAATTATGAGTATCGAGGAAAATGATCTTTGGCTAGATTATTTTTATGGAATTCGGAAACAAACTCTATAAAGTATGGTTTGTGGAGATTATCAGAAGTCTTCTTTGTTAATTGCGAAGTTTCATTAGCTTTATATCGAACTGTCGGCTGGTACTGAAAATCAGCGCTGAGGCTCTGTCTTACACGAACCCCAGACTTTTGATGAGCGCTGGCCATTTTGCGCGGATGTGATGCATATCCTACTACTCATAATATAAGTCGTTGTTGTTATTTGTTTCTTTTTTTTGAAGACATACGCCATGTTTGACGTAAATAAACTCTTTTTCTTTCTTTAACTAGCTTCTGCCAGCAGCTTCGCCCGGGTAGGTTTCTTCATATCAACTTTGAAACCCTATCTCATCCTCTTAGAGGGCGAATTTCGGAAAATCCTCAGTGCTTACGTCATAAAAAAAATCTTGTGCAAAATTTCACTTTCTCAGGCCCTCTAGTATCGCCTAGGCTTTGATATGTCAGTGAGTCAGTTCGTTCTTATATATATCTATAGATTAAATAATTTCGCTTGATCATAGTGATCTATAAGAATTCTGGTAAAGACCAAAATTATTTTCACCTTCATAACTGGTTATTCTTTTATAAATCTATGACGCTTAATAAGCTATCTTTAAGGTGGTCAAAGAGATGTTAGCATAATTGAGCTAGTTGAGACCGATGGCTGCGAAGACTACGGGCTTGTTCAAAGGAGTTACTGCAGCCCTCGAACGCAAAAAGCCACCGAAGGAACACAAGCGGTATTTAGACGGTAAAAGTCTCAAACACTCTTTCTTGCCTCCTTGTGCGGGATGGATTATGTGATGATTTCTTACCGGAAAAAAAGGCTGTGTCATCCTGATAATATTAGCTGGATCGTATAGCCTATTTTATGTTACTATGTTTTTGTACAGTAGTATCTAGTAGTATAATATTGATATCACACAATTCCTGTACATTTTTTTATGAAAACTGTTATGTTGTGTCACTTTTCACTGGGGACTAGCTGCCGTCGATAGAATCAACAGGTTGCTGTATCGACACAAATAATCTTTGTTGATGTTAGTGAAAAGTTCTTGTCAAAATTCAAATGTTTTTATGTCGATGTAGCTCCTGCAAATGTTTAAATATTTTTTTGGCATATATATTCTTGTGTCAACTTCTAAAAATTTGTGTAGCACTTATGTATTCCTTTTCTGTTAGTGTCGATAAACTTAAATTTAGTCTGATCAGTATAGTAGAACGTGGATAGGTCTCTATCATACCCTACCCTACCCTATACCTATGACTCCTTTTATGACTCTATCATTAACCTCGTATAAATCCTTTTTTTGTAGATTAAAAATCATCGAATAACTTCACCGCGTACTGGAAGACGCAGCGTTGGAAGGCCTTCTACAAGGTGGACCGCTGACCTGGTGAAGATTGTGGAAATCCGATGAATACGAGACGCACAGGACCGTTGATTGTGATGACATCTGGGGGAGGCCTATGTCCAACAGTGGACGTCTATCGGCTGAAATGATGATGATAAACTTTGTAATTTATTATGTTAACGTCTCATTTATTGATAGTTGTAATTTTTTTGTTCTTGCTTTTTTTATGTAGCCTCTTTTTTTATAATGTGAATGTGAGAATACTGTAGACTTCGCGAATTCTTAGATTCCTTCCTATTACGGCTAACTTGACACCAGTGGTTGTCAAATGCTAAAAATCGTCGCTTCTCACTTTTTGTGGCACCAACACGATGTTTTACCGGCAGCAGCAGAATTGAGCCTTCTTCGTCGGAGTTCAGTATGATATTGCAAGTAAGTATGTGTTAAAGAAAAGTTGCGTCTATTGACTGCGAGCGTCTACCATCGACTACAAGTGGCTTCACTTATAGCTTCAGGTTGTTGTAATTTTTAGAGATATCGCCTGTAGCCTGTGAGGTTTCCGTATAAAGTAACTAATGTAAATAGTTCAATTCCCGAATCAAGTCTCGATGATTTTTCCGAATCGAAAAGTCTTTTTTTTTGTAACTTAAATACAAATTCACAGTTTTCAGATTAATTTCTATACTTATAAAACCTTGCTTCATGCCATCAATGCCCTATTAATTTTGATTCCCTCGAGAGTATCGAAGTATACGTTTTTTGCGACATAAACGGCTGTATCTTTTTTTTTCGTTGATTTAGAAGTTTGATTTTTTCACAGCTTCAAGGGACTGTATACTCATTTGGTTTTAATTTCAACTCGGTACCTCCGCGCGTTCCCGAGATTTGGCCTTGACTGACAGACAGACGGACAACAAAGTGGTCCTATAAGGGTTCCAATTTTTCTTTTGAGGTACTCTAAAAAGACCTATTACATATGACATCACTTTCTATTTAAACAACATTACATATTTAAACCCAACAAATGGTCTGTTCTCTAATAGGCTATTGTTCGCTTCAGTTTACGACCGATAAATCTGTCGAACGGGGAATCGAATAGGACATTTTATTGCTAGACTTTTTCTTGTGATGTGCGATTAAACATTTGTAGGACAGTTTGTGAATGTGCGACAAGAGTGCTATATACGATCGGTCATGTTGTCTTTTATTACCGACATAATCCGTACATATTATAAAAAAAGTCCACCGCCGCGTTTATTTTATTTATTTAAAACTTTATGCACTAATGAAACATTGTACAAAGGCAGACTTGATGCCTTAGGCATTTTCTAACAGTCAACCTTAGGGTGGTGCAGAGACACAACATGGCAGGTGCAGCTTAATAGAAGACGTTTTTTACGTTTGTCTGTCATGTAATAAAACTGCTCACTTCAGTATAAAATAATTACTCAATCTTTTGAATTTTCAAAAAGTCAGTCAGAAAAGTGACGCTAATTGCACATTCCAAAGCGTAGATCTCATGGAGAAGAATTTGCAAGAAACTCTATTTCTTAATAATATTTCTTAACGCTAAGAGACCAATTATGCGTCTTACCTCAACAGTTTTCGATCGAACAAGACAGCTGTCACCCGCCAGTATGCTACATCGACAGACTTACTACAGAATCACAAATACGCCACAGTGTTGCCAACATAATTTGTAGATTATAATGAATAATCAAATACAAAATAAATGAAATAATATTTTTGGGTACAAAAACAGCGTAAATAATCTGATTACGTATCAAAACCTAATAGTTTGTTCGCGATAAATTCAAAAACAACTGAATAAATTTTCACCATTGCATAGAGTGATTCATGACAAAGGTTTAGATGTATTAATACATGCATATATTTTGTCACTTTCAATAATCGCACGGTTGAGTAATTCGCTGCTGCGTTACGTGTCAGTTTCAATTCTCGCACGAAACAAATATGTGCATGATGTTTATGACCTACAAGGGCGGTATCACGGGCTCTTAATGCGATCAAATTTAAGATCTAAAGTGGACTCATATAAGGATGGAGATATACAGAGTGTATAGCTCCATCTCTCTTTGACGACCGACATTTTAAAACGTCATGTAAAACCTTAGATAGTTTATCTAGTTCTGGATGTTTTACGTATGTAAGTTTACTTAACAGGGATAATAAAATTCCTAGTGCAAAAACAGAGTGGTGAGAAAATGCATAAAATACCAGGCTACTTAGAAAGTTTTGCGAAAAAATGTTTTTATGTATAAGGCACTGGCCACTTGTAAATTATTTTGAAAACTTTGGATATTTAAAAGTAAAAATACCATTGTTCGAATTTTGAATTTCCCTCCACATTTTTTTCGAGACAAAATCATACTATCGTGTCTCATTTAAAAATGGATCTGCATCGAAAATATTTTCGTGCGATGATTTTTTACGAATTTAAATGTCGCTTAAAACCTGATAAGTCATTTGATTGACTTTAAATTGCTTTTATGGATGAAGGACCTTCAAAAACAACCATCTATTGCTGGTATAGCGAGTTCAAACGCGGTCGCCTTACTTTGGGGGATGAACAAAGGAATGGTCGTCCTACGACGGCTGCCACGGAAGAAAGTGTGCTGGAACTAAAAAAAATAACTCAAGAAAACAGCGAATTACTTACGAAGAGATTGAGCATACACTGCAGATTGGTTTGGAAAGCGTTCACAAGATTCTACACGAACACCTTCGCGGAAGGAGGATAGTTTGCCACTGGGTGCCACGAACAACCTCACCGAAGCTCAAAAGCAGGCCTGTGTGGAGTGGTGCCGTGATATGATTAAAAATTTTGAAGCAGGTTCGTCTCGGCGCGTTTACGACATTGTGATTGGTGAAGAATCCTGGATTTATTAGTACTATCCAGAAAAAAAGGGTCAGTCAACAGTTTGGCTGTTTCAAAACGGACTTTTGATCGCTAGTTTTTTCACTTTGACGAGGTATCTGATTACTGAGACCAAAGCAGCATCAACGTCGAATGGTGTACCATAAAAAGCGGTCAAAAGTTTTGTCTGCAATGAGCAACAAACGACCGAACATCGGGCTCCGTGGGGTACTGCTTCACCATGACAACGCACCCGTGAACTCAGTGCTTTTGAGCACGAGGGACTTCCTGGACACCACATCGGTCAGAGTCTTGAGGCCTTACAGTCCTGATCTGGCACCGTGTGACTTATTTTTGTATTCGCTGAAATTAAAAATCTGCTGAAAGGGATGCAGTTTTCATCGCCGGAAGACGTGCTAGCAGCGTTCGAGAAGGCTGTGGCAAAGGTTTCTGCAGCGGACTGGAAAAAATGTTTCGAAAATTGGTTCAGACGTATAAAACTTTGTATAGAGGCTGGTGAAGAGTTCTTTGAAAAGATTTAATAAAAATATTTTATCCATAGAAGTTAGTTTTTTAGTTTCTCAAAACTTTTTGAGTGTCCCACGTAGGTAGATTATTGGTGCTGCTTGGAATCTACTATGTGTTAATATGCTTTCCTTGAAAAACAAATCATTTTAAAATCGTACTTCTTAGTTTTTACCATAATTTAAAGCGAAAACCAACATAAACTAACGCCTTTTTCCATGGAGTAGGCAAATGTTTAGATCGCCAACTGCTGTGACCCTTACATATTTCTTCTGCATTCACAAGGTAATTGGCGTTTTGACTTATAAATGTTTTGCGCAATAGAAAAATAAATGAATTCTATGCTTACGTATGAATCGCAAGTATAGAGTTATTATTTACTGTTTATTTATTTATTTATTTATTTATACTTCATGCACATAAAGGTACAGAGGCGGACTTAATGCCTTAGGCATTTTCTACCAGTCAACCTTTGGGTGATGCAGAGACAGAGACTGTTGTGTTTTACGTTTACGAACTTGATGTGAACGAAGTCGCGGGCAACAAAGCTAGTAGGTAGATAAAATGTAAAAGTTCAACCAGTAAGTATCACCTAAGAACTGTAACATAAGTCCTTACCTACACTTATGAATGAACCCACACGTTGGCCACAAATGCATCCAAGTACCCTCATTTATCATCGTGACAAGCTCCAGTGAATCATTGCTTAGCTTGGATTACCGCAGTGTGCTCTCACCCTATCATTAGGGCACGTGTCCATGAGGCGGGTTCTACCGGGTACCTACTTTACTGGTTACTAAGGCAATATAAGGCTTGTTTTAAAGTATCTCAATAGGCATGATTCATTGGATAAATCTAATTTTTACAAGAGGACGTGTCAGGTATAGACCATAAGTATTAAGTAAGTCTGGCCCCCACGGTAGCCAATTTTGATGGGTTGGAAGTTATTCATGATGTAGGCTGGATTTTGACATATGTATTTTTTTTGAGTTGGAAAATTATCCCTTTACTTGTTAAACCTATTTGTATTCCTTGAGTTACTTTATGCGTTCCAGGGCCACATAAGAAAGAGAGGAAAACAATTTATTTTAGTGAAATAACGCAATCCTAAAACTAGCTTACAACTTATAAACAATGGGACCATGAGCAGCATGGGGCAGTTGGGAAAATATGCGCTAAGCCTGCCGAACGCTCAAAATAACATATTATTATGCCGTCATTCCGTTAAAAAGTTGATTTAATTAAAATCTGTGATTATGTTGTCAATCTTTTTGTATGTTGATGATTAAAATGTGTAATTGATACATTTTTGTATTAATAACATTCTCTGTGTACGATTGCAGTACCACCACTGTTCTAGTACAATGGTTGACGAGGAAGATGAGATTGACCACCAAGGGAAAATAAATTACCCCACGATATATGTTCGTCACCAGAAAATTGCAAACGCCGTTCATCATCATCATCATCTTCCTACTTCTGTCGGGACAAGGGCAGGAAGATGATGATGATGATAAACGTTGATGAATGTTTTTATTTGGGGTCGGCGCAACACGTTTTTTTCTATCATTTTATTCTTCTTTCTTGCAAACGCTGTTAGATTGTAAAATATCACGAGAAACTATTTTTCCTAAATAAGACGCGGTTATGTTAAAAACTAACGAATTTGGATGTGATTTATCGTATAAAAAACGTTTTTTTCATAATATGTCGTGAAATTATAATCTAATAAAAATTATTACAATCATACGGAGTCTGCAATTTCTCGGTGACATATACAAAAACAAAATACACTCAGTCATCCACATCGCTGTCATTATCTATCGCTATTAGTTTTAAAACGTTTGGGGTTTTTTTTTATTATTGGGTGGGAAAATCATCTTAATGACATCCCCGCTCTTGGGCGGAGCGCGAGATAGTGTCAGACTCTTACTGACTAAAAACCCACTCCTGTTCCTTCGTTGCCTTCGTCCCAGGGCCCCGGGTTCCGCTTTCACACTAAACGTTTGGGGTCAAAACATTTGGGTCATACAGAGTCTGCAATCGTCCGGTGACGATTACCTAGCAACGTCTTTACAAAACTCTGTCCACAAAGCTGGCGATAGCTTCCGACGCTATGCTTCGTGGAACCCGTATCATGAACAAGGCTCTTACTTCCATCTTAAGTGTACTTAAGATCATTGAGATGCTGATTTGATTAGTATGATTGATGCATCTTTAATCAAGATGACGTTAACTCCTTCCTCTTGGAAATTCGAATCGAACTGAGATGACAGTAGAAAGCCGTTTGTTACATTGCACCTTGACTCTCAACAAAGTGACAACAACAATTTTTTCATTTCATCGTTGGCGCAATGTCATATCGAATCTGTCCTTGTGAGTCTTTTTAACCGACTTCCAAAAAAAGGAGCACGTTATCAATTCTGCCTTATTTTTTTTGTTTGTTACCTCAGAACTCCGTCGTTTAACGACCGATTTGCAAAAAAAAAAATCCTATTAAAGGTTATGCTTCTAACTTGGTCCCATAGAAATATTGTTATGATCTGATCTTGAGTTTTGAAGATATGGTACAGAACTCCTCATAGGAACACAGCAGAACGTGTAGTCGTGTAGTTTATACGTGTAGTCCATGATTGACTGAAAGAAGAGGGGGAATATATCGAACTGATCTGATGATGAAGGCTGAAGTTAGGCACCGGAACTCTGTAATACATTAATGTAATCGAAGCATGTTTGGGATCATTAGAATTATCATGAGATGCACTCTGGCATTTAAGTATGGCTGAGAGGTTCAGTGGTGGTACCATAACTAAAAAGTGTAAAATAAAAAGCTTGTTACAAAAGAAAAAATACAACCGACTTCACAACATTTTTCAGTGATTTTTTTTTTCATAGAAGTCGGTTGTAATTTTTATTTGTAAAGCTTTTTATCATTTTATAAGAGTGAAAAATCATCAAATCTCTCACTCAAGGAGGAGTAACAGGGATTGTAAGAATTTTATAGACTAAAACCTACCCGTGTGTTTTCAATTGAATTCTAATGACTTCTCATTCTAGGTCGGAGTGAGAAGGAATGTCTGACTTTTACTGACTAAAACCACACCTATGTTCCTTCAGTTACCTTTAGAGGGTATTGGATAATTTCCCACTTCAAAACCGTGGAGATGTGGCCTGGTCCTTACAGTGATAAAATGAACAAGAGATTCTTTTATCATCACTACATAGATAGTTTGAAGATCGTTGTTTGAATATTGACGTATGACGTTGGACGTCTGGTAGGTGTCGTATCTATGACGCCTACGCGGTGCATTCGTGAACGTTGACGTCAGATAAACATTAGAGATTATGTCGAACTAAAACATATTTTTTAATTAGAAATAATGATTTGACAATTCGAATGTTGCATGTTTTTTCCATCTCATAAATAGTAGGTACCCACAACTTATATTGATCAAAAAACCGAAAATATTTGTAATAATTTGGTTTTTTTATGCAACTAGAGTCAGTTTATGTATTTTCTGAAGGTAATTTTATAGATGCAAATATTTAACTCGATTGTTATCACCAAACCTAGAAAAAAATATAGATTTACATTACTGCTAACACTTTATTACAACTTTACTAATAGGTAGTGTTAATAAGGACTTCTGTTTGAAAACTAATAACAGTTAAAATGAATCAATCCTATTATGAAATTGTAGCGATAAACGAATCGAGTGTCGGTTTCTTGCAATGCAGATATGTTAATTCACTTTTTGCAAAGCAGTAATATTAGCGAAGGAGGAGGCTGCACGAGAAAAGGAGCGAACATCTTTACGCCCCAGTCGCCGAGACCCCAACCTCGACTACCACAATATCAATACTGACGTCGAGCATGAGTAGCTTGCCGTCCGGTAGTCCGGTAATCGCCGGAACTGAGCCCCAGTCGTCGACAGCGCTTACTGATGCACGCGCACCTCAAAGAGATGTCAACAACGTAGAGGCTCACTAGGGCCGATGTGGTTTTAGGCAATAAAAGTCTGACACGCTCTCCTGCTCCGCTCAGACCCGAAAAAGTCATTGGGCAAATTCCAATCTTGAAAAAAATATTGACGACCAATGACGGTTACCTTTTTATAATTTTAAAGCATAAACTGTGACTGTCTCGTCCCGCTTTTGTATATAAGATACAAAATGTGTTGGGACGCCCATATAATGAAGCTTCCTGGTAAAAGGAAATAGCTAGGAACTCATGAAGCGGTTTTCTACCGCACCCGCTATATTGGAGGAAATAGCTGTTTTATTTCTAAACTCACGAAACCGGAGTTTTGTGTGGTTACACAGCCGTTTCGGTTGCGGGGCAAGTTTGCGAGCGATACTAGCAAACTTGGCAGATGACAATCGCAAGACGGGCGGTTAATTATCAGTTAAGCTTCAGGCTGCCGTGGACATAGACCAGAAACCAGCTGTTGTGGTATACTTCACGGCAGAATTTAAAAAAGAAGGCCTATAAAGTTCTGGGTGCATCAACCGATTTTCGGCCGACACCCGCTAGCTAGAACTATAGGGAATTTCTGAAAAGAAAACCCGTAGTCCTAGAACGCAAAGAGCACTGAAAGACACAGGTGTGGTTTTAGTCAGTAAAGGTCTGACACGCTTTCCTGCTCCGCCCAGAGCGGGAGAAGTCATTAGATGATTCCCACACTTAAAAAAACGCTAGAAGAGCCGAGTACGAGTGGAGTACGAGCCGAGCTCAAACTCGTGCAGTGCAGTAGGAAAATATAATAAGTAATTACATAATTACTTTACCCAAACGACATTATTGAGTTACCAATTACATTCGCCGGCGATTCAATCTGTTGTCAGCCAATATAGTGTAGATTGTGATTACCTGCAAAGATAAAAATCTAAATCAATAAAGTTAAAATTGATTCTTTGATAGTTTTTTGTCCTTATAGTATGTAATCTCTGTAAACAGTAATGCTACTGTAAACACTACACGCGCACTGTGTAATAATACTATTCAATTACGGAGTTATTTCACTCGTAAAAGTTAGACAGATTTTGTTTAAATTTTTCGACACGCGCTTATTAATCATTTTAATTGTTAGGTGTCAAAGAAATGTCTTAAGATACTAAGATGGCGCTGAACTCAACTTTTTTTAGTTTTTGTTGTTTTTAGTATATGAGAGCATTATTACGTCAAGCAAATGGTATTCATTTAAATAAGATATTTCATTTTATTTTACTTCTGTCAAACTTTTGTCTTAATATCCACATATTCTGACCGTGAATGACTCTAACTAAACTACCTACATTGTTTAAAAGGGTCTTTCCTCACTCGTCTATTTTTACAATGCGTTACGTGAGCATGGTTCAGAAGCTTGTCGTTTCATCTAACGTAATCCAACGCAATGTTTGATAAAGAGGCAACGAGACAAAAAAGAGATAACCCCAGAACGCTCTGTTGGCATTCGGTAATTCCGTCATTTACGGGGTTAGCATGACGTTCAAAGTAAGATTGTTTCATTCTTGTTTCAGTGTGGGTAGAGACAGAGCTATACAGGTTGTCTGGAAATAAGAATGAAACAATTTTACTTTAAACGTCATGGTACAGGTCTTATCCGAATATTTCACAAAACCTGGTCCAAGAAAACCGTGTTTTTTTTTTTTTTTTAAAAAAAACCTTAAAGTTAACAAAAAATTTCGGTATTCAGAATCTCGATTAAATGTGCAAGGTTACTATAGATATATATTTTGATAATATCATAAATAGGTACCTGTTTGTGGTTTTTTCTTGATATGTTCGCGCTTGACCGCTATCTCACCTGATGGAAAGCGACGATGCGGTCGACGATGGAGCGCGCTTACCTAGAAGTAACCTTTTACTCTTGACTTAAAGATTCCCTTGTTGTAGCCATCAGAAAACACAGATTCCGGCAAGGAATTCCACTCCTTATCTGTACGCACAATGAATGTGTTCCCAAAACGTGTTACGCGTATATGTGGGATGTCCACCATATAACGGTGGCGCATTCCTGTACGGTCTAGGTGGAATTAAAATTACCGTTTTCTCATTTGCGAAATTTTACATATTTTTTTTTCATTTTGCGAGAAAATGTATGTAGTACGTAAATAAATTTTACATGGCCATCACCTAGCATGATATCTTTCAACCTCGCTCCTTCCTATATTTTTATCTCCTTCGGCCTACTCTTACATTGTATGGTCGGAACAAATGGCGTCAATTACAGCCGGCTGCACAGACGGCCCCACGTAATTGATACCAGTCATTTGCTGTAATGATCGGAAAGCTTCCAAGGTGTAAATGAAAGCCAGAACTAGGTTGGAAATTATGGTGTTTAGGGGTTGTATCTTTCATATAAAGTATGATGTTGACTGAAGTAATATTAAAGAAAAGGAAGTTTCCTTTTTTCTCTGGGAAAATCATCTTATGACATCCCTCGTTCTTGGACGGAGCGGGAGATAGTGTCAGACTTTTACTGACTAAAAACCCACTCCTGTTCCTTCGTTGCCTTTCGTACCGGGGCCGAGTCTTCCTTTCAGAATCAGACCCTTGGCCCCAGTAGGCTTCAACCCTGCTGGGCGCGCGTGTAACAGTACGTGCCATCGATGACTTGGGATCGGTCCAGACGGTTACCGGACGGTCGGACAGCAAGCTGCCCATTGCTCGTCATCCGTAAGCCCGCGCCTACGGTGGCCGGAAATCAAGATCAAAATCCCGGCGGCGGATGATAGTATCCTATAGATATAGAAAAGGGAGTTAGTGATAGCGTGATGGGTGACAGGATAGAATGGAAGAAAAGAAGGTTTGAGAAAAATGATGAGTGTGATGTTGACTGCATATTAAATCTCACACTCAAACGATTATTATACTCATGATATTGTTTTTGCAATGTATGTATGTTATTTGGAGGACTGGCTAACTTTGTTACTGATTTATTATATTTATACAATAGCTACTGCCAGCGGCTTCGCCCGCGTGAAAACAGTTTTTCCCATATAGAATTTGAACCCTTGTTTCATCTCTTTAGGGTTTTTTTTTTCGGGTGGGAAAATCATCTAATGACATCCCCCGCTCTTAGGCGGAGCGGGGGATAGTGTCAGACTTTTACTGACTAAAAACCCACTCCTGTTCCTTCGTTGCCTTTCGTACCAGGGCCAAGTCTACCTTTCAGAAGCAGACCCATGGCCCCAGTAGGATTCGACCCTGCTGGGCCCCTACGGTTTGCTGACATCTCCTTGAGACACGCGTGGAACAGTAGCGCGCCGTCGACGACTTGGGCTCGGTCCAGACGGTGCCATCGGCCGTCCCACCAACCATTCACCATCCACCACCATCTCTTTAGGCGGTGAATTTTGGAAAATCCTCTCTTAGTGCTCGCCTACGTCATAAAAGGAAGCCTTGTGCAAAATTTCATGTTCCTAGTACCAGTAGTTTCGGTTATGTGTTGATATGTCAGTCAGTCAGTTTTTCCATTTACATATTGAAAATTTTACACTCCCAGTCCCAGCAGTTTCGGCTGTACGTTGATATGTCAGTCAGTTTCTCCTTTTATATGTATAATAAAGATAATGATCTCAATTATTATTAGGTTTATTTTTGTATTTGTATAGTTTCTTTTTTATATTATAAATTTAAGAGCACTGTAGACTCTGCAGACTTATAGATCACTTTCTATTTGGATAAAATTTTATTCCTGTACTAATTTGATTGGTCTGCACTGTCCTCGAATAATTATAAATAGATATTGTAAAGTATAAATATTGTAAAAATCAATGATAAATGATATTTATTTTGTAAGTAGGTCTAAAAAAAACACTTTTACAAGTCAATTTTTTTTTTTTTGTCATTTTAAACTAGATGAGGCCGGTGTTTCCTAGCTGACTACCCTGAGAAGAAACACCGAAACAAACTCAGGGGTCAAAGTCTCTTTTAAAGTCCATACAGTTAATATGTAATGGTCAAATCACATGAGAACAGTGCAGATTTGTCTGAGATGGTCTTTTGAAGAAAGAACCATACAGATTTGAGTGGACCTGTCCAGTCAGTGCAAGCATTTGTCAATATTCGCAAAGCTCAACCCAGGACTACTAAGGAGCTCAACGACTTGACGAACAATACCAAGGAAAGGACATTTGGGTAGGCCGCAGAATATACTCAAATTGCCAGACATACGTTAAAATTACTGAAAAGGAAAAAAAAGGCAATCAACATTGTTCTCACGTTCATAATAATAAAAAAAATAGGAGAGTATTTTACTCGACAAGTATTTTATTCGACAAGTATTTTACTCGACAAGTATTTTACTCGACGAGTATTGTTCCCGACAAGTATTTTACTCGACAAGTATTTTACTCGACGAGTATTTTTCCCGGCGAATATTTTACCCGACGAGTATTTTACTCGAAGAGTATTTCACTCGACGAATATTTTAACACAAAATACTAGTATATTTCTAAATGACAGCTATAATGTGGTTTTAGACGTAGGTTTGTAATAGAGTAATTATAAGACAAGACAAGATCAACCTGGTTGTTATTTACTAGTTACAAGTAAGCTACGACTAAAGTCTAGACTGTAGTAGTAAAAGATGTTTGGTAAAAACATGGTTATTACCAAGTGGGCGTGGTCGAATACGAAAATACGAGGAATAGGTAGTGGAAAAAACTCAAAGGAGTCTCGAGCTCAGTTTCAATGAAAATTAAAACTGCGTCATTGGATTTTTGTAAAATCAACATTCTTAACCAGAAATTTAACTAGTTGGTTTTGAAAAAGATCAGACTATATTATTACATTATCCAATAATATTTTAAGCTATACTATTGGATATAATTCTGGGGAATAATGGCAATGTGGTAAATTAAAGGAAGTAACAAATATAAAGAAAATGTTTTATCTGATTGTTCTTTCTGCTCATGTTTATCTAGTTTGTTGTTATCTACCTCCATTTTTTTTAGATGGGAAAATCATCTAATAACAAATCCCGCTCTTGGGCGGAGATAGTGTCACACTTTTACTGACTAAAAACACACCTGTTCCTTCTTTGCCTTCCTCCCTGGGCCCCGGGTTTCACTTTCACACTACCCGTTATGTAACTACCTGAGAATTTGGTGGAGGTGTTTTTAATACATTAAGTAATTTTGGCTTAAGTTAAAAAGGTTAGCAAACTATATTAAAAACAAAAATAATCGATAATAAAATTGATATTAACTTATATTTAATTAAATTTATATTAAAAAATAATGGTACCTTAAATTTTAGGTAGTCGATTTATACATTACTTTATCCTTGTTTTTTCATTAAAGAATATGATGAAAAAATTATCGTCAACTACCAACTTAGTTTAATTAATTAAACCCCAAACGAACGCCGGCGTTCGCTCTTTCATTGTCTTTCTATTGTGTCTCTAATTACGATATTCAAAAGGTTAAATGTTTCCATAAAATACAACCTCTTTTATTTTACTTAGATAATTCCCAAATGCAATTAAGACATCAATCTGCTTGCCTCCTTTCAGAAAACGTTTCCGGGATTATCTTCCTTGTAACGAAACCCTATCAATTGCTTCAGTGGTTTTCAAGATTAACGCACACAGCTGCACTATCAAGGTGATTTTACTGTTATTTGTATCTTTACTTAGAAAGAATCAAGAAAATATAACAACGTAGTTGTCATTCAGGCTCTCTTAGTCTGTATGTAAAGTTGTTGTTGTTGGGTTGTTGAGTTTGACGTACAGTCAGCAGTTACGTTGGACTGGCTTGTTGGTCTAGTGGTTAGTGGCCCTGACTGCTATGCTGGAGGTTGTGAGTCCAATTCCCACCCAGAACAAATATTTGTGTGATGAGCACGATTATTTGTTCTGCGTCTGGGTGTAATTTATTTAGAATAATTATGTATGTATTTAAAAAATATATAAGTATGTTTATCAGTTTACTAAGTACTCATAATACAAGCTCAGCTTAGCTTGAGACTAGACGGCGTTGAGTGATAATTGTGGAATATTATTATTACGTTTCATTCAGCTACGAAAACCACTCTTATTGCAACAGCATTGTCGTGAAGATACCTATCAAAGCCAAATACTAGGTACTACTGAAATCTAAGGCGTATTCGAACGAGTCTCCATGACCCTAGAATGCAAAGGAAAATTGAAGGAACACGTGTAGGTTTTAGTCAATAAAAGACTCGTAGAAGTCGTATAGATTCTGCAACCAGGTTAGGCGCAGCAAAGACAATCTCCACACATGGGGGGACCGGGATGGTTCCGACGTTCAGTGTTTCATGTCCCACCTTCCGTCCTGCATGACGTGCTCTGTCCCCCTTAGCTAAGTTATGATCCTTTCGTTTGCGTCGAACGCCTCAAGTAGACCATGACTCCGATTCCTTTGTTTTGACCACGTGACGTCATCTCAACGCTCAGTCACGTAGTCGGAACAAAGGAATCGGAGGCGTGGCCTACTCGAGGCGTTCAACGCCAACGCAACTATTGTAACTTGGCTAGCGGGGCTGTTACTTGTTCACGTAGAGATCTAATGACAGCATCAGTGGACGGCATTGCCGTGGCCTAATACTGGGCCAGGCAAATAATTTAAAATTAGTTTCGCCATCGACACGCTAAGAAGAAGTAAAAGACTGACACTACTTTTCGCACCAGTCAGTGGAAACGGTGATTTGTTGATGTTCCACTCAAAATAAAAACAACTAATGTACAGTTGAATGGCCTGCGATACAGTGAATTGTGGATATCATTAATATCGATATTAACATTGGTCATTTAAACTATTTAATGAATATAGAATCGACTTTTCCAAGCAACAACATTCATATTTTCTTTATTCACTTTCAAACTTGTATATCAAGACTAGTTTTTGCCTGCCGCTTCGCTCACGTACATTAAATATGTCACTCAGGAATAAAGCAGCTTTCTACCGGTGAAAAAATTTTAACAATCGGACTAGTACTTTCAGAGAATACCTCCTACAAAAAAAAAAAAAAAACAAACTTTACCTTTTTATAATATTAATGTAGATGCACGTATTACAATCTGATACAATTGGAAAAACTTTGTCATTGCGACGGAGGCAGAATCTGCCCGAGACGTAAGTGAAGGTGTTATGAAGCCAAGTGCTGTAGTTACTAATTTCCACCTCTATCAAACGACGTTTTTCAATAAACTTAAGCAGAAATAAATAGATAGAGGTACCCGGCGACTCGTTGGGGTTGCTTGGCGCCTGGCCTACTTTCATTACTAGTGCGAAAAATAGAAAATTGTTTGCCTAAAACCTACGGCTGTAGAGCTAAGAGCGGGTTTTTAAGTAAGTGTGAATAATTATAAAAGCAGAAAGATCAGTTTTATATTCTTCATTCATTCAAATTCCAAAAAGGTTCATAAAAGATTGATATTCGCAACTCATCATACAAGACTATAATGTACTTAAGCAAGAAACTGCGAAGCGCAAACGTGGCTGATTTGCAATGCAAATGGCGGCACGTCGACAGTTACAACCCGTATGCATCGCTACTGTAAGTGATTTTAGGACATTTGCAAACTTCGTGTCAGGCTTAGCCTACTTCCAGTGGCCTGGCTTTGACTTCCGCACTCTTTTACTGGGTATTTTTAACTTTAAGTGCTGTATTTTCTTAGAGTTATTAGTTTTGATGGAAATGGATTTTGATAGCAAAGCTTGATGATAAGTATCATCATTTCAGCCGAAAGACGTCCAACAATGACCGGTACTGTGCGTCTCGCATCCATTGTATTCCCGCGACCCTCACCAGGTCAACGGTCTACCTTGTGCGAGGCCTTCCAACGCTGCGTCTTCCGGTACGTGGTCGCCATTCCAAAACCTTTCGTCCCCATCGACCATCTGTTCTGCGAGCAATATGCCCTGCCCACTGCCACTTAAGTTTGACGATTCTTCGGGCTGTGTCTGTAACCTTGGTTCTTCTGCGGATATCTTCATTTCTGAGGCGATCGATATGAAGTATACCGTTTTATAAATCTGTGTTAAGTACAGTGTATTGATACACTTGATTTGAGCTTAAAACGTTACTAGAAAAACTTTGAAAGTAATGTTTTGTTTTAATCAACATTTCACACAGGATCGAATGAAGATTAATAAATTAATTCAATTGTATTCGAAGACTAGTCAAATATCAGCACGACAAACTCTCTCCGTCCAGAAAACCATTGAAATCAAGTCACCGAGCATAGTCTACCAATTTCGGGAGACAATTACATCGGAAATGCAGACACGGCACCCTTATAATTTGACCACACGGATCTACCGAACGCTCCAATAGTGAGAGATCCCACCACAATAGCACTCCAGTGAGTGAGACATGGAGGAGTAAATCAATGAAGGCAGAAAACATTTGTACAAATTAATGAAAGATGAGAAAGCGAATCAATTAGTATATCAGAATAACAACAGGAACACACGGCCGCTACAAAAAGCACAATACATTTTTAGCAAACTACATGACTGAGTCATGAGACATGAGTTCAAGTAAAGCTACTTGAAGTCTTCTCAATTTATAGTTTGGTCTTCGTCAGAATTATTATTAAGTTTTTTTAATGATTTGATATTTTACTTAGTATTTATTAGATTATAATTTTTACATATATATGCATTTTATTATTATAAATAACTTATTTTTTATTTTATTTTTTTACTGTTTGAAGTATCTGTTATTTGTTTATTGTGCAAGCCTACCACAGTGTTGTCTTTTTTAACCCAAAGGTAAGGACAAGGTAAAGGACTGGTAGAGAATGCCCAGTTGCATTAAGTGCGCCTATATACCACTGCTGTACATGAAGTTTAAATAAATAAATAAATTAAATACTACTACTAACTTTATACATATTTTTAACAGTTGTGTCCCGCTAGGCTTATTAAGCATAACAATTTTAGCTTGCGTATTGTAGAGAAATGTAATTTAATTAGGCTTGCTATAGCCTAACCTATACATATGACCAGGCAGTGGCCTAGTCATATGTTGGCCCATAGGCAGTATAGAAAGTGCTTTACATGGCCTATGGGATTATTTGAAAAGTTACCGTGGCTCTACTACGACTGAAAGGCAAAGGGAAATTGAAGGAACACGGGGAGTTTTTAGTCAGTAAGAGTTTGACATTTGACTTGACCTTCTCGCTCCACCTAGAGGTGGGAGAAGTCATTTGATGATTGGTGAAAAATGGTGTAGAGAATGTTCTTTTTCGGGGTGGCTCCCCTGAAAAGAGCATTCTCTACACCATTTTTGCTAGAACATGATGATACCAACAAAAAAAATGTTCGTAAGTTTTTTAAGAAAATTTCTTATGTTACGCCATAATTCGGTATTGGCATTTCACCTTCTGATTTATTTGGGTCTATTTTCAACTTATAGAATTAGAACGGAACAAAACATCACAATGTCAAATTGAGAAAACGTCACCGTGAGCTTTCACGAGAGACTTCACGTCCTACCTACTCTGTGGTTCGAATTTAATCCGAAGTGCGTCCTAGAGATAGTTTGCATTCTGAATAGATCGGACAATCGAATTATAAACACATGGAAAGGATTAGTATAAGCGTGTGTTGTGAACAGACATGGTATCAGTATACCTACCTTCCTACATTTAATTTTGAACAATTAAGTAATTCCGAGTGGAGCAGTGGTGGTCGAGTGGTAACGGCCCCGACTTACAAATTGTAGGTCACGGGTTCAAACCCAGCCAGGCGCATTACTTTGTGTAATTTATTTCATCACCACTGCTCTCAAAACGGTGAAGGAAAACATCGTGAGGAAACCGGCATGTCCTAGAACCAAAAATTCGAAGACATGTGACATTCACCAACCCGCACTGGGCCCGCGTGGTGGATTACGACCCATACTCTCTCCTAGAGAGGAGGCCTGAGTCCCAACAGTGGGAACATTGTAATTGAAAACTGGTTATGAATAAGGTCAGTAGGTTCTGTATGCCAATTCAGATTTTAAATAAATAAAAACATAGTAAATCGTAATCCATGGCAAAATTAATAAGAAGAAACACGAGATGAAATGGTCTCTGTTTAAGAAAATTTTAAATTATTTAGATACATCGTGCCAAAACAAATTGTTCTCAGAATTGGTACCAGTCTGTGTATCAGAAGCAATGTTCTTCGAAACTACTTGCTCTATAAAGATTTAGTGAGCGAAATATTAAACAGTTATGGCCCAGTTTTGAATCTGAATAAATACTGTAAGTCTTCTTTTCATCATTAAATAAGGTGGTCAAAATAAATATTTATTTTTTTATTAGCAAAAGACATGCGGGTGCTTTGGTCAGACTGTTTTCATGTAAATTTTAACGTTCAATATGTGCTAATTTTCAGTTTAATTAGGACTAGCTCTTGTCCGCGACTTGGTCCGAGTAGAAGTCTAAAATGGTTTTATTAGGTTTTTTGAGGTACGAAAATAAGAAATATTATTTATTATTTTCGTAGTGTGTGATAGTCCATTGAATTCAATGGCGAGCGATATTGTATCTTAAGATAAAATATTATAGTATCTTACCCGTGTGCAGCGCTCCTTAGTGAACTCCACTGCGTGTGACGTAACCTACGACAAACTTATTATTTTCGGTTGGTACAGTAATCGGGTCTAGGGATCGAACCGCAATATTAAGTTTGTTTTTATTGTATATACTTTTCCGGGATAAAAAGTACCCAGTGGGGTGCCCAGGATATTAAAGAATAATTATAACAAGTTTCATCGTAATCGAACCAGTAGTTTTTGCGTGATACCTGAACAAACAGATAGACAACCAAAAATTTTTTTAATCACGTTTTTGGGTTCGTTGTCGGTCTAGCTGCCATTTATTTTTTTGATATTTTCAATGTACAGAATTTTCACTTTTACAGGTTTATTATAAGTATAGATATACGATTTTTGATGACTCATATTTTTTTTTTTTAAGTTAAGTTTTGCCCCGCATTAGGTCGGTGCATTTATAAACATGTAAACACACATACACAAGACCTAAACCTAGACCAAAAATACCTACCTGTAACCCATACAAATATTTGTTCTGTGCGGCAGTCAAACCCGCAACATAGCGCAGCAGTCAATTGCGCCTACCATGCCATCATATAGTTAGACGAGCTTTTGATCAGCTTATAACTGCCTGCAAGATCATACACGGAACCATCGACTCGCCTTGTTTGCATGGGGAGTTGTGTAAAATTTTTGTTCCCGATAACTACTGCCGGGCAAGACGGCATAAATTATTTGTAGTGCCACGTTGCCGCACGGTTGCACGACGTATGTCACCTATTCCGCGAATGTTAATCGCACTAAACGCTCTCCTTAAATCCAGTCCTAGACTAGATCTATTTGCTGATGAATGGAAGCAGATACTGACAGAATGTCTGGTGATTTGCGAGAAGACTGAGTGAGAGGTTTAGTTATATTATCTGTGTTATATTTTCTGTTTTTTATCTGTGTTATAAATTATTTAACATAATTTCTAACTAATGTAATCAGTGTAATTGGCATTTTGTCGTTCTGGTTGAATAAATAAATGTATAATCAATCACTCCATATAAAAAAGGACTATTCAGACCACCGTGTTCCTTCCAGCATATTATAGCATAATCAGCCTTTTAATATTCCTACTGCATGGACTCAGGTCTCCTCTTTCTAGGAGAGGGAATGGGTCGTGATCCACCACACGGGCCCAGTGCCGTTTGGTGACGCTGGCGCTGACAGATGGATTATACTATTTATCCTACGTACTTATGTTTATATTGGGTTGGAACAAATAATTATGTAAAAACTTAATTTTAAAAACCATATGATTGTATACTTCACGGCTGCACTCATAGCATAGCATAATCAATTTTTTAATGTTACCACTGCTGGGACTCAGGCCTCCTCTCTGGGAGAGGGAATGGCCATTAATCCATCACGCGGGCCCAGTGCGGATTAGTGAATGTCACATGTCTACGAATTTTTGGTTCTAGAACATGCCGGTTTCCTCACGATGTTTTCCTTTACCGTTTTGAGAGCAGTGGTGATGAAATAAATTACACAAAGTAATACGCCCGGGTGGGGTTTGAACCCGCGACCTACAACTTATAATTCGGGGCCATTACCACTCGGTTCCTTCCAGAAAATCACATAACTGAATTACGACAATTGAATAACTGTCAAATATCTAACCAATACGTGGGTGGTCAAAGGTTTGACCTTTACCCCTAATATTATTATAAACAACATTCCCTAACTATAGTTAACTCTGACTTGACATTCAGCTTGAACCGAAACCTTGAATGAAAGCATTTCAACCGTGACTGCCAGACTTTTCATTCCATCGGTCAAGGGCAAATGCTTGCATTTACCAGGCTAGCATAGCGTGATAGAAATTGATTGCACCTCTATTAAACTGTTCAAAGTAAACTAGGGTAGTGAAGGGTTTAAAAATAACTATAAAAGTTATAAGGTCACATCTATTTATTTATTTAGTGTACTAAATCTAAGGGCTCATAAGTAAAACAGAGTATATTTGGAATCTTACGAGTAGATACTACTAAGATTGAGAGGAAGCATTATGAGTAGCCTATGTATATTTCTGCTCAACCTACTAACCAGAAATATACTTGAGCTGCTGTCTCGTTTTTCCAAACAAAAAAACATACGACATACACAGCACACACAAACACACATACACACACACCACACACACACACAGCACGACACGAAACAGCAGCTCATCTGCTTCTAAGCTGCCCAGTGGTCGCTGGATACAGGGCAAAGTATTTCGAGAACCCGAGTCCCTCCGCGAAATAGTTAGTAATACCATGGTGCTACTGGCCTTTCTTGAGGTGCTGGGGTGGATCAAACGACACTTTTGTCTCACTTGTACACAGAATACGCACTTTACATCTGAATTTGCGGACACCAGCCCGAAATATAAATACAATTGCATTATGTGTTGCCTAAATATATTTTAGCATATATTCTGCTTAGAACCTACTTGGAAGAAATTGTGTGAGTTTAAGTACAGTAATGAGTATTGATAAAATATAATACACTGGCTTCTGTCTGGTAACAGACTCTGAGAATAAAAGTATTCTACGTTAGCACATAACATTCTAGGATATGGTTTACCATTGTGCCATATTTCTTTCAAATCCGTTTAGAAGTTTGAGCGTGAAGGAGTAAAAAACACATATATACATTCATACATACATAATTACATTTAGATACCTGCGCAAAATTCAAAGGTATTTAATGTCTTACACAGAGGAACGCCAAATCCAAAGGCGTTTTCTGTGTGAATTGCAATTGAGAAAAGATATTACTATTACTTTCCGTTTGTACTACAATAAAAACACTATTTAAAATTACGCATCATAACAAAGGTAGAGTTTACGATGAACTTTTATGTCCTATATAAGATTTAACTTATATTGTGTATGGTGCCAGCTTAACATTTGAACATAACATAGTAGTAGTTTAAAGTCGATCACAGTATATTGATTGAGAAAAAACCTATTACATTAGTATTATGGTTGCAAAAATACTAGTTTGAAACTTAAAATACCTGTTACTAATACTTTTGAAGAATATTGCAGATTATTGGTAGGTATACTTATAAGATGGATATAAGTTTATTTTACTTTCAAAGTAGTTCTCACGAATATATTTTATCATTTTATTTAAAGTTAAAATCTGACCGATTGAAATACATTAAATTATTTGTTTTTGTATTGAATCAAAGGCAAGAGGAATTGACTGTTTTAGATCAATTAAAGTGGATGTAACGAGACCGTATTAACCAGTTGCTTACGTACGTAGAGCTTCCAAGAAAGACAGGGATTTTGTTTTAAATTTAAACTCAGAATGAAGAATTTCAAGCTGCAGTTTTTTTTTAAGGCCAGTTATTATGTGCCATGTTAAAAATATGTAAGATATAGTCGCAGGCTTAATTATAAAAAGATCTAAAACAAAAAAGAGTTTTTTTTGATGTGGGAAAATCATCTAATTACAAAAAAAGGCCCCAAAAAGAGGTAGGTAATTATTATTCGAAAATGAATCTTTTAGAGTCTGTGCGGAAAGAAAACAGTTCTAAGATTTGAGGGCGCTGCCGTATATAAATATCGTTCATGTTGTGTTGAGAACACTTTTACGTCATCATAGTGCGACCGTAACATCTTGATATTTTGAATCCATGTTAGCCTACTAGCTTCTGCCAGCGGCTCTGCTCTCCAATAAAAAGTAGCTCAACAAGAAGTGTTGAACTTGCTCACGGGATAAAACTTTGGAAAAATAAGCTTATAAGTTATATTATTGCTACGTTTAACATTAAGTTCATCCGTCAAGTAGTTTTTGCGAGAATTATTAATAAACATCCATACATACATCCATCGGTCCTCACAACTTTCGCATTTACAATCAACAAATCTGAATAATGTTATAATCTTTCATACCAACACTCTTTATACCTGCCATCGAAAACATTGACCAAAACAATATAAATAAATATTATCGTGACACTTTTTCGAATAAAAATCACAATAAAATAACAAGATAAACAAAGCTGTGTCAACCCGAAATGACGTTTGGCATTTGACGTATGGCTGGATTGGGTTACCATATAAAAACTTTAATACTAGTTTCACTTTATGCCACGACCATTCTTTTATCGCACAGAGTCTGTTTCGATTTTTCTCAAAAAAGAGGTCGTAGAACATATATATATCCATCGTAGTTTCTCTAAAAAATTATCAGTTATTATTTTTTAGACATGACCATGTCATTGCGCTTCGAGTAGAAGCCTTGCTGGATGGGTCTATATTATGTCACTTTACTCCGTTTAACTTTATTATATTTTTTCCGCAGCTTTGGAAGGCCTCCTACAAGGTGGACCGATGACCTAGTGAGGTTCGTGGGAATCCGATGGATGCGAGACGCACAGGACCGGTCATAATGGCGACATTTGGGGGAGGCCTATGTCCAACAGTGGACGTCTTTCGGCTGAAATGATGATGATGATGATGATTTTTTGCCATTTCAATCTGTCAATAAATATCAAGCATAATGTAACCCGGCAATGTAGAATAGTGGCTTTCATTGGAACTGACAAAATCAGTAAAAATATTGAGATATAGTTTTTAATTTTTTTACTTACCGACGTTACTATACGAAACTGCGCTTTGATGCGATATGACGCCGCATTACAAAAATCTGCGATATGAATTGCTGCGATGCAGTTTCGTTAGTCAACTTCATTTTTCGAAAAACGAAGTTTTGATCAAAACTTCACTTGTTTCTTACCACGCCCCGGTTCAATTCACTGAACCGCATTCACTCGGCATTAATCAAGCTGATATTTTAAATGAATAAACAGGAAACACACATCACCTAAAAAGACCTGTATCACCTTTAAATATGAACAAGATATTGCCAAATTCTCCTGTATTCGGACTTCATACCGCCACAGTGCAACTAGAGCTGTAGCACACCGTATGTATTCGGTACTGAGTAACGGGTACGCCTTCTAGTACCGAGTAACGAAACGTTACACACACACATGAATGCACTTCGTTACTCGTATTTTTCGTATCATGGCTACAAGCACCGTTGATGAGTGTATTCTGTATTGAAACGTTTGCTAATCGTACGTTTTATGTTCGCACGCGCTTATTAGGTGAATAAAAAAGGATGATGTCACACAAGTCTGATTCAAAATACGGAAAAGTGAAAAAATACACCTTGCTCAGCTTGGTGTATATTATTTAGATAAGTAGGTATGTTTTCTACAAATTACGAATGTTGCGACGCCGCGACTTTATAATATATGCATACGCTATACGACTTGATTCGTAGCTCTAACATAGCATGTTATGAGGTGTCAGAAGTGACGAGTAACGTAACGCGAGTAACGAGTACTAATTGTTATAGTAACGAATACATACGGGTACGCATTTTTTCGTTACATTTACATCTCTAGTGCACACTAACTAATAATCATGTAGGCGATTATGACAATTTAGCGATTATATGACACTCTATTTGGTTTTTTAGTACTTGGAGTGGGATGAAAGGCTGTGAAGATGTAGACGAGTCACGTGAGTGGAATCGTTTGCAAGCACGACGTTAACGTACGGCAGTCCTCGGCGATCTGTCGAGTCTAGTAGTTCTAAAACTTCTAACAAGATCACTGGTTCTCTTAGATTAGGATACACCGAAATCTGTAATTGCCTAATTATATGCAGGTACTGTGAAATAAAAGTGATAGTGAAGTGAATTGTTACTTAAATTCTACGCCATGAACCCGCTACTAGAAAACTTTACCGATGACGGCTCTCTTTGAGGCGTGGTTGGAAAGACCCCACAGCGTCCTCACTTTCCGCATGACGCAGGTTCTCACCGGACACGGTAAGTTCGGGAAGTTCCTGCACCGGATTCGTGCGGAAACGACGCCCGGGTGTGGCCGCTGTATGGATCGCCCGGAGGACACGGTAGAGCACACGGTGGAGGTGTGCCCCGCTCGGGCAGTGCAACGCCGTGTCCTCGTGGGGGCAATCGGCGGCGGCAGGCGGTCACCTCCTTCTGCAAAGCAGTAATGCTAGCAAAAGAGGCGGCCGATCGCGTGAGGCAACGGTCCTTACGCTCAAACCGCCGCCGGGATTCCGATCTCGATTTCCGGCCACCGTAGGCGCGAACTTGCAGACGGCGAGCAATGGGTGGCTCGCCGTCCGACCGTCCGGTAACCGTCAGGACCGAGCCCAAGTCGTCGACGGCGCGTACTGTTCCCCTCGCGCCTCAAGGAGATGTCAGCAAACCGTAGGGGCCCAGCGGGTTCGAAGCCTACTGGGGCCACGGGTAGTGTGAAAACGAAGGAACAGGAGTGGGTTTTTAGTCAGTAAAAGACTGACACTATCTCCCGTTCCGCCCAAGAGCGAGGGATGTCATAAGATGATTTTACCAACCAATAAAAAAAAAAGAACCGATGGCGGCTGTACCGTTAATTTATCGCTGTCGCCTTCAAGTACCTATTTTATCAAGTTCACCAGTATCAGTACTGATAGTCCAGGCAACGTCATATTATTTTTCAAACATATTTATATTAGTCTATTGTTTGTATAGTCTGTTGTTAATTGTTGTTCCACATTTGAAATATAAACTTACGCGGTAGGTAATATTTTTCTGTGAAAACCATCGAAAGAGTCCAAATATGGAGGGGGGCCTCTATAAAACAGCTTGTAAACTTGAGTTCTAAACAAGTCAGGGACGCTGTTTTGGGCCGATTTGGTGTTAGTACTGAAACAATTTGCCTGCTGTGGTCTTCCCATCCGATTATAATTTGGGTGTCTTCAAGGCTAGAGTGAATAGGCTCTTAATAAACTAGTGCGCCTCACCATCAACGATTGCATCACTACTTACCATCAGGTGGGATCGCAGTCAAGCATCAAAGTATATCAAATTAAAAAAAAAAGGTTTATTATCGAAGAAGCCACGCCCACTAGGCGTGGTTAAAAGCATCTAACGTCAAAACTGTCATAATTCATCGTCTTAATAGCCAGCTGGCTTCCATCCGTGACTTGTATCTTCTCTTCTTTACTCATTGGTGTAAGTAAACAAATAATTCGGTGCAGCACTACACGTCGTCGTGACGTAGTGACTCCAATCCTTTGATGTTTTAATTTTAGCTCATTATCTCATCCGGGATAAATGAATAAAGAATTAAGTATTCGGATGTGATATTATTTAATGTATTTTATATTTAATAAGGATTGAAAACAATTAGTTTTAATCGAAATATCTTAAAGTTCTTTGGAAAACCTATATAAGGTGTATAGCTCCATCTCTTTTTCTCGCTCGAACGACTGACATTTTAACACGTCACGCGTTAGGTCCAAGATTGTCCGAGTCGAGCCGAATCTACCCGAACGAGCGTTACACAGATTTATACAATGCGTTCCAAATAAGAATCTTCAATTTTGTCCAATTTCTTGCGATTTGACAGTATGACGTGACGTCACAATATGGCAATTGGATCGATTGATATTCTTATTTGGAACGCATTGTAACGTGACGGGTCAGTCTTATTCAATACTCAAAAAATAAAGTCCTCAACGTACCTATTTGTTTGGTTTTCAGTTCAGAAATACACGATCCAATGTATTGGCATATACATATACTATAGTTACGTTGATACGGCTGTCTATCAAATGTATTATTCAATCGTGACGCAACGATACTTTAAATATATTGATGGATGACGTCGTAGAATGTCTGTGACATATTGTTTTGATAGTATTGAATTGTCCTATAACGATGCTCTACTCTTGTCGTATAATAATTACTACCATACGACAATAGTAGAGACGAGAGCAGTGGTGGCCGAGTGGTAACGGCTCCGACTTACGAGTTGTAGGTCGCGGGTTCAAACCCAGCCAGGCACATTACTTTGTGTAATTTATTTTATCACCTCTGCTCTCAAAACGGTGAAGGAAAACATCGTGAGGAAACCGGCATGTCCTAGAACCAAAAATTCGAAGACATGTGACATTCACCAACCCGCACTGGGCCCGCGTGGTGGATAACGGCCGCCCATTCCCTCTCCTAGATAGGAGGCCTGAGTCCCAGCAGTGGGAACATTGAAAGGCTGATTATTACAATAGTAGAACATCCTCATAGCCCGATAAAAATGCATAAGAGGATCAAAGAGATGGAATCGAATTGTCTGGAATTGTGAGACAGTCAACATATTGTGAAGTTTATAATAATTTTATTGTTATCTGATAAATTGATATAGTTTTGATTGTAAACCATAGTTTTTCCTTTTTTCTTTTAATGATATAAACTAGTGCTTGACTTTGATTCTACCTGATACACCTAATGTGTAGTGATGCAATTGTTGTTGGTGAAGGGCACTAGATTATAAACTCGGCGTCATGGGGGTTGGATCTGTGAGACCCGTCACATTTTATATAGCTTCTAGTTCGGTTACTATGCATGCGACGTTGTCATTCTTCTCAATGGCTGAAGCTGTTGAGTTGTTCTATTCATCGCAGGTAACACGTTAGTCGTGCGACAGCCGCAGTTGGAAGTTACCTACTACGCCTAGTACACAAAATTGAATGAAGTATGTGAGACCCATCCTCGCAGTTAGTGTAACAATTTCGCGCGATTCTGTATAGATGTTATTTTATTTATTATCCATGTATTTATCATGTAATATATATATTTTTTTTAGTTAAGAGCCTATTCACACTTGCAGCCTTAAAGACATTTAAATTATAATTGACAAGAAAGACCGCAGATGGCAAATTGTTCCAGTCCTTCGATATACAGATAAAACAGAAGTTTAAAAATAATTGTAACAAAGGGCGGTCTTGTAGCTGAAGGCGATTTTTTTACAGACAATCTTTTTATGGATTTGACCGAGAAGGAAAAAAGATTCCCAGGTAGTTCCAGTGGTGAATCGATTTCTTCGGTCCTATGTAAATACACAAAGTAGAGTATTTGTCACAAAATGCTACATAATGCGGCCTATGTCCTTCCTTCGGCTGAAATGACAATGATGATGATCATGCTTCTTAACTTTTGGAATAGGTGATATTTAATCAATCAGATAATATATAAAGAACCACCACCACCACTGTACATGAAGTTTAAATAAATAAATAAAGAAACTCATAAAATTATCAGATTGGCGTTTCTTATCAAATATTAGCTTCTGTCTGCAGCTTTGCTCGCGTAGAAGTAGAAAAGATTCAGATTATCCTAAGGGAACATTAGCATATGGTCGACCTTATAATGTTCCCACTGCTGGGACTCGGGTCTCCTCTCTAGGAGAAGGAATGGGCCATAATCTACCATGTGGGCCCAGTGCGGGTTGGTGAATGACACACATCTTCAAATTTTTGATTCTAGGATATGCTGGTTTCCTCAAGATGTTTTCTTTCACCGTTCTGAGAGCAGAGATGATGAAATAAATTACACAAAGCAATGCGCCTGGCTAGGTTTGAACCTGCGATCTACAATTCGTAAGTCGGGGCTGTTACCACTCGGCCACCACTGCTCTCACTCTCTGTACTTGAAGTATCGAGTAGATTTCAATCACACTTCATGCTAGTAATATGAAGACGTAAGTTATGCTCTTGCTATGCTTCAAGTACTAAACCGGTCGATGCTTGGGGGTAACCAGTGTTCAACTGTGGACATCTTTCAGCTGAAACGATGACGATAAACACCCAAAGCATTTCAGAATGCCAGACTGTCAATAGTAACTATACCAATCTAAACTGACCTCACATCCCTTTAAGAAATCGTACTACGCTAGGCCAGATTAATAAATCTGTTATGCTTTGATAAGCATCGCTAACGCGGGCTATTTTAAACTCACCCTCATGTCCAAACCAAATGATAAAATCACTTACATAAACCTAGTACAAGAGATAATACCAGACTACACTCCGTAATCACTGATTACTGCCACAGATGACCTATTTTCACACTGGAAGTGTCACGTCATAACTCTATGTAATGTCAGCTAGCCCACGCTTAGCGTAGGTGGCGATAACCCTTCTAGAAAAAGTAAGGACAATGATGCATTGTTATATATATGAATGGAAGTAATAATGCTGGCCTGAATCGAAATAATCGATGCAAATGAATGCCGTTAGGTCAATGGTTGACTGTGTATATCGGTTGTCTACTACTGATAGTAATTCTTATGCTTATGTTATAGATTTTTAAGAAAAAATTGGGAATAATCAATTAACTTTCCCAATACATGTTTTTTTTTAGGTTAGAAATCATCTAATGACAAATCGGGCTCTTGGGCGGGGTGGGAGATAGTGTCAGACTAAAAACCCACTCCTATTCCTTCGTTGCCTTCGTCCTAGGGCCTCGGGTTTCGTTTTCACACTACCCATGGCCCCAGTAGGTTTCGACCCTACTAGGCCCCTACGATTTGCTGACATCTCCCTGAGGCACGCGTGGAACAATACGCGCCGTCGACAACTTAGGCTCGGTCCGGACGGTTACCGGACGGACGGACGGCGGGCTACCCATTGCTTGCCGTCCGCAAGCCCGTGCCTACAGTGGCCGGAAATCGGGATTGGAATCCCGGCGGCGGTTGGAGCGTAAGGATAGTTGCCAAGCTTTACTACTTCGCAGAAGGAGGCGACCGCCTACCACTCCACCTCGCTCCAGACTATGGCCTGTACCAAGGCCTGGCGCGAGAGATCGCCGCCGCCGATCGCCCCCACGAAGACACGGCGTTGCTCTGCCCAAGCGAGGTACACCTCCACCGTGTGCTCCACTGTGTCCTCCGGGTTCCCATACATATTGGATATTTTGGATCATATTGTTGCCGATCGCTGTGCTCTCTTAGCAAGGTTAAGGGTGATTGGCATGATGGACGACGGCAGCGTTGGAGTGCTGGGTGCTGTTCTCGCCCTGCGATGCCCTGAGCCCAGACTTAAACATCTGACAACGTCTTAGCTTAGGAGCCATGGGAATGTAAGCGCAACCAGTATTTCCAAGAAATATTAAGAAATTATTCGGGCAGGCTACTACACTACACTATCTTACCTGATGGTAAGCGATGATATGGTCGACGGTAGAGCATGGTTGGTAGAAGTAATCTATTCAATTTTTTCTTAAAGAAGGTTGTAGATTTCAGTAAACACAGATTCCGACAGAGAGTTCCACTCCTTAACTGAACACATGAATGTATTCCCAAAATGCTTTGTGCAGATGAGTGGGGTGTTTACCATGTACCGGTGGTGCATTGCCGTACGGGCTCATATGTCATGGTTCCCTTTCGATAGTTTCCTGTAAGAATAACCTACATAAGACAGGTACGTATAGATTTTGAAAAGGTTCGATTCCAGCTAACCCCGTAACTTAATATTTTATATGCTGTTTACCCCAAAAGGGTAATGAATATGTTGTGTATCCCTTTATGTATTTTATTAAATCCTGAAGTATTTTTTTCTAGCCTGTCACACATACTTACACACATCGCATGAACCGTGTATTTTTTACACGACTGCCCCAAAAAAGGTGTTTTATGTTTTCAGGGTTCATGAATGTAAGTATGTGAGTTTCAATATTCCACCAATACTTCTAAATGACTGAACTGATTTACATGTGTGAGATATCGTTAGAATCTATAGAAATGCAATGTGTTGGGTATGATAAACAAATGAACACTTATCATTTTTTTTTTCTGCTATTTTCTTCCAGGGTGAGCCTTTCCTACCCCTGCGATTATCCCTAATGTGCATAACTCGGATGCGTGTTGTTTGGTAGTGAAGGCTGAAAGCGCCATCCCACTTTTTGGGCTCTGGGTTTATTAGAAAAAAATACCACGACGCTGGAACATAAAGTGCAAGAAATTACTTAACAAATAAATACTAACAGGTCTAATAATTTTAGTTTTTATTGTACTTCTGCAGCTTATAAAAAACTTTTTACAAAAAAAAGATAACCGACTTCACTAAAAAAAAAAACATTAAAAGGATCAAAATAACTTTAATTTCGGAAGTCGGTGTTTCTCGGTAGTATTTGTATCTTATTTAACACCGACTTCCGAAATTATAAAAAAAAAATAAAAAAAAAAAGATAAACGACTTCACTAAAAAAGTCGTTTATCTTTTTTTTGTAAAAAGTTTTTTATTTCACATTTTTTAGTTGGGATACACTTATAAACAGAGTGCCTATTTATCATGATAATTACAATTAATCCAAACATTACTAGGTTACATTGTTTTATTATGAAGTTCTTGTGTCTACCTTCCACCTTCCGGCTCCATGATCAGATCAGTTCGATAGTACGTTATAGCCAAAATGCATTTCATGACAATTCTAATAAGCCCAAACACGGCTAGGTTACATTGATTAATGACGGAGTTCCAGTGCCTACCTTCTGGCTCCATCATCATCATAAGATCAATTTGATGATACCATTTTCAACAGAACTATTCAGAACCATTAATTTATTTGTATTATCATAGTCGCTTAACTATCTTCATTGTGATATCTATGCGAGTATGAAGTTCGATTGACCATTTCTGATCTTCTTCATCAGTTCCATTTCATCAAATGTTACTTTTTGACTGTAAATGCTTAAGTTCTCGATGAAAATACCAAAATCACTATGCAGTTGCCTATAATATTTGAGGAGTTTCCTCGATTTCACCGAGATTCCATCATCAGATCCTGACTTGGTGACTATGGGACCATTTGGGACGTATACCCTTTCTAACAAAAAAATAATTTTTCAAATCGGTTAGCAAGCGACGAAGTTATGCGCGAACAAACATAAAAAAAAAATACAAACATCCGAATTGAGAACCTCCTCCTTTTTTAGAAGTCGGTTAAAAACATCCGAATTGAGAACCTCCTCCTTTTTTAGAAGTCGGTTAAAAACCAGTCACCTCCATTTCAAATGGGCATCAAACGTAAGTCTATGCATGACCATGAATTTTCCGATAACCGCATCAGCATATTCTATCTAAAAATAGAATGGGAAAGTGCAGACCTACACTCTGAACTTTTCAGAGTTCTAAGCCTCCAAATATGGACTATCAAAATGATCAGTTAACGTTTTGGGAACACATTCATTGTGCGTACAACTAAGGAGTGGAATTCCTTGCCGGAATCTGTGTTTCCTGATGGCTACAACCCGGGAATCTTTAAGTCAAGAGTGAATAGGTTATTTCTAGGTAAGCGCGTTCCATCGTCGACCGCATCGTCGCTTTCCATCAGGTGAGATAGCGGTCAAGCGCGGACCTAACAAGAATAATAAAAAAAAAAATACTATACTAAAACGAGTCAATTTTGAGAATAAGAGGGAAATATTAAAAACAAAAAAGGGATAGCACTACACGTTCTGTATAGCTCCGTCTCTTTTTCGTACTGGAATGTTTGACACTTCCGTGTACGGGCTCAGGTGTTCTACTAATGACGTACGAAATGTCCCCTTTCATAATGGAGCCACGCAACACATCGGAAAATAATAAAGAACGCTTTTTTGGGTAAATTTTAAAAAATACGACCATTTCTATCGGTGCTTTAAAATGATGTGTGTTACCATCGCATTTTATTTGTTTCAGCATTGAAGGTTTACAATTCTGTCTGAAAATTAAAATTGTTGGCAGAATAGAGAATACCTATGCATGCCTATATATGTTTTCACAATCAGTATTTTATTGATAAACTGGTTAGCATAGCATAGCATAGCCAGCCTTTTAGTGTTCCCACTGCTGGGACACAGGCCTCTTCTCGCTAGGAGAGGGAATGGGCCGTAATCCACCACGTGGGAGTGCGGATTGGTGAATGTCACATGTCTTCTAATTTTTGGTTCTAGAACATGTCGTTTTCCTAACGATGTTTTCCTTCACCGTTTTAAAAGCAGTGGTGATGAAATAAATTACACAAAGTAATGTGCCTGGCTGGGTTTGAAACTGCGACCTACAACTGGTAAGTCGGGACTATTACCACGGCCCCCCATGAGTCGTTACCACTCGGTCACCACTGCTATAAAATAAACTGGTTAGTTGACAAATAATTGTTTTTCATTAATATTTTCTATCCAATTTTTTGTCCTAGAACCAAACATTCGAAGACGTGTGACATCCACCAACCCGCTCTGGGCCCGTGTGGTGGTTTGGATCCTAGCAGTGGGAACATTATAAGGCCGACTATGCTATGCTATGCTATGGTTGAACACTGTGCCATGCACCCAGGCATTTTCCCAATGGAATTATTTAAAAGAGTTACCATGGCCCCTTTTTTAGTTGGGAAATCATCCAATTGAATTAAAGATTCCCCTACTCTTTCGTATCTGACTTTCACTGACTTTAACCCAATCTATGTTCCTTCTTTGCCTTGTGTCCCAGGACCCCGGGGTTTCATTTCAGGCGATCTTCACTTCGTGCCGTCGACGACTCGGGCTGAATCAGGAAGTCACTTCACTGACGCGTGCGGGAATGCAAAGGGCAACTAAAGAAACATGAATGGGTTTTAGTCAGTAAAAGTCTGATACTCCCCCTCGCTTCACCCAGAGTGGGAGGAGTTATTTGTTGATTTCGCTACCAGAAAGAATTACTATGAGGTATTCTCTATCTTGCCTATTAAGACGTTTCCCAGCCTAAAAAAAAAATGTATTTGTTCGTTCATAAATCTGATTGAACGAACACGCTTATTGGCTACGAGTACTACGCAGCACGCACCTGACCTTTTTGAAGGACACCCAATAACGTTACTAATTAATTCAAGAATTCAATAAATACCTAATTTCGGTATCAAGTGCCTCTTCGTACGTTTACACGAAGAGAGAATTTGACGCCTTATACGATTCATCGTACGTTACGATATTACACCACTCGTACTCGTAGTTACTTCAAGTACTAGTTAAAGAACTTAGTATGTTATTTGAAGAGTTCAGACTAACTCTTTTGAAGTTATAAGTGCAAAATCCTCCTTTATGTTAGTACTCGTCGTCTCGTAGTTGGTAACGATCATGATACGCGTTGGGTTACGAGGTATAAAATCTTTGGTAACAAGCAGACAGTTGGGATAAGTGTTTCAAAGTTCTGTTGAAAAGTATCGGGTGTCAATTGTTTGTGTATGAATGACTAGTTTCTGTTGAATGACTAGTTTAATAATACTGTATAGATCAGAATGTTGGGCTGTGAATAAGATGGATGAAAAAAGATTGCATATAATGGAGTTTTTTTTTTTAGGTCAGAAAATCATCTAATGACAAATCGCGCTCTTGGGTGCAGCGGGAGATATTGTCAGACTTTTACTGACTAAAAACTCACTCCTGTTCCTATGTTGCTTTCGTCTCAGTGCCCCGGGTTTCGTTTTCACACTACCCATGGCTCCAGTAGGCTTCGACCCTGCTGGACCCCTACGATTTGCTAACATCTTCCTGAGGCGCGCATGGAACAACACGCGCCGTCAACGACTTGGGCTCGGTCCGGACGGTTAACGGACGGTCGGATGGCGGCATAGCCATTGCTCGCCGTCCGCAAGCCCGCGCCTACGGTTACGAGAGTAGATAAAGTGAGATGAGTGTATTAGAGGAAGTTTGAAAGCGGCGCCCGTGACTAAAAAGTCGAAAGGTGATGATTGATTGTCACGGTACGGTAACGTGAAGAGGCGTGATGAAACGCATTTTTACTATAAAAGTTATGTGTAAACATGTAGACAGAAAAGATGGATGAATTATGTGAGAAGAGTTATGAAAGAAAAGTGAGTTAGTGACAGCGTGACGGTTGTCAGAATAATGTCAGACGAATGGAAAAATAAAAACGTGTTGCGTTGACCTCAAATAATCCGGGACAAGGCCAAGAAGATGATAATGTTAATGATAGATCGAGCTTCTGACAGCGGCTTCGCAGTTTGTAAATATTATTATCCCAAGAGAACATACGCCCCGGATAATGATGGATGGAGCTTCTGACAGCGGCTTCACACCGCTTGTAAATATTATTATCTCAAGAGAACATACGCCCCGGATAATGATGGATGGAGCTTCTGACAGCGGTTTCGCACGCTTGTAAATATTATTATCTCAAGAGAACATAAGCCCCGGATAATGATGGATGGAGCTTCTGACAGCGGCTTCACACGCTTGTAAGTATTATTTCCTCAAGAGAACACACGTGCCTTGTAATGATAGATGGAACTTCTGACAGCGGCTTCGCATACTTGTAAGTATTATTATCCCAAGAGAACATACGCCTCGGATAATGATGGATGGAGCTTCTGACAGCGGCTTCACACCGCTTGTAAATATTATTATCTCAAGAGAACATACGCCCCGGATAATGATGGATGGAGCTTCTGACAGCGGTTTCGCACGCTTGTAAATATTATTATCTCAAGAGAACATAAGCCCCGGATAATGATGGATGGAGCTTCTGACAGCGGCTTCACACGCTTGTAAGTATTATTACCTCAAGAGAACACACGTCCCTTGTAATGATGGATGGAGCTTCTGACAGCGGCTTCGCATGCTTATAAGTATTATTATCCCAAGAGAACATACACCTCGGATAATGATGGATGGAGCTTCTGCAAGCGGCTTTGCACGCTTGTAAACTCTGGTAACTCGCAGAAATATATCTGATAATCGTTTGTTAATCAAAATACCTCGCTCTATGATAAATTGCCTTGAATTATTGTCAAAGCTATCTCTGAACGTCCTCCCCACCCGGCACTGTCGAATTAGAAATCTTCTTCACGCTCCTCATCCACGTACAGTCTACCGAAGTAACTTACTTTATTTGTGCAGTAAAAGCATTTAACAATTTAGTCAAAGAACATACCTCAGTTGATCTCTTTACAAGCAGTTTAGCATCCATAAACATTTTTATGTATAAAAGCACTGTTTTGTAATTGCATTACATTGTTGTCTTTTGTATTATCTTCCTACTAAACTTTTTATATCTCAATAACTTATTTTTTTACTGTAACATTCAACAGTACTCTCATATTATATGTGGAGGCTTGTAAATGGCTCATCGTGATCTACTTTATTGTTATATATTTTGTATTGTTAGCTGTAAGCCACCCAAATAAAAGAAAATAAACAAATAAATAAATATTATTATCCTAAGAGAGCATACGCCCCGGGTAATGATGGATGGAGCTTTTGACAGCGGCTTCACATGCTCGTAAGTATTATTATCCCAAGAGAACACACGCCCCGGATAATGATGGATAGATCTTTTGACAACGACTTCACACGCTTGTAAGTATTATTATCCCAAGAGAACATACGCCCCGGATAATGATGGATGGAGCTTCTGACAGCGGCTTAACACGTTTGTAAGTATTATAATCCCAAGAGAACATACGCTCCAGATAATGATGGATGGAGCTTCTAACAGCGGCTTCACATGCTTGTGAATACTATTATCCCAAGAGAACATACGCCCCGGATAATGATGGATGAAGCTTCTGACAGCGGCTTAACACGTTTGTAAGTATTATAATCCCAAGAGAACATACTCTCCAAATAATGATAGATGGAGCTTCTGACAGCGGCTTCGCATGCTTGTAAGTATTATTATCCCAAGAGAACATACGCCCCGGATAATGATGGATAAAGCTTCTGACAGCGGCTTCGCACGCTTGTAAATATCCCAAGGGAACATACGCCCCGGATAATGATGGATGGAGCTTCTGACAGCGAATTCGCATGCTTGTAAGTATTATTATCCCAAGAGAACATACATCTCGGTTAAAAAGTATCTTATGTACTATTCCAGGACATGACCGACCCATGTGTCAAATTTCTTTCAAATCTGCATAAAAATTCAACAGTAATATGATTGAGACAAAGCCAACAAAATAACGACCTTGGTCTTATCGTTCTTGATAGCTAGGACTACTAAAACCCATTAGAGTACTAAAATATTTCAAATGAAAAGAACCGACCCATCACATCTATTTTAAAAGAAATAACCATAATTGACAAGACCAATTTTACTGACGTTTGTGTCCCTTGAGAATGAAGATTGACATTTCAACCAAGATGGCCGATGCGCGGAAAATACCAGGACACAGATAATATAATTAATCTAAAAGTCATCATAATCGTGTCTTCATAATTTGTCATTTGCATCGCAATAATGGTCTTGGCTCTTTTCCTTATTAGGTAATATGTATCTTTGTAACCCTATGTCTTAAAATATACAGTATTTTTTTATGTTGAAGATCACAAAATAATTGTGTCAATTCGAAACAAATTACAATGTTATTTAATTTAAATTTGACAGTCTTGCTGAACACTCGTAACAGCTTTTTTTTTGGGTGTGTAACCAACAAATGACTTCGTACGCTCTGTATGGAGTGACAGAGAGTGTCAGACTTTTATTAACTTAAGCCTTTGCGTTCCAGGGCAGTGGTGACTGGACTGCTTCTGAAAGGAAGACTTGGCTCTGGTATGAAAATCAACGAAGGAACAGAAGTGGGTTTTTAGTCAGTAAAAGTCTGACACACGCGCGCTCCGTCCAAGAGTGGGGGATGTCTTTGGATGACTTTCAAACCGAAAAAAAGGGTCATGTGGGTGCGAGGTTATTCAAAATATGTATAGCATCGCGTTTCATATGGCGTTAGTTTTTATTATTTTTTTAATTGATATATAACATATAGCAATAACAATAAAAACATAAATGGATTAGAAAAAAAAACAAAGCAATAATAAATTGACTATCACTTTGCAGATTGTCAATTGTTTTATATCGTACATTATTGGTATAACCTTTGGCTCAATCGGTCACTAACCTTTCACCATATTCATGATAACTTCGCACATCGTACGTTTTCGTAGTAAACAAATCGTTAAAAATATAATGTGTATGGGTTGATTGAAAACAGCAAAACAGTTGTTTATATTTTCCTGACGTAGTAATACTGTGTTTGTATTGAGAGGTAAAATTTTGGACATAAACTAAAACGGGGCGTTGCTATACTTCACTTAGCAATCAAATTTATTAATAAACAACGTACATGCTCATTATCAACATTAGATATGCAGATGACATGGTGCTGCTCAGTGCCTCTGTCCGTGGCCTGAGGAAACTTGTGGGTGTATGTGAGAGGTATGCTAGTGCTCATGGCCTAGTGTACAATGTAAAAATAGTGTTGTGATGGTGTTTGGGGCTGGTGGATAGTGTCCAGTAACGGTTCCTCCAATAAAGATTAATGGTGTGCCTTTGTCGAGAGTGCACTCATTTAAGTACTTTGGGCATATCTTGACCGCTAGTTGAATTGTAAGGTATTATGAAAAGGCCAAATCTCGTCCTTAGAAAAAGGCCACAATCAAGTCTCAATTGATAAGATCAAGACTTGCGTATGAAAGACGGAGAAATTTTTCTCAAAATAATTAAAAAACGTTTATTTGCTACCTAAAACTGTTTTGCGTCTGTTACGTCACAACCTCAGGTTCAGTTGAAAACCAGCGTCAGGCACTAGTTGTCTGGCAATCATGCTGAACTGGACCTATTTTGGAGAAGCCGTGAGGCACACTATTGTATTATTTTATTGGTTCTCTTTTGTTTGGTTTTGTGTTTACATAACTATTGTTGGTGTGCCTTGCGTTGTGACAAAATAAATTCATTTTCTTTCTTTCTACCTGTGATTAGAATGCGTAGGTAAAAAACCCTACCTACTATTAAGAGTCTCTGCAAGTCAAGCCAGCCAAATTTTAAAAGGCTTAGTAGATGATTAAGTACTCACTCACATACTTTATTTATTTTAATTAAGAGTTGTAATAGCCAAAACAAATTCACTTAGACAAAGTGCACAAGTTTTAACGTGCAAAGTTCGTAAGTCGAATCTGCAGTCAGTGTGAAAGTTTCTGATGACAACAATAAGTTATCTTGAATTTTTAAAATCTATTTAAGTTAGCTGAGATTGCTCGCTCAACTTGGCGAAGTAGAAGATTGGGTTTTAGAATTAGAACTTTCGTTGTAAGAAGATTTAGAATCTCAGAATTGTCTTGAGGCTTGAATGTCAAAGTCACGTCGAGTGGAGCAGTGGTGGCTGAGTGGTAATAGTCTCGACTTACGAGTAGTAGGTCACAGGTTCTCTCAAACTTCTCTCAAAATGTTTAAGGAAATCAACGTAAGGAAACAGGCATGTCCTAGAACCAAAAATTCAAGGACATATGATATATACCAACCCGCATTGCGCCCGCGTGGTGGCCCTTTCTCTCCTCGTGTTTCTGTCTCGTCCTCTAAAGTTGATATTAGAATGTTGCGAGAAACAACACTTCTTAACAAGCGTGCTTCACCTTTTACCAAATTATTGCTTGCCAACAAATGTGATAGTCGTCTAAAGCGATTATGTCAATAATGAAAAAAAGCAAACGTCAAATCTTTCACGTCCCTCTGAAAAAATTCATCATTATATTAATTATCTAGGGGACAATAAAACTAGTTATTAGTATCTGTTTCTTCAAAAGACTCAATAACACAGTAACGACGGCGAAGCTCCGCTGCCGCGACACATCGCGGCATGGCGGGTAGAGTTCCGGCGGGATCTCATGGTGAAATAGCAAACGCGACTGTCATAACCCAGTGCTGGGCACGCCATAATTATGGCAGTAAGTCCTCTCTTTGAAGGGTGACTAGAAAGACCTCACGTCATCCTCACCTTCCGCATGACGCAGGTTCTCACCGAATATGGTCAGTTCAGGAAGTTCCTGCACCAGATTTGTGGGGAAGTAATGCCCGGGTGTTACCACTGTGTGGACCGCCCGGAGGACACAGTGGAGCATATGGTAGAGGTGTGCCCCGTTTGAGCAACGCCGTGTCCTCGAGAGCCTTGGTACAGGCCATGGTCCGAAGCGAGGAGGAGTGTCAGGCGGTCGCCTCTTTCTGCGAAGCAGTAATGTTAGCAAAGGAGGAGGCCGTATATGCACGCTCAAGGAAGCAGCTTTCACGCCCTAATCGCCGGGATCCCTATCCCGATTTCCACTGTAGGCGCAGGCTTGCCTCCAACCATCCGGGCTAAGTCATCGACAGCGCGTATTGTTCCACGCGCGCCTCAAGGAAATATCAGCAAACCGTAGGGGCCCAGCAGGGCCAAAGCCTACTGGGCCACGGGTGGTGTGAAAGTGAAACCCGGAGCCCTGATACGAAGGCAAGGAAGGAAAAGGAGTGGGTTTTTAATCAGTAAAAGTCTAACAAGCCCTCTCGCTCCGCTCAAGAGCGAGGGATGTTATTGGAAGATTCATTCATTACTTTTTTCTTCTTTTTTACGCGTGAATGAACTCGAATTATGCTTTTTCTGACCAGTATTTGGCATCCGGTACATCGGCTAAGTATAAATCCGATCTGGTGCAGGTGGTTGACCAGGACGGGCAACATAGCAAGTAAAGCATGTTCTGTGAAGCGGCTCCACTGGCACGGTGTTTGAGATGGGTCGAGATTGTTTATGCAATGGCCAACCTGGGTCCTCAGTCAGTTAAGAGCCTTCCAGATTGACTGGCATGATGTTCTAATGGGGTGATGAAATGTGAAGGAGTTGGGTGTTTCTGCTTCTACATTGTGCATAATGATTTGAATTCAATATTTTAATGTTCGCAGAATGAGAAAAACTATACTATATTTTTTTTTTTCAAAGACGAAACGACGTCAGCTAATTTTGCTAAAATTTTCAGACCTCGACCAAATAAGATACACTAAAATCAACTTAATTAATTCAGCGCTCATCAATGAATCAAAACCAGATTCTATGAATGGCATCACATTTTGAATTGAATGCCTTTCAAGTCTCTTTAGAGATTCATTTACGAGCAAACATTACCGCCAGGTATTAATAGATCGAAGGTTCGTGAATATAAACGTTCCAGCAATTAGCTTAATGAAATCAACGCCAGGTCGCTTTGAAAGAATAGCCCAATTACTTATTCTATGAGCTTTTTATGATGAATTATATGATAATTTATTTTCTGTCTCTTATTTTATGGAGATTTTACTCAATACAATAAAGATTTTCTATATCCTAATGTACCTTATCAAAAATTATGTCAGTTACATAGATCACTAACATGCGATCGTTAAAAAACATTGCCTGATAAGTCAGGAATAAGAATTTGGAGATTCGCTTAAAGTATTTAAGATAAGATAAATTTATTAGCATAAAACAGACATGTACAAATATAGTGAGGCCCTGATTCCTGACAAAGTTTGACAAATTCATCAGAAACCGGGGGATTTGACCAGAGTTGCGGGATGGTTTGTGAGTTACTGAGGCCCTGGCACGTGAAGAGTAACTGAAGGAACACAGTTATTTTTTTTTCGGGCGGTATAGTCATCTAATGACATCCCCCGCTCTTGGGCGGGGCGGGAGATAGTGTCAGATTTTTACTGACTAAAAACCCACTCCTGTTCCTTCTTTGCCATTTTTCCAGGGCCCCGGGGGTCTCTTTCACATCACCCATGGCCCCAGTAGGCTTCGACCCTGCTGGGCCCCTACGGTTACTGACATCTCTTTGAGGGGCGCATGGAACACTACGCGCCGTCAACGACTTGGGCTCGATCCGGACGGTAAATCAAATCAAAGCATTTATTTCAAATAAACCATTTACGAATTGCACATTCAAAAGCGTAGATTTCTATGGAGATGAACGTGCAAAAAACTCCATGGTCACTGAACACTGATTTAAAAAAATATGTTATATAAGTATATAAAAAGAAAACCAAAATATTTGTAATAGGTACCTACCTATTACAAATATTTTGCAAAAAGCCTTTAAGCAAGTTCTACCTATGCGTGTTGTAACAGCATGAAACAGGCTTCCGCACTTCCCGGAAGCCTGTTCCATGCTGTTACAACACGCTTAGGTAGAACTTGCTTCAAAGGCTTTTTTCTGGATGCATAAATAAGTATGTATTTAATTAGTTTTTATTTTAAATGGCAGACTTGAAAAATTATAATCATTGTGCTTAGATTATTTTAGCAAAATTGAATCTGCACACTTGAGCCTCTGTAGAACAAGGCTTTTGTCACCATTGTGTTTGTTCCTCACTTAATTGAAGATTAACATTTAATTAGAATTTTAATTAACATTCTTCGCACTACTCTGTGACATAAACATGAAAGTAATTAACTAAATGAAATCACGCATTAAATTCACAAAGCCTAGCCTGTGACAAATAAACTAGGTAGTCTTTTTACACCTTTTTAATTATTTAGTGACGTGAACATATGTGGTGTCAGTAATTAATTTATGTTTCTTTGGTTCGTTGTTACAGAGCACAGAACAGGCAGCAACTAGAGACGCCGATTAGTGTCCGAGCGAAACATGATTTTCAGCCGAAACTGTGACCAAATTTTCGGCCAGATCCGGCAAAAAGCGAAACTGAAGCGAAATAGAAAAACTTTCTGAAATTAATCCTTCTGTCTTCACTTATATTATCTCTGAAAGTACGGGTCCGATTGCAAAAATTTTTTCACCGATAGAAAACTGCTTTATTTCTGAGTGACACAGGATAGATAGATATAACATTTAATTGATGCACACAAAAATTAAGCATTGCATTGCATTTATTGGCATTAAGTCCGCCTCTGTACCTTTATGTGCATGAAGTATATAATAAATATATAAATAAATACATAAACAGACAATACACAAAAGCACAATAAAATTACAAAACTACGTAATGTTACGAGTACCTACATTAAACACATAAACATCCCATCTCATCTTCGACGGCTCACGCAAATGTACAATGAACATTTCATAGAGATTGACATATTTATGCTTAGTAGAGATGCTTTTCGAAGTAATTAGTACACTGAACAACTTCTAATATTTTTTTCTGATTTCTGACTAATTTGTAACTGCGTATATAGTGTATATATGCGTGTATAGTGTTTCATAGAATAATACTCGTACCTAGCTTGCCCATTAGTCCTCTTCATAGCTGACCTCTATGTTAATATGTAGGAAATGTTGTAGTTATTCCATTGATTTTGTTTTGTATACCTACTAATAAGTGTTATATATATTGTAGTATCGTTTTTTTTTCTAAATGAAATGGAATGAAATGAAATGAAATGAAATAAAATAAGAAATTAATAGGGCATAGTGCGGTGTGCGCTTCAAGGCTGCATCAAATGGGAGCCCAACTCAGCTTGTGTCAAGCAAATATACCTGACGCTGGTATTCTGCTGGGTCCCTATAGTGGCATACGGACGTCAAACTGAATTTGTGGAAGAAGTGCTATGTGTATAGGTTATTTTATGTACGCAGGCAAAGCCGCTGGCAAAAGCTAGTCTCGAACAAAGTTGTTGGACCACTGATGTTTTTACACATTGACGAACAAAACAGTCAGTTTCTAGGTCTTTATCACAACCAAGAGCATGAATGCTAGTTTCAGCCGAACCAAATATTTGGCCACTTTTTTTGCCAAAACAGAAACTTTGGTCAGTTACTAAATACCATTGTTAACAACATTCGTAGCTACACAACGCGCCGAAACCAAACAAAAGGTATTTAAGAGGCAGATGTAAATGACGCTCTAGTTGGAAGATCATACACAGACCTTATTAGTGATATACATCATCCTTAGGAGCGTATTATTCACATCCAGAAAGTGTGTATGAAACTGTATGTATGAACGTAAAAGACGCCCAAGGAGTGTGTGAGCTACATCATAAGAAAAAGAGGCGAGTTTATGTATATATGAACGAGTTTCAACTTTCACAATCTTAGTAATAATTAGCATGCGCCATCAATTTCTATTCAAAGTTCTTGAGTGGCGACCGCATACTTGAAAACGCAGCCATGGGTCTCACAAGATGGGCCGACGGTCTGTATAGGATAACAGGAATCCGATGGATGCAAAACGCACAGGACCGGTCGTTGTGGTGACAAATGGGGAGGCCTGTGTCTAACAGTGAAAGTCTTTTGGCTGAAGTGATGATAATGATCGTGATGATTAATTTCTATGAAAAAAAAGTGACTCTAACTGACGACTGATGGATTTGGAGTTTTGTTAATGCTGTATCTAGTAAGTAATGGCCAATGAGGAGTATCCGAGCTCTGTGGTCATTGTTTATGAATTCTATGTGTTGAATAATGAACTTTTTTGGCATACAATAAGGGGCTGTCAGTCTATTTTAAACGAAGGTTTACTCTGATTCTCTTGATCAGAATAGAGTTGTTTAGATTAGCAGGCCCTAACGTTCTTGTTGTTTATTTTTTCAGCGGAAAACTATACCTTACTTCATAATAAATGTCTGGAAGATAGCGTTAACTGTACATTAGATGATGAAAGAATGTAAGATTTATTATAAACCGTCTGTATTTTTTTCACCTTATGTGGATGAGATTTGGAGAGTGTAGGCTTAAAATTGAGCAGAACGAAAACCGAATTTGTTCTGCGATTTTGACGATCTCCCTTAGCTCTCGCTGGAATGCCCATACCAATCTGCTCCGACTTTCGGTACCTCAGGTCGCTTATCCAAGGAAATGGCGAGGTAGACCGAGACGTATCATATCGAATCAATTCAGGGTGGATGAAATGACGACAGGTCACTGGAACAACTTGTGATTCACGGATGCCCGCTAAGTTGAAGGGTAAAATCTACAAGTCTGTGATAAGACCTGTCATACTGTATGAATCAGAATGTTAAGCTGTAAAAAAGACAGATGAAAAACGATTGCATGTAGCGGAGATGACAATGTTGAGATGGATGTGTGGTGTGACGAGAATGGATAAAGTTAGAAATGAGTAGAGAAAGAGATGTGTAGAGGAAGTTTAAAAGCGGCGCCAGTGACTAAAAAGTTGAAGGGGAATCGTTTGTCTTGGTATAGTCATGTAAAAAGGAGAGATGAAACGCATGTTACTAAAAAAGTTCTGAGTGTACATGTGGATGGGATGGTGGAGGGAGAGGGAGGCCAAAAAAAAGATGAAAGGATTGTGTGAACAGTGATATGAAAGAAAAGGAAGTTAGTAATAGCATGACGGTTGACAGGATATAATGGAAGAAAAAAACGTGTTGCGCCGACCCCAAATAAGACGGGAAAAGGGCAAGAAAATAATGATGATGATGATGAGATTCGGATTTTGTTAGGTAGGTCAACTGCTGGACTGATTAGGTCTTTCTTAAGTGTTGCCTCAACGACTGTTCTGATACATCTACTGGTCTAAACATTGATTCTCCTGGCATGGTTTTTCAGGTGAAAGACTTCTACTGCAGCTTGACCTTGACAGCCTTCTTCAATTGTCGGTACAACAACCGGTCCTGTGCATTCTTTTGAATGTGGTTTTCCTGCGGATATCTTTATTTCTGATTTCATCACGCAAGAAAATTCCGAGCATAGCCCTCTCCATTGCCCTTTGTATGAATTTATGCCTTCTGATGAGGTCTATTGTGAGCCATCAGTTTTCTGATCTACACTTTCGTCTTGAGACACAGTGGTATGTCGGATGAGAAAATACCGTATTCTCTGGTACTAACAACATATGTTTGATGTAGGTTAGATCACACATCTCATAGCAACTAACGCGTAACCCTTGAAACTATCTGTAGACCTTACAGATATTAGTTCCGTGCGGAAATTACACTTGAATCCGAACCACAGAAGCTAATCGTTAACAGGGTGTCCTTCGTGACCGACATCCACCGACAGATGTGACTTGACAATACGATAAGGATGCGATGACGCGTTTTCATAAAAGTTATTTTAAGCATAACCATAATAGGAATGCATTGGTCCAGACTTACGAGTCCAAACCTAGCCAGGCGCATTACTTTGAGTAATTTATTTCATCACCAATGTTCTCAAAATTGGCATGTCTTAGAACCAAACATTCGACTAGCAAAAAAGGCGGCCGATCCAAATGGATGAAACGAGGGTCCAAAATTTGTATGGAGAAACGTACTTTCACGCAGGCGAAGCCGCTAGCAGCAGCTAGCAATGTAATAAAGTTATTTGAAACAAGACGGTTTTTGAATTCTAAAATGGGAATATTTATCACAAGAGATTTTTAAATATTTAATTGGTTCACCAAAAGTACAGTAAACCGCACGTGAGTGATAATAACAGAATCAGTAGTAGCAAGCTTATTCTTATCATACTACGCTGGGCAAACTCAAGGTTATAGTGCTACTCACTGACTCGCGATCGCCTGTACAATACTACAGTTGAATGAACGTACTTTAGCAATGAGTCATAGATTCATACTCATTATTACAAGAGCAAAAGTAACTCTGTCTGCATGTTTGTTTCTGTGTTACATTTTTACTCCCAAACCGCTGAACTAATTTTGATAAATTTTGATATCGGAATAGATCGGATATTGCATACTTTTTACCTTAGCAATACGTTTCATTAGGATAATTTCTGGCTTCTGATAGGGCGAAGTCGCAGGCATGACTTAGTGTCGCACTAATTTAAATAAGGAAAAAGTTTTGTTTTTACGCTCAAATCGCAGAATGGATATGGATGAAATTTGGTACACGGCTAGATCATATCCTGGAATGTCAGGATACAATTTTAATCTCGGTACTAGTTTTCCTTCAGGCAGGTCTAGGCTAGAGGAGCCGAGCACAAGTAGAGCATAAGCACAGCTCTAATTCGTGTAGTGTCACTCGCTCTCGGCTCCTCTAGTGTTTTTTATTTCTAGATTGATGATTTTCTGTAGAATAGTATTAAGCTAGTCTAAATTCTGATGCTACGGGGAGTGGCGCCGTATGCTGAAATACAGGTCCTAACCTAGTTCGGCAGCGGATGCTATTATATATATTTGAACCATTATTTTCTACTAGCTAATAATTACGACAAACTTTGTAATATTTTTCTGGAAATAAATTATTTTATTATTATTATTATTATAAGTGTTGGTCCACACTACACTAATTTTGAAATCTGGACTCGTACTCCGCTCGTGCTCGACTGCTCTAATGTAGACCAACCTTTATTTATTTATTTTATTCAGGTTAACCAACAACTGTTTACACCGGTACACTAGCAACTTAATAATTATAGTTGGATACAATTGCGGGCGCAACAATTAATTATAGGTTAACACCGCTAGCACAAAAAAACAGTGGTAAAATCATTAAATTATCAAATGTGAATATAATGCGACTATGAAAATTAAATTAAATTAATATTAAAATAAACTAATAAATGACTAAACATGGTAGAAATTAAATAATAATTGTAGTAGTATAATTTTATATTTTCACGCAAGCGAAGTCGCTGGCTAAAGCTAGTAGGTACTTTACAAACTTATATAGTGACCATGTATGGAAAAACATGCAATTAAATCGTCCAAATATAAACTACGGGCCACAGTCTATTATTTTAGACTGTGCTGGCTAATGTTTTCATTATCAACCAGTCCGTCTATATTTGTACTAATGTATTCATTAACCTACCGTATTAAATGTATTCATTCGGATTCAGAATAATAACGGTGATTGTAATTCAAATGTTTTGTTTTATGCTATAGTTATTGTTTAATTATGCTGATATACTATTAATAAAATAAGGTTCAAGTACCCAATAAGGACTATGCATGAAAAAAATATTTGTTATCTAACCATACTGTTGTATGTTCTAACTAACTTCTGCCAGCGGCTTCGCCCGCGTGAAAGTAGGTTTCTCCATACAAACTTTGGACTCCCGTTTCATCCCCTTAGGGGGCGAATTTTGGGAAATCCTCTCTTAGTGCTCGCCTATGTCATAAAAGGAAGCTTTGTGCAAAATTTCACGCTCGTCATCCCAGTAGTTTCGGCTATGAGTTGATATGTCAGTCAGTCAGTTTCTTCTTTTATATACAAATATATATAGATAGATAAAGTAAAATAAAATAAATAAGGCATTTTTGCTGAACTGGACCTATTTAACGCAGCTATAAGACACAATTTTAGTTCTCTTTTTTAATCTTAACCTTCTATAATATGTTACTTCTACACTATATATCTATGTAAGCCAAATAAAATATTTTTCATTCTTTCTTTCTTTTACTGACTAAAAACTACTCAAGTTCCTTCGGTTGCCCTTTGCGTTCCAGGCCCGCTGAAGGCGACGTTTTCGAACAATCCGGCAATACCGCTCCCGGGTACTACGTAACCCGGCAACATTTATTTTTCAGAATTGTTTTTTGTTTAGGTACTGATAACGTCACGTTTTATAATAATCCATTATGCAAATTTTGCAATGATTATATTATGTAGGATTACCTAAATATAACGTACATTTACGTAATCAACTTTAATGTCAATTGCGGTTATTTTATTCGACAAATCTGAAATATTATAAAAAGATAAGAGAGATTTATTTATTTACATGTATGAAAAAGGTTATCTCTAGAAATACTAAATATAGATTTATATCTTTCACAGTTTTCATGCAAACACTATACAAACTGCTTTTCTTTTTACATTTTTTCCTTTCTCTAATACCTTTTTTTTTTGCAACACAACAAAATTGCGATCTTGGACGGTGCGAGAGATAGTGTCAAACTTTTACTGATCAAAAACCCAATACTGTTCCTTCTTTGCCTTTGTCCCAGGGCCCCGGGTTTCACTTTAATACTACCCGTGGCCCCAGTATTCTCTAATACCTGAGTAAATTATATATTAAAAATTGTTAAAATAAATTATTGTGTACAAGATAAAAAAAAATATGGTACAGGCAATTATAATGTATAATACTGTGATATCGAAAGGAGATCGCATGAGTTAGGTTAACGAACTGGCAAGTAAAATATACTTTTAAGGATTTTGTTGTTCTAGAATAGGATTAGAAATTGAGTAGAACAAAGAAATGTCTAGTTTTTTCAGTTCGGAGTTTCGGACATAACCATTGTAGCGCGATGTACATATTTTGAATAATTGAAGAAAAGTATAATAGAAGTATAAAGCTTTTAAAGCATTTCATTGTAGATAAGTCCTAGTTCCTGAAGAAACCCCGTCGCAGAGTGCACAATACTCTTATGCGTTTGGCGCTCATAGTCAAAATACAGGCTCTGCCTAGTTTGGCTAGAGATGACTACACTACATCTGACCTAAATTCACCTGTTAAAATATTTTGTAACTTATGTCTAAGTTTTTCTTAATAAACAATATTATTATTAAAGGTATTATATTATTTATATTAGCCACCCACCCCAGCTTTACATGGATTTTCTAAATTTAAAATTCTCGTTTTATTTTACTTTTCTGAAATGAATCCTCATGAATCACAAGGTATATAATGTGTGATGTGATGTCAGTGGTGACGAAAAAAAATTACACATTATGATGCGCTGGGCTGGGAATGAACGCGTGACCTACAACTCTAGTTGCTCTAATAACATAAATATAATAAACTATTACGTTAAACCTCTGATTAAAGCTAAAGCCAAACTCAGCCCACGTATGCCACGTATGCTTATGACATCTAGACTCTTGAATTAGTTTGAAAACAGATGACTTACGTGGGACGCGTGTGACAGCGTTGCGTATGCCAAATATCTTTCTAAGTCATCTGTTTTCAAGCCAATTCAAGAGTCTAGTCGTTATAATGTATATCATACGTGTCCTCAATTAGTTTTTAGTTTTTATTACACCACTTGATGTTCAAATAGTCAGAAATCAGAAACGTTTATTTCAAATAGACAAATTACAGGCACTTTTGAATTGTTAAAATGTCGTTCAGTCAAAAAAAAAAACAAGTGAAGCTAAATTGCACGTTCCAAAGCGTAGATCTCTATGGAGAAGAACGTGCAAGAAACTCCATGGACACTCTTTTAAATCATATTATGAGTTACATAAATCTTGGTTAAATATTTCTTGTCGCTTCTAATATGTGAGCACAATGTAGATAAGTAAAAGTAATTGAAAAAAAAACGCATTAAAAAACATAAATTAAATTAAGCCAATGGCAACCAAGAGATAACCAGTCTCAATTGACGGCACCCGTTCACGAGCATGACGCGTGCATCAGCACTCTGAGCAACCATTTTGAAGGGAACTGAATGACCCAATACCACGAGCCACCACCAGACATTTCAATGAGCATGACAAACTGTCAACTGCCATGCTCTCTGCATGCTCAAACAAGTTGTAACCTAATAAAAATGCTCCATGGTACTTCACATTCACAAAATCTCTTCACAGTCTTAGTTTGTGTAGCGTCACACAAGAAAAGGAGCAACTTACGCCAATGTCGTGTAAATGAATGAAACAGAACGATGAGACACATCGTCTAGACTTATCCATAGGCTAAATCTGTCTGATTATCGAGAAGTGTAATAGGCCCTTTAGGTATAACCAATCTAAAACTATAATTAACCAACTAATTCTGCTAACGTAACTTAACAAATGTAATTATTATAATTAGATTAACCGTTGATACAGTGTATCCGTGTTGGGTAACTGTAACTATCATGGGCCTTGAAAGTTTAGGGTGGTTTTGTAAGTAGCTATGTTTATTGTGGGACATATTGTACCCGGCCGGTAGCCTGTGGCAAGTGTCGTATTTTAATTCAAATTCAGAGCATTTATTTCAATTTAACCATTTACAGGCACTTTTGAATTGTTAAGGTTCGTCAGTAACAAAAAAAAAACAAAAAGTTAAAGCTATTTGCATGTTGGAAAGCTTAAATAGATATCTATGAAGAAAACGAGCAAGAAATTCCTTGCAAATACTTTTAAATCAATAAATAGTTGCAAAATTACGGCTACTTCTCGTTAATGTTGAAATTATACAAAACTGTGTAAGACTGATGAAAATTACGAGTTTTAATACATTGTTTATTTTTATTTTTTTTACTCTTGATAAGTTCGCGCTTGACCGCTATCTTATCTGATGGAAAGCGACGATGCAGTCGACGATGGAGTGCGCTTACCTAGAAGTAACCTATTCCCTCTTGACTTAAAGATTCCCGAGATCAGTTCATCGGCCTGCCTCGTGGCAAGCTTACCAACGTAGCGTCTCCCAGTACGTGGTCGCTTGGGCACGCCTTAATCATGGCGGTAAGTCCCCTCTTTGGGGAGTGGCTGGAAAGGCAACACGGCGTCCTTACCTTCCGCATGACGCAGGTCCTTACCGGACATGGTAAGTTCGGGAGGTTTCTGCACCGGATTCGCGCGGAAACGAAGCCCGGGTGTCGCCACTGTGTGGACCGCCCGGAGGACACGGTAGAGCACACGGTGGAGGTGTGCCCCGCTTGGGCAGAGCAACGCCGTGTCCTCGTGGGGGCAATCGGTGGCGGTGATCTCTCGCGCCGGGCCTTGGTCCAGGCCATGGTCCGGAGCGAGGAGGAGTGGCAGGCGGTCGCCTCCTTCTGCGAAGCAGTAATGCTAGCAAAGGAGGTGGTCGATCGCGTGAGGCAGCGGTCCTCACGCCCCAACCGCCGCCGGGACTCCGATCCCGATTACCGGCCACCGTAGGCGCGGGCTTGCGGACGGCGAGCAATGGGTGGCTCGCCGTCCGACCGTCCGGTAACCGTCCGGACCGAGCCCAAGTTAACGACGGCGCGTATTGTTCCACGCGCGCCTCAAGGAGATGTCAGCAACTGTAGGGGCCCAGCAGGGTCGAAGCCTACTGGGGCCAAGGGTCTGATTCTGAAAGGAAGACTCGGCCCTGGTACGAAAGGCAACGAAGGAACAGGAGTGGGTTTTTAGTCAGTAAAAGTCTGACACTATCTCCCGCCCCGCCCAAGAGCGGGGGATGTCATAAGATGATTTTCCCACCGGAAAAAAAATAAAAATAAAAAAAAATAAAGTACCTGGTCTCTAATCCAGAGCAATGATCCTTGCCCACTGCCACTGCAAGTGATGACAAATGTACAAAATTATATATTATATTTCTTACAATTTTGTCTTCGATATTACTATTAATACGAGTAGAATCCTCACTTTAAAGATGTTCCAGTTTAAAGTTGGTAAAAAAATAACGTATATTATGCCAATAATACCTTTCCTTATGAATTTTCAAAATCCATGAACGCATTTTTGAACGAACGACAAGATGTCATGTCATAATGCCATGCCTTTTTTTGGTGATTATGCTATACTCGAATCGCACTACGATGTCATAAGCTTTATTGTAACCACTATATGTATATTCTAAGCACAAACTGTTATTTTTATGTTTACTATATAATGCGGAAATGTATTTCCTAAATATTGATGCAATACAGAAAGTAAAGCATAAGTTACTTGACCAAGATTTTATTAGTGGCAACATTTAAAGTTCAGTATAGCCAAAAGTCATGAAGACAAGCCAGCAAAAAAAAAACTTAGTCATGATTATTTACTATCGTAAAAAATCTAGTCAATTCAATTTCCAGTTATGACGATTTTTTTGCGATACTAAGACTGGCCATTAACTTCATTTGATAAAATAGATATACACTTAATCATTTCATCAACAATTTACTCGCCGTTGTTCTTTGGTGATTCTTTGGGCTATGTCAGTAACTTTAAATTTCATTTAGATTTTTTTTTTAATTTAATACTGTCTACTTCTACGCCATTCTATTTCAAATTCTACCATTCGACTAGATCACATTTCTTTCATTACGAAAAGTTAACCTTTTCAGTAAAGACATGACGTCACTATTTGCCACAAAATAAAGCCTTTATCTGAATCAAAGTGGCTATTTACCGACAAAACAGAACAGTTACCATATCCATTGCCATTTCAAGTACAATTCCCTCCGTTTTGGGGCTCTTTATATCCTTTCAAACCACGTCACGTCTGTTCAATTGTAATTTTAATCCATTTTATTTGTCATCTAAAACCATCTAATGTTGGTGATTATTACTATTTGAGTAGAAGTGAGATCTTACTTTTTAATCGTCAAATGACGGCAATGAGATACGGTAGACCGCACGGCAGTAGTAACGATACCAATATAAGCTGGCCTCACATTCTATCGAAACTCCGTATTGCCTTCTATTAGGCAAGCTGGCTAAAGTGTTACTTACCTACACATACGAGCAGGCTTTTGTACTATGAAAGAAGAAAGAAAAACATTTTATTTGGCGGAACAAGGCGCAAATTTAGAACTAACAAATTATAAGTATATTATGTGAAAAAATATGCGCCACATCCGCGCAAAACGGCCGAACGCTCAACATAATGCCGTGACCACTCGCAAAATGCGATGAGTCTACGGCGTTGGTTGGTAGCGTCGTCGGTCAGCGTAGGCCGGTAACGGTATCGGCTTGAAGTAGTCGTAACTATCAATGTAGATGTGATGCCTGACGTAAATGATCAGTAATCGGTCGCCGATTTGCGATTTATTCCCTTTAGTTTCAATCTACAAGTACGGTTAAGTTGCAAACGTTATGCAAATTGGTCACAATCGACAAGATCCCTCAAAGACTTGAACATGGGTTTTAGAAAAATATAAGTGCGTACAATTCAAATGGCTCATAGGCCCCACGGTTTTACTTTATTTATTTATTTATTTAATCATAGGAGAATCAACAGCTATAACAAAAAGAATAACAATTGTATAAGAGACATTGAGCCAATTACAGGTCAGGTCAGGTTATTGTTAAGTAGTTACAAAATAACGATAACTATTTTGAGTCTTCTTGAAATTCTATTTTAGTCTTTATGAAATAACTAAAATTATATAAAAAACACCTTTTGTAACAAGGCGTTTTTATTTGCGAGTTAGCCTTCTTGGGGAGTTTCGTTAAGGAAGTCATTAAAAAACATTCTCAGCTTAATTTTACCGAGATCGCGCCTGTTTTAGTGTAACTGTTTTTTATGTGTAGACACTTACAATATAAAACTATATCAATTTTATATCACAATATCCACTATCTAATAGGAATCAATTTGCGAATAATTAAAACTGCCACTGAAGATCACGCGAAAAAATGCCGCAAACACATTGACGGCTTTTTTATGTTGGGCAAATGATACGCTGATTCTAGGTGATTTGAAAAAAGAACACCTAGACGAAGTTAGGCGAAGCCTTTGTTCAGTAGTGGGAAAGTATAGAGGAAATAAAAAATTAATAAAAAAAACTAAAGAAAAACTTTGCCATTTATTCAGATGCGGGATTTTTCGAAAGAGTTAGTATGGCCCTCGCAAAAAAAAAAATACAAAATCAAAATACAACCGACTTCAATGTAAAAAAAACACTGAAAAGTGCAAAATAACTTCAATTTCGGAAGTCGGCGTTTCTATAATAGTTTTGTCACTTTGTTGTTTATTACCGACTTCCGAAATTAAAGCTATTTTGCACTTTTCAGTGTCTTTTATTATACACTTAAAAAAATTATTTTACACTTTTTAGTTATGGTACAACCATTTAAAAGTACCCCTCATCCAAACTTATATATATCGGTGAACATACATAAAAAAAAAAGAAAAAAACAATACATTCAGCCGAACGTAGAACCTCCTCCTTTTTGAAGTCGGTTAAAAAGGGTCCATTTTCAAAAAACCAATGACTTTACGTGCTTTCCGAGACACTGAATGTTGCGCTACCCCCCTTTGAGGAAATAAAAAGCTTCATAGTCGCATAGTCGCTTGTCTGCACCGACATACTCCGAAAGATCTACCTTAAAAATGGTTAAATGCCGAAGACGTAGGACGAAAATGGTACATTAACGTACTCGTAGATCGGAAATAAAAGGCATACATAAAGGCCTGCTTATCTTACAGTCGGTATGTTCATCTGGAAAGCTCGTAGAACGAGTGTGACGTCATTACCTACTAGATATTATTGTTGATATAGAAATCAAAGCTGAATCAAACTAATATTATAAAGAAGACAGTATATGTGTAAGTTTGCATGTTGATTACTTCTACACATGGGTTCAAATGAATGACCACGTCCTGTAGTAATCATCATTATTTTAGCCGAAATACGTCCACTGTTCGACATAGGCCACCCTCACGTGTCCCCATAATTACTGGTCATGTGAGTCTTGCATTTATTGGATCGTCGCGACTCTCACCAGGTTATCGGGTCATCTAGCGGGAGGCCTTTGTTGAGTTCTATAGTAGTACACATTAATGCCTATAAAAATATTATCTTCCATTTTATTGAGTTATAGTAGCGGCTCCGCCCACGTGAAAGTTGAATCCCGACGAAATATGCTCTCGGATTTCAGGATTATTTGAAAGATTTGCCATGGTCTTAGAACAGAAAAGGAAACTGAAAGAACACAGGTGTTAGTCTTAAAAGTCTGACACTCCTTGTCGTTCTGCCCAGAAGTTTTTTATGTGCTCTTTAATTAAAAACTGAACTCATGACAATCAACCAATCTGTCCAAATCGTTAGGTTCGGCTTCTTGTCTAAGTGCAGCTAAACACCAGTATTTTCTAATCTTATCTAAACAGCCCATTACCGGTTTTCATATCCGTCTGTCTTCGCCCATTTTTGGCCAGTCTTTCCAGTAAGATTCAAGTTCATCTCTTCACTATTCATCTTAGTCTACCGCAATATCTAGTTGTACTACTCCTACTAACACAGGGGGTTTTAAATTGGCAAGTTACATCATCAGCAGTTACGGTCAACGCGTGTGCTTTTTTTTTAAGTGATATAAACCAGTGCTTGACTGCGATCCCACCTGATGGTAAGCAGAGATGCAATCATTGATGGTCAGGCACACTAGTTTATTAAGAGCCTATTCACTTAAGCCTTGAAGACACCTAAATTATATTTGGACGGGAAGAACGCAGCAGGCAAATTGTTCCGGTTCTTCGATGTACGCGGTATAAACGAGGAAGCAAAACGCTTAGTCCGAACCGTTGACGTTTCAACAACGTAAGGGCGGATTGCCGTACGTCGGGTTGTCCGATGGTAGAAAGGAGATGGCGGAATTCAGACATGCAATTCCCGCGCATAAAAGGTTCATAAACAACTGTCATTTCTTATCACCTGTGCACTCGAATCTACCAATCCGCACTGGGCCCGCGTGATGGATTACGGCCCATTCCCTCTCCGAGAGAGAGAGGAGATCTGAGTCCCAGCAATGGAAACATTAAAAGGCTGATTATGCTTACACTTATGTGTGTGTACTTTACAATGTATGATTGGGAGGGAATGCCCGTATAAAATGTATATGGAGAGACCACCCCTTCCCCAAAAACCTAACCAAAACAATAATATTATTCTCGGCAATAAAAACTTCTTGATTCAAACGGATAGGAATGTGAACTCATTGTAAACCTTTTAGTACAAGACCTCAAGGGCACAAAAACGTTTTAAAACGTAAACGCGTTACACGTTTATGGTCAAAACAAATTCGACCGAATTCCACCACGAGAGGTACCTAGCAGAGGAAAATAAACCTTACCATTTCGAGAATAAGGTTGATACACAGCGCGTCAATTAAAGCAATTTCCATTTTCGGAAGGTAAGATCTGTCGCTCATCACATTTACGAATCCCCTCCACAAATGGATTTCTGCTGATTTGCGGAAAGTTAATTGGTCCTTTTAAATAATTGTTGCGGCTGTTCAGTGTGAAGATAAGAATTAAAACAATAGAAGATCTCTGACGACCGAAATCTTGAAGTAGCTCAATTTGAAGGCACCTATTGTTAGGGCTATATTTCAGGACACCACATCAGCGCGACCAGTTGCGCCGCCATGGTGTCCGTAAGCTACCTAACTAGACACCATGCAGACACTAGAGTCGCTACACCACACTGAGACAGTATCAAAATGGACCTTAAGTGCACGCGTCCGAGTTGGTCGCGCCGCCAAAATGGTTGCGCAATCAAACGGACACCAGATGAGTAACTCTCTATAAAGCTCTATACATTTTTTTTGTGGCGGCGACTGGTCGCGCCGTCATGGTGTCCCGGTGAAATATAGCCCTTAGTTTCATCGCAAAATTCTAACTACATACACATACATTTTTTGGGAATGTTACATTTTAAAGCTAAGGGACATTTTAAAATTAGATAAAATTCATCCATTCATTGTGGGTAGTCACACCTTTTCCCGAGGTGCAAATCATCTAATGACTTCTCTTGCTCTAGGGCGGAGTGCGAGGATGTGTCAACTAAGGAGTGGAATTCCCTACCAGAGTGTGTATTTCCTGATAGCTACAACATTCACTACAATCACTTACTTAATTGATATTGCAGTCCCAGAGAAAATGAGTAAATAATTATGCTGAACCAAAAGAAGAAGTGAACAGAATTTGGAGCCAAGAAAAAGTGTACGTATTGCCCATTGTTGTCTCCACTACGGGTGTCATACCTTATCATCTCTCCACCACAGCCTCAAAGTAATAAATCTGAAAGATTCTAGTTACATTATCCTCCAAAAGTTTGCAATTTTAAACACCTGCAGAATAGTAAGAAAATTCATGCAGATCGAAGAAAAATTAGATTTCTCCACATAACACTCATTCTTCACATTAAATTTACTCACAACACGCTACATTGACTTGGCATGACCCGTTAATGTAGTTTAAAAACTAGCCCAGAGCTATATAATAATAATTAAATATAATTTATGTGATATATTAATGAATAAATGGAATAATATTCCACAACTTTCATACAACGCCGTCTAGTCCCAAACTAAGCAGAGCTTGTGTTATGAGTACTAGACAACTGAGAAACATACTTATCTAGTTCTAAATACATACATATTATTGATAAATAACACCCAGACATAGAACACACGAACATATGTCCTAGGTGGGAATCGAAACCATGATCTCCGGCATAGCAGTCAGGGCCACTAACCACTAGACCAACAGGCCAACGATGATATAAACTCACTTACTTGAGTATGTGACTTGAACGTGGTTGCATTCACATGTTTGTGAACACACTCCTGTATAAGGAGTAATTCTTAATATGGGTTTTAAAAAACCGTCAGCAGGGCACAAATCTACACTGCAAGTTTCGGGCACATTCTATAACAAAACTTTATAGCCCGACCCAAAAATCAAAACCAAAACAAAAAGCGTCTTTTTCACAAACTACACTAAAAAAATCTACCTACAGCTGAGATCAATGAAAGGCTGAAAATAACAAATTATTAGTTCATTCCTCCGTTCACGATATTATAATGACCTACAAAACGAGTAAAGTTATGAATCATTTCATGGCCATCTGGAAATATTTACGAAATACTTGTTACAGTTCATTAGCTGGCCGTTTCTGTTCGATAACTATAAATAGGTTAAATTATGCTAAAACTGAGCTAATACAGAAACTTGTGAATGCTTTAAACGCATCAAATATTCAAAACCCGTTCATGGCATGGTGTCGTCGAAGACAGACTTTACAGAACTGTTGATGAAGGGTTCAAACCAGTATTTAAATATTATTATATTTATTACTATACGTATTTACTAGTATATAACCTATTTTCTAAGACTCAAGCTTCGTGTCCAGGAGAGGGACATATCCCGAAGAATTGCCAAACTCAAGTGGCAGTGGGCAGGACACATTGCTTGCAAAACAGTGGTCGATGGGGCCGATAGATTTTAGGGCGGCGGTCGCGCACTGGAAGACGCGGCTTTGGAAGGCCTCCCACAAGGTGGACCGATAACCTGGTGAGAGTCGCGGGAATTCGATGGCTGCGAGATACACAGGGCCGTTCGTTGTGGCAACACGAGGATGCCTTAACCATTGGATCATAACGACTGAGATGATCGCATGACTTCTTGCTCTTATTAATTTGTGGACTGGCTAGGTAGATGAATGTACTTTTTACTCCTCCGTTTCTCGGATAATGCTAAAATAGGTTTGATAACTGAGCCTTTGAGCTTGAGCAAGGTTCCATTGTTGGAACCTAGCTTAAGCCAGTATTGTTACTGAGCCGTTTCTTACGTACGAGACCTGAGATCTTTATTTTGAATAGCTGTAGGTATTCAATAGCCAGGAGAAGGCCTCGAGAATCTACTGGATCCAAAAAACCTTGGTCTAGTCGATGTGGTGACATTTGGGGTGACTGAAATGGTTAAGAGTACATTTTAACAACAAGACGTAATGCTATAAGGAATAGCGCCTCGAAGTTTGATAGCAGCCTCCCCTTTCCAATGAGATTTAAATTCGATTGCAAGTTCATCTAAGAAAATCTGGAAACATGAGATATTTCAGCTTTCTTCCTGAAAAAGAGCAATATCATTCCGTATCCTAGAAGTAAAATATTCGAAGTTATATGAAATGGAGGATTACGGTCCATTCCCTCTCCTTGAAAGGAAGCTTGGAACCCAGCAGTGGGTACATCATAATGTTCAATAAGCTATTAATTTTTATTGCAAGGTTATTTATAAAAATCTAGAAACATGAGATATTTCAGCTTTCTCCCTGAAAAAGAGCAATATCATTCAATAATAAAAATGTACCTCTGTTAATACGGGTTTATCTTTAAAAAAATCTGAGTACTGACGTTAGTGACCGACGTAATCAGATGAGCCATTTCCGTATTTGCCATAAATCTGTATACATAAAAGCGAAACACCACTAACTGATTAATCACGAAATCTCAGAAACTATGACACCTACAAACTTTAAATTTGGTAAGTAGGTTTCTTATAGGGTGTAGACATCCGTTCAGAACGGATTTTCCGAAATTCACCCCCTAAAGGGATGAAACGGGGTTCAAAGTTTGTATGGAGAAACCGTCTTTCACGCGGGCGAAGCCACTGGCAGAAGCTAGTAAAGTATGGAAAGCAAATCATGGCGTAACCTATTTACGAGCCAATCTACTATAATATATACACTCACTGGGTTAATGTTCTAAGTGTTTAATTAAAACCATGCTATTTTATCACAACATTTTATGTACTGAAGATAACGGTGCCTTATCGCTAGCGGATAACTATTTTACAGCTAATAATAATTTACTTAAATGCTTGTTCACAATATCAATATTACTTATGCGATCGCAAAGTTTACAATCGTTGTACCTACCAATAAAATAGATGTCTGAAATAAAACGAGTGGGGTTTTACATTCAACTGAAATATTTTCTTGTACCATCATCATCTTCCTGGCCTCGGACCTAATAACATAGGGGTTGGCGCAATATGTTTTTTCTTCCTTTTCTCCTGTCATTCTATCCCTAATTTTTTTTCTTGTCATATTACTCTTCGCACAATCCATCCATCTTTTCTTTGGTTTCCCTCTCTGTCTCTTCTACCACAGGATTCTTGTATGAAAAGCGCAAATTATGTGGTTTAAATAACTACTTACAAAACTACGCGATTACTTTCCGTTAGCGTCTTTCTTTATTATTGACTGGCTCGCGTTTGGCCTCTACACATATTTCCACTTTCAAATAATATCAAATAAAAATAAATACAAAATTATCTATGACAAAAAAGCCAAAAAGTAGATATTCTGTACTCGTTCGTTCAGAAATAAAATAATCTGTCGCGCGGTGACGAAGGCATTAGCCATGCAAATTGGAATTGGCTGCCGTTCGGAAACCCGCCAAGTGACGTTTTACTGTCGAGTTTTTTTTTTAATTGACAATAGCTATCTGATATTAATTTGTAAATTCGGTTGGTTATAGAAATTGAAAGTAAATATAATGTGGTTTTATTTCCAATCGTTTTAAATATATTTTTCAACAGTATTTGCAAATTAAACCGTCCAGGAAAATGTGGCTACTGCCATTTATATTTGTAAGGTAAGAGCGCTTTTCAGTACTTGGGTTAAATTTAAAATATGGAGACACTGTTCCAGTAATTACAAATGACTATTATGTAGTTAACCTTTGTTCTATATATATCAAAAGAACAAAGGTTGACTACATAATAGTCATCTGTAATTACTGGAACACTGTCTCTATATTTTAAAAACTTCAAAGTCGACTCAATCTTCACATCGCAGGATTGTTGGAAAAAGTCATTAAGGCTCTGGGATGCTCTAGGATTGGGAGAAATTATCTAATGACTTTTCGGTCAGGATAAACCGGACAGCAGCAATGGGTAGCTCGCCGTCCGCAAATCCGTCAGGCCTACTATAGCTGGAAATCGGGGTCGGAATCCCGGCAGCTGGGGCGTGAGTTAGTACGTTCCCTCACTCGTGCAGCCGCCTCCTTTGCTAGCATTACGCTACTTCGCAGAAGGAGGCGACCACCTGCCATTCCTTCACACGAGCGGGGCACTGCCACCGTATAAGAGGAACACAGGTGGGTTTTATTCAGTTAAGTCCTAGACTGTCACTTTAACCGGAAGGGAGGAGTAATTTAATAACTTACCACCGACAAAAAAAAAGCACCAAGTTCTAAACTTTCTTTTGTAAATTGTTATCATTGATAGAATATCACTGTGTCTAAAACTCCAGGTCAGCATCTAGAAATGTTTCGATAAATACAAAAATAAATAAAACATTCCAGTGACCCAGCAATTTCATTCCGAAATAATTTCGAAACAAAATTCATTCGTGTACCTACAAAGTATAGGGTAATCCTAACATTCCTGAAATTGGTAGACTGATCCCATTCCTTTATCGAACTTGCTTGATGGGACACAGTTGTGACAAAAACCCAATTAAACTTTACTGTACCTGTGGATCCATCCATCTAATCCCTTTTAGTTTTGAGCGACGACTGAGCAAACGTGAGTTGAAGCTGCTTAGAGGCGAATTCAATAGGATCGAAATACAGCGACGTCGTAGAAAATAATGGGAAAAAAGTAGATGCGGAATATCAAATTTTTCTTGGATATTGTAGCCAAAATGTCGCAATTTTTCTATTAAGGGTAGTATTTCCATTATTGAGATTTTGTACTGTTATGCGAAAGGTACTGCGGTGTAAATAGTATATTTCAGGCACAATGGAGTATTCAGAGAATAGTTGTGGCCCAGTAGCAGCAGGATTTACGAGTTGTAGGTCAGGGCTTTAAACCGAGTCAGGCGCATTACTTTGTGTAATTTATTTCAACACTATTGCTCTCAAAAGGGTGAAAGAAAACGTCGTAAGTAAACCGGCATGTCCTAGAACAAAAAATTCAAAGACATGTGACATCCACCAATCCGCACGATTATGGTCCATTCTCTGTCCTAGAGAGGAATCCTGAATTCCATCATTGTGAATATTATAATAAGATTGATTATGCTATTTTATGCATGGAGTATTCAGAACTCAAATGAGAATAAATTCATCATCATTTCAGCCGAAAGACTTTCGATGTTGGACATAGGCTTCCCCCAAGTATCCCATAATGACAGGTCTGATGCGTCTCGCATCCATTGATTTCCACCACCCTCACCAGGTCGTCGGCTTACCTTGTGGGAGGCCTTCTAACGCTGCATTTTTCGGTACGTGGCCACCACTTCTTGAATAATGCCTTGTCTACAGATACGTAAGTTTGGCAATTCTTTGGGCTAAGTCCGTAACCTTGGTCTCCTGCGGATATCTTTATTTCTGTTCCGATCACGAAAGGAAACTCCAAGAATTACAGGTGACTTTAAACTTTCTGATGAAGCCCACAAATGTGGACGACTACGAATTACGACACGGAATTAGCGAGCTGCAACAGGCTCGCTCTTAAACTTAACTGTGAAAATGTAGGTGAACTATAAATACACTGCTTAACTCTGTTTAAACTTACGGGTTCAAATAACCACATTTCAAGTTCAAGTACAAAAAAAATAAACAAGAAACGATCGAAATTAATGCAACAGTCATTCATGAATTGCACTGGATCCTATCCTCGTAAATATTTCAAAGGATTCATAGGAGAAAACTGATTGCTGAAACAAGCCTGTCATCTCCGGCGGTACACCCGCTTCCCTGACCTTCTTCCGAAGGACATCATACGTCATACACCAGGTTAAAAGCCCTTGAAAGATCAAGGAAGCAGGCATATAATGGAGTACTCCTATCCTTATAATATTGGCTCGCCTTTGTTCATGAACTGTCTGTATCACCATATATCATGTTATGTTTTTGTGTACAATAAATAATTAAGAATTAATGCTCATTTTTATCTGTCAGAGGCCTTTTTATTACTATCCCGCTCTGGGTGAAACGAGAGGTTTTGTCAGACTTTTACTGATTAAAACCCAGCCGTGTGCAAAGGTACATAAAGGTACAAGGTAATTAAAGAATTACCCTTTTCATGATACTGTACTTTAAATCTCATTTATTGAAAGGATTATTTTTATTTTTGTATAACCATTTTTATAATGTGAATGTGAGAATACTGTAGACTCCGTGGATTCATAGACAACTGATTTTTTTATTGTGGTTTTGGATACAGTGTTGACCGTTCTACACTGTCCACTCATACCTACCTACTTATAATGAGCAGTTATTGTAAAAAGAAACATTATTTTTAAGAGTAACCAATGTGTTTCTTTCTAGTTCTTCTAAATAGGAAACGACCAAGAAGTGCACATGTAGACTTATGTGAAATAAAAAAAAAAATGTTATTTTATTAATAATATTGTAATTAGTTTGTTTAGTCCTACTTTGACGTGACTCTACCGCATATGCTAACGATGCTCAACGCGCTACTGTGGATCAACCCTAGGTTAGAATTACTGATGAATGGAAGAAGATATTTTTAGAAAGTTTGCGATTCTGTGAGAAGACGTAGTAAAAGAATTAGCATATTTTTAGTGTTAATATTTTTTTGTACTAAATAAATACAACCTTCTCAGTTCATCTAACCAATAGGGAATGGCTATTTTGTGAAAAACTTGTTCAATAGGGTTAGCCGAATTGATAGGGTTGTATGTTGTATTGATGATTTTTAAGGATTTTCAATGATTATAACTCTTGCAAACAATCACGTAGCCCAAGAGGTCTTTATTTCCCATTAGCCAAGCTAGCCAAGTTGATAATCTGCAATCGTTAACGCTAGTCGAAAACTAATCAAATGTATGGGAATGACATAATTTCAACGTTAAGTCACGTGGTCAGATCAAACGAATGGAAAATTCGTAGCCAAGGTCACATCGTCCAAAATGATAGAATGAATTGTTATCGTTTCTACAATGTTCAACGCTACATACTTTGTTATTGTAGAACGACATTGTACAACGAGCGGTCGACTCAGGCGCGTCAACATGGCTACCAACTTATCGTTTTCTGCAATTGCTGACACCGAAGGGTTACCGATTGGAGAACGGAATTCGAAACGAAACGGTTGTAACTTGGCTAGGGGAGCAGGTTAACTACAGACAAATATTATTACTGTACGTTTACGAGCATAGTTCCAACATATATTTATCAACAGAAGCCCGACGTGGAATATGTCTGCTTATCATAGCCCGGCTTGTAAGAGGAAATTAAAGGAAATGGGTCACTGAAAATCATAGCCCGGCGAAGGGTTATGTTAAAGATTTCACTCTACTTGGTAGGTATGAGGATGGATGTTTACGTTCCTTTTTTTATATTTCCGATATTAAAATGAAAGTAGTATTAATATTTTGAGCGGGAGTTGGCGGCACGACTTAGAAGTGTTTCTTAAGAATTGGCAAGAAGTAGTTCAGGACATGATGGGCGGAATGTAAGGAGGCTTTTGTCCAGTAGTGAAATAATATAAGCTAGATGTATTACAATAATATTTTGCCTTTTGTATTGACCTTGGTGGTTTTTTTATTTGTTCTTTCTTTACCTTCGTTCCAGGGCCCCGGGGTATTCTTACGCATCACCCATGGCCCAGTAGGCTTCGACCCTGCTGGGCCTCTATAGTTACTAAAAGCCCCTTGAGGCGCGCTTGGAACACTATGCGCCGTTGATAACTAGGGTTCGGTCCGGACGGTTACCGGACAGTCGGACGGCGAGCTACTCATTGCTCGCCATCCACAAGCCCGCGCCTACGGTGGCCGGAAATTGGAGACTTGGTGGTTGCTATTTGGTGGTATACAGAGTAAAACGGGCACCATTGGTCATATTTTAAAACTGTCTATGCCCACAGAAACGATATTTCTTCAAAAAAGTCATGGCAATCAGAAAACTTGATGTTATTTATTTTCATGGGCAAAAACAGTATCTAAAATATCACCATCAACTCCGATACAAAAAAGTATTCAAGACTTTTTTTGAACCGTTACGTTAAAGGAGATGTCCCAAATTGTATGGCAAAAAAACCCAGACTAAACAAGAACAAAATTTATGCCAATTGGTTAACCATAATAAGCATTTGTCTTCACTAAAAGGACAAATCAAAAAATATTCGTTCTGCCCTTGATACCACTTACCTTGACTACAACCATAAAGCTGTTTTCTAAAGAAATACTGGGTACAACAATTTATGACAAGAATCACTTACTGATATTGAAATGTCTGACTTTACGTCAAACATTTAACATCGGTATTTATTTAATCGTTTCGCATTGAAATCGATCGTTATAAACAACGATGGCAACTGTTTATAGAAATATGATTTATTTATAAACATTATATTATAATTTATGACAATAATCTAAACTAATATCATAAAGGTTTTTTTTTATAGTATTATTGATAGGCTCGTGCTTGACCACTATCTCTAAACAAAATCTTTGCACCAACTCGTAAATCTATTATGTTACCCACCTATTTAATTTAAATTAATATAATTTAACAAAATTTAATTTAACTTAATTTAATTTAATTAATTGATTTTTTGCAATTGATTATTAATAATTCCTTATTTTGCTTTATTTTTATTAGTTTTTATTGCCTTGTATTTTTTTATTTGTACCTTTTTATTAATTATTGCATGACCGTATAATGTAGAACAATTAATTTAAAATATAATTATTATTAATTCACCAAACTTTGTAAGTGCTGTGAACACCTTTAAGTGAAGAATCCGCTGGGTTAATTGTATATTAAAAAGATTTTTTTTTGTAAATATATCGGCGACACTATTCGTTGGAGTGCCGTAATAAATAAATAAATCTCGTCCTTGAACACTATCTCGTGCTTGACACCTGATGGAAAGCGACGATATGGTCGACGATGGCACATGCCAATAACTCTTAACTGCCGATGTCAAAAATCTTCTATCTTAAAAACGTCAGGAGGTAATACTATGAATTGACATGCTGGTTTAGTTAAGAGGCGTTTCCACAATTTAACTTGATGCAGTAGCAACTAATATTCGCTTCAAGAGATTTCACAAAAACATGCAGAAACACACATTTGAATTAAGAGCGCTAAAAAGTAATTATCTCGAAAAATGTCAGTGAGAAGGTACAAGGCACGGAAGGCAAGGCAAGGAAGGTAAGGCACTTCACCGTCGAAAAAATACCCCATGGATTGCTCATTATCCCAAAATTATATTGCCCCAAATTTTTTTATTCAAGGCAATCACATTGATTTCGATTATTGTGGTATGATAAAAGGTGTGTGTAAAAAAATGAAATAACTTAAATATTCAAATTAAAAGTTCATAACGTAATAATAGTTTATAATAATAATAAGATAAGATTAAGATTCCAAACAATAGCCTTATTATCTTTGACTTTCATATGTCGTAAGTTTTGCAGCAACCAGAGGTTGTCCATGGGTACACTAGCATAGCGCGTATTCGTAGTATTACACATTCCATTAATAGTAACTAAAGGGCCTTTGCGAGTTGGTTTCGGCACCTCGTACGCCTTGCAAAGGCCCGGGACCTCAAGATTCCAAGATATTCTGATACATAAAATAATAATAATAAACATTTATTTCAGGTAAAATACTCATAGGTTAACAAAAATACAAACACAGAAAATACAAACAAAAACATACAAAAAAAAACAAAATTAAAATAAACAACTTAACAATGTTTGCAAGACAGAATGGTGCTCGCATTTTCGTTTTTATTTATTACACACAGCTACTACCTACTTATCCTCTTGACGTAAGCCTTTAGTCACCTTTTCCAACACCCACGTGTGAAACACCAAGTATGAAAGGGAGGGCTTGTACCAAAAATGATACGAATTATATTGTGACGAAATCACTGAGATTTAATATTTTTAGGTTTCCGTACCTCGAAAGGAATAAAACGGAACTCTTATAGGATCACTTTGTTGTCCGTCCGTCCGTCTGTCTGCCTGTCTGTGTGTCTTTCTGTCAAGACCCTTTATCTCGGAAACGCATTGACGTATGGAATCGAAATTAAAACCATATTCTCAAGTCTGCGATCTTTTGAAGCTTCAAAAAAATTAAATTTCTAAGTTAACGAAAAAAAAAGATACGGCCGTTTTTGTCTCATAAAACGTAGGTAAATTTCGACACTCTCGAGGAAATCAAAATTCATAGGGTACTTCCCGTTGTCCCAGAAACCTGAAATTTTGCATACATTAAGGTCTTATAAAACAAGAAAATAATAAATCTGAAAACTGTAAATTTGTTACGTAACAACAAAAAAAAAAAAATGCGATTCGGAATAAGCTTCGAGACTCCATTCGGGAATTGAACTTTTTACATTGGTAAGTTTCTACGGAATCCTGAGAGCCCGAGTCCGACTCGCACTAGCCCAGGTTTTTCCTTTTTTAGCTCCGTACTAGGGATGACTCTTGTATCGCAACCAAATGTAGAACGATTATATCTGTAAGCTATAAAAATATCTGTTGTTTGCAATAATCATGCCCGCAACAAGCAGCGCAGTAGTTAACTCTCTACTTTTTTTTAAAATGATATGAACTAGTGCTTGACTGCGATCTCATTTGATGGTGAAGCGCACTAGTTCATTAAGAGCCTATTCACTCTAGCCTCGAAGACATCTATAGTATAATCGGACCGGGAGGCCTATTCCATACCTGTATTCTAGCATACTATCCAACAACTGTAATTTATTTTCTTCTAGCAAATGTAATTTATTTTCCTTATTCCTAAACCTAATAAAAAGTTTATCTTCTGCATTTTCTACTTCTAGAGTTTCTTTTCGGTATCATCGTCAAGGTTATTCGGTAGTTATGGCTAACTAGAAGTTGTTAGGTTGTTGCACCTCTCTGGGATCCCGTAAATTGGTTTTATTGGGATTAACGACACTTGTTTTGTCATTAATAGACTAAAGTTTAATATATTTTTTTTAAATATCCTTTTATAGAAAAAAAGGTACAGTCTTCTACATAATTTACTAACTAAAACCTTCATTAGTGTTATCGTTTGAAAATAAACTTTCTTGAATGGAATTGTGAATAATATTAAAATTTGTATAGAAACTTAAAATATTAACTGACTATTAATACTAAACCTAACTATATACATATAAATAATAACAACATACAATTAGGCCCGGCACGCATTACCGGCATTGGCAAGGAAAATGATCCTTCGCCATCCCTACATGGAAGCGCACACTGTCGAAAACTATGGCTTAGCATGCATGAAGTAATGCCGAAGGATCCTTTCCTTGCCGATGCCGATACTGTGAGCCGGGCCTTAGGCGTTAAAGTGCTCCTCTATATCGCTCTTAACCGTGATCCACTCGTATACGTGCCCAGAAGACTGGCAGCATTGTCACGTTGAAAGGCAATGCTAACTCTTTAGGCAAAGAACGAGGCAGTCCTCTGGTCAAGCAAACTGTAAATCAGTCTGCGAAAAATATTCTAGAAAAAGAGACGCTCTCTTGGACCCCATGACCCAAATGTTTTGACCCCAAACGTGTAAAAACTGTAACAGCGATAGCTGATGATGACAGCGAAGCAGAGGAGTGGTTTGACGCCTTAGTGTATTTTGTATTTATAGTATAAAAAAAAAAACACCCAAAAATTGCAGGCTCCGTATGATTGTAATAAATCTTTATTACATTATAATTTCTTGATGAATTATGAAAAAATCGTTTTGTATACGATGAATCATATCCAAATTCATTAGCTTCCAACAGGTCTTATTTATAAAATTGCTTACAATTTTTTGCAATATCTTGCAGTTTTACGGTGTTTGCTATTTTCATGCATACGGTGTGACATATATACTTATATGTACGTAGTTAGGTTTAGTATAAACTAAGTGACCCAGCTAACTTCGTAAGGCCCAAAAATCAATATTTCTTTCGTCAACCGATTGCGATGAAACAAAGTCTAAGTTACATATCAAGTTACGCACAATTTAATCGTATAAAAGTTATCTACATCAATTCCGTATATTTTATTACGTGATGCGCGCACAACTACAAACTTCTACAGATTTATTATATGTATGTATTTATTTAATATTTAGGTTTCCGTATTAATTTTAGTATCATATAATTATTATAAATGAGAATATAGGAACCGACATAGCCCGAAGAATCGCCAAACTTAAATAGCAGTGGTCAGAGCACATTGCTCGCAGAACAGATGGCCGTTGGGACTATAAGATTCTGGAGGGGCAACCAGAAGATGCAGCGTTGGGAGGCATACTACAAGATGGAACGATGACCTGTTGAGGGTTGCGGGAATCCAATGGATGCGACACGCACAGGACCGTTCATTGTGGCGATACTTCAGGAAAGCCTATGTCCAATAGTGAACGTGTTTTAGCTTAAATGATGATGATGATAAGAACATAAGTAGTACAACACCAACGTAAATGCTTAGTTTTATCATCATCATCATCATTTCAGCCGAAAGACGTCCACTGTTGGACATAGGCCTCCCCAAAATGTCGCCACAATGACCGGTCCTGTACATCTCGCATCCATCGAATTCCCGCGACCCTCACCACGTCATCGGTCCACCTTGTGGGAGGCCTTCCAACGCTGCGTCGTCCGGTACGTGGTCGCCATTTCGCCAGAACCTTTCGTCCCCATCGACCATCTGTTCTGCGAGTATGCCCTGCCCACTGCCACTTAAGTTTGGCGATTCTTCGGGCTATGTCCGTAACCTTGGTTCTCCTAGTAGAACGATAATGATACGATGTAGTTAGATAATAGATAATTAAATTTGCCCTGCCCTGTCATAATTATACAAATAAACACAATACTTTAATTAAAGATAATTATAAGCCAGTTTTGTTCTGTGCTCATAACATTTTTATGGTTCACATTTATGGAAATATTGTTCATCTTAGTGTATATGTTTAAATATTTTGATTCGTTTGTTGTTGTTCATATTTGTAATCTTATCTGTAGCATTTTGTGCGATTTTCATTATATGTTTAATGTTGTAAACGACGAAATTAATTTATTTTATTTTGCTAAATGCCGTACAGCATGTTAGACTTATAGGTATGTTACAGTTGAACAAGTTTTACTTAAAAAAAAAACCGGGTAAGTGCAAGTCGGACTCGTGCACTGAGGGTTCCATAAAAACACACCTATGAAAACAGTTCAATTCCCGAATTGAGTTACGAAGATTTTTCCGAATCAAAAAAATAATTAAAAAATAGACACATAAACAGATTTTTTCCTATACTTCTGTTATGTAACCTTGCTTTATGCCAAATTTCAGGATTCCAAGGCAACGGGAAGTACCCTTATGAATTTTGATTCCACTGAGAATGTTGAAATACACGTTTTTTGGAACATGACTTTTTTCGTTAACTCAGAAGATTGATTTTTTCACAACTTGAAGTGACCGCAGACTTGAGACTTGACTTAATATGTATAATTTTAATTTCAACTCAATACCTCCACGCGTTCCCCAGATCAAGGATATTTACAGACAAAATGATCCTATAAGGGTTCAGTTTTTTTCCTTTTGAGGTACAGAACCCCAAAAAAAAAAACTGTTTTTTTTTTTATAGTTAACCACACCCTTCTTTTAACATAGCACAAACATACACTTACACAATGTGCATACTAGTACGAAAGATGATGAATACTGATGAATTAAAATCTGATATCAACTTGCTAAAAAGTCATTTTATCGTAGTTTCAGAAACACTAACCAAATTAAATTGCAAAGGCATAAAACTAACTACTACAAAAAGGCTATTACATAATACTATGAAGGAGCACAATTATATAATAATCTACCAAATAATATTAAGGACTAGCTTTTGCTCGCAGCTTCGCCCATGAAATATAGCCTGCGTCACTTAGGAATAAAGCAGCTTTCTATTGCTGAAAAAATTTTAGCAATCGAACTAAATCGAATTTTCAGAGATTACCTCCTACAAACAAAAAAACAAACTTTACCTCTTTATAATATTAGTGTCGATAGTAAATCACTTGAAGTGCTCAAAACAAAATTAAAAAATACATTGATGATAGAAATTAACTAACAATTGCTCGATCGCTGTATGTTACATGACATTTTTTTTTATTGAAGCTCATTTTTATTGAGTAATAAATTTGTTAAACCTTACTATGCCTTTTTTACTATCCACATTCTTTACCCGTCTCCATTCCCCAAATATTACTAACAATTCTATAATCTTGCATTCCTTATCTTGCATTTTAAGAAAATTGTTATCCATGCTTTCGAGCGAAACTGTCTAGCATCCAATAATGAAATCAGATTATCGATCATCTTGACTAAAATCTGACTGCTCTTCACTTCGAAATGTGAAGAAGATGTAACTAATTTTAATCTGAGATCGATCTGGCGACCGCTTTCAGGAAGATGCAGCGTTGAAAGGCCTCCTACAAGGTGGACTGATGACCTGATAAGGGTTGTGGGAATCCGATGTATGCAAGACGCACAGGACCGTTCATTGTGGAGACACTTGAGAGAGGCCTATTCCCAATAGTGGGCTTCAGCTGAAACGACGATGAAAATCCGAATATCATGTCAATGTTGAAGAATAATAACGTGGTAAAAATAAAACGAGTATGTATTATACTACTTCTGTACACATTTTTGTTTAAACGAAAACATATAAAAGAAGTTTTTTTTTTTAAATAAACACCTTAATTTTTCTGATGACTCTATAAAGGCATAACCGAAAAATTTTAATACGCCGTAGAAAAATGACTACACAATTTTCACAACATTTTAAATTCCGAACGCCAAGTGATTTAACTGCCTTTTAACTCCAGCCAGTGACATTATTAATAACAATAATTCATTGATATAAATGGCCGCCATTAATTACTAGGGACTAGCTTCTGCTAGCGGTTTTGCCTTCCTGAACGCGGTCGGATATTATCCCAAGGAAACGTATTCTTAAGATAAAAAAGTGATCCATCTCCTTAACCAAGGTCCTATATATATCTTAGTACCGAGTCCGGTCCATCATCGAACTAGACGTACGGTGTTGCGCCACCGGTACATGGTGGACATCCCAACCCATACATTCAAAGCGTTTTGGAAATACATTCATTGTGCGTACCGCTAAGGAGTGGAATTTCCTGCCGGAGTCTGTGTTTCCTGATAGCTATAACCTAGGGGTCTTTAAGTCGAGAGTGAATAGTTTGTTTCTAGGCAAGTGTGCTCCAGTGTCGGCTACACTATGAGGTGAGGTAGTGGTCGAACGCGAGTCTATCCAAAATAAAAATAAAAATCGTCAAAACAGGTTTTGTAAATTAGGAGTAAAAAAGCAGAAAACAAACAGTTACTTTTTCATTTATAATAACAGTATGGATTTAAAATAATGATCCAATTTATCTGAAGAAGGAAGTAATTTTTTCCGCTGTATGACGTTTCAACATTAATCTTTTCGTTCAATTTGCTAGATTGTTTATGGTATCACAAATAGTAGATCTGTTGGTACCAACCTATAAGTAGTTACAATTAATTCATCACAGGTCATTAATGAATTGATAACCTTTTGAAGTTCTGTAGTACGTTTCATAGTACATAAGTACTACGAAAAAATAATTTTATTTTGTGTCATAAATTATTTTTTTTTTAAATTACTTATCAACTGTTTTACAAAATAGGTAAAATGTTTTTCTAATTTATTAGTGTGCTTAATTTTGGTTAGCGTCACGATGTAAAAAAAAAAACTTTAAAATTATGGTTTTGTTCAGCAAAAATACGCAACTTTATTATTGGGCAGAAATTTTTCTTTAATTGAACAAAGCGGTAAAAAATGTCTGAACAATTAATTGTAACTCCCTAAAATTACGACGGGTTTTAATTAGACACCACTTGTAGCTTTATAGTCCAGAACATTAAACCGGTATTGTCTAGTTAAAGTCGTTAACTTTTTAATAAGACAAGATATTTTATGGAACATATTATATTTTGACTTAAAAAATGTTTTAATAAATTTATTAGGTTTTAATATCACTCAAACTAAGTTTATTTATGACGATAAATTCATTTTAAACTTTTATAAGTAATACAAACGAATACATTAGTTTAAAAAAAAATACTAACCTTCATAAAACAGCGATCAGCAAACACACAAAACAAACCACACTTCACTTATAAAACAATTTTTTTTTAAAAGTACACTCGCCAAAAAAAAAATAAAAAACGAAATTGTATTCCTCACGCACTGAAAAAGAAAATATAGGGTTCGACGTTTTTTTTGTATTTTTTAATTGTATTGTTTTCTGTTACAAAAAAGTTTATTCGATCCGCGATATTGTTTGAGTCAGTGATGCGACGCGCGCAATACCCGACGCTCGCTTACCGCCACTGAACATTGCCGGTTTCTGTACGCGTGCGCAAAGGGAACTGGCAGAATCGCCAAATGCTTTATTTTTAGTGTTTCGCTTTTACCTGCGCTTTCAATTACGAATGCATTGTGACTTGGATACCTAGGTACTTCTCTCTTCGTCTCTGTGAGTAGGATACTTGTCTTGTATCTTGAAAATTCTTGAGACGCTGTCGTTGCGTTAAAGCATTGTCTTCTGGTTAGTTTTGAAGAAATTTATATTTTTCTTCAGGTATATTAAGATTAGATTATTTTTTTTAATTTTTACTGTTTATTTACCAGTTACTTGAAGAATGTTGAAAATATAATTAGAAGTAATATTAAAAATTTTAAGATTCAGGTGTGTAGTAGTTACACCTGCATGCGTGTAGACCAGATGTATAAAAATCAACAATCAGGTGAGATAGTGGTCAAGCGTGAGCCTAACAATAATTGAATAAAAAACTGAAACGAAGCAATAGGCATATGCAAGGATTGAAATAAATAGGGTTTCTGTATCCATAGAAAATATGCCAGTGATGGAGTGAATGAATTTATGTACGTATGTAAAATGTAATATATATATGCTATCTCTAAAATTAACGCAAGAATTAAATAGAAAAGACGGTTTTTAAACTTCAGAATTTGATTTTTTTATTGAATCATAAACTAAAGGATGTCCCAAAATTAATGCGAGATTTGAGTATGGCCGCCATTTGTGTTGGCAACTCCGAAAAAAAACTGTTTTTTCTATTTAATTCAAATCTTGCGTTAATTTTTGGACTACCTGTGTATACAAAAATAAATTATTTCCCTTGGTCACATTATCAAGCGTGAACGACTGAACGAATTTCGGTATTTTTTTTTTGTTTTTGTGTTTTTTTGCAGTTGTGCAGAAAATTACAGGAAACTATCACTATTTAATATTTGAGTGTTTGACAGTTCGCGTGTTGGACAGTTCATTGTTAAGAGGGTTCTTCGCCATTAGACTTTTGTTTTAAACATTAAAAGTTTTTGAAAATAAAGTCATTGTTCATAATCTTGATTAAATGTGCAAGGTTTTTATAGTTGTATTTTCTTAATTTATGAGCACATTTTGAAGGCCCAAAGTTCACGCAAATAGCAGATTTTCAGAGGTCTTTAGTGGATTAGTCTCACACAAATTTATGATTTGATCTCTTTAAAAATCTAGATAATATCCGCAAGATATCTGTGTTTTCAAAATATTTAGAAAAACATGTGTAATAACGTCATAATTACGAAAGAGCAGTTGTGTGAAAATATACTACGGGAAGGACGCTCTCTGGAGAACGTCTGTCGGGTCAGCAACTCCTGAAATAAAAATGATGAATTTATTGACACCTTCATAAGCAATTTTATTAATTTGTTTCTGTTTTTAAAAAATATTTGTTTTTCATTGTTTATAATACGTTTTCAATTGTTTATCAACTCCAGACGCAATCTTAAGGTCGTAAGGTCATACGAGCAATGTGCGTGGCTATGCATATGTGTAGTTAAAGCAACGCAATGTGGTGAATCATTATGCTCGTAATGCGTATATACGCCTATCTCTATTTGGATTCCCGGAATTTGAACGGTAAAGCCGCAAACACCCTTGCCTGTTACTTGCACGAAAGTATTCGAGTAGCTCGTATTGCAGGTCTTTGTAACGTTTAATTATCACAGAGCCTAGATTGGACTAAGTGACACTTGTCACTTTACAAGTGTATTTGTCAACAAGTCTGAAAATTCACTTAATCACTCTCAAACTGTGTTTCTTGATGGCTACAACCCGCGAATCTTTAAGTCAAGAGTGAATAGGTTTCTTCTAGGTAAGCGCGCTCCATTGTCGACCGCGTTGTCGCTTTCCATCAGGTGAGATAGCGGTCAAGCGCAAACATATCAAGAATAAAAAAAAAATCGGACCTAATTGGGATGATAGAATAATTATCACTTTGCGTAGATGCAAGAATTGCGGTTCTCGGAGTCAAGAGTCACAGGACGAATACCGGCCACCGTGGGTGAGGTTTTGTTGACTGCGAGTCATGGGTTACTGTCCGACCATTGGGTAAGGACTAAGACCGTGTCGACAACGCGTTGTGTTCCACACGTGCTTCAAGGAGACAATGAAATTGATGGGGTTAGTTAGGACCGATGTTTGCCAAGGCTGCGCATTGTTCAAACTCAATTGCTTGCAATAAAACGTAATTGTAGAAACATAGATGGGTTTTTGTAAACGTCAGACACTCCTTTTCAGTCCACCCAGAATTAAATAAATCATGTGACGATTTTCCAATAAAATAAAAAGATTGATTAGATCAATTACTATTTAATCAATCTTTTTTTTTTGCGATTGTCGAAAATCAATATTTCAATAGAATTATATTAAATTTTTTATGTTCCCACTGTTGGGACTCAGGCCTCCTCTCTAGGAGAGAGAATGGGCCGTAATCCACCACGAGGGCCTAGTGCGGGTTGCTGTATGTCACATGTCTTTGAATTTTTGGTTCTAGGACATGCCGGTTTCGTCACGATGGTTTCCTTCACCGTTTTGAGAGCAGTGGTGATGAAATAAATTACACAAAGTAATGCGCCTGGCTGGGTTTGAACCTGCTACCTACAACTCGTAAGTCGGGGCCGTTACCACTCGGCAATCACTGCTCTCAATATATTAAATTGGTGTCGTTGGCGTGAATATCGGTACTCAAATTTAATTTGAAACCAGATAAAATGACCACATCCTTCCTTATGGTAAAGTTAGTTAAAGTTTACTCCGTATCACATCAACATCGAAGTAATATATCTATAACATAGGTCAATTACATTTACAATAGTTGTAGACGCGTGTTTGGAAAAGGGAGAGGGAGGCTTTCCCCCACCAGTGGGCATATACGCAAGCTAATTATATAATAATTAGATGTCAACTTCATACATTTTGGACATTTACAATACATAGAATGTCATTTTGGTTTTCTATCATTTTATGTTATTAATTTAATGCTTTATGAATAAATGATTACATTTTTATATTATTATTCCATTATAGTAATGACTGAAAAAAATTATTTCTTACTAACTGAAAATTTCCTATCTTCGCTTGGATTCCGTATCATCAGTAACAAAGTTGTTATTTCTTACAAGGTAAACGAAACAGTTGCTGAGTTCCTCCAAATGTCAACATTAATAAACTGAGTACAGTCAGCAACAAAGTTCGTGAACTGCATTGTAGGAAGTGACAATTTACTGCGTTGTCTTGTATCGACGTATACGTGTACTTTGTTTCTTTCTGGTAAATTATTTTATTGCTGATCGTGTTTTATTTTCAGTAGTGGAGTCAGATCCAAGTCTTATGACTTTATAAAAAAAAAAATAGGTATTTATTTTATTCTGTTTTAAGTATTTATTGTTATAGCGGCAATAGAAATACATCATTTGTGAAATTTCAACTATCTAGCTATCACAGTTCTTGAGATACAACCAGGTGACAGATAGACTAACACTACTGATACTGATGTAACTAGATAGGTTGACTGGTAGAAAATGCCTAAGATACGTTTGTGCATAAAGTATTTAATAAATAAACAAATAGACGGACAGCGGAGTCTAAGAAATAAGGTCCCATTTTTAACCTTTTGGTACGTAACCCTAAAAAGACTTGGGGAAAGGGTTGATACAATGATTGCCCACCTCAAAAAAAGGGTTGAATTCTGAGCTCTTTTTGCAAACATTGTTAGGTCATTTTTATTGAAACATTCCTGATTTAGACTTAGACTTTTTTGTAGTATCTAAAAGAGCATTATTTGGTTTTAAAAAACTATTACAATCTTAGTGAAATTATTTCACAAGGATCTTGATTTTTTTTTCCGCAATTTTTTTTTTTTTTAACTTATCTTACGAAACTCCACCCCTAGGGGGGGTGGTAAAACGTGATTCCAAAGTTTGTATGGAGAAAGTTACTTTCGAGTGGGCAAAGCCGCTGGCAGAAGCTAGTTATAATAAAATCTTACCTTGTAAGATTATTATATTTCAAGTACTTGTGCCAAAGTACATATACCTATCGACGTTTAAGTGGTCAGCAAAGGTTACCACCCCACATTCAAATTTTTGACCTTTTGTACGAGTTTGAAATATTCAACAGGTCCGGACCTACTGAAACGATTATGAAAACAATGTTCTGGTTCATATTTGTCGAGGAAATATTATCTTTTTAAATGTCAACTGCCAGGTAGGTCGTTGGTCATCTTGTAAGGTACTTTTTAGTATAAAGCAAATACAATTCTCGACATCAAAACCTACTGATCCAACTTCAAATATGTTCTTTATGTATAAATCGTGTGTAGTTTTTCTTGTCATTTCATTGTGCCTCACAGATAGTACATTTATTGGTAACATATCTTGGAGTTTACAAGATATTATTTTAATAGTTATTATTAACTTATGGTCTGGCTATACAATTTATACTTTTTAAAGTATTATTATTATTATTTTTTTTTTTATTCTGGATAGGTTCGCGCTTGACCGCCATCTCACCTGATGGAAAGCGATGAGGCGGTCGACGATGGAACGCGCTTACCTAGAAGTAACCTATTCACTCTTGACTTAAAGTATATTAAAATATAGACTAGATGTTTCAATATTTTTTTTAACCATATAATATAGTGGTTGACTGCAATCCCACCTGATGGTAAGCAGTGATGCAATCGTTGATAGTAAGGTACACTAGTTTATCAAGAGCCTATTTACTCTAGCTTTGACACATAAATTATAATGACGGGAAGACCGCTGCAGGTAATTTGATTATTAAAATTGCTTTTTACACCAAGAAAAAGTACGAGAGCAGAAAAAAGAAGAAAAAGGTTGACAAGCCGTGAGGTGGGTTTAATATTAAATAAATAATTCAGTAAAGGAATGCTTCTAAGAAAAACAGCTATACATAAGTTTTTAAGTACTTTCCCCCCCACAACAATAATTTTTGACCAACAATTCAAAAGAATAGCATACGGGAGATTTTTGAAGTTCCTAATTCAAATCTCATTATTCCCTAGGGATCGCCGATACCGCATTTGCATTATCTCCCTAGGGAGTGAGTGACTTGCTTGAATGATGGCTGTATGACATATAAAAGGGCATTATCAAGCAGGTGGTGTAAAAAACCAATTTACAATGGCAACTTTACATGTTGTTTTTTGGTTTATAAACCAAGTGAATCGAGTCCGTAACCATTCGTCAATAAAGGTACACCGACATGTAAATCACGACTGGCTGCTCATATTGCACCTGTGACTGGCGGACAATGTTTTTGTCATCGACTGTGCATTGCTCGAGGCTTGTGGGCAATAATTTTTGTAACCAATTGTATATAGCGTGGCGATGTGAATAAAATAAAAAAATGCATACAAATGGGATCAATCATTTAAGTATTACATGTAGTATCGTTTACATTTTATTCTCTTGAAGGTGAATGTGATGTTATAAAAAGCTTTGTAAAATAAAATTTATGACTTTATTCTATGTGCTGGATTTGTATGAATTATTCTGGAAAAATAAATTATTAACAGTTATTTATAAAACCGGCCAAGTGCGGTTCGAACTCGCGCACGAAGGTTTTCGTAGCGTCCAAAGCAAAAAACGGCAAAAGAAAACAAGTTCACTGTATGGGAGCCCCGCTGAAATATTTATTTTATTTTGTCTTTAGTATTTATTTTATAGCGGCAGCATAAATACATCATCTGTGAAAATTTCAAATGTTTAGTTATCACGGTTCATGAGTTACAGCCTGTAGACTGACTGACGGACAGGCGAGTGATAGCAATCGGGTCCCATTCTTACCCTTTGGGCATTGGGGCCACGGGTAGTGTTGGGGCCACGGGTAGTGTGAAAGCGAAACCCGGGGCCCTGGGACGAAGGAAACGAAGGAACAGGAGTGAGTTTTTAGTCAGTAAAAGTCTGACACTATTTCCCGCTCCGCCCAAGAGCGCGATTTGTCATAAGATGATTTTCCCACCCAATAAAAAAAAACCCTTGAGGCATGGAACCTTAAAAATATCCAAAACAAGACTTAAGTAACTTGGATACTGTAATCGCTTATTTTTCTGAAAAGTCAGGCAACAAAATGTCAAGTTAAGTAGTGTCTAATTTAACACCCAATCAGCGGGCAACTCGTTAGCTTTAGACTCTACAGTTTGAAACTTGTCTGTGGTTTGTTAAGTTTGACGTCTGTCAAACTTAATAGAAATCTGTTGCCAGGCAACCTTATTTACTTTGATTTAAGAGAGTGTAATCCGAGATACATTTCCAGTGATTTTTATACAACTGCTCTTAGGTGATTATATCGTTATTAAAAAAAGTATATCTATAGAAACCTTGCACTAATCGAGATTTTGTATAACGAATTTTTTTTTCCAAAATTTGTTAAGGTTTTTAAAAGAATACGTTTTTCCAGGAACATTTCGATTTAAGTGAAATATTCGAGTAAGCGACGGTATACCGAATTTGCAACCGAACGTAAAGGTGTTATCTCTCTTTCCTCGCATTGGCTCTTTATCAAACAATGCGTTGGATGAGACAACAAGCTTTTAAACTATGTTTATGTTGACGATAGACGAGTCACGAAGGTTCTTTGGATCATAATCTTGTAGTTTGTTTGGTCCTTAACAACTCTGTGACTGTTGTTCACAAATGCTTTTCATCATCATCATCATCATTTCAGCCGATAGGCGTCCACTGCTGGACATAGGCCTCCCCCAAATGTCGCCACAAAGAACGGTCCTGTGCGTCTTGCATCCATAGGATTCCCGCGACCTTCACCACAAATGCTTTTGTCACTAAATAACTCTTTGATTTCCATAATCAGTAGCTTTTTTAATTAAAACCAGAATAGTAAGAACTGTAACGGACTACGCAAAATATAAAATTACGACCATGTTGTTACTGTAAATGTTACTTAATATATTAATTACTTTTGAGCACGGCTCATCTAGTTTCAACGAAAATTTAATTAATTAGTACTTAATGTAAATTATTTTACATTTCAAATTAATATTGCATTCGTTTGTCGAATTGGCAAAAGTGTTATTGAAAATAATTAATTAATTAATGGGTTATTAACGCTATCTATACTTCAATATTAATTAAATTTTAACAAGAAAATATTAACTCGAATTTTATTTGTGTTTTCTTTTTTAATCCCTCTTCTAGAGAGGAGGCCTGATTAGTGTTGACTAATTTGTACCACCTAGGGTAATCCTAAAATGTACCGGTACAATTTAGGTATATGGTGGTTCTTCAACTCAATTGTTAACAAGATTGAAATATTTTCAGATGTCTGGATGCGTTAAAAGCATAATAAATGGAAGCAAGATAAATCGTTTGAAAAAAAAAACTATGGGAATTACCGAGTGTTCACGCATATTCAATGTAACTAAACTTACTTTAAAGAGAGATTTAACAAGTTCAAACAAATATGCAAATTAACATACCATTTCTAGTTACGGTAACAAATTTTATGTACAAGTCTTATGTAATTGTGTTGTTATTGTTGATTCAAATTTTATTTGTTGAACTTTGGTACAATATTAATATTTAAAACTTCATGGATAATAATTGTATAACGGTATGGATGATTTCAGTTTTTAAGAGGCATTTGAATCTCATTTAGATCGTGAAGTACAATTCAGGATACCTATGGTACAATTAAGGAAACTGGTTTCCTAAATTGTACTTTTTCAGGCTTATTTAAAACTTTAATCGTCGTAATTTTTTTTTGTACTTACTCATTTTCTAGTAACAAAAAATGAACAACAATAGAACAACCGTTTTCTTATACATAAATCATTTTTCATAACTACCCCAGTTGTTGAAAAACGAATAATAAAAATCGTTTTTATTTTTTAGGGTTTCAGTACCAGGGTTTTGACCGATCCCAGTACAAAGTGATATGACCATCTGGATCGGGCTCATACCTGTAGTGCGGCACTTCCGATTTCACAAGAGAGTATTCAAAGCAAGTTACTAATAAGTTATCCTGACTACAAGGTTGAGAGAGAGATAATACATAAATAATATTATTATTACTTGTTTTAGTCACGTACCTAATAAGTTACAAATAAAAATAGAAATAAATTCAAAATGCAAAACCACTAAATCGTAAGGTATACTTACACAGCTTTCTTCACACATTACACTTACACTACATATATAACACACACATAGCACTTCTTCCACAAATTCAGCTCGACGTCCGTATGCCACCACCGGGACCCAGCAGAATACCAGCGTCAGGTATATTTGCCTGACACAAGCTGAGTTGGGCTCCCATTTGATGCAGCCTTGAAGCGCACACCGCACTATGATATTCATTTCTTGTTTTGTTTGTCTCACAAAACGAAGTACCTACCAATGATTATGTGTTTAATGTAGGTACTCGTAACATTGATGTTTGTGATTGTTTAATTTTTTTTTTTTTTTAATTTATGTGCTTTGTTTTGTAATTTTTATTGTACTTTTGTGTATTGTCTGTTAATTTTTGTGTGCATCAAATAAATGTTCTATCTATCTATCTATCTATCTATAATTTGACGAATTAATTCTCCCGGACGGTGACATGTCCGACAGATGTCAACCGTGCTGTCCTTCACAACAAATCTCCGGTAATTATTCATCATGATAACTTCGTCCATCGTCCTTCGTACCTGTGATCTTTAGGGTCAAGCAATACAAGTTTGCGCCAGTTCTCGTTAGCCAGGGAGAGCGGGGTGAGTCCCTTGTCACCTGCCACTACATCTCGATGCATACCCACGTCGGCAGCTAGAAAATAATTATTCCCTATTATTTTATTTTCATTTGTTTACTTATCTCAGGACCCCGAAGTCCTGGACATTTGGAAGGCGTACGAGGGGCTGTAGCCAAGAGCCTCGCAGAGGCCCTTTAGATATAATTTTTATGGAACGAGATATCAACCAACGATAATCTCTGTACGTGCTATGCTAGTGCACCCAAGGACAACCCTCAGTCAGTGGGAAACTTTTGCGCCATAGAGAACTTTGTTAAGACTATGGCCCCTGCCTGAACAATGTAATTAATATACATCGACAAAAAAGCAGGGGGTGACTTGCACACTCAATAAATGGCCCCCCAAAAACGGTCGCTAGCATGAAGTGACATAATACCAAGAGGGCAATATATCCGAGAAGCTTCAGAGATATACCACGGCTATCAGGAGAATCCCAGAAGTACGGTCAAGATACTTACCAGCATCTTACTGGATGACACATCCTTTTCTCGAGCACGTTTGTTCTTGCGAATCTCCTCTCAAGCCAGCCAATAAAGGGAAGAGAGAAGTAGAAGCTCTGTTCCTCGTCAGTGTTCCCAACGGCCGGCCAATAAAGGCAAGCCGGAGATGAAGAGCAAGAATTCTCCAGGAAGATCGGGTCCGTGGGGTCGCTAATGCCCAACAGTTCGCCACAAAACTGTCCTGCAGGTTGTATCTCTCTTAGTCTAGCCCCTCACTCTAGATATTATTACAGACCTAGGGTTTATTGAAGCGCACAAACCAACCACGACGTCAGCGTAGAGATACGGCAATTATTATAAGCAGTAAGTAAGCACCCTGCGCTTCATAACTCAAGAGTAGGGTAGGGTAGGGTAGGCAAGCGCAGTGGAATTGAAGAAAAAACAGCTAGGTAGGCTGAATTGGTTTGGCTATGTTGCAGGAATGTACTCGGAGAGATAGGTGAAGATCGGCACTAACTCAACGTTTGAGGGAAGAGGTCAGGGTCACCCGCAGCAAAAGTGGTGCTATATTTTCGGGTCAAACTTAGCCAAAGAATGCGCAAGGTCAGAGGTTATGATAGGACACAAATTAGGCTAAAAGAAAAAATAATTAAGCATTCCAAAGTGTAAATCTCTGTGGAGAGTAACGTCCAAAAACTCGTGAAACTGCCAATCATTAACGGGTTTACTCACTTTCCTAGGGAAGTTTAATGCTTGATGTGTATTCAGTTAGTAACGATGCCTCTACAATTTTTTTTTTGTTTTGACAAGAAATTGTTTTTGCATTTGGCTGGTGTTAAGGTTAGAAAGGACCTATTTAGTTTTCAGTCATTTTTGAGTTACTTTGAGTTCCAACAGAATGCAAATGTAACAATTCATATATTTTTGCAGTATTCAAGTACTCCTTAGCTAGAATTACTGTTTTGCAGAAGGAGGCGACCGCTTGCTACTCCTCCTCGCTCGGGACCATGGCCTGTACCAAGGCCTGCATGAGAGATCGCTGCCACCAATCGCCCCACGAGGACACGGCGGCGCTCTGCCTAGGCGGGGCACACCTCTATCGTATGGTTCACCGTGTCCTCCGTGTGGTCCACACAATGGTGACACCCGGACGTTTCTTCTGCACGAATCCGGTGCAGGAATCTCCTGAAATTGCCATGTCCAGTAAGAACCTGCGTCATGCGGATGGTAAAGACGCTGTGAGGTCTTTCCAGCCACTACTGGAAGACGGGACTTACCGCCACAAAGCTGCGTAAACTCACTACAGCAGTTTTAGATCACAATATCCATAAGGATCAATCCACCAATACTGGAAATGCCACTGATCTGCTCTCGGAAAAATCCCGCAAATAAAATCCCATCTCCATTCTTACCGGACCTTATTTTTAAAAAACGAATCATATATCGTTGTAGCTAAAAAATCTTCCCGCTACCCAAGACACCTGATCTTTTTAGTCCGGAAAAAGAAATCATGAAAAATTATAGCTTTCTACGTGAGAGGTAACTCGCATTATATATGACAGATGTTATAAGTTGACGGCGAAAACAAAGAGCGATCGTATGGCATCAGAATTTTTTATTACTTTTAGGGTTCTAAACGTCCGAATGAAAAAACAGAACCCTTATAGGATTACACCGGTATCTGTCTGTCGGTCCATCGGTCACATTTAATTTTCTCAGAATCTACCGGAGCGATTATGTTAAAATTTGGTATTTACTTTTATACGCGAGTGTCCTAAACTTGGAAGTATATTGTAACCTAGCTTCTGCCAGCGTCTTCTCTCTCAAGAAAATAGGTTTTTCCACACAGACTTTGCACCCACGTTCTTTCCCCATAAGGTATGAATTTAGAAAAATCTCTCTTTTGATTCTTAGTACACATAAAACAAAACCTCAGTACAAAATTTCAGTATTCTAGGTCCAAAGGTTGGCTGGGCATTAATAAGCCAGTGAGTGAGTCAAGACTTTGCCTTTATATAATGTACCTAATATAAATTAATTTGTAATATGAGGCATGGGTCTAAAATAAGATTTTTCTAACTGTACCGTGTGCGACATATCAAATGAAAGCACTAGCGGCGGGATTGTTCTAAAAACTAATGCCTTGAAACGTAAAGAGCAACTAAAAGAACACAAGTGGATTTTAGTCATCAAAATTACGACAATCCTTTTCACTCCACCAAAGGCTGGAGGAGTTATTTGATGATTTCCCAACCAAGAGAAATGAAGGACATATTGTGGGAGTCTCGAATCTTATCTTTTGACGCAATTTGTATTGTGGCTTCATTGTGATTTAACGCTGCTGTGAAGTAGTGTTATGTGTGGTAGTTGAAAAATGTTGCACTGTTGTTGTTTATGTTGTTATTGATTGTTTGTTGTCATACGTTGTTGTTGTGTTGTTGTTGTTGATTTTTTTGTTGTTGTTGCAGTTTGTTGTATTGTTGTTGTTTTTAAAGTTGTCATATTCTTGAGTGGAGATGATGAATCAACAAGCATTAGGAGAGGACGCTTCCAGACTTCCAGATTCCTTCCAGATGAAACTATAAACTTCCACTATCGCGCATAAAACAACTTTACCATTTGACAATACTCACTAAAAAGTTCTGTAATACTTGACTCTGATGTCTCAAATTAGTTTACGATTAACTTATTAAATGAAGTCACTGCTGTTGCTTACCGTTACGATATTTAACTGATTTAACTTAAGTACTTTGTTTTCAACTCGCAGATAAGTTTTCCTTACCAACCGAAGTAACTGAGAAATGCTGGTTAAGTTGGAAATCATTTATGTTAAGTAGTAAGTATTTTGCGCATTTACTTGGACATTTCATCACACTTTAAACGTTTGGTACCATTCATAGGTTTCAATAACATATCACATACGTATCACGCCATCGAACTGTAAAGATAGGTGAGGAAATTATGTACAAAAAGAACAAAAACTGATAGAGAAAAAAAAAATACGCAAAGAACGGCCCAGCAGGGCCGATGCCCATTAGAGCTACGGGGAATTTCTAATAAACAAAACATGGTCATAGAAAGCATAAGGCAGCTGAAACACATATGTGGGTCCAGTCAGTAAAAGATTGAAATGCCCTCTTGCTCCACCGCAGGCCACTCGGAGAAGTTATGAGATGATTCCCTACTTCAGAAAAAAAGAATTGTAGCTTGAAGCACTCATTGTCCAGAAGAGTCGCCGTGGCTCTGGATTGCAAAGGATACTTCAAGGAACATAGACGGGTTTTAGTCAATAAATGTGGGACACACTCTTATACTCCACTCATCCAGGTGTCGCCATGTGTGGACGGCCCGGAGGACACGTGGAGCACACGGTGGAGTTGTGCCCCGCTTGGGCAGAGCAACGCCGTGTCCTCGTGGGGGCGATCGGCGGCGGCGAACTCTCGTTCCAGGCCTTGGTACAGGCTATGGTCCGGAGCGAGAAGGAGTGGCAGGCGGTCGCCTCCTTCTGCGAAGCAGTAAAGATAGCAAAGGAAGCGGCCGATCGCGCGAGGCAACGGTCCTCACGCCCAAACCACCGCCACCGGATTCCGATCCCGATTTCCGGCCACCTTAGGCGCCGGCTTGCGGACGGCGAGCGATGGGTTGCTCGTCGTCCGATCGTCCGGTAACCGTCCGGACCGAGCCCAAGTCTTCGACGGCCCTCGGTAGCACGTGCGACCGCAGCCGCGTTCAGCATGGTTTTCACAAAAATCCATACTAATACATAGAAAACCAGTCGTGCAACTGCAGCCGGCTTCGTGCAACCGCCGCATGTGCTGCCAGCATCCGCAGCCTGCAGCCGAGGTTCGATTGGCACCTTTCCACCCTCGCCTACGGCTCGGGTATATTCCCCCTTGGTCGCAATGACAAACTTTCTTCACTTGTATCAAAACGTACTATTTATTAACTCCCTGATCCTCCCACGTGAATTCAAAGTTCGAACCTGAACAAAGTCGCGTTCAAAAGCTTTTCCACCTACACAAAAAGTCTCCAATCACCGTGAAATCATATTAAATCGGCGCAGATTCAATTTGGCACGATAACTCATCCATTTGCCAATGTAAACAGGGTGAGTTCTGATTACAATAAACATTCGACTTGATTATTCGACATTTCATCATTTTGAGTGGTTGTATGGTGTTCAATTGATCTGAAGCTTTGATACTACGCGTTGCTTTGTGAGTTTTATTCATTTAAAGTTTTTATTTTGGTACCACAATAAGAAAAAGCTATTCATGTCCTGGCTTTCCATACAGGACATAATTTTTAGTTACTCTTTCTCATATGAGAGGGAGTGTAATACTTTTACTGAATACAACCCACCTGTGTTCCTTCAGTTGCCCTTTACATTTCAGGAGTACGGCAACTTTTTCGGACAACCACAGTTCTGAACAAGATCTTATGAAGATTTTAGGAGAAAAAAACATATTTTTGCTCTCTTGTTTTATTGTAATAGATTAACACTTATAGTTTTTACGATAGAGCGTAAAAAAACGCAAATAATTACTAAAAAATAGGTAGGTGCAGTGGTTCAGCAATTGGCTGCTACGCTGTATGTTATGGATTCGATTTCCGCTTAGGAAAAATAATTGGATGGCCTACAGATAGCTGTTCCGAGTCTGGGTGTCTTGTGCATAATGAGTTTACATGATTTTATTTTGATTACAAACACGGTACACAAGTAATTCTTAATTTGATGCTAAGATTTTAAAACAAAATATATATTTTCTGTTATAGCGAATAGAAACTCAAACTCTGTAAAATTTCAACTGTCTACTTTTACTTTTCAAGGTTCATGAGATACAGCCGCGCGACTGACAGACAGTGGTGGTTTATTTATTTATTTTAACTTCATGTACAGTAGTGAAAAATCGACTGGTAGAGAACCAGTCGACTTTTAGTTAGTTTAGTTATAGGGTACCCGTTGTTTGCCCTTTGCGTGCGGAATTCTAAAAAACATAGTACACTCAATAAATTTTAATTTGCTTTGTTTGTCTATGTTATTATAGATATTGTTGAATGATAATTTTATATTCAAAAGGCAGAATTTGTATAAAATCAGTCTATATATATTTTTTTTTATTATTCCTCATAAGTTCGCGCCTGACCACTATCTCACCTGATGGAAAGCGACGATGCGGTCGACGATGGAGCGCGCTTACCTAGAAGTAACTCTTGACTTAAAGATTTCCCAAGAAATTCTAGAACCAACACGTACACAATTAATAATTAGCAGAAAGCGGTTTTACCTACTTGTATTTGCTATTGTCTATTTTTTTTTATTTAAAAAAATAATGCTCAACTGCGTTCCCACTTGATGGTAAGCAGTGATGCAATCGTTGATAGTTAGGCGCACTAGTTTATTATGAGCCTATTCACTCTAGCCTTGAATACACCTTAATTATAATCGGACGGGAAGACCGTAGCAGACAAATTAGGCCAGTTTTCTAATGTACGCGGTATAAACGACGAGGCGAAAGGTGTACACCGTGTGTCAGACATCGACCTACCGGTTTTGGTATTTTTCGACGGCTTTTTCCTAATTAATAAAAATATCTATATTTTTTTTAATTTAAACAGTATATAATCGTTTTTATAATCAAACCCGATAATATTTTTACTGAACAAAAAAAAAATTGAATATTTATATTTCAATTAAAAATGGATAAGTCATCGGGGTTGATAAAATTCTAATCAACCCCGATGACATTTTAACTTAAAAAGCAATTAATTCATTTGTTTCACAAAAACATGTTAGAATAACGATTTAGTTTAAATTTAAATAAGTACAGATTTTTTTTTAATTAGTAAAAAGCCGACGAAGAATTCTACCACTTGGGGGTCCAGAATCATGTACTGGATCCATGGTATTCGTTTGTGCGTCTATGTTTGACACACAGTGTATGATCTACACTTCTATAAAAATATTATAAAGAGAAAAGATTTGTATCTTTTTTTTGGAAAAATAAACTCAATAACTACTGAACCGATTTTACCGATTGAATATTATTTTATAAATAACTGAAAAAGACATAATTTTTCACTATCACGCGGGCAAAGCCGCTAGCGTAAGATCGTCTTGAATAAAACGTTCAACATAGCTCCAAGAATTAATTTTACTTGCAATTTCTGCAAGATTAATAAGGAAAGTAAGCCATATTTCTGGAAAGAAGAATAATAAACTTGTTCCATGAGTTTCTGGAAACGGTTCAAAGAATAAAGCTGCTTGTAGATTAGAGCAAAGTGTGAGATACCAGGACGGCCTGTCGTTGTTTAATTGTTGAAGAAAACGGAATGGCACAAAAGCATATACTTAATACAATACCGAAAATGGTTACCAAGCTGAAAAGGAAACGTAAACTACTACGAAAACTTTCATCTATATTATGAAGTGTATTATGGTTGTCGCATTTTATACCTTGGACTTATCTGAAGATGTGTATGGTCCTGTGTTGAGACATTTCGTTGGTCTAGTGATCATGCCTCCCTACATGAATACACATATCTCTCTGTTGATTATCTGGACAGACGCTAGACAGCTTTTTTTGCACTTTGGCACTATGATGATATGTGCATAGTTTTATGCTAACTTCCACCCGGCGCCAAATAAATAGAGCAAATTTTGCTGTATCAATGTAGTTAGTCGACGCCCGTACGTTTGCGCCGTGGACGACACGTGACCAAATAGTTGGGTTGAAGAAAACACAGTTGTTGTCTTTACAGATCTGGGCCTCAATTTTAATAATAGTTCACAGATTTAAAGAAAAAGACTACCAATTTTAAGTATACCAGAGGTAACTATTTGACAGAGACAACGCTCCACTCCACTTTTTACTAAAATCCTTTTTATTTATGGTCGACAGCGCTTGAGTTTGACTGTATCTTATCGGATGGTAAGCGATAATGTATTCGACGATGGAGAATGCTTTCCTAGAAGTAACCTCTTCACTCTTGTCTTTAAGACTTTGAAAATTTCATTCCTTAGCTGTATGTGCGCAATAAATTTGTTTCCATTCAATTTTTTTTAGGTGGGATATCATCCAATGAGTTCTCACATTCTGGTGGTGCGCGAGGGTATATCAGTCTTTTACTGACTAAAACCCGCTCCTGTGTCCCTTCTTTACCTTGCATTCCAGGCCCCGGGTTTTCCTTTCAGAAGCGAACCCGTGATTCTGTAGGTTTCGGCCCTGCTGGTCCCCTACGGTTTTGCTGACATCTCTTTGAGTCGCGCGTGGAATATTACCATCGTTGGCGATTCTGACTCGGTCCAGATGGATACCGGACGGCCAGACGGCTCGTGCTAGTGGATGGGATGTCCACTATGGCCTGTATGGTGGCGTAACATATTACGTAGTAGTCTAATGACGGAATGGGCTCAGCGGAATTAAATTGTGCAATTCTCATTCAACGTGATGGATACTACGATTCAGACTGTAATGTAGTGTAACATTCTTATCGATGGTTCTGTTCTTCTTTGTCTCTTTTTCGCTCCAATGGACAGGTAGCCTTAGAACTACAAACGATCAAATACTAAGAAATGTAAGCTGTTTTATTAGAGGTAACAGAAACGTTTTGAAAAGTCAGTTAATTTAATTGGTTATTTGTAACTGGCTTTGCGAAGCAGCAACAGTATTTATTTATCTTTGGCGTGTCTTATTAATGAAAGTTCTTCGTTTGCATTTAACTTAGTTCCGGTGGCCGTTTCTAATATCCATACTCAGTCTGTTACATAAGGTATCCGCGTACGCTAATGGTTATATATCTTAGTATTATAACTCTACTTAACAGTTTAAAATATTTGTAACACTAAGCTCCCGGGTGTCGCCACTGTGTGGACCGCCCGGAGGACACGGTGGAGCATACGGTGGAGGGGTGCCCCACTTGGGCAGAGCAACGCCGTGTCCTTGTGGGGCGATCGGCGGCGGTGATCTCTCACGCCGGGCTTTGGTACAGGCCATGGTCCGGAGCAAGGAGGAGTGGCAAGTGGTCGCGTCCTTCCTTAGAGGAAGCGTCTTGCGTCTTTCCTTCCGTCCTTTGAAGCAGTAATGCTACCAAAGGATGCGGCCGATCGCGTGAGGCAACGGTCCTCACGCCCCAGTCGCCGCCGGGATTCGGATCCCGATTTCCGGCCACCGCAGGCGCGAGCTTGCGGACGGCGAGCAATGGGTAGCCCACCGTCCGACCGTCGGGTAATAGTCCGGACCGAGCCCAAGTTGTCGACGGCGCGTATTGTTCCACGCGCGTCTCAGGGAGATGTCAGCAAATCATAGGGCCCAGTAGGGTTGAAGTCTACTGGGGCCATGAGTAGTGTGAAAACCAAACCCGGGGCCCTAGGAAGAAAGCAACGAAGGAACAGGAGTGGATTTTTAATCAGTAAAAGTCTGGCACTATCTCTCGCTCCGCCTAAGAGCGCGATTTGTCATTAGATGACTTTCCCACCTAGAAAAAAAAACAGTTTAAGCTGCGTTTTTAAAGGCTGTATATTATGTGCTGCTACTACCTTTATACAGCTCTAGGTGTTATAATAGTATAAAATGATACTTATTGCTGTAAATTGGTGTATGATCATAAGCATAATCAGCCTTTTAATGTTCTCACTGCTAGGACTCATCATAAAAATTTATAATAGTGTATAATACACTATCATAACTATTGTGTTGTTATAACTACTGACTATAAAGCTGTTATACAGCTATAAGAATCTATGAGCACTATAATACAACATTGGGCTGTATTACTAATGGAGTCACTTGGAATATGTCTTTTTGTGGACATCAGTAGGGGGAAAAAGACCGGACAAGTGAAAGTTGTACTCGCACATCAAGAATTCCGTAAAAACTTACCTGGGCAAGTTTTTGAAGTATTTTTTTGCAGAATACGTCTAAAAACACTCCTTTTTTTATTTTTTTCTATTTTCTTTTCATGGTTTTCATGGTTTTCGACCAAAGAATAACAACGAAAGAAAGCCCTCTCACACTGTTCAAGAGCGGAAGAAGTCATTAGATGATTTGCCACCTTGAAAAAATATAATCAATTTAAAACTCATATGCACACATTCTTTAAAATCAAAAAGTAACGAGTATTATCATGTAAAACACAATATTTCTATTACTTTCCAGTTGGAAAATTCGAGATTTTAAACATTTCGAAGACCATATTTTAACTCTTACGGACTACCAGTGGGCCACGGACCACAGTTTAGGAATCATAACTTTAAAAGATAATCTACTGATGATGGCACAATGTGACCTTTAAAAAACAAATGAAATACCTACGCATTTTGCGCAGCAAGAAGCAGCTTCAATAATGATTAATGACTTTAAAAAATCAATATCTACCCTCATTTGCTTTGTTTTATTCCCTTCCATAGAGCATGGAACGCCCGCACAGGCAGGACTAGAAATACTTTTGTTTATAATATCCGTGGCCGCGTAATTGCGCTTTTCACAATTTATATACAATATAAAAATAACATTTAATATTAATATATAATGACCGATGATTTCGGGGACCAAATGATGAACGATGACCGATGAACTGGTGAGAGTAACGGGAATACGATGAGTGCGAGGCACAGGACAGGACTGTTCATTGTAGCGACATTTGGGCGAGGCCTAAGTCCAACAGTGGACGTCCTTCGGTTGAAATGTCAACATTTCATATAATATTTTTAGCTGTCACAGCCATAGTATGGTTACAGGCCGCCAATATGTTTATGTCACAAAAAACTTATGTTTCGACACCATCAAGGGAATCAAAATTCATAGGGTACGTCCTGTTGGCCCAAAATCGTGAAATTTGGCATAAAGCAAGGTCTTTTAGCACAAATAGAGGAATAAATCTGAAAACAGTAAATTTTTTGTAACGTCACAAATAAATTCTTTATTTGCAATTCAGAAAAATCTTTGAGACTCCATTCGGGAATTGAAGAATTTACATAAGTAGGTTTGTACGAAACCCTGTGTGCGAGTCCGACTCACACTTTTTTCTTTCTGGTTTATTGATACAAAGCACATAATCTTTCTTAAACCAGTATCTTTCTTCTTTTAGAAATAACGTTACTCCACACTAAAAATTACTCCCGTGTCGTGGGTGTATTCACAAACATTTAATGTCACTTACCACAAAATTTTACCATGCAATGTTTGTTCTATTGAAGACCTGGGAATGCGCAAAATACGTTACAACTATGCCAACTGTATTATCACAAACTGTCAATAACATCAATGTTCGCATTGCCAAAAATGTCTCACGTGATATTAAAAATTCACCAGCAATTTATTCTTTATCAAAGACTGCTGAGGCATTTCTGTGTTCTATATTTTAGTCTAAAGAGAATTCATTAATTCAGTGAGTATTTTCAAAGATTTTTGGAACAATTGGCTCCGCGTTTTAAATTAATTTTATTATTTGCCTTTGAACTGACTGCTATACTAGACTTGATTTTGTGAATAAATATAAGTTTTCACGGAAAATTGAATTAACTGGATTTTGGTTAGTAATTTTAGACTACGATGAAAATATGGAAATAAATACCTTGTTTTTTTGTAGCGCACGATACTAAATACAACTTTCGTATATTTTTGAGTATGAATTGTTTGGAAAATATCTAGATACCAGCTTGTCTTTTCTTAGCCAATTAATAAAGGATAAAAGTACAGGCACTTTTAAATAGTGTAGTCAGTTACTAAAAAAGTTGAAGTTATTTGCGTTTCAAAACGTAGATCTCTGGGATTTCTTTTTCCAAAAGAAAAGCTAATTTATAATGAAATTAATTGACGAATTCGTTATAAATATAATTTAATATTCATACTCATATTTATAAACCAACCAATTTTCTGAAAAAAAAAAACTTAATTGATTGCCTCTCCAACTGCATAATATATAAGTAGAGCCTAAATTTTAAAAAGCTGTAGTCGCTCTTAATACAATTTGGTAGGCTAAGTCGAAAGTCATGTTATTTTGCCTGGGTAATTACCCGTAGGTAATTCAGTTAAGTTTTATTTCGGGCCGACTCTAGCTAAATGCATTTTCTACGTATGAGTTAATTCGGGTTTACGTTCAGATGACTTTTTTTATTTACATAACTGAGAGAAAATTGCTCTTGATGTTAATTTATAAGTGTAACCTGTATTGAAAAGACCTTTGAAATTTATTTATTTGTTCAAAATCTCAAACTGAGTATGACATGAATGACAAGAAACAATAATACATTGGTATTTTGTAAAAAAAAAGTTACACGGTACGGTAAGTGGCACGGTAGTTGGTAGTTAGTGTAACTTTTTTTTTGCAATGGGTAGCTCGCCGTCCGGTCGTCCTATACGGACCGAGCCCAAGTCGTCAACGGCGCGTAGTGTAAAGAGATGTCAGCAAACCATAGGGCCCAGTAAGGCCGATGCCTGCTAGGGCCATGTGAATGTGATGTGATGTGTGTGGGGATGTGTGTGTGTGTGTGTGTGTTTGTGTGTAGTGTATGCGATGTGTGTGTGGGCTGTGTGGGTTGTGTGTTTGAATGTAAGGAATACTCTTGATCCTGCAAAAGGCAACTGAACTGATTGGTTTTAGTCAGTAAAAGTCTGACACGTCGTATTGCACCCTATAGCGCGAAAAGTCTTTACATGATGTCCTACCTTAAAAAAAAAGATAAAGTAGATGGTTTAACGTTTGACGTTTTGGAAGAAAATACATTTCCTCATAAAACAATATCGGTAAGCTCACATCTTCGCAAACAAAAATATGCCAATCAATCTAAAGATAAAAATCGTGAGATCTATTTTTGGAAACCTTTCTCAAGTTGAGCCTACGATCAATTCGACTGGAAGAGTTTACCTACTAAAAGCTTAGCAAGTGCGAGTCGCAGTCATGCGCTAATGTTTTGGTTTTACTACCACTTTCCTTTTTGTCATTATTAAAAGCCTTTATTCAAAAACCCTAATGTCTGTGACAACCAGTCATATGAGATATATAATGTTACCATAATATATAATGCTCCATCTGTTTAGGTAATTAACTAAATGTAAACAATGGTGACATGTCTTTTAACTAAAAGTATATGTATTTAAGTGTACGTATGTGTGTGTGTGTGTGTATGTATGTAAGTGTATGTATTTTATTATTATAAATAACTTATTTTTTATTTTATTTTTTCTGTTTGAATTATCTTTTATTTGTTTATTGTGCAAGCCTACCACAGTGTTGTCTTTTTAACCCAAAGGTTGACTGGTAGAGAATGCCTTGTTGCATTAAGTCCGCCTATGTACCACTACTGTTCATGAATTTTAAATAAATAAATAAAAGTTGTCTACAAAAATTGTCTAAAAATGTTTACAATTTGTTATTTACCTATACCAATGTTTGGTAATTAACTAAATTTAAATAATTTCTGCATGTCTTTTATACGATTTTTTTTTAATAAAAAGACATATCAATATTTTACGTTTAGTTAACTAACTACCTAAACAAATGGACGTAGGTAGGTTGTGGAGTTCTGGGGCCTTACCATGACGTAATAAGGTATCAAGCGTGTAAGTGAGAAAAAGGAATGGAGCTATACACCCTATATAGCTCCTCAGTTTAGGTCGTCAAATTGATAACGGAGCTCGTGGTAGAAGCTCAGGTATGCGGGAGCCGCTCCATATAAAATACTGTTTTTTATTATTATTACTAATAGTCACACGTTAGACCACTATCTCGCCTTATGGTAAGCGATGATATAGGTTAACATTAATAATATAATAATAATAAATATCATTTATTTCTCTCATAAAGGTACATTGTAACAAGTTTATTTTACAAATTTTTAATTTTCAACATTAGAGTACGCCTGCACAGAAGTAACCAATTAATTCTTGACTTAAATATCCTCAGGTTGCAGCTATCAGGAAATACAGATGCGAGCAGGAAATTTCACTCCTTAGCTGTACGCACAATGAATGTGTTCCCAAAACGTTTAGAGCGTACAGGTGGGATTTTCACTATATACCGATGGCGTACTCGTATCGTCGTACTTCTTGTGGTTCAATGATGGAGTGGGCAAAATGTCGTTGGCGTAATCTACTTGATAGAAAACAGACAGGCTAGGCGATAAAGCGAATTTGCAAATTCGGCTCAAATAGTACATCATTACCGATGATTATCTAGGCTCAGTTTTCAATAGACCCAAGCACAGCAAGAGATTAAATCAGTACTCAATATACAGGTAAACAGAAGCCTGACAGACTGCTGTGAAATCTTATTAACACGTATTTCGTAACAACTTCAATGGCAACCTATTATTATTTAACTATAAATAACAAGCTCTGTGACTGACAGACAAACAGATTGACAGATATCATTGAGTTAGAAATAGGGTTTTACGTTGAGCAAAAAAACCGTCAAACATTCGATTTGAGAACCGCACAACAACATCGTAAAACACCCAAAAACATTTCAATATGGCGGAAATTCTATAACCAGAGGAAACTAGATCACGTTGCAAATCGTTGTGAGTGCCTGTAAATTTCGTTACTCAGACCCTAAAGCCGAATTAGGCCGAATCAATCCGAAGTTGGGCCCACGTACCGCCGGTAAAAAGAACTCGGTTTTATTTGCGCCCCGAGCTTTTTAAGACCCCACTGGTAGGGGATATCTGATGAATATAAATAGGAAGATATTGTAGCTGTCATCTGTTTGTTTTCGATTTCTGAATATGTATTGTTTACCGTCTTTTGTTTTTCGGGGTGGCGGGCTTTTTGGTTTGTCTTGAATTTCGAAGCCAAAAAAAGTTTGGTAGATTCTCTTTTGAGGCCGTCACAGACGATGAAGATATTATAATATTTATAGTATCTTAGAACATATCTTCGTACATATTATCCGTATGGTGTTCGGACGTAAAGAATGGCACCATCCCATCTCTTCCCGTGGTGTCGTAAAAGGCGACTAAGGGACATACCAGAGAATGGGCAGCAGTATTCTCTGTGCATTATAACAACCACACTGCGATCGCCAACCCGCCAGTCAAGCGTGACGATTACGGCAAACTCGCCCAAAAATGATGAGGAAAATAAAGAAATGGCCCTTAGTGCTCGGCAGCCTGTCTACCATTGACTACCTGGTGAGGGTCGCAGGAATCCAATGCATTGCAATCCTGACGCAGGACCGGTCATTATGGCGACATTTGGGGGAGGCATATGTCCAATAGTGGACGTCCTTCGGCTGAAACGATGATGATGATGATGATGAGAGATGAGAACATATCTCACAATATCACTACTTCAGACTACGATAGAACAAATGATATTTATTTTGCAAATATGTTTTTAAAAACACACTTTTACATAATTTTTTTCGACAATTCAAATTAAATGAGTCGGGTGTTTCGTAGCTATCTTGAGAAGAAACACCGAAATAAACGCAAAAGTCAAAGTTTCTTTTAAAGTCCATACAGCAAACATGTAAAGGGTGTAAAGCGGAAATTTTTAAACTATAAATTATTGTTATTCATTTATTAGCAGAGCTAGGGGCGCAAAAGAGGTAGCGTTGGTTGCGTTACCTTTGCGGATTTGTTAGTTAGGATGAGTGATTGGTCGGGAGCGCATCGTGCATTTGCGGTTGAGCAATATTTAAAGTGTGGTGAATCGTAGGTTTGAGCACGTCGCGCTTTCTGTTTCCTCTTCGATATTCGGCGATTCAACGATGGTCTGAGCACGCAGCTTATATGGTCATGGGTACAAAGATTCTGATAAGAAGGAACAGTGGGTAATAGGTCGCCAACGGGACCGTCGTCACGTCAGCAGCAACGCCAGAAGGTGTAGCACAGGTGCAACAAGAAATTATCAGAAATCCTACAAAATTGGTGAGAAAGATTGAGGCTTCCACAGGCATCAAAAAGTCAACTGTCCATGAGATTATGAAAAAAAAAAAACTTCATCCTTATAAAATGCAAATCGTCCAAAAACTAAATGACAGTGATTATGTTTTAGGAGAAACATACGCCCGAACGATATTGGAACGTTTTCGGACCCCCAGAACACTCGGAAATATATTGTTTAGCGACGAAGCTCATTTTCTACATCGTGTATACATTAATTTGCATGGTTCTCATATAATTTTACAAGTAAAATCAGCATAAGTAAGCATTTGTCAGATTTGACACACGCTTTTTTTTATATAAACCAGTGCTTGACTGCGATCCCACCTGATGATAAGCAGAGATGCAATCATTGATGGTCAGGCGCACTAGTTTAATAAGAGCCTATTCACTCTAGCCTTGAAGACATCTAAATAATAGTTGGACGGGAAGACCGCAGCAGGCAAATTTTTCCAGTCCTTCGATGTACGCGATATAAACGACGGAGCGAAACGCTTAGTCCGGACCGTTGAAGTTTCAACAACGTAAGGGTTAATACTCGCCGTTCGTCGGGTTGTCCGATGGTAGAAAGGAGATGGCGGAATCATATCATGCAATTCCCACGCACACTCTCCAAAACTGTAACCTGTAAAATACCGATAGGGTGGCTTTGTAGATTGGACTTAACCAAATCTGGCCTTTCCACTGAGTTCAAAGCTGCTAGATGGCATTTTGCAGCACCAGTCCATATGTGACTGCAGTACTCCACACACAATCAGACCTATGCTTTGTATAACATTAGAAGCTGTCCCGGTGTGAAGTACCGTCGGACCTTTGCAAGAACGCCTAGTTTTCTAGCAGCTACCTTGGCTTTGGCTTCCATTGTTTTAACGCCTGAGTACCTTCGACTTTAGTTGTGTCCACGCCATAGTAGAAGAATAATAGTGTCGTATAGTTCCAAATCGGTAAGTTACATCAATGTAAAGTTTGGTAGCTTTCAGACCCTATGTCAAAACCACTTACGTTACTTTTAACGTAATTTTGCAATATTATTTTTGTTATATAGTTTGCCGAGAACAAACCAAAACACGGAAAGCCTGTGCCCGTTGTCCTCCTAAGTTATATCGCAAATTGAATTACCGATAATATTCGTGTAAAAAACGTGTGTGTAGTGCGCGAAATAACTATCTTACTTTGAATGACAATAAAAAGAGTTGCTTACGATTTGGACACAATATATTCGGACACAGTGTCTTATTAGCATTTTTCATTATCATCATCATCATTTCAGCCGAAATACGTCCACTGTTGGACATAGGCCTCCCCCAAGCGACGCCACAACGACCGATTCTGTGCGTCTCGCATCCACCACACTCCCGCGAATCTCATCAGCCCCCCTAGCCAAGTTACGATCATTTCGTTTGCGTCGAACGCCTCGAGTAGGCCACGCCTCCGATTCCTTTTTCTGACGTCATCCCAACGCTCAGTCACGTGGTCAGAACAAAGGAATCGGAGGCGTGGCCTACTCGAGGCAGGTCGTCGATCCACCTTGTAGGAGGCCTTCCAATACAGTACATTTTTATTTCAATATATTTTTCACTGACGATTCGGACACACGCTGTTTAGAACAGTCAGATAAAAAGTCTTAAAATATAATATAAAGAAAAAAGTGTACCAAAACTATTTAAGGCTAGATTTAAGGCGGCAACTTCGGGTAATAAAAGTCTTTTTTTTATCCGACTGTAATAAACAGCTTTAATAATTTTGTGGGGTCCGAATCATCAGTGAAAAACTATTGAAAAAAAAATGTGTCGATTCGGACACTGTGTCCGAAGATTTTGTGTCCGAATCGTTAGCAACTCAATAAAAATATACAAAGTGTTATACTTCGCATTGCTAGTTTTATAAAATAATAACAGTGATTTGAGCATTCTTTTAATTAATAAATTGTTTTGTATCTTACTCTATGGAAAAAAAATATTTTTGTTATAATCAATATTTAGTTTTTTTTTGTTTGTAATTGTAGCTTTCACATTCACAGTCTCTATAATCACTTTTTCATGATTTCACGTTTACGTTCTTGGAATTGTGAAAATAACATCACAGCTGAACTGCCCGAAGGCTTTGGTAAAAGTATTTATAACCACATATCGTCTGTTATTTTTGGGTTTATTTTTAATACTCGTAGAAGGATTAAAAAGCTCGTGTTTAGAATATTAACTGCTTTAGATTGTAGAAACTACATACCTTTTCGTAAATAAAAAGTTTGAGTTTATTGTTGACTTTTATTTTATCTCTTTTTTTTACTGAATTCACTTTTGGCTTCTCCAGCTCTGGGAGAGGTTGTGTCAGACTTTTACTGACTGAAACATTCAATGTTTTTTCAATTACCTTTTTTGAGGGCGACGGTAACGTGTCATAATTATATTATTAAATAATTTTAAAAGCCAGCGATAAGTTACCACAACTAATAGTTATGCTATAGACTAGATACTACAGCGGCCTCTGAGGCCGTTCGTTTTCAGTTAAGATACATTAAAACCAAATTATCAGTCAAAACCTGGCACAGTTTGAGCATTTTCTTTTTTGTATTTGTATTCCGGGCTGATGTCCGCTACTCCACGACTAAAGCGCATATTTTGCTTACGGGTGGGATAAATGCGTCATTCGATCCACCCCAGCTCCTCCAGGAAGGCCAGCAGCGCCTTGGTGTTATTGACCATTTCACGGAGGTTTCCGAAGTATTTTGCCCTGTATCCAACGACAACTGGGCAGCTTAGATGCAGAATATTGTGAATGCTTTTGCATGCACAGTTTATGCATGCAAAAGCATTCACAATATAAAAAAAAATCGTCGTGTAAAAAGCGGCTATGATATTTCAAAATAAAAAAGTAAAGGCATGCATAGTTTTTTCAATGCATGTGGAATTATTCGTCGCAGTATATATCATCCTGAGTATTTTGAAATTTCCGTGGTTAAAAAGTTCAGTGTAATAAACTTAGTTAACGGGTCTACCTTCAGGCCAATTTTCCGACCAGCCATTTACTCCTATTAGTACTGAGGTCAGATTTTTTTTTTATTTCCAATTTGCATAGAAATATGAAAGTAGCTGGCCGGTTTATGCTAAATTATTTGGTACTAAGGTTGACCCGATGGTTCAATTTGGGTAAAGGTGCGTTCAGATTTCGAATATTTGCGAGTTCTGAACAATTGATGACGAGCATTAAAATTTGTTGAACTGTGGAAGCATTGGGTTACTGAAAAAAACTGCCTAAAACATTATTATAATTATTAATCTTTATGACGATTGGATTGGTTTTGATTTTTCCCTCTTTATGTGATTTATTTTATATGACATTTTTATTTTGTATGTTTGGTTTTACATTTTTATTATATAATCTGTATGGCTAATTTGTTATTAACAATTATAATTAATTCCAATTTTGTGTGTACTTACTAGTTATAAGCTTTTTCGTCCCAGTACTGTTAGCTTATAATGTATTTTAAATAAATAAATAAAATAAATAGTTTATTTATTTATTTATTAAAACTATATGCACTAGTAAGAAACACTGTACAAAGGCAGACTTAATGCCTTGTTTATCTGATAGCTTAAATTATAAAACTGTTTTTTTTTTATTAAAGTAGGATAAGAAGTAAAGTAAAGTAATCCTAAATAATAAAAAACAATAATAATAAAAATAGTTAATAAAAAGATAGAAGATCTTAACAAAACAATCTTTGTAATTACGCCTTTTCTACGTTTTTTTTTAAGTTGGAAAATCATCTAATAACTTGTCTCGTTAAATGATAAATGATATTTATTTTGTAAGTAGGTTTAAAAAAACACTTTTACGTTCTAAGTCGGAGTGAGAGGGCGTGTCAGACTTTTACTAACTAAAACCACACCTATATTCCTTCAGTTGCCTTTTGCGTTCTAGGATCAAGAGTATCCTTTTCATACTTTTCTCCATAGTCCTTTTCTACGGTGAATATGTTAGTTTTGAAACTCTTCTAAATTTATTTCAATATGGAATCTATCAATACATAAAACACTTAACATATATACACTAACTTATATATACACTTAAATAAAAATCTAAAAGCTAAAATATGGCGTCAAAAAACTCCTCCGCATCGCTGTCGACTGGAAGTGTGCCCAAAAGGCTGGCGGCATTGCCACGTTGTATGGCAATGCTTAATCTCTGACCGAGGTAAAAGCCAGCCCTTGGGTCACGCGAAGTGTCTACTAAGCGTTTGGATAGTTCTTTGAACAGCTAATGAGTACTCGGACCCCACGGCCCAAGAGTTTCAACCCCAAACGGCTCAAAAATATAACTGCCTACGAGGTTGTTATATTTCCGCCGCTTGAGGTTCTCCGCAGCAGCAGTGGCAGCACCAGCACAGCACGAAGAGCTAGGAAGATGGGATGGCGCAAGAGTGTCGACACAGGTAGCGTCCCACACTAAAGGCCTACCCATCTTCCATGGAAATAAAGACATACCGTCCGGTCTCTTACCATCGTCGCGTGCCAGGCCATGAAGTTCCAAAACAGCTGGAACGCCGACGGTGACAAGGGCTCGTCTGATGATGTCATTAATATTCGCGTGCCGTGCTATCCGTCCCGCGCTTCGACTGCATGACAGGCCGTGGTGACCAAGGCTGTTGACAACTTCGCCACAGTGGCAGCGATGAGGAGAACAGCAAGGAGCGCCTAGGCGTAGGGCAACAGCTAGGCGGAAAGTAGTGTCGTCGAACGAGGTGCCAATATTCGACGATGGCAGTGCGTGAAGCCAAAGACCTGACTCCCAATTTCCCACAGCCAGGAGGAGTGCACGCTCTGCAGTAGTAGCAGAAGTAAGGATTAGGTTTTTCTGGACTACTTTACAGAGCGGTTCATCCCACCGTCTCTGAGAGGTTGGGTTGTCAGGTGGATTTGTATTCGGGCAAGCGAGTCTCCAGGCATCCATAGCCTCGGTGAAGTACGGCACTTCAAAAGAAATCAGTGTGGAAGTTAGAATGTTCCTGATTAATTTATCAGTGCTGTGAACCGAAGATATGAATGCCGGTAAACTAATACTGGTAATTTTGCGGACTTTGAAATATCTATACATTTAATAAAACTTTTTTTAATTTTTTAAAGATTTTTCTCTTAGTATATGTTGTCCCACAGCTAAGCAAAGATCTCTCCCATATTTTTGTAGTTCAAAATCTCGTTTGTACTTTAGTCAATCTGTCAAGAACAAGATCGAACGTCTCTGAGGTTTCTCAGGGGTCTTAACATGACTTGTTAAAATGTCAGGGGTGCGAGCGAAAAAGAGGGATGAAGCAGTCCAGTTTAGGTCGCTCAATGAATAGCGTTAAGAGCTCATGGTAGGGCCTCAGGTCTGCCTTAGTAACACGTCATTTCTAAACGACTTCAAAAAGAAGGATGTTGTATGTTCGGCTGAATGTATTTTTTTAGCAGACTTCAAAAAAAAGAAGGAGGTTATCAATTCGGTCGTATTTTTTATCATTTTTTTATGTTTGATACCTCAGAACTCCGTCGTTTATGGACCGATTTGCAAAGTTTTCTATTTCCCTAAAAGGATATGTTTCCAGATTAGGCTCATTTTTTTCAAAATCCAGTTCTGATGATGAGATCCATTAGGAATCGAGGAAACTCCTTAAATATTATAAGCAATCATATAGTAATTTTGGTATTTTTATCGAGAGCTTAAGCATTTACAGTCAAAAAGTAACATTTGATGAAGTGGAACAGATGAAGAAGACCAGAAATGGTCAACGGAACTTCATACTCACATGGATATCACAATGAAGATAGTTAAGCGACAATGATAATACAAATAAATGAATGGTTTTGAATAGTTACATCGAAAATGGTATCATCAAGGTGATCTGATGATGATGATGGAGCCGGAAGATAGGCACCGGAACTCCGTAATTAATCAATGTAACCTAGCCGTGTTTGGACTTATTAGAATTGTCATGAGATGCATTTTGGCTATAAGGTACTATCGAACTGATCTGATGATGGAGCCGGAAGGAAGGCACAGGAACTCCGTAATTAATCGATGTATCCTAGCCGTGTTTGGGCTTATTAGAATTGTCAGATGCACTTTGGCCATAAGGTATTGTCGAGCTGATCTAATGATAGAGCCGGAAGGTGGAAGGTAGACATAGGATCTTCATAATAAAACAATGTAACCAGTTTTTGAGTTAATTGGAATTGTCATGAGAAATAGGCACTCTGTTTATAAGTGTATCGCAACTAAAAAGTGTAAAATAAAAAACTTATTACAAAAAAAAAACCAATTAATAAAAACACAAAAAGGATCAAAATAATTTTAATTTAGTTGAAACAAACAATACCGAGAAACATTGGTTATTTTGATCATTTTAGTGTTTTTTTTTTGTGAACTACTATTTTATTGTTGTAAAAAGTTTCATTATGCGTTTTTTTTTTTTTTTGTAAAATGATTTTTTTTGCAATCGAATGTTAGGGATGTGTCCGTACCTTAACAAGGTTTACTTTATGGTAGGCTAAATGTTAAGGTTGGGTCTTATATTATTCCCTTGCTAGCCCGATATCACAGAGGTTTTATTCAACAAAATACGATGTCTGTGAACGAAACTGGTTATGCGCCCAATATTATTAGTAAAGTCATGTTACGTTTATAGGGTAGTTTTAGATTGCTGTACTAAATCTAAATTAGGTATTTCGGTTATTTGGATTGGAAATGTTATTAATATAACGTTCTCAACTTTATTACCTTTTAACAAGGTTCAAACTTGAATAGCAGTCAATAAAAAAGAACATAAAAACTTTTTGTTAGCAGTAAATTAAAATAATCTTTCATCGTGAACAGTTTATGGACTCGAAGAATTTATTTAGCTTCAGGTATCAAGTAGAGTGGCCTATAAATTATTTATTTATACTGTTTAATCCCTTTTTTAGAGACTTTTCATGACATCACGTTTTCTGTTATCTTGGAATTGTGAAAATAACATCATAGCTCTATTTCCAAATATGTCTGTGTGGTTTCCTGATAGCTACAACTTAGGGGTATTTAAGTCAAGAGTGAATAGGTTACTTTTTTATATTATTGATAGGCTCGCGTCTATCTCACCTGATGGTCAGCGGTGATGTGGCCGACGATGAAGCACGCTTGCCTAGAAGTTACCTATTCACTCTTGACTTAAAGACCCCTAAGTTGTAGCTATCAAGAAACTTAGACTCCTAGGCAAACGTGCTCCATCGTCGACCACATCATCATTTACCATCAGGTGAGATAGCGGCCAAACGCGAACCTATCAATAATAATAAAAAAGGGTTTATAACCACATTTCGTCTGTTATTTTTTTATCTTATTTTTAATCCTCGTAGAAGATGACTAAAAAATTAACAGACTTCGAATCATACAGCTGTATGAGTCGAAGTCTAAGGCTAAGCAACGCTTGCCAAGGTCAGTTTGTAGATGGGTGATCAAGAAATTTGAATTCCGTGGTCCTTGGCATTTTCAGCTTGAGATATTTTCTATGACACCGAGCGCTTCGAGCTTTGTATTTGTTTGTATTTCGGGCTGGTATTCGCAACTCAAGATGACACAAATGTTTCAATTAATCAGCCGCAGCTCCTCAAGGAAGGCCAGCAGCACCTCGGTGTTACTGATCATTTCGAGGGGGATACTTGAGTTTCCGAAGTATTTTGCCCTTTATCCAGCGACAACTGGGCAGCTTAAAAGCAGATGAGCTGCTGTCTCGTCCTCGTCCATGCAGGCTCTGCAGAATGGGCTGTCTGTAACTCCTGGGACAGAAAGGTGCTTATTAAAATTCTCGTGGCCTGTTTGTTAAAGTCGTCACTTTGCTCAACTGAGGTTTAGTCAGGCGTAGGTCCTGTTTCGTGAAAAGGCCATCAATTAAAGGAAGTGCGTCCTTGGCTTGCCTGCACTCACTAGGGTCTGCCCATAGTTTGTGTTGTAGGTCTTTGATTCATTTCCTTACCAAATTGCGTGGGTGAGAAAACAATGAGTTCATGCCCTATTGCTGCCATACTCGATCCCATTCTGTCGAGTTCGTCCGCTGCATCGTTGCCTCGGAACTCACCGTGTCCTTTGATCCATTGAATGGTTACTTGGTTGTGTTTACCCGCCTGGTTAAGGCGTTGGTGACACTTGTAAATCAGCCCAGAGTTGGATTTTGTAATTTTTATCAAAGATGGTCGCGGTCGTTGATTGCTTTCGTTATGAGAAGCTCATTATTGAGTTCCGCGAGCAGAGTGTTTGTTGTGTTTTTCTCTTAGCCCAGAGATCCAATGTATGAGGCGTACTGCCACCATTGTCACTTTCTGTTGTATCAACAGGTGGAGTGGGGGAAGTGCCAGCGTGGCCTCGAGCGCTGTAGTCAGAGTGGTTCTCAGGCAGCCCGTAGTAGCCATGCAGACCAGCCTTTGCTTGTGTTGTAGTTTGTTTATGGCTATGGCTAATTTGTTGTGCGCCATCATACTACGGCGCCGTAAGTAATCATGGGCCGAATTACTGCGCTATACAGCCAGTATGATTTTGAAGATGGGCCTCACCTCTTACCTATCATTTCCTGCATTGCTAGAAAGTGATGCAAGCCCTATTTTAATTTATTGTCTAGATGAGTGCTCTAGTTTAACTTGCTGTCCAATGTATCCCCAGATATTTGACTTCGTTTTATTATTGGAGTTCTGTATTGAACAGTTTAGGCAGATTGAAGCGCTAACTCTGTTTTAGAGACCCCTTTAAAACTCACTGACAGATCGTATTCCCTGTCTTCCAAAATGCACAGTGCTTGTTGCATGAAGTTGCAGATCATTTCAGTTACCTTTCCAGGTGCAAGGATTCCGAAGTTGTCTGCATGCCATATTATGTAGTAACGATTCGCGTTGAGTACTGTGATAAGTTCATTGATTACCAGACACGGAAATTCCACAGTAAGGGAGAGAGTACCCCTCTGTGATATAAGCTTATGCTTAAAACAAAAATATAAAACGATCCAATTGCCCAAAAAAATAATAACTAAGAAGTGTTAATTCTGAAAGTCGGTGTTAAATAACGAAGATACAAAAGCAAACACATTACCCTCCTTTGCGTCGCGCAGTCTGGTAAAAACAATGAGTTCCAGAAATAAAGTAAATTTTCACTATTTAGTTTAATACTCCTTTTTTCAAAGTTGATTAAAAAAAATTAACGTGAAACTACACATTCTATCAAGACCTTGCCTTAGTGAGACAGAACCACTACGCCTTTTATGATTGGTTTTTGTTAGTTAGTTTTAACCAATCATGACAGGTTTTGTAATTAGATCCTGAGATTGGATAGTTTGAAGTGCTTTTCGGGTAAAATAATTCTACACGTGTGAGAAGGTAAATTTATATTATAGTAGCGGTCCCGGCAGACATTGTTCTGCCCAAAACCTGGATTAAGGTCAGAAAAAAAGATCGTGATCCCAGCGCCACCTACCGGGCAAAAATGTATTTTTAAACCGTTCAGAGACCCACTAAAATATCGTAGGGGCCCAGAAGGGTCGAAGCCTACTGGGGCAATGGGTGGTGTGAAAGTGAAACCCGGGGCCCTGGAACGAAGGCAAAGAAGGAACAAGAGTAGGGTTTTTAGTCAGTAAAAGTCTGACATTATCTCCCGCTCCGCTCAAGGAATTGGTCATTAGATGATTTTCCAACCTAAAAGAGACCCTCTTAAATAAACACACAAAGTTTCGTCCGAATCGGTTAAGCCGTTTAGGAAGAGTTAGGTGACAAACACACATAGAAGAAATATTTATTATTATATAAAAATATTAACCAAAACTCTACTTTTACGTGTAACGTTACCATAACGTACACTATAAAAACTTGATTTTTAAAACTACTCGAAAAACCTTAAAAACATTTTAATTTAAACTTTTTTTTTAATGATATAAATAAACTAGTGCGCTCGCAGTCAACGATCCCACCTGATGGTAAGCAGTGATTAAATTATTGATGATGAAGCGCACTAGTTAGACCTCCTAGGGTTTTGCTCCCCATTTTTTTTTAAATCTTTGTTTGTTCAATTCCATGTAAGTAGATTAACATTTGTTAATTATGAAACTTTATGTTCAGTAATGGTACATAAGCGGACTTAATGCAACATGGCATTCTCTATCAATTCTCAACTTTTAGGTTAAAAAAGACAACACTGGGGTAAGTGTGTACTGTAAATAATATGTGATTAAAACTAAGCAAATTAATGAATGTTGTAATTAGTGATGTATAAATACTGCTAATTATGGTTAATTGTCACTAATTACAATATTATACGAAAATACGTTTTAATATATGTGTTTACGGTAGTTAACCATCATACATGATTTCAAAAGTAAAATTTTATGTATCAATCAGGATAGTAAAAAAATATAGCTAAGAGGTTTAAAGAATTTAAAATTTGATGATTACAAAATAGTATGATAAAAAAATTGGTTTAACTATTAAAAAAGGCATGATTTGTATTTACATTTAAAAAAAAAATATTTGAGTCACGGTTTAAAAAAACAAAATTGCTTTCTGTCTACGCATTTCGTTGTATTTTTTACGAATTTAGCAGTTTTTGCTGCTGCCAAAAAAAAACTGTTTATTTTCATGTCGCATAATTATAAACACATAGGTTGACTGATAGACATTATCTTGTTACATTTAGCCAGCATATTATATAAGGTGTTAAAAAATTAACTTTAATAATTTCGAGGGGACATTGTACTCCGCATTATGAACAACTTTTACTATGGGATCAAACCTGAAATCGCGAAAAAAAAATCAGCTGTTCCCTACATTTCTGTTCGCATAACTCGTCGAAATGTATGGAGCAGCTGATTTTATTTTCGCTATTTCAGGTTTGGTCCTATAGTAAAAGTTGTTCGTAATGAGGAGTACAATGTCCCCTCTAAGTTCTTAAAGTTAATTTTTAACACCTTATATATGTAATACTACTTACTCTAAATAAGTTTTAAACAAATGAACACTGATAAATAACAATGTCACTTCATAAACCACAAACTGTAATAGGCTATAGGAAAACTGTGGTTTCGTATTACTGTTTGATGAAAAAGCCGCCATAAACAGGTCTTTGTACGTTAATAGAACCTTCAAAACCAATATACTGAATCTTAAGGCGAACTTATCCCGTCATTTTGTTCACTTTTTTGCACGAAGTTTGATACTATATCTTGCAGACATATTTTGTTTGAGAAGCTTGGGGTCGGCTTCCAGCAAAAAAAAAAGTAAATTGAATTTATTTTTAAATTTTAAGTAAAAAATTCTTTGCAACTTAATAAGGTGATCTTAGTAAGAAAGTTTTTGCTTTTAAGCGCTGTCTGTCCGATGCAATATGTCAGCCCGCAGGTTTTCACGTTGTAAGCGTACTGTCAGTTTTTTTACCTGTGGGTTAATGATACGCAGTGGACATACAATGATTTGCGCGTTCAATACAATAACGCGTTCCGGGTGAATTCTTTCAAACATTCCTGCGGCCCCAGCGGGCATCAGCCCTGGGCCCATACAGTTTGGTTGACATCTCTTTAGGCTCGTATGGAATACTACGTGCCGTCGACGACTTGGGCTCGGTCTTTAGCGGACGATCGGACGGCGAGCTACTCATTGCTCACTGCCTAGGGCTGCAGGATTGTTTGAAAGAGTCGCCACGGCTCCAGATCATAAAAGGCAACTAAAGGGCAAGAATAGCAAGTACCAATCAGGGGCCTTACCATGATGTGTTAAAATATTAGACGTGCGAGCGAGAAAGAGGGATAGAGCTATACACTCTATATAGCTCCATCCCTTTAACAGTTCAATTTATATCGTCAAGAGCTCATTATAGGACATCAGCCCCCCTAGCCGAGTTACAACCGTTTTGTTTCGATTCTCGTTTCGTTGATCGCCTCAAGTAGGCCAAGCCTCCGATACCTTTGTTCTGACGTCACCTCAACGCTCAGTCTCGCGGTCAGAAAAAATAGGAAGCGTGGCCGACTCAAGGCGATCAACGAAAAGATAATCGAAACGTAACAGATGTAACTTGGCTAGGGGAGAAAATCTTGTTATGGCAAAGATACGTTTACAAGAATGTTGTCCAGAACGTTTACCACATTTTACGTCCATCTAACGCTTCGCCTACCTCTGTTTTTTGTGCAACAGACCATTTTATTAACCGACTTCTAAAAAAGGAGGAGGTTCTCAATTCGGATGTTTGTATTTTTTTTTTTTATGTTTGTTCGCGCATAACTACGTCGCTTGCCAACCGATTTGAAAAATTCTTTGTTTGTTGGAAAGGGTATACTTCCCAAATGGTCCCATAGTCACCAAGTTGGAATCTGATGATGGAATCTTGGCGAAATCGAGGGAACTCCTCAAATATTAAAGGAAACTATATAGTGATTTTGGTATTTTCATCGAGAACTTAAGCATTTACAGTCAATAAGTAACATTTTATGAAGTGAAACTGATGAAGAAGACCAGAAATAGTCAACGGAACTTCTTACTCGCATAGATATTACAATGAAGATAGTTGAGCGATTATGACAATACAAATAAATTAATGGTTCTGAATAGTTATGTTGAAAATGGTATCATTGAAGTAATCTGATGATGATGATGGAGCTGGAAGGTAGGCACTGGAACTCCGTAATTAATCAATGTAACCTAGTCGTTTTTGGTCTTATTAGAATTGTTATGAGATGCACTTTGGCTATAAGGTACTATCAAACTAATCTGATGATGGAGCCTTCGCTTTCCATCAGGTGAGATGGCGGTCAAGCGCGAACCTATTGAGAATAAAAAAAAAAAAAAAAAAAAAAAAAAAGGTGGAAGGTAGACACAGGAACTTCATATTAACAATAACCACAACAACCTACAATACAATACAACAATACAATGTACAATGTAACCTAGCAGTGTTTGGGTTAATTAGAATTATCATGAGAAATAGGCACTCTGTTTATAAGTGTATCGCAACTAAAAAGTGTGAAATAAAAAACTTTTTACAAAAAAAGAATAACCGACTTCACTAAAAAAAACAACACAAAATGGATCAAAATAACTTTAATTTCGGAAGTCGGTGTTAAATAAGATACAAATAATACCGAGAAACACCGACTTCCGAAATTAAAGTTATTTTGATCCATTTTGTGTTGTTTTTTTTAGTGAAGTCGGTTATTCTTTTTTTGTAAAAAGTTTTTTATTGCTCTCCTCGTCCATCTATTGACTTTAAGCTTAGTGAGACGTGATCTGCTCACTACCATTTTCTTTGAAGTGAGAAGGTTAAGATATTTTCTTAGAATATTGACATTTTAAAATAAATATTTCATACATCCTGCTTTTTTTATTAAAATGAAGAAAATAGTCTATGTTGACTCGCAACACACTGTCAGAAATAAAATAAAAATTAAAAATGCATTTTAAAAATAATACTTTTAAAACGAAACTTTTTGAGCTCATAATATTGTTCTAACAAACGACTCCAAGGAGTTGCTCCTGTAGGCGTAAAAACGTAGCTAAGAACCAAATTCCGTAGTAAATAAATCTCCTTATTCTGGCAAAAAAAAGTCTGCAATTCGAACGAAATACAGAAATAAAATAAATTTAAAAGGAATTCCTTAAGCCCCTCAGAGACGACGCAGAGCAATTATAAAAGATTTTAGAACCACTTACAGAATAGGTACAGGATTCTTAAGGTATTATGTTTCTATTTCAGCGATATTTGTTCTTTTTTACATTTTTCTAAGGTCAAGTTTAGAATAGGAACTTTACGTTAAGAATGCTGTTCTTTTAAAGGATATTTAATTTCACCCAATATTTTATTATGAATTTAATATTCCATTAAATTGGTATGATATTTTAACATTGTTGACGATAAGGCATTTCATAAAAACGAAATAATTTTATTTAATAACAAAAGCAATTCATGTATAAACAATTGTAATAAAAAAAGACAAAGAAAGGAAACAAAAATAGGTACAAAAAGTGATGTTTATGAAAATTTCTAAACAAATCTCTTCCAGCACACTTGCGAAAGGAAAGTTGGAAATGAGATGTAGACAGTGTCTATGTCGTGGCCACAATATTTTTTTTAAAGTATTTATATGAAACTATGACGAAAGTCTATGACCAGTGCGTGTTGCCAGTGGTGACATATGGTTCCGAAACGTGGTCGCTCACAGTGGGCCTCATCAGAAGGCTCAAAGTCGCCCAAAGGGCAATGGAAAGGGCTATGCTCGGAGTTTCCTTGCGTGATCGAATCAGAAATGAAGATATCCGCAGGAGAACCAAGGTTGCCGACATAGCACGAAGAATCGCCAAACTTAAGTGGCTATGGGCAGGGCACATTGCTCTCAGAACGGATGGCCGTTGGGGCCGAAAGGTTCTGGAGTGGCGACCGCGTACCGGAAGACGCAGTGTTGGAAGGCCCCCCACAAGGTGGACCGATGACCTGGTGAAGGTTGCGGGAATCCGATGGATGCGAGACGCACAGCACCGTTCTTTGTGGCGACATTTGGGGGAGGCCTATGTCCAGCAGTGGACGTCTATCGGCTGAAATGATGATGATGATGATGATCACGAATGTTCTTTCACTTTTCTTTTGAAAGCTTCAAGAATTTAGCAGCCCCTAATATCAGACGGTAGTAAGTTTCTCCAATTTTTTGTTGTGTCGAATGTTGGTATCGAAAACTTAAAAATTTTTGCTATCTTAATAATTTCAAGTATCTTTTATGACTGCATTATCATTGCAGTAAATTTGCGTAAATATTTTCATTTCAAAAATTTTGATCATAAATGTATACGAATACATTTAATTTGTGTAAAAATCTATAATTGCTGCATAAACAGATAATTTGTTAAGTTAATATTTATATTGAGATTCTACCTTAATAGCTATAAAGTAGAATCTCTTATTTGGAGCAAACGCTATTTACCTCTACAGAATACCAAATCACTGCCGATTTACAAATGTAGCCATATATATTATTCACTACACCTTTATCATTATCGCATTAATATTATAGACGTGAAAGTTTGTATGTATGAGTAGGTATAAGTTTGATACTCACAACACCTGAACGGATTTTAATGAAATTTGACACATATGAAATTTTACACATACGAAATTTGACAACAGGTATATTTTGATACAAAGTGGAGAAATTTTATCATTGTGACCGAGGTGGAATTCGCTTGAGCCACAGGCAAGGGTGTTAGGTAGCCGAGTGCTGCAGTGATATATCCACGTGTATCAAACTATGTTTTTCAATAAATAAACGGAGGTTGACCGGCACTGGTGGCGGTCACTTAGTGCCCGGTCTTATACGACAAATACAATAAATTTGCGAGGGCGAGCTTGCGCAGTTTTCCGCACCGCTGCAGAAAACAGGAAATTGCGTTGCGAAAAGCGGAAGGGATTTTATTTTATTCGGGTGGGAAAATGATTTAATGACATCCCCCGCTCTTAGGCGGAGCGGGAGATAGTGTCAGACTTTTACTGACTAAAAAGCCCACTCCTGTTCCTTCTTAGCCATTGTTCCAGGTCCCCGGGGATCTCTTTTGCATCACCCATGGCCCCAGTAAGCGGAAGGGATGAGAACGGGTTTTCAAGTAACTGTAAAATACATTTCAATTTTATCACAGAAGCATACTTCTAAAGAACTAAAAAAAATAAAAACTATTGACCAAAATAATAGAATAGACATTATAATAGACCATAGTCTATTGGGATAATTTTCTACTTTTACACGAGCAAAGCCACAGGCGGAAGCAAGTTTTATACAATTACAGCAACAGTCTTAAACATACATGTAGTTCTAACTTATCCAAGATAAGCTCTGAAACACTTCTACTCACAACCTAATTTGTTAAACTGCTGAAACATGTTCAAGATGTTCTGTACAAACCTTTAACTAGGAATTTACATTTAATCACGAAATGGTTCCATCGGAACTGTAAACGAATCTGTTACGCTAAAGTCGACGTTGCCTTGTGTTTGTAGAACGTTTGCTGACGATATTGATCGTGGTGTTCCGTATAAATTTCTAGTTTCAGATGGCATCTTTATCTTATACAGTTGCAAATCAATACTAATTTATACCTTCATACAACACTAGCTTTTGCCCGCCATTTTGTTCGTCTCAAGTTTGTAAAAATGCTTAAACGCCACGGCTAATTCTGTGCTTGTGATTGAAGCCGAAAGCATCTAATTCATTTATTTTACTTTCACATAAAACGGTTAAAAACCAAAACTAAAATTACCTCTAGTAAATATATTATATTCCTTATGTCCAGATGTATTTGTTTTATTTTATTTATTTCGCTCACCAACGAACGATAAAATACACATATGAGATACATAAAATAAACTTATAAACGTCAATAAACAAAGAGACACGTAGCCCTTCCTGGATAAAGCGAGAGTTAATGTCAGGCTTTTACGGACTAAAACCCACTTGTGTTCTTTAGTTGCCCTTTGCATTCCAGGGCTACGGTTATTTGGGTATGTTACAATCGGTGCAGCAAATTTTCTTTTTGAGGAAAGTCTAAAAAGGGCACTACAGCGTCCTCTGTCGCAAGTCTTCATCGGACATCGGTGTTTCAGAACCTGTTTTGGATTCGGCGGAAAGAAACACTCGGGTGTCACCATTGCGTGAATCGCCCAGAAGACACAATAAAGTTTATGGTGGAAGTTTACCCCACTTGGCTTGGGCGATTAACGGCATCAACCTCTTGTGTCTGGCCCTGGATCAGACCTGATATGAAGCAATAGGGAATTGGAAGCAACCACCTACGGTGAAGCAGTAATGTGAGCAAAGAAGGTGGCTGAAACCATGAGGAAGAGGACATGATCACGCCCCAGCAGCCGCAGAAGTCACACGTGTGTTGAGAGTTCCAGGATGATTCTCGGCCACCGCAAATATGAGCTTGCGGACGGCGAGCAAATTTTTTCTCTTGACTTCTGGAGCAGATTTTGGAGCGCTCCGGCTTACTGATTAGCATTGGCCTGAGAAACAAATAATGCACTATGTGTTCATTCAGAGTAAGACTTGGTCCAACTTCCATACACAAATTGGCAATTTCCAAGTACATGCTTTAGTATATATTTCATCACTTGACGCTAAAAAAATATACCAGCAAAATTTTGTTCAAGAGTTAGCCGTTATTTTTTTCAATATACAGTCAAATGGGGTGAATAGAAACTCAGGGGTAAATAGAAACAAAACTTCAAAGGGTATTTTCACGATATTTGAATATTTTATGCAGCATTTAACAATATGAATTTATTAATGAATTGTTATTCCAAAATGTCGATACTTTGTTATAATAACTAGCCAATAATATGGTATCAAATTGAAAAATCAAAACCAAAGTTTTGTATCTATTCACCCCTGCGTTTCTATTCACCCCGTTTTATGGTACGTTGACATTTTACTAAAAAAATGAACGTGATTTCGAAGCGTCAACGATCATTTCAAGCCAAGAAACAAAACATAATCACTACGTTTGTTTTTTTTTTTTTTTTGCGTGTTTCTTGATAGAAGCAAGTGACCGTTGGACAAAATTGTAGTTAGTCGCAATATCATAATTATGGTGCAATTAAGAAGAGCTCAACTGTCGACCTCTTTATGTGATAATCTCATAAATAGAGGCCCCGTTTGAGTTGATACACTAGTTTGTTCACATGTCTTACAAATTGAAAATTGTTCGTATTTATTAGGCTGCGTTCCCACTAAATCGTAACGGTCTGGCGACTATCGTCTCTGTTCTGCTGTTCCCTTTATAACAACTATTTGTTGTAGCTACGGTAGATAGTCGTCACAGAGTCATTTGATTTACCGTTACAGTTTAGTCCTGACCAATTTTTATCTTTTTACGTCTATCGTGCTAGCCGTACCAACTATCATGACAATTTGTTGTCACCGTAAAAAAATATTTTTATTTCACATAGGTCTACATGGGCACTTATAAAACGTCAGAAGCTAGCGCTCTGTTTCAAATTGGTCGTTTCCTACGGAGAAGAACCGGCAAGAAACTCCATGATGGCCATTACCATCGCCTCCTGACGTGATTTTGTACATGTAAAGAAAATAAAGTACACCTTACCATCAACGATTGCATCACTGCTTACAATCAGGTGGGATAGCAGCCAAGCACTAGGTTATGTCAATAATATATATATATATATTATTATTATATATGTCGGTGGAGGATACCAATCATTATTGAAGCTTTGTTAATTCAATTCACACAACGAGCCATGAGGCAGTCGCCGAGACTAGACGTAATTCGCACAGCTGCCGACAGAGGAAAGAGCACCGCATCTCTGTGGTCGGCACCTTTATCTGCTCGGTTCGTGCAAACGTCATCGCGGATTCTGTCAAAGTGACATATGTCACTTTTCACTTATCTCGTTCATCCGTTCTCAAGCTTCCATACTATTGACGTTTCCGACATATATTAGACGCAGGCAACAACACAAAAAAAAGAGAGTACAGAAATGTAAAACGTGTAAAATATCTCCTAATAAAAATGTGTTACAAATGAGACCTTGAAGTCTCATAATTTGAGGAACAGGAAAATATGTTTAGAGAAAATTATTTCAAGGGAATATACTCTTAGATAAAAATTTATGTGCTATTTCAGGACATGTTCCATTCAAGCGTGAAGAGGTAACAAAAATTATTAATATACACATACACTCAAAAACTTTCTTCAATATTAGATAAGATTCCATTTATCTTTTGTTTATGGAGCGCACAAATGGGTAGTTTACACTTTTTTTTTGAATCCAAAAGTAATTTTATCCAAAATCGCAAATAGGAAGAATTTTCCAAATCTGTTCAAAATGAAGTTATTTGGATACCATTAAAATCTGGTGGAAGCGTATCCTGTCAAGTTAATGAAAAAGGATACAACAAACTGAAATGTGATGCTTTTAGGTTTGCAAAAGTTTTGTTACTATTTTGGTGTACAATAAAGTTTATTCTATTCTATTGTATTCTCCTTATTCACTCGCCTATCGTCAACATCGAGCATGGTTTAAAAGCTTGTTACTTTATCTAACGCAATCCATCACAGAGCAGTGGTGGCCGAGTAGTACCGTCCCCGACTTACGAGTTGTAGGTCGCGGGTTCAAACCCAACCAGGCGCATTACTTTGTGTAATTTATTTCATCACCACTGCTCTCAAAACGGTGAAGGAAAACATCGTGAGGAAACAAAAAAATGCTCTAGGACCAAAAAATTCGAAGACTAGTGACATTCACCAATCCGCACTAGGCCAGCGTGGTGGATTACGGCCCATTCCCTCTCTTAGAGAGGAGATCTGAGTCCCAGCAGTGGGAACATGAAAAGGCTGATTATGCTATGCTTATGCTTAATCCATCGCAAGGTTTGACGAAAAGGCAATGCGAAAAAAGAGAGATAACGCAAACTATGTTACCATTCGGTATTCGGTCGTCACCAGCCCACGCTGAAAACCAGCGCTGTGGACTCGTCGCATTTTGCGTATGGACAAGGCATTATGCTGAGCGTACGGCCGTTTTGCTCGAACGTGGCGCATATATGTTATGTTAATTATGTTTTGGTCATGCAAAGTGTTTACAATATGTTAGTTTTAAGTTTGCGCCTTTTCCGGCAAATAAAAAGTTTTTCTTTCTTTCTTTTTCTTTGAAATTCTTTGATGTACTCGAATATTTTACAAAACTTATTCCAGAATATACGTGTTTCTTTTAATCCGTAATTTTTGAGTAAATTATTAAGTGTCAAAGTGCAAAATAACAGATTTGCAGAGGTCTTTACTGGATTAGTTTTACACAAATTTATAAATTGATTTCAATAGAAGCCTAAATAACATCCACAAGATACTGTGTTTCCAAAATAGCTAAAGAAAAATGTGTGATAACGTCATTATCGCCTAAGAGCAGTTAACATACTTATATATTTCTAAATACATACATATTATAGATAAATTACACCCACACACAAAACAAATGATCGTGCTCATCACACAAACATTTGTCCTTGGTGGGAATCGAACCCACGATCTCTGGCATAGCAGTCAGGGCCACTAACCACTAGACCGACAGGCCAGTCTATACTGATAAGTTGTTTAGGAAAATACTCAATCACAATTTACACATACACCATCCGTCAAATTCACACCAAAAATATTCGCATTCCATTCATCAATCTCTCTTTCCGATTGTATTTTCCTTTTATTTAAGGAGAATACAGCTAATCTGTTGCGAACATTCAGGCAACCATTAGACGAGCCTAATCCTTAATGTAGTGGAAAGAATCGTACTACGTTTTTTTTTCTTTGTGAAGGGAATTTTTTATTCATTTTTAATCTCTCTGAAACGGGGAGGAATCAGGAACCGATCTGGAACAACTAGATTGTTTAAATGTTATTTCCTTTTTTTTTGTTGTTGCTACGTGCCTTTATTCTGTATTTTGTTGATGAATTTTAAATTTCTCTTAATTATTATTAGTGTTTATATTATTAATATTGTAATTATTATTATTGAATTTGTTTGTTTGAATTATTATGTAATTCAGATACAAGTTTCTTGTTATTGAATAAATAACTATGTGTAACATTTTGTATTTAATTTGTCTCTGCATAAGATATGGATAGAAAATATTATAATACAGTTTTTTTTTTCAATTGATATAAACCAGTGCTTGACTGCGATCCCACTTGATGGTAAGCAGAGATGTAACCATTGATGGTGAGGCGCACTAGTTCATTAAGAGCCTATTCACTCTTAGGCCGGCCGCACACGTTCGGTTTCCTGATCCGGAAATCAGATTCGGAAACCTAAATGCTCTGTTTACATACAAAATGTTCAATAAGGCGCACACGTTCTTATTTTTTCCTAACGGAAAAAATAACATTTTGTATGGTTTAGGTTTCCGAATCTGATTTCCGGATCAGGAAACCTAATCAGGAAACCGAACGTTTGCGGCCGGCCTTAGACTTGAAGACACCTTAGTTATAGTTGGACGAAAAGACCGCAGCAGGCAAATTGTTCCAGTCCTTCGATGTACGCGGAAATAAAATGAACCTGAGAAGTAAAAAATCTTTTTATAAATACATATTTTGAGGATGCATTAGAATGACAATCAATATCATTCCATCACTTGTTTTAAAGCATCGTGGCCTGTTTTAATACTAAGTGCACTATGAAAAGCTGGCGTATTAACATTATTATCACAGTAATATTATAAACTCTAACTCAAAATTAATTTAAAACACATAAGCCTGCACGGGCACTTAAAAAACGTCAGAAACCAGCGCATTATTCTAATTAGTCAGTAAGAACTGGCAAGAATCTCTATGAATACTCCAAAAATGTTTTGTTTTAAAAAAAAAACCTATTAATACATTTCTTTTAATTGATTTTAAACCAGTGCTTGACTGCGATTCCAATTGATGGTGAGCAGTGATGCAGTCATTGATGGTGAGGCGCACTAGTTTATTAAGAGTCTATTCACTCTAGCCTTGAAGACACCTAAATTATAGTTAGACGGGAAGACCGCAGCAAATTGATTCAGCCTTCGATGTACGTACCTATACTGACTTATATGCCCGAGTTATTTTAGCTCCTTGACTCATCAAAGATTTAAGCGTCACAGTGACGGTAGTACAAGTCTGACACTCCAACTCACTCCTCCCAGAAGAGGAGGAGGAGGAGTTAATTGATGAATTCTTACTTAAAAAAAAATCTTATCACAGTAATGAAGTCACGCACATACTTATTACGTGATGTTTCTTTTATTTCATTGTTTTATTAAAACAAATTTTCATTTTATAATTTATAATTAGACTCTATAGTTTATATCTTCCTGTCCTTGTCCCATTTTACTCGAAGTGGGCGCATCACGTTTTTTTTTTCTATCATTCTATCCTATCAGTAGTCACACTATCATTGACTGCCTATTCTTTCATATCACTCCTCACACAATCCATCTACGATTATGAAACAGATTATTTGCAAAATTTTTATATCAAATACAAAAGCAGAAAAAAATAGTAAACCTAATTTACTACGAACGAAGCTCGCAAAATAAAAACAAAACGAAATACATTCCAGCAAAAGTTGATTAAAGGAAAAGGTTCAGCAAAATTAACACAATGAATTTATGAAAGGTTTTAATGGGAATACCCGCAAAAACATTGCTATTAAGATATCAATTCCACAATGACAATCGTAACGTAATTATTATATGGAGAGAATAACGTTTGTAATGAACAGCAAAATGCTTAATTCCGAATAAAAAGATACATCGGATGATGTTTCAAATAAAAAAGAGATACAATCTATTACGTTACGCAACCATTGCTTGTTTTACTCTTGTTAAAAATATTGCTGATTAATACAAAACGCAATGGATTGTAAATTTGGAAGAAATCGTTGTACATTTCTTCCACGTGTTTGTAGGGTTGGGGCCATTATGAAATGAGTCCTCTTAGCTGTTTTTTTTTTCTCTGACGAGCTTCGTTTATGCTAGTAATAAACGGGGGTGGCAAATATTTAATGTGAGTTTCTGCATTTGCATTGAAGTTAACGATATAGTCTGCAAATATGCATCCCTAATTGCTTATTCAACATTGACATTGAATGCTTTTGCTAAGGTATAATTTTTAAAGGTTTTTAATTTCAGTTTTGCAATTTTAAGGCGTGCGAAGAGGCTAATTGGTGATCCAGATTTGGTTAACACCAATCAACAAAGCCTGGAACACAGGCGTAGGGTAGCCAGCCTTTCGATATTTTTCAGAATGCATTTTGGAGAGTGTGCGCAGAAATTACATGATTGGATTCGGCCATCACCTTTTTCGAAGTATGGCGAGTGTCCACCCTTACGTTGTTAACACCTTTACGGTCCGGACTAAGCATTCCTCGTTTTTCAGACCGCGTACATCGAAGGAGTTGAACAATTTGCCCTCTAATCCTTAGCAATCTTTCCGACTACAATTTAGGTATCTTCAAGGCTAGAGTGAATAGCCCATAAATAAACTAGTGCGATTCACCATCAACGACTGCATTACTGCTTACCATCAGGTGGGATCGCAGTCAAGCACTAGATTTTTCTTAAAAAGGAGGGAAATATATTGAAATCAGATTGTCGGTATTTTGGGGTAATGTAATAATTACTCGTTTGATGCTTGTTACGTGTTAAATACATGTGTCACGAATGTGAGACATTGAATGTAATATGAAGGGGTAGGGGGGAATGGGTTTTATTTTTTTATAGCTTCAAGGGATAGTAGAATTGAATATATTGTTTTAATTTCAACTCGATACCTCCATGCATTCCGGAAATAAAAGGTCTTGACAGATAGACCGACAGACAGACGGACAACAAAGTGATCTTATAAGGGTTCCGTTTTTTTCTTTTGAGGTACGAAACCCTAAAAAGAGATCTATATGGAGACAAAACAATCTATGGCATATACATGCCACATGCCACATGGCATGAATATGCCATAGATTGTTTTGTCTTCATCTTACAAGGTATACATAGATATACCTTCTGATCATTTAATAATATTATGTTTTGGCACTTAGTTGTCGCGTTTGATGTACCGTTGTTAAACCCGTGATGATGACAAATGATGTACAAATGTTGTTATACAAGATGCAGTTTTGAATCTGCATAAAATTTAAGGAAGCTGTGATAAGACTCGTAAATTATCATATAAAAAACGATACCTGGTCAATATAATCCATAATACTTGATGTATAGTTTTATTTTAAAAAATTGAGTTTTATTCAGAACAACTCTCTAATCTCTTCACAAAAAAAAATCCCACGTTGCGATACATTACGTGTCATGTCACTGTGTGCTCGTGTGGAACAGCCTGTACGAGGCTCCGCCCACGTACTTTACGAAACGTTTTTACTAATTTTCCTAAATAAGAATTTAATTTTAATAAATATCCTAAATATTTTTTTGTTGATTTAGGTCGAGAAAAAACAAACAAAAAATCTATCAAAAATTTTTAATGATTTTTTTTTAAAGAAAATATATTAAAGCACCTTGGTTTGATTGAACCTTTAAATTCTCATAAGAAAACCTCAGCTTCAAAAAAAGACGAACGGAATAAAAAGTATAAAGGTAACATTAAATCCCAAACCAATGGGAAGAAGATTGAATGAAATAATGAATGAACGATAAAACCCAAAGGAATATAAAAGTCTATTGCGTGTGAATAAGCAATGGAATTAGAAAAATAGCCGTAAACCATACTGGAGAGTTTTTTAACTTCCTCAAGATAAAGTGGAATTAGTTGAAAACAATGGAGTGGTGTAATTATTTTTATCTGGATTTTGTAACGGAAATTGTGAACTTGAAATCGGGCATGCAATTGTTGTTTTTGCATATTTTTTATAGTTATCTTTGATATGTAGGTCTAGGTCATATAGTTGAATTTTTAAGTAGACGATCGTGCATAAAATACATGAAATATTTTGTAGATATTATTTATGTGAATAAACAAATTAATCTGAAAACTACACATTGACAGTTTTTTTATAGTAATTTTAGTGCGTGTATAAGTAAGAGATAGTCATATTGTAGACTTTTTTTTAGTAGGGGGATATTTATACAATAAAAAATACCAACATTGGCGTTCAAGTGGAGATGGCCCTGACTTACGAGTTGTACGTCGTTTTAGTATAATATAAATGTATTGTGTAAGCAGTTGTTGGCTGACCAAATAAATAAATAAAATTACCACTGTTCTCATAGCAGGGAAGGAAAACATCGTGAGAAAATTGGCATGTTCTTAAACCAACAATTCGAAGAAATGTGATATCCACTAACCAGCGCTCGGCCTGCGTGGGGGATTATGAGCCATTTCCTCTCCTAGAGAGAAGGCCTGAGACTCAGCAGAGGAAAAAAAATAATAAAAAAATTAGGGTGATTATATAGCATAGCATAATCGGCTTCGACCCTGCTGGGCCCCTACGATTTGCTGACATCTCCTTGAGGCGCGCGTGGAACAAAACGCGCCGTCGACGACTTGGGCTCGATCCGGACGGTTACCGGACGGTCAGACGGCGAGCCACCCATTGCTCGGCGTCTGCAAGCCCGCGCCTACGGTGGCCGGAAATCGGGATCGGAATCCCGGCGGCGGTTGGAGCGTAAGGACCGTTGCCTCACGCGATCGGCCGCCTCCTTAGCTAGCATTACTGCTTCGCAGAAGGAGGCGACCGCCTGCCACTCCTCCTCGCTCCGGAGCATGGCCTGAACCAAGGCCCGGCGCGAGAGATCACCGCCGCCGATTGCCTCCACGAGGACACGGCGTTGCTCTGCCCAAGCGGGGCACACCTCCACCGTGTGCTCCACCGTGTCCTCCGGGTGGGCCACACAGTGGCGACACCCGGGCGTCGTTTCCGCACGAATCCGGTGCAGGAACCTCCCGAACTTACCGTGTCCGGTGAGGACCTGCGTCATGCGGAATGTGAGGACGCCGTGAGGTCTTTCCAACCACGCCTCAAAGAGGGGACTTACCGCCATAATTGTGGCGTGCCCAGCACGGGGTCGCGACAGTCGCTGTCGCCATTTCTCCATGAGAACTCGCCGGAGCTCTGTCCGCCATGCTGCGACTTGTCGCGGCAGCGGAGTTTCGCCCCGGCGTTGCAACTCCATGCGTCGTTCGTGCATGAGTGCAAGGACTGTTGCCTCCAGATCCCATGGTTGCTGGCCAGCAAGTAGGCTCGCCGCTTCGCGGGAAATCGTCCGGTATCCTCGCACCATCCGTATGGCCATGATCCTCTGGCACGCGTTCAGCCGGGCCGCCGGCTGCTTCCGCAGCCCCGGCGCCCACACCGGCGCGCCATTATTTCTATACTTTTGAAATATTGTAACAAAATTTTCAAATTTACCACCCCAATAATTTACAAACTCGGTGGACAGCTAGTATGTGTTTTGTCAATTTTATCTTACGAAATGTGCAAAAACTTGGATCCCAAACCATCTATTAAACAAATTTTGGAAAATATTTTACGTAACATCAAAAATAATGTTTTGAGTTTTCATTCAACATCCGTATTTCGAATGCAAAGCTGTACATCAACCGACAATTCCCGCTAGGAATCGGCCATGTTTGTTGTTTACGAGTACAGTAAGTATATTCATGAGGTACACAAACGACTACAGCTGGTAGTAACAGCAATGTGCAATACGACACGATTTCGAAGTTGCATCGACTAGTCCACATGATCACTTTTTAACTTCTGTAACTTGAGTTTCGTTAGAATATTTATGTACATAGAAAATCAGAAAATGACTCGCAAGGATCAGCAAGTTTTATTACTGGTTTAAATTGTTCTGAGGTTTACCAGAAGCTCTTAACATGATCCATTTAACGACCTAAACTGAACTTTTAAAGGGATGGAGATCTAGATACTAAACAAATTTTATTGAGGTTTTCACTTATAGATAGAGGGACTCGAAGGCCGAGGCATAAGAATTAAATGTACATGCATATTATATTAAAGAAAAGCGAGAATTTCAAAGATGTGAGAAGCGAGTCAGGTCACTAGTTTTAATATATTGACAGCTGTCAACCCTCAAACTGTCACTAAGCCCAACCATGTAGTCTATTGAAATCCTTTAGCTCTCATCTATAAGAAGTTTGTGTTCTAGGAGGAACTTTTAATTAATTTTATACTGATTATTCTACAAATTAAAGCACTATCACTTTTTAAAACTGCAATATTTTAATGGGTACTATAGAAAAAACCAACTATTGAATTTCACTGTGCTAGATTGAACTTATTATTTGTCTAATAATTTATTTATACACACAAGTTATGAAGGTAACATTTAAAATTATAAATAAAATAAATATAAAACACAACAGGTCATAAGCTCTGAACTAGGCACACTAGTCAACTAGGACTGTCCTTTGGAAGCCCAGTGAATAGAACAATGCCAAGATACTTTTTGTCCCGACAGTACGCTCCCTTGGGATTTTTTTTTGTTGGTTGGGAAAATCATCTAATGACATCCCCGCTCTTGGGCGGAGCGGGGGATAGTGTCAGACTTTTACTGACTAAAAACCCACTCCTGTTCCTTCTCTGTCATTTTTTTCCCAAGGCCCCGGGGATCTCTTTCGCATCACCCATGGCCCCAGTAGGCTTCGACCCTGCTGGTTGCTGACATCTTGAGGCACGCGTAGAACAGTAACGCTCCCTTGGGATTATGAAACAGTTTTCACATAGCCAAAGCAATACGATACCTGAATCTTTTTTGCACATAGCTATACACTTTTACAGCATTGTAACATCTAAACTGTGTCATACTGTAAGAGCGATGTATCACAAGTTATCGTCAGCGGAAGTTCGCGCATCGGATCCACATGCGGGTGCTGTGACAACGAAAGTATTCGCGTTTGAGTGTTAAATATGAGCGCGAAATATTTATTCTGTATTCCAGTGTCTGTTTAAATATGCTGAATTTCCTAAGTATTTTACAGGGATTGTACTATAAGTTGCAAAAAAGGCTGTGAAATGAAAAAAAATAATAATACAAACATTCAGATATTCATACTGATTTATTAAGAATACTCAAGCTTGAAGACTTTTTTTTCAAATAAACCTTTTTACTGGTACTTTTGAATTATCAAGGTTGGTCAGACCAAATAAAAAAAACTGGACAAGTGTGTGTTGCAATAAGGATTCCGTACAAACTGCAATTCCCGAACGGAGACTCGAAATTTTTTCTGAATTGCAAATTTTTTTAATTTTTTTTTTATAGACATAGGTATAATCATCATCATCTTCCTGCCCTTGTCCCATCTTATTTGGGGTCGGCACAACACGTTTTTTTCTTCCATTCTATCCTGTCAACCGTCATACTATCACTAACCTCCTTTTCTTTCACACAATCCATCCATCTTTTCTTTGGCCTCCCTCTCCCTCTCCACCCATCCACATGTAAACTCATAACACTTTTAGTAACATGCTATAAGAACTTGCTATATTATGCGAAATTTCAGGATTCTGGGTCAACGGGAAGTACCCTATGAATTTTGGTTTCTTTGAGAGTATCGAAATTTATGTTTTTTAGCTTCAAGGGACCGCAGACTTGAGTATAAATGGTTTATTTCTACTCGATACCTCCTCGGGTTCTCGAGATAAAGGGGCTTGATAAACAGACAGACAGACTGACGGACAAAAAAGTGCTATAAGGATTCCGTTTTGCCATTTGAGATATTTTGACGTACCAAAGAGAAGAACGGACACCCTTTTAAATCAATAAAAAATCTAGGCAAGTGAGAGTCAGCCTCGCGCACTGAGGGTTCCGTAGAAACTTACCTATGTAAGTAGTTCAATTCCCGAATGGAATCTTGAAGATTTTTTACTAAGACCTTGCTTTATTCAAATTTTCGGATTCTAGGTTAACGGAAAAGACGGACCACAAAGTGATCCTATAAGGGTTCCGTTTTTTTCCTTTTGAGGTACGAAACCCTAAAAATGAACGAGCATTCTGATGGTATTTTTGTTTTCTGACGTAGCCTGAAAAATCGCCAAACTTAAGTGGCAGTGAGTGAGTGATTGCCCGCAGAACTGGTGGTCGATGGGGCCAAAAGGTTCTGGATTAGCGACCACGTTGAAATGGAAATCGCAGCATTGGAAGGTCTTGCACAATGTAAACTGATGACTTGGTGAGGGTGTCGGGAAATCGATCGATGCGAAACGCACAGGATCGGTCATTGTGGTGAAACTTGGGGGACGCCTATGGTCAGAAGTCTTTGAACTGAAATTATGATGATGATGATTTTTGGCCGAAATATAATCCAGCTAGCTCACGTAATAAAAGAGATCACTCAATAAAGACAAACTCTGGTTTCACGTGTTTATTTCTCTTACTGAAATAAAAACAAAAGCATTACCTTTTTTGATTTTAAATTACCTCACAGCGAAATCTAATCAGAATCGGTTCCGCTGTTTGTTTAGGTGTGTAGACGTAACAAGCCGGGTTTACTTTTTCCTGATAAGGGACATTTTCCACACGAATTTCCTTTGACCGTAGGTTATACACCAGTGGTATCTTCTTATCATAAAGTTATAGTTGTGAAATGATGAGCACAAACAAAGGATAATGACTCTTATAATGTGTCTTCATGGATATCACAAATGTCTTCAAAGTTTTGGTTCTAGGACATGCCGATTTCTTTCATGATTACTTCACTAATTAGAGAGGAGTGGTGATGACCTAAAATACTCACAGTACAACCAACAAAGTACCTCCACCTGTATAGATTGTTGTTGCTGCGGCCAACCCGAGTGCGCAGTCTGTCTAAAGTTGTAACCTAGACAACTTTAGACCCCAGCAACGCTTCGCCAAACGGGGGAGGGGGGGGGGGCTGTCTACCGCACCGGCTCGATGACGTCATCCAAAGGTTTAAACATAGTCTCACCAAAAGTCGTTTAGCCACAAAATAAATAGGTACAGAAGTCAATCTACATACAAAACGAGCTCGAACAACGCACGCATAAATACAGCTCAGTACACCATATCTCGGCTCAATTCAGCTCAATGTGAGCTCGAGTGCTATCCGTTTGAGACACGCGTCAGTGAACTTTTTTTGTGGAAAAACAGACCAACTTCAATCTTTTTGTTCTGACCACGTGACTGAGCATTGAGATGACGTCAGAACAAACGAATCGGAGGCGTGGTCTACTCGAAGCGTTCGACGCAAACGAAATGATCGTAGCTTGGATAGGTGAGCAGTTGTTTCAGAGAGGTAAGTAGATATTTGCTTGTATTTTGATTTTAACGTTACATAGAACAGGTCCCACGCAAGAAAGAGAAGATGATTTTGTGGCCATGTAATATTTATACAATTCAGATTAGGTTGGCATTTATCACCGCGCCCGGTCGCACTCGGACAGTTCGTCGCCACGTACTAACCTTAGCGCGATCACCGATGTGATGTACATACACCGAAAAGTGATGTAAATACATGACATTGACTTCTGTACCTATCTTTTTTTTTGTGGTCTAGCCAAAGCATTGCACTTTATGCTAATGACAAATATTATTTTGAAGAACAACTTTACATGATTTATCGAATTGACCAAACAGTACAGCAGGGAAATTGCATTTCATGCAATCAGTGGGAAAACCTCTCATTTTGATTGTTCAATAACATTCATTGCGATAATTACAGTATCGAGCAGAATATTGTTTCAAACAATGTATCTATATTTATAAAAGCGAAATACCACTCACTGATTAATCACGAAATCTCAAAAAATATTGCACCTACAAACTTAAAAGAGAGCGGGAGATAGTGTCAGACTTTTATTGACTAAAACCCACTCCTGTTCCTTCTTTGCCTTCGTCCCAGGGCCCCGGGTTTCACTTTCACACTACCCGTGGCCCCAGTAGGCTTCAACTCTGCTGGACTCCTACGATTTGCTGACATCTCCCTGAGGCGCGCGTGGAACAGTACGCGCCGTTGACGACTTGAGCTCAGTCCGGACCGTCGGACGGCGAGCCACCCATTGCTCGCCAGCCGCTCGGCGTCAAACTCACGCCTACGGTGGCCCGAAATCGGGTTCGAAATCCCGGCAGCGATTGGGACGTGAGGACCGTTGTTTCATGCGATCGGCCACCTCCTTTGCTATCATTACTGCTTCGCAGAAAGAGGCGACCGCTAACCACTCCTCCTCGCTCCGGACCATGGCCTGTACCAAGGCCCGGTGTGAGAGATCGGCACCGCCGTTTGCCCCCACGAGGACACGGCGTTGTTTTGCCCAAGCGGGGCACACCGCCACTGAGTGCTCCCCCGTATGCTCTACCGTGTCTTCCGGGCGGTCCACAGAATGGTGACACCCGGGCGTTTCTTCCGCACGAATCTGGTACAGGGACCTCCGGAACTTACCATATCCGGTGACGACCCGCGTCATGCGGAAGGTGAGGACGCCGTGGGGTCTTTCCAGACACGCCTCAAAGAGGAGACTTACCGCCATAATTATGGTGTGCGTAACTACAAATACCAGAAACACCGACTACTGAAATCAAAGTTTTTTACTGTGACACGAGACTGTGTTACTGTGTCTATATATTAAACCTAATAAGTATATAAAAATCTCGTGTCAAAGTGTTTGTTATCGTCTTCCTCCGTAACTACTCGACCGATTTTTATGTTGTTGTTTTTTTGTATATATTTGGTAGGTCTGAGAAAAGATCGTGGGCTTTTTGTATCCTCCTAATTCCACCCTGACTTTTTTCTTCTTCGATAATTTATACAATAAAACAAAGTTTATCGAGTCAGCCAGTATAATATTATTAGGAAAAATGATCAATATTTTTTTTTTTTTGGTAATAAAAAGGCTCAAAAACTTGTGGACCGATTTTAAAAATTCTTTCATCGGAAGAAGAATAGAATTAACATTATTGTTGACTTTTAATAGGATTGTTTTTTATTTTAATTTGTGATTTGACTTCGATTTATGTGTTTTTCTTGCATTTTCTTTTATTTGTTTGACATTTTTTATTATTTGACATTGTTATGTAATCATTAATTTGTTGAGTAAGTATAATTTAACATTTTGTATATGACTTGTAAGAATCCCTTACCAATAAATTACTATGACTATGACTACTCTGACTATGAATTCATCAATTCATCGGTGAATTCTTTCACTGAGTGACATAGGCATATATTACGCGGACAAAGCTACTGGTAAAAGCTAATAATATATGATTGTAGTATAAAATGTATTACGCATTTAAGGCGCTGATGTTACGACAAGACAGGCAAACAAACTTTATAATTAAGTCGTGACATTTAAATTTTAAAGCACAATATTTACTTGGGGGTTTATTCAATTACCTTCTCAAATAACATTACACCTACATAATTTTCTATGTATAACAAAAGGATTATGTATCGTAAATATAATTTTAGACGGAAATCAATCAATGTCAGTGTCCCACGTTATCAATCTTTAGAGTGTGGATGGAAACGCAAAGTAATCACTTCTACACTGAAAGATTACGTCATGCTTATCTTTTTTATGAAATATCGTAAAAAAACCTACCAGTAATTTTTTTTTATTTTATAATGTTCCCTAACTATCACAGAACGCCGTCTAGTCCCAAGCTAAGCAGAGCTTTTGGTATGAGTAATAGACAACTGATAAACATACTTTTATATTTCTAAATTCATACATATAGTAGATAAATTACACCCAGACACAGAACAAATGATCGTGCTCTTCACACAAACATTTGTCCTGGGTGGGAATTGAACCCACGACCTCCAGTATAGCAGTCAGGGCCACTAACCACTAGACTAACAGACCAGTCTTACCGTTTCGTTTCGATTCTCTTGCACGAAACGCCTCGAGTAGGCCACGCCTCCGATTCCTTTGTTCTGACCACATGAATGAGCGTTGAGATGACGTCAGAACAAAGGAATCGGAGGCGTGGTCTATTCAGGCGTTGAACCTGGGTGACCTTCCAATGCTGCGTCTTCCGGTACGTGGTCCCTATTCCAGAACCTTACGTGCCCTGCCAGCGGGCAGCCACTTAAGTTTGGCGATTCTTTGGGCTATGTGAGAATTTTTAATACTCGCCTCTTATTATCTCAGTACAAGGCAAACATAGACCTCTCTTCGATAAAACTTGCGTGGGCATGCTCCAGGTGTGTACTTGGTGATTTTAGAATACTGTCCTTTATATTTTATGAAGTAAAATCCCCAACTGTATTTGTTTGTCTATTTACTTGCGATAAACTCAAAAAGTACTGAACAGATTTTAATGTCGTTATCGCCATTAGACAGTGTGATTTATGAGGAAAGGTTAGATGTACAAAACATATATATTATAGCAGAAAAAAAAACAATTATTTGAAAGTTTTATAACATCCTTACAAATCTGGGGCCGGTTGCTGGTAATACAATAAGACTATCTTTCCTCATAAGTGGTAGTGGGCAGCGCAAATTGCTATGAAAACGGATAGTCGATGAATACCGGAAGCGCAGCGTTGGAAGGCCTCCCATAAGATGGACCTATGACCTGGTGAGAGTCGCGGGAATGCGGTGGATGCAAGACGCACAGGACCGTTTATTGTGGTGGTACTTAGGAGAGGCCTTTGTCCATTATTGGACGTCTTTCGGCTGAAATGATGATGATGATCTTTCCTCACAATTCTGTCTTTTGCCAGTTCCGAAGTTTACATATAAAGTAGATTTATTTGTGAGTTCAAAAAGTATTTTTATTTTTTTGTGCTCACCTACCACAGTGTACTCTTTTTTAACCCAAAGGATGACTGGTAGAAAATGCATTGTTTCATTACATCAGCCTATGTACCACTACTGTACATGAAGTTTAAATAAATAAAAAATATTCAGCAATCACCTAATCTGTTAAAAAATATCTCGAATATAAATACTGAATATTTTACTACAAAATGCGCAAGAATGCTAAAGAAAACAAAACGAAGAGAGCATTTATTACAATAGATATCTGATAACTTACAAATAAATGATTTTATTTGTCAGCTAGCGACGCTTCGCTGCATACTAATGAAAGGTCATTTGTCATCAATGGCTCGAACATTTGTCAGAGTCAGTGATCTTCGAGAAATACGGGTAGGTTATTTTTGTTTACTCAGTAAGAGCACGTAAGAAGCTCAAATAACTTCAGTGATATTTAAAAAAAGTAATTCAGTAAAAATTTTGAAACTTTATAGTACATATGTACAAAAATCATTTACCTCATAATGCCTCTTATTTTATTTATTTATTTTATTTATTTTATTTATTTTATTTATTTTATTTATTTTATTTATTTTATTTATTTTATTTATTTTATTTATTTTATTTATTTTATTTATTTTATTTATTTTATTTATTTTATTTATTTTATTTATTTTATTTATTTTATTTATTTTATTTATTTTATTTATTTTATTTATTTTATTTATTTTATTTATTTTATTTATTTTATTTATTTTATTTATTTTATTTATTTTATTTATTTTATTTATTTTATTTATTTTACTTATTTTATTTATTTTATTTATTTTATTTATTTTATTTATTTTATTTATTTTATTTATTTTATTTATTTTATTTATTTTATTTATTTTATTTATTCACAAGTACTTGTACAACGTTAAAGAGGATGTCCAAGGCGTTGTACAGTAGAAACTTACAAACTAAAAAAATAATTTTAGTAAAAACAATAATACCTACCCTAATAACAAATCCATACACATTATTATCTATTTTATTTGTCTCCCATCGTTGCATGTGTTCAACGCACATTTTGCACGCACTTTAAGGCTTTGGTTGTGCAATTTAAGTTTGAAGTAACTAAAACTCAAACGGCGAATATGATCTGTTATTTTATATTGTTGAGAGTGAAAAAAAAAAAACTTATCACGGTGGCCTCCTCCTCCCAATGCTGAGGGTCATGACCTCCTTGCTTCATCACTTTCTCTTGTACGATATTCCTCCATCTGTTTCTATCTCTGGCAGTGTCAAGGGTAAAGTATACCGTAAAGCCAAGAGCGGTGCGGATCTGGTCGGACCAACGTATGGGCTGCATCCTTTTCCCATCCACTTTATCGGTTTTGATGAGTCTTTCGAGGTTACCACCGTCTTTCCTTGCAATGTGACCGAAGTATTGTGGAATCTTGTGAAGACACTCGGACGACAACCGCGAGGAGATTTTGTGTTTTCGAAATATGGATACGTTTTTCCGAAATGCTGTCAAAGGAATACGAAGGATCCTTATCCAGCACCACATCTCCAAGGCGTCAATGCGTTTGCGGTCTGCAGCTTTCAGCCTCCAAGTCTCAGCGCCGTACGAAAAGACTAGGGTCCGTACCAGTTTGGTTTTAGTTTTTACGGAGATTTTGCAATCCTTCCAGATTTTGTCAAGCTGAGGCATGGCGCTCTTAGCCATACCAATTCTCCTGCAAACTTCCTTCTCCGCACGAATCATCGTTACTGACATTGGAGCCCAGGTAAATAAAGTAGTGTACTATTTCTAGGTCCAACGCGCCAGTGTTCCCCAATTTTCCCGATCTATTCACCACCTTGACCTTGATTTTGGACCTTGCTTTTCGTTATCAGGGTGGAGAGACCTGCGAAACCCGAACAGGTTGGTTATTATAAAAATACACGAGAAACTATGAAATTTATTATTATTATTTAGTAAACTAGAGCTGATAGATCAGACCAATACTTCCACTGGTCCTCCAACAAAGAAACCTTAACCAATCAAACTATTTTACTTTTTAATTAGTCTAGATTGAGGTAAGGTTCTTCAATAAAGTTTCTAAAGGCTATTGGCCAGTTATGTCATCAGCCTGAATTACAACTTAACCTATCATATCATTACCAAAATCACCACACCATTTTCAAAAAAGGAACTCTGAAATTACTTCCAGATTGATACAATCTGCTGTCTTAAAACCCCTGTGGTTAAGACCATGATTGGGATAATCTGTTTGGGTCCAATACCTAATACAGGAAAACGATTTTCTTTATCCACACCACTTTCTATTTTTCTTGAGCGAAAACCACGTAGGAGTGAAGTGAGTCAATACTTTTATTTACTCTTGTGACGTTTTGACGTTGGGCGCGGTGGTTATAACGTGAAATGCTGTTCTAGTCTATGTTATATGGTTGACATACCTGTTTTTTAGGGTTTTGTACCAAAAGGGTAAAAACGGGATCCTATTGCTTAGACTCCACTGTTATCAGGCTGTATCTTATGAACTGTGATATCTAAACAGTAAAAATTTTCACAGATGGTATAAATTTCTGTTTTCGCTATAACAACAAATACTAAAAACAGAACAAAATAAATATTTAAGTGGAGCTTCTATACAGTAAACGTGATGTTTTTGCCGTTTTTACTCGATATTAATATTGTTATAATAAAGTGTCAAATGTTGTATAGATAATGATGAAGGGTTCCGTCTTCGTGCTCGAGTTCGAATCCCACATGGCTAGTTTTTACAAATTTCAATTTAACATTATGTCTGAAAAAATGGTCATCGAATAGCCAAACCTTGTAGAATTATAAAACTTCTCAAATAAGTATGAAGTGATAGCTTTGCCATTCGACAACAACCGCGCCCTGGGGCCTAAGTCTGCCATTTTTATAACTTTGTCATTCCAACTCGATCCCATTGTCATTTTGCTAAAAGTTCGTAATCTGCTAATTGTGTTGTGGTAGAATGATAATATCAAGCTTATTATAAGCAATGACTGCACAATGACATTCTAATCGTAGGTCACTGATCAAAGGAACTGTCAAAATTTTAACAGATTACCGCACGAGATTATCATTCTATGCCACTTCTTTTAATGGCGTGCTATTGGTTGACCAATGGAAAAGTAATAATGACGCCATTGTGAAAAATGTCTTTTCAATTAGGAGTGCACTTGATTTTAATAGACTTTCTAGGGAATTTGATATCGACTTGTTCTGCACCAGCGTGGCGTCCTTGCGACGGCAAATAGCACAGACATTTTTTGATAACTAAGTGGCTTCTCTCATTCGTTGCTTCGAGATGCAAAATAATTAATTAATTGTGATATGTACTTTCCATCACGATATATTACTTTAATTTAATTTTTTTTTTGTCTACATGTGGAGGCTTGTAATTAGCGATTTGAAAATATCATACTTTTTGTATCACTTATTTTGTTAGTCTGTAAGCCTTCTTTAAAATGGAATAAATAAATAAATAAATTATATTAGTAGATTACCAAACTTCTTAAAATCAACAATCATGAAATCAACGATAGACCATTCTGATACTATTGTAATAGTAGACTTGACGCCCAGGTCGACAGCGTGGTGTATCCCTCGCGTTCCTTAAACAGATGTCAGTTTATGTGGCGTTACCCACTAGGACCGATACTTTCCAGGCCTCCTGTGGAATTGATTAGAAGAGTGACCGTGGCTCTGGAACACACAGAACAACTGAAGGAACATGCGGGGATTGTAGGTAGTATAGGTCTGGTATAGGAACGGGAGAATATGTTTGATAATATATTGTACTTAAAAAAAAACTTGCGAATAAAGCGATTAATTTGAAGGTTGAGGTCAAGTACTTTTGACTGCCAGCTGAAAAGTTCTTCACTCAGAATTTAAATCTGATCACAATATGACATTTAAAATCTAAGCGAACTGAATACTCCATACTCAGATGTCACTAGCTCTTGAAATCCTAAAAATAATTTCGACATTCAATACTTTCGCAAGCCTCTATATAAAAGCATTCTTTCTAAATATAGAGTTGTACTTAGTGGAATGTATAATAAAATCTAGGAAGTTATTTAGCGAGCAAATCTCGGGGGATGTTCAACAAGTGTCATAAAGTTCGTAGGTATGTGAGCCGATAATAGGATTACAGAGAGTTAATAAGACTGGCTACTAAGAGTAGCACCTTGTCATTAAAAGGGCACGTTATTGTTTATTTTATTTGAGCCATGGTTGTTGAACTTGATCTAGTTTCGTCATTAATATCTGCCTAACTTTTCCCAACGATAATAGAGTCAGTTTCCAGCCAAAACCATACTAGTGTTTTGCACGGCCAACTGTCATGTGACTGCGTCTGGTAATCAGATGGCAATTGGCCGTGCGTATTCAAAGAATCCGGCTCGAAGGACCAAAATATAGGAGTCACTCACTACCGAAGTGGTATTATTTTTTTTCGGGTGGGAATATTATCTAATGCAATCCCCCGCTCTTGGGCGGAGCGGGGATAGTGTCAGACTTTTACTGACTCAAACCCACTCCTGTTCCTTCTTTGCCATTTTACCAGGGCTCCGGGAATTTCTTTCGCATCACCCATGGCCACAGTAGGCTTCGCCCCTACTGGGCCCCTACAGTTGCTGACATCTCCTTGAGACGCGCGCGGAACAGTACGCGCCGTCGACGACTTGGGCCCGGTCCGGAAGGTTACCGGACGATCGGACAGCGAGCCACCCATTGCTCGCCGTCCGCAAGCCCGCGCCTATGGTGGCCGAAAATCGGGATCGAAATCCCGGCGGCGATTGGCGCGTGAGGACCTTTGCCTCACGCGATCGACCGCCTCCTTTGCTAGCATTACTGCTTCGCAGAAGGAGGCGTCCGCCTGCCACTCCTCCTCGCTCCGGACCAAGGCCTGTACCAAGGCCCAACGCGAGAGATCGCTGCCGGTGTCCTCCGGGCGGTCCACACAATGGTGGTAACCGAAGTGGTATGGATTGCTAAGTTGTTAAATCAAATACCATTAGTAACTTTAAAGGTTTATTAATAAAACGGTAAATATACTAAGTTACACTAAATGTTTTGCTACTATGTACCCGGTACCCGAAAGCACCCGGTTTGCTGTCCGAATATGTATTTCTGCCGCGCCGCACTTAGCACGGCATAATTGGCTAGAGCAGCAAAACGTGTTCGATCTCAATTATTGCAACGAACACAGATGCAATTTTTTGTGGTACTTAGGAACCACACAACTTAGGAATCCGCTTTACCAAAAGTATAGTGAAACGTTGCCATTCTGAGTAGGAGTGATCGAAAAGGGAGTATCAGACTTGACTAAACCAACCTGATTCCTTAAATTCGGATAATTAATTCTTTCGAACAATCTTGCAACCCTGGCAGGCTGGGGCTCTATCTAGTCCCGGGAGTTTTTCTGAAAAATCTCTTTGAGGTGTTCGTGGAACACTACGCGCTTTCTGTGACTTGGGTTTGATCCGGACGGTTACCGGACGGCCAATCGGTGAGCTACCCATCGCTCGTCGTCCGCAAGCTCACGCCTACAATGGCTGGAAATCGTGGTCGAGCTCTCAGTGACTGGGGCGTGAGGAAGTCCATTTCCTCAAACCTGCGGTGGCATCGATATCCATCGCTAGCATTACTGCTTCATAGAAGGATGATCATTGGATGGTTTGCCACCTTAAAAAAGATCATTAAATGACTTTTTTTAGGTGGGAAATCATCTGCTGCTCTAGGGCTGAGCGAGAGAGCGTGTCAGATATTTATTGACTAAAACCCACTCCATATTGGCATCTGACTACCTGTAAAGACTATCAAAGACCTACGTGTGATATCCAACAACATTTAAAACATGTTATTCCCGTTTTAAAATTAGTTATTCATTGTTCTTTGGGTTTTTTTTTGTAAAAGCACTTATGTTTATATCCATTAATATATGACATCTAAGAACACTCATGCTTTTTTAGTGTTTTGATTCTAAAAAGGAAAAATCAGAACCCTTGTAGGATCACTTTGTTGTCCGTTTAGCTCAGGAACGCGTGCAGGTATCGAGTTGAAATTAATATTATATACTGTAGTCCCCTGAAGCTGTGAAAAAAAATGTATTACAGTTCAAACTGTGTAGTTTTAGAAATCGACAATTTCATAGGTAAAGACCCATTAATTTTTACAGCATCTCCGCAAACCAACTCGTTACTCCATCCCACAGAGAGCAGCTCCAACTAGTTACGTACTACCCTCAATTGAGTTGTAGTTCAATTTAATTTGCATTAAAACCTCGTTCTCTTAGTTAGTTAACTGTAATTATACTTTTAGTGAACAATAACATTTGTTGAATTGTTTCAGCTCGTGTTTCGGCCATGTATAGAAATTTTGGCTGTGATGGAAAAAGTTATCCAAATTGAGTGTAATATTTCGCTTTATAATAATAATAATCACATTTATTTCGGACAATGTCCATATTTGGTTAGTAGTAAATATCGCTTTAATCCTGTGTTAGTAAAAAAGTGAAAAACATCTATCAAAATAATATAAAGGGTCAGTCACACACTCACACTGATAATGTCATTTCATACTGTCTAACTAGAACCCGCATGAAAGCCTGCAAGCATGTGCATTTATGCATTAAGAAATAACTTTGCTGTTGGAGTTTTTGTGCTTCGTTGATCTAGTGTTTGCCACCACTACTACAATGCGTGGTTTAGAGTTTGATTCCCAAATCGGCAAAAGAAATATTGGTTTTTCCGTTTGGACTTTTTTCTTTTAGCTCGGGGTTTGGATCTGTACTCGGTAAATCACAATAATTATGCTCACACATTTCTATATTGAACTTAAACAGCGAAAAACCAGACCGGGAGTGCGATCGCACGCGGCGGAATCGATGAGGCAGTTGGCAACACGCTTTCTTTCTCATTCGCTCAATTAAATGACAGTTTTAAATGACATAAAAGGATAGAAGTATAGAAAAATGTGATTTGGTGCAGATCTGTGGCTTAACGGTAATTGTTGAAATATGTAGGTATAACTAATGTATCTCTCCCTTCAGCGGTACACAGGTATTACGTTACTGTAAGAACAGTTACTTTTGCTTGTAGCTACTCATATGTAGTCAGTAGTTTCACCTTTTCAAATAAATAATGGGATATTTTTAACTATGCATCAAAAATCGTATTCCTTACAAAAAATACTTATTGAAATATTAATGAACTTTTTATTATTATTAAGGGACTTGGGGCACTTCGACTCAGACAGAACGGGATGGCGGGATCTAGTGAGCAAGCGAAGCAACCGTACGTAGACCCCATCATCCCCATCGTGGTTTTTTTAAACCACCCAGAAGAGCAGTGCACAATTAGTATTATTGGTAGAACATAGGCACATTTTATAGTAGAAGACAGGAATGAATTGAGGACTAGTAAAATACTTCTTGTAAATAACATTAATATTTTCTACCAATACAGTGCAAATTACAATATAAAACAATCTAGACGATAGTAAGCCCCAAAAACTCCCTAAACTGTCCAGCACCAAAATAAATTAGCCTGTATTCTCGTAATATTAAGGTCTAACAGGCCAGAGAGACAACTTAATCAGTGTTTCGTCATAAGCGCTTATGTGGAAACGTAACTGTCGCACTAATTGGCACCGACAAATGTAGCGTTTAGTTTTAGAAACTGAATTGCTGTTGTCATACTGTTGTGTGTGTGATTTGTTTTTTTAATGAGAATTTTTTTTTCCTTTTTTAAGTTTTAAGACATTTTTGTAGATAGTTATCTGTTCTACAATTTTTATCTGAGCTCATTTTATGAATAAGCTTACCGTTTTGCTGAAAATCGCGAAAAACTCGTTTTTGTGACGTTTGACCTCGAGTATTTTTTTTTGCATGTGTTGGATCGATGAGGACCTTTTAAATTTCATTTATAATGGTGTTTTGAACAATCCTACTAATTTTCAGCTGGTTGCGACTTATACCTTACCCGTATTTTTTGGTCTAATTTGAATTACCGGCTGCGCATTCGGTATTGTATAGAACGCAACGGCAACGTATAAAATAAATAATATTAAATACATTACGTTTTAGGTATTCTATGCAATACCTAGGTATTGATTTTTTTTTTCTTGAGAGGTTCGCGCTTGACCGCTATCTCACCTGATGGAAAGCGACGATGCGGTCGACGATGGGGCGAGAAGCAACCTACCTGGAAGTAACCTATTCACTCTTGACTTAAAGATTCCCGAGTTGTAGCCATCAGGATACACAGATTCCGGCGAGGAATTCCACTCCTTAGCTATACGCACAATGAATGTGTTCCCAAAACGTTTTATGCGTATAGGTGATCGCACCTATACTGTATAAAATACTGGATTATATAGATAGCCGGTAACATATACACTGGATCGTATCCTCTATTGTGGTGTCTCTCTATCTTTGTTCCTATACGCTCGAATAGCAGAATGGATTTAGACGAACTTCAGCACACATATAGACCATGTCCTGCAATAGCACATTTAATAATTTTTATCTTAATAATATGTTTTCTTGGAGGTTTCTATTTTCACGCGGCCAACAACCACTGGCAACAGCTAGTGCATAATAATATTATGTTAGAGAAAAGCCGAGAATTTCAAAGATAAGTAACTCCCGTGTGAAGCTGGAACTGATCACTAATATATATATATATAAAAATGAATCCCCATTTCTCTTGGTCGGGTGGACCGATTTCACTAATTTTTTCTTGTTGTGTTTTTTTTTGTCAGAATGATCTTATGAAAGAAAACGATAAACAAATTGGTAGTAGGCTAGAGTAGGGTAGACTAGGGTAGAGTAGGGTAGAGCAGAATAGAGTAGTCAGTTAATGGGAGCGAAGCCGCGGGCAAAAGCTAGTGGAAGATAAAAACGTGTCTCGATAATCCCAAGTAACATGGGAAAAGGGCAAAAAGATGATGGTGATGATGATTATAATGATGGTGATGATTATAATGATGATGATATATGATAATACGCCATAATAATATAATTATATTGTACTATAGCATCTAATAAATAGACACAGACGCAAATTAAAATTATATTATTTAGAAATGTTTTAAGTACATTTAAGTTTGTCTTGAGACTCACCGACCCCACAGTCAAACCATTGCAACGGTTTTGTGGGGTTTATCTTATAATTTACTTACTTTTTTGGAATAAAGATAAATAAATAATAAATAAATCTTTTCTGACAAATTGTCTTTTCCAGTAATTCTGGTTACTTGAAACCATTTCACGTGTGTTGTTTTCCTTAGCCGTTAAATAACGGTAAAAGGTACTTAACATGTTTAAAATGGCTTTAACTCTAGCTGAAAGCGCCTTTTCAAGATGTTAAGTCTAGATAGTAAAATATTGCTGTTTCGAGCTGCAGGCGGCTCACAGTTTGCGTGACTATCGCTAAATAGAAGCGCCTTAGTAGCTTGTTTCCTTTCGTTTCCGAAAAGTTAATCAGCTAACTATTTTATATGCTACCTTATTTTATTGATGATAGACTTTGTTACGTACTTATCCTTATAAAATGATGTGATTTTCTCCATTTTGATATTCCCTTCTAAGGTATTAACATACCTTTTTATATATTTGCGATTCATATTAAAATCCCTATATTTATTGTAGAAAATGTTCATTTTAATAATTAGCCATTTAGAGCATTGGCCGTTTAAAGAATTAGGCTTTTAGAAAAGTGGCCATTTAGATAATGGGCTATTAGACAACTGGCCATTTTGAGAACTTTTGCGACTCTGTTACTAATTTGAGAATGAAGCACTGTTCGCGTAAACCCGAACAATGAGTAGGTCGTCTATCATTCCATATTTAATCCTATAGCCTTCTCCAAGGTCTTATCCACCTTTGTACCAAATTTCATCATATCGGTTCAAGCCCACCTGGAGCTTGAGTGTATAACAGATAGACAGTTTTTAGGTGGGAAACATTCCAATGATATGTTCCGCCCTTTTCGTGTCAGACTTTTACTGACTATAACCCATTTCTGTTCCTTCTTTGCCTTCGTTGCAAGGCCCCGGGATTCTCTTTGGCACAACCCATGGCCTCAGTAGGATTCAACCCTGCTGGACCCCTACGGTTGCTGACATCTCCTTGTGACACGCGTGGAACACTACGCGCCGTCAACGACTTGAGCTAGTTGCGGTCGATTACCGGATGGTCGGACAGAGAGCTACCCATTGCTCGTCGTGCGCAAGCCCGCGTCTACGGTGGCTGAAAATCGGGATCGGGATCCCGGTGGCTGGGGTGTAAGGGCCCTTCCCACATACATGGCGGCCGCCTCCTTTGCTATCATTACTCCTTCGCAGAAGGAGGCAATCGCCTGCCACTCCTCCTCGCTCCAGACCAAGGACTGTACCAAAGCCTGGCGTGAGAGATCATTGCCGCCAATTGCCCTCACGAGGATGCAGCGGTACTCTGCCCAAGCGGGACACATCTCTATCGTATGCACCACCGTGTCCATCCTCTTATCCTCTCCACCTCCTGGTGGTCCACAGAATGGTGACATCCGGGCATTTCTTCCGCACGAATCCGTTGCAGGGACCTCCCGAACTTACGATTTGCCTGTGGAGATGGCGTTACATCTCCATGCGTAAATTGTGCATGCGTGTAATGACTGTTGCCTCCAGATCTCATGGTGGCAGACCAGCAAGGAGATTCGCCGCTTCACGGAAAACCGCGTGGTATTCCCGCACTATTCGGATGACCATGACTCTCTGGCATGCGTTCAGCTTGGCCGCCGGTCGCTTTCATAGCGTCGGCGCCCATACCGGCGCTCCATAAAAAGCCATGGACGATACCTGCGTAGAGCCTCCAGTAAGAGGCGTCTGGACCCCCTAAGTTGGGCAGGAGCCACTTGAGGGCAGCCCCAGTCCGATTCAGTTTGGGGACCAGGCGTCGAAAGTGCTCTTCGAAATTCCATCGGCTGTCGAGGACGAGTCACAGGTACTTCATCGTCGACTTGACTCCGATGTGAACTCCTCGTACCGTTATTTGGAAACCCGGTGGTGGCGCGTTCTGAAGGCCGTGACAGCACATGGCCTCGGACTTGTGTAGTGCCACCTCGAGTCCCAACTGCCGGAGCTTCTCCACGACCGACGCAGCTCGCGTGCCGCTAGTTCGCCTGCCTCCTGGTTCGCCTCCTCCTGCGCCAGGACCAGCGTGCCATCTGCGTACCAAACTACGTTGTACCCGTTAAAGGTCGCCGCGCAGCACAGATAGACATAACTACTTTCGGATTTATAAATTTTAGTAGAGTTTACTGTACACATATAAAAATAAAGTCATATAAACACTAAGTTTACTCAACCAGTTGATTTAATCTCATACAAAGGTTCAAATTGAGTTAATGAAAAATTTTGAAAAAAGCCACGTAGCATTGCATACAAATTATACGGGAAGAGTTAAAACAAATGAAAAATTCATAAAGTGACAGACCCATGTTTAACCGCTCGTCATTTTTCTCGCTGAAGTTGCAAAAAAATTATCCCCTGCCAACACTCCTGTTAAAATAAACTTTTTTACTGACAAGAAGATATATTTGCAGGTAGCCTTATACAGCATGCTTGAGCAGTAATGTTTATTTCAATCTGTATCATAATTTAACGTCATCATTTTAGCCGGAAGACGTTCACTACTAGACATGATGGGTACAGCGTTGCCATGTCGATCACTTCTGTGGTTTTAGTATTTAGTGGACCTCGCTGCGATAATATAATTGAAGAAAAGGTCTCCTCAATAATTAGAAAATGTAATATTAAAGCTATAATTTTAGAAAATAAATTGCGTCACATTGCAACTGAACTAATAGTTGTTTCTCTTATACAAGTATTTAGGACTCTTATTAACTTTCCCCATCATTTGTTTCCTACTGAGCTATAAATAGTATTTTCATGGGTTGTAATAACACGGACGTGCATCATAAATCTGGAGGGGATGACTGTAGGGGGAACAAGTTAAATGTCCCGGAAGAATTAGGGACGGAGCCACACAGAGGACAGAATCTGTATAGAAGCGGCACTGAATTTCATCCTAATTCATGACAGATGACGTTATGACTCGATGACATGATGACGTTGGAATATAATTACGAGTACGCATGTTTTCACGCTTATCATCTACGTTTATCAATCCACTACAGGAAAAAAGCATCCTAATTATATGATCCTTGATGGGTTTATCCTACAAAATCCTTCGTTCAAACAGTATGAGGGTTGCCTACCATAATGATTGACTTTTCAGTTCACTGTCTGACTCAAGAAGTTTGAGGCTCCCACAGACCATGAAAATAGTAGATAAGGAGTACACATAGTTAGCGTTATAATGTTCCCACTACACGGACTCAAACATTTTCTCTCTAGTAGAGGTAATGAGCCGTACCACCAAGCAGTCTCGTTGCGAATTTCTAGATGTCACATGTTTTCGAAGTCATGGTTCTAAAACATACCTGTTTCCCTACGATTTTTTTCTTTATTGTTTTGAGCGCTGTTGAAATAAATTACACGAAGTAAAGCGCCTGCCTCGGTTTGAACTGATGACGTACAACGCGTAAGCCGTTACTAATGGGCTACCACTGCTCTCAGTAAGGAGTATGGCCATAGCAATTGGTGGAACAAAGATGATAGTAATGACGCAGCAAGGTGCTCTGCAAGTGATGGTGTAACTCTGACAGTGTTCAACGTATAAAACCCCTCTAAATTTGTTACGTCCTCACGCCTCTGACAGAAGACACTCTGTGCGTTGGAAATCCAGCGTGGCAATGCTGCCAGCGTTCTGGGCACTTTTGTTTCCAATTGACATCGATGTGGACGAACTTTTTGATGCCCTATGAGTTCAGTTTGTTTAAATACTTATTAAGTTATAATATTTAATAGTTAAGATTTATATATATAAATATTAATAAATCTATAGTACATTTTCCTAGAATATAACTTGGAATGAAACTGAAAGAAATAATAATTTAATAATTAATATATGTATTTTTTTTAAACACTTTATTTATAAAGTGTCTAAAAAAAATACATATATTTTTTTGGCGCGTTAAAAATGTGATGTATATTTTGCGAATATTCTTTTTGCGTATTTAAGTATACGTTTTGCAAATGTCAAAACGGGCCTTTTATTTTTTAACAACTTTGAAGTAGAAGAGCAAGGGGTAGCTCTTCGTCCACTCGTCCTATAAGGACCAACCCCGAGTTGTTGATATCAGGATACTATGAATATCCAGAAGGCCGTTGCTTGCTAGGGCCAAGGAAAAAAGTATGAAAGAAATACTCGTGGTCCTAGAACTTAGAAACCAATTGAAAGAACACTGATGTAGTTTTAGTCAGTAAAAGTCTATTACTATTAGATTATTTCTCACCTTAAAAAAAACCTTCTAAATTTGTAGGCATCGAATACCTTCTTAACAAGATTGTCCATTCTATACATTCTTTATCTATGCTTTAGGTGAGTTTCGACGTCAACTGATATAGACGGACGGATAAATTGGACGATTTTTTTATCTATACATAAGTTAATATCGAAACGAGGAAAAAATGAGTTCGATGATTGATGTTCCGATTTCTTATGATAGTTTATTTTCGTTGGGACGGTTTAATTTGAAAACTTTGACCTCCGTTCTGAACCTCGCAGTAATGAAGTTTTTACTTCTAGGTTTTATATTATAAGTGCTGTAATCAGTATTTTTATTCTTATACTAGCTAGCCCGCGACTTCTTCCGCCTCAAGTTCGTAAAACACAATAGTAAATAATAATTCTCTGCTAGCGAGTCATAACGAAAGCATCTAATTCATTTATTTTTGTATCACATAAAACAGTAAGGCCCGGCACAAACGGGCCACCAACCACAGCAACCGGTGGCTGGCGCTCGCTACCGCCACATTTGTAACAATGTCAGAAGCGAGTGACAGCTATCGGTTTTCGGAAGCCGCCACATTTTATATCCCGTTTCCTGCTGCAGCGCTGCAGTCTTACGATGGACTCCAACACGGAAAGTTTGCTCGCACATGGTGTCATGGCATGGTGAGGAGTGCGATACGTAGAACGTTTAACGGTAAAACGCGGGGATGAAGCAGTGTGACAGCGGCGGGTGTCGGCGTTTTGTGTGGCCCGTAGCGACCACAAGTGGCGAGTTGCGGTAACGAATGGCCGCCACTAGCTACAGATGTGCGGCGCGTCTATACAAAATATAATTATGAAACAGTGCGATAAGTCATTGTCGCTGGCCACCAGTGGCTGTGGTCGGTGGCCTGCTCGCGCCGAGCCTTATAAGTCAAAATGCCATTTACCTTGTGAACTTAAACGAAGCAGAAGGAATATGTTAAGAACGCAGCAGTTGACGATCTAAATATTTGCCTACTCTATGGGAAAAGGCGTTAGTTTATGTAAGTTTCCTCTTGATATTATGGTAAAACAGAGGTGTACGATTTTAAAACGATTTGTTTACAGTAGATTTCAAGCAGCACTAAATAAGTGCCATTTAATGTAAATTGTACAAAAGTGGATAAAATAGTTTGTAGTTGCCAAAATGTATAAAAATCAGTACGGAGCTGATCCTGACGGCAATACCCGCTGCTTTTAGTATCTCCCTCTTTTTTTGAGTTAGGAAATTATCAAATACCTTCTCCCACTCTGGGTGGAGAACGAGAGAGAGTGCCAGACTTTCATTAACGGAAACTCTCCTATGTTCCTTCAGTTGTCCTTCTACTTTCAAGGGCCGCCACAACAATGATTTCTGACTCCACAAATCCAACAAAATAATGGCAAAGAAGCGTCGCAGCCAATTGGGCTGTTACTGAAGCTGGCCTCCGTCGGAATATTATCCTAGTATTGGTCACCAATCACTACAAAATAGGTAAACTGTAAGGAATATGAGATACGTCATCAATGCCTCAGGAATGCAGACCACGTTGGGCCCCATACTATGTAAAGCTGTAACCGCAAATAATAAAACTCGCTATTATTAAGATGCATTCTGTGTCCATTATATACCTCTTTACTTAATCTACGTTTACTACGATATCACTCTTCAAAAGTAAGACACTTTGCAATCTGATCTGTCCTACAATTTAAAAAATTAATTTAGTTCAGTTTTTGAAATGGATGGTTGGTTTTTGTAATGAGAGAGGCAGAGTGGAAGAAAAAAACGTGTTGCGCCGACCCCAAATATTACGGGATAAGGGCAGGAAGATGATGATGATGAGTTGGTTTTTGTAATTTGAAAGCTATGTACAATTTCAATTCCAAAATTGTATGCTAAACAATCAGCAAATATTAGAACTTTCAGAATTACTTGTCGATCCGGGCTGAGAAAAATGCTACTTACAGTTATGTTAAACCCCATGGACTCTTAAAATTTGTACAGTTAAGTTAATTACTAAGCATATTCAATAACGTCTCTTTACGATTAGATATTTGTATTTGCTTCTTTTTTTGTACAAATTCTAGAGGATGAAACTTTGTTTGTTGCCTTCTGCATAATTTTAGTCGGTTTTGCAAAGCGTTGATCGGATCTGATCAAAGTTGAACACTTATCAAGTATGTAGTCGACTTTGAGTAGCATTTCTGAGTGTGGCAATATGTCAGACAATACCAAGATACATTTAGGCTTTCGCCACACACAATTTCTTAGAGGTGAGGTTGAGAAGAAACAATGAACAAATCTGAGTAAGATCATTTACGGAAAAATAGTTCTTCTTATACTACACGAAAAACTATTTCAACATTTTACTTCGATCAACTTAGTCGTAACACAGACAGCACAAACCAAATGCTGTTGTTGTTGTTGTATTTGTGGTCAAACCGTCACCCGAGCCTAGTCTCCTAACTCTCACGCAAATTCCGCGCTTAGCGTTCTCCTGGATGCGACAGACGTTCTCGGTTGATTATGATGTGTTCGCGGGGGAATGGAAGAAGATTTTATCTAATTGTCTAAAGTATTGTAAGATACGAGTGTATTTCTTGCTTTAGGTTATAAAAGTTAATAGGGTAATGAAAAAATAGGATTGATAAGAAATTTAAAAGATCGCAAATTTTGATCGAAAATTGAAAAGATGCATTGTGAACAGACTGTTCAATAAATACATAGTCATCGCAATGCATGACCGTTGGGTTTTATTTTAAACATTTTATTATGGATACCAAAAAAAAAGTGTAAAAAATAAAATAAAACTTTCTTCTAAAAGAGCCACATGGGATTCGAACAACCTTCGTGTTACATGCAAGTCTAGATATGAAACCACTGCGCTATGCTACCTTCGATGATTATCGTTCGAAATAGACATTCTTACGTATATAAATTTCATAATTGACTGATTGACTCCTTGTTGATGACAGCGTGATGATGATTTTCGTTCCAGAAGATAAATTTGCAGCTAAATGGAATAATGTAACATTATAGTACGTGATTTTGTCGCCGCTTTGATTTTATTATGTGTTTCGATTAGTTTTTACAAAACATTTGGAAGAATAGATGTCAGTAATATTTTGAAAAAATGGTAAAAGTCATTTTATTAAAAAAAAGAACGTAAAATAAATGACGAAATGTTTAATTATAGCTAGGGATCGGACTCATGGCAAATGTCATTCAATACCGACATTTTGAAATAATGCTCATCTCCCATAGCAAATAGCGTGATAATTTATAGCCTAGCAGTTGCCCCGGCCTATAAGGATTATGTATGCAGAATTTGAAATGGATTGGTTCAGTAGTTTTTGCGCCAATTAATACCATATGTCCACAATTTTACCATTTTATTATATGTCTAAAAGATATAGAAGATAACACATCGCATACATTTTACCGGCAAGGCCAAGAAAGCCTTCGGAAATTGCTGATGTATTCAAAACTCGTTGGGTGTCTATGATAGTTGTAGCAGGAACCCTTTTTGTTCAAGGGAATGCTGACGAGCGACGTTCTTATATGGCTATATCTAAGAATGCTTTTGTCAGCTACTTTACAGAAAAATTCTTTAACGTCTGTATAGTTTTAATCCAACAAGTAAATTTTTTAGGTGTCAGAGTTTTACTGAATAAAACCTACTGCTATTTTCCTTCTTTGCCTTGCGTTCCAGGACTCAGGGGTTCCCTTTTGGACCACTCATGGCCCCAAAAGGCTTTGGCCCTGTTGGGCGCCTACGGTTGTACTGATATCTCTTTGAGGCACGCGTGGAACACTACGAGCCGTCGACGACTCGGACCGGACGACTACCGGACGGCCGGACGGCGAGCTACTCATTGCTCTTAGTCCGCAAGGTCTCGCCTACAGTGGATTTTAACAAGATTGGGGCCAGCTTCTAATCGAATGATGTGCAAATGACAGCCTTTATTGTTTACATAACGATGGCTTAGAGTGAAAACCTCGGGTATGCAATTTTAGGTAATTTTTGTTTTATTACGAAAAGAAAAACTCGTAACGCATAATCTTGTATAACGCAAAATTTTGATTTAATATTCGTAGCGCCATCTACGATGTTAAATGCATACTTTGTTCGAGTCAGTTTGGTGTGATAACTTCGCAATAGCGCGTCAAAACTTGTGGAAAAACAAAAGAAACGAGCGTTTGAAATAAATCAATAGTTTTAAATATTTGAATAAAACACATAGAAGCCCATTATAATTACATGTTATTAAAGATCTAGTTTGGTTTTTGTGCGTCCTAAAAAGTTACGTATTTCACAGTTACGAGGTATTCACTATAAGCCATCAATAAGTAACCAATCGTGGCAAGTTTCAAGAATTTTGGCTCTAGCTTTGCATACAAATGAGAATCCCCTTTTAATCCCCTTAAAAATAAAATTTCCAAAATTACTTGCCTATACCACAAAAAAAATATCGTGTATAATTTAACATTTATATTTTCAATAGTTTATAACTGGGCGTTGATATCAGTCAGTGGGTTTCTCCATATTTACTATACTCTTTGGTTCCTCCTTTTATATACCTAAACAAAGGTAGATATATATATATATTTACATTTATAAATTATGGGCCTAAGAAGGATGATCCCATAGAAACACCTGACTCAACAACTTTCTGAGTCCTTCGAAATATGCCATTAACCCTTTCACCGCTTACGTCGGATTGGTCCGACGAGTGCTTTCGTGTCCTATTCGCCAGGGTCATGTGTTTACGACTGGGTACTCCATCTTGTTGAGCTCCTCAATACCAATAGGTGACAGAAGAACTGACGAGATGGAGTATTTGGTCGTGGATGTGCGACCCTGGCGGAATAAACGCGAGAGTGTTTGTCGGATATGTCCGACGTAAGCGGTTCGTTCGTTCGTGTTCGTTTTTCAAAAGCTTTCTGAAAATCGGTTGAATGCACTTGTTCATGATTTCGAAAAGAAATTTATTGATTATTAAATTTGCAGTAGCTAATCTGGACTTAACAAAACCATGTTGCTCAGGTAAAATAGCATAGTCAAATAGTCGGCCTTATAATGTTCCCACTGTTGGGACTCACGCCTCCTCTCTAGGATAGGGAATGGGCCGTAATCCACCACGCGGGCCCAGTGCGGGTTGGTGGATATCACATGTCTTCGAATTTTTGGTTCTAGGACATGCCGGTTTCCTCACGATGTTTTCCTTCACTGTTTTGAGAGCCTGGCTGGGTTTGAACCCGCGCCCTATAACTTATAAGTCGGGGCTGTTACCACTCGGCCACCACTGCTCTCAGGTAAAATAAAGTGGCTCATCTGTGAAAAGGAGTGGCTGTGCACTAGACTCGCATAAAATTTAAACAAAGTTGCGTGATAGATATGGGTCGATAGTTTTCGACATAACTTTTGTTTTCACTTTTGTGAATGTTTGCGATGAAGGCCTTCTTCTAGTCACGTGGGACAACCCCTTCCTTGAGACATAAATATATGTAAGTATGTAAGGCAACGAGGCCATTCCAGTGCTCTTTGGTAATTAGTTGGAAAATCTACTTCGTTGCGTCTCCTTTTCCAATTGTACTATACTATTCTTTTCAGAGGGGTTAAAAACTATTGATCTTTTTATCTGAAATAATCCATTTTTATCTCGTGAAGGCTAGACAGACAACCGGACCGGTGGGGTCCGGTTATTTTATGTTGTTTTATGATCCTAAATTACTACTTTTGCTTCATTACCCGACTACGGCAAAGCCGAAGTAGGAGGGTTATAATTATGACAGGCTATGTATGTATGTGAGTATGTTCCCTCATAGCTTCTAATCTACTTATCGGAACTCGACGTATGAGGTAAAGCCAGAACCGTCTTAATTGTTCGCTGAACATAGGCTACGTGACATGTCACAAAACTCGTTATGGCGCCTTCTAGCGGAATAAAAGTAATGTTGTAAAAATAAAAATGTAGATAAATACGCCGTGTTTGGTATCATTTGAAAGGACTTCACTTTTACATTTCCAAAATATTGTTAAAAAAAGTGACGCCCTCTAGTAGACAAAAAGACATGTGTTAAAAAAAAAATGTTAAGATAAATACAGCGTGTTTGATATCATTTGAAAGGGCTTCATTGGTACTTATCAAAAAAAAATCATCAAAATTCAATGTGGCGCCCTCTAGTGGACAAAAACTTTAAAAGCACAGTGATATAACATCAAAATTGTTAAATAAAACTAAAAAACGACTACGAAAAAAAAAACGGCGGTTCAGAAGTATGAAATAAGATTTTCAGGATGCTGAAATAAACAAGGTAACTGGAAAAACAAGAACAGAACAAAAAGAAGAGCCGTAGTCAAAGTCAGTTTCAGCGTCGTTTTTTTGTTCGTAATCGGGTTTTGGTTTTATTTACTTTTTTTAGGATATTTGTTAAACATATATTTTGCACACAAAATGCTTGATGCTAGTTTCCAAAACTTCAAAAGACTTTAGCAATTTTGAAATTTATTAGAAAAAAAATGCACCACTCGACCACAGCGCACAAGTATCAATAAAATAAAAACAGTCTTTCAAAACTACATTTTTGCATCTCAATTGTTTGACTGACAACGTATTTCAACTAAAACGTAAAGTGTTCCACAAACTTTAGAAATCTCATAGCGAAAGCTTGCACAGTGTTTGTGTGTGCTTCGGTATTCTTCTGTAGAGTAGAGACGAGTGTAGAAATAGTCTTGGGCTCACAATGCGACGCGAATAACCATTCACATACAAACTCTTGGGCATGTGACGACACAAGTGTTTACTTTTGTCAACTTTTTAAATGTATCGTCGTGGGAAAATGTGTTTTTCGTTATGTTTTTTTTTACTTGATCTATAAATTGAATTAATTTAAAATAATCAGATATAAAAAGGCACTTATAACAATAAATTTAACACTAGCAATTGGCTGTAATTGACTAATGCTGTGGAAACGTTTGAAAGAATTACCGTGGCCCTAGAACACAAAAAGCAACTGAAGCTGACAGTTAGGTTTTAGAAAGTAAAAGTCGGACACACCCTCTCACTTCACGCTAGGGTGGAAAAACATGGTTATTATACATACAACATAGATATCCAACGTAATGTTGGATATCAATAACTATGCCCAAACTATGTTTTTTAAAAAAACTTCAAGGAGAAGTCAGTTAAAAACCTTTATGTTTATAAAATAAACAGAAAGGTAATTTTTAACTGACTTCTTCTAAATAAAGTACCGACAAACATCAATTTAAACGTCAAATCAACCTTTCGCCCAATATTTCTCGGCTGTCTTCCAAAATTTACAATCAAATCATAAGATAAATGGATGCTGCTAAGCAATAGTATGTCAATCCACAAAAAGTTCCATTTTAAAATATTGATGTATTCATAAATTAATATGTTACATGTTTAACAATATACAAAAGGATTTTAAATCATTAACATCAAAAAAGTACTAGCAAAATGTGTTTTATCATAAAGCAAATAAAATCACGTGTGATGAATCATAAACTTCAAGCTTCAGTTATATAAATATTTTATTCACATTGATCAACATAATTTCATATTTATTATTCTAATAACAATCATTTATAAATACACCGATTGGTAAGACATGTTCACTGTTCAACAACTCAAAGCAGACTGACTCTGTCCAGAATGACAGTTACAAACTCAATGTTTCCCCACCACAAACTTTCACAAACATTCGGTCCGACCAATCAGAGCAAAGTTGAGAATCAGAGCACAGTACGTAACATCAATTGACTAACTAATATACATTAGAGTTTATCTATAATTAACCGCAAGTAAATATTTCATTTTAACAATTATGATATATTTATACAAAACATATACATAAACTTTAATACTATAAATTATTACTTAATGTCTACAACGAATGCCTTAAGTTCATGTAACTACTAGCGCCATCTATCGCTTATAGATGGAAGTTGAACGATTTATGAATATTTTCTTTAAAAAATCATTACACACGTATACAATGTTTTTTAATACGCCTTCAAGCTTCTTAACACATTTGTGATTCAAACGAGTATCTAGTTAGTTTCTATTAATGACACTTGGCACCATATTGCGAAAAACATTCAGTAATTCGACGCAGTGGCAGGCAACAATATCTGGACAAAAACTAAATATTCCCTTTGTAAAACAACTAGTAATGACCTGTTTTGTTTATAAACTGTTGTTTCAATAAAGGTAAGTCAGTAATTATTGTGATTTTATATAATTCAGGTTTCAAGTAATAAAGTGTATTTTAAGAGCATTTACCAGCCCGCCTAGCCAAGTTACAATCGTATCGTTCGCAACGAACGCCTAGAGTAGGCCACGCCTCCTATTTCTTTGTTCTGACGTCATCTCAATGCTCAGTCACGTGGTCAGAACAAAGGAATAGGAGGCGTGGCCTACTCTAGGCGTTCGGCGCGAACGAAACGATTGTAACTTGGCAAGGGGGGCAGATCTTTTTATTTATTTGAAGCTACTTTAAACTACTTTTTAGCTACGTGCAGAAATAATTGACCTTCTTTGCTATTTAGCTAAATTCGATTACAAAATCCGTGATATTGTTTGATTTTAAATATTTTAAAACCAATGAATGTTTTTTTTTTATAATTTCAAATCTGAAGATGGAAATGGAATACGGTGAAAACCAAAAATATTAGAAACGATTTTTAAATTTAGTACCAACGCGAATAACGAAATAGCACATTTTGATACGAGTGGGGAAAGTTTATCATTGCAAGCGAGGCGGAATTCGCACGAGCCGCAGACGAGGGTGTTATGGAGGCGAGTGCTACCGATACAAATTTCCACGTGATCAAACGACGTTTTTTCGGAAGTGGATGCGCGAGTCATGGTAGTTAGCACTCAGCCTGATACGATAAATGTAATAAATTATGGCAGGGGTGAGCTCACGCACTTTTCCGTACTAGTGTGAAAAACAGTAAACTGCGTGCCTAAAAGTGGTATAGATAAGAGCTGGTTTTCAAGTAAGTGTACTGAAAAAGATTTTCTGAAACAATTATTTATTTTTATTTCTTTTCAATATACACTTATTTTGTAACACTTTTCTACTCGGCTGTATATACCGCCACACAGGTTGTTCAGTCGCACAAAGCGTTCGTCTACACGCTCCGTCAGAATCTGCGCCGCGCACACTCGCCGACAAACACCAACACCTTAAAGTTTGTGGCAAAAGTTTTTCACGACTTTTAGCTGTATTGGAACCCATTTTTCATAACATTTTACTTCCACCGCAATGGGATTACTGCACTAGAGATTTGTATTTTATGAAAATACTGTTAGCTTAAGATTCGAAGGAAAACTTTTAACTGTATAAGTTTTCTAAGAAATCGTTGAGAGATTTTAAAATAAAAATATTTTTTATTTAATTTTTGCGCTTTCAGCTGTGTGATTAGAGGAAAATAGAGCCGTAGGAAAGCATTGGAAGTGATAAACATAGGAATGGTATGGAGTCACTCGGGGTTGCTGATAATGATGAATTAAATGATAATATAATGATTGTAAGAGAAGTGGTGGCCGCATTACTCTGTGTAATTTATTTCATCAGCACTGCTCTCGAAACGGTGAAAGAAAACATCATGAGGAAACCGGCATGTCCTAGAACCAAAAATTCGAAGACATGTGATATCCACCAACCGTACTGAACCCGCGTGGTGGTTGACGGCCCATTTTCTCACCTAGAGAGGAGGCCTGAGTCCATGCAGTGGGAACAATATAAAGTCGACTATACTATATACTATAATAATAATTGTAGTAGGTCACTTGAATAACTATATTATATTATACGTATCACGTGGGTGGGAACGACACATTATTACCTGACTATTAATTAATTAACAAATAGTTCGCCAGTCTTTGGACACGCCATAGTCATGATGGTAAGTTCCTCTTTGAGCCACTCAGCTGGAGAGGCGTCATGGTATCTTCACCTTCCGCATGACGTAGATTCTCACCGAGCATGATAAGTTTTTGAGGTTCCGGCATCGGATTTGGATGGAAGAAACTAAGAAGGGGTGTGATAATTGTGTGAACCACCCGGAGGATATGGTTTGCTTTTAAAGTAGGAAATCATGCAATGACTTCTACCGCTCTAAGGCGGAGCGGGTGTCAGACTTTTAACTTCCCCCACCCATGGCTCCGCCACCAGCGGTATCCGACGCGAACCGTGATGGCGAGGACGACGATAATGCTCCAGAGGTGACCGAGGTAGAGATGAGAGACCGAACACCGGTCAGTTTAGGAAGTTCCTGCACCGGATTCATGCGGAAGTAACGACCAGGTGCCACCACTGTGTGGGCCGCCCGGAGGACACGGTGGAGCATACGGTCGAGGTGTGTTCCGCTTGGGAAGAGTACCACCGTGTCCTCGTGGGGGCGATCAGCGGCAACGATCTCTCACGCCAGGCCTTGGTACAGGCCATGGTCCAAAGCAAGGAGGAGTGGCAGGCGGTCGCCTCCTTCTGCGAAACAGTAATTTTAGTAAAGGAGGAGGCCGCACGTGCACGCGCGAGGGAGCGACCCTCACGCCCCAGCTGTATGGGATCCGGATCCCAATTTCCAGCCACAGTAGGCGCGGGCTTGCGGACGGTGAGCAATGGGTAGCTCACCGTCCGACCATCCGGTAACCGTCCGGACCGAGCCCAAGTCGTCGACGGCGCGTAGTGTTCTATGCGCGCCTCAAGGAGATGTCAGCAAACCGTATGGGGCCCAGCGGGGTCGAAGCCTACTGGGGCCAAGGGTTTGTTTCTGAAAGGAAAACTTGGCTCTGGTATGAAAGGCAACGAATGAACAAGAGTGGGTTTTTAGTCAGTAAAACACATCCTTGCGCTCTGCCCAAAAGGGGGGGGGGGATGTCATTAGATGGTTTTCCCCATTACAAAAAAAAGACTTAACTAACTAAAATAGATACTTGAGTTGATAACCTTGGATTCAAATTGTCTGAATTGAGTATGTATGCGTCCATGACCACATACTTTAAGCGACTGCAAATTTTCATTCAGATGGTCAAATAAATACTGTCAAAATCTACACACAGTACACAGCAAACATCAATTTTTTTCTCACTCCAAACGAAACAGTAAACACCTATCCATTAAAAACCAAAAGATTCTTACAAAACTTCTCCCATATCAACGTGTGATACGAAAAATTAAGCCGTGGTTGAGATAACCAGCCCATTAACCATGTGGGAACCGACGTTTAATTTATATTGTTTGGAAGTGCCAGCCCTGGGCGCAGCCGCAGGCCCATACATTAAATAACAAGAGATACTGCTGTATGTACATATATATGTGTATATTGTGCCCTCAAGTGTTGGGTTTCTTCTAAGTAATTAAGTTCGCGATGCCGTCTTAAGGGTAGGTTTGTTGATTTTGTTCGTGGAAAGTAATGTTATTAGTTTTATGTTCAGTGTCAAGCTTTTATGGCGTACGGAGCGTTTAGTTCATGTGGAAAACAAGGTCTCCTGATATTATCATTAGTGATTTTTTTTTTTGGTGGGAAAATCAGCTAATGACAAATCCCGCTCTTGGGCGGAGCGGGACATAGTGTCAGACTTTTACTGACTGAATACCCACTCCTTTTCCTTCTTTGCCTTCGTCCCAGGGCCCCGGGTTTTACTTTGACACTACCCGTGGATATTTAGTAGGTCTGAGAATATAGGTCGTATTTTTTTACACTCCTACCCCTCCCCTCCTCCTCCTGTCTATGTGTTTTGTCTAGTGTCTATGGTGCAGCACAGTTATGCCCAGTTTATACATGGTCCGATAGATTGATGTATTTTATTGTGTGTCTATTTGGGCAAAATAAACATGTTTTCTTTCTTTTTTCTTTTTTCTTTTACCCCCTCGGTGTTCCGCAGGGATTGGTACTAGGACCGCCCTTGTGGAACATCGGGTACGACTACGTGCTGCGCGGCGACCTCCCTGACGGGGTCAGCGTGGTCTGTTACGCAGACGACACGCTGGTTCTGGCGCAAGGAGAGTCGTACCAGGCGGCGGTCGAATTAGCGACACGCGGGGTTGCGATAGTCGTGGAGAGGATCCAGCGATTGGGACTCGAGGTGGCACTGCACAAGTCCGAGGCCATGTGCTTTCACGGCCCTCGGAATGCGCCACCACCGGGTTCCCAAATAACGGTAGGAGGAATTCACATCGGCGTTGGGTCGACGATGAAGTACCTGGGACTCGTCCTCGACAACCGATGGAATTTCGAGGAGCACTTCCGACGTCTGGCTCCCAAACTGGATCGGACTGGGGCTGCCCTCAAGCGGCTTCTGCCCAACCTAGGGGGTCCAGACGCCTCCTGCCGGATGCTCTACGCAGGAATCGTTAGGTCCATGGCCCTTTATGGGGCACCGGTATGGGCGCCATCGCTGCAAAAGCGACCGGCGGCCAAGCTGAACACATGCCCGAGGATCATGGCCATACGGATGATGCGGGGATATCGCACGATTTCCCGTGAAGCGGCGAGCCTCCTTGCTGGCCAGTCACCATGGAATCTGGAGGCAACAGTCCTTGCACGCATGTACGATCTGCGCATGGAGATGCAACGCCGGGGCGAAACTCCGCTGCCGCGCCAAGTCGCGGCATGGCGGGAAGAGCTCCGGCGGGATCTCATGGTGGAATGGCGACAGCGACTATCGCAACCCAGTGCTGGGCACGCCATAATCATGGCGGTAAGTCCCCTCTTTGAGGAGAGTGGCTGGAAAGACCACATGGCGTCCTTACCTTCCGTATGACGCAGGTCCTCACCGGACATGGTAAGTTCGGGAGATTCCTGCACCGGATTCGTGCGGAAGAAACTCCTGGGTGCCGCCACTGTGTGGACCGTCCGGAGGACACGGTGGAGCATACAGTAGAGGTGTGCCCCGCCTGGGCAGAGTACCGCCGTGTCCCCGTGGGGGCGATCGGCGGCAGTGATCTCTCGCGTCGGGCATTGGTACAGGCCATGGTCCGGAGTGAGGAGTAGTAGCAGGCGGTCGCCTCCTTCTGCGAAGCAGTAATGCTAGCAAAGGAGGCGGCCGATCGCGTGAGACAACGGTCCTCACGCCCTAACCACCGCCGGGATTCCGATCCCGATTTCCGGCCACCGTAAGCGCGGGCTTGCGGACGGCGAGCAATGGGTGGCTCGCCGTCCGACCGTCCGGTAACCGTCCGGACCGAGCCCAAGTCGTCGACGGCGCGTGCTGTTCCACGCGCGCCTCATGGAGATGTCAGCAACTGTAGGGGCTCAGCAGGGTCGAAGCCTACTGGGGCCACGGGTAGTGTGAAAGCGAAGCCCGGGGCCCCGGGATGAAGGCAAAGAAGGGACGGGAGTGGGTTTTTTGTCAGTAAGAGTCTGACACTATCGCTGGGTCAGCTAGTATTACTTCATTTTCTTTATTTTCGCATCAATATCATGCCTCATAAAGCATATTAATTTGGTTCTGAAGATGTCCTATCACATTTTGATGATCATTGATTTTTATAACGGATACTAAGAAGTCAGAAGGTTGATACCCTGATGCTTAGCTGCATTTGGCTAGATTGCAAGACCCCGACATGGTTGGGAAAAGACTAGGCAGATTGATTTTTATTTTTACATTTTGAATTTGAGCTAGAGCAATTTTTTTTTTATCATGACGTTGTCGCACAATTAAAATTGTTCCTATAAATTTTGAGTGCATTCACAAAGGAAACTCAGACCCAGAACAACTATCTGTAAGCCATACAAATTTTTGATCCGTATGAGAATCGGATCCGTGACACGCAGCGCATCTCATTGGTCAGCCATTGCGCTAGCTGTGCCGTAAAGTATGGAAATTGGACTAAAAGTAATGATAATTATCTTAGTTTTTTTTTTTTTTTTGATCTAAAAGCAAAAATAACGGAGGTCTGTAAAATGTTATTTTTTAAAAGCGAAGCGGAAAAATTTAAGCTTTAATCACTATAAACATTATTTATAGGGTTAACAACCCTGTGGCAATCGACGTGACAGTATAACTTTGTATCTGTGTGTGATAATCTGCAAACGTTTGAAATCACGATAAAATCGATTTTAGCGCGCCAACAGCCGTTTCTACCGGATAACCGATTTGTAAACGCGTTAACAGTTATCGTGACTTGAAACGCAGGCACGGATTATTTCAACGCCAAACGTCAAGTTGACAAATCGTCAGTCTGTAATTTTTACGGATTTGACGTTTATTGTACACGTTTTAATATTGCATTATGATAATAATAAATATGTTTTGTCTTTATTGTATAAAGCGGCAGTGGAAATCATAATAAAAAATTAAGGTATTTATTCAATAGGTACGGAAATTTTACCTACATTTTAAATATTTATATTGCGTAAGAACATGTGTGTACAAAAACGATAAAATAAATAAATAAAATTATGTGCGTTTTGTTTTTACTGCAATTTAAATTAAATTTTTCAGCTTTTTTACAAAAACAGATGACTAAAAAATTTATATTTATTTATGATCAAGTAGCGCAATAAATAAGCTTTCTTATAAGGTATATCATAGTAGTGGTGTTTAAAATTCTTCGGAATAGAAGCCGAGTTTTGACCTCTCCTTTTGTTAACTAACTTTATGGCGGGAATAAACCACAGACGATAATTTCTCTGATTGTTATCTATTTTTACCCTTTAAGGAAAAGTAATAAAACGCATTCGCCTTAACCCTTCTGCCTAATTGTGTGGCTTTCTTTAACTTGGTCGAGCTGACGCTGCTAACTTGGCGTTGGTACTACACGATTACTTACACCTGACGTGTGTGGTATCTATCTATATCTGTGGTAGTACATACATGTCAATAGTAGGTAATAAGTATCAATGTATTTAGAAGGAAGGTGATAAACAAAGATACTGGAAACACAGGCCAATGAAATCGGAATGATTTGTCGTTAAATTGATGATATAGAAAATAATTTCGGATAATTCAATTGTGACGGGGACGTTAGAAAACTTCTTTACTGTCATTTTTTTTTTATTTCAGTTAGAAAATCATCTAATGACTTCTTCGCGCTCTAGGGCGTGTCGTAACGTTTTATCAAAAGTTGATAATGCTACATTTTCATACAACCGCTTTTACGTGATTATCATATAATGACATATCTTTCTCCAGATATTTTGGATACACAGATATCTTGTGGATATTATCTAGGCTTCTATAGAAATCAAAATAAAAAATTTGTGTAAAACTAATCCAGTAAAGACCTCTGAAAATCTGCGATTGTACGCGAACTTTGGCCGTCCATAATGTAGTCATATATTAAAAATATAAAAAAAGTTCATCTATAGAAGCCTTGCACATTAAATCGAAATTCTGAATGACGTCAATTTTTCTCAAAAACTTTGAAGGGTTTAAAAAAAAACGTTTTCCTGGAACAAGTTTTGTGAAACATTCGAGTAAATCAGTGAATTTCCGAATGCCAACAGAGTTTTCAGGCGTTATCTCTTTTTTTCGCGCTATCTTTTCATCAAACGTCGCGTTGAATTGCGTAAGATGAAGCAACAAGCTTTTAAATCATGCTCGACGTTAACAATAAGAGAGTGGGGAAGGGCCCATAACTTAATTGCGTTAATACAGAATGAGATCGCCTATGTGCAGACGAGGTACAGAGCGTTCACAGTAGGTAGTTCTCCATCGCGAAGACAACACCGGTGGACAACATCGGTGTTGAGCTTCACGCTTTATATTGCTCCACGTTTCAATTCTGTTGCTTGTCAGTTCTGCCAATACAGTGCGATGCCAAATTTCACGGGAAATGCTAAACTTTTTTTCCATTGAAGATTCCAGTCTAACGCTTGCAATTAATTTGGTAATGTGATAGAATCGCTTCAAAGCGTGTGGTCACGATCGCCATATATAACGTTTGATCTGGCGATTGATTGAGCTCTCGTGGCGTTTCATCAACAGCTCTACATTAGATATTGTCTTGGAACAGTAATAGGTTCCAAAGGATGCGAAGGAAAGAGCGGAAACGAGAACCTGTAATTAGGTACTGTTAAAGATCTAAAAATGACAACAGAGACTAATTAATTGATTAGATTGAATTGACTCTTAGGGCCCTCGCCCACGGCGACTTTTTGTAGCGATGCTATCGCGCGTTTCTTAAGCGCAAAACAATCGCATCGCTACTTAACATCAGGTGGAATCGCAGTCAAGCTCTAGTCTCTAGTTTATGTATGAAGAAGTATGTAATGGCTGATGACCCATGGCCAGCGTTGCTTAACTTTGCTGTTAGACCTGTTTGGCTACTATTTCTTGGCCACGAGCTCCAAAGACCAAGAAAACACGTTCTTGTAATATTCATTACGAGTAGCTACGTGGATACGTAGCTACTCGTAATGAATATGTTATATTCCGGGCTCAGTACACTTCGTTAGTGTAAAAGGAAAGTTTTGTTTGTTTATGTATTACGGGTTGACACTAAGCCGGCTTATCCGATGAATAGGAAATCCTGTTCAAACTTCGACCAAATTTGATAGGATGTATACATAATAATATTACATACACCTACGCACAAAGTGTCGTTCAGTACGACAAATTTGATTATGTTCAGATTAAAAAAAGAGGAATTAATATAACATTAACTAAAAAAAAAGAACGAGATTGCTGCAAGAGATTAAAAGATGCTGAAAAGAGATTAAGCTCATCGGAGAAAGTGTTTGAACACGATGGTTTTTGCGTTTTAGGTGGGAAATCACCCAATGACTTCTCCCACTCTTATGTGTTTTCTTTGCCTTCGTTCCAGGACCCCGAGGTCAGTGTTAGGCAATATGAAATCTACTACTGATTCATAAATACGACTTCATATTGTAGTTAGTAATCATAACTACAAATTACATTAAATAATAGTAAAAATTAGTTAAAATTTTTGATTACTTATTACAAATCGTAGTTGCAATAACGATCACGAGATTAATTTTTACGACTACAGTCATTTAAATGTTGACTTTTTGATTATTTAATTATTTAATTTTTTTACAGTCACATTCCGTTTTTTTTTTTAATTTAAATTTTGAACTAAATTCCATTTTGATAAATCAATAATTCCAACACATTACATGTTTATTTAATTGCAAAATATAAGTTCTTAATACTCAAATAATCAGTAATTATAACTATTAGATTACAGCAATCAAATTAACAACTACTTCATATAGTTTGATTACTGAAGTTAAGGAACATGTAATTATAACTATCACTATGTTGTTGTTGTTGTTGTTTTGCGCAGATGTGACGCATATCCTACCACTTATAATATAAGTCGTTATTGTTATTTATTTTGATTTTTTAAGGTATGCGCCATGTTTGACGTTAATAAACTCTTTTTCTTTCTTTTCATTTCTTTTTTCTTTACTATGCAATCAAACTAGATGTAGTTAACTACTTTTAATCGTAATTTGTAATCTATTATATATTATGTGATTGGAAATCGGGGTCTGGATCCCAGCGGTAGGAGCGTGCGGAAGTCCATTCCCTCACGCGTGTGGACGCGACCGCCTGCCATTCCTCCTTGCTCCAGACCATGGCCTTGTGCGAGAGCTCGGCATTTGAATAGAATGTAAGTGTAAGTGTCTATGTGTTAAGTTGTGGAGATTTTATGGCCTCCTTTCGATCTCATCAGACATTGGGCACTATATTCTGGTGTAATACCACTTAAATTTGTACCAAATGCGCCCAAAAATATGGTACTAATTTATTTGGTTGAGCATAACCTATGGTCACCAGCCAACTCCATCATCAGACCACCTCTATAAACCATTATTACAATATGCCCTAAATTTATAAAAAAAAATACCAAGTGTCAACTTAATTGGAGGCCAGGAAATGTTTAGTAAAATGGGATCCTAATTTATAGAGCTAGCCAATAAGTTAGTAAAATAAACATTTAAAACCTCCATTCATGGAGACGTTACCAGACCTTAAACAATCTCCAGAAGTCCCTGACTAAACTCATTTCCTGATCCCTAAAATGCCACAGGAATCCTCACTCCTGATCTTTTAGCATAAAATACGATTCACATTTAGCGTTTCCATTTTAAAAGTAGCCATTTAATTCAATTGTCGGGCTAAGTGTATTGAGGACTCCTATTAATAATTCATGCGGTGCCAGTGAAGGGATTTCACGTTAAAAGCTGGGCTGGATAAACTTTTGTCTTTTATTCTTTATCTTTTCCATTGATTAAGTTATGGGCTAAAGGATTGTGGGTGGAAATGAGCTGTCAATTGACAATTAAAGTGGTAACTTACCAATTCTTCAATCTATTTTTGTCGGCTGTTTTTTTTTTTTTAATTAACGTTGTTATTCGAACTGGTTCAGGCAATCTTTGAAGTGTGTCAAAAGCTTATTGTCTAAATCTTATTAGTCTATATAAAATTTTATGTTTAAAATTTTATGTTTAAAATTATTGTGTATTTTGTTTATCAGATTGCAGAAAGCTTTTACGACTTCAACTTTCATACACTTTGGTACTTATTTCAGAGAAGTCAACCTAAGCCCGTTTAGCCTTTGACCCCTGGCCTTTGACCCAGTTTAGACTTTGACCCCTTAGGTAGTTCATAAATAGAAAAGCCCTCAATAGCTGTTATTTGATTGGCATGTAGTATGCAGCTGTAAAATATTGGCTTTTTTCTATAAATAATTCTTGTTTTTATTTTTTTCTCTGCTCTTAGGCTGGTGTTTAACTACCTTTGTAGGTCCAAGCCATATTATTCTTAATTTTTTTGAGTAACAGTAACCTTTGACTGGCCTGTTGGTCTAGTGGTTAGTAGCCCTGACTGCTATGCCGGAGGTCGTGGGTTCGATTCCCACCCAGGACAAATGTTTGTGTGATGAGCACAATCATTTGTTCTGTCTGGGTGTAATTTATGTATAATATAGTATTTAGAAATATTTAAGTATGTTTATCAGTTGTCTAGTATTCATAACACAAGCTCTGCTTAGCTTGAAACTAGACAGCGTTGTGTGAGTTGTATACGATTATTATGATTATTATATTAATATCATATTTTAAATAAAACAAAATTGTTATTATATGTTGAAAGAAAAACGCACAACGTCGTCGACTAGAAGATGATTTGTGAACTTAACTGAACGCGTCGATTTTATCAGAAAGTTGGTACTACCTTTGTAGGTCCAAGCCATATTATTCTTAATTTTTTTGAGTAACAGTAACCTTTGACTGGCCTGTTGGTCTAGTGGTTAGTAGCCCTGACTGCTATGCCGGAGGTCGTGGGTTCGATTCCCACCCAGGACAAATGTTTGTGTGATGAGCACAATCATTTGTTCTGTCTGGGTGTAATTTATGTATAATATAGTATTTAGAAATATTTAAGTATGTTTATCAGTTGTCTAGTATTCATAACACAAGCTCTGCTTAGCTTGAAACTAGACAGCGTTGTGTGAGTTGTATACGATTATTATGATTATTATATTAATATCATATTTTAAATAAAACAAAATTGTTATTATATGTTGAAAGAAAAACGCACAACGTCGTCGACTAGAAGATGATTTGTGAACTTAACTGAACGCGTCGATTTTATCAGAAAGTTGGTACTATATCTTGCTCCTCACCGGCAAGGCGTCAATAAACGCGAAGAATTTTTTTTCGTTATGTTGGTAGCCCTCCAGAGGTGTCATAGTCTTCACCAGGAAGATATTGCTTCGACATTGCATGTTTTTCTTTCAACACATAGTAACCATTTTGTTTTATTCAAGATATTATATTATATGTCTACTTAAAAACAACGACAAACGACTAGAATACTTGTTTTGTATCTGCTGGTGAAGAAACACAGACGATATGTGAAATAAATAATGTTTATTAGAAAAGAAAACTTAAGAAAACATAAACGTCTACTTCTTTGATAATTTAAGGAACTTTGTTTAATCAGTCTTGTACTTAATTAAAGTAACTTAGTAAAACTAATTTATATTCAAAATGACATATCAAAATAACATATGAATATGATCTTCTTGATAATAATCGAATGGATGATTCAACACATAAATTGACTTCTAGGTAATGTCTTTAATTAGGTTTAAAATGATCAAAAGGTAATTAAGATCTATAGGGTCTTTGAATTTCTTTACAATAATATTTTGTGAAAGTGTGTTCACTTTTCTAATTTTTCCGATTCAGTATGTCATCTATTGGATGGTGGTCTGCCCAGCTAGCTGAAGCTACTGCAGATTTGAAGGATCCTGGGGCAGCTGCCACACCAGCATTCTAATAGATTAAAACAGTTTTAATCCAAATACCAATTACTGTTTGGGATGCAGGGCGTGGAATATCAATTATTTTAGTAAATGAGTGATTCAAACCCTTTTCTTGGAGTCTCCTTTCTTCTGAAACAGCAATTAGGTATTAGATCCACCTAACAGGGCACACCTGTTGATTTGGGTATTTTAACAAAAGCTATCCTGACTGCCTACGTCCACCCGAGTCTTTCTTAGAACCAAATACTGGCCAGAGAAGTATTCTATCCTCTAAAATATTTATGTGGAGTTCTGATATCCTGAGTAGTGTCAAATCATGAACTTAACTAAACCAGCCAGCCAAAACAGTTAACCAGTCGAAAACGAATTGTGCAACCAATATGGGAGGTTTCAACTTAGTTGGTTGTGTTTATAGGTTTAAGTACTAATTTCATAAGAGATTGGTCTTGTTTATTTTGAATTTTACAGAAAGAAAATATTGAAAATTTGTGGACTATAATATTGCCGTAGGCCAGGTTTCTTGTAAGTGAAGGAAGGCAAGATTGAGTGATGAAATGTGAGATTGTTCACTATTGTACCCATTCTCTCTCCCCACTTCCAACTACCCAGGTTTAAAGAATTAGTTGGTCGACCTGGGCTGGAGGTGAACCTATTGCCATGTCCACTAGACTCTCCGATCTCTCTCTATTATTATTATTACTATTTATTTATTTATTTCGAGTACCAAAGACTCATTTTAGTCCCATAATCACATACAGACAAAACATATCATAAAATTACATACAATAAAATGTTAAAATCAAAATTAAAATGAAATGAAATTAGATTGCTCGGTTTAAGTGTGCTAAAACTTGAGTAATTAGATAGGGAGGTGTAAATATCCATCTTAGTCGAACGTCATCATATCTTATCTTAACATTTTACTACTGGCTGAAGGCATTCGAGAATAGTGTCAACCAATCTTTGCTGTCTAATGAGACGTAGCTGTTGACCACGGTTGATTCTGCAGATGCGATCAGGTTGACGTCAGGAGTACGTATACGTACAGTATGACGATGAAATAATCGGTTTGTTATAGTGGGTAACAGGTGCCTCTTGGTGTCCTCTTGAGGGACGATTGGCTGTGCAGTTGTGGCCCATTACCTTCTCGTTAGGCAATGGGCTGAGAGGAATATGTTCCTCATGTCTGTCAGCCTCAAAACCTTGCGTGTAAGGTTGCCCAGCTTCAAAGAATGAATTCCCCCTCGTTCCTTATGTATGACACTAGGGTCCGATTGTCTGATTGGACTAGTATGGTAGGGATGATGTAGTAATTCTCCCTATTAACACATTCTTAGGTAGGTCAATGATGGGACTCTGCAATTGGTACATGGAAATAAGCATTTGATATGTCCATATTGACCTTTCACCAGTCTTGGGCTTGCAGGAACTCAGGTACTGAGGCATGGGATATAAGTCGAAAATTCTTGTTGTGAACAAGCCTGTTCAGTCTCCGTCAGTCGAAAACTGGGTGCAGGCCACCACTGCTCTTGGGAACTAAAAACATCTTTGACAGAAAACTTGGACTAGCTTTTAGCGGGCTTTTTAACACTTGCTGTTCCTTCAAATTTTTTATAAATTGTGTCATTTCTGGAATAACTTTGGTAGCATATGCGTTTTGGATATCGTGTGAAGGATATGTCACAGGAAGTTTGTTTATAAAGGGGATTCGAGGCCTCACAAAATTATTTTCTTGTTAAAAAAATTTGCTCTCAGAGCGGGGGGCTCGGGAGCAATTGCTTTTAGTTTGACAGAAAATGCCTGAGATGATCCATCATGTCACTTCTTATCTTTGGAACAAAAGGAATTATTCTTATTGAATTTGGGTTTGTTTTCTTATTTAAAGTTTTGAATATTTTTAATTTTTTCTAGGGAGACGGTAGGATTCCGACTCCGACTCCAACTTTTTAATACTAAAGGAGTCGCCGCTTCGCTTCTCTCTTTGAGCGCTCAGCGCAAAGTTTTCATTTTTATCACTCACATTATTTTATGAAGCAAAGGATTTTATTGACTTGTGAAAAAATTTTCAAGCATTTTTTTAAGAAATCACAAACGCTATGACATTTTTGGAGGGCTACCAATTTAACGGAAAATAATTCTTTGCGTTTGCGTTTATTGGACCCTTGACGGTGACGAGAAAGTTATAATACCAACATTCAGATTGATTTATTTATTTATTTAAGAATCACCAACAAGTGATTACAAACAGTGATTACATACAGACAAAATAAAAAATAACTTAGAAATTAATATTGGGACACGTAACCTAGTCTTATAATGAACACTTAATTATAGGCAACCACTGTTTGTACATAAACGAGTGAACATGACTCTAAATAATTATGAAAATATTAAATAAAAGTATTAAGCATGGAGGCTAAATACTAAAATAAAAGTAATGATAAAAGTAGTTCAGATAAAATGGATACGTTCAGGTATCTTCACATTCTTCACTAATCATCTTCTAGTCAACGTTGTGTGTTTTTAAATAGAGACATAATCACCAGTTTTTTTATTAGAAGATCTTTTTTTGTAACAAAAGCATTAACGATACAATTTATCAGAACAAATAAGCAAAAAGATTTACCTATCCAAAATTATAATAATTTAGGTAGTGGCACCGATTTGAAACGTTATGCTGATGTTAAACATAAGTGTATCAAAATGAAATTCAATAATAAAAATGACATTGTCAATGGCCTGTACCTACCTAAGATCTGAGTCAATATTGTTTGATATGATTGCCAATTTGGTAGTACTGTTTACCAACCGCTGATACTGAAATAGAAACAACCAGTTACATGCATACAGCCATTCAGGTGGGATTTGTTTGCGAAAATAGATTTAATGCGTTTTGTGTTATATACATGAAACATCTGTTTGTTTGAAACATTAGTTCTTACTGGCCTGTTGTTCTAGTGGTCAGTGGCCCTGACTGCTAAGCCGGAGGTCATGAGTTCGATTCCCACCCAGGACAAATGTTTGTGTGATGAGCACGATCACATAAACATTACACGCACGCACGTTTTAATAATAAATAAAAATAGAATGTTATGTGTATGTATTAGTTAATTATTCTTAAGATTGATATTTATGTATAGTGTCTGTGGGCCTTAGTAGCCTGAAATAAAGAGTTATTATTATCATTATCATTATTTGTTCTGTGTCTGGGTGTATATTATCTGTAATATGTATATATTTAGAAATATATAAGAATGTTTATCAGTTGTCTAGTACTCATATCACAAGCTCTGCTTAGCTTGCAACTAGACGGCGTTATGTGATAGTTGTGGTATATTATTATTTATATTATTATTATTATCAAAACGTGCAGTTTTTCTTAGCTCTGGGCTAGTTTTTAAGCTACATTAACGGGTCAAGCCAAGTCAATGTAGCGTGTTGTGAGTAAATTTAAGGTGAAGAATGAGTGTTATGTGGAGAAATTTCATATTTATTATTATTTGTACATAACATAAAACGATAAAAGTTAATGTTTTTCTTTGTACAAATTTTGAAACACTCAATTTATATATATCTTCCTGCCCTTGTCCCATCTTATTTGGGGTCGGCGCAACACGTTTTTTTCTTCCATTCTATCCTGTCAAAAGTCATACTATCACTAACCTCCTTTTCTTTCATATCACTGTTCACACAATCCATCCATCTTTTCTTTGGCCTCCCTCTCCCTCTCCACCCATCCACATGTATACTCATAACTCTTTTAGTAACATGTGTTTCATCTCTCCTCTTTACATGACCATACCAAGACAAACGATTCCCCTCCAACTTTTCAGTCACTGGCGCCACTTTCAAACTTCCTCTAATATATTCATTTCTTACTTTATCCATTCTCGTCACACCACACATCCATCTCAACATTCTCATCTCCGCTACATGCAATCTTTTTTCATGCGTCTTTTTCACAGCCCTACATTCTGATCCATACAGTATGACAGGTCTTATCACGGACTTGTAGATTTTACCCTTCAACTTGAGGGGCATCCGTGGGTCACAAATTATTCCAGTGACCTGTCGCCATTTCATACATCCTGTATTGATCCGATGTGATACGTCTCGGTCTAACTCGCCATCTCCTTGGATAAGCGACCCGAGGTACCGAAAGTCGGAGCAGATTGGTATGGGCGTTCCAGCGAGAGCTAAGGGCATAGGACCGGAGAGACCACCGAAATCGCAGAACAAGTATTCCGTCGTATTCCTCAATTTCAGGCACTCAATTTATAAAAAGCCAAATTGATGATATTCCTATAAATGTTTTGTAATTGCATTACAATATTATCTTTTATTTTTTCATTATTATATTGTCTTCCAACTAAACTTCCGTGTATCTCATTTACTTCTGTAACTGTAACATTCAACAATACTTCCAAATTATATATGGAGAATTGTAAATGGCACAACGTGACCTATCTTATCATTATATTTTGTATTGTCAGCTGTAAGCACATGACGACTAATGCCGGAGTCCTTCAGGGGTCTGTTCACTCTTTCAATCTTTTCCTACTGCTTATCAACGATTTGCTGATGCCCGGTATCTATGGGTATGTAGATGAGAGTACAGTTGTAGAGAAATATCTGCCGACTGCTCGGATCGATTGTATTCGCTTGTGCGTCGATGTCAAAGACACCCCGTATACATAAAATTTTGTTATTTAAATACTTGTTTATGTAAAATATTTCACTAGATGAATAAATGAATGATGATGAATAATAACTGTATTAATTTAGTTGTAAACTTTCCACTTTTATCTCTAGGCAGAATATATCGAACGCCAAATAAAATATTCAGTTACAAAGTTCAGAGCATTTTGAATACAACAATAATAATTCTTTTCAATATTAGGACCAGGTTCCCATAAAATTCGAACTAATGGTTCTCGAAGCATTTTCCACTGTCGCTAAAACTTTCGTCGTTTTTTCCAAAAAAGATCCCTAACTGTAACGATAATGATTCAAAAACTCCACCCATTGGAACGATATTTCGTCCAAATAAAAAGATATTATTTGAAGTCGCCTCGTTGCTAGTTTTAAAGTTCGACGGTCCAGGTTTTTATGGTACTTTGTTATTCTGTATTCTGTTTCTGAACCCATCTGCGGTGCTACGTTTGGATTGACGAGTTTGTTTCAATATACGTGCATACTTGTCTAGGAGTTTGACCACTGTCATAATCATAATCAATGTTTCCACTGCTAGGACTCAAGCTTCCTATCTAGGAGAGGAAATGGGCCGTAATCCACCACGCGGGCCCAGTGCGGGTTCGTGAATGTCACATGTGTTCTAATTTTTGATTCTAGGACATGCCGGTTTCCTCATGATGTTTTCCATCACGGTATTGACAGCAGTGGTGATGAAATAAATTACACAAAGTAATGCGCCTGGCTGGGTTTGAACCCGCGACTTACAACTCGTAAGTCAGAGCCGTTACCACTCGGCCACCACTGTTCTCAACATTTGACCACAGTGGTCACATAATTGTTTTGTATCGTCAGTCCAATATTTTTAGGTCCCAGAGGACGCAGTGGAGCATACCTAGAAATCTGTCTCGCTTTTGTGGGGTTCCACCGTGTTCTGTTTGAGACGATCAGTGGTGATGAACTGGTCCTGGTTTGGGCCATGGTAAAGAACAAGTGGGAATGGGAACTGGTCTCTTCCTTCTGCGAATAATAATGTGAGCGATGGAGATAGCCGCAACTGTGAGGGAGAGAGATCATCTTCATGTCCAAGCCGCAGCTACAGTATACACCTCGTTTGTTGGAAGTCGCAGGGTGACCCATCCGCCGTAGATGTGGGCCTGCACATGAAGAGCAATTAGAAGGTCTTCGTCCGACCGTCTAGCAAGGATCAAACTTGAGTTGATGGTAAGTAGTGTACCACACATGGGGCGTGTGTCAAAAAGATGTCAGATGCACGGTAAGGCTGCGAAAACATTTGAAAGAGTTACTGTGGAACGCTAAGGAAAACCAAGGACACAGACGGCGAGGACGAGTAGGCGGACGCCTCCTTCTGCGAATCAGTAATGCTAGCGAAGGTGGCAGTAGCACGAGTCAGGGAACATGGACATCTTCACACCTTAGTCACTGTGGCCGTAACTACCGAATACCTGACCGTGTAAGGTGCGCGCGAGCTTGCGGACGATGAGCAAAGGGTAGCTCGCCATCCGGTCATCCGGTAGCCGTCCGGACCGAACCCGATTCGTTGACGGCAAGTAGTGTTCCACGCGCGCCTCCGTGATGTTAGCGTAGGGGCCCAAACAGGGCCAATGCGATATCTGAAAAGGAAATCCACAGTCCCATAGTGCAAATGCAACTGAAAGACACAGGTGTGGTTTTAGTCAGTAAAAGTCTGGCACGCAGAGGGCTCCACCATAGAGCGGGAGAAGTAATTGGATAGTTCCCACTTAAAAAAAAAAGTCATAGAGTACGTACCTAAACTCATAGGTATTGATTACGTTCCGTTCAACTTACGATATAGGACTCAAGAAATTTAAAATTTGACCCGTAAGGTAAAAATAGAAAACAAAATTATTTTCTATTCAATTTTTTTTTTATTTATTCTTTATTTCAGGTAACATGTATACATAAAACAATTAACTAATTGAAACTATATATACACTAAAATCAAAAATTACTAGCTAAAATATGGCGTCATAAAACTCCTCCGCATCGCTGTTCAAATTCTACAGAAAGTCACAAGTACCATGTAAAGGTGTTAAGTCACTTTCTTATTAATGACGCTGTGCTGGGTTTAATAAATACATAATCAGAATGCGCGTCATCTTCAAGAGAAATGATTTGTATTTTGTATGTAATTGTATTTTTGTTCGTAATGAATAAACACAAAAACTGCTGGGCCGATTTTAAAAATTCTTTGACGATCAGAATGCTACTTTATTACTGAGTTATATAGTCTATATTTTATATTAAAATACAGTAGAGTTCCTTACTAAAACTACAATAAGGTAACTTAAGATGTAAATCGATTAGCAATAAATTCATCCTTACATCGCGTGCGCTGCAAAACCTATTGATAATAGAACCAAATAATTTAATACAACTTTATAGAACACATTATTATCTACATAAAATTCGAACAGTTTAAGTCTAACTATTATAAATATAATAATAAATAATAATAATATCATTTATTTTCTCTCACAATGGTTTTGTTGGACTTCACAGTTTAGGAGTAAATAATTTTATGAGTTAGCATTGTGAGAGCTGGTGCCTGTTGTAGGTTTCGAAGAAACCTGTGCTACAGGTCACCAGAACCCACTTTACGGCCTCACACAAGTTTGATGGCAGGTAGTATGAATCCGCTAAACAACCCCAAAAAGAAATATAAACGCAGTAAAAAAAAAAAAAGATAAAAATTAAACAATAATAAAGAAACAACAAAGCTGATAAAAAGTAACAAAAGAAAAAAAAAACAATGAAAACATAAACGAAGCAGTCAATGTATGTGTGATGGAGCAAGATTAATGTGTTGGTGATGGAGGCGAAATGTGCGTGTGGATGGTGGTGAATGTAATATGTGAGAAATGTGAATGTGGATGGTGGTGAATGTGATGTGTGGGAAATGTGAATGTGGATGGTGGTGAATGTGCAAGTAATGTGATATGTGGTAAATTTGAATGTGGATGGTAGTGAATGTGATGTGTGGGAAATGTGAATATGGATGGTGGTTTATGTGATGTGTGGATAATGTGCAAGTAATGTGATATGTGGTAAATTCGAATGTGGATGGTAGTGAATGTGATGTGTGGGAAAAGTGAATGTGGATGGTGGTGAATGTGATATGTGGGAAATGTGCATGTGGATAGTGGTGAATGTGATATGTGGGAAATATGAAAGTTTATGGTGGATGGTGGTGAATGTGATGTATAGGAAATGTGAATGTGAAAAGTGTCTTGTGAACGTTGGAGGTTGGTATTCTGAAAGCATACTATGAATATAAATACGAGTAAGTAACAAATAAGATTTATTTAAGTGTGTGGAGCAGTTTCTCTGTGTCTTCATAATTTAGGGTTTTCAAATACGCAGTAACTTTTTGCTTACAACTCGATTTATCAACTGGATATATACTTAGGCTGTTGTTTATAACATTATAAAGATGGTTTCCTAGATAAGGGAAAAAATTTCGAGCCAGACGTGAACGAAAACAATCAGTTCTGCACACAGTACCCTTTCTTCTTTTATCTCTTAATAAATCCGCATCGTAGACCAGCTGTGAGTGTTTTTTGAGGACTGTGTGCAGAACGAAGGCTTGTCGTATAGTCAGGACATCCCACTTTTGATACAGGTCGACTGTAGGAAAACGGAAGGGAAGGCCCGCAGCAACCTTAAGGATTGCACGTTGGGCTCTTTTTTGTCTCAATATCTACTATTTTCAATTTAAAAATTAAATTTATTCACCGCTTCTAGAAAAGGAACTTTATTGGTATCTTTGTATTAATCCTTATCAAAATAATTTTTATTTATCTATATAATTAAGTCTGGTTTGATGCCTGTATATTACTTTTTCAATAATTCAACTTGAACTATACTTTTGAGAGATATCATGATTTAAAAAAATGCAATAGAAAATCATTAAAGTCGTCAGATGATGTTTAACCGTCATATATCAACAATTTAATAATCTTTATCAAAATAAGCAGGTTTGTCGGCACAATTACTAAATATATCTGTTTTTCTTTTTTACTATTTACTAATTGGACAAATGTTTAAAAGATAATAAGAAACTTATGTGCGAAAGAGCGGAGGACAACTAGTAATACAATAAAAATAATTCAGAGCATGAGTTAACCCGCATTTCTGATACCGCAAAAAAGGTGCGGGATCTCGCGTTTGCAGGGTTGGATTCCCTACGCCAGTATATTTGTTCCATGTCGGGACACTCGCCCGTCGTGAACAGAGCATCAGCTCCTAACGATTGTTACGCGTTTTGTTGTTACACCACAGGGAAATATTCAACTGAATATTTTTTCCTCGTCACATTGAATTTCTACGCAAGTTTATTCAGGCCAATAGGATTTATAAACATACAAATAATAGTATTGTATTAAGATGATATTACTAACGTTAGGGTCTCATTATTCCCCAGGTGTTGCGGTTAAGTTTATCCAGGTAAAATACAGCTTTTTAACTACTCCTGCCCACCTAGCCAAGTTACAATCGTATCGTTCGCGCCGAACGCCTCGCCTCCGATTCCTTTGTTTTGACGTCATCTCAACGCTCAGTCATGTGGTCAGAACAAAGTAATCGGAGGTGTAGCCTACTCCAGGCGTTCGGCGCAAACGAAACGATTTTAACTTGGCTAGGGGGGCTGGGCTATTAATCTCGTCATTGATAGTGAAATTGACATTAGCTATCGTTCATTACTAAGTTACCAGCCTACAAAAAAAAAACACCTTTATTATAAAGAAAAAAATCATAACTTGATTTTGTTCGTTTTATTTTTTAAATTTAAATAATAATTTTACGGCCTGTAAAATTATTTAAATTAACTCGTCAAAATATTTGAGGAGATAGAAGTTAGTCTCCTTGCAACTTTAATATCTTAGCGACTGAGTTCGACAGTTATGCGATCATTAACTATGTCAGCCAGCCCTGGTTTTATTAGAAATCGATCATAACTTAGCGAATAGATTTAAGATAATTTTCTTCGGCGAAATTTTCATGAAATAAGCGTCTTAGTACGCATAAAAGGTAGTGCATACATAGTAACAAGTTTGGCAAAAGCTGTTTTTTTTTTTGATTGTTCAACGAAATAATAGGGGTTAAAGTATAAAATTGCCGTTTTATTGTAATAGGTGCTTCGAATTGACATAGAACCTTCATGGTTTGATATTTTTGACCTATGAATTTTAAAAAAATGTGCGACATTCGATTATCGACTTTCAGTTGTTTTTTTTTTATTCAGCTTAGACAAGAAAGATAGATGCTTTGAAAATTCGATTGATTTTTGAACACGCGAAACTAACACTGCAGAAACGCCTCGCAATATCAATGTTGTGCCAAACTTCGTACAATAATAGCAAAACTAGCACTGAAACAGCCCCGACTCATGAATCGATCTTCACCATTATAGCTTCATGATAATGCTAGACCTCATACAGCACGAGAAACTCTTTTAACTCTACAGGAACTGCAATTAGAAACCATCCGTCACTCTCCGTATTTGCCAGACCTTGTTCCAACGGACGACCATTTTTTTCGTGATTTGGACCATTTTCCTCGTGATAAAATTTTTTATCTCAGGAGGCAGTACAAAATGCTTTCACACAATTTTTCAAATCTAGATCACCAGAGTTCTATCGCAGAGGCATAGCCTGACCTTCGTATTAAATGGTAGCAATGTTTAGAGTATAATGGTAATTATGTTGGTTAAATAGATATGTTAAATTAAAAAAAAAACCTTTTCTAATTTTTCAGTAGAAATCGGCAATTTCGTACTTTAACTCCTAATAGATGTCCAGGTTTCGGAGTTACTAAATTACTTTGTGAAAATCGACCTTCTGTAAACGAACAGGCTGTTAAAAAATAACGTTAATGACAAATATGCTGAGCACTAACTACAGTTAATTCAGAATTCTGTATAATATTGTTAATAATACACAAATACCTGACATACTTGAGTTTGAGCGCTGTGCTATTTTTTTTTTTATATAGTATTGCAGCATAATGCTGGGATAGGAGTCGGTTGGCTTTGCATTTTTTTACCCGACTTTGCGGCGCCAGAAGGAGGGTTATGTGTTTTATTGTTATTAATTTAATTTAGTGTTTATAAACTAGTTACTCACATATTTTTGTTTTTTTTTTTTAATTTGATGTAAACCAGTGCTGGACAATCCTACCTGATGGTAGGCACTGATGCAATTGTTGATTATTTATTTATTTTATTACAGGTACTCTCTGCACTTACAGTCGAAACAACACGTGCAGAGAGTCATTATTATATTACAATATAATATTAAAAATAATAATAATAACACAATTAATACAAATCATTATCATTATCATTAATTAAATGTTGATGGTGAAGCGCACTGTATTTTTATGACAAGCCTATTCACTCTAACTTTACAAGACGCCTAAATTATAATCTAAATAATCAAAAGCAATAGGCCACTGTAGACACCGTAGTAAAAGAGTTGCTTTCTTTATATTTTTCTAAAGCCAGCGTAGCAAGTCTATCAACCACACTGACCCACTTCCTTGACTTAAGTTCTTCAAAGCGGCCAGCTGCCACACGCTATGTTTTTAAATAAGCTTGCAACAACTATCTTATAACAAGTGGATTTAAGTTTTAAGTCAATGGATTTAAAGGTGTAATTACAGTTTGTTGTAGAACGTGATATAGATACAAAACAGATTCATCCACTTTTGTCCATCAAACTAAAGGGATGATTTTAAAACAAAATCCTATCAGAGCGCTGAGTGCGAGTTCTTTTTTAACCGACTTCCAAAAAAAGGGGGAGGTTATCAATTCGGATGTACAGGTAGCGGCACGAATCTTGAGCGCTCGGTGAAAGAGCGGGGATCGCTTTGCACACGTACACATCGACGAGCCAATCACTGTACAAGGATTGCTCTCCCCGCCCCCGCATCTCTTTTCATAGTACCAAAGAGACCCGATATTTCACTTCTGCGTGCTTCTACGCAAGAAGAACTGTAGAAGTCAGCGCTCAAGATCTGTGCCGCTATCTATACCAGTCAACCAAGGGTAGTGAAGAGAAAACATGGTAGGTGCATAAAAAGAAAAGGAAACCAAGGGAACAAATGTATAAATATATAAAAATAAACATACATAAATATTATAGGCAACTATATAAAGATTTTGGTATTTGCATTAACAACTTAAGCATTTATAGTCAAAAAGTAATATTTGATGAAGTGGAACTGATGAAGAAGACCAGAAAGGGCCAACGGAAATTCATACTCACATAGATATCACAATGAAGACAGTTAAGCGACCATGAAAATACAAATAAATAAATGCTTCTGAATAGTGAATAATGAATAATGTTGAAAATGGTATTATTGAAGTGATCTGATGATGATGATGGAGCCGTAAGATAGATACCGGAACTCCGTAATTAATCAATGTATCCTAACCGTGTTTGAGCTTATTAGAATTGCCATGTGATGCTTTATGGCCTTAAGGTACTAACGAACTGATCTAATAATGGAGCCGGAAGGTAGAAGGTGGACACGGGAACTTCATAATAAAACATTGTGTCCTAGCAGTGTTTGGGTTAATTGGAGTTGTCACGAGAAATAGGTACTCTGGTGGTATAGGTAGTGTATCGCAACTAATAAGTGTGAAATAAAAAACATTTTACAAAATAAAAAAAAAACCGAATTCAGTGTTTCTCGGTATTGTTTATTAACAGCGGCTTCCGAAATTAAGATTATTTTGATCGTTTTAGTGATTTTTTTTTAGTGCAGTTAGTTATTTTTTTTTAACCGACTTCTAAAAAAGGAGGAGGTTCTCAATTTGGATGTTTGTATTTTTTTTATGTTTGTTCGCGCATAACTTAGCCGCTTGCCAACCAATTTGAAAAATTCTTTGTTTGTTGTAAAGGGTATACTTCCCAAATGGTCCCATAGTCACTAAGTCGGGATCTGATGATGGAATCTTGGCGAAATCGAGGGAAGTCGGTTTTTTTTTTTTTTGTAAAATATTTTTTGTAAAATGTTTTTGTGATTGGCTCTCTGATTTGTTAGCCAGCCAATCGGAGTACCGAATGTGCGACATGAACGAGTGAATGATTTTGCGACAGTAATCCGACACTATGGTAGTTCGACAAATAATTGACAGTATATTGGTGCAGTATTACAGTATGTAGCAGAACTTCTTTTAGTCCATAATTAAAACTCTTTAGTGTAGCGTTTATAAAAAACATTGTACCATATGTCATGTCAATTCCCTTGTAAATTTTCACATGTATTACCGATTTCTGTTTTAATTCCATATTAATTTTGTCACCCATATCTCCTGCAAAGCCCGCTTCAAGTAGTTTGACAATACTCTACCTGTCAAGATAGCTCGAAGCTTCGACGGAGCCCTTTCACACTTTCATCTTTCCATCTTAAGACATCTGGCTTAAGACAAAACCAAGACTCGTCAGTAAACATAACTTTTCTCCAAGCGTCATTATTTTAGTTTCGAAGAAGAAGAAAGATAGAAAAAAACTAGGCAAGTGCGAGTCGGACTCGCGCATTGAAGGTTCCGTGCAAACTTACCTATATAAATAGTGCGATTCCCGAATGGAGTCTCGAAGATTTTTCAGAATCGTAAAAAAAGTTTTTTTTTTTGTGACGTGACAACAAAATTTCCTACTGTTTTCAGACTTATTCCTATACTTGTGTAGTGCTATAAGACCTTGCTTAGGCCAAATTTCAGGATTCTGGGCCAACGGGTACGGCAAACTTATGTATTTTGTGACATAAACGGCCGTATCTTTTTTTTACGTTAACTAGAAGATTGATTTTTTCTCAGCTTCAAGGTATCGCAGACTTGAGTATATAGGTTTTAATTTCAACTCAATACCTCATCGACGCGTTCCTGAGATAAAGGGTTTTGACAGTCATACAGAAAACAAAGTGATCCTGTAAGGGTTCTGTTATATCCCTTTAAGGTACGGAACCCTAAAAATGATGAAATACTAAAAATAACACAAATAAAAACAGTCAAAATCTTTAATTTTTTCAAATTATTTATATTATGAAAGATGGGGCCAATGCTTAATGAGGCCATATAAACCAATAATAATTAAAAAGTACAAATAATTAAAAGGCTTATTAGAAAAGGTCTCGTTATTATTTAAGTAAAGATTCCATAAATAATATTCATAAACAGCAAAGTTACAATTTAATTACATCCCAAAATGTCACTCAATTTATGGAAATATTGTACAGGCTATTAATGAAAAACAATGGAAAAACACTGCGCGTAGTATTTTCTAGTAGCAATTATTATGAGTAATTGATTCAATTATGAATTAACCAAGTATAACAATTTTTCGTAGACAATTTTGTTTTGTTTCGTTTTTTTTTTTACTTTTGACTACTCAAATATGATCAGTAACGGGTACGGATAAAGCCCCATTTTTTTGTACTAATTAAAAAATAGCGGTGTATTATAAAATATTGTTCGTCATTGTTTTACGTTCCTCTTAATATTTCGACGGTGAAGTGCCAATACCTTCTAACTGACATTTTTCGATAAAATTACTTTTAAGTGCTTATATTTTAAATGCGTGTTTCCGCATGCTTCGTAAAATATCCGAAGCGGATATTTAGTTGCAACTGCATCTAATTAATTTGTGGAAACAGACACCTAACTAAACCAACGTGTCAATTTATAGTATTACTTCCTAACAATTTTGGACAGATAATTTTGACTTCCGACAGTTAGGAGTTATTGGTACTTCACCGTCGATTTGTGTCTATGTGTGTGTATAAGTATAGACTAAGTACTTTGGTAAACATAGGCCTAACGATACCACATTTCACCTGTGACCAAATATATCGACCAAAAACCTATTACAGCCTGTCGCTTAATCTTCCCGTGGGAAAACCAATACTGCTCATGTTGACTTATAAATTTGGGATCACAAAACCATTATGTAACATATTGGCTCGTTCTTTTAAGAGACCCTTGAATCTCCACTCGTTAACGACGAACAGTTAAACTTATCAAGCGATCGGATCAACCGAAAACTTTTACATATATTGCCCTTTTTGTGTTGCCGTAAAAATGTTATAAAAATACGCATAAGACCGTATTTTTATGATTTATTTCTGTTTATTAGTATACATTTTAATTATGTTTATAAAAAAGGACTTGAACTTCACACTTCTACGGAATCTACAGTCATAACCGATGGTCGTGGATGATGCATCTGGATTGCATACAGCAGTGTTCGGACGGTCCCAAGCAAGGCGTCGAGCTCAGTCTAAGAATATTTGAGTATGCCCAAAGAGCAAATTTAGGTATTCCTAAAAAATCTCATTGCTCACTTGGCACCTGATAAAAGAGGAATAACAGTATCCTCACTGATGATGGAACGGGTTTGGCGGTTTGGAGATACGTGGAACAGAGTGTAAAGTCCCGCAAACCTCCGTTGAAAAGGGAGGATCCTCCGGCCAGACGGGTGTTATGTCTGGTAGGCAAATGCCCGGTAGATGATTTCGGGCTGTTCTATATGTTCTAATCACGCGGAGAACTTTGATTACGCGATGCAGGATTAGTTCTTATGTGACGCCATAGATGTCGCTACAGCGGAATTGCATAACTTAATTGAGCTAATCCTATTCTATCATCGGACCACACTATCAAACGGACATATTAGCCGTAAGGCGACATACCACCGATGATAAGTGGCATCAAACGTTTTAGGGACAATTGTAATGCATACAGCTAAGGAGTGGAATTCACTGCCTTCTTCAGTCTTCTTCTTTCTTTAATTGAAGAGTGAATAGGTTACTTCTAGGTAAGCGTGCTCACCATGATCAGGTAGTGGACGATGGAGCATTGCTTACAATTAGTGGCACTGGTACATTTTTTTTTAAGGAATATCACAGAATTTCATAACAAAAATTAAAAAATACCTCACTTTTTTATCTTGAGAAAGTAATGACCAACTCGAAAACTTATTCTAAAATCACCACGTGAATCATTAGCATAGCAAGCATAATCGGCCTTATAATGTTCCCACTGTTGGGACTCAGGCCTCCTCTCTTGGAGAGGGAATGGGCCTTAATCCACCACGCGGGCCCAGTGCGGGTTGGTGGAGGTCACATGTCTTCGAATTTTTTGTTCTAGGACATGCCGGTTTCCTCACGATGTTTTTCTTCACCGTTTTGAGAGCAGTGGTGATGAAATAAATTACACAAAGTCATACGCCTGGCTGGTTTTGTACCTGTGACCTAAAACTCGTAAGTCGCCCCGACGACCGTTACCACACGGCCACCACTGGTCGTGCTCGTGAATCATTAGGCAGTGATAATAAAACAACATAATTTTAAGGGAAAGAAATTTGCTAGCCAGTAAAAAATAAAAATAGCCATTACCGAAACATTCAGCATTACGTTCGACCAAAAGAAATGAGGCCTTAGGCTTTAAATTTTTATTCACAAAATTTAAAACTTATCCCTGTACAGAGCCGAGAAAGATTGTGAATTACAACCCTAAGATAATTTAGCTCCTAAAATAAAAATTGCGAAACAAATAAAAATGAATTCTGTGACCAATATATAAGGTTGATTTCTGGGTGTTGACTGAATTGCTAGAGATCACGTCAAACAGTCTAAAATAACATGAAACGTGCTTTCATTTGAATTTCAGTGTATTCGTCTTCGATATTGGCGCAGAAAAAGGGTTTTTCCGCCTTTAGCTGGGTTTATAAAGTAATCGGGAATACTGACAAGGTAAAATATCTCATGGTATGGGAAGATGCGAATCAATGATGTATGGTAAGCGTATTTGCAGTTTCTTGAGAGAAGAAAAGATTCTCTTAGAATTACGATTCTTAATACGCAACTATGTTAGGTACACAAGGAGTCCTTTCAGGTCCTACCTTTGTACTCGAAACAATAATAAGCTCAGGGCTTCGAAATTGTTTGAAAGAGTCACCGCGAACGCTTAGTCTATAAAAGTATTATTAGTAAAAGTCTGACACACCCTCTCACTCCATCTAGAGAAGGAGAAGTTATTTGATGAATTCTAAACCGGCTTAAAATAAGCTATATTTTTTGTTGTGTAACACGCCATATACGTTACTCATATATTGTATTTATAAGTGACTTTAGACTTATACTGAAGTTTGCCTGCTTACTGATAATTTGATTGTTTTATTTATATACCCAAATCCATAAATAGTGATTTTAGTGAACACCACATTGTTGTTTCTGCCAAAAGACGTCCACTTCTGGACATAGGCTTCGCCCAAGTGTCACCACAACGATCGGTCCTATACGTCTCGCTATATGTATATATATCATCCATCGGATTCCCGCAACCCTTTAATAATTAATAATAAAAAACTTCCGCATCGGAAGATTTTGGTATAGGGGTGTTAAATAAGAAACAAACAATACCCAGAAAAACCGATTTCTGAAATTAAAGTTATTTTGATCATTTTAGTGTTTTTTTTAGTGAAGTCGGTTATTTTTTTTGTAAAAGTTTATCGTTAACTTAGAAGTTTGATTTTTTCACGGCTTCAAGGGGCCGCAAATCTGAATGTATGGTTATAATTTCAATCCGATACCCCTACGAGTTCTCGAGATAAAGGGTCTTGACAGACAGAAAGATAGACAGACAAACGGACGGACAACAAAGTGATCCTATAAGGGTTCCATTTTTTCCTTTTGAGGTACGAAAATCTAAATAAGCAGTTACACTGTGAGTTTTATATTTCTAACGTTTTTCATAACCTGATATGACGGATCAACGCATAGTCTAAACAGTTGATTGTAAAGACCTAAAACTTAGAGGATGTTCTTTGTATGGCGTAGCCATCCGAAAAAGGCATTTTTCGAAATTGTACCCTTAAGGGGATGAAAAAGGAGGGCAAAATTTGTATGGGACAACGTGATTCCTTGGTCCAATATACTTCAAATTTTGCATGGACATTCTTTAACAGAATTGATGGAAGACGAATTACGTATTTTATTGAAATTCATTCATTCAGATTAAAAAGGGGTAGAAAGTTATAATATATTATGAAACCCACACCTGTTCCTTCGTTGCCTTTCGTACCGGGGTCGAGTCTTCCTTTCAGAATCAGACCCTTGGCCCCAGTAGGCTTCGACCCTGCTGGGCCCCCACAGTTGCTGACATCTCCTTGAGGCGCGCGTGGAACAATACGCGCCGTCGACAACTTGGGCTTGTAGTCCGGACGGTTACCGGACGGTCGGACGGCGAGCCACCCATTGCTCGCCGTCCGCAAGCCCGCGCCTACGGTGGCCAGAAATCGGGATCGGAGTCCCGGCGGCAGTTGGGGCGTGAGGATCGTTCCCTCAATATAAAAGGAGAAATTGAATGACAGAAATATTAACATACAGCCTAAACTACTGGAACTATAAGTGTGAAATTCAGCACAAGGTTTCCTTTTATGACGTAGGCGAGCACTACGAGAAGATTTTCCAAAATTCACTTCCTAAAGGGATGAAACGGGGGTCTACAGTTTGTATGGAGAAACCTACTTTCACACAGGCGGAGCCGCTGTCAGAAGTTAGTATGTATTAAAGGAAAAACTGACTGACTGACATATCAGCGCACAACCGAAACTACTGTTTCTAACAACATGAAATATTGCACTAGGCTTCCTTTTAAGACGTGGACGAGCTCTAAAAAGTTTTTATTCGGTTTTAGGAAATTCAACCTTAAAGGAAAGGAAGGAAAGGGGGAATTTTGTTTGAATGCAAATTCTTATTCCAGTGGTCCATATTCTTGAAACTAAGCATACATAGTAACCTAAGTAAATAATAAGGCTGGACCAAGGGCCTGATACAGAAGGCAGTACTCCTTGATACGGCTCGCATTGTGAGGAGGTCTTGTCTCTGGAGCCCTAATCAACGGTAGCTTGGATCCTGCTCCCAACATCGGCGGATTACTATTATTTATATTTTTAAATGTTTTTTTTTAAATTGTTTTTTAAAGAAATATTTAAAAATGTAAATTATATGTAAATAAGGGGATTTAGGCCGTAGGCTCGGGGAGGCAACGGGTGACTCCCGGTCCGGGTCGTTCTTGGTGCAAAGGATGGCCATCGCTATCCAGCGAGGTAATGCGGCCAGTATTATGGGCACTTTTGCACCGGGAACGATCAGGGGCGGGTTGTATATTGTCGTGTGACTTTTTAGTTTTAGACTATTTATATGTTACTTCAATATTAGATTCGAGCTTCATAAATGTTACCAATGTATTTAATTCATTTAGTAAAAGTGGCACATTTAAATTAAGATACATATAACAATAGATACGGTTGTACTAGACTTTTTATTAGTATAAGTATAACAAAATAAGTTTATATAAAAGTGTTAAAAATAAACTAACAATTAAGTAGTGTGTAAATAAGAAAAATAAAGAGATAATAATAATAACTTTATTTCGGGTGGATATAGAAAACTTAATCTAGTAAAAAAAATATTTGTTTGACTGACTGTTTTTACAAGACATGACCCAATAACTTTGAAAGGGACAGTCAAAACGTACAGCAATTTCGTTCAGAATGCCGTTGTTGCTATAAAGGTTGTCATTATTTATTTTTAAAAACTGCCCCGATGAGAGGATTTTGGGGTGTGTCAAAGATTGTATGGATGATTGTTATTTCTGTAGTTAATGAATTTGAAACTTGGCACAAATACTAACTGTCATTATTAGTTTTTCAAAACTACCCTTAAAATACAGTTAAAGGGGTGTTAAGATTTCTTTGAAAACATTTTCGCGAACTAAGTCGCTGGCAAATTGCTAGTAACTTATATAACTTTAAACCGCTGCTGATCCCTTTAACAACACAGGCGTTACATCATCATCATCTTCCTGCCCTTAACCCGTGTTATTTGGGGTCGGCGCAACAAATTTTTTTCTTCCATTCTGCCCTGTCACTCGTCATTCTATCACTAACTTCCTTTTCTTTTATATCATTCTCCACACAATCGTTACGCTTTACAGAAATAAAAGTGGTCATCTCGATGGTAATATCTACAAATTGAACGACTTTCATGTTACCTCTCAGCGCAGACAGGGGATGGACAGGGAACGGTTTAGTCGTGTAGAGGACAGCTGGACAGTGCAACACAAACAAAAGGTGTTCTACGTACTCAAGCGTGAAGTGAACAGGATAGCTGTCTCCAACAGATTGCAGCTTGAAATAGAATCAGATTGTGTGAGATTTTTTGGTTTGATTGTGTAGACTTTGATTGGTTCTGTCAATTTTTATCAGGTTGAATTTCACTGAATACGAGAGGCACAGTCCTGTTTGATGGTAATGTGGCAAACATTATGTGTTCGCTTATGTCTAAATTGTCTAAGTTGAAATGATGATTATGTTGATAAGATGACATAACCTGAAAATATAAACATGGATAAAGTTACAATAAGGTAGTCGTGTTACAAGTTTATAGACGTGCTTTGTGTTTAAAAATTAATGACGATATTAATAATAATATCGAGATGGCGGTCAAGCGCGAACCTATAGAGAATAAAAATAATAATAATAATAACCCCATCGCCGTATCTCTACGTTGACGTCGTGGTGGAGCTTGCGCCCTTCAATAAACCCTAGGTCTGTATTGGTAGCATTTGCTTTGCCTAGGGTGAGGGGCCAGGCTAAGAGAAAAACACAACCCGCTGGTCAGTTTTGTGGCGTACTGTTGGGTATTGGCACGGACCCGATCCCAGGAGAATTCTTGTTCTTCAACTCCGGCTTACCTTTATTGGCCGGCCTTAGTGAATACTGACGACGGACAGAGCTCCCACCTCTCTCTTGCCTTTATTGGCTGACTTGAGTAGAATTTCGCAAGAGTAAACAATCAAGAGAAGGATGTATAATCCAGTAAGGTGCTGGTAGAGATCTTGACCGTATTTCCGGGATTGTACTTTTAGCCGTGGTATACGACGCCACTCATCAAGCATGTTGCCTCTTGTTGCCACGTCACTTTGTGCTCGGGACCGTTTTTGGGGGCCCATTTATGGAGTGTCCAAGTCGCCCCTTGCTTTTTTCATCGATGTTTATTACTATCATTGTTCAGGCAGGCGCCATAGTCTTAACATAGTTCTTGGTAACCAGTCCACTTAAGCCTCCCAAAACCATAGCCTTAACCCCATCTTTGTTTTCCATATGTCGCAATAGTTTCCCACAAACCGGGGGTTGTCCTTGGGTGCAGTAGCAGAGCGCGTACAGGGACAATCGTCGGTTGATACCATGTTCCATGAAAATTGTCTAATGGGCCTCTGCGAGTTGGCTTGTCCTTCGTATGCCTCCCTAAGGCCTCCAGGATCTCAGGGTTCTGAGATATAGTAACCCATAAATATTTTTTTTTTTTAAGACACTGCATATTACACGTTAATTTAGTGCAGTAGTTTTATAATATAAAAATAATTAATTGAATGTATAATAATTGCGATATAATTAATAATAAATTAAATTATATAATTTAATTATTATGTAAAATGCAAATAACACTCATAATTTTTTTTTTTGGCAACCTGAATAAATATAAATGAGGTTAGTGTTTTCTATTTGAAATACTAAAACTAATGTATGTATGTTTAAGAAATATAATTATACACCCCTATTTTTTATATAGAAAAAAAAATGAAAAAAAATCTATTCGTACCCGTTACTGATCATATTTTTGAAAAAAAAAATATCCCAATATTTGTCCAAGAAAAATTGTCATAATTGGTTAATTTATAATAGAATCAATAATTCCAATTGCTACTAGAAAATAACACACGCAGTGATTTTCCATTTTGATCGTCTTTAATAATTTATAATCCAATATTTCCATAAATTTTGTGGCATTTTGGGATATAAACAAACTCTAATAACTTTGCTGTTTATGAATATTATTTATTGAGACTTTACTTAAACAATAACATTACCTTTTTAATAAGCTCTTTAAGTGTATGTACTAATTTAAAACCAGCGGTGTATTTAATGATTGTTTTTACTATATCACATAGTTTTGTTCCCTTATTTTCTTATTAATATTTTCTCTTTTTATGCACCTGCCATGTTGTATTTCCACCACCCTTGTTTGACTGGTAGAGAAATGCCTAAGGCATTAAGTGCTCCTCTGTACATTTGTATTGCATAAAGTTATAAATAAACAACGCAAGTTAATGTCTAAAGTGGTTTCCGAGGAAAGCACTTACGCCTGTATGTCTGAAACAATGTGTATTTGAGTGGTTCAAGCAGTGAAAAAACATCTAATTTATTCTTGAAAATAACGAAATCTTCAATTTAGAGTTTTAATCGTCCAAACACTCATAGGAAATGCATGTCATTTTTTATTCCATAAATACCTACAAAATTGATATTAAAATAAAATTTCTTCAAACTTGAGCTCATCAGCTGATTCTAAAACCCTATTGGCTATCAGCTTTTTATACCATAGAGCCGACAGTCTTGCTTTGCGAGTCCTCTTGTCATCTTCGAAGTCAACTTCAAAAAGACCGAACTTCGCCCTGAAATAATTTTAAGAAATAGTAGTACAGAGTTAAAATATTACTTAGCATCGGATAGGTACAGTTATTCCACGATCAAAGCCCAAGGGAAAATCATCTCGCTATCTGTTCAGCATACCTATATATTTTTTAATGTAGAAGAGTCATCATTACTATTCAGTTGAAAGACTTCCACTTCCATTCCTGTATCTCTCAGATCTAGCGTATCCTTTCTCATTATTTTTTTAATAATATAAACTAGTTCTTGACTGCAATCCTATTTGATGCATGCCTACCGCATTCAATCGTTGACGGTGAGTAAATATATTGAGACTAGTTTATTAAGAGCCTATTATGGAGGATCTTCCATTATTGCTCCTTCCCATAGGCCACTTATTTTATGATCCTGATTTAGTATTTTAGTTAGTTTGTATGATTTTAATAACTTACTTAAGCCCAGAATCCCATTCGAAATTATCCATGAGACTCCACGCAGTATACGTTTGGACATTACAGCCGTCCACTTCAATAGCATCCAAGATGGCATCAATGTAGGCTCTGTAGTAATCTATTCGGTCAAGGTCATCATCTCCGCCGAAATTACCGTATCCATTCTCTGTGATCATTACTCGAGGATTGTTGTAATTATTTTTCACCCAGTTTAGAGCTTTCCGGATGCCTTTGGGGATTTTCTGAAATGATATACAAAGACAATTTACTTTGGTTGGTAGCTGTCACGGTATTTTCCATGGGAGTACACGCCCCATTTATTCGATAATCATTTGTTATGAATTATAGGGGCATTCATAAAGGTGCCATTCGAACCTCGACTGCAGGCTGCTTATGCAGGCAGCACATGCGGCGGCTGCACGAAGTCGGCTGCAGCTGCACGATTAATTTTGTATGTAGTAGTATGGATTTTTGTAAAATCGAGCTTCGGCTGCGAGTGCTGCCGCGACCTGCAGCCGCAGACGATCGCAGACCAGTTGTGCTGCGGCCGCAAGTCGATGCGCACGTAGTTAAGTCACTGGAGTGATGTAACGACGTGTGACGCAAACTGTTTAGACTAATCCAAAATAATCGCTACTCGGAGCCGATAATGCTCATATTGGATTGAATCGTAGATTTGCGACTGGCAGCATATGCAGTCAGCCTCGGGATCACTCCCGGCTGCAGATGCAGGCAACGGCTACGTGTCATGCGTGTGCTACCTGTATTTGCAGCCTGCATCCACAGCCTGCAGCTGAGGTTCGAATGCATCGCTTTTTCTATTCACATATCAAACGATTCGAGTTTACATTCGTTGCTGTTTTAACCCAGATAGATATAACTGCAGCAAATTATTCCGTTGACTTTATCAAGATATTCTTATATAACCACAGAAGTAGTAACAAGTGGGTTAAGCTTATTGTTACTTTTCAAACAACACCACATTTTACAAATGCAATATAAGTGGTTTTACTTTTGAATGGCATTGGATAGAAAACTCTTTATTACAGATCATACTACACTTGAGATGATCAATCAAATGCAGGCCTATATTCAAATAGTTGTTACATCGCCATAGTACTGTGGAGCCTTTTCTCCAGAACCTCTTTTGGTGGTTTACAACATTTGAGTTTGAAAAAAATAATCAAATTCGGTCCACAATTGACCGAGAAATCGGTGAACATTATATAAAAAAAAAGACGAACATAGAACCGGAGGAGGTTCTATTTTTGAAGTCGGTTAAAAAGGAAGAATATTGGAAGATGAGATTAGAACGCGAGGGTCAGGTCGATACGTGTATTTTTATGTATTAATTAATATTACTCGTAAGAATAATTTGATAGGAATAAATCCTACAGTATAACGCATAGGCCTTTCCATTATTAACGATACTCAAAGTATTTATTATTATTACAATAAGTGAAATTTTTAACAGACTTAAAAAAATGGAGGAGGTTCGTATTTCGATCGAAATCTAGTTCGGGTAATATCAAATATTGCAGGCATATAAAATAGTGATTCTGGTAGTTTCATCTTTTTCTATTGATTTACGGAACCCTAAAAAACAATTTCATTGAACACCGAAACAAAATTTAATTGGTTTTTGTGGAAGTACAATAAAAGTATGTTGTATCCGTTATAGTGTTCAACTGGTTATCGGGGTCTGGAAAAGTCACAATGTGACGGATATACTGATACAGCAAAGACGGTTCCACGTGTAAAGACTACCGTAGTCATCACTATTATTTTATATACATTTGCGTGTATCATTAAGATATAACAGTACCTCACAACTAAACGTAGGTTCTTGTTTTATTTCTTCGTTATTAAACACCGAGTTTCAAAACTAAACACTGCACTTTTAAGAGTTTTTTTTTTTTAAATATGAAATACGTTATTTTTATTGTATTTTTTTCACTTTACTGTAAAATTAGTCGAAATTACTTAAGCAGTAATGATAATAACTTCGGTATTATATACACAAATTTAAAAAATGTCTTGTGAAATTATATATTTTAGATTCTGAGAGATCTTCATAAGTTTAAGGAAAAGCTTATAATATAACTACAAAAAGTGGTTTCGGTTTGATAAGAGAAATTATCCCAAATGATAAAATAAATGATATGTTATGTGTTGTGTGTTATGTGTTGTTTGTGTGTGTGTTGTGTTGTGTGTGTGTGTGTTGTGTGTGTGTGTGTGTTACGTGTTGTTGTTTTTGTTGTGTGGTTGTGTTGTGTTGGTATGTTATGTGTTGTTGAATAGTATGATATGTTGATGATGATATTCAGGATAAAAACTATCCTATGTGCTATTCCATGACTTGATCAACACGTGTGTCACGTTTGTAATATTAGTTTGATAATAGGTCTGATATAGGTCGAATAGGTCGGATCCGACTCGGCTGGGCAGCGTTCGGGATTCAGCGCGGTGTCGTTTCGTCCAATATACCACAGAGTCTCAAGACGAGAAGAAGTCTATGACCAGTGCGTGTTGCCAGTAATGACATATGGCTCCGAAACGTGGTTGCTCACAATGTGCCTCTTCAGAAGGCTTAAAATTACTCAAAGGGCAATGGAAAGTTCCATGCTCGGAGTTTCCTTACGTGATCGTGTCAGAAATGAAGATATCCGCAGGAGAACCAAGGTTACGGACATAGCTCGAAGAATCGCCAAACTTAAGTGGCAGCGGGCAGGGCACATTGCTCGCAGAACAGATGGTCGATGGGGACGAAAAGTTCTGGAATGGCGATCACGTACTGGAAGACGCAGCGTTGTAAGGCTTCCCACAAGGTAGACCGATGATCTGGTGAAAGTCGCGGGAATCCGATGGATGCAAAACGCACAGGACCGGTTATTGTGGCGACATTTGGGGGAGGTCTATGTCCAACAGTGGACGTCTTTTGGCTGAAATGATGATGATGATGATGAATAAGTCTGAAACTCACAGTCGTGTGTATTATAGGAGCCAGTTCATAACCTCCGTAGTCACCTACAACCCCCATATCATCTTCATAAGAAGGCACTGGAAATGTTCCATTTGTGTACTTGTCCTTTGTATAGAACTTTGTAGAGTAGTGGTTGAATCCGTAGAAGTCACTTGTACCTGTAACATTTAGAGATGAGAGTACATCATATTTTTTTAAACGGAAGAATTTCTTAAACCCTAACGAGTTAGGCATTCAAATACACGGGTACAATACACACGAAACAAAAATTCTCCCTTCCTTCAGATTGTTTTTTGCACTTTACCTCTAATAATCCCCAAATTGTACTATTTTAGTTTATTTTTTCTTATATAAGTCCACATTACGTATCTAAGCCTTGCAACTACAGAACGGACGGATGGATGACCCCTGTAACAAAGGTTTACCTAGCACAGGGGTCATTGATCATTTATCTTGTACCTCACCAATTGTAACATAAATTAAGTGGCATTTGTAATTGTGTACTTTTGAAAATAAATTATTATTATTATAATATCAAGCTCATCCAGTTTACAATTCACATGTTAAATTGAGGACCTCCTCCTTTTAACGAGATATAAAAGGATAATAGGTTATTATAGGACTATCATGGTCAGAAAGCACACGGCTTACTGCATACACTAATACATAGCCTAATTACAGCCAGGACTATATCGGCACAACAAAGTATATCGTCCTGTATATTTCTCTCCATTTGTATTTAGCCTTATGTATGAAGAAATTAATATTATTATTTGTTATGATATATTGTAAAATGTATAAAGATTGAGTAAGAAAAAACTTAGAATAGTTTGTCTGGGTAAGTGAAATGAATGGAATCAGTTGAATGCTATTTGAAGTTGCCGACACCGAATGATCATACAGTTTATTATTGTCTGAGAAAGTCACAGTATTGACATTTCACAAGTGCCTGTAAATGGTTTATTTGAAATAAAATACTTCGAATTTCGAATCTTATTCAGATTTCCTTAAAAAAAAAAAAAAAACACTGTCTTCTTTTTTGTTTTTTTTTTGTGTTACGATTACACCAGCCTTTTGATACCTATAGGTATATAGGGAATAACGGAAAGGTTTGATTATTTTCGATATTTACTAGACTATTTTATGAAGAACTTCTTAATTATGTACTTGGATATATACTCTATTTATAAAACGCTCAATATTTTATAATCTATGCGGACGCTAGCGTTTAACCTAAATGGCGCGAAAACACGCGCGAACGCTGGCGTTCGCTTGGGTTTTGAGTGGCGGAATGATTTCTGTATTGTGTGACAATCGTCACATCTGGACAGATATTGATCAGCAACTATATTAACTTCCAGTGTAAAAAAAATGCATCTCAAGACTATAAATTAAATGTATTCTAGTTATTTTCTCAAAATACTCGCAGGTGAATTATATACAACGTAAATATGCGTACAGTCCATGCTTCTCACCTTTTATGAACTCAATTTCTTTCTGTGATAACGTCGGCAGCCTACTTCTAGGAAAACCTTGCTCGGCGCTCTTCTCTGCGATTCGTTTCACCATCCTCTCAGGGAAGCCGCCGGTGGACGAGAATATCGGGTGACTGTAGAAGCCGACTTCGAAGTCCATCGCTATATTGCCTGCCTCTATGTCCGCAGGGGAATCTGAGGCGCCTTCACGGAAATCTGTCGCTATTGTTATACCAATAGTTCCTAAAAATCAAAATCAATATTGGTAAAACTTTTTTTTTTTAATAATGTACCAACTTCTGCCATCAGCTTCCCTCACGTGAAAGTAAAGAAGTATCCCAAGAAAATATACTTCCGGAATGAAAAGTTTATTAAATCCTATGTGATAATCCAGAACATAATAATAAGCCCTGACCACCGGTAGTTTGGACCATGTTCCCGATACCGGTGGGACACTATTTTTTATAATTTTTTTTTTAAATTGAAATATTTAAAAATATAATTTATATGTATATATTAATCATCATCATCATCTTCCTGCCCTTGTCCCATCTTATTATTATATATATATTAATATGTATATATTAATGAATAATGGAAATAACAATAATAATGAGTTTATTCAAATAAATTTAGAGTTTTGCAACAAATTTGTGAACTATATTATTGTAAAACAAAAGAATGAGACATCTGTAACTGAACTAGACAAAAGCCTGTATTTCGGCTATCAGCGTAAATCCCCTCAAATAATAAAAGTTAATATATAGTAGCCATTTTCATCGAGCAGAATTACTAAAGTTTTAAAAATACAAGCACAAAATTAATAAAATAAAAAATAAGTACAAAATTATAAAACAATAGAATTATTATATAACAATGCCAAATTTCATCCGAATCCGTTGAGTTGTTCGAACTTGGCGTAGGTACAAGTAAAAACATATACACACACACAAATTGAGTAAAAAGGTACTATGCTAAATATTGAAGCAGTACTCAACGAATTCGTGTTTCTCGAAGTTTTAATAAATGTGACTGGGATTGATTTAGAGAAATAAAAAAAACTTGCCTTTCTGCTTTCCCCTGTATTCTTTGTCGTACAAGTGCCAGGCCCTAGCATGTGCCAACAACGCGTTCTTCACAGCAATGTAGTCTCCGATTCCCGCAGATACAATATTAGGAGCGAATCTGTTCATTCCGTACCCGAATATTAAAAACTGTTTCGGTTCATTCAAAGTAATCCAGGTTTTAACTCGATCACCTAACGCATCGTACAATACACGGGCATAGTCTTCAAACCAATCAGCAACAAGAGGATTTACCCAACCACCCAAATCTTGCAAACTTTGTGGTAGATCCCAATGATACATAGTCACGACTGGCTCGATGCCATTGGCCAATAATTCATCGACTAATTTACTGTAATATTCAATACCGTCTTTGCTAATTTTATTTGCAAAACCACTAGGCAGAACTCTTGGCCATGAAATGGAGAATCTATAGAAGTCCACCCCTAGGAATTTGAGCATTTTTATGTCTCGCCGATAATATTCATAGGACTTGCAAGTGTCATTGCCATCTGTGCCATCTTTGATCAGACCTGGAGTGTGACTGAAGGTATCCCAAATGCTTGGAGATTTATCTAAAAAAATAAATATGTAATAGACAAATACGACTAATATGCGATGTTTTCAGAGTCAATAAAACATTAAATCATTCACATCTCCGTGAATTACATAAAGACTTATGGTGATGGTAATTAGGTACATACCTGATGCATTCCAACCGCCTTCAATTTGAAACGCTGCGGTTGCCACGCCAACCGTTAAACCTTCAGGTAACTTTCTCATTTCTGTTTTCGTGTTATCTTTTTTGCAAGCTGTACCAGTAACCAATGATACCACTGCTGCTGCAGTTAAAATCTCGTACAAAAACCTGTTATACACCAAAATACTGCGTTAAAGAAGAGCGTTGAAATGCAATTGTTGAACTAAAGTAGCATTATCGTGAATTAATTTTATCAAAGGAGTGTTTGTTTAAAATTTTAATTGTAATTTAGGCGCAGATAGTGGTTGATTAGATAAATTGTACCAATACGTTTATAGCTCTGTTGTTTTCACACACGTATCAATTATATTTTGCAGATGAGTGTAACTCAAACAATATTACAATTAAAGGAATAATAAAATTTTAAAAAAAATGTTAAGAATTAGAAATATTTCGGTCTGGTAACTAAACCGGCAGAAAAATAAACACTCAAGTCAGTTTGAGATTATTTCATTTTCATTCGAGGGGCATAGCATAGCATAATCGGCCTTATAATGTTTCCACGGCTGGGACTCAGGCCTCCTCTCTATGAGAGCGAATGGGCCATAATCCACCACGCGGGCCCTGTGCGGGTTGGTGGATGTCACATGTCTTCGAATTTTTGGTTCTTGGACATTTTTTTTTTGGCCTGTTTCCTCACGATGTTTTCCTTCACCGTTTTGAGAGCAGTGGTGATGATATAAATTACACAAAGTAATGCGCCTAAGTAAGTCGGGGCCGTTATCACTCGGCCACCACTACTCGAGGGGCATAGTTTAGGAATAATTCAAAAGTCTGTCATTAAAACTATCGCTAATGAATGGTTTAATGAGACGGGAGACAATTAAACGGTTTAGTGTCAAAGAATTGCTTCTCTTAAAGTAATCGAACTTGAGGTCAGTATTACAGTAACACCAAGAACAAATAATAAAGTCAAACTTAGATGTGAAGTTAGAACTGACCATGATTGTGATAGCTTTAAATTTAATAATAACAATAATATTCTTTATTGCTATTAACAATGGAACTCATATAGTATTAGTAATAATAAACAAACTTAAAATTATCTTAGTGACATAATTACAACCACAAATGACATCAACAAACACTACAAAAGAATCATTGCTTCAGAACTCTGCGATACTGGAGCAACAATTTACAACATAACAGTCCACCCTATCAATAATCCTGTCCAGGATGCTGTTGGAACTGTCCCGTAACCTGTACACACATCTTTTACACATTATTGCAAAAAAAAACAATAAACATGTATTTCTAACACACACACAGCAGACAATACTTCAGTAATGATAAAGGTGCTATTCGAACCTCGGCTGCAAGCTCAATAATCTTTAAGAGACATTAATATTAGAGACTTACCTCATTGTGTGTGAGCGTTTGAATTCTGAAGCAAATGAAAGTAAACTGCTACTTATTTAAATACTAATTAATTGATAGTTAGCAAAACCGGTTGACCATAATATGTAGAACATTTGCGTTTTATGACTGTTCATATTGGTTTCTACAATTTATTTCTTACTTGAATAAAAGGACATGTTACCGCTAAAAGTGGAATAGTTTAAATATATAAAACTACCAAACTATTGGAATAAATAGTTATGGCAGCTCTTATCAGAACAATTTATAATTCTTTTTTTTTATAACTTTTAAAAATTCTATGTTAATTAATGTAAGTGGGTGTACCATTTTAATTAACTATAAATAAAATAAATATTTTTTTTTTGTTTGTGGGAAAATCGTCTAATGACATCTTCACGCTCTTGGGCGGAGCACCCACTCCTGTACCTTCGTTGCCTTTCGTACCAGGGCCGAATCTTCCTTTCAGAATCAGACCCATGGCCCCAGTAGGCTTCGATCCCGTTGGGCCCCTACAGTTGCTGACATCTCCTTGAGGCGAGCGTGGAACAGTACGCACCGTCGACGAGTTGAACTTGGTCCGGACGTTTACCAGACGGTCGGACAGCGAGCTATACTTTGCTCGCCGTCCGCAAGGCCGCGCCTACGGTGGCTGGAAATCGGAATCCCGGTGGCAGTTGGGGCGTGAGGACTGTTGCCTCATGCATGCAGCCGCCTCCTTTGCTAGCATTACTGCTTCGCAGAAGGAGGCCACCGCCTGCCACTCCTCGCTCCTGACCATGGCCTGTACCCAGGCCCGGCGCGAGAGATCGCCGCCACAGATCGCCCCCACGAGGACACGGCGTTGCTCTGCCCAATCGGGGCACACCTTCACTGTGTGCTCTACCGTTTCCTCCGGGTGGTCCACACATTAGTGACACTTGAGCGTTTCTTTCGCACAAATCCGGTGCAGGAACCTCCTGAACTTTCCATGTCCGGTGAGGACCTGCGTCATGCGGAAGGTGAGGACGCCGTGAGGTATTTCCAGCCTCAAAGAGGGGACTTATCGCCATAATTATGGCGTGCTCACTACATAGTGGTTACTTATGAAAATCAACACTTTTTTTATGTGTAGATTTTTTTTTTACAAAATAATTTGAAAATATCACTTTGGAATAAATTTTAAATTTCTCATTTTGGCCTATTTGAGTGCTGGTAAATTTATTTATTTTTTATATTCAAAATTTCTTTCTTCTTGAATATAGCAGATATCTTTCCTAAAATTTAATTACTTGTTAAAAGCAATCTTTGACTATTTTTTCTTTATCCATAAGTCCTGTTCTTCTTATCTCCGGCAATTACCGGGGATTTTTATTCTATGATCCGATTGAAGTAGTTGGATCAGAAAAAATAAATAAAAAAACATTTTCGTTCTTTACTGCGACATGCACTTCTAAAGGAAGTCTAAGTCTTTTATCTATGACGACAGTTAGATTTTAGTATATTGATATTGTCAATAGAAGTACCTAGGTACCGATAATAATGACATTCACGAGTATTCGGCGTTTCCAAAAACAAAACTACATGCTAAGATTAGAATTATCTTATCTGACACTATCAATTATTTGGATATTTGATAACAAAATTATGTCAAATCCCCCCAAGAAAGATTCGGCTATAAAGTTTCTAAGTGTTTTGACTAAAACACATAATACAGATAAAATCAAGCCTTCTTCCTATGAGTGTAGGCAGAATCTATAAAACACCGAAGAAAGTGTACGAGTACATTCCTGTCAAGAAAAACGTGAAAGAATTATGGTTACATTGCTAATGTGAGAAAAAAGTGAGAACGATGCAGAAAGAAGTACGGGAAGTATCCAATAGAAGACCCTAGAGTAAAAAAAATTGTTAAGTGAACAACATTCGCGGCTTCCTTGCAAATTCTTTTTATTAGCCACCATTCATTCATGCTCAAGTGGTTTGTTATCAAGTTCAAAGAAGTTATCCTTGAACAGTGTCATTAACCTGAAGAGCGCTTCATGACCTTCATTGCAAGACGTTCACTGCTAGATCTTAGTCTTCTATTAGAGTAAAATTTTGGCAATGTGACCTTTGAAAAATTTGCGTCTCGATGTGAACTGAGGCAGACTTTGCGCTTTATGAGAGATACGGAGCTATACAGCACTATTCTTTTCTCACACTGGATTTTAGATAATTTTAAGACATCATGGCCCTACATTGACCCTAAGATTACTTATTATTAGATAATTAATAAAATAATTATTAAGAAGACAACTTTTAGTTATATTTGATAGCGTCTTTGTAGCATATTTCAGGACGTGGTTCAAGGCGACAGGGGACAGGGAGGCGGTCGCATATTTCTGCAAAACAGTAATGTTAGCGTAAGAGACAAAGACACGTACATACGAATTATATATAAAGATATATGTGAGTCATACAAATATATCAGCCCCCTAGCCAAGTTACGATCGTTTCGTTTGCGTTGAATGCCTTGAGTAGGCCACGCTTTCGATTCTTTTGTTCTAACATCATCTCGTCGCTCAGTCACGTGGTCAGAACAAACGAATAGAAAGCGTGGCCCACTCGAGGCGTTCGACGCAAACGAAACGATCGTAACTTGGCTAGGGGGGCTGGGCCCTTTAGGACTGATGCCTGCCTCGGTTGTGGCATTATTGGAAAGGTTCACCGCAAAGCGCCTTTTTTGCATTAGAGAATTACTCTTTGCTCTGAAACGCAAAGAGTAATTCTCTAATGCAAAAAAGGGTATTTTTAGAAGAGCCATGCTTTTCCCACTTACAGTTACATGGCATGTTAGCATATGTCATTAAATCGCGCGTGCAATCACTTCCTGTAAGTACCTATTTAAAAGACTTATAAAAATTACTGATTACTGTAATCACGTTTTTTTACATGTATTAAATTTAGTCATCACTTATTATCTTGCCTGTATAAATATTTAGTATATATATACTTGTTTTAATATTAGAAACTTTATGTTTTCCATTAACTTGATTTGTAATGAATTGCGCTAAGTGCAACCCCATTTCGTATCCAAGTAATCCCTACCACCCATTCCAAGACTGAGCCCGAGTGGTCTTCTCAAGACTTCTAAAACAGATGTCAGCAAAAAATAAACCGTATGGGTCCAACAAGGCACATGTATGCTAGGGCCGTGGGGAAAAGCATGAAAGGGATAAGGGGTACTTGTGGTCCTAGAGCGCAGAAGACAACTGAAGGAAAGCGGGTTCAACCAACCAAACAAAGAAACAAACAAACTTCTTAATTCATTAAATCCTAATATCTCGGTCATTGTCTTTATATTGTGTCTCTAATTACGCTACTCAAAACGTTAATAATAATCTGCAGCTTCATAATATTAGTAAAGATATAAATGTGTAGTTATAAAGAGTAATCTCGTCATCGTGATTGCAACTACAATTTGTTGTTGGTGACCATTATGCAGTCGTAGTTAATAATATGTATTTAGATTACATATTGCCCAATACTGATGGAACGACTATCTGTCTGACGATTTGCAATTTACAACTCAGTTACTAAGCAACACGATAAGCACTCCTTGGATAGACTAATAGTTAGAATTTCTGGTGCCTGACTACCTGTAACGACTGTCAAAGTTCTACGAACGACAACTGTGACCAAGGGCTTAACATGCTTTTTGAGGCATCCGGTGTCAATAATGTCCTAGATAAACTAAGAAAAGTACATATAGAATAGAAGAATAGATATAGTATAGTATTTATTTGATGCAGGCAATACAATAGGCAAAAACACAAAAACAAAAAAAAAAGGTACAGATTTACAATATAGTTGCGCTGAGCGTGCCCGAACCGAAAGGGTCGCCAACTCAGTAATTACTGGGCGTCAGACACCCAGCGCTGATTTTCAGTTGGCACCCCGCAGTGACGCACGGATGATGGTAAATAAACAATAACATATAAATAAACCTGTATAAAAATAACCCTTACTTAAACTAAAAAAATAATACAAGTATATTTGTGTGATAATTTTGCTTTTTATAAATATTATAATATATGCAACGGTAGTTACAAACTATTTTGCTCATTATACCCACAATATTGATGCGAATAAAACACATATAAATAAAAAAAACACATTGATAATAATACTTGCCCAGTTTTGAACCCGAGTCATCACGACACTATAATTTTTACTTTATATTCAAACAAAAAACATTTCAAAACAAAACTATTAATCAGACCCAAACTAAATCATGACCAATAATAATCCCTACTGTCCAATTAGGGGCCCTCACTAAATCTTAAAGGAACGAGGTATTAACCTTGTCGCAAGAAAATACCATCTGAAGATAGCCAAGACGAGATTAAAGGGAAATGCTAAACTTGGTAGAACACCTGCATCCCTGAAGAAAGTTGACGCGGGTTTTGCTTATGAAAATAAAATAAAAATCCACAAGAGAAAGTAATTAGGACTTTATTGATGGAACTTTGTATTGACTAAAAGTGGTTTGGAGTTTTGCGTATTCTTGTGGTTAAAAGCTTTTATTTTTGTAATAGACCAATATTTTGGTATTAATTTGACTGAGTTGTAGACCTACCGACCAAATACGAAACAAAAAAACAATTGAAAGAGTAATCGACAGAAGCACGGAGGAAAAGGAGGAAGGACAAGTAGAAACTTGTTTCTGGTACTTTCGATATAACTTCCGATTCAAATTTATCGGAACCGAAGTCGGAATCGGAGGTGCAAAATCAATCAGAAGTTCCGAACTTTCGGAATTAAAATCGAACCTCCGTTACACCTTTGCTCTGGCGGGTTAGACAAAATATGACTTTATTCTTAGCGTTTCCCTCAAATGCATGCAATTTATAGCAATGACATTACCTGTCCATGTGTACAATAAAGTACCTATATATAATAATAATTACCTGTCACTTCTTTGCTACGTAATTTCCCCGCAAATAATGTCATTGTTATACATTTTGTACTTAGCGTTTGATGCAAAAGAAAAGTTAATTATCTAAGCCTGCAGAAAAGGAACGAAACTGAACCGTCTCGATCAGGTCGATGACGTTGAGCCACGTTAGGCTGAGCGCATACTTGAGACAAGACAGTTTTTAGGCAGACTTGTCTCACATAGACAAGTCTGTCTACGACTACTTCTACTTTTATCTACGACACGTCGCACACCTAAAACGAAACTGATTTGTCTAGGGATGAAACGATACCATTGATATATCGATACTTACTCGTATCGAATCGTTTTTTGAAAATGTTGAGTAAAAACCATAACAAGTGTTGATATTCTTTATTGATAAGTACAAAATTATAAAAATAAGATAAATTCAATTTAAGATATGCATTTTTTTATCAAGGTTAAAATAAAATAGTGACATTTACATAATTATACTCGATACTCAATTTAAAAGTATCGATACTCAAAGTACACGGTATCGGAGTAAAGTATCGAGTATGCACTTGTATTTATTTGTCTTGTTTCATTCCTAGTTTTGTCTAATATGACGACGCGGTGCACACTGCGTGCATCAATTCCTTTTCAGTATCAAAATGGACTTCATAGATACTGTTTTATTAATTTTTCTACGCGTTCTTCGTCTGTAAGCAAAACACATTACGTGACGTGTGACGTGTTTACTCTCTGAACGTCGGACGAGACTACTAAAGATAGCGATATGCCGAGTACGGTTTAACTCGAGTCTGACTTGATTCCTGCTTTGGACTCGCCTACTCGAGTTCCAATTTATTTTGTTTCGAGTACGCCGGTCTCGATTCCGGTACTCGAGCCAGGAAGAATCTCTGTACTCACTAACTCGATTTTATTATTAGAGTTCAACTAACCGTTTTAGTTTTGAGATACTTTTAGAATTTTACACCAATTTTAATGTGAATGAGTTTTAATTAAAAATTGGGTAAATATTGAAGTTTACTTCTATTCGATTTTCCTTTTTGTTCTAAAATTGGTAACAAACTCGAGTTCTGGACTCGAATTTCTAGATTTGAGTTTGACTTGAATTTTAAGACTAGAGTTCTAGACTCGAGTCCTAAACTCGACTCAACATTCGAGTACTAAACATAGAATTCGAGTATTGGACCGAACCGCGGAATCGAGTCAAGATTCGAATACACAAACCGATTAACCAAAACAGTGACTCAAAACATCACTAACTAGAGCGAAGGTACGTCACTAAAGTGTTTTTTCGTACAAAAGGGAAGCAGACAGTCGTTAGTAAGACTTGTCGCTGTGCAGTTTTTGTAGGTATTAGACAATTTTGTCTATGAGACGTATTGTCTGAAGTGTGCGCGTTTTCATATGTTTTGTAATAGTCTGTCTTGAGACTGTCTTGACTCAAGTGAACGCTCAGCCTACACGTTTATTATCTAAAGAGGTGTGCAATATTTCCAAAAATAAAGTTTTCATTATTATGTATTGTACGTAATTCGCGTTTATTTTGTACCATCAATGTTATATTTCAATTGTAAAGGTACACAGTTACTATTTAATACTTTAAATTGTTATTTTACTTTAAAATAGAATTGTGAGACTAGTTTAATATAATAAGCGTTTAACCGTGACTACCACATTTACATTTACTAGTAACTAAAAGAAAACAAATCAAACCAATAAAAAGTACAGTCGATTTGAATCAGAATCACCGCCAACGTGCTCTGAATCGTTCCCCGTCGCAATATGCTGTTTGCACATTTCCATATCCTTCATATCAATTCCCTACGCTCCGTTTGTGATTTGCAACTGTGCATATACTCATAGATATAGAAAACGATTGCAGAGTTCTAGAGATATTTGGTAAAGTATGCATATTTGATATAGGTATAGTTTGCAGTGTCTCAAGACAAAAGTCTATGACCAGTGTGTTGCCAGTGATGACATATGGCTCCGAAACGTTGTCGCTTACAATAGGCCTCATCAGAAGGCTTAAGGTTACTCAAAGAGCAATGGAAAGGGCTATGCTCGGAGTTTCCTTGCGTGATCGCGTCAGAAATGAGGATATCCGCAGGAGAACCAAGGTTACGGACATAGCCCGAAGAATCGCCAAACTTAAGTGGCAGTGGGCAGGGCATATTGCTCGTAGAACAGATGGTCGATGGGGACGAAAGGTTCTGGAATGGCGACCACGTACCGGAAAACGCAGCGTTGGAAGGCCTCCCACAAAGTAGACCGATGACCTGGTGAGGGTCGCGGGAATTCGATGGATGCGAGACGCACAGGACGCACAGGACCGGTCATTGAGGCGGCATTTGGGGGAGGCCTATGTCCAACACTGGACGTCTTTCGGCTGAAATGATGATGATGATGATGATGCATATTTGTAAATAGATGCGATATAATGGTCATACATACTCAAAGATACCAACCCGCACTGGTCCGGCGTGTTGGATTATGGCCCATTCCCTCTCCTAGAGAGGAGGCCTGAGTCCCAACAGTGGGAACATTATAAGGCCGACTATGCTATGCTATGCATACTCAAAGATTAGGATATGTGTAGTCTCTAAAGGTTGTTCAAGATAATTATGTTAAATCTCTTAATAATCACTTGATTTGCTAGTTTTGTGGTTGCGAGTGCTACTGTGAAGCATGAGGTGCTAGGTCTAACGACGTGTTTTAGTTTTTTATTTCATTTGTAATTTTTCAGCCTAAGAGTGCTTTCCCACCAGTTATGTTAAGTTGCTATAGATGCGTTTGATATCCACCAATCAAATTCATTGCTGCACATAGCTCAGCACCGGTGGAAACAGATTCAACTAAGATATGTTTTTTATATGGAATGGATACGTGCTATACCTACTGCTATGGATGCGTGCTATGGATGGTCGTGAGTGGTGTAACTATGTGGCGCTTCCTTAATATAGATACATTGCTTAGTTTGAGTTGCGCATTTTCCTCGCGCAGTTACTTTGCGGCGACGCATCTTCATAGCTCATCTTACTCGCACCGCTACATAGCTTAGTATCAGTGGAAACGATCACATAGTTTTACAGCATAGTTATTATATCCTTGCAGCATAGCTGCATAGCCGGAATGTGTGTTTCCTGATAGCTACAACCCGGTAATCTTTAAGTCAAGAGTGAATAGGTTACTTCTAGGTAAGCGCGTTCCATCGTCGACCGCATCATCGCTTTCCATCAGGTGAGATGGCGGTCAAGCGCGAACCTATCCAGAATAAAAAAAAAATAGCATATCTCTGGTGGAAAAGTAGCCAAAATCTAATTTTGCACCGGGAACCTTTATTTCATTTGCAATAAAAAAGAGTGTTAATCATCATCATTCCATTTTAACTAAAAGACGCCACCTGCTGGACAATAGGCTTTCCCATAGTATCATTCACGACCAGTACTGTGCATCTCACATCCGTCGGATCGACCCTCACCATGGTCATCCCTCCCATCCGGAAATATATACCTACTATGTTAATTATTCAACTTTTTTTAGATGAGAAATGAAATAAATTCATTTATTATAGGTAGTTTGAAAAGGAGCGTCAGACTTTTACAGACTAAAACTCACCTGAGTTTCTTCAGTTACCTGTCGATTTTCAGGGTCACGGTAACTATTTCAAACAATCTCGTAGCCCAATTATTATTTGGGCACGCCATAATTATGGCGGTAAGTCTCCTCTTTGAGGCGTGGCTGGAAAGACCTCACGGCGTTCTCACCTTCCGCATGACGCGGGTCGTCACCGGATATGGTAAATTCGGGAGGTTCCTGTACCGGATTCGTGCGGAAGAAACGCCCGCGTGTCACCATTGTGTGAACCGCCCGGAGGACACGGTGAAGCATACGGAGGAGCATACGGTAGAGGTGTACCCCGCCTGGGCAGAGCACCGCCGTGTCCTCGTGGGGGCGATCGGCGTCGGCGATCTTCCGCGTCGGGCTTTGGCCTGTACGGCCATGGTTCGGAGCGAGGAGAAGTGGCAGGTAGGTTTTTAGTCAATAAAAGTCTGACACTATCTCCCGCTCCGCACAAGAGAGGGAGATGTCACTGGATGATTTTCCCACCGAAAAAAATGGCCAATTATTATTAAACTTTGAAATGTCAATTTACGAAAACCCTTGGAAATAGCGAATAAAACGTGTAGCCAAATTGTCAAAAAAATCGCCTATTCTTTTAAATCTGCAATAAACCATTGTGAGAATTATTGCCATAAGCATTATGCTACGTAATCCCAGCAAAACGAGCAAGATAACCTCTCTAAGATATATATGTAAAATGGTATACGTGGTTCTGGGCTGTAAAAAAGGCTGAAGAAAAAAGATTGCATGTAGCGGAGATGAGAATGTTGAGATGGATGTGTGGTGTGACGAGAATTATAGATAAAGTGAGAAAGAAGGTTATTAGAGGAAGTTTGAAAGTGGCGCCATTGACTGAAAAGTTGGTACTACATGTATTACTTGGTTACTAAAAGAGTTATGAGCATACATATAGATGGATGGAGAGGGAGAGGGAAGCCAACGAAAAGATGGACAGATGGTGTGAAGAGTGAAATGAGAAAAGGAAGTGACGAGTGACAGGGCAGAATGGAAGAAAAAAAACGTGTTGTGCCGACCCCAAATAATATGGGACAAGGGCAGGAAGATGATGTTGTACGTGGTTCTGATATTACTGATGCTCATCAGTACCAAAGCATATAAGTCTGTAAGGATCAAAGTATCTTCTGTAGTTTCTATCTAGACCTATTGAGAAAAAGTGTGATTTTATTTATATTATAGCTGTTCTCCACGATTTCATCCGCATCTTTGTTTTCTCCTTTGCTTCCTTGGATCGTGGCGTAATGCTTGTGTTTATTCTTGTTGAATTTGTTAAGATTCATCTATCCGGCTATCACCTACAGAAAGACTTTTTACAATCTGACTGGTAGTTCCTGATATTATCATCGATAAAAAGGCAGGGGGTAACTTGCCGATCAATAAATGGGTCCCCAAAAGCGGTCGCAAGCACGAAGTGACGTAGCACTAAGAGGGCAACATATCCTGAGGTGCTTGAGAAGTGGAGAGGTATACCACGGCTATCAGGACAATCCCGCCGGAAGTACGGTCAAGATCCCTACCAGCACCTTAGAAGTTATATTATATTTTTAGTAAATAAATTAGTATTTATTAATTTTCTTTTTGCACCTAACATATTGTCTCTTCACCACCCTAGGTTGACTGGTAGAGAATGCCTAAGCCATTAAGTCCGCCTTTGTACTTTGTGTTGCATGAAGTTTAATAAATAAATAAATAAATATTAATATGGACATGTTTCTAAAAAATGTGAATTAAATATTCTTCATTTAAAGTATTCGATATTAAATGAAGCATCATAATACTCGTTGCTGAAACGACTCCAGAATATTTAATAGACCAATAACCATAAAATAATAAAAGTATAACACGGCAACATATTATATATTATATTCAGCACCTTGCGAAACATGTATTTCGATCATTTGGGCCTTATTCAAGCAATCCAACGTGCGAAGATAAAGCAGACTGACGTAAAATAAGACGTGTACGTGACTGCCGAATTGCTGCCATCTTGGATTTGTATTTGCTCAACTTTTATGTGGAGTATGAAATAAAACGTTTTGTTTTATTCCGTTTTATGTCTGTGCCCAGTAGGTTGGTACTTTTTCAATTAAGTTATTATGTTATAGGGCTATAAAATCTAATATATAAAAATCTAGTGTCACAGTGTTTGTTATCGAACTCCTCCGAAACGACTTGACCGATTTTCGGCTAGATTGATTTTTATGCAATTTTTGTGTATATTTGGTGGATCAGAAAATAGGTTGTAGCTATTTTTTAACCTACTCGCACCCCATTTTTATTTTTGATAATTTATTTAATAAAATAATGTTTGCCGGGTCAGTTAGTATATATATATTATAAGGTGTCTGTGAGGCGACAATAAATTAAACTCAGTCTAAACGAATTCTATCATAGATATAATAATATAGATATATTCTTTATTGTACACCAATAATCAAATTACAATATGAACTTAAAATTAATAGGGTGTCACAATAGGCGGTCTTATCGCTAAGAGCGATTTTTTACAGACAGCCTTTTCATACTACGAGCATTATAAAAAAAATATGAAAGTTTTTGAAAATGAATCAATGTTTGTAACACTTTCACGCAATTTTTCTTGCTTTAAAAACTGTTTTTATGAAAAAGCAATTCAATAGGGTAACAAATTGATAACTTTAATGATATTATATATAGATCAGTAATATTTTAATCTACATACAATTTAAACCTGGCCTAACAAGCGCCAAAATTAGAAAAAAATGAATTTCGCGGGCTTTGTTTGGCCTTGTTTTTTTTTTCAAGTTTGGTTATCATTCAATGACTTCTCCCGGTCCGGGCGGAGCGGGAGGGTGTTTTAGACTTTTACTGACGAAAACCACACCTGTGTCCTTCAGATGCCTTTGCTTTCTACGGACGGCGAGCTACCCATTGCTCGACATCCGCAAGCCTGCGCCTACCGTGACTGGCAGTCGGGGTCGGGGTCTCGGCGGCTATGGTGTGAGGACGTTCGTTCCATCACGTATGCGCCTTCCGCCTTCATTTGCATTAGTACTTCGCAAAAGAAGACGAGCGGGCAACTTTGGTGCTTTTACTTAAGAAAAATGTTTTTCTTGTCAAAAACTGCACATTTTGTAAAGTGAGCACAAAGTCATCAGTTTTTCCAGTATACTATATAGTAAGGGAATAACAAGTATACTTTAAGTTTTCTCTATCATAGGTTTCAAGGCGATATTTTACCAGATTAGAATTGAACAACATACGGCTATCATGCTTCACTTTATAGTTAAATTCAACAAAAAACCACTCTCTACTCCCACTCAAGATCGATTTGATCAAATTTTACTCAAAGCTATTACAAGACTCTTCAATTATACATACAAAAAACTAAAGAAACTCACTAGACATTTTGGTTGGCAAGCGCTTCCTATTTGCCAGGTTTGAGGCACAGAGGCTTTGCGGACTACGAGGGCGGGTCGTTTGCAACCTTAGGAATCAGCTCACGTTCGAACCGAGCACAATCAAATTATATAGAACTGACTCGATTTTGCGTAGCAATGTGACCCAAGGAGAAGAAAGGTGTCGACTTAGAAATGCGCCTGAATGAATAGGTTGGAAAAATAATAATTTTGGTCGGTATAATTTTGGCCAGCAGTTTTTTTTTTAAATTTGAAATAAACCAGTGCTTGACTGCGATCGCACCTGATGGTAAGTTGCATGAAGTGTTCATTATCAATACTAATTTATCAAATGTGAAAGTTACTCGGTCTGTTACGCTTTCACGGTTAAACTGTTGACCTGATTTCGATAAAATATTTGGGACCTACGAATTAAGCTTGAAGCCCAAGAAAAGACATAAGCTACTTTTTATTTGGCTTCAATTTCGACTTTACGTTTTCTATAACAAATCGTGTGCAAAAGCTAGTCAAAAACAATCCTATTTTACTAATATTACAAATGTGAATGATTTTGAAGCTGGATGTGTGTTATGCATTCACGCAAAGACTAAGGAATCTACTGAACAAATTTGAATGGCATACAAATTCTTTATAACTTTGATAATTCATTCAATACTTACTTTTATCCTGGAGATCACGACGACACAAATAAACTTTTATTACTACATCAACATCAAATTCACGATTCACGCAAACGAAGTCACAGGCTTTTTTTCGGTGGTAAAATCATCTTATGAGATCTCTCGCTCTTGGGCGGAGCAGGAGATAGTGTCCGACTTTTACTGACTAAAAACCCTCTCCCATTCCTTGTTGGGGCGTGAGGACCGTGGCCTCACGCGTGCGACCGCCTCTTTTACTAGCATTACTGTTTCGCAGATTGCGACCGCCTGCCACTCCTCCTCGCTCCGGACCATGGCCTGTACCAAGGCCGCCGTCGCCGCCGCCGCCGCCGACGATCGTTCCCTCGAGGACACGGCGTTGCTCTGCCCAGGCGGGGCACATCTCCACCGTGTGCTACACCGCGTTCTCCGGGCGGTCCACGCAATGGTGACACCCGGGCGTTTCTTCCGCACGAATCCGGTGAAGGAACCTCCCTAACTTACCATGTCTGGTGAGGACCTCCGTCATGCGGAAGGTAAGATTGCCGTGAGGTTTGCCAGCCACGTCTCAAAGAGGGGACTTACCGCCATAATTATGACGTGCCCAAATGAAGTAACAGGCTCAAGTCAATCTATATTTCTATTCTAATATTGTAAAGAGGAACGATTTTTATATTTGTATTTTTGTTTGTAAAACTACTAAATCCATTAAAAAAAAACTGGGCAAGTGCGTGTCGGACTCGCGCACTAAGGTTTCCGTACAAACCTACCTGTGTAAATAGTTCAATTCCGGAATGGAGTCTCGAAGATTTTTCCGAATCGCAAATAAAGAATTTTTTTGTGACGTACCAACAATTTACTGTTTTCAGATTTATTCCTCTATCTGTGCAGCAAGGCAAGGTCTTATAATTATAAACCTTGCTTTATGCCAAATTTCAGGATTCTGGATAAATGAGAAGTACCCTATGAATTTTCATACCCTTGAGAGTGTCGAAGTATATGTTTTCGTGACATAGACGTCCGTCCGTATCTTATTTTCGTTAACTTAGAATATTTTTCTTAGCTTGCCTGACCTGACCTGAGTTTATGATTTTAATCTCAATTCGATAACGCTATGCGTTCCTGTGATAAATGATCTTGATAGAACGAAAAGAGAATCGAAACGAAACGGTTGTAATTTGACTAGGAAGGCAGGACATCTACCGGTCTGCCAAATCTTTTCACAGTTTGAGTGTAAAACAGTAACAAGCCTAAACACCACATACATACATAAAAACTTTTGCTATTAGTGTGATTATTTGATTGAAACAAAACCTTACCCTCCTTTTGTGTTTTACTGCAGTTTAAAACACAAACTCCTACTTGTGTATCCAAGGTACCAGCGCATAATCGTATATGTATATTATGTCCTACATGATAATTAGGGGTGCCGTGTTGACAGGGTAGCACACTGCCCATCATCCACAGCGATGAGCAAATGAATTAACTTTATTCATTTAGATATAAGGCTATGAGTAATGACAATTGAACACTAAGATTTAGTACTGAATGTAATGGTTTGAGAACTTCTCTCCTTCTCTTGTTGACGTTGAACTTAATAGAATATTTCTAGAGGATGAAAAGACCAATTAAAATAAGTAAAATACTTAGCTGCTTTATAGTTTTCAACAACAAAATCCTAAAGATGATCGCTGAGAGCCCAGATTCATCAGTGTGGGATAGGTTTATAAAACTGCATATTTTACGAAGTTCTTTTTGTGTGAATTGGTAATTAATTATGACTGATTTTATTATTTTTATTATGAAATAATCGACTAAGTAATTAACTAATTTATGCATTTAAATATTGTACTACGTAGTTTTAATGAAACCTTTTCATAAAGCTACTATGACGTACATATGTCAAAAAATACATTTCAAATGCAAACACCAAATGAGAATGCTCCGAAGAAGTTAGCATATTCATAAAATAAAAAGTGTGACGTATGTTACGTCCTGAAAGCGGTGACAGGTACTCCCATTACCAACATAAATTAGAACCATGATAAGTACACATTTGAATTATTTATATTCATATGAGTTGTATAGTACTTCAGGAAGTTTTTTTTTTCAGTTAGACACTAGAAATATTATAGCGTTGTATACCACAGATACAACAGTTGTGTGTTTTGTGTAAACCTGATTTTTATTTTCCTTTATAAAAAAAAAAAACATACAGCGCTCGTCATACCAAGTGTCTCACGTTTTTATATGTGGAGAACGTTGTTGATATTTTTTCCTTTATTGCGAAGGCTGCGGTAACTTTTTCGAACAATCCGCAGCCCTGGCAGGCGTCGGCCCTAATTGGCCCCTACGATTTTGCTGACATCTTTTTGAGGTGAACGTGAAAAACAACGCGCCATTGGTGACGACCCGGGCTTGGTTCACTTGGTTGATTTACACGTTGGACGTTTCAGAAAACCGAACCAATCCTAAAACTTTGATTAAAGAACCTACTCATCAACTATCGTCACCTATCGTTACCTATTGGTACCGTCCTATCATTACCGTCCTATGGTTGCCTATCGTCACTTTTCGTCACCTGTCTCTCTATCAATTGTCATAAAAAATCTACTGTTTCACTTCCTACATCAGATTTGGCAAATTGTCAGCGACTATAACCCCCACTGAGTTTCTTTATCAGCGAACTGACCTGATAAAGAAACTCAGTGGGGGTAGGGGGGCGGTACCTACCATGCATATCTTTTGAATATCTCAGAATAACGTCTCAATACTTTTTCGTACAGGATTCCAACTGTAAGGATTGGCTTTGAATAGTTCTATTGTTCTTTGATGATTGTTATTTCTGAGTTCATTAAACCGTGACGGTTAGATAAGTTTATCGACGACTATTTAAATGTGAAAATTTGGTTTTCATCAATTAATTTTGCTTAATTTTTGTTATTGAGTGAAAAAAATACTTTTTTTTATTATATTTCAATTTATAATTGTTATTCTTGCCACCTGGTTCTAGATTAGCAAATCAAAGACAAACAGTTACAAAGTATCCTCTACTGATTTTTTTCAAACAAAAATCTGAAATAGGCTGAACGACTCCGGTACGGTAAATACACGAGCAAACTCGTAAATTAAAGCAGATGTGAGCATACTAAGGGCATACTGAATATCTCTGGATCTGGTCACTTCAATATAAGAATGAAAAAACCATTACAGAATTCGAAAATGGAACTCTTTGCGAGCATACGTTACTTTTTAATTTACAAGACTGTCATTTGTTTTTTTACTGTGGCGTCCTTTCGAAGATTATGACTGTGTCGCTATTAAAATCAATTTACTCGTGAACATTTTCGTGCAATAATTTTTATAATTTTCGTTGAGGCTTAAGTCAACAAGAGAGTTGCCAGAGACTTTAATTGGCATTGGTGATTAAACATCATGTCGTTGCTCTGTGTATTGGTGGTTTGGAGAATTTAGACGTGATCATCGCTATGATGAGGTACGTGAAGGTCGGCCGGCCACTGTGGTTACAGAATCTAATATTGACACCGGATGACAAGTTATTGTAATTGACAAAAAAACTACTTGCCAGCAAACTGTTTTGTTAGGCATTGGAATGAGCCAAGTGCAAAACATTTTACATGTGTGAAAAAAAAGTTTAATGGAGGGCAGTCGAGACGAGCAAAATATTGTGACAGGTGACAAAATCTGGGTGTACTGATTTTAACCCGAAAAAAAGTCAGTCCAGTCAGCAGAGTGGGTCTTTCCTTTTTAGAGATTTGCCGACAAAAGTTAAGAATAATCGAAGTGTTGTTAAAAAAAATGGTTTAATGTTGCCACTGCGGAGACTCAGGCCTCCTCTCTCTAGGAGAAGGAATGGGCCGTAATTCACTCGGCCCAGTGCGGATTGTTGAATGTCACATGTGTTCGAATTTTTGGTTCTAGGACATGCCGGTTTCCTCACGATGTTTTCCTTCACCGTTTTGAGAGCAGTAGTGATGAAATAAATTACACAAAGTAATGCTTGCTTGGCTTGGTTTTGAACCCGCGACTCGTAAGTTGGGGCCGTTACCACTCGGCCACCACTGCTCTCAAATTCTCTCAAATTATAGAAGAGAAAAGTCAGGAATTTCAAAGATTTCTGATACCCGTGCGAAACTGGGGCGGGTTGGAAGTATGAGATAAAATAATATTCTATGAAAATGCTAAAACCACAATCTCTATCGACAAGTTGAACGAACTCGTTAGAGTGTAGATGAGTATTATTACGTAGAAGACGACGTGTTTACGACCTCCCATCCGTCACTCCAATGTGGAACAGATCGTTAAAATATTGTAATTAGGGTTGGCATATATAGGGTTGATGTGAACTAAAATCTTATAGGATGGTAGGTTTTGTGGTATTGATCGAATGAATTACTGTAGCCCAAAGGGAACTTAAGAAACTCAGAGCAATAGGCTCGCCGTCCGACCGTCCGGTAACCGTCCGAGCCGAGCCCAAGTCGTCAACGGCGAGTACTGTTCCACGCACGCCTTAAAGAGATGTCAGCAATTGTAAGAAGCCTACTGGCGCCAAGGGTCGGATTCTGAAAGGAAGACTCAGCCCTGGTATGAAAGGCAACGGAAAGAATAAGTAGGTTTTTAGTCAGTAAAAGTCTGACACTATCTCCCGCTCCGCCCATGAGCGCGGGATGTCAATGCATGATTTTCCCACAGAAAGAAAAAGTTGGGTATTATTAGTCAGTAAATTTCTTATCGCTCCAACCAGAGTGGGATCTTCCTAGCTCAAAAAAAAAGACGATGTTAGAATAAAAGCCATTATTTTAACAAAGCCATTTAATTAAAATTATCACAACGCACATAATGTCAAAGTATCACAAAAAAGTTTGTAGTTGGAAAACGTTAGGGTCCTCCCTAACGTTGACTGGTGACTAACGGACTACTCGTAAACAGAAAGGTTAATTGTCCCACAGATTTTGGTAAAATGTCATGCCTCTGCACGCCCCCTTATGTTTTATTTTAAAACCTAATATCATTTCTGGTTCCGTACTTGGATACCAACAACAATTAAATAAAAAATAAAAGAAAACTGAGAAAAATGTACACTGCTATACAGCTCTTTTTTTCTGTTGAAGCTATACAGCTGTTTTGTTTGTTGTTGTTGTTGTTTGTTTTTGTTGTTTTTTTTTCTGTTGTACAAATGTGGTTGCCATCATAGCGTGTAAATCTGCTGCAATGTTTTTTGTAAAAAATAAACAATGATTAAGATTTTTATTTTTGGGCTTGGGCCGACTTACGAGTCGTAGGTCGCGGTTTCAAACCCAGGCAGCAGTATTACTTTGTGTATTTTATTTCAACACCATTGTTCTTAAAACAGTGAAGGAAAACCTCGTGAGGAAACCGGCATGTCTTATAACCAAAAATTCGAAGACATGTGACATCCACCAATCCTAACAGTGGGAACATTATAAGGCCGGCTATACTATACTTAGTATGTTATTTTGTTATTGTTTAAAATATCGGAACGTATTCTGTTAGAAATTCGAAGTATAGAAGTTATTGCAAACATTTCCATAAATCTGTTACATTACCTTTTGCTGCCTCAAATTTTCCTTAATTGTTTCTGTCATAAACCATTCAAATTAAATTATTCCATAAAAAAACCAATAAATTATTCCATTAAAAACTCTACGCATTCATTCTGTTATCGAAATGCTACCAAATGCCACCAATGAAAAAAGAAATCAAGTTAACTCCATTTTCAAATGTCAACTTATGAAATTATCATATCAGTCCCGCTATAATAACAACCATTTTAATTTGTTAATACGTTTGTCATCATACAGTGAAAATATGTTGTGATGATTTGTGTAAAAATAAACAATGATTAGGATTTTTATTTTTAGGTAGGTATTGTATATTATGAGGGTTAATCTGTGTTATTTTTTCTTATTTAGAACATCGGAATTTATTTTATTTAAAATTATAGCAGAGAAAACAAAGTATAGCAGTCAAACATTTCCATAAAACTATTACATTGCCTTCTGTTTCTTCAAATTTTATTATATTGTTTCTGTCATCGACCATTCATTTTTTTTATTTTTATTCTTGATAGGTTCGCGCTTGCTATCTCACCTGATGGAAAGCGACGATGTGATCGACGATGGAGCGCGCTTAAATTATTAAATTCTTCCATAAAAAAAAACAATTTATTTCTTAAAAAAACTCTGAGCAGACTGAACATTCTGTTATCAAAATGCTATTTGGTAGCATGGCCACTTAAGTGACCTCCATTTTGAAATGCCAACTTTTATGAAATTATCGTATCAGTCCCCAAAGAAAAGAAATCCGCCAAACAAACATTTCCTTCAGCAAAAATCTTATACAAACATCCATAACGAATTCCATCCGACTATAATCCCTTTGCCATTCGAAACGACGCCCGTGGGAAGCCATTTCAGCGCAGCCCTATTCAGTCGGAACAATGCTCCAGAAAATAAATCCAGAAAGAAAAACATCGGAACACTGCTCACCTATTCGGTTATAAAGTTTTCGGAATTCGTCAACCCTAGTTGTGATTCAGGGCAGGGGTGGCCACAATGCGGCGTGTTTGCAATAAAAGAGCAATACGGAGTGTCGGCCGACACCGACGCGATATTTGGCACCGTCGAACTATAGAGTTGTAGTAGCAATAGAAGTGACAGAACTTATTCGTGGTAGAAATGGTGATCTAACTTTGTTGACTTTTAGTTGACCAGCAAGCCGATAAAGGCTGCTTATGTGCTAAGCCACATTATGTGGTGTAGCATACCCCAAAGTCAAAGTCAAAGACATTTATTTGCATTAAATGCGGTACAAGAGATAGTTACTTATATTTTATTAGCGCAAAGACACATTTTGCCATGAATTGGCATGCAAATATTAAAATAAAATTAAGTCCCCAGAAAGGGGACAAGTGAAATTAGTAGATTGGGACAAGAAAAAGAAATAAATAGAGTTTACAAAGCACGTTCCGGTAGAGCAAGCTGTAAAAACATACGCAGTCACGCAATTGCCGGGTGTGTCTGCAATGGTCCGCATATATTGCAAGGCAAGTAGGGGCTACCAGTGGTGCCAGGTGGGATTTGATCAAACTTTGTAAATCCTGGTGTAAGTCAAAGTGTGATTGATTTATCTTACAATACAAACTTACTACGGTATGCGAAGCTGCCAACTTCTGCCTTCTTTGTCTAAGAAACGGCATTTGCCTGCAGTGAAATAGTTAAAATCTTGTGTATTCAGCATTTTATTAATCAAAATTCGTATCTCGAGCCTACGTGCTACTCCGCAATTATCTAGAGATTAGACAAGCAGTGAGAATTAAGTAATATTGCTATGTTTTTCTGCCGACAAAATATTACATGATATTTTCCGGTATATACTCTAACTGGGAAATACTTTTTAATTTCAATATGGACATTTTTTTAAATATCTTTCTACTAGTATAATCAAATGAACTTTTAAACATGTAGCAAGCTTATATTATATATGCACAGATGTTGTAGATTGATTTCACGCATACACGACCTGCACATGGTGAGCGCCGGGCGAACCACCGCTGCCGCAAAAAATCGCGGCATGACGACCACAAAATAAAAGCTATGAGACTTCATAATTACGTAAACAAAAAAAAAAAACAACAAAAGATTATATCGGACCTTTGAAAATCCTATCGAAACTCATTTGTACAACATCCAACCTCTTACAGCAAAATATCATCGACGCAGCTTATTTGATTCCCTTCCACCAAGAAGGATGTTTGGAATTCATTAGCCGCATTTTTTGTGTCAACCCTAGTTATGATTCAGAGAGTACGGTGTCGCAACCCCGGCAGGAATTCTACGACGGTTTTCTTAGGGCTGCAAGAATTTGATAAAATTATTATTAGCTACTGGTTTCCTTCAAATCTATATTTATATCTTTTGGCGATGTTGTTTTATGAAAACAGGTTACGTAATTCACATAATATTTTCGGTTGAAAATTAGTGTAAACTGATTGGTCTTGGTAGCAATTTCTTAGTTGCGGTAATAAAAACACAGTCTTGTCTCCAGTGCTATTTGTAAGTAAAGTAATTATGATTTTAAGTTTCTTATAATTATTGGCATAAGTTATTATAACATGATTTAATAAAAATAATAAAACTACTAATGAAGTAAGTTGTTAAATATTGTAAAACATTGCAAAAATAATGTTGTGAACCAAAAATAAATAAAATTAAATGGAAACAAAGAGCGAGCAGTTATTAGATGTTTCCACGGTAAAGCAGTTAATTAGCTAACAAGGAAGCTATATACATACGTCTCAATATGATTTCGTTCTAGTAATTAGCATAACTAGAGTAGGGATGAAACGCATGTTACTAAAAGAGTTATGAGTTTACATGTGGATGAATGGAGAGGGAGAGGGAGATCAAAGAAAAGATGGATGGATTGTGTGAAGAGTGATATGAAAGAAAAGGAAGTTAGTGATAGCATGACGAATAACAGGGCAGAGAGGAAGAAAAAAAAGTGTTGCGCCGACCCCAAATAACACGGGATAAAGGCAGGAAGATGATGATGAATATATAATTTATTAACGTCAAGTCTATGCCATATCAGATCTGCTTGCCAACGGCATTGAGAAGAGAGATTGTTGCAATATTGAAAACTTTGCATTTGAACGGTAGCTCGGCCTGTATAGCAAGTTCGTTCATTTTCGCACTCATATTGCTAAAAATGCCAGCAATGGACCCATTTTCGTTTAATATTTAAAGCTCTCGTTTCCAAAGGAGACTTTGGGGGTTATACGGGGTCTGGCTAATTGATGACACGTTCGTGGGGTTATATTGGTATATTAGATTTATATACGAGTGGTTTTGTTTACCAATAGTAAGTTGATGGAAAACGTTTAAACTGTGGTTACATGAATGCTAATTACTTAACCGGTGGTAAAACTTCAAACAACAAAAAAGTATAAAAGTAAAACAGTAAAAATTCTCTATCTAATCAACCAATGGTTGTAAAGAGAGGCAGGGTATTTAAAATTATGTAAAAATAAAGAAAATATTATTCAGAAAACAAGAGTACAAAAATATATACAACTTGGCGCCGACAATATAACAATAAATTAAATATATGATAAACTATGTATACCTCATGATGTTCCCAACCCCCATACCAAAAATTATTGGAATATATCCAGTAGTTTAGTCACAGCACATTATTTTTCATTTAAAATATTTTTCTACATGATCATGTATATGAAGTACACGATTACAAAAAAACTTCTTTGGCAACCGAGCATAAATCATATTTGGTGTCTAAACATAAAACCTTAAAGCCATAAAACAATTAATGATTAATCAAGTTAAAGTGACATATCAAGGTCATTGATGTTACTATTAATTTTTATATATAAAGAATTGTATTGTAATTGCGTTTTATTTTTGAATCATCATGCCTCGCTACGAATTGATTTTAATTCATGGGGAGAGTCACAGAAACGCCACTTTAACTATACGGACATACTGAGAGAGGTAGGTATGAGAACACTCGAGTTTATCCGACCAATAGGCGCATTATTTTTCAAGCAGTCTAAAGGATGTGGAAAAATCGATTATCCTGCAATTGGATAGTGCTCCTGTACGTTTTTTTTTTTATTTTTTTTTTATTTATCTCATACATTTTAATACAAAATAGTTTAACATATTTTTGGCTCGCCAAACTTTATAGTTTGATGGCGAGAAACGCTCGTTATACAATTACTTCTATTACTTCATGAAAAAGTAAAACTATGAGTGGCTTTGCTGTCTCAGGATGTGTACAATATATCACATAAACTTTATGTACATAAACATATATATATATTTTTTTTTTAAACATTTTTTCTGTGCCAGTACTTTCAGAGATTACCTCTTGCAAACAAAAAAAAAAACGAAAAAAATAAAATAAAAAGCTTTTTCTCTTTATTATATTAGTGTAGAAAAATCTGTGATTTAGTGTAATTGTTTTTATTGAGCATTAATGATGATGGCACCAAAATATTACGTCACTACATGACACGGCGCTGTTGCCACAGGTTGGTGTATCGATATTTATAAATGATGTTCTATTTTGTTTACGATTTCATGCTATCTATTTTGTTTGAAAAAAGCGTTTTGTATAATTCAATTTTAGGATTTTTTTGGCAATTTAATAATATTTCTATGGACTTGTCCATAAATTAATACCCGTATAACTCGTTGTACTAGTACAAGTACTACGAGTGTTTTAATTTATTGTCATATTTGCGGCGCCACAAGTAAAAATTCATATAATTTAAGATAAATAAAGTAAAGTAAAAAAATTAAATGCGTAGTTACTGGTAAGTGGTAAGTGGTAGCGCATTTTATTGAAAGATGGACCATCTACTTATATGAAACAAAGAATGAACATAATCAAAAGCATAAAAAGGACAAAGCAGAAGATATTGTTAGAAAAACGCAGATTCCTAGAGCGTTAAAAACATAAATATTGAAAGTGAAATTTAAGATTCAGTACTGATTAAAGCATGCAAATTTCTTCCTTGACATCAATTTTTGAACTCTTTCAACCTCGATATAAAAGCGACTATACGACTCATAAGCGTGAGTTGCCAGGTGCTTTATTTTTTTTACGATGTGTTCACACTGCTCCTGTAACCAAGATTTCTACTTCTAAAAGTTATGGAGTTCGTTATAATTTAAAGAGTCTTTATAAGTACTTTAGTGTCTACACACAACACATCTTGAGCTGTCACATTCACGTCTCCGCACAAATTGTTCCATTTCTTCTTCAAACATTTGTTACAATGTCAACATACTGCTAAACGGTGTAAAACTGAGAAACATTATTTAGCCTGTATTGTAATGTACTTTCTTTGTCGAGTATTTCAGTATGTGCTCGTTTCCTTTAAATAATTGCGTGTTGACAGATTGAAGAGTTGAACGAAAATGTTTAGTATGTAAATGGTGCTTGTTGCTTTATTTATTTTTATTCTCTCTTTAATCGTCAAGTAGTCTTACGTTTTTGTAATTGATGTAGAAAGTACCTAACATTCTTTTGTATAAATATATTTTATAACAGTGTTAATCACATCTTATCATCACTGCATTCATTTTCTTCTCGTTTGTGTTAATATCTTCTTTTGTCTGCCTCTTCAAAATAGCTATGTACATCCATATTTACTTTCTCTTCCTGTCTATATATACATATCATTCATTCTTCCGCGACATATGCCATTACTACGGCAATTGGATGGTGTACTAACCATACTTATTAGTCATTACTAGTCACCTTCATTATTCAGCAGCCTTCTTCATTTTTATACCAGAGTTCGATGGTCTATAAGAGTCTCAACCAGGTCTTTTCCGTAATCTCGTGCAGGTTGCCCATCCATCTCGGTTTACCGATGCTCCTCCTATCATTTTTCGGCAACTATTCCGTTAGGGCTTTGTTCCAACTGCCATTATCATGTATTCTGCCCTTAGTATGTTGTAACATAAGATTTTTGGAAAGGATTTGCCTCTTATTTTACAAAAATTGCTGCAAACTGCTTAATCATTCTACTTATATCTATAGTTACGTACGTCGGAAACAATATCGTGCCGCCGTTTGGCGTCCTATTAAAAACCGTTCAGGGCTCGACTACAAAATATATAGATACAGAAGGTCAAATACACACAAGAGAAAAGAGGCACACAGTCACATAGACGCGTTCGGCGGCGGGCTCAAACAAATGCCAGTCGCAAGTGTACTTGCACTCGCTGTACTTGAAGCTTGTAGATGTGTGCGTTTCGTTTTCTCTCGTTGTACAGAGCCAGCCTTTTGTACCTATCTATTCTGTGCCTTAATGTTCCCGTCTCATTAGCATACGCCCCCCGCTCACCAAATTTAATACTTTGCCGTAGTACCGAAAGAATAACTGTTCAGGAATTTAAATAAAGTTTGTTTTGATACTTTATAAGCAACAGGTTCATTTATTTTTTGAGTAAAAATCCAGATTGATATCTTTCAGGGCCATGAAAAATAGAAATACCTAATGTTTCAATTTTTCATGGAAGTACATATTTGAGGGCAGTTTTTCCCCGGGATATGCAAAATATAGGAAATAAGTTTTACAATCGTGTTCAGCAAAGAAACTCTGAAATCATATAATGTGAAATGCACCAGTGGTAGCCCTCTACCGATTTATATTCCCTCGAGAAATACCAATGTTTCCCAAAGGAACAGCGTATTCGCAATTTCCCCGCCCTAACAATTAGGTAGGCCTCAGATAAGATTCGAAATTCTATTTCAAGAATACAATAGATCAAATCTTATTGTGCACCAAAATAGTAACATAAATTCTCACATATACTTAATATCTAAAAATAAAAATCTTTTGGTACAATGGCGGTCTTAACGCTGACAGTAATATTTACCAGACAACCTTTGGATGAATAATAAACAATGCAGAAGATCACAAATGTATAATATTATATTTATGTTCCATAGTATTTCATAGAAGGAAGCAAAAATAGGATAAGAATAAAGGCGGATTAGTAATGAAAGAAACAAAAATTGGCACAACAAAAAAGCGTTAAAAAAAGCATATTTATGGTCTTTAGTTAAGCATGTTTGTTATAAATTATTTGACATATAACTTCAGGCAATACGGAAGTATGTAAAATAGAATAGAAAATTATATATTCGTCACTGACACAACACATCGCTAACTTAACACAAAATAAAAATAATACTACAGAATGCGTGTTTGAAGGGAAGCGGAACAGAGCGTAAAGTCCCGCAAAACTCCGTAGAAAAGGGCCGATCCTCCGACCAGACGGGTATTGTGTCTGGTGGGCAACTACCCGTTAGATGATTTCGGGCTGTTCTATATGTTCCAAATCGCGTGGAGAACCTTAATTGCACGATTTAGGATTAGTTCTTATGTAATGCCATAGATGTCGCTACATCACTCCCCTCTGGAGATCGGAGATCGATGGTTCTTGATGCTTCTTGATGCGTGCCAGGACAGTGGTAGGTTAGTTCCAGTGGGTCGGAACCAGAAGAGAGTCAGAACTGCCTGCGGTGATACCCCAGTGAGTGGGGGTGGTGCTGTCCCAGTGAGTCGGGGATGATGCCCCAGTGAGTCATGGAGATGATGTCCTAGTAAGTCGGGATGGTGCTGAAGGCTCCAACGAGTCGGAGTAGTGCTGTTGGCTTTAGTGAGTCGGAGCGGTGCTGTGCGACGTAAGGTTTGATTGCTGGCGTCGACCAGGAGAGGTTCTTAATGGCTCTTCATGTGACTGGCCGAAAGTGCGGTGTGCTTAGCCAAGGTCGCTGATAAGGCAGAGGGTGATGACCAGGTATGACCAGGTAGGCATGCTGGTGGTCAGGATACCCTTTATAGCTTTGGGTGCTGGCTGTATGGCTCACTGCTCGAAAGCCTGAGGCAGTGATGTAGTAGCTGCACGAAAGCTGCGCTGACGTTCCTTGTCGAGGGTCACCAGTTTGGAGGTATGCAGAACAGAGAGTAAAGTCCCTCAAACCTCCGTTGAAAAGGGAGGATCCTCCGACCAGACGGGTGTTATGTCTGGCGGGCAACTGCCCGATAGATAATTTCGGGCTGTTCTAATCTTTAAAAATTTCTAATGTGTAAATCGCGCGGAGAACCTTAATTGCGCGATTCAGGATTAGTTCTTACGTAACGCCATAAATGTCGCTACACGTGTAATGTCAACGACACCACTGGGGTGTCGTTTACAATTTTTATTTGCACACCTCTGCCGACTAGTGATGTATAATATGTAATAAAACAATTTGTTATGATTGTTTCAATGAATGCTGGTATAGACCGAGTTCATAAATAATTTGTAAAACAATAATCCATTTCATAAAAAATATAATTAATTTAAAAACTTGACCTAAATTTACTTACACAATGTCTATTAATTTTTTTGGTAATTTCAATGAACACAAATCATTTTTCTAGAGGAAAATAAGATTTGCAGAAAGAGATTGTCTATGTCATGGTCGTGATCTTACAAGAGATAAATAAATTGATGTCGATAAGTGCAAACGTTTTGTACTAGAACTTCATTAAGATGCACGACACCGCAGGGGTGTTGACGTGCACCTTAATGAGTTCTTGATGCTTTTTGATACGTGCCAGTGGTAGGTTGGTTCTAGTGGGTCGGAACCGAATGCCGCAAAGTTCTTGGTGAGTCAAAACTGCCTGCGGTGATGCCCCAGTGTGTTGGGGCGGTGCTGTCCCAGTGAGCCGGAATGATGCCCCAATGAGTCGGGGTGATGATGTCCCAGTGAGTTGGGATGATGCCCCAGTGAGTTGGAGTGGTGGTTTCTCAGTGAGTCGGGGTGGTGCTGTCTCACTGAGTCGGGATAATGCTCCAGTAAGTCGGGGAGATGATGACCTAGTGAGTCGGGATGATACTGCAGGCTCCAGTTTTGTATTAGAACTTCATTAAGATGCACGAAACCCCAGGGGTGTGGTTCAGTGCTGTCGTTGACAATACACGTCAAAATGATACGAAAGCCTTAGCATTTTAACGATATTAGATATCATTATTATATTTTGAGCTTGTTTAAGTGTTAAGAATCCATACTGAACACTCTCAAAGCGTCGATTACTACACCACTAAGTAAACAGAGTACCTACTGAACTTGGTAAACAAATCAAATCACTAATTAATATGCAAAATCAGAATACCGCACATTTAAGCCAGCATTAGAAGGCGTCAGTAACTTTCCAATGTAATAAAATATTCTTAAGGGGAATCGGTGAAAGCTTTCACGTTATCGATTCCATACCGATAGGTACTTACTGAATACTGCCAATTAAGTTTTGATTGTAAATGTTCGCCAAATATTTCGCCGCTGGAGATATGAATAGCTAATTATATCAGTTCAACTAATACTTAAGATTGCGTGATCGAATCAGGAATGAGGATATCCGCAGGAGAACCAAGGTCACCGACATAGCACGAAGAATCACCAAACTTATGTGGCAATGGGCAGGGCACATTGCTCGCAGAACGGATGGCCGTTGGGGCCGAAAGGTTCTGGAATGGCGACCACGTACCGGAAGACGTAGCGTTGGAAGGCCTCCTGCAAGGTGGACCGATGACCTGGTAACGGTTGCGGGAGTACGATGGATGCGAGACGCACAGGACCATTCATTGTGGCGACACTTGGGGGAGGCCTATGTCCAGCAGTGGACGTCTTTCGGCTGAAATAATGATGATGATGATAAACACTTAAGAACACCGCATTTAGGAAAATATCTCTGCTTATTTGAGAAGTTGTTTATGTTTATTTTTGTACCGTTATAGCTTTATCGTCAATTCTTATTGGCTGATCGTGACCTGGAGAGTATTAATGAGTGGGCCAAGTCTTACAGCTTACAGATTAAACCTTCCAAGTCCCAGGCCATGATCATAGGCAGTTGATACTATCGCATTGCGCTTGACATTTCTATTTTGACGCCTTTATCTCTTAACGGCTTATTGCAACACTGACTCAGCCAAGAATCTCAGTGTCACGATTGACAGCAATCTCTCTTGGCGAGCGCAAGTAAATGAGGTTAGCCCTAACGTACACTTTTTCTTCCACAGCCTTAAATCCCTTCAAAGGTTCTTGCCCTGTAAAACCAAAATTTATTTAGCTCAAACTTTAATTCAGCCGATCATCAATTATTATGAATGAACAAATGACGATCAAAATGGAAAAACACTAACCGTAGTATTTTCTAATAGAAATTGTTATGAATGATTGATTCTATTATGAATTTACCAACTATGACAAATTTTGTGGTCAATTGTGGGATTTCGTTTTTTTTACTTCTGACTACAAAAACATGATCAGAAACGGGTACGTATAGAGCCCTATTTTTTCCTGTACCAATTAAAAACTTATAAAATGAAGCAGCAATTAGCATGTCAAATGTTTGTGTGAAGAAGAGTGGGCGTGTGGTAGGAAGTGAAGGAATATCTCGTTATCTCTTTTTACGTGCGTAACCTAATGGCGATGACGTTAAATTTAAATCTGTACAATGTAGGTACAGATTTAAATATGACGTCATCGCCATTATCAAATAATGAAAAAAGGATGTACATCCTTCTTTCATTAATTGACAATTTCCCCTTCCATTACATATGAAAGGCAAAAACTTAAATAATTTTGTTCGGATCATAAAAATTCTTTCTATTTGTGATTTTAGAAAAAGTAAATTTTTGAACGTATATAGTTTGTTTTTATTGATCAATTTTTATAATGGGAAATTACCTAATTAATTTTCCTGCTCTAAGGAGGAGGGAGAGGGCGTGTCAAACTTTACTGACTAAAACCCACTCCTATTCCTTCTTTGCTTTCGTTCCAGGGCCTCGGGGTTCACTTTCACTTAACCTATGGTCCCAAAAGATTCCGACCTTCCTGGGCACCTACGATTTGCCGACATCTCCTCGTGGTGCGCGTGGAACACTACCCGCCGTTGACGACACAGGCTCGGTTTGGAAGGTTATCGGGCAGCTGCACGACGAGCTACTTATTGCTTGTCATCCGCAAGCCCAGGCCTATGGTGGCTGGTTGTTGGAATAGCGGCTTCGGTGACTGGGGTGTTATTATATCTTTTCCCTCACGCGTGCGGCCGTCTCCTTCGCTAGAATTACTCCTTGGCAGAAGGAAGCTACCGCCTCCTCCCTCGCTTCGGGCCATGGTCTGTATCAGACCTCTGCGTGGGAGGTCGCCACCACCGATCGTTCCCACAAGGACACAGAGGTGCTCCGCTCAAGCGAGGCATACCTCCACCGTATGCTCCACCATGTCGTCTTGGCATTCCGCATATTGGTGAACCATTTAAGCTAGCGGATACCTTGCTATAAAAGCTATTCAATCAATTGAAGTTGGCGGGTTTCTAATAACCATAGGTGAAGAATTGGAGTTGTTTCTTTATTATAAATCCAATGATCAATGTTGAACAATGAAGTGCGTGTCGTCGGTTGCATATTAGAAAATCAAAACTTTCCTGACCAAATTTCAAAAAAACAACGTACAAATCAACAAAGTTTAAAATAACGATGGTCATTTGATCAAAATTTCAGCTGACCAGTCTGGAATATCAATGTTTAAATGATTTATTACACTCTTGACCCAATCGTTTAAAGGTCAAAATGGATTACTGGATAAATTATTAATTATCAAATGGATTAACTGAAAAAAGTAAAAATAATATTAATATTAATGTATACCGCCGTTTGCCCGAATTTTATTTACCCTAATATCATTTGCCATAATAGTCAACAGCCATAATATTATACGACGTAATATTCATTTGCCCTACTCTTATTTGCTATATTAGTCACGTGCTAGAAGCTTTGTTTCCCATAAAGTCATTTACCATAACATCATTTGTTATAATCATTGTAAGCCCTAATTATCACATGCCCTAATTATCACATGTCCTAATTATCACATGCCCTAATTATCACATGCCATAGTTATCATATGCCATAACATCATTTGCCATCGACATTGGGTATGTAACGGTTGTTATATCAAGAGAAACTGGATGCAATCAGGACTTTGGGGAACTCCGACTCAGACAGGTTAGGTTAGAAGGGGATGGCGGTGTCGTGTGAGCGAGCGAAGCGAGCGAATAGACCCCGCCATCCCCTTCTTGGTTATTTTTTTATAAACCACACAGAAGTAGGAGCCCGTCAACCAAGCCCACCATCAACCATGCATAGAATATTTTAAGGTTTGGCTAGGCCTATTCGCTCACTTCGCTCGCTTAAACGATCCCACCATCCCCTGGCGCTTTACTACAGCAGCAGCTGCAGGTACTTATATTTACATCTAGCAAATTTATTCAGTCGTCATTTGTGATTATGTAATTTGATCAGTAATGATTTGATATTTTAAAATTACATCTAGCAAATTTTGATCTGTCGTTCATTTGATGTGACATACATTGGATTTCTAAAATTTTTCTAAATAAAACATTCGGTCTTTTAAATTTTGTTATTTCGTTTATTGTTCTTTTGAAATTTGCTCGAGAAAGTTTTGATTTTTTAATATGCAACCGTGTCGTCAATGGTAACTCATTGATCTTCAACTGTCCTAATCTAATATGAAGTTGTTGTTTTTTTTTACTACTGACCTGCAGACTTGGGTACAAGTAGGAAAGTACCCATTCAACAAAACATCGATTATAATTTTGCCCAAAATTCTCTTCATTTTCATTAAAACCGTGAACCGCACACATGTATCTATCAATTGGCATTGATTGAAACACACATTAAATTAATGAAACATTTCATTACGTTTCGTGTCGATGTTGTGTCCTACCCGTGACGGACACAAAACGACGAGCAAATGTCGAGACTCAACGATATTGACTAGTTACGAGCGTCAATTATTAAATTGCGTCAGTTATTATTAACCAAGGTTACCGACATAGCACGAAGAATCGCCAAACTAAAGTGGCAATGGGCAGGGCACATTGTTCGCAGAACGGATGGCCGTTGGTGTCGAAAGGTTCTAGAATGGCGACCACGTACCGGAAGACGTACCGTTGGAAGACCTCCTACAAGGTGGACCGATGACCTGGTAACGGTTGCGGGAGTACGATAGATGCGAGACGCACAGGACCGTTCATTGTGGCGGCACTTGGGGGAGGCCTATGTCCAGCAGTGGACGTCTTTCGGCTGAAATGATGATGATGAGCGTCAATTGGTTAGATGTACTTAAAGCTTTGGTCAAATTGAGTAAAAGTTTTATCTGGCGTCGTTATCCATTTGTGTTAGACATGTAGTGTGACGAATTGAGTATATCAGAGGTTTGAAAGTGGCGCCTGTGATGATAAAGAGGTAGGATGAAACGCATGTCACTATACGACTTATACATGTGGATGGATGGACAAGAAGAAGGAGAGGGAGACCAAAAAAAGATGGATGGATAGAGTGACGGGTGACAGGAGAGAATGGAATAAAAAAAATGTTGCGCCGACCCCAAATGACACGGGACAAGGACAGTACAATTTCGATATTATTCATTTGTGTTATCGGGTGAAAGATATAAATGAATCAAAATCATTGAATTATGACGGGACGGTACAATGTTTAAGAAACTACTGACATCCCAGCACTGGTAACATTATAAGGTTAATTATTTTATGATAAGTTAGGTAAATATCGTCTCAGTTTCTCATTTAGTGGTTTTTAAAATATCGCTTAAGATATCTCGGAAATAATTCAGTTTTGTAGATATGATGATTAGCAAATAATAGGTCACTTATGGGGTTACTTATTTGCCTATGAAATTGCCGTTTTTTAAAACGGGTTGCTTTGAAGTGTTCTATCTTTGGATTGACTTGGAATTTTAAGTTTCATTCATTCTTTTTTCGAAACTAGGTATTTATTGCTTTTTTTTTGTGTTTTGTATTTTCTGTCATATCGCAGTACTTATAACCATTTTTGTGTGAAACAATGTGTCTCAAGTGATAAGCATGCAATATTGATGATGTATATGGACTTAAGGCTGCTAATGAATGGGATGTCTATTTTTGTTTCAATCACTTTCACTTGGGAAATTTTATCTCAAGAATAAATTTTCTTCTTGGTGTGGTATGTGAAGAGGAGGGATGAAACGCATTTTACTAAAAGAGTTATGAGTTAACATGTGGATGGATGGAAACGAAGACGGAGACCAAAGAAAAGATGGATGGATTGTGTGAAGAGTGAAATGAAAGAAAAGGAAGTTAGTGATAGCATGACGAGTGACAGGGCAGAATAGAAGAAAAACACGTGTTGCGCCGACCCCAAATGACACGGGACAAGGGCAGGAAGATGATGATGATGATGAATAAATTTTCTTCCCATGGCGGTTACAAGACAAACTTTCCAAAACGACAACTATTAAACCAAGAACACAGAATTCTTTTGTTATAAGAAAATCATAGGTATACTCTCCTACTCCACATTTACTCATTGATATTGCTTGCACTTCGAAAAGCATAGTTTCTACATTGGAACTCTTAATATGAAAAAACTTTTTTTTATTCACTTTCATGGTTATCAGTACTGCGATATTACAGAAAATACAAAACGAAAAAAAAAATAACCTACCTTTAATATAAAATTTATTTGAAATTATAATTTCTAGTCAATCCAAAGATATAACACTTCAACGCAACTCTTTTTAAAAAACCGCAATTTCATAGGAAAAGACCTATTATATATATATTTACTTATACGCGTAAAATTACAAAACCAGAAACTGAAGAAATGGGAAATTCATTTCTTCAAAATAACATTCTTGAAACGTCCTTCGCGGCTCTGGCACTCTTCAAAACGATCTCTAACATTCATGAAAACGCGCCTCAGAAGTTTAGTAGGAATGTTTTTTTATTTTTTCTCCAATGTTTTCCTTCAATTTAGGTATGGTTCATGAATTACTGTTGAATATCCTACTCTTTAGATAATCTCTTAGTAAAAATTCCGAAGGCTTTTTGATGAACGGAAACATTACATAAGAAATAAAAAATGGCTAGAGCAGCGAATGGTGAAATTTGCATATGAAATTTGCATTCTTAAATTTTTTATATTATTATTTTTATTTATATAAATACAAGATTATATACAAAAACACTTAACTAATTAAAACTATATATATATATACATTAAAGGCTACTCCTAACTAAAATATGACGTCATAAAACTCCTCCGCATCGCTGTCGACTGACAGTGTGCCCAAAAAGCTGGCGGCATTGCCACGTTGTATGGCTATGCTTAATCTCTGACCAAGGTAAAAGCCAGCCCTTGGGTCACGCGAAGTGTCAACTAAGCGTTTGGATAGTTCTTTAAAAAAGGTATGAGCACTCGGACCCCACGGCCCCAGAGTTTGAACCCCAAACGGCTCAAAAATATAACTGCCGACGAGGTTGTTATATTTTCAACGCTTGGGGTTCTCCGCAGCAGCAGCGGCAGCACCAGCACAGCACGAAGAGCTAGGATGATGGGATGGCGCAAGAATATCGACACAGGTAGCGTCCCACACTAAAGGTCTACCCATCTTCCACGGAAATAAAGAATATAATATAATATCCCTTTCTTACATATTTTTTCCATATCTTCAGTTTCTAATTTTGTCAATTAATGCATATTTATAAATTTAGCATCATATCTGACACTACCTCAAGCCATGCAAGACCGCTTCTCTATAGACACAACACATTCGTGGTCTAATTCTATATTTACTTCGTACATACCGTACCAGCATAGGTACATTCATTGCTGTAAGTGTACTCAGAGAGAGACAGGAGGCCACTAAATGCGAGACCTATACTCTATTTGCGATAGCGTAAGACAGAAGTTAAAAAACGTTGTTTTAGGGTACACTTTGTAATAAAAGTACAATATATGTATATTGTGCTTTATTACAATTAAGATTGATGCTGAATTTATTATAATCAACTTATATACCAATTGTTATACTTAAATGAATTCATTTGATCTATCCATCTTCTGAATTTATGAGACTTTTAATTAAATAAATTATTTAGTTCTTACTTACGCTACTAGTGTCCATGTTAAAAAACTAAAAGAGGCAGGGCACAGTACCTGGAACGTTTTTCATTATACTATATAATATTCAGGATTTTATATATCCTACGGATTTTATATAAGATTCTTGTATAATTTTATTTATTTATTTTTTTATGAATGGTAAATAATTATCTTGTTGTCTTGTAATGTGTACAATTCATGTGTTTTGTAGGGAGGAAACTTGTTGCTACGCCATTTAAAAAAAAAATTGTAAAATTGTTTAAAATAAGGTCATGTTTATTAAAAAAAAATCATTTTCATTTACCTATCTAAGTGTTTAGTACTAACCTTACAATAATCAAATTGTGAAGTAGGTAATGTTAAAAATTTATGTTGAAACCATTATTATTAGTTGAAAAATAAATGTTGTGCACACCTGCTTCTATGAACCTCTTTTGTCTAATGTTATCGGGAATGGAGAATAGGGTATAGACAAACGGCTATGGGATTATTTATTATTTCTTTATTGTCAGGCAAGTAAGGCCCATAGATAAAATACGTAATGTTACAATTTTCTAAAATAACAAAGTAACATATTAAAAACATCATACAATAAATAACATAACAATAAATTATAATTATACGTGTCGTGTCACGTAACCGTCCTCGGAAACGTCGATACACGACACTTTTTGGACAAAAATCCTCTCTCAAGAAGGTCTGTAAATCGAAATATTTAATGTTATATTATGAACTGGAAGATTATATATTATCCTTGATAAAAATGATTGACTAAATGCCGGTCCTGCTCCACAGCCACAGCCACTTCTGCCTACATTTTTATTTTTTAGTATATTTATAAATATCGGTAGAGATGCTACTGCCCTTTTATATTGTTGTTTTCAAAATACTTTTTAGAGTTTCTTGCACGTTCTTTTCCTTGGTGATATACGCTTTGTAACGTGCAATTTAGCTTCACTTTTTTTTGACTGACAGACATATTGACAATTCAAAAGTGTCTTTAATTGGTCTATTTGAAATAAACGATTCTGATTTCTGAAATCCCGATTGCTCTAACCAGCGCGTCATTTTATCAGTGGAATCAGTTTTCGTATTATGTATAGCCAAAATTGTAGGTGAGATTTCAATTGCACATGCCAATTATATGCATTATGGACGTTTTGAAAATCGTTATTGTTAATTTCCGAAACTGAAAACCATAAAGCGCAATTCAAACAAAGGCTGAACACCGCTCATTTCTTTTCTTTAATTCTTTATTGTACACTAAAACAACTTATAAAATAAGTAGATAACAAAGTTCATGTACATAGGCGAGCTTAACTCAAAGTTGAGTTTACTTCCAGCAAACCATTAAGTGATAGAGAGAGATCACAATAGAGTGTAGGGTCCAGTGTACAACTTTAAAAACTAAAAAAAATTGTGTTTTTTTCATTTATTATATGCTTAATTTTTTTTCTTAAGTTCGGCTTCTAGTCTAACCGATGCTGCTGAAGGTCAGTCCAGTATTACACATAGAGCGACTACATATATAAGACCTCCACAACTTCAGGATAGGTGTCCTTGAAAGCCAGGTTTTCAGGTTTCGGCCTATGTGTAAAGACTGTCAAAGATCTACAAATAACAGCTGGAAACAATGAATTAATGTACTTTTTTTTAATTTTATGTAAACTAGTGCTAGACTGCGATCCCACCTGATGGTAAGCAGTGAAGCAATCGTTGATGGTGAGGCACACTAGTTTATTAAGAGCTTATTCACTCTAGCCTTGAAGATACCCAAATTACTACTTGTACTTATCGAAGCAAGGAGAAATCTCGATACGTTAAGACTAGCTTCTGCCAGTGGCTTTGCCCACGTGAAACTAGGTTTCTCTATACAAACTTTGGAACCCCGTATCATCCTCTTAGAGAGTGAATTTTGAAAAATCATCTCTTAGTGCTCGGCTACGCAATAAAAGGACGTCGTGTGCAAAATTTCACGCTATTAGGCCTGTAGTTTCGGCTGTGCGTTCATATGTCAGTCAATCAGTTTCTCCTTTTATATATATAGACCAGTTTCTGCCAACGGCTTCGCCCGCGTGAAAGTGGTTTTGCCATACAAACTTTAGAACCCCGTTTGATCCTTTTAGGAGCTGAACTTTGGAATATCCTTTCTTAGTGCTCGCCTACGTCATAAAAGGAAGCCTTGTGCAAAATTTCCCGTTCCTAGTCCCAGTAGTATCGGCTGTGCGTTGATCTGTCAGTCTGTCAGTTTCTCCTGTTATGAAATATATAGACTAGTTTTTGCCAGCGGCTTCGCGCGCGTGAAAGTGTTTTTTTCGATACAAACTTTAGAACCCCGTTTCATCCTCTTAGGGGCTGAATTTTAGAAAATCCTTTCTTAGAGCTCGCCTACGTCATAAAAGGAAGCCTTGTGCAAAATTTCACGTTCCTAGTCTCAGTAGTTTCGGATGTACGTTCATATTTCAGTCAATTAGTGTCTCCTTTTATATACCTATATAGATTATCCCACGGATTGAAACTACTCTCTCCAGCAGTGAATTGATAAAGGCTGAAATAGCTGATCGACTTAATTATACATACTAATCATACTAATATTATGAAGATAAAGGTTTTGTGTGATGGAAGTGTTTGTGTGTGTATGTTTGTTAGTTTTCACACTCAAATAGTTGCACGGTTTTAGATCAAATTTGGAACACGAGTAGACCATGTCTTGGAATAGTACATAGGATACTTTAGCCCGGGAATGAAGTAAAATACAAATTCTACGCAGACGATACCACTGGCTGAAACTAGTTGTTTTTAAAAATAGAACACCTAAATAATTTATCCTTTGAAACAGCCGAACGTAAAAGCCCATCAATCAATACAATTCACTAGCAATTCGGTTTCACTAAAATAGATACGATTTTGTAAAGCTTTCTAATAGATTAAATAGCGCTGCTTTTGTTTTGTTGTTAATACCAACTGAATCCATTCACTTTGATCATTTAAGGACAATGTTATATTCAGCTATTGCTATGTTACCTCAAAATTGCCATCTGTAATGCCATCTGGCAGGTTTGGACTCAGTGGAAAGGCGTGCGAAGAGACTAATTGGTGAACCAGATTTTTTAAGTAAAAACTATAAAGTCTGAAGCACAGGCGTAGGGTAGCCACACTTTCGGTATTTTACAAGATGCATTTTGGAGAGTGTGCTTGGGAATTGCATGAGTTGATAATGCCATCTCCTTTCTGCCATCGGAGAACCCGACGTAAGGCACCACCCACCAATCACCACCTGTATCCACCCTTACGTTGATGGAACGTCTACGGTCCGAATTAAGCATTTCGCTTCGTCGTTTATACGGCGTACACTGCCTGGAACAATTTGCCTGATGCGGTCCTTCTATCCGATTAAAACTTAGGTATCTTCAAGACTAGACTGAATATTAACGATTACATCACTGCTTGCCATCAGATAGGATCGCAGTCAAGCACTGGTTAATAGCAATTAAACAAAAAAAACAAGTTTTGTTAAATATTCGAGTAAATCACGGAATTATACTGAATGCTAACAGAATTTTCACGCTTTGTCTCTCTTATTTCGCGTTGCCTTTTCGTCAAAAATTGCGTTGGATTACGTTAGACGAAGTAACAATCTTTTAAACCATGCTCGATGTTGACGATAGGCGAATAAAAAAGGACCCTTAATAGCGTTGTCTTCACAACAGTTCAAAACAAAACAATTGCAGAACACTAATCGAATTTCAGAAGCACTTCGATCTTCCGCTCTCTCCGTGGCCTCTTCAAACTCGTGTTGTTTGTAGTGCTAACTCAATATAAGTTAGCTATGCACTGCACCTGCATACATTGAGTGACTGGTAAATGTGATAAACTGGTAATACCTAACAGGCAGATTGTGGTATGTACCACTCTGTGGCAGTTTCTATTCATATTGCCTCTTTGGAGAAATGATATTTTTAAATTAAATAAATTCCTTTGAGACATATAAATGGTGGTCTAGTAGTGGTTTGAACACGGACAGACACATTACTTTAAGACATTATTTTATAATCACAAAAATGTCATACAGCAACCGTGATATCCATCATCATCTTCCTGCCCTTGTATCGTGTTATTTGGGGTCGGCGCAACACGTTTTTTTCTTCCACTCTGCCCTGTCACTCGTCATGCTATCACTAACTTCCTTTTCTTTCATAACACTCTTCACACAATCCATCCATCTTTTCTTTGGTCTCCCTCTCCCTCTCCATCCGTATGATATCCGTGATATCCGAAAACTCAAAATTCAAAGACAACCAACCGCAAAACAAACACATTCAAAAATAAAGACAATTTGCATTTTAGGCCTGCGTGGTGGATTATGGCCAATATGGCCCACTATCTCACAGAGAGGAGGCCTGCACTCCAGCAATGCACATATTACAGGCTAATCCTTTAGTAAGGGTGAACACTGAAGTGACTAGATGATTACAGTACCAAAGAACCGGAGATCATGGAAAAATGTTTGGAGATACTGTTATTCCGCCATCACGATGCTTACATGACGGTAACTTTTAAAAAATTGCATAAATCTCACGCTTTATCATAAAAAGACCTAAGTCAAAAAAGGATGTTTGAAAATTGAACCATACATTATATGAGTTAGGATTCAATTTTCAACTACCAGTTTTTGACTTAGGACTCTTTATAATGAACCGTGTTCTTGCTCCTGCAAAAAAAATACAACAATGTTTTAAAATAGCATAATATGGTTTCAAATATGTATAACTAACGTCTTTTATATTACAACTAACAGATGTGTGCTGTTACGCTAATAAAAGAAATACATTTTGTTTATTTATGGAAAAAGGAAAAATTTTATTTTTAAAATTGGAATTATTTCGATGTTCTAAAACACATAATAATGTTTTTTTGGTTTTTTTTTTTTTTTAAATACATAGAAAGACCATGATATGTTTAAAAAAAAACGGATAGAGCATAAAAAAGTGCTAAAGAGGTCACTTTCATTTAATTTAGTCCATTTATACGTACATCAAATAAAACAAAAATCACAGTTCAGATCTTCTTTATTTATATTTACAATCTGTTTTGAGCACAAAACCACGTAAGCAGCTCTTTCATGTTTCAGCTTTGAACCTAATTTACGAACTACCTGTAGCCCGTGGCTACAATCTGGGATACTCGAGGGAGTTTAAAACAAACGCGAACACGTGAGGTTGCGGACTTAAACAAACTGTGACGTAATTCATTTGGTTGTTAACTTGAAAAACGTATGCGAATGTAAATAGACAGACTTATTTATCTAAGCGGCAATAATTTCTTGTAAAATAATAATAATATTCCACAACTATCACACAACGCCGTCTAGTCCCAAGCTAAGCAGAGCTTGTGTTATGAGTACTAGATGACTGATAAACATACTTATATATTTCTAAATACATACATATTACAGATAAATTGCACCCAGACACAGAACAAATGATCGTGGTCATCACACAAACATTTGTCCTGGGTGGGAATCGAACTCACGACCTGCGGCATAGCAGTCAAGGCTACTAACCACTAGACCAACAGGCCAGTCACCAGTCACGCAAGTATCTTTCGCGAAAAAGTTCATTCTTGCAAGTACCCTTTCGCACAAGTGCACTTGTGCAAGTAACTATCTAACGTCTTTCACGCAACTGTACAGCCAGTTACAACACTTGGATATCCCGCTCACATAAATAACCAGATGATGACGCTGTCCGTACCTAATCCATATTTCAATCCCAGTTTAGATACCATACACATTTTTATCGAAGCTTTATAAAACTATTTAATTAATATTTATCTTTATTCCGTTACGAGAGAAACGTCTGTTGTTGAATGTTTTGAAACCTACCTTTTTACCCTTACTAGCTACCCTTTTTAATTTGTGAAATTAGTACTATTATTGGGTGATAGGGCAGAATGGAAGAAAAAAATGTATTGCGTCGACCCCAAGTAATATGGGCTAAGGACAGAAAGATAATAATTATGATGACATCATCATCTTCTTGCCCTTGTCTGATCCTTGTTTGATCCTTGTCTAAATCTTATTTGATCCTTGTTTGATCCTTGTCTGATCCTTGTTTGATCCTTGTCTAAATCTTATTTGATCCTTGTTTGATCCTTGTCTAAATCTTATTTGATCCTTGTTTGATCCTTGTCTGATCCTTGTTTGATCCTTGTCTAAATCTTATTTGATCCTTGTTTGATCCTTGTCTGATCCTTGTTTGATCCTTGTTTGATCCTTGTTTGATCCTTGTCTAAATCTTATTTGATCCTTGTTTGATCCTTGTCTGATCCTTGTTTGATCCTTGTCTAAATCTTATTTGATCCTTGTTTGATCCTTGTCTGATCCTTGTTTGATCCTTGTCTAAATCTTATTTGATCCTTGTTTGATCCTTGTTTGATCCTTGTCTAAATCTTATTTGATCCTTGTTTGATCCTTGTCTGATCCTTGTTTGATCCTTGTCTAAATCTTATTTGATCCTTGTCTGATCCTTGTCTGATCCTTGTTTGATCCTTGTCTAAATCTTATTTGATCCTTGTTTGATCCTTGTTTGATCCTTGTTTGATCCTTGTCTAAATCTTATTTGATCCTTGTTTGATCCTTGTCTGATCCTTGTCTAAATCTTATTTGATCCTTGTTTGATCCTTGTCTGATCCTTGTTTGATCCTTGTCTAAATCTTATTTGATCCTTGTCTGATCCTTGTTTGATCCTTGTCTAAATCTTATTTGATCCTTGTTTGATCCTTGTTTGATCCTTGTCTAAATCTTATTTGATCCTTGTTTGATCCTTGTCTGATCCTTGTTTGATCCTTGTCTAAATCTTATTTGATCCTTGTTTGATCCTTGTCTGATCCTTGTTTGATCCTTGTCTAAATCTTATTTGATCCTTGTTTGATCCTTGTCTAAATCTTATTTGATCCTTGTCTGATCCTTGTTTGATCCTTGTCTAAATCTTATTTGATCCTTGTTTGATCCTTGTCTGATCCTTGTTTGATCCTTGTCTAAATCTTATTTGATCCTTGTCTGATCCTTGTTTGATCCTTGTCTAAATCTTATTTGATCCTTGTTTGATCCTTGTCTGATCCTTGTTTGATCCTTGTCTAAATCTTATTTGATCCTTGTTTGATCCTTGTTTGATCCTTGTCTAAATCTTATTTGATCCTTGTTTGATCCTTGTCTGATCCTTGTTTGATCCTTGTCTAAATCTTATTTGATCCTTGTTTGATCCTTGTCTGATCCTTGTTTGATCCTTGTTTGATCCTTGTCTAAATCTTATTTGATCCTTGTTTGATCCTTGTCTGATCCTTGTTTGATCCTTGTCTAAATCTTATTTGATCCTTGTTTGATCCTTGTCTAAATCTTATTTGATCCTTGTTTGATCCTTGTCTGATCCTTGTTTGATCCTTGTCTAAATCTTATTTGATCCTTGTTTGATCCTTGTCTGATCCTTGTTTGATCCTTGTTTGATCCTTGTTTGATCCTTGTCTAAATCTTATTTGATCCTTGTTTGATCCTTGTCTGATCCTTGTTTGATCCTTGTCTAAATCTTATTTGATCCTTGTTTGATCCTTGTCTGATCCTTGTTTGATCCTTGTCTAAATCTTATTTGATCCTTGTTTGATCCTTGTTTGATCCTTGTCTAAATCTTATTTGATCCTTGTTTGATCCTTGTCTGATCCTTGTTTGATCCTTGTCTAAATCTTATTTGATCCTTGTCTGATCCTTGTCTGATCCTTGTTTGATCCTTGTCTAAATCTTATTTGATCCTTGTTTGATCCTTGTTTGATCCTTGTTTGATCCTTGTCTAAATCTTATTTGATCCTTGTTTGATCCTTGTCTGATCCTTGTCTAAATCTTATTTGATCCTTGTTTGATCCTTGTCTGATCCTTGTTTGATCCTTGTCTAAATCTTATTTGATCCTTGTCTGATCCTTGTTTGATCCTTGTCTAAATCTTATTTGATCCTTGTTTGATCCTTGTCTGATCCTTGTTTGATCCTTGTCTAAATCTTATTTGATCCTTGTTTGATCCTTGTCTAAATCTTATTTGATCCTTGTTTGATCCTTGTCTGATCCTTGTTTGATCCTTGTCTAAATCTTATTTGATCCTTGTTTGATCCTTGTCTGATCCTTGTTTGATCCTTGTCTAAATCTTATTTGATCCTTGTTTGATCCTTGTTTGATCCTTGTCTAAATCTTATTTGATCCTTGTCTGATCCTTGTTTGATCCTTGTCTAAATCTTATTTGATCCTTGTTTGATCCTTGTCTGATCCTTGTTTGATCCTTGTCTAAATCTTATTTGATCCTTGTCTGATCCTTGTTTGATCCTTGTCTAAATCTTATTTGATCCTTGTTTGATCCTTGTCTGATCCTTGTTTGATCCTTGTCTAAATCTTATTTGATCCTTGTTTGATCCTTGTTTGATCCTTGTCTAAATCTTATTTGATCCTTGTTTGATCCTTGTCTGATCCTTGTTTGATCCTTGTCTAAATCTTATTTGATCCTTGTTTGATCCTTGTCTGATCCTTGTTTGATCCTTGTCTAAATCTTATTTGATCCTTGTCTAAATCTTATTTGATCCTTGTTTGATCCTTGTCTGATCCTTGTTTGATCCTTGTCTAAATCTTATTTGATCCTTGTTTGATCCTTGTCTGATCCTTGTTTGATCCTTGTCTAAATCTTATTTGATCCTTGTTTGATCCTTGTTTGATCCTTATCTGATCCTTGTTTGATCCTTGTCTAAATCTTATTTGATCCTTGTTTGATCCTTGTCTGCTGTCTTGATGATCCAAAAAATAAGTACACCGTTAAGAGAAAATCAATTGTGATACGCATGCAATTACATTCCTACCCAAACATTCAAATACCTAAATCAGTACGGTATGCTAAAACCACTAATTGGAACCTGTAACTACATACCTACATATGTACCTATACATTCAACTACGTAAACGAGAATCCCCTTAAGCACATTCATTGAAATTCTATTAGCAATATACACGTACTCATTTGTCGTGTCTGCTTGTTTGATAGTGGATGTGTAAACGAATCTATTTAAATCTACGAGACGCAGAGTTCGTAGTTAATTCCTAATGAATGAACGAGAAATGTGATCCAGATAAGGTGAGGTAGCCATACATGCTAGGGTAGAGTTTTACTGGTAAACTGGAGTGTGTATGTTGCACAACTGTGCAGGTTTCCACACCTGTACAGGCAACCGAAAAAATATGAATTTCGATATTTTTTGCCCGTGGGTATACCTGTGCAGTTTAACTGTACAGGCAAAACTGAGCATGTCTGGCGGTCGCGTAGGCTACCGTGAAATAATTAAAAAACCTTTGCTGGTTAAAGGAGAAGCAAAGGTATCAAACATTAGTTTAACATTAGTTTTTAGATGTATATTAATACATCTTAATATTAAAAATAAGAAATTAAAATATTTTTGAATTTAGAATACAGATAAATTTTGATTTGTTTGATAACAAATTGTTGTGTAAATAATCATATTTACTTCTGTTATTCTGTTCATAAACACAAATTAAATTTTCATTAAATATTAAAACCTTAAAAATATGCGTCTCTTTGCTTTGAAAAAAAAAAAAAACTTGTTTTGTTAATGTTTTCGGCTTGGCTACTAAGTCCTTTAAGATGATTCATGTCTTTGTATGAATAGTCATTAGTTTATCATTAGAATGCGGATTTAAAATATTCTAAGTTGACTGTGACGTAATGAGATATAAAAACACCCTTATTGATATAAACTAAAAAAAAACACGAGGGGTATTGAAAAAATATTAACACTACACAAACTTTATTTTAGCGTTATTTATTTACATTTATATAGAATATATAGATGTAAGTTTTTCCTTAGATAAAACAATCTTGCCACAGCACTTTGCTTTCATTAACAAAGTAATTGGCGAATTGAAGCTTCACATTTTTTGCATCATTCATAATATTCCCTTCAAGTCGTCGCTTTAAAATTTCTATGGTTAAATTTGTAGTATCTTATTCTCTGTATTTTCTTGATGAAAGTATTTCCGAGGCACATAAGAACATGGCATGTTCTATAAAAAAATTATGCAGGACACACGTAGCCATAACATTTTTTTGTTATGTTCTCTGGTTCTACATTTATAGTGGTGTAACATATTCGAAATCATGCAGACAAAATGCCAAAAGCTTTCTCAACGGTACGCCTCGCTTAAGATGATCGGTAATTAAATATTTTGCGTTCGTGTGAATTCAAATCAGCTTGTCGAAATAGTTTGAACATATCCACTCTTAAAGAGAATGCGTCATCAGCAACAAATACATATAGCAGGCTTCTGGAGCTATTTTTGAGAGTTTCACTCTTTGGAATTTTTTATGTTTTATTCAGTATTAAAAAAAATGTATTCTATAGAAAATCCCCATCAGAAATCCTTTCATTTGTACCAAAATTAGCTACAATTGCCATAAGAACCATGCTGTGTATTTTTTTGTAATTGTAACAATAAGATCCACTTTCACCAGTTGGAACTAAGTTTCTAATTATGTTTAACTCAAAAGGAAAAAATGGAACACCTATGAGATCATTTTTTTGTCCGTCTGTCTGTTGGCCGAGTCTTCCTTTCAGCATCAGATACTTGGCCCCAGTAAGCATCGACCCTGCTAGGCCCCTACAGTTGCTGACATCTCTTTGAGGTGCGCGTGAAACAGTACGCACCATCGACGACTTGAGCTCGGTCCGGAAGGTTACCGGACGATCGGACAGTGAGTTACCCATTGCTTGCCATCCGCAAGCCCGCGCCTACTATGCGCGTTGCTCTGCCCAAGTGGGGCACACCTCCACCGTGTCCTCCGGGCGGTCCACACATTGGCGACACCAGGGCGTCGCTTCCGCACGAATTCGATGCAGGAAATTCCCGAACTTACCGTGTTCGGTGAGAACCTGGGTCATGCGGAAGGTGAGGACGCCGTGAGGTCTATGCAACCACGCCTCAAAGACAGGACTTTTCGCCGTAATTGTGGCCTGCCCAGGAAGGATGTAGTGGAGTTATTTGAAGACAAATGGAACTTTCCTTATTGCTTAGGTGCGATTAACGGAAAACATTGACATAAACCCACCAATCCAACAATCCTAGAAAGGAGGTCTGAGTCCCAACAGCGGGAACCTTTTAAAAGGCCGACTATACTATACTAAGTTAAATTATTTATTTATTTTTCTCTAAAAATTTTAGAATAACGATTTTGTACTGACTAAATTTAAAAAACGTGAAGTTTTTTTTTTATTAGAAAAAAACTAACGCGAAATTTCACCACAGAATCATATCCTGGATCCATGGGTATTCGTTCGGTCGTCGATGTCAAAGTTACCCTGTATAAAATGTTTTATTATAATATATTCATGATATATTTTAGATTTGCTTTTTCCAGGTGCAGAATATATTTAAGTTATAATTGTAAAAACGTCAATTGCTATTTGGAATTTTTTTGACATCATTTCTATCTTGGTATAAACTATACCGGTCTCGGACCTTGTGTCCTTGGTTGTACATCGTCACGTGTCAGGGGGATTATTAAGGGTGTTATACTTACAAGCCCCTAGATTTCAGTTTCATTTATTCATCTGTTCAATGTTGATAAAGCCTGTTTCTGTGTAACTAGTTTTTATTTTTCTTTGCTAGTTTTTTCCAATATTTTTGGAAGGGCAGAGTGGAAGAAAAAAACGTGTTGCGCCGACCCCAAATAACACGGGACAAGGGCAGGAAGATGATGATGAGTTCTTTCCAATATTTTTGTATCTTCTGTTGAAAAGCAAACGCCTACTTTTCATAACTATTAGACTCAACCTTCTTTTTCTTCTTGTAACCAATATTATTTCAGTCAACATACCACGAAATAATAATAATAATAATTCGTTTATTTTTCTTACCTTCATGTCACAGCAATTATAAAAACTCAGACAATGACAATAATTGGGTTCATACTGTTGAAAACTGGTGCCAAAGGTAGGCTTTTGGCCTGTATTTCAGGTCACCAGGTCTTCCCCTCTTTAAATGGATGTGATTACAGTATTCCATCTTCATTAATCTCTCTCAAACATATTTTATACAAGTTTTGTAAATATTGTGCTTTGTTGTTCGTGTGTTTTGTATATGTATGCATGTGTGTGTGAGTTTGTGTGCATGTGTATGTATGTTCGTTAATTTGCGTGGTACCACTACTCCGGGATATAAAATATTTCTTGTGTCTCAGTATAATTGAGCTGTTGAAGCCAATTCGTAACTTTCATTTTACAATGTTTTTTTGTTAGATGAAATATGCCTAGGGTGCCGTTTATTTTATTGTAGAGGAAGCTTCCTAAATGACTGAAAAAGCAAAGAAATATTCTATCGTTAGCGGGACGAGTGACAGGACAGAATGGAAGAAAAATACTTGTTACACTAGCACCAAGTAATTTGAGACGAGGGCCAAAAGATGATAATGATACCTAGAAATATTATAATTTAGTATACATTAAGTATTCCATAATAGATAAATATTAAGCAGCGGTTTCAGTGACCGACTGCCGGCAGTGCTTACAGTCCCGTAATTTGGACTAATTGGCCTTGACTCAATTATTTCGGTCATTTTTAGTGCCCTTTTAAACCATTTCCGCAAAGTGCTTCAGGGGATTCGTCCTTTTAAGTCGGTTTATCTTTGTTCAGTGGGTAAATGTTGTTTGGTTTGCGTAGTTAATAGCGGCCAACACGAGGTAAACTTCCATACTACTGATCTTACGTGATTATGATATTATTACACATCTTTATTTAGATATTTTGGATGCACAGCTATCTTGTGGATATTATCTTGTGGCTTCTATTGTAATTTGTGTAAAAGTAATAACTAGTAATTTAAAGACCTCTGTTTTCGGTGGGAAAATCATCTAACAACATCTCGCGCTCTTGGGCGGAGCGAGAGATCGTGTCAGACTTTTACTGTCTAAAAACCCACTCCTGTTCCTTCGTTGATTTTTTTACCAGGGCCGAGTCTTCCTTTCAGAATCAGACCCTTGGCCCCAGTAGGCTTTGACCCGTAATTTAAAAACCTCTGAAAATCTGCTATTTTACGTGAACTTAGGCCCTCCATAATCTGCTCATATATTAAAAATATAAAAATATAATCCATAGAAGCCTTGCATATTTAATCGAATTTCTGAATGGCGACAATTTTTCTGAAAAACTTATAAAGGTTAAAAAAAAAAACGTATTTCCTGAAACAAGTTTTGTGAAATATTCAAGTAAATCACAAAATTACCGAATGCTAATCAAAGATCAATCAAGTTAATCTAAGTCAAACATCGCGTTAAATGAAGCAACAAGCTTTTAAACCATGCTCGACTTTGACGATAGGCGAGTGAAAAAGGGCCCTCTTAAGGTTCTTACAGACAGGCGTGATGCCAAAATGATACAACGATGCGCCTAAAAAGAAAGTAAGAAAAATACCACACCAACACACCATACTACCACAGTGTTATCTCTTTTAACCCAAAGGTTGACTGATAGAGAATGCTTTGTTGCATTAAGCTCGCCTATGTACCACTACTGTACATGAAGTTTAAATAAATAAATAAAAACATTTTGACGCACTGATAGTAGAATACACATATCATCATCATCATCATAATTTCAGCCGAAAGACGTCCACTGTTGGACATTGTCCTCCCCCAAGCGTCTCGCGTCCATCGGATTCCCGCAACCCTCACCCAGCAAGATATTCCATCTTTCCTTCTACTAATATTTGAAATGCTAATCGCTGCTTCATTTAATAACCAATTTTGACGCTGTTTTTAGAAAAAGATATCTTTCAGTGTTATTTCTAGTATATTACAAATATACCTATAAAAGGAGAAATAGACTGACTGACATATCAACGCAAAGCCGAAACTACTAGGACTACGAACGTGAAATTTTGCACAGGGCTTTGTTTTAGGATGGAGGCGAGCACTAAGAGAGGATTTTCTACAATTACCCCAATATTATACCATAATTAAACCTACGTTCACGCGGGCCAAGCCGCAGGCAGAAGCTAGTTTAGTATAAAAAAATATATAAAAATAAACACAGTAAAGGTATTCAATTTAAATGAAGTTAGTTTATCTAACAATTCACGTCAAAAACAACCACAAAATCGGTCGGTCTAATAATTCATACTTCTTGAGTTCGGCTAGTTTCCGAAAGCCATTACGCCATTCGCCAGTCATTTCGCCATTACTCTTTAAAATATTAGGCGACTATTAAAGTTAATTGAATTAAAATCATTCTTATTAGTTTCAATTATTGAATCTACGATCTTTCAAAATGCTAATGAAATGCTATCGTATTTTCACACGAGGGGACATTTTTCTGACGTTTCGTTCACTGAATACTTTGTGAAAATTTGTAGCCACTTAACGACATACGAGCGTGGGACATGAAATATGATATGAGGTTGAATTTAACGATATTTTTTTATTTATTTTAACACTCTGTGGTGTGAAAATTGTTTAGATAATAAATTTTCTGTAGCTATATTATTTTATATGGGTTCGAAATTAAAATTAAACGGAGTTTATCAGATTTCAATTTTGTTTGGATAAGTTAACAAATAAATCATGTTGATTTTACACCACAATTGAAAACTGTTTAGGTCGAAATCCAAACTGGTTACTGTGAAGCGATACATGTCTATTTAACTGCGCCTTAAGCACACCATCAAATATCTTTGCCACTACAGTTACAAGCGATATAGGCCTGTAGTTTTTTTTATCGGCTAAATTGCCTGTTTTATTTTTAACCACAGACACTACAATTGTTGGAAGGACTCCCACAAGGTGAGTGCGGTGGATGCGAGACGCACAGTATCAGTTGTTGTGGCGTCGCTCGGGGGAGGCCTATGTCCAACAGTAGACGTCTTTCGGCTGAAATGATGATGATGATAATGACAACAATTATCCCCATAAAGTCATCAGGCAGGTAAGAGTAACACACAATCAGCGAGAAGAACATTGCCAGGACTCTCGTTAGGTGTGGGCCAGCTTGCTGTAGGTGCTCAATGCTGAGTGCGTGCCCTGGAGCCTTTCTCCGGTAAATCTGTTTTATGGCTTTCGCAACATCTTTCGCAAGGAATGTCATTCCTATTGTTTTATTGTCCGAGTCAACATTCAGCATCCCACGCGGCGACCAAGTGGCGACCGGACCAAGTGGCGACCGGACCAAATCGCGACCGGACCAAATCGCGACCGGACCAAGTGGCGACCGCACCGAAAACTGCTCTCTGAACACATTTGCAATTCTCTTCGGATCACTTAGACTATCGATGTCCCCGGGAAGGCCAGGCCAAGAGTTGACTTTTCTCGTATTTCGCCAGAAGCCACGGAAGTCTCCTTTCGAGTGTTGCTTAGCGAGGGCGTCTATCCTAATCTGGTCCTGTTTATTCTGGCACCACTTTCACCTGAACTTGAAGACCTTCCTACTTTCACGCATCTCCTCATACACACAACCAGATTTATGAAAATAGCACATGCGTATTAAATCATGCAATTACATATCAACGAATGTCAGGCACTTTAACTTAATTATTGGTAATTCTGTACGTGTACCGTTCTGGTTTTACACCAGATAAAATTAAGGTCGCATGGGATATTTTATTCACTTTGTTTTTGCTTGAATCTTGTACTGTAAACTGTGCAAAGTAAACTTCCTTGTTAATGGTTTTTACTATTATTGTAAATAGCACCAAAATCCGTTGCGTGCGTAGCGATATAAACTAGTGCTAGACTGCGATCCCACCTGATGCTAAGCAGTGATGCAATCCTTGATGGTGACGCGCAATAGTTTATTAAAAGTCTATTCACTGTAGCATAGTACAGCATAATCAGAATTTCAGTGTTCCCACTGCTGGGACTCATTCCTCCTCCTTAGGAGAGGTAATGAGCCGTAAGCCCAGTGTGGGACGGGATGTCCTAGAACCAAAAATTCGAAAACGTGTCACATTCACCAACCCGCACTGTAGCCTTGAAGACACCTAAATTATAATCGAACGGGAAGACCAGTATTGGTTGATACTATGAAGAGATGAGTGAAATCCCTAACTATTTGTAAGTGGCGAAAATTAGGTATAGGTACTATAGGGCAACTTTTGGTTGTAGTACAGGCGATTTTCTTTTCTGCTTCGTCCATTCTCCGACTAGTTAGTCAAATGATTGCAAGTCTGACAGCTGAGTATCAGGTTTCTATGTACGTTTTCCATCGTGCTCTTGCGTTTTTCAATCCACAAGCCCACCATAGACGCAAAAACCATTGTAAACCACGTTCTACTTACACCGTATTGTATATAGGCAATGCAACGCGAATGCGATCGCGAAGCAAAGCGGCGCGAGTAAACAATTGATACTCTGTTGCGGTGGTCTACGTTCCGCACGTGGGTGCGGTGCGATAAACAAAGCGGAGCGGAAACGGAATAAATCAGTAGGTATGATATTTTTGCGCTGTCGCTTTGTAATCGATTTCACGTGAATCGCCCAATTAGGTCGCTGCGCTAGTCTTCTAAAAAATATAATTGGTTTATCAAACGTCACCAGGGCCCTCAACATGACGTGTTGAAATGTCAAGCGTGTGATCTAGAAAGAGGGATGGAGTTATACATCGTATATAGCTCCATTCCTTTTATAGTTCAGTTGCAAATTGATCTCGGAGCTCAGACCCATTTATTAGTTTTCAAGTGCTATAAACCATCGCGGCTTGTTTACGACAAATATTTTGTTAGTTCATTAAAAACGAATTTTAGGTTACATTGCTCGTAAAAAGTACTTTCCACTTCGCTGTTGGCTCGTTAGGAGCCTGTAGTGGTTTTAAATCATTTGATGAGTGAAAATATTTCATTTCATGGGATCGATGTCATTTGAGAGTGATGGCGATAGATTTTTAGTTTATTTAAAGTAATGGTGTAGATGTGAAAGAGTTCTAGTAGGTAAATGTAGCAACACATTTAACGGGAATATAGTGATTACATACAATTTATAGTGTTCATGAAATGGTAAATGATATTTATTTAGAAAATTGGTTATTAATTTGTTTTGCTTTAATAAAAACGGCTATTCGCCAATTACACTATAAGAATGTATACAAAATTAACATACTGATCTCATAGAACTCCAGACATACACTGACATGAACATCGTGCATTGGAATTGCATAATTCAATTTCATCAAGCCCGTTCCATCATCAGACCACTAGACGTACGGCGTTGCGCCACCGGTACATGGTGAACATCCCACTTATACGTACACAACTTTTTGGGAACACATTTATTTTACCTACTGCTAAGGAGTTAAATTAGAGTCTAGTCTAGTCTGTGTTTCCTGGTAGCTATAACTTTATAGGGTCTAGTGAAAAGGTTACTTCTAGGCAAGCGTGCTCCATCGTCGACCACATCATCGCTTATCTTCTAGTCTATGACCAGTGCGTGTTGCCAGTGATGACATATGGCTCCGAAACGTGGTCGCTCACAACAGGCCTCATCAGAAGGCTTAAAGTCACTCAAAGGGCAAGCGTCGCTGGGGGAGGAGCAAGCAAGGGACGGGCTGAATCGAACAAAGATATTATTATTATTAACGGGGAATTTTAAACTATTATGCGTGTAGGAAGAAAAATTAAATGGTCGGAGTTTCTTTGCTTGATCGCGTCAGAAATGAGGATATCCGCAGGAGAACCAAGGTTACAGACATAGCCCGAAGAATCGCCAAACTTAAGTGGCAGTGGGCAGGACACATTGCTCGCAGAACAGATGGTCGATGGGGACGAAAGGTTCTGGAATGGCGACCACGTACCGGAAGACGCAGCGTTGGAAGGCCTCCCGCAAGGTGGACCGATGACCTGGTGAGTGTTGCGGGAATCCGATGGATGCGAGACGCACAGGACCGGTCATTGTGGCGACTTTTGGGGGAGGCCTATGTCCAACAGTGGACGTCTTTCGGCTGAAATGATGATGATGATGATGATGATGCTAGCTGACTATGAAAAGAAACATCGATACAAATCGAGAGGTCTTAATTAAATAATAATAAGTTAAAGCGATAACGTGCTGCTTCATCAACCACATCATCGTTTACCGTTAGTTGAGATAATGGTCAAACGCGACTATCATTAAAAAACAAAAAGGCCGAGAGTCCGTCGCGAAACAATTTGCAATGTAAATTAAACATGCGCATAATTTTCAATAAGCGTGTCCTTACACTTAGACTTACTGTCAATTAAATTAAACAGTAAATTATATTAAATTAAAATTCATTTATTTCGGAAACCAGTCCATGTACATTGATTACCAAATTTGAAATTATAATATTAAATTTAAAAAAATAAAAACTTATACGCATTACAAAAACTCAAAATTACAATAATGTCAATAATAAAAACACATAAAATTACCATTCGTCAATGTAGCGACATCTATCGCGTCACATAAGAAAATCCTGAATCGCGCAATCAAAGTTCTCCGCGCGATTAGAACATATAGAACAGCCCGAAATCATCTATCGGGCAGTTGCAGCCCACCAGACATAACACCCGTCTGGCCGGAGGATCCTCCCTTTTCAACGGAGGTTTGCGGGACTTTACTCTCTGTTCCACCTACCCCCAAACTGGTGACCCTCGACAAAGAACGTCAGCGCAGCCTTCGTGCAGCTACTACCTCGTGACGTCATCATCACTTCCTCAAGCATTCGAGCAGCGAGCCATACAGCCAGCACCCACGGCTATAAAGGGTATCCTGACCACCAGCATGCCTACATGGTCATACCTGGTCATCACCCTCAGCCTCATCAGCGACCTTGGCGAAGCACACTGCACCTTCGGCCAGTCACATGAAGAGCAACGAAGAGCCTCTCCTGGTCGACGCAAGCAGTCATGCCGATACGTCGCACAGCACCGCTCCGACTCACTGGAGCCAGCAGCATTACTCCGACTCACTGGAGCCTGCAGCATCATCCCGACTCACTGGGACAGCACCACCCCGACTCACTGGGGCATCACCGCAGACAGTTCCGACTCACCGAGAACTATGCGGCTTTCGGTTCCGACTCACTGGAACCAACCTACCACTGGCCTGGCACGCATCAAGAAGCATCAAGAACCATCGATCTCCGATCTCCGGAGGGGAGTGATGTAGCGACATCTATCGCGTCACATAAGAAAATCCTGAATCGCGCAATCAAAGTTCTCCGCGCGATTAGAACATATAGAACAGCCCGAAATCATCTATCGGGCAGTTGCAGCCCACCAGACAAAACACCCGTCTGGTCGGAGGATCCTCCCTTTTCAACGGAGGTTTGCGGGACTTTCCTCTCTGTTCCACATTCCCCCAAAGTCAATAACAATTAAATTAAATAAAATACACAAAATAATAAAATAAAATATACACTCGTGTTTTATCTTAGCCTAAATTTGATAAATGGCGTGCCTAAAAACGGTAGAGATAAAAGCGGAATTTCGAGTAAGTGTATTGAAAAAAAAACCTTTCTTTATGTATGTCAGGTATGATATTATATTTTTATAATCGTTTGTTATTTTTTTTATCATAGAACACAATAAATGAATATTTACAAAAACACTTAACTAATTAAAACTACATATATACACTAAAGGCTACTCCTAACTAAAATATGGCATCATAAAACTCCTCCGCATCGCTGTCGACTGAAAGTGTACCCAAAAGGCTGGCGGTATTGCCACGCTGTATGGCAAGGTAAAAGCCAGCCCTTGGGTCACGAAAAGTGTCAACTAAGCGTTTGGATAGTTCTTTAAAAAGCGTATGAGCACTCGGACCCCACGGCCCAAGAGTTTCAACCCCAAACGGCTCAAAAATATAACTGCCAACGAGGTTTTTATATTTCCGCCGCTTGAGGTTTGTCAGCTTCATGACAAATAGTACAAGCCATTCAACATCACGCTATGACTCATGGGAGCGGAGCAGTAACCAAAGATGCGTGAAACCGCGGATGACAGCGAATGATTAATATACAAGTAATTTCATGCAAATGTTAACTTCCATTTTATTCTAATGTCAACGGGCGTCCCTGTAAAATTAAACATCACCTATAAAAGTCCTCATTTCAATATCACGTTATCACTTACTGAAACAGTCGGTATAGGTAGCAAGCAGAGACACGGTGGCTCGTAAATCCAAGTTGTCATAAAGATCTGCTCATACACTTCCAATTTTATCGAGAGCCCAATTTACCGTTCGACGTCGTAAAATATTTGGATTGGAGATAGTGCCTTATCTACATCGACAGTTTTATGCGGCTCTGATGTTTGATTGGCTACGTTTTGAGGATATTTTTTTAAGAAATATGTTTTATATGCATGTATCTATTTTGAATCCTCTACCGTTATTATATTTACTTTAACAGTTCAATTTGTAGGTTTTGCGTTTTTTATTTTGCCTGTTAAGAGAATTTCTGCATTCTTTTTGTTTGCAACAACAACTTGTTCGTACTTTTACACTAAATTTTAGTCTAGTCTAGCTTCTGTCAGCGGCTTTGATCGTATGAATATCGTAACCCAAATCCATTCAGCCGTTAAAAGGTGAAAAGGTTACAGATAGACCAAATAGAGTTACTATAGCATTTAATTAATGAATGCCGGGGATTCTCAGGGATTGGCGAAGCTTTGCAATAATCTTATAAAACCATGTAGTAGTAACCACATTTGGGTATACAGACGATGTTTTTTTTTTGAATTTATTTGTTTATTTCAATTATTTTCAATAGAGCTTATGATAATTTGTTACCTTTTGTATTTGGAAACAATAGCATTGCAATGTAGAAGCACTTTTTTTTTGAGGTTTTGTGAATGTGAAGTACCATGGAGCATTTTTTATTAGGTACAACTTGTTTCACATTACAAGCATGGCTGTTGAGAGTTTGTCATGCTCACTCAAATGTCTCGCTGATGGTGGCACGTGTTATTGGGTCATTCGGCTCCCTTCAAGATGGTTGAGCTGAGTGGGGCTTTTTTTTTTAAAGTGTGAGTACCATCTGACGACTTCTCGCGTTGTGGGTGGAGCGGGAGGGCGTGTCAGACTTTTACTGACTAAAACCACACCTGTGTCTTTCAGTTGCCCTTTGCGTTCTAGGACTACGGGTTTCCTTTTCAGAAATTCTCCGCGGTCCTAGCTAGTGGGCATCGGCCCTCCTGGGCCCCTACGGTTTGCTGACATCTCCTTGAGGAGCGCGTGGATCACTACACGCTGTTGACGACTGGGCTCGGTCCGATCAATTACCGGACGGCCGGACGACAAACTACCCATTGCTCGACGTCCGCAAGCCCGCGTCTGCCGTTGCTGGTAATTGGGGTCAGAATCTCGGCTGCGGCGGGGCGTTAGGACATTCGTTACCACACGCGTGCGGCCTCCTACTTCGCTAGCATTACTGCTTCGCATTAGGAGGCCACCGCCTGCCATTCCTCCTCGCTTCGGACCATAACCCGAACCAGAGCCCGACAAAAGAAGTCGCTGCCGCCGATTGCCTCTACGAGGACACGACGGTGCTCCACCCAAGCGGGGCACACTCCCACCGTATGCTCCACCGTATCCTCCGGGCCGTCCACACAATGTTGACACCCGGGCGTTTCTTCTGCCCGAATCCAATGGAGGAACCGCCCGAACTTGCCATGTCCAGTAAGGACCTGCGTCATGCGGAAGGTGAGGACGCCGTGTTGCCGCTCCAGCCACTCCTCAAAGAGGGGACTTACCGCCATAATAGTAGCGTGCTCAGCACTGGGTTGCGATAGTCGCCGTCGCCATTCCACCATGAGATCCCGCCGGAACTCTGTCCACCATGCTGCGACTTGGCGCGGAGCTGAGTGGGGCTGATGCACGCGCCATGCTCGTTTCTTCCATAGAGTTTCTTGTACGTTCTTCTCTATAGAGATCTACGCTTTGGAACGTGCAATTTAGCTTCACTTTTTTTTTGACTTACCGACATTTTAACAATTCAAAAGTGCCTGTAATTGGTTTATTTGTTCTATATATTTAGTATAAATTTCACCAAAGAGAGTTATCGTGTACAAGAACAAAATTGACAAATAAACGCGATTTGAAACTGTAACTAAAGCGAAACTTCGTGTTTTCGGAGACTTTCGGTACTTACCCAAACTTTGTAAGTCGTTATTACTTTTCTTTCCGTACTTATCTTTCTAAGTCTAAAGTACTTTAAAAACTATGCTGAGGGCAAAAAAAAAACATATGAAATAATGATACACACTTGTGAACGTTTTTGTAATGTTATCGTTCTTAGAGAATTTGACGGCTAAGAAAGCGATGACATCACGCGACTGCGATGACGTAGTCGAGTAGAGGGGGTAAAACACCGTAAGTAGTGTCCGCACTTGCCTCTGTCGCTTTTGCTCTGGAGTTCGAGTGCAACGGACGTGTTTTAGGATCTTAATTTTGAATTATAACGGTCTAACGGTTTTTGATTGTTTGTCATTTTAAATTAATAAATACTGCAAGGTTGTTTTGAGTCAAAAAGTCAAATAAGCCCAGAGGCTTAATTTACTCTTTATAAAGAAAACAGTATAGATAGATCAGAATCTATAAGAATGGTTTATTAGTAAAACCGTACACTTTGAAGTCTGTGAATCTATATGTAACTTTTCATTGTGCAATATGAGAATTTAGTTACCTACAACACACTCCTCTATTGAATTTAAGAGAAACATAAACTATAAATACAATATCGGACTAAAAAAATGACCCACGAATCACTAGACCAGAACATCTACGTATGATATACGGCTAGCGTTTCCTCCCGCTATCTAAAATTTTTCACCACCTAAATAAACAATGGAATGCTATAAATCTGAAGAGAGCTGTGTCAAACTTACACACAACTTTGATTAATCTTTAACCTTTGCTGCGTATGTTGTGATTCATAAAGATGTGTATACACTGGGAGACAAAATTAATGGGAGATACGAGAAGTAAATAATTTTGTAAAGGTTTGTAAAGTCAGCACCAAACAACGACGACGTCAACGTCGACGACGGTGGATCATGCTTGTCTCGAAGTAACCAGCTCCTCTAGACAAGTTACGACCGTTTCGTTTCGATTCTCTTGCGTCGAACGCCTCGAGCAGGCCACGCTTCCCTTTTCTTTGTTCTGACGCCATCTCAATGCTCAGTCACGTAGTCAGAACAAAGGAATCCTAGGTGTGGCCTACTTAAGGCATTCGATGCAAGAGAATCGAAATGAAACGGTGGTTACTTGGCTAGGGGGGCTGTTCACTCTGGACTTAAAAAACCCTGTGTTGTAGCTATTAGAAAACACAGACTCTGGTAGGTGATTCTACTCCTTAGCTATATGCACAGTGAATGCGTCTCATATCATATAAAGTTATTTAGTATATTTTCATTTCAATAACATTCACAAGATGTAATAAACGTGAAATATACCTGTTGATATAATTTCTTTACATATATCTATATAATCTAAAACTTATTTCATATAAAAAAAAGGTTTATTTCATCGAAAATCATTAGGTCTATTGTTTCAAATATATATTTGTCGTAGCTGTATCGTAACACACTGTTAGTATTACAAGTTGGCGCGGCGTATTGAGAAATGTTACTGTAACATAATGCGGCTGCAGAGCCTCGCGCCATGATTAGGTCAGTTTAGAATATTGGCTATTAAAATGCGGTGGCGAGCGAAAGGAGCGATCATGTAGGTTAGGTTAGGTTAGAAGGCGAGCGAACGAAGCGAGCGTGCCGCGCCAGTGGCCGGCAAGCATCAGATCCCTTTCTAATGTTAGTGAATCATTTGTGTTAGGTTAAGTTAAAAATCGCGCCTGGATTAGGTCAGGTTAAAACAGTGAACATCAGAGCAAATGAAGCGATAATGTGGGTTAGGTTAGGTTAGAACAGTGACCATTAAATATCATCAGACAGATCACATTCTAATCTTAGTGAATCACTTGAATTAGGTTAAGGTAAAAGCCATTATGATAAGAGCTTTTTTCTTTCATATTAGACTAAATAAGTTTTATGTCTTTTGAGTGGTATATCTAAAGATTTTATAATCATTGTATGTTATGCTTATAAAAAATAGTTGTTTGAAAATTATTTCAATTGTTTATTATACCAATTAAAACTATAGATTCGGTTATTTTATTATTGTAAATATTACAGATTTTGTAATTATACCATATATGACTTACCCCAGTGAATGTTAATTATTCACCATGTACCGGTGGTACGTTCGTCTAGTAGTCCATGATGGAATGGGCTTAGCGGAATTAAATCGTGTAATTTCGATGTACAGTCTTAGAAATGTAAACGAAAAAAAAACCAATAGGCTAGTAAATCGGCATCGATGCTCAAAATTTTAGAATTTTGACTCCATGAGAGCATTACTAACGAGACGTGAATGCGTACACTGAGCATCATATCCGAATTGGCTGGGCAGCGTTCGGAAAGCTGCGCAGTATTTTCTCGTCCACTATACCAGTGTCTTAAGACGAAAGTCTATGACCTATCCGTGTTGCCAGTGATGACGTATGGCTCCGAAACGTGGTTGCTTACAAAGGGCCTCATCATAAGGAAAGGGCTATGCTCGGACTTTACTTGCGTAATTGAATCAGGAATGAGAATATCCGCAGGAGAACCTAGGTTACCGACACAGCACGAAAGAATCACCAAACGTAAGTGGCAATGGGCAGGGTACATTGCTCGCAAAACGAATGGCCATTAGGGCCGAAAGGTTTTGAAATGGGAAACGAAAGACGTAGCGTTGGAAGGCCTCCTACATGGTGAATCGATGACCTAGTAAAGTTTGCGGGAGTCCGATGGATGCGAGACGCACAGGACCGTTCATTGTGACGACTTTTAGGGAGCCTATGTCCAACAGTGGACGTCTTGCGGCTGAAATGATGATGATGATGAGCATCATACCGGAACATTGCTAGACTGCTTGCCAATACGTCTTTGTTCAGTAGGTAGAAACAAGCTTTCTGTCAACACCTACCATCAATTAGTGTTACCTGATTATTATCACCAAGGGACCTCGTGTAGGCGTTTGCATCGTTAATGCTCATGTGACTGCGAATGACTCAGCACCCATATTTATTTTATAAACATATAACCCAATTAACATGTTGTTATTTATTGACTCCATGTTTATTCTCTCTTTGATAGGTGACGACGTGCGCAAAATTAATATTATTTTACTTATAAATAACTGAAGTACATCTGTTCAAAAAATTGTAAACAGCCAAACATTATTTTATTTTACATGTGAACGTAAACGCTGTGAACGATTCGCTCGATGTGCATATTTATATTTAATTTTCCAGAAATAAATCCTTCGAAATGAAGGTTTTGTAGCCAGGCAGTAAAAAGATGTTAAACCTTTTACATCTGTTGAACGTAAAATCAGACTGTTTGTGAAATGCCAGCAAAATATTCCCAAGCTGATAGAACGATGAAAGAACTGTTTTTCTATCAGAAATAAGTTCTGATTGTTGTATTTAGAAGTAACGTTATAATTATTATACTCTTACCTCAGCAAGTTTTTTTTTTGGTGGGAATCATCGAATGTCTTTTTGCGCCTAGGGTGGGGTGTCTGACTTTTACTGACTAAAACCAACTCCTATGCTTGTTCTTTGCCTTGCGTTCCAGGAGTTCCCTTTCGGACGACCCATGTCATCTTACCAGTGGGTTGGCCTTAGTAACCTGTCTAGATTCAAATAAGTTCGTTTTTTTTTTGTTGCCATAAAATATACCTTAAGACAAATGGTAATTATAATATATCAAGAATTACAAACAAAAATAAATTTACTGGAAAAAGTAACAATTAAAATAGTACGTTTTGATACAAGTGGAGAAAATTTTATCATTGCAACCGAGGCGAAATTCACCCGAGCCGCACAGATGAACCCTCGCCTGAACACTTGTTATGGAACCGAGTGCTGAAGTGACAAATTTACACGTAAACCATTTACTTTCTCTGAAAATTACGACCCGTGTTTGTTAGTTTTCTACTGAAGAAAATTGTCCTAAATTGCCATCTATTTTAGTTTTGATGATGATTATAGATGGCAGCAGGCTATCGCAAGTAGGTATTTTCTGCCTCAATTACAATATATGGCGGCGTAGCATCTAAAAAATTCTCTTCAGAACTTAAATTTGACATTTTTAGGGTTCCGTACATAAAAAGGAAAAAACAGAACCCTTATAGCATCACTTTGTTGTCCGTCCGTCTGTCTGTGTGAAGGTATCGAGTTGAAATTAAATCCATATACTCAAGTCTGCGATCCCTTGAAGCTGTGAAAAAATCAAACTTCTAAGCTAACGAAAAAAAAAAAAGATACGCCCGTTTATGTCGCAAAAAACGACTAATTTGAAACTTTCAAGGGAATCGAAATTCATAAGCTAAATGAAATTTGAATTTGAAATTTAGCATGAGGGTCTTATAGCACAAATATAGGAAAAAATCAGAAAACTGTAAATAAAAAACGGAAAAAATTTCGTAACTCAATTCGGAAATTGTTGTACTGAATCCTCAATGCGCGAGTCCGACTCACACTAGCCCGTTTTTTTTTTTTTTTTTTTTCAGTAATAACACAAATTAATAAGTTAGATAACAATTTTTTTTTTTTTTTTTTTTTTTTTTTTTTTTAATTTCTCGCGTTGTTCCTTTGCAGGGTTAAGGAGAAGCAAAGTTATCAATCCGTGGGGTGCTACGACAGAAAACCTCCACGAGTGCCCGCAGGCTGTAGTTCCCTTGCGGATACGTCCGAGGTGAAGGCCAGTCTGCGGGACGGTGCACCCTGGGAGGCGGCCAACGACTCCCCTTGGGTACTTCTGCCTAAGGGGTCTTGATGTCCGCCTGCGAATGTTCTGTCTGAAGGATCACTTCAACGCGTGTCCCTCTGCTATAGCAGAGGGCACAGTGGCGAAGTAAGAGCGGGCTCGGTGCGCACTCACCCTGCCACCGGGCAGGCAGGAGGAAGACTTGCTCCTCCTTCTGCCACCGTTAGTCTCGTAGCCCCAGAGATTGTCCAAGGTCATGTTTCTGACTTTTGATGGGGATCGAGGGTCTTGGCTTAACCGCCCGGGCCGCGAGGAAGACAACCTCTATAAAAAATCACCCCAAACCTCCAAGCGGCGGCGCACCGTGAGGGAGGTTGTTAGCTTGACTAATGGGTAGCTAAATTAGTCTCTAGTGCGAACCACGTTTTTTGAGCCAGTACCCGAAGTTTAATACTCGTGGGAACAGAATGCATAAATCTAAATTTTTTTCCAATAATTCAAAGGAGAGCGATGCGCGGTCGGAGTCCGACGCGGCATCCGGGAGGAGCTCGGAGGGCTCGGAGGTAGAGGAGGTGGCCGGCGACTCTGGTGGGGACTTGCGCCCTTACCTGAAGCGCTCCAAATCGGGGGACGGATCGTCCTCCGATGCAGATATGAGCTCGGCTCGAAAAATCCCCACCAATGGGCGGGGTGCAGGTCGGGCGCGAGGCAAGGGGAGGGGGCTCACCGCTCAAGAGTCCGCCCAGAGAGCTAACAAGCTCGCCGCGGAGGGGCGTCATCCTGGAGCGGCCAGCGCTGGGACGGACCTCTCGGGGCCGTCTGGCAGTGAGCCGGACGCCGCCATCGACGAGGCACTCGACAGGCTAGAGTCGGTCCTGGCAGCCGCTTTGAATGGCGTGGCCAATAAAAGGGAGAGGTCCTCCAAGAGGAGCGCGATCTCCCAGGCCAGGTCGTCTCTCCAGGAGGTGGTGGACCCCATCCGCAGAGGGCTCACCAAACTTCGGGCCGACAACGCCAGACTCCGAAAAGCATCGGACCAGCAAGAGTTGCCAAAAGGCGACTCTGGCGGACAGGCAGGAGGACGCGAGCAGGGGCAAGGGCCAAGTCAGCCCAAGCCCCAGCCCGAGCCGGAGAACCAGCTGCTGGTGCTGGTCCGGCAGGAGCTGGCTGCTTTCCGGCAGCAGCAGCAGCAACAACAGGAGCAGTTCCAGCAAAGGATGCAGCAGCAGCTCTCCGTGCTGGAGGGTATCGTGCTGCGTCCTCCGCTGGCGGCCCCTGGCCAGCGAAAGGCGGCGTCCTATGCTGCCGCCGCAGCCACGGCAGGCCCGTCGGGACAAACCAGACGTGGGGCCGTGGTGTCGGAGCCTGCGAGACCGGCTCCGCCGGCCAAGCAGCAGCGGCAGCAGAAGGGCAGGGCGGCGCCTGCCGCTAAATCGGCGGCACCTCCTGCCGCGGTGGCGACTAGGCCGCGCCCGCCGCCGCCTTCCTTGCACGAAGAATCCTCGGCTGGCGCCGAATGGACGGTTGTCGGCGCCAAGAGGAAGGCGGGCAAAGCGGCTAGGGCGGCAAAAAAGCGCGCGCGGCGACAGCAGCGCAAAAAGCGGGCCATGGCGGCAAGACTCCGCGCCCCGAATTCCGAGGCTGTAGTCATAACACTACAGCCAGACGCGGTAAAGAAGGGCGTGACATACGACGCCGTCATGGAGAAGGCAAAGCAGGCGGTGTTGCCCCACCTTGACGAGCTCGGAGCCTCTGGGGGCTTCCGTATGAGGCGCACCGTAACCGGGGCCCGAATACTGGAGGTCCCTGGCGCGGCCAGTGGCCCCGCCGCGGATGCCCTGGCCGCAAGGATCAGGGCGTCCCTGGATGCGGAAGAGGCCCGAGTGTCCAGGCCCACCAAGTGCATTGATATGCGCATCATGGGCTTGGACGACTCCGTCAAGGTGGACGAGGTGGTGGCCGCCATCGTCAGGGCGGGTGGGTGCACTACCGAGCAGGTTCGGGCGGGCACTATCCGAGCTGACAGCACGGGCATGCGAGCCATGACGGTAAGCTGCCCCGTGTCGGCGGCCAAGACCATCACCGGGGAGGGCCGACGGCTTTTGGTGGGCTGGGTCTCCGCCCAAGTGAAACTGTTGGAGCCCAGACCTCTGCGGTGCTATCGCTGCCACGTGGGGCACCACGTGGGGGCCAGTTGTGCCGCGGAGGTGGACCGCAGCGATCGCTGCTTCCAGTGCGGTCAGCCTGGTCACAGGGCGGCTGAATGCAGAGCAACGCCGCACTGCTACGCATGTGCGGCGGCAGGCAAGCCGGCCGACCACCGGGCTGGGAGCAGGTCCTGCGACCCCCCCACCAAGGCCAAGGGCAAGGTCAGGAGGCCCATCCCCGCCGATGTCCTCACCACCGCTGCCTCCTCTTTGGCAGCTGCTGCTGTCGCCGCCGCAACCATCGCGGCAGGGCCCTCACGGGGGGCTCGAGAGGAGACTGTGATGGACTGCCAATAACGGCTCCATTACGTCTCCTCCAGGCGAACATCAACCACTGCGCCCCCGCTCAGGATCTGTTGCTCCAGAGCATGGCGCAGTGGTCGATCAATATCGCCGTGGTCTCCGAGCCGTACAATGTCCTGCCCAGGGGAGACTGGGTGCGGGACCTGGACGGCTCGGTGACCCTAATTTCGTCGGCCGCCGCCGGCACCCCGACCCTCGAGGCCGTCACGAGGGGACGGGGTTGCGTGGCAGCACGGTTCGGGGACATTGCGGTGGTGGGCGTCTACCTGTCCCCGAGCAGATCTCTCGGCGATCTCCACATCTCCCTAATGGAGCTGAAAGCCGTCGTCGCTGGGTTTGGTTCCCTCCCCGTGGTCGTTTGCGGGGACTTCAATGCCAAGAACTTGGCTTGGGGTTCCCAGTTCACGAACCAGCGGGGTCGGATGGTGGAGGACTGGGCTCTGGAGACAGGCCTGGTCGTCCTAAACCGGGGTTCTGTCCCCACGTGTGTGCGGATGCGGGGCGACTCAGTGGTGGACATCTCGTTTGCCAGCCCCGCTCTGTCGCCGCGTGTCTTCGACTGGCGCGTTATGGGGGGGGTGGAGACGTTCTCAGACCACCGGTACATCCGGTTTGACGTCTCCGCCCAAACCTCGACTGCGCCGGTCCGACAGAACCCTTGTAGTCCGCGGTGGGCGCTGAGGCAGATGGACCGGGAGCTCCTCCTGGAAGCCGCGACGGTACAGGCCTGGGTGCAAGCACCGGACAGGCCTGTCGACATAGACGTCGAGGCAGAGTGGTTCCGGGAGGCCATGTCGCAAATTTGCGACGCGGCAATGCCCCGAGTCCCTCCAGGACGTGCTCAGCGCCAGGTATACTGGTGGTCGCCGGAGATTGCGGCACTGCGCAACGCGTGCAATGCCGCGCGACGCCGGTATGCCAGATACCGCAGGCGCCGCATCCGTCCACCGGATGCGGAGGCCAGAGAGGCGGAGCTGTACGAGGGATACAGAGCGGCAAAGCGCACCCTCCGAGCGGAGATTAGGCGGGCCAAACTTGAGGCCCGCAACGTGTGGCTGGGGACTCTGAACGGGGACCCATGGGGACGCCCGTACAAGTTAGTACGGGACAAACTCCGCCCCTGGGCTCCCCCGCTGACGCAGAGTCTCCGGCCCCAGCTCGTGGAGGGTGTGGTGAGCACTCTGTTCCCCACGCGAGGGGAACACTCTCCCCCGCCCATGGCTCCGCCACCAGCGGTGTCCGACGCGGACCACGATGGCGACGACGACGACAACGCTCCAGAGGTGACCGAGGTAGAGATGAGAGTGGCGGTACGAAGGCTGAGTGCCAAAAATACCGCCCCAGGACCCGACGGCTTGCCTGGGAAGGCATGGGTCTTGGCCATGGAGGCTCTCGGGCCTCGACTAAGAGGGCTCTTCAGCGCATGCATGGAGAGGGGCCAGTTCCCACTTCGCTGGAAGACGGGGAAACTGGTCCTCATCGCGAAGCCGGGGCGCCCCGCGGACTCTCCGTCCGCGTACCGGCCCATTGTGCTGCTCGACGAGGTGGGCAAGCTCTTTGAAAGAGTAATTGCAGACCGCCTCGTCGCACACCTAACACGGGTGGGGCCGGATCTGGCGGACGGCCAGTTCGGCTTTCGCAGGAGGCGCTCCACGGTGGACGCCATCATGTGCGTGCGAGCTCTCACGACGGGGGATGCAGTGGCCCAGGGCAGGTGTGTCGTGGCGGTGTCTTTGGACATCGCCAACGCCTTCAACTCCCTGCCTTGGAGTAGCATTGGGAGAGCACTCCGGTATCACCGGATGCCCGACTACCTCTGTCGTGTGGTCGAGGCGTACCTGTCAGACAGGTACATAACCTACCCTGGTCACCAGGGGGTGTGGGAACGTCGAGAGATGTCGTGCGGTGTTCCGCAGGGATCGGTACTAGGGCCGCCTTTGTGGAACATCGGATACGACTACGTGCTGCGCGGCGACCTCCCTGATGGGGTCAGCGTGGTCTGCTACGCAGACGACACGCTGGTCCTGGCGCGGGGAGAGTCGTACCAGGCGGCGGTCGAACTAGCGACACGCGGGGTCGCGACAGTCGTTGGCAGGATCCAGGAGCTGGGACTCGAGGTGGCATTGCACAAGTCCGAGGCCATGTGCTTTCACGGCCCTCGGAACGCGCCACCCCCGGGTTCCCGGCTAACGGTGGGAGGAGTCCACATCGGCGTCGGGTCAACGATGAAGTACCTGGGACTCGTTCTCGACAGCCGATGGGATTTCGACGAGCACTTCCGACGTCTGGCTCCCAAACTAAATCGGACTGGGGCTGCCCTCGGGCGGCTCCTGCCCAACCTTGGGGGTCCAGACGCCTCCTGCCGGAGGCTCTACGTGGGGATCGTTCGGTCCATGGCCCTTTATGGCGCGCCGGTGTGGGCGCCGGGGCTGCGGAAGCAGCCGGCGGCCCGGCTGAACGCGTGCCAGGGGGTCATGGCCATACGGATGGTGCGAGGATACCGGACGATTTCCCGCGAAGCGGCGAGCCTTCTTGCTGGCCAGCGACCATGGGATCTGGAGGCAACAGTCCTTGCACTCATGCACGAACGGCGCATGGAGATGCAACGCCGGGGCGAAACTCCGCTGCCGCAACAAGTCGCGGCATGGCGGACAGAGTTCCGGCGAGTTCTCATGGTGAAATGGCGACAGCGACTGTCGCGACCCCGTGCTGGGCACGCCACAATTATGGCGGTAAGTCCCCTCTTTGAGGCGTGGTTGGAAAGACCTCACGGCGTCCTCACATTTCGCATGACGCAGGTCCTCACCGGACACGGTAAGTTCGGGAGGTTCCTGCACCGGATTCGTGCGGAAACGACGCCCGGGTGTCGCCACTGTGTGGCCCACCCGGAGGACACGGTGGAGCACACGGTGGAGGTGTGCCCCGCCTGGGCAGAGCAACGCCGTGTCCTCGTGGGGGCAATCGGCGGCGGTGATCTCTCGCGCCGGGCCTTGGTTCAGGCCATGCTCCGGAGCGAGGAGGAGTGGCAGGCGGTCGCCTCTTTCTGCGAAGCAGTAATGCTAGCTAAGGAGGCGGCCGATCGCGTGAGGCAACGGTCCATACGCTCCAACCGCCGCCGGGATTCCGATCCCGATTTCCGGCCACCGTAGGCGCGGGCTTGCAGACGGCGAGCAATGGGTGGCTCGCCGTCTGACCGTCCGGTAACCGTCCGGACCGAGCCCAAGTCGTCGACGGCGCGTTTTGTTCCACGCGCGCCTCAAGGAGATGTCAGCAAATCGTAGGGGCCCAGCAGGGTCGAAGCCTACTGGGGCCACGGGTAGTGTGAAAGCGGAACCCGGGGCCCTGGGACGAAGGCAACGAAGGAACAGGAGTGGGTTTTTAGTCAGTAAGAGTCTGACACTATCTCCCGCTCCGCCCAAGAGCGGGGATGTCATTAGGATGATTTTCCCACCCAATAAAAAAAAAAAAAAAAAAAGTTATCAATCCGCTATACTTATATAACCGCGAATTTAGAAAACAAATAAATGTTAATTTAATGGTAATAACAAATTATTGTGTAAATAATCGTTCATTATGATATTGTGTTTATAAACACAATTTTCATTAAATGTTAAAACCTTAAAAATATACGTCTCTTTACTTTGGAAAAAACCCTTGTAATAAATAAAAAAATAAACACGAGGGTGATACACATGGCATGTTGAACCTAATCGTAGTGCGATAAGAGTCAGTTTTCGAGGAACTGAATCGAGAAATATATATAATAATATAATCCCATAATAATCGCCATAAAAATGGGCGGCTGTCTAAATTGTTTTTTTTTTTGTCATTGTTTTGTCCTCATTTTATACTAAATAAAGATTAAATAGCACCAAAGGTTACGTTACGATTACCGACTTTAATTTTAACAGTAACATTTACAGTGACCATTGAGTTTAAAACCAACATATAAAAGTTTAATATTTTATCTCAAAAGTCTCATTATTTGTCAAACCGTCCGAATTTGAGCGATTAATGTAATTATTATCACTTGTGACAGAATTTTAATTATTGTAAAATTTCTGCCGTCCTGTGTCTAGTTAAACGATATCTGGTTTATATTTCGTTCAACCAGAGATTGGATGATGATTGGCTGGTGAGACTTTGATTAACGTTTGTTGGTGCAAGACACTCAAGAACGTCAATGACCTCGTTCTGTCAAATGTTGTTTGAAAAGTACGGTTAGCAAAGAAAAATTACTTGCGTTTTTTTTACTTGGTTTAATCGACTCTTAGTTTAATCTAAGAAAAAAAACGTTATGGTTTAATCTAAATTAGCTAAATATTTTATTTAAGTCATAGTTTATATTCGCCTTTTATGTGTTAGTTTAATTCGCCTTTTTTTTTTATTCCCCACTACTCAGACATTTAACACAGTGATGCAAAGATGAGCGGAATTGAAGAACTAGATGCTGTTTAAAATTTTTTCGTTCATGATTCGTAAATAAATTTAATTAAAAAAATATTTTGTTTGCTCACCCTACCTGATTTGACAGGTATGACGTCACAACATGGCGCTAAAGTCGAACCTATTTTTATTTGAATCGCATAGTACGGTACAACGCAGAGCCTGACTATACTTACATAGTACACTTTACATTATCTACACCCCTATTTTTAGTTAGTACAAAAAATAATAGGGCTAATAATAAAATATATATATTATATATTTGTGTAGTCAAAATAAAAACGAAATTCCAAAATTGTCCACGAAAATTTGTCATAATTGGTAAATTCATAATTTAATCATTAATTCATAACAATTGCTAATAGAAAATACTAGACGCAGTGTTTTTCCATTTTAATCGCCTTTCATTCATTCATAAATCAATAGCCTGTACAATATTTCCATAAATTGAGTGAAATTTTGGGATATAAACAAACTCTAATAACTTTTGCTGTTTATGAATATTATTTATTGAGACTGTACTTAAATAATGACAAGACCTTTTCTAATAAGCCCTTTAAGTATTTGCACTAATTAAAAATTAGTGGTGTATATTATATTAACACAATTCAGTCAGCAAAATCTTATTCCCTTTTTTCATGCTAATTTCAAGCCAACTTTTTCGTCCTTTTTTAATTAAAATAATTTGATCAACTCAACCTGTGTACAAACAGGTTAATTTTATTTGCCTAAGAATTTGTTTCAGTTAACCCGTGCGTGGCAAGTTTTCATGACGCATTACAATAAAAGTTATGGCCTGAAGTCACACGACTTCTAATAGAAACTTTACAACTTAGGAATTCCTCTTTATAGTCTTTTATATTGTACATACATACATAAAATCAGAAGCAACGGTGGCTCAGTGGTAACGCCCCGACTTACGTGTTGTAGGTCGTGGACATTATTTTATGTAATTTATTTCATCATCTCTGCTATCAGAACGGTGAAAGAAAATACCGTGAGGAAACCAGCCTCTCCTAGAGCTCAAAATTCGAGATATGTGACGTCCACCAACCCGCAACGGGCCCGCATTTTTATGATTACGGCCTATGTCCTCTTCTAGGGAAAAGGTCTGAGTATCAACAGCAGAAACTTTAAAAAGCTGATCATGCTATGCTATACATAATTATAATCATTGTTTAATGTTTGGAACCTAGGCCTGAAACTGCTGTATAAATTGATTCTGTAAAATTGTTTTAAGTTCCTTTTTTCTTTTAATTTTAAACTTGTGTTGTGAAAAAGTCTCTCTCATATTTTCCAACTCTCTAAGTGTTGTTTTCTTCAGCCAGTCAGTTAGAAACGAGTCCACCTCCTTCAGGTTTCTCAATAGAAAAACTATTGACATATATCAGTTTTATAACATAAAAAGATAAGTAGTTAACTGAGTAAAGTTTCTAAGGTCCCTACGGAAAAATAAAAAAATAAATACAGCTTTTAAGTATGTACATTACGGTTTAAATATTATTCATTAGGAATTTAATTTATAAAGTACTTAATATTAAAATTTTGTTAACCTTTAACATAATTTACATTTGTCAAAAAACAATCAATCTTCCAATTGACGGACATATTAATTAAGGCTCAACACCTGAACTCAATTTTATTAATTCACCAATGGAAACACATAAATCATTCGAAAACTCAAACTTAGCTGCAAACTTGAAATTAGACCCGAACGAAATTCAGAAACTGCTCATTAGGAACAAAAGTTTCCATTTTAATATAATTTCGCCCACACATAGCTTTGGAAGACGGTTCAAAACATGGATTAATGATTAAATGGAGTGATAATTTTACTACTTACTACACTTATCTACATTTCGGTAGTTGCCAATAATTATTGGACATAATAAACGTCCAACTGTCAACGGTGACTGCTTGACTTAATAATAATTATTGACTAGTTTCTGACAGCGTCTTCGCCCGGGTGAAATTAGCCCAAGGATTAAATTTTGCAGTTTTAGTGATAGGGCTATAGTCGCACTATTGCTAATTCTATGATGAAATTCAAGGAAGGTAATATAATATACGCAAAATTATAACCAGTTGCGAAATTTAAAAAAGTATAATGACAAAAGCGCAAAACCTGAAAAGTTCTAATCATCCTGAAAACATCTAACTAAGCTGATTCAGGCATAAAATCATCAAAACGCATAGCCTTAAAGGACCGAAATGTCTATTTTTTTATCATTCACCAAAAACTACTAATATAAATAATCTGCAAAATATCATATACTTGAAGATTCGTTATTTACAAAAGAAAGAATGAAGATAGTGGCAGTATGTATAATTACATAATTTTTTCATAGGTATTTCTTTTAAATTAATTTTATTATGCTTCTATTTTCGACTTCTATGCTCTATTTTCCGTTTCCGACTTTGAAATATTAAAATATTTAATATTTTTATGTATTCACTAAAAAAAAACAGTTACTACGTGTAATATGTAACTTAGGCAAATGGATTTAGCTGGGTAGTAATCCAAGCCATTGGGTAAACCATTGGGCAAATAATTTCTTAACCACTATCTATTATGAAACGATGTATGAAAATGATTATACGTGTCATTTATTTATCCACATTGGGGCTCCATCTCATAGAGATGCCTCTGCCTGTGTCATAGTAGTGGGAAATAAAATTACGCAGAAGTGTGCATTTCTAGCACTTCAAGTACTATGCACTCTGTGGTTGAAAGTGAAACAATACTTACGGCATCTGCCGTATCGTGATCGTCCGTGTTTCTACTACAATTGTGCTTATTATCATCCTGACACATTTCCTTTAGTTATTTTATTGGGGGACGGAAAAAATTATCTACTGAATTTGTAAAAAAAATGTTGAGTTGCGATGCCCTAATCCAAACTTCGTATAACAACATAATGTACGATGTTATTTTTTTCTTTTTTATTATTGATAGGCTCGCTTTTGACCACTATCTCACCTGATGGTAAGTGATGAAGTGGTCTACGATGTAGTACGCTTGCCTAGAAGTAACCTATTCACTCTTTAGGTTGTAGCTATCAGGAAACTCAGACTCCAGCAGGGAATTCCACTCCTTAGCTGTTCGTACAATAAATGTGTTCCCAAAACTTTTTATAGCTTCGACTGCACGACTGCATTATTGCAGTCGTATTTAACTTATAGAAAATAATGTTTTAATTGTTATTAAGCAATTGTTGTATAAAAATATTTTGTGCGGAACGGAACTCGGAAACCGAAATGTAATTTTATACAACAACATTATTTAACAAATTTATTTAACATTTCGGTTTCCGAGTTCCATTTTAATTTCAAGTGGTTTCCAGTTCACCTTCAAATGAATGCTCTTATTATTTGGGAAGTCGGTGTTTCTATAATAGTTTTGTCTCTTCGTTATTTAACACCGACATTCGAAATTAAAGTTGTTTTGACCTTTTCAGTGTTTTTTTTACATTGTAGTCGGTTGTATATTTTTTTAGTAATTTTTTTTATTTTTAATTTTTTTAGTTATGATACAACTACTAAAAAGTACCTTTCATCCAAACTTAAATACCTTATAGCCAGAGTGCATTTCATGACAATTCAAATAATTCCAAACACGGTTAGATTACATTAATTTAATACAAAGTTCTGGTGCCCAACTTCAGGCTTCATCATCAGATCAGTTCGATATATTCCCTCATTTTTTTCAGTCAGTCATCAACTACACATATAAACAAAGCAATTTTATTTATTACGACGGTTTTGCTGTGATCCTATGAGGAGTTCTGTTCCATAACTTCGAAGATCATGATCAGATCATAACAATATTTCTATGGGACCAATTCGGAAGCTTAACATTTCAATCAAAAAGAAAATTTTCAAAATCGGTCCACAATTGTCCTAAAAATCGGTGAACATACATAAAAAAAACATTTAGCCAAACATAGAACCTCCTCCTTTTTGAAGTCGGTTAAAAAGCCAATGCATTCCACGACGTACTTGGAAAATCCTTCTCTGTCTACACAAATGAGAACAATCACTTCCTGTGTTTAATACACCTGTTACGTGTGATTGCGATATGTGCATATGGTCGATAAAAAAAAATTAAAAGAATAAAAAAAAATTAAAATAATAAAAAAAAATTGTTCAATATTTTTTTAGGGCAATTGCCCTGACTTTTTACTAGATTCAGATTCAGATTTATTTATTTGCATAAACATGTGTAAATAATATACATGGTAAGATGCTTATAATAGGTGTTACAAAAATATTCTTTCACTCAACATATTTGACCATGGCTGGTGTACAAATTAGCTCGAAAGACAATAAGATTTAAAAAATAAAACAAACAATAAAAATTCAAATAACAATAATTATTATTAATATTAAAAATTAAAAAATAGGGCAATGTGCGGTACAAAATAAATAGAAAAAAATTCAATCAGTAACTTTAGAGTGATTTATCTTTTAAAAATTCATTAATATTATAATTATAATGAATTTTTAAATGATAAGTATTAATAAAAAATCATTACATTATTTATTAATTTATTACTCTAATATTACTGTAAATTAATGAATTTTTAATGATAAGTATTACAGTACTTTTTTATGTTTTTTTCTTAAGTTGGTCTCTATTTAATGTCTTAACATAGTTAGGAATACTATTATAAATTATTAGCGCTCTGCATACAACGCTCTTAAACGGTAGTGCAGTCTTAGCTGGCTGAACACGAATTTTACTGTTAACCCGGTGATTCCGTAATAGTAATATCCGACATTCGAGGCAACAAATGGTCGTTATTTCTAACAAATGGAGCTATTTCTAAAATATAAAGTTACGAAAGTGTGAGTATTTTATGCTTTATAAAAAGTGGTTTACAGCTCTCCGTATTCTAGATACCAAACAGCACAAACGCCATATCTAGAACAAATCATTTCACGCTATCTTAATTTATTTCATTTCTTTACGGTTAAGATTTGTATGGGTATAAATATAATTGTCTTGTGAACTTTTTTTAATTAGGTACATTATGCTGAAGGCAGTTTTTATTAAAACAATTGAAAATTTCGATTGTCCAGGTGAAAGCTGTACACTGTAGCGCTCGCTGCTAAAGCTCTGTGCTCTGTGCTTGTGCTGTAACTGTGTGACTTACTAGTTAAGGTGATTGCACGTTTATTTTGCACAGTACGGTTCGTAGGGGCCCAGCAGGGTCGAAGCCTACTGGGGCCATGGGTAATGTGAAAATGAAACCCGGGGCCCTGGGACGAAGGCAACGAATGAACAAGAGTGGGTTTGTAGTCAGTAATAGTCTAACACTATCTCCCGTTCCGCCCAAGAGGGGGATTTATCATTAGATGATTTTCCGACCTAAAAAAAAACACTACAGTACGGTAAAAATATGTTGCCTACTCTGAACTTAGTAGTTATTGCATATTATATGTAATATACATTTGCCATAATAATGTTTCTTAAAAAAATACTCCGCAGCCGATTGTTCGAAGTTCGGAGCGGCCAAGACATTTCGTCAAAGATATAAGAACTTATTATTACCATTCTAAGAAAACATGAATATAAATTCTTATTTTATTCGGGTCCATTTCAGTTTCACACACGCTATTACTCCATAAAAAAACAACCATATTAATAATTTCTCCGAAGAGCAAAAACAGAGACTTTGAAAAGGGCACTCCAATTGCAAATAAGGGTAAGAAAAACTACTTAGAAAAAATAAGAGAAGTAGATATATGAATGGTTCATAGCACTTACGTGAAGTACTTTGGACAAAAAAGAAGGACAAACAAAACTTTTATAACTTATTGTTATGTTACTTGAGAATTTCGTGAGAAAATGTCTAAGTATATTAATTATATATCGGATTTCGATGAACAGAAGGGTAGATACTGGTGTGTAGTGTCATGAATGGACGTCTGGCGGAAAACTCTTTATAAATAGCCAGCTTTATTCTGTGGTTCCACTACTGTAACCTAATCCACAGTGATATTGTAGCTTTTTATCAGCAAAAAGATTTTTAAATCGAATCAGTAGCAGACTTAAAGTTGCTAAATTTTCACACTCGCATAGCCGGTTTTCCTTGTTTGTATGAGAAAGTTTCAGCAGCAGTGGACAAGGCACATTGCTCGTAGAATCGATGGTTAATGGGGCCGAAAATTTGGAAGGCTACCCACAAGGTGAACCTATGACCTGAGTGAGTCGCGGAAATCCGATGACTACGAGACGAATAGAACCGTTCGTTGTTGCGAAACTCTGGGGGAGGCATTTGTCCAACAGTGGACGTCTTTCGGCTGAAATGATTATGATAAGAAAATTGAAGTAGTAATGCGAGCAAAAGAGTTGGCAGGCAGCTTTAGATGGAGACAATCCTTACGCCCTGCCCCTGCCGGAGAAGCCCCAGGCTTGCGGCAAGCAATTAATGAGACAGTGCGCTGTGTTCCACATGCGCTTCAAAGTAATGTCAGAAAAAGTGACGCTGACGGTACCCGTCAAGGCCGATGCGTGTCAGGGCTATGAAATTATTTGAAAGAGTTATCATGGCCCTGAAACTCAAAGATCAACTGAAAAAACACAGGTGGGATCGATTTCCAGCCACCGTAGGCGCGGGCTTGCGGACGGCGAGCAATGGGTGGCTCACCATCCGACCATCCGGTAACCGTCCGAACCGAGCCCAAGTCGTCGACGGCGCGTACTGTTCCACGCGCGCCTCAAGGAGATGTCAGCAAATTGTAGGGGCCCAGCAGAGTCGAAGCCTACTGGGGCCACGGATAGTGTGAAAGCAAAACCCGGGGCTCTGGGATGAAGGCAAAGAAGAAGAAAAGTCTGACACTATTTCCCGCTCCGCCCAAGGCGGGATTTGTCATAAGATGATTTTCCCACAAATATAAAAAAGGTGGGATTTAGTCAGTAAAAGTCTGACACTCCCTCCTATTTCACACAAAGCAAAAAGAGTCATTAAAATTTCATAAAGTAATAAATCATCTAATAAATATTTAAGTTCGCGCAATTGCAAGCGCGAGCCATTGTTCAGTTATATTTCCTCACTCACGTTATTCGTTTTTCTTGTCTGTGATGTGAGCACACAAATATGAGAAAAGCAGCAACGCTAGGTAAATTTAGACTAGCTTAGCTTTGCTTTTGGTCTGCGGCTGGCTTAAGACTAAGTACATCTAGTGTTATTTTTGGTTACATAACGATATTAGTTTTGTCTGAGAACATTTTTAGATACATCAGGTCCTGGCAAAAAGCCACAAAACAAGATGTTATTAACATCTAAAGCCTACTAGACTAAAAGCTATGACTAAACGAAAAACATTTCTTTGGCTCGTTCACAAATATCTCATTCAAGGATTTCTGTATCAGATCTAAGTTATTATTATATGAAGCCAAGTTCGCTGTAACGGGGTTGATAATTTATATGTTTGCGCCTATGTATTTGTTTGTTGGCGCCGTCGAGTCTGATTGAAGGTCGGGGAGACGCGTCTGCCAAATCTTATGGCATTGACGACCTCTGTGACTAGGGTAGGGATTTTGACCGAAAATCGGATAAAATAAGTAGGTCGTGTTACGAATTAGAACTTTAGGAAGAAAATTATTTTGAAAGTTAAAAATGACGTAAAGGTGAAACGTAAAAATTGTATTATATGCGAAACCTGAATATAGTTTGTTCAGAATCAGTAACTGATTCAATTTCAATAATTTTTACACCATGTTCTATTTTTTCCCAAAAATATTTAAAAAAGGTCACAAGTTGGACACCACCGACACTAAGTACAAATACAACACAGGTCACAGCAGGTCATAGCGGGCATTAGGCGACAGCGCGCTGCTGGATGCGGGAGCAAAACCACCCAGTCAGTCACCCGGATGGCCCGGTTACCATGTATTTTTGCGGACAACCGGATAACATAATAAGGTTATAACTTTGTGATTTTTTTATGATACAGTTAAAAAAATATGTACATAGGTTCTTTACATTAAAATACTAGACACGTGTTTTGGGTTTCGCATGTAATAAAACTAATGTATAAAAATCTTGTCACAGTGTTTGTTATCAATATCCTCCGAAACTGTTTGATCGATTTTTATTTAAAAAAAAAATGTTTATATTCGGTAGGTCTCTTTTTTGAGGTTGGAAATTGTCTAATGACTTCTCCAGCTTTAGGGCGGAGCGGGAGGGCATATTAGACTTTTACTAACTAAAAACCACTCCTATGTTCCTCCTTTACCTTACGTTCTAGGACCCCGAATTTTTCGGATCCTTTCGGAAGTGAATCCATTATGGCCCCAGTAGGCTTCGACCTTGATGGGCCTCTACGGTTTTGCTGACATCTCGTTTAGGTGAGCGTGTAACACTGCGCACCATCGACGACTCAGGCTCGGTCCAGACAGTTACTGGACGGCCGGACGGTGAGCTACCCATTGCTGGCCGTGATCATGGAGGCTTGGGTGTGAGAAGGTCCGTTTCCTCCCGAGTGCGGCCGCTTCTTTCATTAGTATTACCGCCTCGCTGAGGGAGGCGACCGGCTGACATTATATTTGGTAGATCTGAGAATTGGCTGTAGGCGTTTTTACTCTCTTACCACCACGCACAATTTTTTTCTTTGATTATTTACATGGCAGAGCAACGTTTGCCAAGTCAGGTAGAAGTCGGATAATTACAATAAATGGGTCTAAACATAACTTATAAGAAAACCAAAAGTTTAAACTTTACCAGGAGAATGAGTTCACTTATAAATATTTAACGCCTGAATAGTTACCCAGTCATTCGGTAAGGAAAATCATAACATCAAGTAAAATTGTAATATCACTAAACCAGGCTGATATAGACTTTGGGAAGTTCAAAAAACGTAATATTGCCCGTAATATTTTTAGTAAATTTCCCCAACTCAGGCACTTTTCATCAATCATCTGTTGCGTTAGGCTTCTCTTTGATAATATTATCGAGTCTTTTTTAATGTTTTGGTGATATTATACTTCCACAGGATACCTATCATAAATTCGAAAAATATTTGATCTAAAACTTTTCAACTATTATCGTTTCGATTTTTTTCATAACTCCTACTTTTAATTTGGTCAAAAAACTTTTCACCGATGTTACACTTAGCCGAAATAACATTTCTTTTCTCTTTTTCTTTGTGTTTCCGAACATTTATTATAGCATTGTTTTAATAATTGCATCTTATCTGACCATCAATGATTGCATCTCCACTTACCATCAGGTGGGATCGCAGTCAAGCACTGGTTTATAACAATTAAAAAAAAAAAAAACATATTTTCACAGTTGATTATGAATAAAAGTGGTTTTAATTGATCCCAGTAAGAAGCATGCAAACAAGGATGCTTGCTGTCAGCATGCAGCATGCAAGTAGACATGTAGCATGCAAGCAGACATGTAGCATGCAAGAAGGCATGCAGCTTACAAGCAGGCATGCAGAATGCAAGCAGGCATGTAACATGCACTTTACAAGCAGGCATGCAGCATGCAAGCAGTCATTCAACATGAAGCAAGCGTTGTTTCTGTCGTGACAGAAACAACGCTCTCTGGCGCTGCAGCGCTGCGAGATTTGGGTGGCCCCACGCGAGCTTATTTTTGCAAATGGTTTGAAGGCCCGCCGCCGTGGCTAGCAAGCCTAAGCTGCAATGGAGTCTGCTTCTCAGCTCGCGGGCCGCCGTTCCCCTCTGCGTCTACGCGGGCTTAAATTACTCTCTAGGGGTAAGGCAGACAAGACTGTGTGAAGTTGGCTTTGCAGCAATTCGTTTCTATCACAAAATTTTGTAGCACAATATATTGACTTTTTATGACACTATTTTAATTTAATATTGAAAATGGTACCAAGTAACCGTCTATATAATTGTGACCAAAATTCCGTAGAATGTTGTTTCGTTGTGGTGAAAATATGGCAAATAAATTATTTGGCAAATGAAAAAAGGTCAAAAAAGGCTTAACCAATAGCAAAAACTTATTTTGTAAATCGGCCTTCTTCCTTCTTTAATCTAAAAATATGTCAAATAACCTTTAGCAAAAACAATATCGGTCAATAGATTTCGGTAAAATAAATTTCGAACAAAAAAATAAACCCCTCTTTTACGTCGGGGGTTAAAAACTATGCATAATTATATTTTAAGTTGTCAATTTTATATTAATTCGTTTAGGTCCACAGTTTCAGCAGTTTACCCAAACCCCCTGACCTTGCAACCATGGTCTTCATTGGAACTTTGCCCGAAAGCTCGAATGCCCAAATCTCCGTATACCAAATGTCTAGGCGATAAATCATATTTTATAGAGATGTGCCGTGACCTTAAGATATTGTTTTTGTCTATATTCACAGTCGTTATTAATATGTTAATGGCTCGCCGTCTGCCGAACGGGGGAATAACTTAACGAAATTGGTTTGGAGTTTGACATGTTATTCATGAATGATTTGAATGGTATTTATTTATTATTTATTTAAACTTCATGTACAGTAGTGGTACATAGGCGGACTTAAAGCAACAAGGCATTCCCTACCAGTCAACCTTTGGGTTAAAAAAAACAACACTGTGGTAGGTTTGCACAACAAACAAACAACAAATACTTCAAATAGGAAAAAAAAAATTATAATAATAAAATACATAGGTATGCTAAAATTATAAACTAATAAATACTATGAAAATATCATGGTACATAATAGATAATTCTTGATGTGAATTTTGTACAGTGGTTTATTCTTGGGCAAAGTCAAAGTCAAAAGTTTTTTTATTTCACATAGGCCTTACATGGGCACTTATAAAACGTCAGAAGCTAGTGCACGGTTCCAAATTGGTCGTTTCCTAGAACCGGCAAGAAACTTCATGGTTAATCTTTAAAAAAAAAATGACACAATATTTCCACATTACAGCAACTAATTAGATATTATGTAAGAATAGTGTAGACTGGTCAATATTGTACTAAAAAGTACAATAAAAATTATCATAATAAAAAGTAACCTAAGAATTCGCGGAGTCTACAGTGTTCTTACATTCACATTATAAAAAAAGAGGCTGTATAAATAAAAGCAAGTAAAATAAATAATTACAATTATTAATAAATTATACGTAAACAAAATAAATATTAAAAAAAAATTGCAAAAGCAATGTCTTAGAAAGAAAAGAAGTATGTATTACAACAAATGTGGGCCAAGTTCAGAAGGATAATTTGGCACTGCAACAAGGTATCTAAATCGTTTCAAAGATGTAGTTTTATGTCAGTAGTATAAAATATGTGTTCAAGGGTGACATTGCATGTAATTTTTCAAGGACGTTTTTTATTAAAAAAAAAATGAAACGACACGAAAATCGCTTCGTGTTGTTTCTGATGTACAACTTTTCTTTCTTCAATCTTGTTTTTTGTTTATATTTTACTCTAAAGTACACCTGCTCAATAATGCTAAAATGCTTTGTTATGCGTCAGTGGTTTTGAACATAAAATATTATGTCGTATAAAATAACTTCTTATCATACTTTGCCATATTTACCACAATAATAATAATTTCTAGATCTGTAAATAAAAGCCTACATATTAAGAAGGTGTTGGATATTTATACTTTATTCGAGATAAAATTAGACATTAAAAAAAGCTCTAATTAATTTGAAATCTTAATAAAAATAAATTATTATTATAAAATCATTGTAATAATGAAAATTAAAACCTGTTAAACGAGCGGTTCCTCAAGTTATAAACCTGATGCAAAAGGAACTTTAATAATCCTTTTTAGAAAAATAAAGGAAGATAATCTTTCCCAATCCACACAAGCCGCCGTACATCACAACGAAACTTCGCTGACGTGCAGACTGAAGGTACCACTGAGGACGCGACGCCAGTCATCACTCGACAACGGTTGTCAGGGCGCCGCTACCGAAATGTCATTATCGGTGTCGCACACCCTAGGCGGCCAACGCGCTACGCCGCTTTTTGGTTGACACGTATTGTCATTTTGGTGTCATTGGAAAAAAATATATTTAGTGTTTTTTTAGAGTATTTCTTTTTATTTAGTGCATAAGTGTAAATTTGATACATTTCTATTCGTTTAGTGTAATGCTTAGCGAGAACAGTAAAGTGGTGGAAAATAGTGCCAGTCAACCTTTAAACTTCCTGGAGAGGTGCCCTCTGTGCACGATTTTTTAAAGTTAAGCGGGGCCTGAGTGTGCATATTGGAAAGATACGTAAACCCCAAAATGCACTCACTTGATACCCTGTAAGTACACTATCTCCTACACCAACTACATCATCTTTAGATCCGTTTTGGAAAATCCTTTCAAAATTCAAAAACTATTGTCTAGTTTTAAAGCGAGTTCCCCGCGGCGCTAGATCTCTTGTGGTGCGACACCTAGCAGGGTGCGTTTGCCTTGCCGTACGGGAGAACTCGCAAAGTGCTTGGGAACATCTGCTCATCTTCCCCTACAGAATTTAACAAGTACTGAAAAAATTGGCAACAAAAAAGACTTTAACTGCACAAATGAAAGAAAACTGTAAACTTGAAGCCTGTGATTTAGATTCAAAATTACCGATTCAGAGACTTTTTCAAAAGTTATATCCCATTTGGTTGAAACAAAGTTGGGGGAAGGTGACATTAGCGGAGCAGCCAGGATTATTTTTAGTAGTGACGTAGTAGCTCCATGCTCTCCAGATACTCTCGCAGACCTGGTGTGAAAACACCCTGCCCCAGCGGATGGCCTTTCTTTTCCCGACCCCCCTGATCCAGACATTGACACCCTCAACATTACAGGTCGAGAAGTGATCACAGCCATGTGTTCTTTCTGGAGCGGCTCTGCTGGCAGTCTCGATGGCCCCAGTCCTCAGCACCTAAAGCAACTTATTTGTTCAGGCTCGGGGGAAGCTGGGAGTTGCTCTTGAAGGAGCTTATGGCTCTGATTAACCTTATGCTCTTGTATGGGCCTAATTTATGTGCCCTGCGCAAAAGGGATGGCGGTATTCGTCCCATTACCGTAGGAACTACCTACGGTCATAAGCCAACCAGTCTATTTTTGAGCATTTTGGGGTTGAGGCCGTGGGGTCCGAGTGAGAATTATCCATACGGTTAGTTGACACTCCGCATGACTCAAGGGCTGGCTTTTACCTCAGTCAGAAATTAAGCATTGCCATACAAAGTCATTTTTCTTGTTATCTATGTTTAATTAATCTATATATATTTTTACTTTCTTTCTTTTTTATGAAATTTTTTTTTTTAAAGTATTGTAGTAGAGTAGGGTAAAGTAGGGTTTTTTTTTACTGTTTTCCTCCAACGTTATCGGAGTCATAGCTATGCCTCATATTATATACTCATTTATTCCAGTTCTCGCTCTCGTGCCTCTCGTACTTTTATTCTTCATACTATATCTTTCTTTTATCCATCATATCTTTCTTACTCGAGGTCGGGATAGACCATCTAGCCTCTAACTTATTAAATCTTTATTTTTCATACGACACGGGGAAAATAATTAAAAAAAAAAAGTAAGGTGGAGTAGGGTAGAGTTGGGTAGAGTAGGGTAGAGTAGGGTAGAGTAGGGTAAAGTAAGGTAGAGTAGGGTAGAGTAGGGTAGAGTAGGGTAGAGTAAAGTAGGGTAGAGTAGGGTAGAGTAAAGTAGGGTAAAGTAGTATTTAAACAAACCTTTTTTACTGTCCGTTCAACTGATTTTAACTTTTATTGTATTACTGGTATCGCAAATGCAACTGCAGTAAATAGTTCGTATGGTAACCACTTTTTTACTTCTAATGCCATCTGTATATTTTCAGTGTTCATTATCGAAATTCAACCGAAAGACGTCCACAGCTGGACAAAGGACCCTCTCTGGAATCTAAGAACGACCTGAGTTTATCAGTTTTCTTATTGTCATATCGGTGACAATGGTATCCAGGATTGCAAGACACTATCCCTGTGGGAAATCGTCACCTCGTTCTGAATGTTGTGTACATTCACAATGTTCTCAGGTCAAATTATGTTTGCTGAGATGACTTGTGGATTTGTTTGATATGATTTCCCACTTGAGCATGTTATTGTTCCATTACCGGTGTTCTCCTGTCAGCACGAAAAGCTAATATCATGAGAAAAGCCCATGTAGGTAAATATGTAAGCCAGTCAGCATTATAGCGACGAGAGAGACCGCGAAATTGTCACTCCAGTAGCGATTAGAGATAATATTAACAATAAGGTTGCCGACATGTAGAACGTGAAGTCGGCTGTAATTGTGCCTCATAGCCAAAAGTTTCGACGACCATGTGTCGAAACTGTCGTTGCGCAGTTGGATCAAGGGCCTGGTACAGAAGGCAGTACGACCTCGATACGGCTCGCATCGTGAGGAGGTTCCTGTCACTGGAACCTTAACCACCGGTGGACTACTATTTTTTATATTTTTTCAATAATTTTTTTTTTTTTAATATTTAAAAAATGAAATTATATATAAATAAAACAAATAAAGAGGATTATAATTATGAAAATAATGCCCTTTATTCCGAATTTTGACAGATTTCCATTTTTCATGATTCCATTCTAATTCCATTTTTCATTATTTTTTTTCATTCAATTCGGTTTGCCTAGTAGCCTCCTCTAAAGTTTTCCACAGTTGCCTGCCATGAGCAAACCTCCAATTTGGTCCTGCTGTCAGTTTTATTTCATTTTCTCATCTTGTGTGTAGTTTTCTTTGTCTTCTATTACGATTCCTGCGGGGCAATTCAGTGACGCGCTTGCTCTACGTTTAGGTCATATAGCCTACCCTCCTCCACTTCTGTTGGTCGATTCGCAAGAGTATGTCGGCGAGTTTTGTTAGTTTTTTTTTAGTCGGGAATTAACAAAACTACGTTCTAGAAATACTGTCGCACTCTGCGACGGTTTGCTTCGAGGACCGGGACTGTTATCTCAATGAAAATACTTGGGCATTTTTATAAAGATTTCTATACTTTTCTTCAAGAATTCAATATTAGTACATCGCTACAATGGTTATGTCCGAACTGAAAAAACTAGACATTTCTTTGCTCTACTCAATTTTAAAACCTATTCTAGAACAACAAAATCCTTAAAAGTATATTTTACATGCCAGTTCGTTAACCTAACTCATGCGATCTCCTTTCGATACCACAATACCATAATTATCTCAAATATTCTACACTGAGAATTACTGCCCCATAGCCAAAGTCAGAATTGCCATGGGCCGTCAATTTCTAAGACAAATGGTGACAGTCACAAACACGCTTGGTTTGTACGGAAAGTGGCAATAACTTTGCCATAATAAGTACACTAACTTTTTATTGTAATTTTAGTTGAACTATAGAATTTTACTTTCTTGAGCGTCATAATTCAATTTTGACATGTAATTTAAATTTTATTGTTATTTAGTTTTTACGGACTAGCTACTGTTTTTTTTTTACTACTGTAGAATGTTGTAGAAAATTGTGTTGAGGGTCGTGGGAATCCGATGGATGCGAAACGCAGAGGATCAGTCATTATGGCGACACTTGGGGGAAGCCTATGTCCAACATGGACATCTTTCGGCTGAAATGATGATGATGACTTTACAATTATAATTACACTTTAATTTGATTTAGATATCAATTAGATGAAACTAAATATTAAATATCTATGTGAGAAGTGTTTACACTTTGCGATAGTTAAAAGACAAGCCTTCAGCAACACAGGGAAAACCATTCTGTAGAAAAACGCGTACACAGCTGTAGAAATGCTTCTTAAAACTGAACATTACCTGGCCGTGGAAACAGAGGTATCTATGTGCGTTTCTCAGCAAAAACGTGACTATATTTGCCCGGTAATGCTAGTAGGCGTGACATACATCAACTAAATGGATCCGTGAATGTAATATATCTTTATATTTGGCATATATGTATATGTTTCTCTATGCTTTCAGCAGGCTAAATGGAGTTTACGATCCCTACATGCGTTTGTGATCATTTTTGTATATTTTGGCTGCGTTTATGCAGTTTGAATGTTATTGCATTTTCATGAGCAATAGAATAGAATATAATAGAATGGAATGAAATAAAATTTATTGTACACCAACATAGTAAAAATTTCACAGAAACTTAAAACCATAAAGATACAATACAATACAAAAAAAAAAAACAATACAACAACAATATTCAAAAAAATAACAATAAACAATAACTTCGTCATTTTAATAGTAGTACATTGCTCAAAGAACGGATGATAAAATGATAGGGTCGAAAGGTTTTAGTTTTGTGAAAGACGTTGGTTCCGAAAAGCGTAACTTTGCATTGTTTTATAATAATGGTTTCAGGGTGCTATTGGGGCTGCCTAGATATTGCAGTGCATCGGGTATGTTCGCTTTAGCGCGTGTGGATGATTTCCACGCTAAGCGTAAGAAAGAAGGCTGCCTCTTTGCCAAGCAGGTTTAGGACCAGCTCCAATGGCATTCTTCCAACCTTAGCCGATAAATATGATGCGCCAGTGATCAAGCACTGGTTGCAATTGTTAGTGCGGCATTAGTTTAACTTTTTTACTAACCCTTTTAGTTGATAAGTTTTTTACTAACCATTGGACCCATGTAGTCTTTAAATAAATACTTATTATTATTATTATTGGAAGAAAGCATAAGATGGACCGATGTTTTGCTGAAAGTCGACGGAACCCGTTGGATAGCAGAAGCACAAGATTATTGGAGTTTGAATGAGGTGTCTTTCTTGATTAAATAGATTATCTCGTTATTGTAGAAGATTATAAATTAATAAATTGTTAGTTATCGTAAATATTAAAGTTCTATATCAATCGATATGCAGGCATCGATCGCGATAAAACGTAAAATAATCGGAAAATATATTACGTTATTTATGATTTGCCGCCATTAATAAATGCTTTAGAAATGCCGATCACTATATTAATAATAATAATAATTTATTTTCAAGTACCATCGACTCATACAAAATTAATAAAAACAGAATAGCACAGCATAGTCGGCCTTATAATGTTCCCACTGTTGGGACTCAGGCCTCCTCTCTAGGAGAGGGAATGTGCCGTAATCCACCACGCGGGCCCAATGCGGGTTGGTGGATGTTACATGTCTTCGAATTTTAGGATCTAGGACATGCCGGTTTCCTGTCAATGTTTTCCTTCACCGTTTTGAGAGCAGTGAAAACAGAATAGTCACAATTAAAATCGATTAGAATAAATAATTAAACTGACTATCATATATTGAACGACTAGATTACTGGTACTTGCCATAACTCTAATTTCATCATTATCATCTTTCTGCCCTTGTTAGGCCTATTTTTTACGGTCACGTAGCTTTATAGACGCGTATTCGTTTATATACGCTTGGTGTACACCTGCATGAAGCATACATACAAAACTTTAAAACTCGGTCTACGAAGCGGCAGCGTCGTGCCGACATGTCATTGCCGATTCGTAATGAAGCTACGCGCTCGTGGACAGAAGGCCTTATACATTCACAAGTTAAATAATTTATTTATATCTAATTAATTGCATTATTATGAAAATTGCATTCAATTTTTGAACTGAACTTAAGACTCATACCTAATTAGTATTTGAATTGGAGAATTGTATTTATAGCATATAGCATAACATAGAATATTAAATATATAATTAATTGTATTGAATTTTAATGGATTGATTGTATAATTGTTATTTTAATTGGATATTGTATTTAATGATTGCATATTGTTTTCAATAATTGATTAATTGAAATGGATATATCTTAAATAGTCAAACATGTTCACACAAAGTAGAATTTTCATGGAGTTGAGCCCTGGCACCCATAACACAAGTTTAATCTTAGCTTGGGTGCCAGAGGTCGTTAATCTGTGTTACACATTACAGTTTTTAATGGAAACAATATCTTCTCGTGTATTATCTGTATATTTGTGGATAGTAAAAAAATACTATTATTTATTATTATTCCATAAACTCGAAGTTGTACACGATTACGTTTACCTTAGACAGACAGTCTAGTTGGATAGATCTAATGTCGAGAAAGAGGTCAACCGTCGAATCCGACTTGGCTGGTCAGCGTTCGGAAAGCTGCGCGGTATCTTCTCATCCAATATACCACAGTGTCTCAAGACGAAAATCTATGACCAGTGCATGTTGCCAGTGATGACATATGGTTCCGAAACATAGTCGCTCACAATGGGCCTCATCAGAAGGCCCAAAGTCACCCAAAGGACAATAGATAGGGCTATGCTCGGAGTTTCTTTGCGTGATCGAATCAGAAATGTAGATATCCGCAAGAAAATCAAGGTTGACGACATACCACGAAGAATCGCCAAACTTAAGCAGCAATGGGCAGGGCACATTGCTCGCAGAATAAATGGCCGTTGGGGCCGAAAGGTTCTGGGGTGGCGACCGCGTACTGGAAGACGTAGTGTTGGAAGGCCCCCCTACAAAGCAAGGTGAGCCGATGACCTGGTGAAGGTTGCGGGAATCCGATGGATGCTAGGAGCACAGGACCGTTCATTGTGGCGACATTTCGGGAGGAATATGTTCAGCAGTGGACGTCTATCGGCTGAAATGATGATGATGATTATTTCTTATGCTGAATGAATTAGTCTCCTGTCGACCCTTATGCTATCATTCACACCTATATCTCTCATTTCTATGCCCGTCAATCTTATTTTTAGGTTCTCTATCTTCCTCTTCATCCACGGTAGTGTTCTTTCAAATTTATAGACATTAAAAAATTGTATTCCTCTCGCCACCAGAACTGCTCTAATTTCTATGTATTTTTTTTTTTATTTGCGCAATCGTCCAAAGACTTTTTCTAACTAATACCACACCAATGTTCCCTCTTTGCCTTGCGTTCCAGGAACCCGCGATTCCCTTCCGGACTTCCCATGACCCCTGTAGGTTTCGGCTGTGCTGGGCCCCTTCAGTTTTACTGACATCTCTTTTAAGGCGCGAATAGAACATTTCGCGCCGTGGACAATTAGGGATCGTTCCGAATGGTTACCGTACTGCCGTACGGGGAGCTAGTATGGTAAACATAAAAGTAATCGCGCGGAGAACTTTGATTGCGCGATTCAGGATTAGTTCTTATGTGACGCGATAGATGTCGCTACATTACATTAAAAAAAATATTCTTAATTAATTCTGCATTTTATATTTGCCGAAGTAATATCCATTTACAGCTATAGCCCTGAACAAATAAGACCTCAGTAATGACCGGTCGTTATCGCATCCCGCATCGCCGTGCGATCTTCTTTGTGTACTTACTAATTGCGCAGAATAAAATGCATACCTTCTTTCTATTTTTAACCGCCTTTAAAAAAGCAGGTATTTATCAACTTGTTTGAATTTTTTTTATCTTTAAACCACCAGAACTCCATCGTTAATGAGTCGATTTGGAACATTCTTTTTTTAATTTGATGGGATATATCTACTTTCAAATTGGTTTCAATATTACAAAAATTCTGTTTTAAAAAATGGGACCCATGAGGAATTATGAAAACTTATACACACAGCGATTTTTTCATAAAAAAATTAAACTTTTGAAATTAGAAAGTATCAATGATGAAATGACATGGCCAATAAAAATTTACAAACTGACAGACGTCTCGATTAAAATAGTTGATCGAGTATGATGAAACTTATTTGAATTGAATTGAATTGAAAAATTAGAACTCATATATAATAATCATGTATCCTAACCGTATTTTGAATTATTAGAAGTGATGTGAGTTAGGGGTTTAAATAGTTTTTTGGGTAATATTCTTCGCACTCGATATATTTACGATCATAATTTCAAAATAGAACTTGAACCTACACTACTTAGGTAGACCACAACTGAAAATGAGAAATAAAATCTTACAATAAATTCCGCCGACTTACATATTTATAAAATACAACCGACTTCCACAAAACACTAAAAAGTGCAAAATATCGTTTACTTTGGGAATCGGTTAACACCGATTAACGAAGAAACAAACTGGCAAATCGTCGACTTAAAGTAATTTTGTACTTATTAATGGGAATGTAAAATAGACGATGAGGCCGAAAGCTTCTGTAATGGCGACCACGTACTAGAAGACACATCATTCGAGCCTCTCTCATAAGGTGGGCTAGTGACCAAGTCAAGGAGGCATTGGACCGGTCATTACACAACTGGAGTTAAGAAAACCTCTCTATCTAGCAATACCTATTGCTTTTTATTTAAACTCCAAACCACGTCGATGTATATGCTAGTTTTGAGCCGGTTAAGTTGGACATCACGTACCACTACCATGATCACAAATATATGGGCCCCTTTACGATACAGGAAAAGGCCTTATTGTGTCTATTTGTAAGGTAACGCTCTCATCATCATCATTTCAGCCGAAAGACGTCCACTGTTGGACATAGGCCTCCCCCAAATGTTGCCACAAGGACCGGTCCTGTGCGTCTCGCATCCGTCGGATTCCCGCTATCCTCACCAGGTCATCGGTCCACCTTGTGGGTGGCCTTTCAACGCTGTGTCTTCCGGTACGTGGTCGCCATTCCAGAACCTTTCGTCCCCATCGACCATCTGTTCTGCGAGCAATGTGCCCTGCCCACTGCCACTTAAGTTTGGCGATTCTTCGGGCTATGTCCGTAACCTTGGTTCTCCTGCGGATATCCTTATTTCTGACGCGATTACGCAAGGAAAGTCCGAGCATAGCCCTTTCCATTTCCCTTTGAGTAACTTTAAGTCTTCTGATGAGGCCCATTGTAAGCAACCACGTTTCGGAACCATATGTCATCACTGCTCGCTCGCTTTCATCATACGAAATGACAATATTTAGATTATTCCTAGCCTTAATACCCATGTATTTGAGCATTTAAAGACTTACTAAACACCACTGACGTTGCGTTTAACGTGAAAATTTCTTCACCTACTCTCTGACCGTTGACAATACTCATCACACAATACTGGATATTCCAATTACTGTTACAACAAGAATGGGATACCGAGCTAAAGGATGTTGATCAAGATAAAGGTACAAAACAATGTGTAGAAAAAAATTCTTAAACATCCAGATCGTTGTTTACGTCGGCTTTTAATCGGTCTGTCAACATAACAATCCTTCAGCCCCTAACATAGGGACTTTCATACATTATGCCATTGAGTGTAGAAGCAATTTGATAGGAAGAATAGAAAAGAAATATTCATGTTAGCCAGCCTCTAGTTAAAAAGTTACTGTAATCCAAGTGTTACCGAGTTGTGGATGTTACCGAGGTTCGAGTTTGAAACTTCCTAAATCCTTGGACCTAAATATTAATTTGTCTTAACATTCAAGCGGTCGCGCGGCGTCGAATCGACCGCACTCGATATATTTACGATCATAATTTCAAAATTTCTCGTCAAAAGAACATATCATCTCTAGTAGCTTGTCATTAGTTCACTACTGACGAAAATAACTCCATTTCCTCTTTCTACACTCCTCCTGAAAGACACAGAATGTGTGTGTTTAGGTCGCGGCGCAGGCGTCGAAAAGACAACACGTGCCTGCCTTGTATTTTTACATTGACGAGAAGACTGATTCTGAAGAATGAAAAAATGAAAAACTGTTTGGTGCCAATGATTCGACCCCTTGAAGGATATTAAAAAAATACAAATTAATTGGAGAAATAATCAAGACTTACAATAGAACTCTTGTTATTTCAGGCAGAATTGATTCCTAATCGGAAGAAACCAGTTTAACTTCAGTATTTTATTTTGAATTTAAACAAATTATTGTTTAATTAAAAATAGGTAACATCTGAATTTAAAAAAAAAAAATTAATTAATCAGTCTTCTAAGTTCCTGAAATCTCCCATCTGTCTTTTAGGTTACGCGCGACCGCTACTGTTTCAAATATCTAGTCGCGCGCCCGCTTGAATGTTAAAGACATATACGATGCACTTCTGCTCATATCACCCAAAAAAAAAAACAACCTGAACGTGGCGTGGCGAACGCAAATGGCCCAGATGTTATTAGTTCTTAGAGAATCCTTTCATAGGGGATAAGGCTTTCGTAGTGGAACGTTGAGTGCTGTGTAGTCCCTTTGAAGACTGTCCCGGGGAACTTAGTGAAGCGAGCGAGGAATTGTGTTCTGGTAAATAAATTTCTTATAAAATTACAAAAGCGCCTGGTTTATATTAAAACAAAAACTCTCAATAAGCGCTGTTTACTACCGCCTTCATATTTCTTCCTAAATCCTAACGCCATTCCACTTTTAGGCGTTTTTCTTTCGAGTCGACGACAAACATGGAGATATTTTATGTCCTCCGCTTTTGTTTGTGAAACGACTTCAAATATATGTTTTGTTTGGACTTACAACAGTTAACAAAGGATTTATTGTAGTCTGTAAAATTGATTTTCTTTCGTGTGTTTTCGTTAAGGTAATTTATGATAGCAGGCGAAGTAAATAATTAAGTTTTGTAAATAAGATGTGATAAATTGTAAAGATTATTTATTTATTTATACTTCATGCACATAAAGGCACAGAGGCGAACTTAATGCCTTAGGCATTTTCTACCAGTCAACCTTTGGGTGATGCAGAGAAGAATACTGGTAGGTGCAATAAAAGAAATAAAAAAAAAAGGTCAATATAATTATATACAATTTAATGAAATAATTAGATATAAAAAAAAATTGTTCCAAATCGAAAAACAGAGAAACATTAACGTTGTGATGATACTACTGCCAACTTCTTACGAATATGCTCGCGAACCTCAATCTTGAATCTTAATCGGTTTGTAACCATCCTGACCTCTTGGGGGAGTTTATTGTAAGAAAGAAGGAGAAATTATTTTTGGAATTTGTTAATACCTACTTGCAGTATTTTGCAGCACCTTGACAATTATTTTTTATTATTTCTAGGTTTCCATAAATTAACTATTAGAAATTAAACTGATTTATAAGTTTATTTAGTGACTACTTATTTTTAACTTATGGCACGTAATTTAATGACATTTTTTTTTTCTTTTTTATGTTTGGCCTCTCGCAGGTCAACCTAGGAGGTTGTCGGCTGCTTAACCGGACTTGCCTGTGGCGGCCTCAATTATAGAATCAAAGCCTCCAGCCAGGGCTTACTTAACTAACTTAAAACTAAGCGACTACATGCTAAGGGCAGCCCCTGTGGGGTACGGACCTCGGCTTAGGGCGTTGCTGGGGGAGGGCAGCAAGGGACGGGCTGAATCGCACAAGATTTTATTATTATTAACTGGCTCGAGCAAGAGATGGTGCCGACGTTGACGGGATTGTCGCATAATGACCTTATCCAGGTAGATAACTTTTTATAAAAATGCTTTAATTACTTGCAACCGTATTGGATTTGATTCTTCGATCTTTTCCTCTCTTAAACTTTAGTTTAATTGAGATAAATTAATCATCTCAAAACGAGATTCGAAATGGCATCCACGTAAGGAACTAAAACACATTCCATTTATCCTCATGTTATACTTGTTTGCGGCGAAAACAGAATAGACGCAGAAATTTGAAAGGATGCTTACGCGCCTCAATACAAAATCGTTGTTTTTATGGACATAAGCTGAACAGCCCCCCTAGCCAAGTTACAATCGTTTCGTTCGCGCCGAATGCCTCGAGTAGGCCACGCCTCCGATTTCTTTGCTCTGACCACGTGACTGAGCGTTGAGATGACGTCAGAATAAAGGAATCGGAGGCATGGCCTACTCCAGGCGTTCGACGTGGGCGAAACGATCGTAACTTGGCTAGGGAAGCTGAGCTGAATAACGTCACCGGCCCACAATGAAAACCAGCGCTGTGGACTCGTCGCATTTTGCTGAGCGTACGGCCGTTTTGCTTCGACGTGGCGCATATATATTATTTTAATTAGGTTTTTGTCATGCAAAATGTTTGCAATATGTTAGTTTTAAGTTTGCGCCTTTTCCGGGAAATAAAAAGTTTTTTTTTCTTTCTTTCTAATAAGTGTGAGTAGGCTCTTACTCTTCACAACTGCACCATTTAGTCAATTCACTCGTTTTCTAGTAAACAAGGATAGATCTTATGTTTACGGCATAACATGGGTATTTTTTACATAAGAGTGTAAGGAAGGTACAATTCTAAAAATGTACGGGGAAAATGAAATTATTCCCCTTACAGTAAATGAAACTGCCGTCTGTAACAAAATCGCGTTCTTGAGAGCTCTAAAGGATTGCATTGCGAGACAAAATTTTTGCTTTTAAAGCTACGCTCACATGAAGTACACCGAAATATACCGGCCCACAAAAATTATGTGGAACTTATTACATTGTTTTTGTGTACATTTAGCATTCAGTTAATCAATGATGTAGATAAATTAAATAATATTAACATGAAAACATCAAATCTATACTACCGATAAAAATGGTAAATAAAAATGTAGTTTTATCTCGCAAAATATTAAATTATTACTTTAAAACTTAGAAGAGTACAATATTATGAAAAATGCTCAATTTTCTGTGTAGAGAGAAAAAAAAAATGAGTTATTATATCTCAGAACCCTGGGGTTCTGGACCTTTGGAAGGCCTACGAGGAGTCGAAACCAACTCTCAGAGGCCCCTTATACACTTTTAATGGAACGTGGTACCAACCGGCGATTATCCCTGTACGCTATGCTAGTGCATCTAAGAACAACCTTCGGTATAATTATTATATTTATATACATATCTAGTTCTTCTGCACTTGTTTTTATCACCTAACTCTTGCTTTTGTTTAAATTTGAAATATATATGAGCCCACTTATACATTTCAAATTCGAACAAAAGTAAGAGTGGTTTGAAAATACAATTGGACCAGGTAGATGTCGCTCACAAACTCCAGCTTTCGGGCTGGACAACGTCTGCCTGGACTGCTAGTACTATTATCATCATCATCATTTCAGCCGATAGACGTCCACTGCTGGACATAGGCCTCCTTCAAATGTCGTCACAATGAACGGTCCTGTGCGTCTCGCATCCATCGGATTCCCGCTAGTACTATATAAATTGCTTATCATTATCAAGAAATTTAAATAGTTAGATAGACATGACTAATATTTAAAAAAAATAGATATTAAAGCTGGCCGTATAAACTCCTTAAGATTTCCGTATTCCTTCCTCCTGTATTTCATCAAGTACCTCCTGAGAAAATAGGAAAAGTTTTCAGTTTCAGACGAATATTAAGAAGATACGCTTTTAAAAAGTAATATCGCTTTAACATGAAACGAAAAAAAAATATTTTTTTGAATACCGGATGCGATGTTGTTTTAATATCTGCATATTTAAGATTCGGTAGATAATATTTTACTGGAAAATCTTACAGTAAAGCCTAACATTTGATGGTAAAATCTAAGATTTACCAAGACTTACCGTTTATCAAAATAGCTAGTAATTAGTTAAATTTTCACACATACACACACTGACACACCTTTATACACATACATCTTTATAAATATATAGGCAATTATAACAAAAACCAAAAATTCGAAGACATGTGACATCCACCAAACCGCACTGGGCTCGCGTGGTGGATTACGGCCCATTCCCTTTCCTAGAGAGGAGGCCTAAGTCCCAACAGTGGGAACATTATAAGGCCGACTATGCTATGCTATACAGGTAATTATAACTATAAATTGTAAAAACCAAAAAAACTATATAAATATTGCTAGGTTATGAAAGAGCGGAGTCACCTAATACAGGCATTAATATTTGCCTAAAAGAAGACTTCAATCTCAATCTATTGTTAGGAAATATTTGGTTTTGAAAAATGAACATTTTGTATTTTTTTTATTTTTGGATTTTTTTAACAGTATGCTCTACAAACAAATCAGATGTCTCTGATTTGTTATCAGATGTTTCTGATTTGTTATCAGAGGTTTCTGATTTGTTATCAGATGTTTCTGATTTGTTATCAGAGGTTTCTGATTTGTTAGGGTATTATAGTACCTACTCCGTGACAATTTTTTTTCACGTTTGAAATTACTATTACTGCGGACCGGAACCAGTAACGAAACCGGACGGTTCATTTTATAACCCTGGGTTTGGTTGTTTTTATAAGCATTATTCATAGTTGTAAACTGAGGAGTTAAGATGGTTTAGGAAAAAAAAATATTGATTGAGTGATTGATGACACGTAAAACCTGCAAACGAAAAAACCTTATAGAACTTACCTACCAACTTTTTCGCTCGCCGCCCGACTGTCCGGTAACCGTCCGGACCGAGCCCAAGTCGTCGACGGCGCGAACTGTTCCACGCGCGCCTCAAGGGGATGTCAGCAACCGTAGGGGATCCCCGTGCCCTGGAAAAATGGCATAGAAGGAACAGGAGTGGGTTTTTAGTCAGTAAAAGTTTGACACTATGAGAGGGATGTCATTAGAGAATATTCCCACCAGAAAAAAAAAACCTACCAATTTTAATAAATGTTTGAATATCAAAACTGTTTATTATGCACAGAAGACAGATATATAATCTAATTTTATTCAGTTAATTAAGTTGGAATCTCGAAATCGGGTCACGGTGAAGGATACCAATAAAATGCGAAAGTTTGCGGGCATCCCAAAGTTACAAAGATAGAATATTATTAAGGAAATCGTTAACAAGAGTTATTCTCTGAGTTATTATTGACTTAATGATACGCAAAATTTTTGGAATAATTTCTAAAGTTTTCCATTTTCGTAATCAAATTTTACTGCATAAAATATGACAGGCTGGATAGAGAATTGAATGAAGTGAAGTGAAGAAAGTAATTAATTTGTAGCTAATCAACCAAGATAAATCACAAAATTAAATAATATGGCTTAGCATAGCATATAGCATAGCATAGTTAGCCTTATAATGTTCCCACTGTTGGGACCACCACCACACACGCGGGCCTAGTGCGGATTGGTGAATGTCACATGTCTTCGAATTTTAGGTTCTAGGACATGCTGTTTTCCTCACGATGTTTTCCTTCACCGTTTTGAAAGCAGTGGTGATGAAATAAATTACACAAAGTAATGCGCCTGGCTGGGTTTGAACCTGCGACCTACAACTCGTAAGTCGGGGCCGTTACCACTCGGCCACCACTGCCCTCATGCTACCACTGCTCAACCTGCTGGCTTAGCATATAACTAAATATTTTTTGTAAGCATGCTTTATTTATGTTTCACTTTGACACATATATTTAAAAATAGTTTAATATTATTCAATCTAAAACCCTTAAATAATTATTTTTATATTTTTTTTTTTTTTTTTTTTTTTAATTGATATAAACCAGTGCTTGACTGCGATCCCACATGATGGTAAGTGGAAAAATACCTTAAAAGAGAATTTAGAGTCTGAAACAAACTTAAACTTCGGTTTCTTTAATTATAAAGCGGAGGCTAGTGTTCCCAAATACTTATTTTGAACTACTATTAATTCATCTAAATATCTTATAATTAGGGTAGGTATCTTTAGTGCCACCGTAGGCACAAGTTTGTAGACGACGAGCAAGTGGCGACTCACCGTCCACCCGTCCGGTAACGACCAAACCAGAGTTATCAACAGCACGTAGCGTTTCACGTGCACCTGAACAAGATATTAACAAAACCGTAAGGGCCCAGTAGGACTGATGGTAGCTAGGGCCACAGACATTTTTGAAAGAGATAGCTCAACTAAAGGACACAGGTGGATTTTGATCAATAAAAGTCTGGCACGTCTTCTCGTTCCACCCGAGAGCGGGAGAAATCTATTAATGATTTCCCACCTCAAAGAAAACAAAGTTATCGTGACTGAAAAGCTTGGCTATGAAGTGCACATAAGTTTATATAAAGAAGGAACCCCAAAAGTTTGTATATTCTCTCCTTCTAAATAAATCAAAATTTGTCAAAAATTTTAAACTCAAACCTAATTGTTAACCGACCATCAGCTTCAGTTATTTATCTCATCACGCGATCTCTACTAAATTTGAATGCAGTAATCAGCTGTTTAATCATCTGATAAATTTTTCATACACCACCCTTCAGAACAGAGCACTGGCTGATGAAAAATTGAACCTCATTCACGCAACGCGAAAGCTTTGTTTTTATTACACAGAATAGTACGTAAATGGAGTGTTTTTGTAAGTAAATATTGTAATTTTGTAAATGTTTAATAAAATTAACACAAATATATGTCTACCTCTGGGCGAAGCCAAAAAAGCGCTTACTTAATTACATTAAACAAGGCAACGTTGATATGACATTCTAATAGGGCCTATTGTGATGATAAACTTCATGACACATAACTGACCAACTCATTCACAAACCAACAACGACTTCATTGGAAAAAAAAAAACTTCGAATTTTAGTCGAGATTGTAGTTAGCCATTTCGCTGTTAATAAATAAACCAGTCATATTTTGTAACGTAGAAAAAGAAAAATTTATAGACTATCATAAATTTCAATGGAAGGAGCCTTTAATCAAAGGCATTTAGGTAAAGTGATAAACTTTACTCTAGAGTGAATAGGCTCTTAATAAATTAGTGCGCTTCAACATCAATGATTGCATCACTGCTTACCGTCAGGTGGGATTGCAGTCAGTAAAAAAAATTGATGATGACGTCACGAAGTACAAGCTACACGGAGGCCGCGCTGACGTTCTTTGTCGAGGGTCACCAGTTTGGAAGTAAAGTTTATGTGTATGTAGTGAATGCTGGTTTATTATAAACGTTAATAAACTATGTGGTAAGGGTGAACCCTACAGGCGCTTAATATAAAAGGCAAAACACATAAAAAACATAATCCCCAACAGTACGTTTGCCAAAAATTTGTTATCCTGAAACAGACCCAAAACCACTAAAAGTCAGCTCCTCATAGTTTAAATCCTTGTTTTTTGAATCAACGCCAATATCACTTCTGTGGCATATTTCCAAATGCCAATTTTGCGGCAAATTACGTAGTGGAAAACCTTATTACTCCATCCACTACCTATTCCGTATATTGTTACAAAACAAAAAGCAATTTACTCCTAATTATATGACCCAAATATCAGGCGAATAAGCCGAGATTGAGCTCTTTTAGGCCATCATTAAAAGCTCATTTTCATTCATTGAAGTGCTTCACAGCATGGAGACGTTTGCAACCAGTTCTCTAATTAACATTTCTTTGAAGATGCAGAGTCTGGGGAAAAAGAACCGGTATTTATGTTAACTGTTCAGGTTACATTCTTTATTTCTTAAAACTTCATGCGACATTAAAGTTTATGGATAGACTAAATGCTTTTTCAGCTTATCTTAACTGAAGAGATGTTTATATAAAACAAATACATGAGTAGGAAGGTACCATTAGAACACTCTGGGCCGTTAGAATCTTTGTTAGTATTTTGCTGGCAAGCTTATCATCTGGCTGATATAATAAAATATTTTTTACTGGCAAGTTTATCATCCGGCTGATAGAATGAATTTTTTTTTTTTACTGGCAAGCTTATCATGTTCTATAATTATTATGTGTTACAAATTTTGTGATAATTTAACTATTTTGCTTATATTTACAATTTTGATTTGATCTATTTTAACCATAATTATTTATTTTAAGCTAAATGTACTCTGTCCTAGAAGGGTCATAATTTTACTTTGCTATAGGTTTTTGTGTAATATCTAAATAACACTAGAATACAATAAGTTAACACGAATATTTATTTATTTATTATTTATTAAAACTTCATGCAATATAAAGGTAAAAAGGCGGACTTAATGCCTTAGGCAATCTCTACCAGTCAACTAAGGGTAGTGAAGAGAAAACATAGGTAGGTGTAAGCAAAGTTCCGAACAAAAATTTGCAGGCACAATTTTTTAGCATATAGTGATGAAAAATAAACAAAAGTAAAATAGATGATTTTCTCCTAAATATTACTATCAATAGAATCCTCGTATAAAAATATTCCAGTTTAAAATTGGTGAGATTACGTATAATTATATCAATTATTGATACCTACCTACGTATCTACATATGAATTTTAAAATCAATAAATACATTTTTGATCGAACAACAAGATATCATGTCATAACGTCGATTTTTTTTTATAAGTCACTAGCTGTCGCCCGCGGTTTCACCCGCGTTTTAGTTACTGCTCCGCCCCCGTGCTAGTTCTTGCTATTAACACACTATATTTTGGACTAATACGTTCAAAATAATTAATTAATGAGTGTCGACTGTTCTTGATATGCTTACCAAATAGAACAATCAATGCGAGTTTTCTTAGTGATGTTTAGAAAATAGCAAATTTACTTATAAATATTTATTTATAAATAGAGTTATATATCGACGGTAAATAACACCTCCCAAATATGATTTTTATGCATTTTTTTATTTAAAACGGTTTTTTTTTGCAATTGCATTAAATTAAAATGTAGAAATACTTGCTAACTAAACGTAAATATTTCATAGTTACTTCCTAAATTTTTTAGGATATCTACTAAAGCACTAGATATTATAAATTATATTAAAGCAGAAGTTATAATAATAGCAGAATTTTCAAAATTGGTTCAAAAATGACAATAAAATTAAAATACAACCGAATTGAAAAACTTACTTTTTTTGAAGTCTATCAACAAAAAAATGACCCAGACAAGAAAATAAATTTTGTCTCTATAAAACAAGTAAAACCGTCCAGACTAAAAACAAAACTCTTTAGGTCGGTCACAAACAAACTACTATGACCTTAAACTGTGACCTTGATTTAAAGTATGTAGACTCAACTTTTCTACTGCTTGCGTTTCTATATTTTGCACGGGGAACATTAAGGTGCCGTTCCACAAAGTAGCCCACAGCTAAGCTTTGCACCTACACTTAGCTTCACTTTGTATAGAATATACATACACGAATATATATGTGTCATCTGCTGTAACCACATGAAACCCACGCCATGCCTAGAAATGCCATTTTCACAACTTCATACAAGTTAAGCTTATTAGTAAATTTCACCGTTCTCTCTAAATATTAACGCCTACTACTTTTCTAATTACGAATATCTCTCGATTTCTGATTTAAACAATTGAAGTTGAGTATTTCTTAAACACTACTTTAGCCTGAAAATCTATCAGTAGGTCACGTTCTTATCTCGAAATACTCAACTCATAAACCCACCCTAAGCTAGCCAAACTTGACCTCAGCGGAATTCCCACTACTGGGACTCAGGCCTCCTCTCTAGGAGAGAAAATGGGCCGTAATCCACCACGCGGGCCCAGTGCGGGTTGCTGGATGTCACATGTCTTCGAATTTTTGGTTCTAGGACATGCCGGTTTCCTCACGATGTTTTCCTTCACCGTTTTGAGCAGTGGTGATGAACAGCGGAATTGCGCAGCCCCAATTATTATTAGCATTGACAGTGACTGTCAAATAATACGCACGCTAACATAGCAAAACTTCTCCGGCTCTGAGCGGTTGGCTCAAAACAAGTAGGCAAATAGATTCCAAGGGCTCTAGATTTTTGTTTGCTCTATCAACTCTTTGCGCTCGACTCTCAGGCTATCCCCTGTATTTGATTGTACTACAATAGGTTTAGCTGCGTTAGGTTTTTTAGCTTCGATATTGACTTTGAAATTATCTCTTTCTATATCTGTTTGTGACAATAACTTTTTAATTATATTTTATTGAATGGAATAAAGAGTAGAAAAGATTGTGTAAGCTGGCAAAATTTAAAACAGGTAGAAAAGGTGTTTCAATATTTAGACAGGTCATATGTTAAGAGATAATAAAATGGACGGGATTTATAAAAGAATTTTATCCAAGAGATGGAAAAAGAAACAAAAAGCGACAGGTGATACGACGGGAAGATGGAATAAAAAAGTAATCGATATGGAATGGACAAAAATAACAAAAGATAGTGTAGAGTGGAATGCTTTAGAAGAAACCTTTCTCGAAGGACATTAAGATAAACCAGTTAAAGATTATTAAAAAAAAAAAACTGGCCAAGTGCGAGATGGACATGAAGAGTTCCGTGGCGTGTAGCAAAAAAATGACAAGAAAACCACATTTGTTGTACGAGAGCCCTTTAAATATTTATTTTATGCTGATTTTAGTATTTGTTATTATAGTGGCAACAGAAATACGTCATCTGTAAAAATTTCAACTATGTTAAAGATACTGCCTGAGGACAGACAGACGGACTTACAGTGGAGTCTTTGTAATAGGGTCCCGTTTTACGTTTTGGGTACGGAACCTTACAAAATTAATAAAAATTGTAAGAGAATCATTTTAAAATATTAGATAAAAGGCATGCAAAAAAATTTGGAATAGCACTAAAGACCATTTTCGTAATAATTTATTGCTCTATTTTACTGAATTAATTCACAACATTGCAATATGAAGATAATAATAATATGTTTCGTCACATTGGATCTACAATTATTCTATTGCATTCCGTGAATTACCACTTAGCTCTCTTCCTCTCTCCTAACTTTGCTGTGCCCGACAGGGTCCATATTGATCTATGACAATTATCAACACCATCTATGTATACATATGGATTGCAATTAAGTATTGAGTATTGAGTTTCTTTCTTATTTGTCTGTTACCTTTACAAGTCTTATCAATACTTGACTGGCCTGTTGGTCTAGTGGTTAGTGGCCCTGACTGCTATGCCGGAGGTCGTGGGTTCGATTCCCACTCACGACAAATGTTTGTGTGATGAGCACGATCATTTGTTCTATGTCTGGGTGTAATTTATCTATATATGTACGTATTTAAAAATATTATATGTTTATCAGTTGTCTAGTAACCATAACACAAGCTCTGCTTAGCTTGAGACTAGACGGCGTTGTGTGATAGTTGTGGAATATTATTATTAATTTATACAAATTTTTCTTTGCAATGATAGTTGTGGAATATTATATATATATTATTATTATACTTTACTCAATTTAATCAGCAAAATAATTATTACAGCTTATAGTCTATTGTGATAACATGGATTATTTAATGCATAGTCCATCATCTATATATATAAAACGAGAAACTGACTGACTGACATTTCAACGCATAGCCGAATCTATTGGAAATAGGGGCGTGAAATTTTGCACAAGTTTTTCTTTTATGACGTAGGCGAGTACTAAGAGAGGATTTTCCAATATTCACCTAATAAGTGGATGAAAGGGGTCCAAAGTTTATGTGAAGAAACATACTTTGTATCTATTTATGTGTACATTTATTTACTGTTATTGATATATATGTATATATTATATGATTTAATTTACATGATATACGGGGTTACCATGACGTTCAAAGTAAGATTGTTTCATTCTTATTTCAGTGTGGGTAAGAGACAGAGCTATACAGGTTGTCTAGCGCCATCTCTTACCCACACTGGAAATAAGAATGAAACAATCTTACTTTAAACGTCATGGTACAGGTCATAGTCTATTTAATTATTTTCTATATTTTTTATACACACTGCGTCTACATCTCTCATCCAACCCTCCTGTCGCAGGTCTGCTGGAAGAAATTTCGTTAGAAATAAGCTGGAACCTTGTACTCCTTTATCTGTATTTATTCTTTTCGATTTTCTGTGGTTGTGTTTACTTATATAAATAAATTCTTTCACGCGGGTGTAGCCACTGGAAGAAGCTAGTTTTTTTAATATGATGTATGGGTAATCTTCCAAAGTCTTATCGCGCTCCAGAGTGGAACGAGAGGGCTTGTCAGACTTTTCCTGAGTTAAAACCCACCTATATTCTTCAAATGCCTTTTGCGTTTTAGAGCCACAGCAAGCCTTTCATATATTCCCACAGTCTGAAATACTATAATATAGCGTTATTAAAAAAGAAAAGCTCTACAGGTGAGTTATCTACTCTGACAAAAAATTCTATATCACAAAAGTTAATCGGCTTATAAGAGAACGCCTGGTAACAAGTGAAATTGTGAGTCTTCCCTTACTTTTTTGAACTTATAAGACACTTTCTAAGTTAGCAAAGTTACCAGGGGCCCTCGCACCGAGAAGCACACAAAATGACAATAAGATTTACGATGAAATACATGGTGTTTCGAACACAAGAATTGTGCTTTGATCTCAGATATCGGAAGATTTGTTTCATTGAATTACGGCGTTACGGAATGTGTTTAACCGACTTCCAATGTTATCAATTCGATTGTATTTTTTTTATTGTTGTTACCTCAGAACTCCGTCATTTATGGACCGATTTGCAAGATTTTTTTCCCCGTAAAGGATATGCTTCCCGATTAATTTCATTTTTTTTCAAAAACCAGTTCTGATGATGGGAGCCATCAGGAATATGGGGAACTCCTCAATTATTATAACCAACTATATAGCGATTTTGGTATTTTCACCAAAGAATAAAGCATCCTTTGAAAGTCCGCGATGAAAATAACAAAAGAATTATGTAATTAACGTGTAAAATAACAAAATAATTATGTAATTATTTTGTTATTTTAGGCAACCATATGGTTGCCTATAATATTTGAGGAGTTCCCTCAATTCGTCATGGATCCCATCATCAGAAATGGATTAAAAAAAAATGAGACCAATCAGGAAGCATTTTTTTTAACGGGAAAGAATTGCAAATCGTTCTAAAAACGACGGAGTTCTGAGGTAACAAACATTAAAAAATACAACCGAATTGACAACCTCCTCATTTTTTTGGAAGTCGGTTAAAAAAAAATGGGATATCAATTATAAGTGAATAAATTTATTAATTCATATCTCAATAATTAAAACCGTATGACATAACAGTTATAATCGAGTTGAGTTTACCTTGCAAACCCTTTTGTAGAATTTAACCCTTACAATTTATTATGGCATTTAGAGGGAGCAGGTTAGAATGCTTAGGGGTAAAAAGCCCAAGGCTTGCGTTATGTAAATTACTACACTACCTTAATAAGATTTTAAATATAGCCGTACTTATTTAAATTTTGTGTTTTCATTTATTTGAATTTAGAAAATGGGAAGAAAATTACGGTTTTTCCTTCCTGTAAGTGGTATTAACAGTTCAACTATTATAGATATGGTACAAGAATTACTCAGACCAAAAGAGCTGGAAGTCATAAGAAGGCTCTTTTCTAGCAAAGGGGCATGCTAACAGTAAGAGGTATACAGGATTATTTGTAAAACGCTAACAACCTTGCAGAACTGTATTACTAACATCATAAACAACAACTTTTATTGTATGACTTTTTACAAAACATAATTCATTTACCAAAAACAAATCTTTAAGATTTCGTTGTTCTATCTAACACGTTTCAACTCTGTATCTTGATATGATATAAAAAAAATATCATATATGTGATCGCGTCAGAAATGAAGATATCCGCAGGAGAACCAAGGTTACGGACATAGCCCGAAGAATCGCCAAACTTAAGTGGCAGTGGGCAGGGCACATTGCTCGCAGAACAGATGGTCGATGGGGACGAAGGGTTCTGGAATGGCGACCACGTACCGGAAGATGCAGCGTTGGAAGGCCTCCCACAAGGTAAACCGATGACCTGGTGAGGGTCGCGGGAATCCGATGGATGCGAGACGCATAGGACCGGTCATTGTGGCGTCCAACAGTGGACGTTTTTCGGCTGAAATGATGATGATGATATTGATATGCCTACCTACTTTTGTATGACGCGACGCAAGCGCATCAAACAACCCCGCCGCCCGATCCCCGCTCCCCTCTGCTATTGTACTATCGCTTGCTTTGCATAGACTTTGTAATATTTAGAACGTTCAATTTTTATTTTTTTTATTTTTGTATGAAAATCTGATGAACTTAAATATTTTAAATTTTTAGAAGTCATAGAACAAAAGTTGTTGTTTATGATGTTAGTAACATAGTCCTGAGAGGTTGCCAGTGTTTTACAAATAACCCTGTATATAGAATTATTTCATTTAGTTATGACCTTTGTCTTTTCGCACAACTGGGAGTTATTCTTAAACAAACATACTAAAAAAAAAAAAAAATTACATTCCTAGCTGACGATTGGATTAAAAACAACTGAATGTTGCTTACCAATCCTATACACTAAAGTAGACAGTGAAATATCCAAGTTGCTCCAAAAAACCGACTTTACTGAAAAATTCTGTTCTACAAAAACAGCTTGCGTGAGATCAGGTACTTGGCCCCTGTCTTCCCTACTCGGACTTAGACAGCACGTGATATGAATAGAAAACCACACTCTTTGACCAATTCTTAAAAATATTCCTATCATTTTCTATACTCAGCCTAGACAATTTGATTTACTTTAAGGCTGTATAAAAACAAGACGGGTAAAATAAATGTAGAAAAAACTAGCAGACTAGCAGTTTTAGTTTAGACAGAAAGTAAAGAACTCATATGATAAATAATGAGGGTTTTCTAAAATGACGTTCACCAGGTGGCAGCACTGAGTTGTCAGGTCCAGGCACCTGTCAAAACGCCTATGTTAATGACATTAGTTAAATTGACGTCAACGTCATGTATAAGTTTTCAAAAGTAGAAGACCTGTCGGCTAAGTGGCGCCAACTGGTGGTGTGCATTTTCCTGAAAACCCTTATTTCGCCTATATTTTTTCCTACTGTAAATTGAAAAGAAATCCTTATAGATACTTTTACTTTTTATCAGTTGGTTTGCACTAAACCGTTTCTAAAACACTAAGCACACTAATCACAATATTACCCTGGGCCACTCGGAGGTGTACTACACTTAGGCGGAGCACCACCGTGTTCTTGAGCAAGCGATTGGTGGCAGTGACTTTTCGTGCCGAGCCCTGATTCAGGCCATGATCCCAGATGAGAAGGAAAGGAGGCAGTAACGCTAGCAAAGGAAATGGCCGCAACTGTGAGGGAACGGACATCCTTAGGCTTTGGCTTGTGGACGATGAGCAAGGCGTAGCTCACCATACAGCTATTTGATAAAGAATGAGCCTAAATCGCCGACGACACGTAGTGTTTCACGCATACCTCAAAGAGATGTTGACAAAACCGTACGGGCCGAGTGGAGCCGATGCCCGTATCTGAAGAGGATACCATGGTCTTGGAACGCAAAGAGCAATTGAAGGACACGGGTAGGTTTTAGTCTGTAAAAGTCTGATATGAATACATAATGGATGATATTTCGCCTTTAAAAAAGGACAGTTTTTTGGTAGTTCCTAATTTAACTTATCATTTTCCAATACTCTAAGTTTTAGCCGACTCGAAATGAATCACTAAATCAAGCGGAAAAAATAACAGAACAAAGAATTATATGAATAACCGATTTTATCGGAGAAATAATCCCTACGTTCTTTTGGATAAATCTGCTAAAATATTACAACTGTGTATTCAGGATTAAGGCATTATTCCGTTTCATTGCCTAATTCCTGTCTTTATTTCCTGATTGAAAACCAGCCAGGCATATCAAGGAAGCTCGCCAATTTAGGTCGGCAATCAACCGAATAAAATAAGAATAGTGGTATGAATGGGACATAATTGGGAAGTTGGGCTGCTAAATTAGAAGAATTTCATTTTAGGAATATTAGGAAAACTCATGTTTATTTTAAGTGGCCAGATCCAGAAAGTTTCAATATGCCCAACAAAAAATGAATACATAAAACACTTAACTAATTAAAACTATATATACACTTAAATCAAAAACTACTAGCTAAAATATGGCGTCAAAAAACTCCTCCGCATCGCTGTCGACTGGAAGTGTACCCAAAAGGCTGGCGGCATTGCCACGTTGTATGGCAATGCTTAATCTCTGACCGAGGTAAAAGCCAGCCCTTGGGTCACGTGAAGTGTCTACTAAGCGTTTGGATAGTTCTTTGAACAGCTTATGAGCACTCGGTCCCCACGGCACAAGAGTTTCAACCCCAAACGGCTCAAAAATATAACTGCCGACGAGGTTGTTATATTTCCGCCGCTTGAGGTTCTCCGCAGCAGCAGCGGCAGCACCAGCACAGCACGAAGAGCTAGGAAGATGGGATGGCGCAAGAGTGTCGACACAGGTAGCGTCCCACACTAAAGGCCTACCCATCTTCCAGGGAAATAAAGACATACCGTCCGGTCTCTTGCCATCGTCGCGTGCCAGGCCATGAGGTTCCAAAACAGCCGGAACGCCGACGGTGACAAGGGCTCGTCGGATGATGTCGTTAATATTCGCGTGCCGTGCTATCCGTCCCGCGCTTCGACTGCATGACAGGCCGTGGTGACCAAGGCTGTTGACAACTTCACCACAGTGGCAGCGATGAGGAGAACAGCAGGGAGCACCTAGGCGTAGGGCAACAGCTAGGCGGAAAGTAGTATCGTCGAATAAGGTGCCAATATTCGACGACGGCAGTGCGTGAAGCCAAAGACCTGACTCCCAATTTCCCACAGCCAGGAGGCGCGCACGCTCTGCAGTAGTAGTAGAAGTAAGGATTAGGTTTTTCTGGACTACTTTGCAGAGCGGTTCGTCCCACCGTCTCTGAGAGGTTGGGTTGTCAGGTGGATTTGTATTCGGGCAAGCGAGTCTCCAGGCATCCATAGCCTCGGTGAAGCACGGCACTTCAAAAGGAATCAGTGTGGAAGTTAGAATATTCCTGATTAATTTATCAGTGCTGTGAACCGAAGATATGAATGCCGGTAAACTAATACTGGTAATTTTGCGGACGCCGAGGCCTCCCATACGGATGGGAAGAGTAACTTGATCCCAAGCTCGATCGTCCAAGGTCATATTTAAAATTAAAGTAAGTGTATGCCGAATAATTTTGTCCATTTTTTCCAAAAGGTGAAAGTGCTTCCATAAGTAGGAAGCACGAAGGAAATATATTAATTTAGGGCCGAAACAACAATAACGAATTAGGGTAATGGCCGAATGCATGTTAATTTGGAGTAATCTTTCCGAAACGTCACTAAAATTTTGTATTTTTTCCTCCACAAAACTGGGAAAGGAATCCTCAAAGATTGGGGACCCAAGGAGACGAAGAGAACTTTTATCTATAATTTTGATTGCAGGGGCTATTGCATTAAATTTTGGAAGAGTCAGATGTCTGTCAGTACTGTCAGAGAGGAATAATTCACATTTAGAGAAGTTGAGATCTAGTCCTATAGAAAAGAGTTGGTTTTTTAAAAATTGTAAATCATTTAAAACGGTGTCTACATCGCCTCCCAAGGTTCCATCATCGAGGTACCACACATTAAATTTGGAATTTAGTTTTCGAATGATTGGGTGTATAGCTAAGCTAAAGATCACTGGCCCGAGGGGGTCACCTTGTTGACAGCCAACAGCGGATTCCAAAAGGTTGTCCCGAAAGAGTAATTTAGATGGTTGTCTATAACATTGCCAAAGAAAACTATAGATTTGAGGTATTTCTTTTTTAGTTTCTGCCAGCAAGGTATCCCTATTAACCGAATTAAATGCATTTTTTATGTCAACCTTAAGGATAGCCTCTCCTTTGCCAGAATTTAGATAGGTCGACAACGCGTGTACGGCAGCCTCACAGCCCCCTTTGGAGCCGTAACCAAGCTGTAGGGGCTGAAATTTTTCCGAAACCACCTCACCATAAAATTTGCAACAAATCTTGGCTGCCATACGACGATAGGTAGTTCCCACGGCAATGGGACGAATACCGCCATCCCTCTTACGCAGGGCACATAAATTAGCCCCGTACAAGACGTCGATGACGGTTTCGTTCACCTTGCCAGAGAGCATTAGGTTAATCAGAGCCGTAAGCTCCCTCAAGAGCAACTCACCAGCTTCCCCGGCGCCTGAACAGGTAAGGTCCTTTAGGTGCTAAGGACTTAGACCATCGAGGCCGCCAGCAGAGCCGCTCCGGAAAGAGCAAACGGCTGTGATCACTTCTCGACCTGTAATGGTGAGGGTGTGAATGTCCGGATCAGGGGGGTCGGGAAAAGAAAGGCCATCCGCTGGGGCAGGGTGTTTTCTCTCCAGATCTGCGAGAGTATCTGGAGAACAAGGAGCCACCACATCACTACTAAAAAGAATCCTGGCTGCTCCGCTGATGTCACCTTCCCCCAACTTTGTTTCTACTAGATGGGGTATACCTTTTAAAGGGGTAAACCTTTGTATCGGAAATTTTGAATCTAAATGACAGGCCGAAACATTACAGTTTTCTTTAATTTGTGCAGTTAAAGTCTTTTTTGTTGCCAAATTCTTTTGGACGTGTAAAATTCTGTAGGGAAAGGTGAGCAGGTGTTCCCAAGCACTTTGAGAGTTCTCCCGTACGGCAAGGCGAACGCACCCTGCTAGGTTTTGCGCCACAAGAGGTCTAGCTCCGCGGGGAACTCGCTTTAAAACTGGGCAAGAGTTTTTGAATTTTGAAAGAATTTTCCAAAACGGATCTAAAGGTGGTGTAGTAGGT